>CM070874.1:95576941-97069441 GCA_036365515.1 Torymus aiolomorphi
TTGAATCTGATTTAACCTCCTTATATCATGTATATCAACATAATAATTTCAATATAAATCTTTAAACTCATAGCTCTCAGGATGAAAGTATTTAAATTTGTTTTTAGGCTAGCTTGCTTCGGTTCAGAATAGATAACTTCTGCGGTGCAACTATTATACATGAATCTTGGGTTATGACTGCTTCACACTGTGTCAAGTAAGATTTCGTTTAATTTTTATAATTACATTAAGTATTTCTATATAATAGAACTTCTGACAAAAAATGAAATTAATCTCTTCATTGCAAAATAGATATAATCAATCGCATATATCAGTACGAACTGGCAGTGGATCCAGAGAAACTTCAGGTAAAATACACAGAGTTGCGCAAATTATAGGGCATGATGATTATGACACCAACAGCAAAAACAACGACATTGCTTTAATTAAGGTAATTAAATATGTTTATTTTACCTGTGAATTACTTAGAAAGGATTTAGTATAGATATAATATCACTATTCATGACAATGTTAGTATTTCCAGCTGTGTAATAAGAGTTTTATACAACTTCGAAACTTGTCAAATAAATTTCAGTACAAATTTTAATTTTTGATTAAGAACTAAGAACTTGTGACTAACACGAATATTTTCATTATATTTTGCATCCAGCTTGCAGAACCTATTCAATTTAATAATCAACAACAACCTATAGAACTTGCAAAGCCACACGATATTCCTAGAACAGGTGAATCGATGCGGATTTCTGGTTTTGGAAAGATAGGGGTAAGTTCTTATCCTCACAGAGAAAGGTTCTCTTTTTTCTAGAATTTATTTAATTAATTTAATTAACTATTTTTAGGCACATCTAAGATATCCTTATTTTTTGAAGGCTGCATACATATCTGTAAGGAATCAAGAAAGTTGTCAAAGAGCTTACAGGCCCTTTATCATAACCGATAATATGTTTTGTGCGGGCATTGGAGACACTGATGCGTGCTATGGTGATTCTGGTGGACCAGGTGTTATTCGTAGTAAACTCTATGGCATCATTTCCTTTGGTGTAAATTGTACTTCGAGAATATATCCTGAAGTGTTCACTAGAGTGCACAAATACTATAATTGGATTGAAGAAAAAACTGGACTCAGATTCTAAAATTCGTAAACCTAACTTAGTATAACAAATTCTTGTTTTACGTGATATATATATATATATATATATATATATATATATATATATATATATATATATATATATATATATATATATATATATATATATATATATATATATATACACACACACAAATTCGGATCTTGGTTATTAGTACGCTGAAAAATTGCAACGTGAAATATTTTTTACTCGAAATAAAAGACTAATTTTAAATTAAAAAAAAAAAACAAAAATGAAGGTTGAATCAAATGTTATATATATATATGTGTGTGTGTGTGTGTGTGTGTGTGTGTGTGTGTGTGTGTGTGTGTGTGTGTGTGTGTGTGTGTGTGTGTGTGTGTGTGTGTGTGTGTGTATATATAAAACATTTGATTCAACCTTCATTTTTGTTTTTTTTTAATTTAAAATTAGTTTTTTATTTCGAGTAAAAAGTACTTTACGTTGCAATTTTTCAGCATACGAATAACCAAGATCCGAATTTGAAAATTGAGAAAATCTCGTTTTTAAAGTACAAGCATGTAAAGAATTGAAATGCGCATTTTTCTGTGAAGAAATCAAAATTTCATCTTTATTGGTTTTATCCCAATAAACTGTTTTTTTTTTCTTTTTGTGAAAAAAAAGTGTAATGTAATTTTCTGTTCAACTCGCTAGAACTTCGTTCAGATCAACTATTTCTTCCAGAAATTTTTACACAATAAATTTTGGAGTATTAGGAATATTATAAACCATAGCGGAATCATAGAGATTGTTATTAAACCAAATAGCGAATTTTAAACAATTTTTTCTCTATTTTAAACTTGTATTTTCAAATGCACAAGTGTGTAACGAATTTTCGAATTTTGCAATTTGATTTGAACTACTATATTCTTAAATGCCTAAGGAAGTTTTTTAGAAAATACCAGTACTCTTTGCATTGTTGCTAAATAGAATTTTTCATGATTGTTACGATAAATGCTGTTGAAGGCTACTCGCCACGGTACACGTGTTACGACGTGCGCACGACACGATCACGAAAAATTGTACAACAATACATAGACTACTGAAATTTTCGTGTCGTGCGCACGTCGTAACACGTGTACCGTGGCGCGCGGCCTTCAACAGCGTTTATCGTTACAATCACAAAATAACCAAGCTAATGATAGCACGAAAGAAATAGTTGACTCCAAAACTTCTATTTATTTTAGTTTTAATTTATAATTCTATTAATGATCATTCGATAAGATCGGTGTATATAAAGAAGATTTTTTTTCATTTTCACTTATCACAGCCATGAAGGTTTTGTGTATTTTGTTGTGCGTCGCTTTCACGAACGGCTTCTATATAGGTAAAAGAGATTTTAAATAGTATTTTTGTTGATAAAAATAAATTTTTTAATTATATATTATATTTCTATTTCTAATAGATAACAATGAAACACATGAAGAAAAAATTGTTGGAGGAGGTTACTTTAGAGTAGTAGATGTATCATATCAGGTAAATAAATATCAACTAAATTTTGTAACATTCATTTCTTTGCAGCTATTTCTTTAATGTAACTGGTTAAAAATTATTTGATAGATTTATTAATACATTTATTTATTAATAGATTGTTGAATAAAATAGTCCATGAACGATATTAATAGACGTACTTGCTTTATCGCATTATGTATTGAATAAATTTCATACAAAACAGTTTATAGAAATTTAAAAGTTTTTTAAAATAATTCAAGAAGATGTTGATTCTGATTAAAGCTCCTTATATCTTATATATCAACATAATAATTTTAATATAAATCTTTAAGCTCATAGCTCTCAGGATGAAAGTATTTAAATTTGTTTTTAGGCTAGCTTACTTTGGATGAGAGTAAATAACATCTGCGGTGCAACTATTATACATAAATCTTGGGTTGTAACTGCTGGCCACTGTGTCCAGTAAGATTTCATTTAATTTTTATAATCACATTAAGTATTTCTATATAATAGAACTTCTTACAAAAAATTAAATTAATCTCTGTATTGCAAAATAGTAAGAAATCGCTTATATCAGTACGAACTGGCAGTGAATTCAGATACACTTTAGGTCAAGTACACAGAGTTCAGAAAATTATAAAGCATGCGGATTTTGAGCCCAACAACAAAAACAACGACATCGCTTTAATCAAGGTAATTAAATATGTTTATTTTACCTGTGAATTACTTAGAAAGGATTTAGTATAGATATAATATCACTATTCATGACAATGTTAGTATTTCCAGCTGTGTAATAATAGTTTTATACAACTTCGAAACTTGTCAAATAAATTTCTGTACAAATTTTAATTTTTGATTAAGAACTAAGAAGTTGTGACCAACACGAATATTTTCATTATATTTTTCATCCAGCTTGTAGTGCCTATTCAATTTAATAAAGAACAACAACCTATAGAACTTGCAAAGCCACACTATATTCCCAGAAAAGGTCAATCGTTGCGGATTTCTGGTTTTGGAAAGATAGGGTTAAGTTCTTATCCCTCACAGAGAAAGGTTCTCTTTTTTTCAAGAATTTATTTAGTTAATTTAATTAACTATTTTTAGACACATCTGAGATATCCTTATTTTTTGAAGGCTGCATACATACCTGTAAGGAATCAAGAAAGTTGTCAAAAAGCTTACAGGCCCTTTATCATAACCGATAATATGTTTTGTGCGGGCATTGGAGACTTTGATGCTTGCTATGGTGATTCTGGTGGACCAGGTGTTATTCGTAGTAAACTCTATGGCATCATTTCCTTTGGTGTAAATTGTACTTCGACATTATATCCTGAAGTGTTCACTAAGGTGCATAAATACTATGATTGGATTGAAGAAAAAACTGGACTCAAATTCTAAAATTTGTAAACCTAACTTAGTATAACAAATACTTGTTTTACGTTATAAAAATAAAATTTTGAGCATAAAGAAAAAATTAAGCTTGATTCTTCCTGTTAATAACGTCACACGATTAGATACTGAACGATTACTCCCAGAATAAGTATGTGGAAAATACACCAAAATTTTACAGTTTACGGTAAGTTCAATTAGTAAAAAAATTTCTTTTTGAGACATCAAATCTACCTTCTGTATTTGATTTTTATACTACTATATATCATATCCAACAATTCCCACTTAGGGCGAAAGTTATACTTCATACCCTTGATATTAAAACTACTATTTGTATCGCACACCTCTTCCTCGTGATCGAACCTGTAGTACTCCCACTTCCCGCCTGATTTACCAAAACGTTTTAAAGCAAAAAAAGAGCGCTAGCGGCCGAACCGTGCCGCCACCGTAGCTGTCTCCCGGCTCCGCCACCGCTCGAACCCCATTCTTTCACTTTGTGTCGGAGGATCCACATGTTCCACAGAAAAATGTCAAGGTGAAAGGGATTTGAGTCCCTTATTTGACATTTCAGCAGTGTTTATTAAAAGAGTGTTCTATTAGTGCATCTTAGGAGCAGATGCAGATCAAGAAATAGTCAACTACACGTCATATTAAAGTCGCCAGTTTAAAGCTCATAGTCTTTGTTATGCAGCTTTCGGAAACGTTCCCATTGGTGAAATCGTTATATTAATACAAATTTAGCGCTCAGGCCCTAACTTGTCCGCAATTTTTAATGATTACTTTTTTGACTGTATTCTATATAATAATTATCTGAATGTGAATACAACCTTTAACCTAGTGCACCTTAATGCACAAAATAAAATCTTTATAAGATTAAATTTTTTTTATCAAAATTTTATAACAATTAAAAAAACCGCTGCCAATTCATTGGCCCGTTGCTTCCTCAAACTTAATTTTGTGATTCCTTTAATTAATTTTTAATAACAAAATTTATAATTTTTGCAACAAATTATGCCATAATTATAATTAAATTTATTTTGATGATTAAAAAGTATTAATTTTCACATTTATTCATTTATTTATTTATTTATATCAACCGGCAAGAATGTTCCAGGTTTAACATAATATATACATATAATATATAATGTAAGTATAGTAATAGTAGGAAGCATTAATATCAAGAGGGTTTTGATTGATTTATTTTCACTGCAGTTAGTCATCCTATTTTTTAACGCCTAAAAGCTTCTTACTTAGGCAGTGCCAGATAAAAATTGCAATACTTACATCAGTTAAATTTAGTCTCTCTCGCTTTCCAGTTCCACGTGGCGAAAACTTATTTTTCATTGGAACACACTGTTTAAATTATGAGACCACTTTTAGTATTGGGGATGTAGAAGTTGCGTTAAATAGGAGTTTGGTGAAGAATATTCGAGTGTTCTGATGAGTCACGGCTTAAAATATTCATCTTCACGCGTATAATTCAGAGAATTCCGCGATATTTTCTAAAAAATGTATAACTGAAAGGCAAAATGAAGACAACATTACCAATCCCGCCTCCTTCGTCATAAATTTTATCGCAAATTTTGTTCTCCTAATATTATTTGCATTTGTTTCTATATGCATCTTATATACGAGTTCCAATTAATCTTTACGTAATATGCAAATAATAAATATACGTTTCTAAATATGTTAAGCGCTCGTGGTGCTATCTTAATAGTTTTGAATTTTTAATCGGACTTCAACGAGCAAATCTCTTATGCGTTAGTCGAATGTCTATTCTCAAATCGAGAAAGGTAGCTTTTGTTTAAGCTTTCTCCTCTCTCGATAAGAATTTTTTGACAAACGGCGACACACATAAGAAAAAAATTTTTTTAAAATGAATAACTATTAATTTCGGAATAAAATATAATATCGGGGAGTTTCGTCCTTGTCGTACTTGGTGGACTCGTCAGGAAGACCCAAGTAGACATATCTTCGACTCCAAAATAATGAAATTACTCTGAATTCTTATAGTGTGTAAGTTGTAATTTTATATGTGGATTTGAAAAATTGGTTGCCATCTAGTGTCAAAAGGTTGGAACTAAGATTATACAAGAAAAGGCATTTTAGTGTCCGAATGCCATTTGATTCTAAATATGTTAAGCGCTCGTGGTGCTATCTTAATAGTTTTGAATTTTTAATCGGACTTCAACGAGCAAATCTCTTATGCGTTAGTCGAATGTCTATTCTCAAATCGAGAAAGGTAGCTTTTGTTTAAGCTTTCTCCTCTCTCGATAAGAATTTTTTGACAAACGGCGACACACATAAGAAAAAAATTTTTTTAAAATGAATAACTATTAATTTCGGAATAAAATATAATATCGGGGAGTTTCGTCCTTGTCGTACTTGGTGGACTCGTCAGGAAGACCCAAGTAGACATATCTTCGACTCCAAAATAAGGAGAAAGCTTAAACAAAAGCTACCTTTCTCGATTTGCGAATAGACATTCGACTAACGCATAAGAGATTTGCTCGTTGAAGTCCGATTAAAAATTCAAAACTATTAAGATAGCACCACGAGCGCTTAACATATTTAGAATCAAATGGCATTCGGACACTAAAATGCCTTTTCTTGTATAATCTTAGTTCCAACCTTTTGACACTAGATGGCAACCAATTTTTCAAATCCACATATAAAATTATAACTTACACACTATAAGAATTCAGAGTAATTTCATTATTTTGGAGTCGAAGATATGTCTACTTGGGTCTTCCTGACGAGTCCACCAAGTACGACAAGGACGAAACTCCCCGATATTATATTTTATTCCGAAATTAATAGTTATTCATTTTAAAAAAATTTTTTTCTTATGTGTGTCGCCGTTTGTCAAAAAATTCTTATCGAGAGAGGAGAAAGCTTAAACAAAAGCTACCTTTCTCGATTTGAGAATAGACATTCGACTAACGCATAAGAGATTTGCTCGTTGAAGTCCGATTAAAAATTCAAAACTATTAAAATAAATATACGTATTATGTCCACCTTCCATTATTTGCAACATATAAAAATTGGACGATAGGGAGGGTCAACCCTTCAAAAATAAACAAAAAAAACACAACACTTCACATTCTATATTCCAACGTTTCGCTGATCCTTGTTGTCAGCCTCATCAGGGAAAAAACTAATCTCAACAGCATGTCAACCAGATAATTATCAAATTATTTAGTAGTAACAACTACATTGTCAAAAGTAGAAAGCCACATTGTCTCACTCACAGATGACTGAAATTCGGCTAAATTTATCTTCGAATATGATACTCGTAGTTTCATAGTGTGTATGCTTATGTAATGAAATGGAGAAATTTACTACGTCCATAAGACGTTTGTCGACCTAAAGGGAAAATTTTATGGGATCTTACTTTCATTGGCTACTTATCTTTTTAATTGTGTTGTTAACATGAATAAGCTACAGGTCAAATGCATATTAATGACTAAAATTAATGGATATTACAACCCTGGTATAAAATTAACCAGCGTTTCTGCTTAAGTTATAAATAAGCTATGATGTTATCTACAATCTAGCTGAAAACCAGTAAATTTTGTTTAACCTTTGAAACGCGATATTTGTTTCTTATAAATTAAGTAATTTTTATACACTAATTTTTATACACTAATAAATTGTCTAAATTTTATACACTCTAAGGCTCTTCTTGTTTAGGTGTCAGGGCGCATCCAATGCGTACTCAAGGTGTTGTTCAGGGTAACCGATGATGGTGTCTAGGTGGTGCGCTCCATATTTTTTTTTCGTTTACGTTTCGGAACGCATTCAAAACATGAAAGACGCTGAAAATTATGGAGAACATCACCTAGACACCGTCATAGCTAAAAGCGTGACGTTCTTACCCGGGTTTCTAGCTAATTTTAAGCTAAAAATTACCCATATTCTGAAAATCTAGTTAATTTATAGCAAGAATATGCTTAAGATATACTTAACGGAAACATCACTAAGGGTACATCGCTTTAATAATTTAAACATAATATTACCTCAGCTATTTTACGTGGACTTACAAGTAACTTATATTTCATAATAACTTAAAAATATTACATATAGATTAGAATTATTAATGTTTTAAATAGATTTAATTGGTTTCAAGCCTTGTTTCGAGTTAATGTGAAACCCTTGCGATTGATTAAGGGGGTTCTCTTCGGGTACTACAGTTTGTGGCTCAGCGAGAGCACAAACTATACCATGGGCGTCATTCTATCTCTCTTGCTCTCGTGCACGTCGTCTGCTATTTGTTTTTATGATCATTAATATCTTTTTAAAAAGATCGGCTTGACACATATTTGATAAACTTAATAAAAAGAGCCGAATTTCATCTTTCTTAAGCTATGTTTTTCTTTTTGAAGTCCAGTTTTTTTGATGAGTAATACTATTACTTTCTGTCACATTTGATATAGCACTCATTTACTCTCATGTAAAAATAACCATTTTCAAGAATTTTTTTCTCAAAAATTTGTTCCGCAATGTATGTAAACAACCATATGATATCATTTCTGTGACTTTGAAGAATATTTTTATATTTTTTTCAGAAGCTTTTTCAGTTTTTGCAATATCAAGAGAACTACCTTAACCACTGTATTCTTCTAACGACTATATTCACGCAAAATTCTAAGAAGACTCTTCGATAGCTCTATGCAAAATTTGGAATATTTTGCAAATTGTAATTCAAAAACTTAATTGTTATTTGAAATTATTTAGACATGCTAAAGAATTATGTTTTTATATTTTTAAAAATTGGTGGGTTTTATGCAGCTACTGGCCTAGCGCGTATCCTTCCACACCTTTATTTTTCTTTTTCCTACTTACTACACATAACCTATTTTTTCCTGTGGACCTCTCTCTCCTATAACTTGTTGTTTCCCCCTACCTACCATCCATTCCGCATTCTCACAGGGTTATGCCCGTAGGGCGGAGAAAACCTATAGGCAAACCACGTGGGATAAATCCTAATTAGGAAAATTCGCCCTGGGATCGTCGGTGTGTATTGGAATAATTCAGTTTGGATGCCTAGGTCACATATATTGCGTAGGCTTAAACACTGAAACAATTCAACACCTAACCGATCATACAAGGAAGTTGCAGAAAACAAACGCGGTCACCCATTGCTGCTTAAGCTCAGTGATCGGCTGGGGTGGCAACTGCGTTACCTGCCAACCTGCGGGTTATAATTATGTTTTTATATTGTATTGTCATTATTTTTAATAAAATACGAACTTAGTTGTTTAGGGTAAGGCATTGTTTGGGTTGAATTTTCGTAAAATATTAGTTTAAGGTTTTGCACCGCTTCGGCTGCCGGATAATTGTTCCGCAAGACCGTTCAGCATTCGCGCGTATTGTACGCACGTATGTATACCCCATTCGGAGTTTCGTCCCTGTTTCAACTTATAAACAAAGGATGCGCGTACCAAGCGAACGTACACGCGGTTGACGCTTGATAAATCCTTGTTTCTCGGTAGCGGACGCTAGCCTGCAAACTCTCGGCCACCAGAAATTATTGCGAAACTCTGCATCTCTAATGTTCCAGTTAAATGACGTGATTGAATACAAGCTAGAGTATTTTAGCAGTCGAGTATGACTAAAATGACATATATAATTATAAAGGGTGATACTTAAAGGATTTTTTGTTATAACAAATTTAAAAAAAAAGAAAAAATAATATTTCAAATGTAACGTTGAAATAACACACCCAGAATAATTTGATCAAAAATAAGTAGAACAGCAAAAAAATGCAATATTGTAAAAAAAAATATCAGCATAAAATTAAATGTTAAAAATATAAAAAGTATTTTTCAGAAATGGCTGATTCAATATTTTGTACGTCATATATTTAGATTAAAGTTGAAAAAACATATATGTATTCTGGGAATAAAAATGTATAAGATAACTTAAATGTATGTTATGCGACACTTTTTAGTATGACACTATTCAATTTTATATTAGTTTATTCGTGAAACCAGAAAAATTAATTTACTTATATTAAAAGAACAATGACATAAATAAATGAAAGAAAGAGATTTTATAAAGTTATATACTTTAAAAAAAAAAAAATACTACATTTACTCCAAGTAAAGTTTTTTTTTCTTTATTATATTATACTAAAGGAAAGCTATAAAAACTTATATGGACAGTATGACGAAAATGTAATCAATCAGAAAAGTTTTTACCCCGAGGTCAATCTACAATGACATCTAATATTAACGTACGTCGAAAACACCAGCCGTATAAACCACACACTGAGAGAAAAATATTCTTATTGTTAATCTATATATATGATAGGATTAAATATTCGCAATATATTAACTTATATCATGTAATAGTTTTATGTTTATCAATATATTTTTTATCCTAATCGAAATGGATTGTATGTAATATACGCTCATATGTTAATAGTTAACATATGAAGTTTACGGTGATCATGCGTAATATTGCCTGTAGAGGACATCCAGTTCCAGCATCATCGGCATCACGTTTTGCCGGCTTCCCGCCTTTTGGCTGATGGCTCTCTGCATCAATTTAGGAGTGACTGCGGATTTGTGGTTTTCATCGTGTAGTCGTTTTCTTCAATATGGAAGTAATTCTGAAGATTTGGAAACTTGAAGAATGCGGAGAGATATTAAAAGGTAAGTGTAATAACATATATTTTTACAAAACACTAAGTATGTGGCGCTGAATAAATTTACTAGTCTTTCTAACCTCAAACTACATTTCTTAATAATATCCTTGATTATATTGCAAAACTGTATTTTCCACTTATCCTTTATCATATTATTAAACTATATTCCCTAATACTATACTTTATTACATTCATACAGAAAATAACATCACTGATTTTGATACCTTAGAAGAACTAATTCAAAATCCTCAAGATTTCAAAGATTTATTCCCTGTGCTTGGTGTGAGACTGAAATTAAAACGAATGTGTAAAAGTGTAAATGTTTTTTAGATTATTTTAATAATTCATTACCATATCATTATATTAATTGAACTTTTATTTATTAGATTTCAACTAAGGAGGAAATCATCCATTTTCAAGCTGAGGAAACTGGAGTTAGAAATAGAGTTTTTTTAATATGTTTCATAATATTATAAAATATTATATTAAAAATAAAGCGGTTTCAACATTCATTGTGTAGTATTTAATTTTTCGATGCTGAAACATGCAAATTTTTAATTATAAATACTATTATCATCGCCAAACGACGGTATACTTGTGAGAACTAGCCATATGTTAACTATTAACATATACAGCTATTTGGCTCACGTATGCTCGTATGCTTACCACACCTATAGCGCATATACATCTTAAAATATATATCATTGCTCCAAAATCGAATATACTATGTTAATAGTTAACATATATATTTACGGCAAGAATATTTTTCTCTCAGTGCAGCAGCAAGGGAAGTATCTACTTAGGAAGTGTTTGGCCACTTGAATTTATTGCAACTGAACATACACGGCTGTTAGTTATACAGAAAAGCTGCGTTATTAATCCAATGCACTTCCCCCTGAAGCCTGAAAAACGAGGGGATTGAGAGAGGGGGGGGGGGATGAGAAACTCAAAGCTTTCGCGCATGACGTTATTCCGCAGGACCGTGTATATTCAGATAGAGTTCCGAATAATTGGGAGAAAGCATCTATAGCGAGTAAGACCTTTGATATTTACATATCTAGTTTTATTAAGGTAGCGGGACATTTAGTTTTTTCAAAGTTTCGCTTCAGAGCTTAGTGTGTAGCAGTTTTATACGACACATTAAAGTTTCAAAACGAAAAGATGGGAAACGCGAAGACTGTCATTTACGCATAAATTATTCGGTGAACTAACGCAGGACGCGACTAGTGAGTAAAGCAGTACTAGAGGCACTCTACATAAATGTCAGCAAGTAGTAACAGTAATGCTGGTGTTGGACGACAGTGTGCGTGCGAGACAGCTTTTCTAATTAACTTTATATCTATATTTCCATTTTTGTTCGCAACTCTAAGGCATTTACATAAACTATAAAGCCTTTTTTGCAAATTTCTTTTCATGGCTTACCATAAAAATATTTATTCTCGTAAAATGAGCCATGAATACGATTATCGAGGGCTCATTTTAGAAAAGCTCTTAAAACTCGCTCTCTAACACACTGTTTAAGATTCTATTATCTGCACCCTTCCCTTCGTCCTATAAAAATACACGAAGATGCAGTAGAGAACGTTTTAACGTAAGAATGATATGGAAATTTGCGTATATATATAAAGCGCGCGAGCGCTGGGATAAAAGCTAGATAAAGGACAAAAAAAGAATAGGGGGAGAAAAAGGAAAGAGGAACTGTGGGCTTGTACAAACGTCAGCCGCAAAAGCTCGGTCGGCGTTTGGTAATTTATTTGGCCGAGCGGGAAGAGAATGTAGGCCGCCGAGGCACATGTGTATACCTTGGAGCGTCGTTAATTTTTGCGCGCTCGATAACAAGGCACGTCCGAATATTCGGCTGACAGCTCCCTCTCGTATTACACTTTCTCACGCGTACGCGCACACCCTCGTCTCTTTATGCGCAGTAACTTTACTTCCGCGTGTATAGAGAGGCAAACATGCGTTCGCGCGTGTGGTCCGCATGGAACGACAAACATCCTGCGTGTGTAACCTTGTAATATATACTAATGTAAATACCGTGTACACACGTGCGTACAAGTGTCTATACGCGCGGGTGCGTTTTGTCAAATATTTCCAAAAAAACAAACACTCATAACGTACGCGCGTATGGCAGCTCATGGGAGGGGGATCAATAATGAAAAGAGCGCGTGCGCGCCCTTAAGAAAATACAAAGAAAGCCAGCGGCCGTCGATACGTTACAGGAGAAAGGGGTGAGAAGGAGGCGAGAGAAAAGGGAAAATTCATTCCGCCGACGGCTCTCTCGATAAACAGAATTGCCTCTCGGGCGTAATAATAACGCGCTTGGGTCGTCGCGCACGTGCGCGGCGACTCGTATTACACCTACACGGCTATATATACACCCAGCGAGGCGGCCGGATATGCGCACGAGCGCGGGCTCGCCGTCTGCCCTTCTCCTTTTATTACTCTCCCGCGTCGCTGTTTGCACTATGCAGCGAGCGATCAGCGCCTGCCTATACATTTTGCCGCGAGGCAAGAGACACACGAGACAGCGAAACACGCCTACGTGCATGCGCGTGCATGCGGCCTTTTTCTCGACAGCAGACGTAAGCGCGGCGGAGAGCGAGAACGATAGGACGATCTTTAATTGATGCCATTACACTGTGCACACGGACGCGCGCGCTCAACCGCAAATGTTTATCGCGGCGGTCTGCGTGGCGTCACTGGCGCTCGGGGACAAAGGGTGAGACAGAGAGCCAGGAGAACGCGGGACGGGGCGGAAAAATGCAGGGAGAGAGCGAAAAGGGCGAGACGCGCGCGGGGCGGAGACGCACACACCGCAGCGGCAGCGTAGTGCGCGGGTGGAAGGGGTTTAAGCTGGCGGAAGGTGAGGTACGTTGCCATGGCGATGCCGGCCGAGCCTTACTCGCGCGAGCGCGGGCGGGAGGATCGATGTGCCAGTGGCGTAGCATCAGGTGGTGCTGGCACCCCAAGCTCGCGCCAGGCGTCCAACAAGTGGGTACGAGCGCGCGGCCTGCGGTTACGAGATCGTTGATACCGGCTGCCGCCACCGCCGTCGCGGAGGAGAGCCTGCCAGGTGGAAAAATCGCCGTCGTAGCTCCGCGGATGTAGGGACAGCGCACACGAGGCTCCCCGCTGCTTGATCGAATTTCCGGGCGACTCGCACTGGGGCTATGGATTTTGTTTACTCGGCGCGGGGAGTCTGGATTTCGAGCTAGATTTGATTCGCAGCCTAACGGCAAGTGCGCGCTATTGTTTTACAACGAATATAACTTTTGCGGAGGATCAATAGAAAGGGCGGAGCCGGGGAGGCCGAGGTAGCTCTCGATCGCGGAAAATTTATTTTTTTTTTAAATGTTCATTAACAACAAAAGCACGCACGTGGAATATGAGAGTTTGAAAGTCAATTATTTTTCCTAAATAACTTTGGTAACCTAGTTTCAAGTTTTACACATGTATTAAAATGTACTTTAACTTTAATGCATTCTAGGTCCCGCGGAATCTCTTGTTTTTCGATTCATGCAAAAATTAGCTTGGGCCTTTGTGTTAAATAGTTTGACACAAAAAGTTGTGAAATACTTATAAAATTACTTGCCGACGTGATAGACCTGGATATTACTTTTTATGGACATCAGTCTTATATGATATAACTTTAAAAGTCGTAATGACAATTCTCGTATTTCTTGTGTACAACTTTTTATGAACACCCTCGATCACTTTAAGTATCATCTGTCGGAAGAATTAGATGACTTTTAGTTACACATTTCCGCATCGCTGTGAAGGGATATATTTATTTAATATACGAATCCATAAAAGTTACAGTTAAAACGAGTAAAGTACCACTACGATAATACACGTTGTTAACGAGATAAATTATCTTCTCGTCCACGTTCTTCTCGTATCCTCTTGCTGCGGGGCCTAGGATTTCCTCAGATTAGTTATGAGATTAAACAGAATTCTTCATACAAGAGTTGATGAAAATTCTATGAACTAACACTTTGCAGTTTTAAAAATATTAGAAAATACTTCATGCAAATATAAAAACAGGTTAATTTTGATCAAATTTCACCTATAGAAAATAAATTTTGAAGATAATTTTATATGTATGTCTTGTAAGCATTTCACGTTTATTTCAACATTAACAATTATCATCAATTTTCAAGACGTCCTGACCGCGATTAATTCATCCTCAGGAGAGTTCGATACAGGGAACAATGGATATTGGGAACAAACAGCAAGAGCTACATGGAGCTATTGCCACTTAAAGCAATTATACCCAGCTGATGACAATATAATGATACCTATTATTTTGAAATATGTATACTCCAAAATTAGTTAACATTTGAATATTGATCGTGTTGCTTTATTTCACGTAAAGTAATTCGTTGTAAAAACTTTCAACAGCAACAATAGTAGAGAAATGTGAGGTTCTTGAATGTTACCAACTATGTCTAACAACTAAGTAGGTAATCTCAAATATGGTCAGACATTTCTTCTTAAGATATAATATATTAGTACATTTTTCTTACTTATTTAAAACGTATGATTTGCCTTAGTTCACATTTAACATAATTTGTTTCATATAGAGACATGCACGTTTTATTTTCCAAAAAATCATTTTTCATAACGCATAAGTTTCACTTTTAATTTCACATAACTTTCCGGCAAAACGCAATAAAGACATAATCATTTGTCATAATATCAATAAAGTAGAATGAATCAGTAATTTTGACATGTCTTTACAACGATATTACAAATCGAGGCATTTTAAAATCTAATATCATTTCTGCCGAATAAAAGAGATAAGAAAAGAACAGCTACCTCCGCCTTTATCCAACTGAATCGGAATGCCGGGACTAATCGCCTTATGCCGCGTATATCGCGAAGAAAGGGCCTCGTTTTCGCATTCTCATCTCTCACGTGACGCCTGAGATATCTCTCACACACGCATGCACACACTCACTGGCGTACCGCCATCTTCCTTAATCCCTCCACCCGAGCCTTTGGCATTTCCTCATCACTGTTTTCTGAACTTCTTGCGCGTCTGGTGTGTGTTTCGCACAAGAGTGACTTCTCTCTCTCTCTCTCTCTCTTTCTCTTTCGTCTGCTTTTTCGTGTATATGAGCGCTAGTCAAATACAGCTCCGGCCTCTTTATCCCTGTGTACTCGTCGACTTTCACGCCCCCCTCGTGGTATTGGGTTTCCGCCTTTCACATAATTTCGGATTTATTGAGGCGTCGCAAATAAACGTTTGCTCTAAGTGATTTTTGTTGCCTTTTGCGGTTTTTGTTTGTAGGGGATGGCTGGCAACGAGTCGTTACACTGTAACAGGGAAGTGGATACTTATCTTTAACATAATTTTTTAAAGAACTATTTACGTCAATAATTTCGATACAGTACAACGTTATTCAGTTGTCAAATGCTGAAATTTTTACAACTATAAAAGTAAATACTCATTAATATTTTCTGTATAAACTCTGTTTCCCAACAGAGAGAGTGCTAAGAGGTTATACTGAAAATGAAATTCTCCTAATGAATGTGTAGAAAATTTTGCTAAATATTAGCTTTTCGTAGAATCCAGATATGACTAAGTTTCATTTTACCATCTCAGAATTTTAACTAACCGCACTCTATAACACGTGTTTTGGCTCGGATGGTTCGAAATCCACCTAAAACTGTAGGTCCCCATTGCTGCTTGAGTTACTAAGGGTGGATCCGTTGCATCCAAAGTGCTCACTAGCGCAGTAATGCAGAGATATATAAGAGTGACAAAGAGGACTTCAGGTAGCTGTAAAAATATTGAATTTAATCATCCCAATGATGTATGAGGAAATCCAGAATTAATTTCAACTTTAGGCGTCCCCAAATCCGGTCAAAATTTGTTTTGAAGGTACACCTTCCGGACGCGTTTTTTCTTCTTATGTCAAAAAGTATACGAAAAAAATCGTGAACAATTAAAAACGTCTTTGTTTTAAAGGTTGAAATTTTTGAAGAAAATAGCAAAAAAGCCCTTTTTTGTAAACCTCAGCCATTTAGCTTAGAAACGTTCTACTCAAAGTTTCAAAAAATAAATTGAAACTAGAAAGAAAAAGCTTTCATTCCCTTTTTTGAAAATTAAAAAATATTGATTCCTTCAAAAGTTATAAGGGTTTGAAGTTGAACGTCGAAAAACATCAAAATGCTCTCAAAGTCGGGGCTCTAGATTCCTGCGATTTGTGCATTTTTATGCCTTTTCGATTTTTAACTTCAAACCCTTATAACTCTTGACGGAATTAACATTTTTTTATTTTCAAAAAAGGGAATGAAAGCTTTGTCTTTCTAGTTTCAATTTCTTTTTTGAAATTTTGAGTAGAACGTTTCTAAGCTAAATGGTTGAGGTTTAAATAAAAGGGCTTTATTGCCATTTTCTTCAGAAATTCCAACGTTTAAAAAAATGTGAGACAAAGACTTTTTTAATTGTACACATTTTTTCCCGTATACTTTATGACATACGAAAGATGAAAAACGTCCGGGAGGTGTGCCTTCAAAAAAAATTTTGACCGGATTTGGGGATGCCTAAAGTTGTAATTAATTCTGGATTTCCTCATATCGGAAATAAAGAAAATCCTGGTAGAAAATTAACCATATTTTATAGCTAACATGTTAATTAAATGAAAGCATTTCTAGCCAAAATCATCGTACAAAAGTAATATAATTCATCTAAAGGTTTTACTGTTACTTAATTACAAGCAATGTGCATCTTTAGCCATAACGTTAACTTAAAAATAGCTAACTTATGGTTAACATTCCTACCAGGGAATTTATCTTTAAAATTTCTTAAATTTCTATCATAGTAAGTATACCTACACGATCAAAGTATAGTTATTACAAAATTTTCAAAGTGGAGTTTTATTTTTGAATTTCACGATTTAAAATATGTGATTAATTGTCAAATGTTTTTAAAAACATGCTAAGTACTTTACCTTTGAACTACTTTAAAATAAATGCAAGAGGATAACATAGCTATATTGAGTTTGAGAACGTTGAGTATCAATTTATTGATTAGACAGATGTATTAACTTTCTCTAATCTGTGAGAAAACGTAGAACACTTTTCAGATATTTAGTAATATAATCTCGATTATTTCTCTTTTTTTAAGCTCCACAAGTGAAAAAAGATATTGAAACAATATAAATTGTAATTAAATAACTAAATACATTTTAATTTTAAATCTTTTTTGGAAAAGAAGCAAACATTATGTGGTTTATTAAGAAAATCTAAATCATTAAATAAGAAATATAGTTGTTTATGTTATGTTTATGTCATTCAGTCGAATATCACTATTTTTATGGTTATATACTTTTGTAGTTATATTTGTGTAAAATTATTGTCAAGAAGTATTTTCAGTTAAAATGCTTTGTATGTCGACTAGTCTTGCAAGGGACATGCTTCACCTGCGTCTTTGCATTATTAGAATATCCTTGTAAACTTCTTGAATAAATGCGATATCATTATAATATTATTCGGTATATTTAGCAGTTTCTTTATTCAGTTTAATCACGATTTTAAAGTGGAAATCTTTAAATTCAAATTTACCTTACATAGTTTGGATAAACAGAATTCCCGAATGTTTTGAGTTACATTGCAAGAATACTAATTTCTATTCTAAAATAAACTTTCTTCGAGATTCACCATGAAGATAAAATGCAATCTATATATACGATACTATTCAAGCCCCAAAAAGCACACAAAATATGCGCATTTTAAAGTGTGCAGATATTAGAAGCCGTTGCCGTGAAACTCAACGGACGAGGCCGAGAAATCCCGTTTTATTTGCATTTAATATTGTATCAGTAAAAGCCAGCATTTAATAACCTCAGAAAATCCATATACGTATTTCCCAGGAGAGATTAATTGTTTTTCAGTATATTAAGAAGTAATTGTAAATTTTATGAAAAGGATAATTAATTCATATGGAAATAATCTGATCTCATGGGTCATTAAGCGCAAGATATTATATTATCTATAGATTTAGCAAATTCTCATAACATAATCTCTATCAGCTGTATCCATGAAAATGAATTGATTTTGACTGGCATTCAATCTGCAGTAAATTAATGTTATGAGACCAAATGTATTCGATTATGGAACATATATGGCAAATTATACGCAATCAAACCTAATCTGCTTGATTAAGAACTTATTTTGTATCGTTTAAAATTCTTATTTAGTAAGTTAAAATTTTATTACAGATTACAAATGCCATTATTCTATCTAAACGTAATTACAAGAATAACATACGAAAAAATATTCAAAATTTGTTATGATAAAGATTTAAAATTTTGTTTGCTAATTTTAATAATTATATTCGAAATTTTCCTGGTGAATAATATTATTGTAATAACGAAGATTCAAAAGATGTAAGACAATAATAAAAGGTATTTACGAAGATCATTTTAATGAGTCGTATTTATACTTTATGACTATTATTAAGTATTACGGACTTTATTTGGAATTAGAATAGGGCTAATTTTCCTTATATTAAATATCTGACTTTGTATAATTTGCATTATAAAATCACAAAAAAAATATGAGAATAATTAATTTTTATTATTCATTTCGCTAATTTTACGGTATAGTGGTGCAGATAATTTTTACTATTCTGACTTTCGGTACATTGAGATCATGGAAAATTTCCCTATAAATTTTACAAAAAAATTTTATCCGCTTAGCGTTTTAAGAAATCTGAAAGGCAACTGTGCATACTCTCTTTATATTCTTACTTTTCAATGATAAGTCTTCTTATATAATCTGAATCTTTGAATATACATAGAATTAAATTTTTATTCCAAGAAAAAATTATTCAATAGTGGCTCATTTATTAAAATTGTTATATTTGAAGAAATAAATTTGATTATTTTAAAATGATAAACAAAACAATACTTTTAAATAGGAAGAAAATATGTGGTTATTTTTAAGATGGTCTCGAAGGATACTAGGTGTAACATCGCCTTAACGCAGGGAAAAGCTTAAGAAGTTATCTTATTCTCATTTTGTATAATTAAACGTTATTTATTAATGTTGAGTGGTGAAAATGAATGATTCAGTTGTCAATGTAGGTGTAAATAACAACACCAATTGTTGTATTTAGCCGACGTTTCGGTCATTTCATTATGCCCCTCTTCAAGGCTCTTAATGGCAAAAGATAAAACCATTCATTATTTCTACCACTCAATATTTAAAGATTTGTGCTATCATTCATCTCATCAACTCTCATTCGTTATTTATTAATGGTAAAATTAATTTTTTGTTTAATTTAATCATGAGATGACAAATATTTTATAATTTTATTTTTAAATTATTGAAAAGCATAAGTGAACTGGATAAAACATAGAATGAGAGAATGCATACGTATAATATTATTTAAAAATTGGATCGAGAAAAATTTGACTTCCTCTTGACATTGCCCGACAAAAACAAAATGAACTTTCCCCTTTACCGACAATGGGCATTTCCCTTTGTCGACGCATCCACCTACTTGCGCACAATGCAAGAAATGTCACAGAAATAAGGCCCATTATATTATGCAAACTTTCTACTTTTCTCTCTCTTTCCCGTTCTCGGCAAACGGAGCAATTTTGTTCGCCGCCGGTGGACGCGCGCGCGCGCGGTAATGTCGGTGAGTTATATCACTCCTTGCACTCTTCCCCTAGTCAGCTTATCGCTCCTTCTCTTTCTCTTGCGCACAATTTTTCTCTACTCCTACGCAGTCTATCAACTGTAGTCGTGTGGCAGTAGCGTCGGCGGCGGTGGCATGCAATGAACCTTGCCGTGGGTCAGGATGTCAAGGACGTCAACAAGTGCGCGGCGGTGCGGCGGCGGCGAGCACATCGATTTTCCTATCTGCCGCCCGCGCCGATATATTGTTTCGTCGCTCGCGAGAAGGCGAGAGCGAGAGAGAGAGAGAGAGAGCTATGGTGGATTATGCCTATACACTCCGACAGGCGTATGCGCGCGTCTAGATTTATATACACCTTCGCACAGTCTGTCTCATTGTCTTCATCTGCGTCGATTCAATTGTTCCCGCAGCGCGCGCGAAGATACGCGCCTGAAGGACGCTTGGAGAGACACAAAAGAGGATCCGTGTGGCGCGCTCGACGTTCGCCGGACGTTTCCTTGTTATTTTTCCTCGACATTTGCGTTGCTGCACGCGCTTACCCATTAATGAGAATGTATAGTCAGTAAAGCTCACGTGCACGCCTTTCAATCTTAATACGTAGTTTTATTCGCATTATGCGCCACACGTTCATTCTTTAGCTATACTGGTTGCGATGAGATTTGACGTAGAAAAAAAATGTTAATACTGTTCGCGGCAGCTTTGCTGCTGCGATGGTTCCTGAAATGATGTAAATTTATTCAATAGAACTATAATATTATTCTATATGTACGCGGTGGTACACGTAAGATTTCATTTGAATAAGACGTTCCCAGGGGAGGTATATAATGCATTGACCCAGTCGCGAAACTAAGT
The DNA here is from genome assembly GCA_036365515.1 of Torymus aiolomorphi. NCBI lineage: Eukaryota > Metazoa > Arthropoda > Insecta > Hymenoptera > Torymidae > Torymus > Torymus aiolomorphi. Next base: position 95,598,093 of record CM070874.1, read on the forward strand.
TAGTCTCTCCTTAATAAGCGGAGATATATCCTTGATTCCACAACCGGATATGAGGCTGCGTTGAAATCTATATTATTCTGTTGCATGTCCCCGCGTAATATTCGCCGAAAAATCTTTACTGATGGCTACTTATAGCTTTTCATCTGCATAAATTAAAAAGTTGGCTAAACTAGCACGTTTATTATCTTTGTCTGACTTAAAATCGTGATTAAAAGTCACGGAAATTAACAAACTTCAAAATATCAATTCCAAGCTTTGCAAAATTCTGACGCTTTGATATTTCACTCGTAATTTTCCCTCCCTCGTGCAAAGTTAATTAAACATCAGTCATTATTTTAACTTAATCATAATATCGTAATGAAACGAAACGCGCGTACCGCATGTAATGGAAATGACAGCATCGATCCTTAATCGGGCGCCACGAGAGCCGATGAATAATAAACTTCGTCGAGAGTCCAGCGGGCGAATTTTGATATCCCACCCCTTGGCTGATGCATCGGCATTGTTAATCTCGCGTTCGGTGTGATTTGGTATCGCTCTCTTCGGGCAATTGATTATTCGCTGAAATTAAAATGTGCGGTGAGTTGAGCCGGCTGCGTTAATCGCGCCGTCAAATCGCTATAGTGCAGACCAACGACAGGTGATGGCATTGACGAACGCGCCCGCTCGTGCGAATGGAAAAGGGGAATTTTCGCGCCTCGGGGTGTGGATGAAAAATGTATACGAACCATTTGGAAGAGTATCCTTTAAAAAGGATTTGTGACTATCGAAGTGGACAAAAATATTTATTTATTGACAAGCATGCATTTGATTTTTTCTAATTAAATATCTGACACGTATCGCGTAGGAGTAATTGAGGGTGCGGCTGGAAAAAGGGCTAATAGGCTAATAACTCATTTAAATTGTACAGAAGTTGTGCCCTTTTTCCAGATGCGCCCTCAATTTTGGTATGTCCTAGGCGATAAAATTCTTTGTTTTTCTATTTTAAAAAATTTGTTTTAGTTACTTTATTTCGATACCTACTTTTCTGTTGCTACGTGATAATAAGTAACACTTGAAGATTATATCTATGAAAAGGCATTTATACTTGAATAGAATTATATTTTTTTTATACGGTCCACAAAGTATTCCATCATGCTTTCAATGCACCTGTTTATAAAAATGTGCTCCTGATATCGATCTCTTACACAAATGGTTTGCTCTTATATATAAGTACTCTATATAATTGTGATGAAAATAACGTAATAAATTATTGAAACTTTTATTAAAAAATCTACTCTCTAAAAATGAACTTTTATTATGACAGCTTGAATTTACTCATAAATTAAAATTATCGCGTATAAAGAAAACTCTTATTATTTATATTCAGCGAAATAAGGCCCTCTACTATACAGCAGCGTAGCATCGCACTCGCAAGAACCACGTCGGCTTTTTACGTTGCGCATAATTACGCGAGATTGCACGAAGCCACGGGAAAAAGGAGCATATTAAAGCTTCGTCGTTGCCAGCCGCGCTATAAGCGCGCCGACAAAACCGCTAACTTACATGCCGCTTGCGCCAACTCTCGCCTACATGGAACGTCCATTTGAATATCAGTGTTGGACGTGCGCGCGTGCGAAAAAAAGTATCGATTTTCCATCTGCGAGAATGCCGAGAGCGCGAGAGAGATAAAAACGCGCACGAGCGACGGCGCGGGTGGGGGAAACTTCGAAAATGGATATTCAATCCGAGCAAGTGGAGCATCAAAAGCTCGCGCGGCCATTAGCCAAACGTAGGTGAACCATCAGGGAAAGAAAGGAGAAGGGAACACTTTCATGTGTATGGACGTAAAAGCGTAGGTCTATTGTCTTCATTTAGGTGGCATCGCGAGACTCGTTTGTCAATAAAAGATTTACGTTTTTCTGCGAGTCGCATAAAGAAGAAAAAAAAGAAGTATACACAGATGTCTCTTACTGCTGCGTGGAGTTGTTCGATCATTCGAAACACGAGTGTTCGGCGTGCACTTAGGAGGCTGACTAATTAAGTGAAGCTCACTTTTGGCGTAATTAATTTTCAAACTGGCAAAGGATCGACTTTATGAGTACGAATTAATGAGTCAACTTGTGATTGTCTTCGTTTAAGAATGAGCTTCCGACAAATTAACTACGGTTTGACGGAGTACCGAAAATTGTAATTTAGTCTGAAATTTTAAGTATTTAAGTCGAATCCCACACCTGATAGAGCTAAATACATCATCCCTGTAGCATAATCACTTTCATTCTCAAGAACCGTCGGAGACACAGGCCCGCTAGTGAAAAGTCAAAGCACCTATAACAAGCCGAAACGAGCGCGCCTGTATAAGCGGGTGTAGTCGTGACAAACCGTCAGTCGGTGCGCCCCTCGCGCCTTCCCAGACAGCGAGGGTGAAGGTGCGCTAATTAAGAAATCGCGCTAGACATAAAGAAGCGCGCATCTCACTCGTTGGTATATATACCCTCACGCCTCTCGCGCACTCCAAGTTAACGGCGGTGACGGCAGCTCGTTAAGACTCTCTAATCCAGCTTTCGTCGCGCGCGGATACGACGCTTAACTGTTAATCGCGCTATAAATCGTTAAAGAACCGCTCTTGCTAAGCTCCTCCTTCTCTACGCTCCCCCTCAGTCGGCCGCGCGCGCAAAACGGAAACAAACTCGCACGCGCGAAACTTGGGCTTAATAGAGAAAGTTCGAACGAGTGCGCTCGCGCGAGAGTGTATGTGTATGTGTGATATAAGTATACGGGCGGCGCGCAAGTGGAACGCGACACGTAGCGCTCTCTCTCTATCTCACTCTCTTGTAGATTGTTGGTTGTTGCTCGCAAACTCGAGCAAGCGCGCGCAGGAGAATTGAAGACGATTGGCGCTATTGACGCGCCAATCGGCCGCGCGAAGTTACAGCCGCGCATTAAGGAGGTCGCAGGAAAGGACGATTATTAAATCTTCGACCAGGAGAATTTGAAACTTCGCTTCGCTTGGCGCGCCCGGCGAAAATGCTCCTAATGCTTTTCACCGGCCCGTGAGAGAGCCAATGTTTGCAATTGTGGCGTCGTGTACGCCGAGCGCGACGGAAGTGACTGGGGCGTTGTGCTGCTGTTTGTTGCCGGCTAGGTGATTGCTCGCGCCTGAATTAATTTTCATGCGGTTAGTAATAGAGTGTTTACGAATTTTCCATGTTTCAAATCGATCAATTCTATTTTTTAACATCTGATACATTCGTGACATTTTCTTTTTCTATAATGCTTCGATGTTTATATTCTTTGTTGTTGCAAAACGTTCACTTACAATAAATAATATTAAATTTATGTATGCTTTATCTAAATCGTAAGGACCTTATTCCTAATTATTCGGTAATTTATTATACTTTAAATAATGTACCGCCACGTAAACTCATAATTTATTTAATATTATTACACGAGTTTCTTTTAACCTAGAAAATAAAAGAAGTATTTACAATATCGAGGCCTGATCTCGCCAAATCGGAGCCTAGGGGTCATCTGTGCAGCCCTATATTTACTGCTCACACATTCGTTACATTTTCAGATAGGGCAATTCCTTCTAATTTTCTATTCGAGTGGGATAAAATTCGTCACGTAAACGGAAGGTCCCGGATTTCATCCCAGTTCGAGACACGACGTACCGTTTTCGAGTTTTTCACCATTTATTATTAATTATTTGCAGCTCCCATTCCTAACAAAGATTTAAGTATCAGTCCACGTAAAAAGTATTAAACGATATTATAATGAATGAAAAACATTTTAAAAATTAATCTTTTAATTGTTTTCTATATTTTAATTATTTAGATCAAAAGAAAGGCTTTATTAAAAATATAATAAATAAACACGTATGAAATATATTGCATTTCATACCTCTCTCCATTTTTTATTAAAATTTTTGTTTTAATACAGGAAATATAAATTAAGGTAACATAATATATAGATTTCCAAAAATACCGATCATTTATTGATACATCCTAAATAATATTCAATCGATTAAAAAAATATTCTTAATTGTACATTCTATCATAAACTTAGTCTGCTATAAAGTTTAATGCTACACGCGTTTATCAAGAGTGATTATTTGACGAGCACAAAAGGCTACCTAGAAATCTAGAAAATGAAAATGCAAAACAAGATTGATTTAAGTATAACGTTATAATGTTTCGCCTGTGCACGAATAACTTGATCTTATTTCATTTTAAAACTGTTTAATGTTCTTGACTTATGTTGTTGTTAAACCACTTACAATTATAGCTTGATAATGTGACTGAATTGCTATATGAATGCTTTGCTATATTTATTTGTTAATAATGATTAAAGTTGTAATAAAATAGGTATGTGAATTTCAAATTACTCAATAGTTTTGAAAATAACAGCGACAAAATGTAAAAGAAATAAGATAAATGGCAGTCATAGTAAAAATATGCTAAAACACAGTACCATTCCTGGGGCAAGCCAAAAATCGTTAATCAATATCCTTCTTTTTTATTTAAGGAAAAGTTACAACCTTGCGTACAGATAACACACGAGAAAACCTATAGAGCGAGAGAAACGGGTAGGTGAAAGTGCGAGAAAATGAGAAGAAGAGAAGGAAAGACGATGGTGAGAGCGTCGGAGGTTAAGAGCAGAAAATAAAAAAAAAGAGCAATAACTGAATAGGCAAAGTGCTCGGCCCCTCCGCGCGCAAGAGAGATAGGGAGAGCTGGAAAGTAACGAAAGAAAAAAGGAAGGCACGTGGAAACAAGAACGGAAACAAAAGAAAAAAATGAACGGCCACACGAGAGAGCGAAATGGACGCGCGCTGATTAGCCGGCTGCCTCTTCCTCCCTCCCTTTCTCTCTTCCTCTTTCCTCAGTGATGACGACTGCACGACGAAGGCACGGGGTCGAGGTTAGCGGCGCTGGCGTGTGCTTGCGCGCGAGCGCGGCCCGATTGCACCGAGCGCCGCCACAAGCCCGAGCTTTAAAGCTCGCCGTCCTTCCCCTTCCCACGGCTTTTTATTTTCCGCGTGTTGTACGCGACCCACCGAGAGTTCGTTATTTAGCCGAGAGATGGCGAGAGGAGGCCGGATGGATCGAGCTTGTGGGGTCGGGTCGTGCGCGCTATCTACCGGGGGAACGGGGAAGTGCGTCAGCGCGCAAGCCCGGGAAATTACAAACTCGAGGAGAGGATGCGCGGGGACGCGCAGGTATTGACGTTCGACGAGGAGGCGGCGCGTATTAGCGCTTTGGGATTGAAACTAGTCTCCACTGCTCGCTCCTCTATCTCTCTCGCCCTTGCTCTCTCCGTGTGTATGTATTGATTTGCATTTGCGGGAGACGAGAAGAGAGAGAGAAAGAGAGACGAGAGAGAGAGAGAGAGAGGGGGGCTTGATAATTTTCAAAGTCGACAGGGACACGGATAAAACAGTTCCATGTGACTGTTGTGAACGAGTATGTAATGCGTGAGCACGTTATTACACGGGGACGACTTGTTGAATGAATAATACCGACATAAATATCGAATACGTTCCAAGAATGACGTTATATACCACAGCATTTTAACCGAGATTATTTATATAAAATTAATCGTCGTAGAATACTGACTAAAAACAACAATATTTCTTTAGCATTTGCCACATTAGTAATAATACGCCACTCTACTGGTATGATATTATGCAATTGTAAATTATTTACAAGATTTTAAAATTTTTCATTACTTTAGATTTTATTTTACCATAAATATCCTAAGCTTTTAATATTATCTGTCAAGGTTCAAAAATATGCTCTTGAAGAACCCTTCAATAAAGAAAATTATTTTTACATAAAACGTGTAAAACAAGGTAGTTTAAATTAATTTTCATGTCTAGCTTTGCAAAACAATTATTAAACGAGGCAAGCCAACTAAAAGTTTAACAAGTTTTTTTTCATTACTTTACATCAATATCACTAAATAATATTGGTATTTCATGAAAATTATTCATTCATAAAATTACGAGTCTAATGTGACTATAATGACAAATAATGGTAACGTCAACTTACCAAACATATTGAGTACCTAAGAAGTTTAAATATTCTACTTTTAACGCTACGTGATTAGTGGTGAATTCTTTTGAAGTCGAGTGTTTCTATTAAAGATTAAAGACACTAAGGTGGATTCTTATCTTAACGTGACAAAAGATGATTTTTTCCACCCCAATAATGCTTAAAAATCTTTTAAGTCAAGATATTAGCTCTCATAATATAAAAGTTTAATCTTTTTTGTTCGCTTTTAATCTTACATTTAAGTTGGAAATTGTTTTATGAACTTTTGGAATACAAAAATCTTACTGTGACTTACGTGCTTATGGCATATATTTGTATACATACACACACACCCATGACATACACTCATATAAATTTAATTTACTTTTCCCATAATATTCCTACATTAATATATAAAAATTAATAAAATTGTTCCTTTTTATTTCAGGTGAGTTATCCAATTTTCAAGTTTCCAATCACGTTAGTGAACAAAAAGAAAAGCCATTGGTAAGATTCACTTATTTCAATACTATTTTATTAAAATATCAACAGTCACAAGAAACATGTTCTTTAATAATTTCAAAATACGTGTAATTGTAATTATATAATAACTGTTTTCCCTTTTTGATCTTAAAAGTTTGTAATCAAATCAGCCTTTTGTGAAGAAATTAGGGAAAAAGATAGTGGAGAAAGATTGCCGGTCTGATTCTTTCCAATCTAAAATAAAAGGGGTTTGTCGATACTTTTTAATATCAGTCTGAGTTTTAGATTTTTGGCGTAAATTTAGGTATGCCCTGAAAATAATGTTGATTGAAAAAAAAAATAATATGTATTATTATCTTTTGTTTGAAACATTGTGCTTGATAGTGAAAAACTCCATGTACTACTAACGAATAAGAGTAACAAATGATTTTATGTACAATGGTTTTGTTGAAGAACTCAGGCAACATTTTATTGGCGTGTAAATATTATGTTTAGCACGTCATAAGCTTGCTTTACATCACTTGCACGTGATCAAGTCGGTAAGTGACCAGTAGCAGTTATTTCCATTACGTAAAGTGCGTTAATTTCGGCATTGCTTATTGTAGATCGTGTACTTTCCAAGAATTTTGTATGTGTATCAGAATAATTAGAATAACCAGTTTCTTTTGAAAATGTATATAACTGAGAAAATACTGCTCTACCAAAGACATTCAACAAAATTTATAATCCCTAGACATTTGAGTCTAACTAATTCGAGTACAGATTCCAATTCTAATTGACCAAAGTACGATTGGTTTTTAAAATAAACAGTCGCGCTAAAAAGGGGCTCAATTACGAGCGAGCGACAACTGCGCAAATATTTTCCTTGTGGAACGCCTACGTGTTGTTGAAGCTCGACTCTCGCCTCACGAGCGCCAAGAAGCTTATTAAACCGGAAAGAAGATGGCCTAATAAGCGTCACGTGAACTGCTTAGCCGCACTTTTTACGCGCCCCAATGACTCCTGGATGATTTATCCACTTCATATTGTGTCATGCAACAAGTATACGTACATTCTTACGAGCTTTTTCCTTCCTCTACCGAGATTTCGCGCATTCATGGATAATGCCGGCAAAAGAATTTCTTTACTTTCATAATGTTTATTTACTAGAAATCACCTTTTGATTTTCGAAAATACAATTGTATCATGTTAGAGTAAAAATTATGTTTGCTATGTTTCCATAAACAAGTAAAATATATTTGAAGCATAAACTCCTAAATGTAAAAAATCTTATGTGCTGCTATAATAAAACATTACTATGGAAAGACTAAGAATTTTGATGCGAACTTTTTATGGTCAATATATGGACATGAAGTTAGTAAAGCTGCATTAAAAGTGTTTGCCAAGTATCTACTGAAAAATATGCGAAGGATCACTGTACTCTGGGAACTTATGCTAAACTTAAGCTATCATTCATAACATAATAAAACATAAATTATATACACATAAGTTCTCACCTCACAAGAAAGTGGTAAACATTCCATCAAAATTTATTATAAAAACCAAAAAACATCTACATTTATTTTACAATTTTTCTTCAAAATGATTTATATGGTAATTATTTATAGTTTTAACTTGAACGTTATTTTATTATCCCCAAATAATTTTCTAGTAACTTTATTGTACCTTAATAATTGTTGTCTAGTAATCACTGGTTTTATTATCATGGTATACTTATCATTTACGTTAATCAATTGTTTAACAAGACACACGCATACACGCACCCACACATGTATATTAAAAAGAATTTTTAAAGTATCCCTTTTACATAATTTTCTAATTTACTTCGACTATTTTAAACTCCACTAATAATCAATTAAAATAACATTTAAATGACATCACTAACAATAAACTTAGGTACTTGAGAACTCAGTAATAGTAATTAAAAGAAATAATTCTTTTTTAAAATAAGATTTTGCAAATTGCGCGTACGTATGGGCCTTAAAAATCTAATCACAATATTATTATTATCACATCGAATTAAACATTTATGTACATATTGAACAAAAATCATTAAGTAAAACAAAACATTTTTCTAAGACGTAGAATCGCTATATCTTTTTCTACTGACGTAAAAATCTATATTATTTATAATGAGTTTACCAAGTTGCTCAGAGTCGCTTGATACTTTCAAGTTATTTTTAGTGCAGCTCTCGTAAATAGCACAAGAACATACACATTGCATGCAAAAATATTCCTGTTTGGTGTACTTTATTTTATATTTTCTTCATTGATAAACAATATTAAGTTTATCAAACGAACTTTAAAAATACTTGAAATAAGACAAATCCACTTAAACAAGTTCATTGTAATTTCTTAATTAACTTTAATTAGTACAAAGGATTTCTCATGAAAATATAGTGGTACTTTCAAAAAACAATGTTTTTACTCGTTTTGCAAGATTCCATTCTATTTTTACTTTATATTTATTTCAACTTTTCTTACTTTCGGATGAGTTTAAATTCACATTATTTTGTAAGACATCTTTGAAAACAGTTTTAAACTATTTTCAGAATTTTAAAAACCAAATTTATTACTCGTTTATTAAAAAAGTTTCTTATAAATTTATATAATAAATTATGTAGTTTTTATTATTCAATAAAATTCACGATCAATTACTTGTAGACAAAGAATTTAATTAAAAGTATTCCGTTTTATTAAATAGTAGAAGAAAGAATGATGAATTTTCTTGCGTATCTTTTAATTAAAAAGTCATAGATGCCAATACCTTCAAACTATCAACAACGTAAAATATTTCTTTTGGCCACATCCATGTTTGCAATTTACTACCTGTGATGTTCGTTGTGGCAAAAAGAAAAAGCTGTCAGAACAGAGGTTGAGGAAAAATATGGAAAGAGTGGTGAACAAAAGAGATATTGAGAGAGTACGCGCGCGAAAAACGTAAATGCAAGTCTTCAAACGCAATGGAGGAAGAGAAATACCGGTAGAGGAAGAAGCAAAGAAAAAGGGAGAAAGATACAGAGAGAATGTTAGTGAAGTGAAGAAAAATCAAGAGGATTTGTAGCGGTGAATATTCCAAGAGATTTCCATTTAGATTTAAAGAATTTAAGGGAGTAATGGAACAGTTACAATAAATTGCTATGCGTGGTAACTCTTCTTCTATAGACGCATTTAAGTTTTAATTTTTAATTTCATATTCAAACATTAAGTTTATTTTTTTTTTTCAAATATTATAAAGATAAATAACAAAACGATATCTGATGATGCTATATTTTTAGGATTTTGTAGTAAAATAATAATGAATAATTTACTGATGCAAGCGCTCAATAATATTTATTTTTAAACATTTTGAGCAAATATAAATCAGTCATAATTTACGAACCAATACTTGATTATTAATTAACATAATTATCATGTGCAGCATCTACATTGGTCATAATAATTAACGTAAATGAAAAATAGTCATTATCAAAAAAGTACTTATCAATAAAAAAGAATTAAATTTACTCTTTAAATATATGGACGAATTTAAAGGGCATTTACGTCAGCTGATAGCAGTATCTACAAAGCAGACTAAAGTATCGTAAAGCTTCGGGTTACGATCGTGAGTAAACTGTAACTGTAAAGACGAGTGCCGCATACAAAATAAATTGTTATTTTATTGATTCTTCACCACCGAAACTATTAACTCCATCATCTGACTGCAAGATTTATTAACGTAGAAACTTTTTGACTTAGCCATTTTATATTACAACAATTAGTTGTGACAGTAATAAAAAAAAGTAATACAAGATAACATTAAGAGTACCGACTATGTTTTTGTAATTTAAAAATTCTTTATTTCGAAAAGTCATACATAGTTCTTGTAATAGTGAAGTTAATGAATAAAAATTTTAAGCTTACGATGATAAACAGATTTGTTAATTTTTTGTACAATTACTTAAACAATTTTATAAATTAATTATTTCAATGGTATCAATGAATTATTTCAAAAGATACATAAATATTATTTATGAAATATAATACAATCTAACACATAGGTATCGCGGTCAAAAGAAAGGCATAGTTGGTTCGCTCCGGTTTATGAACTGACGAGTAATTTGAGAGTATAATTCTTAAATGTGATTTATCACAGTTTCAAATTCAGTCCGAAGCGAGTGCTGCCAGAGATTATTGAAGTGTTTTGAAGACTCAACAACGATCTGCATCTTCGCTTGCAGTTCGCAATTGGTTTGCGCCATTTAGTGTTCGGCCCGAAAGTGGTACACATCCACGGCCTCTTCTACGTACAGTACGTTCAAGGAAATCGCTACTACAGTGAGAGTTAGGTCAAGAAGTCTTATATGACTGACTTAAATATAGGGGTGAACGAATTGGGCACAAAATAATTTTTAAGTAATTTTAGTAGAAAAATTTTAAAATTTTTAAAAAAAACCGGAAATTATTGATATTGTTTTAAGTACAACGAAGAAAACAAAAGTGGCAAAAAACAGTGTTATTAATTATTGAATTGTTCATTGAAAATGTGTAAAAAATTTAAAAAGTATGCTCGGCGCTTCGACAGAGGAGAAACTCCAAAAAGGAACGTTGCGTTAGAAGATCAGCTCACTGTCACAATGAAATGGTACATAGAGTTTTTACGGTTGCTTTTACCGTAAAAAGCTTCTGCTACTGAAAAAATCCAATGACATTTTCCTGTGAAATGGAGTTTGCTTACTACACCTGCCTTTTTATTTTCTTATCCAGCGTGTAAAGGACTTTATATTTATTTTCTAAAGATGAACAAATGTGGTTACGTGACTCAAAATTGTACCGATGAAATGTGTATAGGCCTTTACAGCAACAGACCTGTGTCAGAAAAAAATACCGCGCTACGTTTCGAGTTTGAAAAAATAAACATCTCATTTGTGGCAGTTATGCCCGTTAAATTCAGCGCCATATTTTTTGCGGAAACAATACCGGCAAATGGATAAAAATACTACGCCATTCTAGCACGGCACTATACTTTTTGAGTTACAACACCTCCAGCGGTCAAATATACGGCAACAATGCAGTGAAACCGCTGCAGGGTTGCGAGGCGCCCGGAACTGCTGCGAAGATTTAGGAGCAGAGAGGAAAGGAAAGAGCAAGAGAGAGAGAGAGAGTGCGATGTGACGAAGAGCCATAAAAAGAAAGCTCGACTGCGAGCGAAATGAAGAGCTCCAGCGAGATAACGCGTCTCGAGACGAACGGATGGGAGGCGCGGAAGAGCGAGCGCGCTCAAGCGGGGACGAAAGAAATAAGGAAAACGAAGAGCCGGGAGAAAAGAGAACGGCGCGCGACTTTACTCTCTTTCTCTCTCAAAGCCTCTTTGCGCTCGTCGTTGCCGCTCGCCAAGAGGGAAAATCTAATATAAACGCGTGTAGCGCTCCGGACCGACACACGTGAGAAAAGAGGCTCGCGCACACGCTCGGTTCAAAATAATCCGACGACTCTCATTCTCTCTTTCTCTCGCTCTTCGCTCGCGCGCACAGACTCGTACACTCAGGCTCTCGTGCGCGCGCTCTCCGCTATAAATACAATACGAAAATTTAGTCCGCTAGCCGACGTCGCGCTGGCCGCCCGCCGACAAATTAATAAGGGCCCGCGAATTCGAGAGTATCGATTGCCTCTATACCGCCGCCGGTGAATGGGGCGCTCGCGTATGCCCGTATGTGTATATACACTCGCCGTGTAAATAGAGGCGTAAACCGATCTAGCCTGCTGACGGGTCCGTTTGTTTGTTTTGGGTGAAAAACTCGCCAGAGTGACGAATTAGGTTGCCCCGGTTGTGTGTGTGTGTATTGCTGTGAGTGTAGGTGTGTATCGGTGTCTTGTGGCCAGGTGCGGTATCACGGCTGTGCGAGGCTCGACAAACGGTGCGTTTATGAGCGCCGGCATCAGCGGTTGCATCACGCGATGTCCAATTTTGTCACGGTTAAGCCGCAGGTGACAATGCTCGCATGGAATTACACGAACAAACGCTTCTACGGCTTGCGAAATGTGGCCGGGCAATCTCCGTGCTTTCAATGCGGATAACTCGTAGGTTTTAGCGCTGGAATTCTATCTTAGTTTATCGTGAGTGATCCATCAGCTTGATGACAGAAGTGTTTACGAGCCGCATTTTAAACTTTTAACCTGATTAGCTGATCCATTCGCTCATGCGGCCCAGCCCTCGGCGCTCCTTCGAATTCGAGTAATCATTGAAAATTTTGTTGATTCAGCGCTGCATCAGAATCACATTTACATGACTCACGATATTGCCAAATTCTTTCCTTTCTCTGCACGGAACCGGGCAAGATACCAAGATTAAGGAAGTGACTGCAGAGTTCCGCGAAATATTGAAAACAAACAAAGGAAATACCCGATGACGGTAACCACTACCAGTACCGACACCGCCTCCACCGGAATTCTGTTTCGATTACAAAGCCCGCGCCGCATCGCGCAATAAGCCGGGCAAAACTAGATAGGATATTTATGGAAACCGCACGCTAGCGTACCTGAGCCGAGAGTTCCATCGCCATCGCCAGCGTCGCCGTCGTCGTCGAAAAATGTGCATCGCGCCCAAGAGTGGGTGTGTAAAAATAAGTGATACTGACGCTGAGGGATAACCAAATTTCGTGCAGCAGCGTACAGACTAAATAAACTGCGCGTCGAGCTCTCTCTCTCTCTCTCTCTCTCCCTCTCTCTTCTACCTCGCCCTAATAGTTTCATCAGCGTCCACGGGATTGTGTGGATTGGAGGATGTTATGGTACACCAAAGTGTTTTATAGTGACGATGAAGTTTAGTACGACGGATAAATGTGTGAATAAGTAAACAGCTTCTCGCGTATGTTTATAAGTGTGCGAGAAGAGGACGAAGCATGGAGAGAGTGGATTTCTTCGAGACCCTACGACGCAAAGAGCGCCGGAGAAGAAGAGGCTGGACGGTGGTAGTGGGCCACGAAGTTCGGTGAGTACGCGATGATCAAGCCGTAAAAGAAAAATATGGGGGCATCACGTGCTTGGAGTCGGGAAAGTTTAATTAATAAAGTGCAATCACAGACTGCTTTTTAATCGAATTCACCCAAAGCCAGGAGGAAGTTTTGTGATAGAGTTAGGATTTCTTGAAAAATATTCAATTGCACCGATGAACATTGTTGGTTTTAATTTTAGATACCGAGAATTACGGACCTTTTATTGGTATATGAAAAATTTTTTTTAAATAAATGTATACCAGCTATGAATACGATATCACCATTGATAAAATAATTTGAATGACCACTATTTTTTTCAATTCATAATGATGGTTATTTACAGCTGAAGCAAGGGCTTTTAGTCCAATGAGATTTTTGGCTTTTGATTCCTGAAAAGTATGTCAAGTGCTATTTAAAAAAAGGCATATATTTGTTTTTTCAAAGGGATACAATCTTTTATTTACCGAAACGTGAGCATTTTTTCTATTATTAACTTTATTTCGATTTTGAATACTGGATAACATTCCTAATTATTCGCATTGTAGTCATTTATTACTAGTTTGATTTAAACCAATTATATTTTATAATTGTTTTAATTGATTCCATTCAAACATATTTTCTTTATGATTTTCCAAATTGAAAACTATACGTGTATAGTTTTACTATAGGGAGGGGCTTGTTAGAATTAATTCAATTCCAAAGAGAAGCATGATTCAGGCATTCGAGTGTCCAGTTTTTAAAATGCAAAAATAATACAGTATTTTCTTGGAATTTTCAATAGAAGAACATTTTTTTAGTTAACTTCTGAGTATGAGAAAATATTTGGAACGAATATGTGTATTTTTAGCTTTCGTGATCGTGACTTTCAACCATCCAAGAATTTTTTCCGCGAGAATTTCGAGCATAGAGAAGCTATAAAAAAATAGGAATTTCCAGATTGAAGCGACTAAAACAGAGGGTTACTAGATTAATTATAGAGCACAAATAAGTAGGACAACATCCCGTGGCAGATTTGTAATGGGGCTGCCGCACAAGGATAGATGATCAAACCATACATCACCTCAGTATGTCATTTCGGATAAATTATGAGATTATAAAAATATTTGGTTCAATTTTAGAACGTTCCGGTTATTTATTTTGAATAGTGCAAATGTTTAGCATCTTATTTAGAAATGCTTATATATTTTTTATCTTCAAATAATATGTTACGGCTCGTTTCCTAATATTATTAGTTTAAAAATAATTGTAATGCTCGTAAATATGTGACGATACTGTGTTGTTGTCCGTAAAATAGTAAATGGTGTTAGTTATATGTAATTTTAAAAACCTATTGTGACGTAATTCTGATGCCTGTTTCGACATACTACGTCACCTTCCGGCCTTCTCTTAGTATCTTATAATTGTACATAATATTTTCGACGTCATATAGGAAGCAAAGTTTAGAAAGTAATTCTTTCTCTACATAAGTATTTTGTTTTTCGGATATTAAATTATTTAATGCAATATGTGTAATTCTTTGCAAATCTGAAAACTTGCGTGAATGTTTTTCATAAATAATATAACATATGATTTTTATTAAAAAGTTAACATTTTTACAAAAGATAACATAACGTTTTTTTGATATCAATAATAGTCAATAAAGTCATTTAGATTATATGAATATAGTGAATATTTTTATAACCATTTTTAACGACGTAATAAGTAATCTCATTGTTGGATCAAGGTCTAATAAAAGCTGTTGCGTAGAACGGCCCTATAGAATAAAACAAGGTTGAATACTTTGAATAGCGACAAAATAAATTAATCAAAATTGAAAAATTGGAGATTCTTCTTTATAACATGACTCCACTATAAAAACATTTTAGTATTTATCTCCATATTAAAAGTCAAAAATATGATTGTGCAACTGACATAACATTTATATGGAAATAGTTTCCCCGGCAATAAAATACCATTATATTGGATACGTCAATGTAAAGTCGAGAAACTCAAATTTGCTACCGAAATTTGAATCTATAAAATTCAAGACTTTGTAACTCATTCAAAAATAGAGTTTTAATTTTGTTATTATTATCCAATATTTTAATCGTGATTTGCATGCACAAACTAAATTTTTGTGTGTAAATTGTATTGTCAATAAAGTATGTATTCGTAAACGCTAAAAGAACTTTTCACCTATAACGCGTGTACCAACGCACCCTATCACTTTGTCGCTGTCCGTCGACGCTAATATATTAAATAACGAAGTAGCTTCGTGCCTAACTGTTGACAAGCTGACGAAAGAGTAGAAAAACTTCGTTAGGCTGCCCTATCCCTTTTCCCCAGTAAAACGACGCTCTGTATACGGGCGCATAATGCTAAACGAATCACTCTTCCGTCAGCCAATCGTTAATCGAATCTGCCCCGCAAGCTCCCGACGTTCCTGCTATATGGACAAGTTCGAGCTTCTGCGTGTACCAGCGCACGAAGGAATATAATTGCCAGAATGCGCTCGCCTGCGAGCTTTTATAATCCGTGTTAAATAATACCGGCCGCTCATTAAACTAATCGAGCAACTTTATTGCTGCCGCTATCATACATTCCCTATTGCGCTTTAATTAGGAAAAGTGGGAAGGTTCTGTCGTCCTCCTCTATTTACCAAAGCACCATCGACTCCTGCCTAAATCAAAGGCCGGATTGCCACGCTTATTAGCGAGCCTCTGACCGGAAAATCCGCATGACACGCATTGAAAGAAAAAGCGACGAGCTTTCACGAGTGCGCGCGGCGGGAATTTCAATGTGCATCCGCTACGAGAAAAACGCGCGTGTGTGCTTTCAGCTCATTAATGTAGCCCGGGTAAAGAGAGGGCTTTTTCCGCCTTGCACGCTTGCGCGTCGCTAATTAAGAACTGTTTATGCGCTGACGATGGTTTATTAATTTTGCGTGCGCCAATTTCATCGCTGCGGTGGCGTTGCATTGCGTTAAGACAAATTTTGTTCGCGCTAATAATGCACTGAGGCCAAACTGCGGAAAAATTCCATTCAATTTTTACTATAAAAATATATGCTTACTAACTTGTCTGTGAGTGAAATTCGATTTTATGAATTGTTTACAGAGACATGTATTGGGTGCTGAAGCATATTATAAAAATATATTTTTCTATAACTTTTAGACGATATAAAATAATCCAAATAAAAATTTTACGAATTTCTGGTTGAATATGGAGTTTTTTATTGTGTGAGTTGATTGCGAATGATAATAATTTTAAATCAAATATTGGTTTTGGAATACGTCCTTCGTGTAAGTAATTACAGATTTAAATTGAAGTTTAATATTTACTTACTGATTTATGTACTATATTTAACTGATTTTTGCTTTCACCTAAATTAGATATATTACTATATCGAAGCTCTTAATTAAGTGGATAATTAAAGATGATATCAGCCTAGCAAATTTTAGTTTGATCACAATTAACATACAATTAAAAGCTATATTGAAGCCCGATAATTTATAAATTCTTTATTTCAAAAAGTATTTATAAAATCTACGTGTAAAAAGAAATTAATTCCTTTATAAGTATGGCTTTTTTAGGGTACACCACGTTTTTATGTCATCTTTATCTCAAATTGAGCACATTAGTTTAAAAAGATTAACCTAATTACTTGCTGGTAAAACTTAAAAAATGCAGGCAACGTTCGTGAATTTGCATAGAAAGTGCATACATTAAAAAAAAAAAAAAGAAAATTAGCAACGTGAGAAAATTTCTTATCATTTTTAAATTCTAATAATTATTTACAATGTTACATAGTTAAAAATAGCATGAATAGATGCTATAATAATATAATAATATAATAATATAATAATTACGAAGTTGAAGAAATAAAAGAATTTTTCAATTTTTACAAATTATTCAACTTTTATCTCTAAAAAAATAGTAAAAGGTAATTGAATTATATTCCTTACAAATATTCAACAACTTAATTATGTCGACCGCATGTCTATATATATTGTTTTACAAATGTGTCGTAAACGACTACAGTTCCCGTTCACTCTTCTGCAACTCATTGACTCGCAAAAATCCTCATTAAATCAGATAATTACGAGCAAAAATTAACTGCCGCGTGAAAACACAAAGCATTGTATCCCGTCACTTTATCACGACTTCAACGCGGCGCTGTCGTCGCGCATTATTCAATACTTAGCGAATTAATCCAGTCCAGCCCCCGACCGAACGTCCGCAAACCCGTGTAAACACGCATCGGCGCGTGGGTGCGCAAAGAAAGACCCGTAAAAAGCGCGACATTGACGGGAGAGAAAGAGAGGGACCGAAAAAGCTCGCATCACGGTTAAGAGCGGATTATCTCCGGCGAATAGTGTAAAACGAGGAAGGAACGTTGGAAAAAAAAAGCATGCATGCACTGTCCCCCTTTCCCTGAAATTTCTCCCTCCCCCTCTCTCCGCCGCCGGCGACCATCAGCGTTTGTAGAGAGGGGCTCGTTCGCTCACGTTCTTTGCCGAGAGATTATTTACACAGAAGCTCGCGCTCGAGCGCACTCTATATCGATTCTCGCCTCGGGGTCGCTCGCGATACTGGCTCTATCTGCTTGCGTCCCTTCTGAACTCTCTCGTCGCTCCCGACTTTATCTACCGACGGGGCTCGAAGGAACGGGCTTTTACCACCGCCTGCTGCAAGCTCCGTCGCGGCGTCTGCACTGCTTACAACCTTATGCAGCCGACGCTAGATGGCGCTGGCATTGCCGTTGAAAAGCTCCGAGAGGAGAGGTGGGGGTGAGAGCTTGCAAACGCCGCGACCGAGAGCCGTGAGAATCTGGGCCACCGTCGGATGACGCGTGTGAGTGCACGTACGTACGTGTGGCTAGATGTATGTATGTATATGCGAGCACGCGTATCGTCGAAACATCGATGGTAGGCTTGGCTTGCGAGCCACGGTCATCCTGCGACGCGAGCGCGCGCGTGGTCAGGGTATTAAGACGCGTGTGTCGAAAAATCTATATGTTACGCGTGTTTGCGGCATTGGCGTTGAAGTTGAGCTTTATGGAAAATCGTTTGAGCCTTGTGGCCGTGTAGATTATTTCTACATTCAGATAAGTGGCTAAGCTTATGGATTACCTCGCACGTGCGTGATAATGGCGGCTCGACATTTATTATAAGTGCGATTAGGCTCTGCGTCTTAATCGGATAATTACACCGCTCATTATAATTTCATCGGTGCCTTTTTGTTGGAAAGCTTAGTCCGTAACACATGTATATGGCATTTTATTAAAAGAAAATACTAAATATTAATTATTTTTGCAAAAGATACATGTTACATCCATATACATACTATACGTTAAATAGCGCGTATGGACGACGTATGGTATAGATTGTTTAATATTTGTTAATACAAAATTAATGTGCTGATCCTATTATATGCATGCAAAAGCCTTTAATTATAACTTCGAATGCTAAAAATTCAAAATTTAATTTTCATTTTAAATTGGGTGTAATTTATCAACAGTTTACTGAAATTTCGACGAAAATGAATTTAGTACGCAATTCGCCTTGTTTGAGCAGTGTGTGGTACAAATAAAATTTATATAGTTTAATCGTTATAATCTTAAACAATAATAATGAAAAATAATCATTAAAAAAGGGTTTAAGTAGAAAACTTTAGTCTTTTAAATTGTTATGGTTATTTTATGGGTAATCAGGAAAGTGCAATCACAGAGCTTTGATTACTCTACAAACGTTTATAAAATGTTAATATGCAAATATGATTAATAAACAAAATTCTGAGTTTCAATATATTCGTATTTAAAAAGCACTAAAAAATTATTATTAATATTAATAAATATCCAATTTTTTTTTATTTGAATTACTATATGTGTAATTTATATATTCTAAAACCAAATCCCTTCGCGGAATCAGCGCGGCGTTTTTTTTCCCAGCAATCACGGGGTCGAATCATTATAGAGCACACCTTCTGACGTCTCTCACACAATTGCAATTATTCTCCGTCTATTTCTGGCACGAGCGTTGCGTGCGAACGTTCAACGTTCTCAGGGCGGGCTCGCCCGCTAAAATAGGCGCAAACGCCGATGGCAGTCGCTAAAAATGCCCGGCGCACGGGGCATCGCGCGCGGAAAAAGTCGACGCTTTGCATTGCAATCGAGCGCGCCACTCCCCTATTCGAAATTTTCAGTCTTAATGGAAATCGAGATATCACCGTTCTCTCTCTTGCGTCATCACGTGTGCGCATATCATCCAAGCGGTCTCTCTCTCCCTCTCTCCCTCTCTCTTTCTCTTTAACAGGGTGCGTATGTGTGTGTGTGTGTGTGTGTGTGTGTGTGTGTGTGTGTGTGTGTGTGTGTGTGTGCGTGTGTGTGTATATTCTGGTAATTCTAGTCGATCCGCGTGCGCGTGGGGTCACCGGAAAAAGAGGGAGAAAAAGATTCATGGCACAGGCGGGCGGTTCGCGGCTCGATATTTTCTCTCTCTCGGTGGCGGCGCCCGCGTATACACCTATTACCTGTGTGTGAGAGTCTCGACGAGATTTTACGCGCGAGCGTTAGAGTTATACCTTGAGAGGAGGTGCTCGAATCGGAGGACGGTACTCTAGGTTCCTGTAAAATTGGCCGTGCGACATTCGTTCGGTGAAATGCCGTGTGCCAACTCTGTTTTTCACGGATTCGTGTGTTACACACAGCATACCACGATCTTTGTTCTTTATTTAGATTTTTACTTTGAATTCTTGGATATGCTTTCAAAAACATTTATTTTCCGATAAGGTAATAATTATCGAAATACTTTAGAATGAATTATGTATAGCAGTACTATTACACCAAGATGCGTACACGAAAAGTTTACTGGAGTATAATATCTAATTTTGAATTAATTTTAAAGGGTGAAAATTCTAAATTAATAATTTACTTTATTTAAATGGTCGTTTCATTTTAACGTCTGTTTTAAACCATTTTGAACTATTTGAAGTAACCGGTAACTACTACAGTAACACGAGTATTTTTATAATTACACGAAGTAAACCCAACTAAAATCTTATAATAAAATTATGCAAAATTTACAGCAGTACTTGGACACCATATTTGATTAATCTATTATATTTCTTATTTGCTCCTCTAAAGTGGTATAGCTATATAGTAAAACGCAATAGTAAAACATATTTTAAATCAATGATTTTTGACATTCTATAATTTTCATTTCCAAGTTTAATGATACAAAATAAAAAAAAAATGAAAATTCTACGTATTTTGAATACTATTTATGAAAATACGTGTATGTTAATTAATCATTGTTTGATATGATCGCTACATATATGACCTAAATTTACATGCTGTTTTAAATTCATATTAAAAATTAAAAAAAATTATAATTATAATTTAATTAATTAATGATTTGGATAAAAGTTAAAAATATTGGCAAAGTTAATTAGTCAGTCACTGATCGAAATAATTTAATTTAAGATACTTCATAATTAATTAAAATGGCAGATGAAATGAAGAACTTTATTTTATCTACTCCATCACAGGGTAGAATTATATTGCTAAAAGTAAACATATGCTCCTTTCTTGTACCACAACCTTTTATAGGATTTATAATTTAATACAGTTATGATGTTAGATTATTTTCAAATGGCTTATATGTAGAAAGCCATATTCGAAACGAAATTATTTAAAGGAATTATTTAAATAGAATAATAATAATGTTTTCTTAATAATTGTATCTAACAGAGCTACTTTCTGATATTGTATTGGTTTCTAACTTTGTTCTCGCTGCAAGGTTCTATCTCTTCCTCACTCCTTTATCCCTTTCCGCATTTCCTTTCTATTCTGGTCGATGCTTTACCTCAATTCGTCTTCATTCCCTTCATCGCGGTTCTCGTCGCTGTTGTTCCCTTCCCTCATTGACCTCTCTCATTCCCGTACAGCCTGCCGCTGTTGTAATTCGTCCTTTCTTTCTCCGCTGTATAAGCTCATCAGCCATTATCTCGAATCCTCGGCAGCCGTTGTACGGCGAGCGGCCAATTTCTGAATAACGCGATTTCCCTCTTCCGCGCGTTGCATGCGCTCGACATTTTGATGCGCTCGCGCACAGCAGCACTGCAGCAGTCACTTTCCAATATTCCAGGTACTGCGCCCACAGTGTTTTCTCTCTCTCCCTCTGCACCAGCACCCTGTGTTTCCAGCCTCTCCATTATTATCACTGCAACGGCTTCCTGGCAAATGTTCTACGCTCTCGCTGCGGCAGGTTGCCCCAAAATAGCGCTACATTAGGATTGCAACTAACGGTACATGTCTTTAGCCCTTTGCCCCTCGATGATTTTCCCTTATTGAATAACAATTTCCAATTGGACTAACAATTTTGGAACTAGAATATCGACATTAGAATTTGCATTTTGATGGAAACTTGTGATTAACAATATAAAAATTCTAAAAAAAAAAACAATTTTATAAATATGCTTGGTTATTCTAACAAACATCATTTTTCAGTCATAGGTTCGAATCTGTGCCACTCCGAATTTTCCAAGCCATTTTTCTCATAAGAGGAGGGAATCTAGAGGAGGGAAATATAAAATACTTTTTTAGTGCTGCATAGATGCCGTTTTCAAATATTTTATAACTCGTTATAAGTTAACACGGGAATAAGACGAAGGTTATAAGACAGCTAAATGACTATTTTTTGGTTTATTAGCTGAATTTAATCTACTAAAGTCATTTTCATTGATTTTTCTAAAACACTCAAATTCTTTTACTAAAAATAATTCTCAGAATGTTCTCCGTTTGCTCAGTATATTTATAAACGTTTTGATCATTAATCTTCTAATTTAAATATTATAAATATAGATTTATACAAGTATAGTGCCAACAATTTATATATACTATTTATAATAAGGAGACAAGTACACACGTACTAGTGAACGAGCTCTCGAAAGTTATCGAAAATCACTGACCGATTTTGATTTTAAGATAGAAATTTTTCAGTTTTCTATTTTATATCAAGTTTGACAGTTTTTTTGCATTATCAGTAGTTTTTATTTTGAATTGCCTTTGGATCCTGCAGACTTTTTCAGTCATGAATTATATTTTGAGTAATCTTCAAGAAAAGTTTGTTTAGTAAAGTCATTCAATAAGTAAAGTAAATAAATCATTGGCCTTTAGGAAAGAACCGTATATAAAGGAATTTTCTATTACGTATACGTGGGGAATTTTTTCACGTTGTCAGCTTTAACACTTATATTCTTACAACACAACGTATTTCGGCCGATGTTGGAATCTCATGTTTTGACTAAGGAACGTCAAATTACGAATAATCAATCTCTATGAGAAGATGAATCTCCTTATTAAAAGACAAATTTACATTTGGCTTATCCTAATTAAATACCTTATCATCACCTACGGCACAAACCTAATAACACACTACACAGTATGATAAGACAACTTTGAACCAAGTTTATAGATATATTACTCTATTCTAAACTTTGTCAAACAAATTTATTTTTATCGATAATCACTTTTTATCAAATACTTAAAGTACTAGATGATTCATTGCGGATCAAGTCTACTACATGACTCTTAAGTGTCTTAAAAATATCGGGCGTAATAAACGCAGTCATATACAATCAAAACATCGTTGTTATCGAATATTTTATTTTATTGCATTACTGTTTGAAATCTTATCTATGCGGGGCTGTTATGTAAAGATTATAATCGGTCATTGTTATTTCAGCGTTGATTGACATAATTATTTGATATAAATTCAATTATTCTTCGTATAATGAAATAATTTAATTTTATAAATAACGACTAAAATACTATCTTAACTTTATTAATTTAAACTTGACCTGAAAATTCGCAATTGAACATTGACAAACGAAATTTAATGAAAAATAAATAATGCAGAACGCATCGTCATCGCGAAACTTCCTCAACCAATCCAATCTATTGACTCAAATCATCCGGCGTTCATTTACAGGTGCACACGTGCGCGAATATACAGAGCCCCAAATGCGGTAGTTCTGTCGTTTACGTCTAGGGATAGAGTGAAGGGAGAGACAGAGGGCCCGGGCGTGCACTTAGCTTGTTGCCGGCAACCGATCAGAATTGGCCAATTCAGCAAATTATAGCGATCGAATTTGCATTGACGTGCGCACTCACGTCCAGGAGCCATTTTGTATCGTGTAGCGTACACGCTGTTGACTTAACAGTGCGGGCGCATGCACTTTGATGACGCGGTAACGCGAGATATAGCTACAGAGATATAACTAGAGAGAGAGAGAGAGAGAGAGAGAAGTGCATACGGTGGTCTTGTAATTCGAAGCCACGCGCCCCCGCGCTCGAATAAATAATTCGCAGTAATAGGTGACAGCTTTTACGGAAAAATATTACCAGCGAAGGCAAGGAGAAAACTTAAGGCGAGTGCGCTATGCGCGGCTCGCACGCGGCTTCTCCAGCCCGTGATTCTGATTTATGGAAGGTTTCAAGCGGCGAAAAATCGATCGCGGTCGTTACGAGTTGCTGCTGCTCGCTGCAAGCGATTACTGAAGTTAAGTAAAGGATTATTAGTTCTGTATATTGGAATATACTTACTTACTGTCATTAGTCAACTAGAATATAGAAAGTTTACATTTTACATAGTTTCATTTAACCTTCATTTAAGTTATAAACATTTTCTTTTTCTATCTGATTGTTGTGCACGAATCGGAGTGTAACATAACTACGCGGTCAGTAATTGACTGCTTTTAACGTAAAAGTAGTTGAGACATTACCCGACAAGTGCTCGGGTGCGTTTGCGCTTCTTCAGTGAAGTGAAACCGTGCAACACGTAAAAGCCGATAAGGAAAATATAATAGATTCGCGAGAGTTTTACGATGTATGAAGATCGAAGAACGATCCGCTTTCCGAGGAGAAACGGCGCGCCGAGTCAGGAAGAACGAAGAGGTAATAAGAGATGCACGCGATGACCAGCGGGGGGAGACGCTTTGGCCGCTTGAGCGTCTATCTTTCGACGAGGATCACTCTTGGGGTTACTCGTGCACATCCAATCGTAATCGAGCTGATGTATCTTTTATTTCGAGCGCTTGTAAATTCGCAATGCTGAACGATACGTGTTTTCTTCAAACGGATACGAATCAGCAACTTCATCTATCCCGCCTAGCTGTTTACGAATGAAGTTAATCTGCAATCACTTTTTACTTTATTAAACCGACCAATTACTATTGATGCAAACATAAATGCTAACGTTTCTCATTACCATTGCATTATAATTGAATACAAAGTAAAACAAAATCCTCTCCAGTTTCAATAGCGTCGCGTCCCCCGTAAAGTTTGTCCGCCCAATACACTCTAGGTAAAAGCATCAAGTGTATGCTTTTACAGGGATGAACTTCTGCGGTCCGTTGAAAATGGACAGACCAGCACACAAGTACTGTATACAGAGGCGAGCGTGAAAGCGTCGCCATCTGCATTGTGATTTTGTTCGAGCGCGAGTTGCACTACAAATACTTTTGTGGATGAGCAGCCGGGTTGACGAATCAAATGGATGCGCAGATACAGTCGCAGCGAGCGCAGTGTATCCGGTCTGCAGGGCTGTAATTGTAGCCCCGTGCGGTGACTCCAATTCATTATAGGAGCCGCGCGCGAGCCGCTACCTAATTTCAAAGTGAATTGAGTAAATGAATGAGACCGCAGACGGTTAACATGAGGCGATACTGCTTTTGCTATTTTGCGCTTTGCAATCTAGTGTATTATGTCATGTGATATACGCGTTATTATTATTTTTCTTTTAGTCAAAAATTTACATAATAGTATCTTAAATTTATATTTGTTGGTATTTAGGGTTTTCTGCCCATGTATTTTATGTGTCAATATATATATTTAATCGTATACATTTCCCGCATACTATTGCATAAAATATCATTTGTAAGTCGTGCGAAAAATAGCATTTTTCGTATACTTCATTAGACTGTACATGTTGTCTTTAAATTTACATTACGTTTAACTTTACCGAACGTTACTGAACCCGGACTCATTAATGACCTTTTCTGGACTAATGCTTTTGCTTTTTCCGATAAGTTTCCTTGAATTGAGAGTTCGCTCGGGTCAAGTAATAAAGCATTCAGGAGAAAATACTCGAACCTTTTTCTGTGACCTTATATACATCAACTGCTTCGACTGCGTAAATCAGCTGCTATATATTGTAACTGTATTGGCGAATATACCGTTGAATTCCAACAATAACGCATAAAAAGTACTCTCTAATCGTTATCAATGCAAAGTCCCTGACCGACTTTGCATTGAAAAAATGTCGAGAGGAGAATTATAAAAGTGACTGTTATTAGCCCCGAATGACTCCGAAAGCACTGTCAACATTACATGATTCAAAGTAAATGGTAAAGCTGAGATAGTCTCCACGAGATCGACATGTCAGCAGCAGCAGCAGTAGTTCAGCTCATAAAAGTCCGCAGCCCCTTATATTGGCGCAGACTCGGTGCCAAGGCAATGATCGCACTCCATTTGCGCGCCGGCCGCGCTGCAGTGGCAAAAGAGGCTCCAACCAGACGCGCGCGCGAGCGTGGACATACATCCGCACAGAGAGAGAGAGAGAGAGAGAGAGAGCCTCTTTTGGCCGTAGAGCAGCTCGCGGGGTTTGACGTGCGCGCGGTCCGCCGCCGCAACCGCAATCACGGCCAAATGAGGAAACGCGCCCACACGCACACACACACACATACACGTACAGGCTGGCAAAGGGATGCAGTGTGCCCACTTGCAAGGGATCGCGGAAACGCGGCGAGATGCTGGTCGCGAGACGGAGGGAGGCTTTATTTATCGCGTGCTGGAGCTTGTATTATATTAGGCCTGCTGGCTGCTATTGTGTCGTGAAAATAAAGCGCGGTCATAGGATATATATACCTTTAAAGCGATTCGAGTACACGCCCCGTTCTCAGACGTCACAGGCGGGAATTTCAATTTCGTGTTATTTTGGCAAATATTTGAGCTGATATATCTTACGTATGTGAATGTTTGTTTAATAAATACCATACTCTCTTCAAACACTCGAAAGAAAAACCACTTACCTCTGATGTTGTCTGCATTAAAGACTAACATTTTATCTGAACTTGATATTAGCAAGCAATATTAATACGTTCAAAAACTATTGTATCCAAGATATTTTATTTGAAAAGTAAATATTTGAAAGCAAAGTAGATTCTTTTTGTGAGAAATTGTTGAACAATAATTGTTGAATATGGGCCATTAAACTTATTTGTAAAACGAAATGAGTAAAATTACAGTTCGAATAATTTGGCGGTAAATTTTAAGTTATATAAAACCATGCAATGTACTACCTTATTCAACGATATGATGTCACGATTTCCAGATTATATGTTCCTATTAATTTTAGAAACTATTCACATTAGCTATTTTTATATGTATTTTGGTGATTCAAATCGCTTTTAAGTTTTATATCTAAAGCATATAGGTAGAAACTTAATAGATTATCTTGAAAACTTGCCATAACATAGACGTCGCGTAAAGACAATTGGAATATTACCAAAATGTTGTAGTCGTTGTACCTAATACTTGTAATTAATTAAAGAGTATAGAATGTTGAATTAATAAAGAAATACATTGCAAAAATTTTGCAACATAAGCCGCGTTGAGAAACTGCTTTTAATTTAAAAATTTTAAATATTGTAACTATATTAATTACATTTATATCTGATTTATCATGTTGTAATAAACTTTAATAAGCTTGATAAAATGTATTTTCCATGATAAAGCTTTTACGCGCTATATTTCATCTATAAAAAGAGAAAGCACAAAAGAAAATTGGGTGAGAAAAATACACAAACACATCACGAACAGAGAGAAACCGCGAGAGTTTGTCTCTGTACGCCTTTTGTCTAGCCTTTGTGTGCGCGGTGTTGGCACCTGCTGCCCCGCAGGAAAAACGTCGCGAAATAACGAGCACGTACGCGAGTTAATAAATGAGAATAACGAATGATGTTATCTCGGAGAAAATTACTGTGCAGATGCAGCGACCTGTGTGCGCGTATAGCAAAAATGCGACAGCCGATGCGTGCAGATATGTTTCTGTCCTAGCCAGAGCTATATAGAGAGATCGCGTTAGATAGTGGACACGTTGTTTGTAAAGTGAATCATTGGAACAAGAGGCAGTCGAGCTCGGGAGTGCTTTGAATCATACGCGCTCACCTTTGATTGCATAATTTTGATTTTAGTTTCATGAACCAGTATTAGACTGTGCTTCATGACTCTGACATTTATGGTAGTATAATTTATTATAGTTCGCATCTAGATTAGCGATTGCTTTCGCATCTCCTACATTATTTCCGTAACATTATCAACTAATATATTTCATTTTATTCTAAATAATTAATTTGTTTTTGAAAAACTATTTTATTTCAATATTTTCTTTTAGGAAATTTTTAAGAAACAAGTATATTTAATGAACGTGTATAATCAGTTGTTTCTAAATTCCTTAGATAGATTATTGCTTAAGGACGCTCTTGCATGAAAATTTGCAAACTGGGATATAATATTTTCAATAGTTCAAAATGTACCGAATCTTGTGGTATGTTTATTTTACCGTATAACCGTGGAAAATTTTGAGAAATTAACATTTGAAATTATCATGTTTTACATGTACTCTTATGGGATGGCGAGAAAAAATAGGTTAAGTCGAGTATTTCTGAAACGGGATCAAATTTTTTACCAGTAAAAAACATATGGCTTTAAAGGTTGAGGCTTCCCCTTTCAAACCACAAATTATACGTAGCCGTGGGAAATTTCGAAATATTTTCTTTAATTCGTCATTATGAACACAAATAGCAGACGACCTACACGAGAGCGAGAGAGACAGAACGACGTGCATGGTATAGTTTGTGCTCTCGCTGAGCACACAAACTGTATTGTCGTACAAGAGCCTCCTTAACTGAATACTTCAATGCATATGAATTCGTGAACTTATATCTTACTCCAATATAGACCAAAAATTTTTTCTCCTGGAGTCAACAGACTGTAATATAAAAATCTGACGAATTTCGCAACTCCGCGGTGGAAATCCAATTTTCCGAATTTCGTATTTATCTCCTCCCGCGAATACATTCGTCCTTCATCAATATCCCACTCTCAACGCAACCCATATTGGCGGAAAAACCAACCCGACACGAAAAAACGAGGCGAACTCTGTCTTTTCCTCTCTCTCTCTCTCTCTCTCTCTCTCTCTCTTTCTCTCTTCCCCTGCAGCGATAAACATTTTACAATCTATTTAGCCGCTGTCAAATTTTCAAATAGCTATACGTGCGTATAAAATTCGTCCAGCTCGATCTCATGGAATCTGTGGCAACGAGTATCCTCGCCGCCAGATGGAAGCAAGAGTAAATTAAGCAACGACCATAAAACCTATCGATTCCCCGCTTCCTTTCGTCTTCTTCTCCTCCTCTCGACTGCAGCGACAGCACGCCTAACGACGGATCTAACTTCCGGGGTAGTCGATTCGGCCGTTCTTCTTGCACTTTTGAATTTTCCGAGTTTACGAGTTCGTTGCTACTACCAACGCTACTCCTCGGACTTGTTCCCCTTGTTTTTGTTCTCCGCAGGAAACTTCTTGTTTTTCGTAATTTTCGCTCCTTTGTGTTTCTCGTCAGAGAAAATTGGCCTACGGAAAGCTTATCGCCTTTGGAGTTTATGAATAAATTTTAATATTAAAATGCCGAGCTGTTTTGCTTGTTGAGCCCTGAACATAAATGTGTGGTTCTTGTTTTCAAACTAACTTATTATTCTTATATATTTACCTTCATCTTGTTAACGTACATGTTTTTGCTGCGATTTATGCACATTTCTATCATTTTCTAAATTCATTTTTATACCTTTTTGTATATGTACAACTCACTTTTTCGATACGTTATTTTTCCTCATTTTTTTCTGTTTTTATATATAAGATTCTTTTTTCTTTGACTTCAAAAATAACACATTTACAACTTTTGCTATTTTGAAGTATGTTCTAAACATTTGAGGAAAGTCAAGACTTTTAAATAAATATTTTGCAGTCATCACTGGCAAGCAGATTGTCTTGTAAATATAAATGCCCATCCACAAATTAATGCCTTAAAAACATTATCTGAATGAACGACCATGATTAAACTCATCAAAGCGTAAGTTTGAGATTTGAATTTTATGCTTATCATTAAACCGTAAATAGTGGAAATATGCATATTGATATTAATTCAAAGTAATAGTAGATCTAAATAGGTCAATTATATCATTCTTTTGTTTAGAAATTTAAGTTATAAAAAGTAATAAACCAAACTAAATCCGAAAGAATTACGATCAAGTTATTAATTAGCTAATACATATAAATTTATTTTACAAAGCGAATAAGAGAAAATGAATTGATTTATGAAAGTATAACTAAAAAGCAAATAAATAATAAATAAATTTAGTTACAAATATCGTAACTCATGATAGGTGAATGATATTGTGTTATGCATATCATTTCTTTTATTATTTATTAACAAAATTTAATAAAAAAATCGGCAGAATCCCTCCATAAATATGGCCTGTCGCGCTTCTATATTAATATTATTAAAAGTCATTTCGAACGTGCCGTATTTCTTGTTTTAAAGTATGAAACAACAGTGTCTTTGCTATCAATTTACTTTCTAAAATTTTAATTGAATATAAAGCCTCTTTCGACGTATTGCCAAACAAAGTAGCTAGGTCTTGTAATCTCTCGCCAGCAAACATATTAGACCAAAACAGGTATCCTCTGAAAAGTTTGTTAAATTTCAAACGGATGAGATACTTTTCAGAGAAAATTCAGTTGAAAATTATTCTACAAAGACAAATAGTTTTCTTTAAACCATCAATAACAAATGCGATAAAAAAGTGTCTTAGCAAGCGGTTTAAATTGATCGTTACGGTTTAACCTATGCATAAATAAACCGTTTATATTGAAAGGCTGTGGTTGGTTAAATATCGCTATGACGCGGTGCCGTAATACTAAATTTTACTACAATATAGCGATAGAAGGTTGAAACCGTATTCTTTCGAATAACTTCCGTAAAATTTTCTTTTTTATCTTTATCAAAATAAAAAATTAAAAGATTATACAGCCTTAGAATCCCTTGTATAACCATTAATATACAATAAGAAGATATAGCCTTTATCATTAATTTCTTTAAATTGCTCTTTTGAGCTACCACTTTGCCGGAACAATCCTTTTGTCGCATTAAAATTGATACAAACCCCGCAGTGCAGCAAACAAAATTATAACAAGGGAATTTTTATGGATGATTCACGCAAGAGTAAAGGACTTCCGCCTCTACTAACTTATTCTCTTATGGCTTAGTCTGCACCTAAGCATACACATAGGTGTGTGTGTGTGTGTGTGTGTGTGTGAAAGAGAGAGAGAGAGAGAGAGATAGAGAGGTGGAGGAACAAACATCCCGGGTAACACGTCTAAGCTGAGTCAAGACACGGGTCTGAGACGCAGTGTTACGCCGGGAGGAAACGGCGTTCGCGTAAGCTCCCGGCGAATTAAACTGCAGCTCGTCACCCCGAATTTCCGAGATGGAAAAAACTTTCTCGCTCGCGCGCGCACGTTTTCCCGATTGCGAACTTGCGCTCGCCGTGTGTTTTATCAGTGACACGTCGTCTATCCAAGTCGTCCGTTACTACTCGCAAGCTGGAGGCGCATTTCCTCGAGATCGCGGAATCTCGCAATGTTGGTTTCGTTAAGTAAACGAA
Source organism: Torymus aiolomorphi (assembly GCA_036365515.1). Lineage (NCBI taxonomy): Eukaryota > Metazoa > Arthropoda > Insecta > Hymenoptera > Torymidae > Torymus > Torymus aiolomorphi. The sequence continues at coordinate 95,629,327 of CM070874.1, forward strand.
AGAATTTCAAATTTGTTGTTACTCTCTGTCGGACAAGAGAGTTGCATATCTGCCCTTACAGTTCCAATAATGATTACACATTTTTACAGTACAAAGCTTTTCCATTTATCTCTGTTTTTTTGAATATTTTAACTTGCCATGCAGTTCCTTTATGCAAAACATGCTCAACTCGCAGGAGGTAACTAAGAGAAGAATAAAGCGAAGGAGAGAGCAAGAGAGAGTTCACTAACAGAGGAGCTTGAAAGCTCTGGGGTCGCGGAAGATGGAAGGAGAGCAAACATTTTAGATTTAAAATAAGAAAGAACTTTTTTCGCGGAAATGAAGAAATTATTCGGAAGACTTTTGTTCTGTAATAATGGCAAAAAGTGCTAATGCTATATTTTATAGATTTTCAATTCATTAATCTGCGAGAAAAAGTTAATGGTGCAATATTTCATACTAATTTTTAAAGTACAGAATACACACACATACACTCACACACACACACACTCACACACACACACACAGACAAGCAATTTCGTTCAAAAATAAAACATAACAAATCTTCATTACTGGAGGCGAAAAAGCACCGATTTAAAGTAAGCCCTTTCCCGAGGCCATTAAAATAAATTGTTTTTCTGATAATAGGGTTACTGACTAACTGTTATTGGCTCCGGACATGTAATTTTCGTATCAATTATTAAAATTTTAATTGGAATTTTTGTTTTTAACAAGTAATGCGCTTTTATTTTATTGTTAACGAAAAGAATGCAATATCAATTGTATGTACAATAACGTCTGTTACTACTTACAATCAGCGTATACAATTATACACTATATACGAATCTAACAGAACGACTACACTACATTAAAATAGTAAATATGTAACAAAAATAACCTATAAATATTATTTATTCCAATCGATAAAAATGGAATATTAATGCGAATCTACATATTTATATACTTCCCACATAAAACGAAATATTTCTGAAAGGTTTCGGAAATGTTTCGTAGAAAGGATGAAAACATTTTAAAAATATTTCCCAGAAAGGTTTCTGAAATAAGTTATGTCCGCGATAGAAGCCATCAAAAAGGTTTCATGATATATTTCAGAAAGGTTTTATAAAATTATTTTAAGAAATGTTTTTGAAACATTTCTGCAACATTTTGAAACTATTTGAACTATCTCTTAAAATGTTTCAAAAACATTTTAGAAACCTTTCTAAAAATATTTTTCTAAATATTTCTGAAATATTTCCAGAAAGGTTTCTGAAATAATTTATGTCCGCGATAGAAGCCATCAAAAAGGTTTCATGATATATTTCAGAAAGGTTTTATAAAATTATTTTAAGAAATGTTTTTGAAACATTTCTGCAACATTTTGAAACTATTTGAACTATCTCTTAAAATGTTTCAAAAACATTTTAGAAACCTTTCTAAAAATATTTTTTAAATATTTCTGAAATATTTCCAGAAAGGTTTCTGAAATTATTTATGTCCGCGATAGAAGCCATCAAAAAGGTTTTATGATAGATTTCAGAAAGGTTTTTTTAAATTATTTTAAGAAATATTTTTGAAACATTTCTGCAACTTTTTGAAAGTTATTTGAACTATCTCTTAGAATGTTTCTAGAAACCTTTCTAAAAATATTTTGTGAAAGATTTTGGAAAGGTTTCCTGAAAAGTTCTGTGAAATATTTTTGAAAGGATACAACAATGTTTTACGGAAGTTTCTAAGAGGCCTCAAAACCATCAAGTAAGATTTTTGAAACATTTTAAAAGATTTAAAAAATATTTTTCAAAAGTTATCGGAATTAGAAATTTTTTAATAATATTTTATAACAATTTTTTTTTAACAATTTTGAAAACCAGTTTTTTCCTTGTAGTTGATGATCCTTCCTGAACTCCTGCAACTTAATATATCTGAATAGTTATTATATCAGTTATGTTTTTTAATATTAAATTATTATTGTATATTTGCATTAATTTATAATATTATCGTTCGCAATTTCGCATTTACAAATTATCTTACAGAAAAAACGCAGAAAAAATTTTGACCTAAGGTGGGATCGAACTCGAGTCCCTCGGATTACAAGGCTGATGCCCTAACCACTACGCTACGCAACGCTTCTACCGTACAAAATTTTAATTTTAGCTAAGTATGGAGTAGACTTGAATAAAAATGGCAAACATTTGATTAAAAGACAACATATTGAGTACTTTCGACTATGATATTTAATAAACTCAACTAATTCTTTTGTTAAGGCCATGTGAAGTACCGACACAATCCCTACCTTACCGGCACCTAAACTTTAATTCTTTTATCGTATTTAAACAAGAATTAAAAAAAAAAGAGTTCTTCATGCTCTCCAACATAACATTAAGTGAAATGCCCTATTAAATTTTTAAATCATTGTATTAATTAGATTTTTCTAAAATGGATTTGGAAATGTTTAATGCTTCGTTCTAGTTAATTACTAATTTGAAAAACGTTTTTGGGAAAATCTAATGGATGGAATTATTTAGAAATTTAATAGGGTATGCTTAATCCCATTTCGGTGGGTGTGAAAAACGCTTTTTCCTAAAATTTTTGTTTAGATGTGATAAAAAACATAATATTTATGTACCGATAAGTTAGGGATCTGCGGATGAGTTAAACATGGCTTTAAGACCGGAGGGCGTGAAAGAATGCTTTTTTCTAAAATTTTTGTTTAAATACGATACAAAAATTCAAGTTTAGGTGTCGGTAAGGTATGAATCGTGTCGGTACTTCGTATGACCTTAAATTTGTACTCTTGTCAATTAAACATTCACTTGATTTGCCAAAATATTTGCAAGATCAAATAAATAAGTATTGGATTTGATTAAATAATTAGTAGAACTAATAAGATAACCAATAAAACACAACTAAATATTTAGTTAAATCAAATTAATATTTATTGTAATCTAAGAAATATCCCTATATAAAAAGTCATGACCGGATGTTGTGAAGCCAAAATAAACGTTATGTGATTGGCTCATGTAGTGCGCATGCGTCTAAATCAGGAAGTCGAACCGTTTTCTAGCGGTTAGGGCGCGCAACGCGCGCTGTTGAAATCTCTAGTTTAGTAAAATCGAGGAAACCTTTGATTGACGAGAGAAGGGCGTGTGAGAAAAGAAAACCTGATACAAAATCTTTTCAAAACCTTCACATAATATTTCATAAAATGTTATATATTTCTTTGTGGAAAGGTTGTAATAAACTATTCTTGAAAGCTTTGTAAAACCTGGCCCTGATATGACTTGAAATTTTTTTATGGCGTCAATACCATATGATAAATGTTGCTAAGACATTTCGTTAACTATTAACGCAATGATACATTCAATTTTTTTTAGTCTCCTCATAACATGACGTAAAATGTTCTTGCAAGCTTTTGGGGAATATTTTATTATAGTTTCTTTACCTAAAGAAACTTTCCAAGAAATCTTCAAAACGATCCCATAATATTTCATGAAATGTTATGTCTCTTTGGAGAAATGGCGACAATACCGAATTAAATTGATGCGAAAATATTTCAAAAACATTTTACGCAATGATACTAGAAATTTTTTTTAAAGGTTACCTTAATAATCTTTCATAAAATATTTTTACAAGGTTTTAGGAATATTTTTTGTTGTTTTTGTTTATGTGAAAAAAATATTGCAGAAAATCTTTTCAAAACATTCCCCTAATATTGTAAGAAAAATTTCGGGAATGCTTTGTAAAACCTCGAACTAATATCTCTTGTAATATATTTTTCATGGTGTCAATAACGAATCAAAAAGGATGCGATAACTTTGCTAAAACGTTTCAGGAAATGATACGGGAAAGAGTTTTGTGAGCTTCCTTATAACTTTTCGTGAAATATTTTTGAAAGGTTTCGGAAATATTTTTTCACATTTTAATTATCACAAAATAATCCTTCCTAGAAATCTTTTTGAAACCTTTTCGTAATATTTCATGAAGTGTTTCTCTAGAGAAAGTACACGAGAAGAATTACGGGAAAGCTTTGTAAAACCTTGCAGTAATATTTCTTGAAATGCGTTTTCACGATGTCAATATCGTATCCAAAAAGTAGCGAAAACTTTGCTCAAACGGTTCAGAAAATGATACAGGAAATGTTATTTGAAAGCTTCCTTATAACTTTTAGTGAAATATTTGTGCAATGTATCAAAAATATTTTTTTACATTTTCAGTTTTATAAAAAAATCCGTCCAAGAAATCTTTTTGAAACCTTTTCGTAATATTTTATGAAATGTTTTTTAGGGAAAGTTTGCGAGTATAACTTCGGGAAAGCTTTGCAAAACCTTGCGGTAACATTCCTTGTAACTGGGTTTTCACGTTATCAATATCGTACCGAAAACGTTGCGAAAAGTTTTCTAAAACGTTTCAGAAAATGATACAGAAAATGTTCTTGAAAGATTCCTCATAACTTTTCGCGAAATATTATTGCAAGGTTTTGGAAATATTTTTTTACATTTTCAGTTTCATAAAAAATCCTTTCAAGAAATCTTTTTAAAACCTTTTCGTAACATCTCATGAAAGGTTTCTTTATGGAAAGTTTGCGAGAAAAATTTCAGGAAAGCTTTGTAAAACCTTACAGTAACATTTCTTGAAATGTGTTTTCACGATGTCAATATCGTATCCAATACGTTGCGAAAACTTCGTCAAACGTTTCAGAAAATGTTACCGGAAATGTTTTTGAAAGATTTCGTTATAACATTTCACGAAATATTTTTGCAAGGTTTCGGAAATATTTTTTATATTCAGTTTCATAAAATAATCCTGCCAAGAAATCTTTTTGAATCCTTTTCGTAACATTTCATGAAATGTTTCTTTATAGAAAGTTTGCTAGAAAAATTTTGGGAGAGCTTTGTTAAACCTTCCAGTAACATTTCTTGAAATGTGTTTTCACGCTGGCAATATAGTATCCAAAACGTTCCGAAAACTTTGCTACAACGTTTCAGAAAATGATACAGGAAATGTTTTTGAAAGCTTCCTTATAACTTTTCGTGAAATATTTTTGGAAGGTTTCGTAAATATTTTTTCACATTTTCAGTTTTATAAAATAATCCTTCCAAGAAATCTTTTTGAAACCTTTTCGTTACATTTATGAAATGTTTCTTTATAGAAAGTTTGCGCGAAAAATTTTGGGAAAGCTTTGTAGAACCTTGCAGTAACATTTCTTGAAATGTGTTTTTACAATATTAATACCGTTTCCAAAACGTTGTTCAAACTTTGCTAAAACGTTTCAGGCAATGATACCGGAAATGTTTTTGAAAGGTTTCCTTATAACCTTTCGTAAAATATTTTTGCAAGGTTTTAAGAATGTTTCTTGAATGGTTCTGTAGGAATAAAAACATCTTTTTGAGAAATTTTTTCAACACCTTGCCATAATATTTCATGAAATATTACACGTTTCTTTTCAGAGACGTTGTAAGAAAGATTTCATAAAAGCTTTAAAAAAGCTTGCAGTATTATTTTATGAAATGTACTTTCATTGTCTACTTTCAACATTAATTGAAATGCTTCTAAAATGTTTCTGTAAGGTTTCCTGAAATCTCACTGAAAATATTTTTGAGAGGTTTCTGTAATATTACAGCAAGGTTGTGGCAAGCTTTTCATGAAATATTTCTTAAAAGGTTTCACCAAAACTTTTCATGCCATGTGGGTAAAGGATTGTCCACAAATAACACCATATGCCATGCTTTCTATGCCTTCAATGCATAGAGGTAATAAGTATAGAGGAGGGAAGACATAGGCACATGTGTAAGCGGTATCGTCCGCTCGATAGAAAGAGAGAAAAATCAGAGGGCCCTCTTTGTCTCTATTAATGCATGCGCGTCTGACAGAGAAAGAGAGGACCTCTTCGTTCTCATTCTCTTTCTACAACGGCGGACATATTTTCAGCGGACTCCTCTACTCTATAGTTAGGGAGCCTCTACATGGAGTCTGGCGATCTCGAGAATGACAGTCTAACTCCATGAGATTGAGAAGGATAGAGCACATTTGAAAATTGTCTGTCTTTGTTGCTCTCACAAAGTTAGGTATGCCAGTCTGCCATTCTCGAGAACGCCATACTCCATGTAGAGGCGCCCTTACTTATTACCTCTATACTTCGATGGCGTTGATTCCGTTGGACCGCTCCACTCATTCGTTTGTCTTGTACTCGTATACATACATCCACACACGCACTTACAAATTTTCCAAAAATATATCACGTTATATTTATACGTATCTCCTAATGGTAAATTTATAAGAAATTATTGAGATAAGTTTTTAAAAGCTTTCTTAATCTAAAAAAGACATATTTTTAAAAGACTATACGAATATTCAAAAATTTTAGGTAATTTTCGAGAAATAATATTGGAAATATTTACAAAAACTTTCTCGTAACATTTCTTGAAATGTTACTGCAAGGTTTCAAAAACATTACTTGACTAGTTTTGAATCGGAATAATGCACATCTCAATTAACCTTTCAAAAACGTTTCCAAAAAATTTCATGAAATATATCATGCTTTTTCGCTGCATATATTATTAGAAAGGTTTGGGAGAATGTTTTCGGAAGGTTTTTGTAATATTGTTAGAAATACATTTAATACCAAGAGAGAGATGTTTTTGAAACCTTTTAAAAACCTTTCGAAAAATAATATTGGAAATATTTATGAAACCTTTCTCGTAACATTACGCGAAAATGTTACTGCAAGGTTTTAAAAACATTACATGACAAGTCCATGAGTCGGAATAATAAACTTTTCAAGTAACCTTTCAAAAACGTTTCCAAAATATTTCATGAAATATATCATGTTTTTTCGCTGTATCATTACTAGAAAGGTTTAGGGAAAGGTTTTAAAAATCTTTTTAAAAGATTTTTTGAAATGTTTTATTTGTGGTAAGTTAAAACTTTTACGAAATGTTTTTAAAAGTTTTTGGTAATGTTTTCTTGAAATATTTTTGAAAATGTTTTTACACCTTTTAAGATATATTTTAGCAAGGTTTTTGCAATGTTTCATCAAATATTTCACTGAAATATTTCATTTTATGTGGGATGTGTAAGCGGTATCGTCCGCATACCTCCATACTTCTATACCTCTATACTTCGTTGGCGTTGATTCCGTTGGACCGTTCCACTTATTCGTTTGCCTTGTACTCGTGTACATACATACAGACAGGCATACAAACACACACTCACACGCACTTACAAATCTTCCAAAAATATATCACGTTATATTTATACGTGTATCCTAATGGTAAATTTATAAGAAATTATTGGGATAGGTTTTCAAAAGCTTTCTTAATCTAAAAAAGAAATATTTTTAAAAGGCTATACAAATATTCAAAAATTTTAGGAAATTTTCGAGAAATAATATCGGAAATATTCACAAACCTTTCTCGTAACATTTCTTGAAATGTTACTGCAAGATTTCGAAAACATTACTTGACTTGTTTTGAATCGGAATAATGCACTTCTCAATTAACCTTTCAAAAACGTTTCCAAAAATTTCATGAAATATATCATGTTTTTTAGCTGCACATATTACTAGAAAGGTTTCGGAGAATATTTTCGGAAGGTTTTTGTAATATTGTTAGAAATACATTTAATACCAAGAGAGAAATGTTGTTGAAACCTTTTAAAACCTTTTCGAAAAATAGTATTGGAAATATTTACAAAACCTTTCTTGCAACATTTCTTGAAATGTTACTGCGAGGTTTTAAAAACATTACTTGACACGTCAATGAGTCGGAATAATAAACTTTTCAAGTAACCTTTCAAAAACGTTTCCAAAATATTTCATGAAATATATCATGTTTTTTCGCTGTATCATTAGTAGAAAGATTTCGGAGAATGTTTTAGGAAGGTTTCTGCAATATTGTTAGAAACAGATTTAATACCGAGAGACTAATGATGTTGAAACCTTTTAAAAACTTTTCGAAAAATAATATTGGAAACATATACAAAACCTTTCTCGTAACATTTCGCGAAATGTTACTGCATGCTTTTAAAAATATTACATGACACGTCCATGAGTTGGAATAATAAACTTTTCAAGTAACCTTTCAAAAACGATTCCAAAATATTTCATGAAATATGTCGTGTTTTTTAGCTGTATCATTACTAGAAAGGTTTCGGAGAATGTTTTAGGAAGGTTTCTGCAATATTGTTAGAAACAGATTTAATACCAAGAGAGAAATGTGGTTAAAACCTTTTAAAAACTTTTCGAGAAATAATATTGGAAATATTTACAAAATCTTTCTCGTAACATTACGCGAAAATGTTACTGCAAGGTTTTAGAAACATTACATAACACATCCATGAGTCGGAATAATAAACTTTTCAAGTAACCTTTCAAAAACGTTTCCAAAATATTTCATGAAATATATCATGTTTTTTCGCTGTATCATTAGTAGAAAGGTTTTGGAGAACGTTTTAGGAAGGTTTCTGCAATATTGTTGGAAACAGATTTAATACCAAGACAAAAATGTTGTTGAAACCTTTTAAAAACTTTTCGAAAAATAATGTTGGAAATATTTACAAAACCTTTCTCGTAACATTTCGCGAAATGTTACTGGAAGGTTTTAAAAACATTACTTGACACGTCAATGAGTCGGAATAATAAACTTTTCAAGTAACCTTTCAAAAACGTTTCCAAAATGTTTTATGAAATATATCATGTTTTTTAGCTGTATCATTACTAGAAAGATTTCGGAGAATGTTTTAGGAAGGTTTCTGCAATATTGTTAGAAACAGATTTAATACCACACTGAGAGAAATGTCATAGGAAAATTTGTTAAATATATAACAAAAATTGCTATTTTATATAGGAACGGAAGGATATACTCGACTTGTGACGTATTTTATTATATATAAAGAAATAATTATTATATTTATAAAAATAATTATTATATTATAAAATAAATTTTCCAATACACTTAAGCGGAAATTATTGTATTATATTGTAAAAATTTAGATATAGTAAAATTTTTAATCTTTTTTAATAATATTTATTATATACATCCCAAGTTTTACTAACTTATATAGTAAAAAGTGCTATCAGACGCCAGCGCCACCTGATCGCGGTGAGGTTATAGGGAAGATGACTAATGTATAAGTTCCAAAATTTTACACTCAAGAGTCTCCGTGGGTAAGTGGTCAGCGCGCTCGACTGGCGTGCCGAGGGTCGAGGGTTCGAATACAACCAAGATTTTTTTTTTAATTGAGCTTATTACCATAAATTGCTATATATATAGTAAAAATTATTAGATGTCGAGTATATCCTTCCGTTCCTATATAATATAGCAATTTTTGTTATATATTTAACAAATTTTCATATGACATTTCTCTCAGTGCAAGAGAGAAATGTTGTTGAAACCTTTTAAAAACTTTTCGAAAAATAAAGTTGGAAATTTTGGGAGTGTGGATATTTTGGAACAGGGGATTAAGAATAAATATAAGAGGGAAAGCCTTGAAAGTATTCACATTCTAAGAAATCGGAATAATGTAAATTTAATGATAGAGTCAAGTAAATTAGATAACATTTATCATTCTTTATTAATTTAAGTGAGAATGGCAAGTTGGGGAGGGGAATGTGGAGGGTGGTGGGGTAAGAGAAAAGAAGGGGGTATGGGTGCATGGTATATAAGGAGGTGTATCGCGGGTTTTATTTCAGTCCCTGAGGAGGAGCCGGAGCAGGCTCGAAACGTCGGACAATGTGGTGGTGGTGGGCAGTCAGATCGTCCTTTGCTAACAAAGTTTTTTCCAGATTTTAATTAAGTTTTTATTTCAGATTCTGCGGGGGTGATTATAAACAAGGGCAATCTGACTGCCATAAATATTAATTATTTTAATTTAATTTGTAAGACTGTAAGACCGATGGAAAAATTCTTATCAGTTAATATTTACAAAACCTTTCTCGTAACATTTCGCGAAATGTTACTGCAAGGTTTTAAAAACATTACATGACTCGTCCATGAGTAGGAATAATAAACTTTTCGAGTAACCTTCCAAAAACGTTTCCAAAATATTTCATGAAATATATCATGTTTTTTCGCTGTATCATTAGTAGAAAGGTTTTGGAGAATGTTTTAGGAAGGTTTCTGCAATATTGTTACAAACAGATTTAATACCAAGAGAGTAATGTTGTTGAAACCTTTTAGAAACTTTTCGAAAAATAATATTGGAAATATTTACAAAACCTTTCTCGTAACATTTCGCGAAATGTTACTGCAAGGTTTTAAAAACATTACATGACTCGTCCATGAGTAGGAATAATAAACTTTTCGAGTAACCTTCCAAAAACGTTTCCAAAATATTTCATGAAATATATCATGTTTTTTCGCTGTATCATTAGTAGAAAGGTTTTGGAGAATGTTTTAGGAAGGTTTCTGCAATATTGTTACAAACAGATTTAATACCAAGAGAGTAATGTTGTTGAAACCTTTTAGAAACTTTTCGAAAAATAATATTGGAAATATTTACAAAACCTTTCTCGTAACATTTCGCGAAATGTTACTGCAAGGTTTTAAAAACATTACTTGACACGTCAATGAGTCGGAATAATAAACTTTTCAAGTAACCTTTCAAAAACGTTTCCAAAATGTTTCATGAAATATATCATGTTTTTTAGCTGTATCATTACTAGAAAGATTTCGGAGAATGTTTTAGGAAGGTTTCTGCAATATTGTTAGAAACAGATTTAATACCAAGAGAGAAATGTTGTTGAAACCTTTTAAAAACTTTTCGAAAAATAATGTTGGAAATATTTACAAAACCTTTCTCGTAACATTTCGCGAAATGTTACTGCAAGGTTTTAAAAACATTACTTGACACGTCAATGAGTCGGAATAATAAACTTTTCAAGTAACTTTTCAAAAACGTTTCCAAAATGTTTCATGAAATATATCATGTTTTTTAGTTGTATCATTACTAGAAAGGTTTCAGGAATGGTTTTAAAAATCTTTTTAAAAGATTTTTTGAAATGTTTTATTTGTGGTAAGTTAAAACTTTTACGAAATGTTTTTAAAAGTTTTTGGTAATGTTTTCTTGAAATATTTGTGAAAAGGTTTTTACACCTTTTAAGTTATATTTTAGCAAGGTTTTTGCAATGTTTCATGAAATATTTCATGAAATATTTCATGAAATATTTCACTGAAATATTTCGTTTTATGTGGGTTATGCGTTAAAGGTTAATATTCTTCCTTCATTTCATTCGTGTTATATTTTAACAACTCAATTCCATGACAAAAAGTAAGTAGAACTACTCATTATTGCCGATCAAGTATTGATCGTGTAAAACGAGATTGTAACAGCTGCAAGAGAAGCCAGAATTTGTAAGCAAAGCACGTAACTCTCCGGATACAACCTAATATCCGCACGTGCATTAATTAATGCATTTATTAATTTTCTTTCCATTAAGCACTCTCCACGTAACTGGGGCTAGCATAATCGTATTTTCCTCGGAGCAATTTCGCTCGAATTCACTAATTTTCTTCCGACCACTCGGCGAAACGTCAGCCTCTGGGCTTGGCACTCCGCTGCTGTTGCATCAAAATTCATCCTCTGTCCTTACCCGCACGTACGATACATTTTACCTCCGCATCCACGTAGAGAGCTCTGTCAGTCTGTACCCGCTGCCTCGAGTTATTGTATCTATATCTCTCTCGAGTAGGTACCGCGCGCGCCGCATTATACCGCACGGAGAGGAGAGCTAGCTCGAGCAAGAGCGAGAACACATACTACAGGACACGGCAGCTAAGACAAAAGAAGATCCCAAAGAGAGAGAGAGAGACAGGGTTGCTGTCTATCTCCCTTCTTCCTCTCGAATTCGCTGCTTATGTGCGCGCGCGGGCGGCAGAGCAAGCATGCCCGAGAGTGTATAATGTGTGCGGGCGAGCGAGACGGAGCTAGTCAGACAGAGAGAGAGAGAGAGAGCTCGAGGTGTGCGCGCGCGTTGCGAACGCGGGGAGTAGTAGGGACACGCGGAGCGCGCGCGCTACCGCCGCGGCGCGGGCCATATTGGCTCAGTCCAGCAGCAGCGCGCGGCGGCTCCGCGACGACGCTGACGAAGCGAGACCGCGAGGTGTCATATAGTGTGTGTATACCCTCGCCTCCACGCGTGTTTATCCGCCTTCGCTTCCGTTCTGTTCAGTGCATCCTTCGCTGTTGTTCTTCAGCTGGCCTGCGGCAAGTCGACGACCAGAGTTCAAAAGTACATATAGACAGTATTAGCCGCAGCAGCTAGAAAAGCTGTCTCCGCTGCATCGCCGCTGTCTTCTCCCAGCTCGCGTGTCTGCGTCGGGGCTGCCAGTGATTCTGACTGCGAGAGAGCGTTGTCCCCGGGGACCGCCACGAGGGATGCTCACTGCCTTCTCCCTCGCTTATGTACGTGCGTACTCGCGAGCGCGGGGATTGAGTCTGCTGCGCTGCAGAGTTGCTTCGCCGCAGCTATATAAAGGGAAACGTGCGATTTTCTCTCTCTATCTCTCTTTTTCCCTCTCTATCTCGGCTCTGGTGCAGAGGAGAGAGGCGGGCTGGATTGACTCGATTATACGCGAGAGCTGGAAAAGTAGCGCGGCCTTTTCTTTGATCAATTCGCGCGTGAAAGTTGCGGGAAGCTGTGCAGCGCTAACTTGTTGTGCCGACGGAACCGCGCGAATGTCTGCCAGGGCTGGAAGTAAATTTTCCTTTTTTTTCTTTTCATTCTGTCCCCTGTAACGGGAGCGTTAAGACCGAAACTCTGTTTTCTTATGATAAAACGGTACCTACGATAAAAGCGATTAAGTTTTATCAGCCGGTTTAGCAACTCGCGATGCGTTTACAAGCCGAACGAGATTACACTGCAGTGGCTCTAAAGAGAAAATTACGCATGTGCTGCCGTCAGATAGCTTTAACTTGAAAATCTCATTACCGGACGGGGGCAATTAGCTGAAAATCTTTGCGAGCGAGCTATATCGCCGTAGAACATTTTGCATCGTTTTTCACGAGCTCGCATCAGTCGGCGTGTATTACGTGCATGTTGAGTTACGCGCGCGAAAGAAAAGGACAGTCACGATCGCGGTAGTAAATAGAATGCCGCGGGGAAAAAAACCTGAAAGCCGCGCGGAAACGGACAGTTCAACCAGACGCGTAGTACCAATTAACAATTTTCAATCTGAGCTCGATCTAAAAGTCAAAAAAATCATGGTAATTCGAAATAAAGTGAACGCACCGATTAATACTAAGTACGCATGCTTAGGAATAATTTTGCATATGCGCGCGGTAAAAACACACCATTACCACAAATTATCGCGGCAAAATTGTTGGCCATATTCTTCTTGGACTTGGCCTGCTTCGGACCTAGTATTTATCATGAATTTTTCCTCCATCTCTTTTTCTCCATCTGGCAAGGAGTAAATGCGGCCCGCGGATTGCACAGCTCGTTCGTGTAGAAAATTGACGGCGAGCCGTCGTGGGTCGCGAGCTAACCCTTTTAAACACTCCGCGCCGAACATAACCCGTTTACCGCATTTCCAGCGTTTTTATTTGTTTAGCTCCTTGAAAATATTGCACGCGCTTTTGACAAATTATCGTAATTTCACTTTAAGTCTTATAATAATACGTCATTTTTCTTTCGGAATATGTGCAGTTGTTTGCAGGCGTCACTTATTTTATTTTAAATTAGAGCTTCGATCGATATAAATATTAAATAAAAATTTCAATATTACTGTCCATACGATTTCACATATATACTCTCTACTTAATGGCGTACATACGTATATTCTTCTAAAATACAATAATTGTCTTGTGGTACAAGTCGAATTCTCGCGACACAACTACGAGTTTATGTTCAAACTGATGTAGCACCGCGTGGGCTGCGTTTGCCTAGAATTAATTTATTTTACGTAAATTAAACGCAGAGTTTCGGACGCTATGCAAATATTTGCGAGCGTCGACTACGTATTCTGTTAACTATTCAATAAGACGTATTCGGTCGGGTGCGTCTTATCAGTCAATATCGCGCGCGGTAACGAGCAAGTAATTAAATATCAACAGCAGACGCAGTTTGCGAGCACGAAAAACAGGCGTTCTCATGATTCAACTTGCGGGGAATGTTATCAATTTTGTCGGTATTGATAATAACGTGAATTTAATTATCATTTGCGCCATCTTATATGCCTGACAGGGCTTAATCAAATTCTAATTTCGCGAAGTACTTGGCATCAGAACTTGATTCGTATTACTTTTCTTGCGCCAGTAGGTGCGCGCGTTTGTTGCCTTAAAAGGGTAACAACAGTTATTACGGCGCGAGCCGTACGGCCAATGAGTTTTGCCTCAAAATAACTTTATTTGCATACAGTGTTTTCTCACTCGCGCGGTAATAAACATACGCGCGTGGCTATATTGCGTCACTATATAAATACGCCGTTAACGAAATAAAATGATGTCAATAAACTGCACTTATTTTATTCTCTCGTTCATTATATATAAAAAAGCAAAAAGCTTTTCTTGCGCAATCTCGCTAAAAAATATGAAGCCCGTTGTTCATAAATAAACGTGGGCGCAGGCCCGCGTATTATAAAAGCGACTGTAAATGAATACTTTACACGCTCGCTTGGCTCTCGGGCCTCGGCTACTTTATCTCAAAGATTTTTATGGACCACTAAAGCCGCACGCCCGCGCACTCCACCTGGGAAGAGAAGAGGTGCAAGATATTGAGCGGCAAATTTTCGAATACCAAAGAGAGAGAAAGAGAGAGATAGAGAAAGAGGAGTGCGGTGGAAAATTTTGGTACGCAGCCAGTATATAGTCACGGGTGCGGTCGCGTCATTCGAGTGTGCAGCGACCGCACACGAACGCTAATTAATCGTGACATCCATGTGTACCGACACGTTTAGGAAAAAAAATAGAATGACTATTTTTCATGTTTCGGGATAGAAAGCCAGAGAGACAGGGATGAAAAAAGAGAGCGACCGGATCGGTCGGCGGGGCGAGATTTGCATTTAAATTGGTCGGACCTGCGGTTTTTGTCCGATCGACTGCTCCCACCTGTTTTTTGCACGCGCTCCCGTTTCACTTTGAAAGCCAGAGAGGTCAAAGGGCAGAATTCCCGGGTAACGAGCCGCGCGGAAGCTCGAGACTCTGAAGTGGGAGGGAGATAGAGTGAGGGAAGGGCGCAGTGAACATTCCTCGAAATGGCACGGCAAAGGTGTGTCGCATTCCGATGAAAAAAATATCTGCAGCGGACGCTTGACCTCGACGATGCGACGAGACAGAGAAGACAGAGGAGAGAGAAGACTGCTGTGTGACTCCCCCTGTCCCATTTTATGATATAGCCCCGAATATTACCGCTCGACGAGCGCTCTCGAATGGCGGATGCTGTGGACCTCGCTGAGAGGAGCTGCTCCGAAGACACGTGCTCGCAGATGATTGATGGCGCCGGGAGCCGATTTATATTATCGCCGGCGAGCGCCACCGTATTACCGTATCGAGCTCTGCGCGCGATCCGCGACGAATCCGCGCGCGTGACCGCAATGTCGAGAACCTGCGAGCGCCGCATGATCGAAGAGACGGCGAGACTTAGAGATACCGGGGATCAAGTATTAAACATTTTCTTTGCGAGCAGAAGTTTGGAAAGTGATTTATGACTTTTTTGAGATCTGAAATCGTTGCTATGGGGTCGCGCGTATATAGCCTCTTGAAAAATTGTATTTGGTTAAGCCGAGCCGGAGAATTTACTGCGTGTAGCGCTTAAACTGTAAATCACCCGCTATTTCAATGAAAAATTGCAGTGTTTTTAAAATACGCTCGGAGTTCTATGTTTAAACTGCGTGTTGGGAGGTCAGTTTGTATAATTTTTTTTTTCGTAGGCGTCGCGAAAAATAATGTGTCGCACAGTGTTGAATAGTTTGGCGAATCGCAAAAAGAGAGTAGAGTACTGATAATCTCGTATTCGAAGCCCACTTTTACTTGACTTCGTGGTAAATTTTACATTTGTGCTTTCAATTTTCATCCCGGCAAAAAGAGGTTATATATTCGTGGAAGAAAATTGAAAATTTATGTGAACGAACCACGTGTAATTTTCGGATTTTATATATCAGGAATGTAAAATTTGAGTATTTTATAAGGTTTTTCCGATAGCCGTATTTTATTCAGAATGTAGTAAAAGTTTTGCGCACAGCGCGCCGAATTCTTTTCCGATATTTAAAAGAGTAACGTCATTTTATTTTGTAAAAAAAAAAATTAACAACAATGTCTCTTGGAGATGGCAATTTTTTACTTGGCTACACGCCCACGTAAATCCCGACAGCTATATGCAGTCGCACGCACGCTCATCGAAATTCAATATTCCACGACGTGCTCGTGAACGAGCGCGCGCATGTGAAATTTCAAAACTCGAAACTCGAGCTAAACATCGCGAAATTTCCAATTCCGGCGGCGCGTCGTGGCTCGAAACTTTTCCTCCAGGAGTTTGCCTTACAAGATTCGCCAAATTCGAAGCCCCTGAAATTAATGTGGGTGGCCGTGTGTGCAGCTGGTCACGTAACGAGCGAAGAGAGCTGTAATTAAAAAGAGTTGAGTAGCGCGAAAGGGGGAAAATCCAGAGTTAAGGTTGCCTTTGTACGGTTTCGTTTTTGCTCGCTGTGCAGTGTGTCTTGCACTCACTCTCTCGCGTGCGCGTCCGCAGACGAGGACGAGGAGGATGCGGCGCACACGTGCGACGGTATAATAAGATCGATCATGCGGCGAAGCAGTGTGCACCGTGAGTATTTATCGATGTGTCGAAGGCTACCGCCGCGCGGGATCGGCCTGGGAAGACACACGCTACCATCAGCTGCTAAGACGACAGACGCGTGCACTCGCTCTCCGCTATGGAAAGTATTGATGTCGAGCTTTCTTTCTTTCTTTCTTTTCTATTGGACTTTAAACAAAGGAATATTGAATTTTTGCGACGGGAGATGAATTGCTGTGAATGTCGATTTACAAAGGACTCTACATTTTTATTTGCATTTGTAAAATCACGAATTATATTTTAACTAACAAGAAATTGAAAAGAAATTTTTTGTTTTCCTTTTGTGTATTGATTAAATTTTATAGAGAAAATACCTCTTTCCTATTTTATTTATATTTATAGTATTTTCTTGCAATTCCTAGCTCTTTTTTCAGAACTATATGTAGTTATATATTGCATTTCAATTTTATCTTTTCCCAAAACTAATTACATCTAGCTGCAAACTAATTACTTTGCACATTATCAGTCTTAAATTATTTTCTTTCTAAATGCAAAGCACTTTAAAGTGTGCTCCTATCCGATTGCATCAGTTTTAAACACCTTTGGTATCCCTCGGCGTCTTTCTCGGGCAAAGCTCAATATCAGTCAAAAAAGAAAAACAAGGAAGAAAAACGAAGATAGCGGCGTTGAAACGCTCACAGCCATCAGAAAAGCACGCGAGAGACGCTCGGAATTCGCCGGCTGTACAACGACGGGCGCGACTGCGAGAAAACTTTGGCGGCGAAAGCCTTTAAAATTAGAACAAAAGCTCGGGAGACGCGCGCGGCTCCCTAATGATCTAACGGCGGGTCGATCGCTCGCGAGGTCGTCGCCGCGCAGCTGCGATGTGCTGCGTCTCAAGGCGCGCCGATGTGTAGTAGAGTGTATATATGTATTACGACGCCAGAGCGGTGAGTATGCGTTTGTTTTCTTAATAAAGTCGAGCGCGTCGTTGGACCCCGAGCTGCTCGCGAGGTATGCGCCAGGTGAGCGGAGCTCGATGAGGGGTGCTTTTGTGCAGCCTCGAGCCTCGGGCTTCTGCGTGTATTATATTGAGAAATGTGCACTCGCGCTCCGAGATGACTTAATTGCCACTGCTTCGCGATATAAACTCAGTTCTGCAAAAGCAATGTGCCCAAGTATCGAGTGAAGATTGCAGTTTTTCAATCTCGATATTTACATTGAGACATTTTGGAGAATAAGAGATTATACGAGTCTTTGCCTTAAAGAAAATAGGAAAGTTATCTTCGCAAAAATTATACACTGAAAAAAATTTGGCACGGCGTCTGTTTCCATCACAGTTCGTCAGCGCCCCCTTCGCTGCGTATGTCAGACCACCCACTTTTGGCACAGCGTTTGTCCCTAACGGGAGAGGAGCTGTGCCAGTATGGGGCGCACGATGCTTTTACGGGACAGGAGCTGTGCCAGTACGGGGCAGAAGACGTGCCGAACCGCGGTACAACATTCGACCCTACTTTCGGCATAGCGTATGTACTTATCGGGTCAGCTGGAGTGCCAAATTTTTTTTTAGTGTACGATTAATTTAAATATCCTCATCTGCATTTATTAAATCGATGTTTTAATGTTTTGCGCACTTTTTTGAGGTCTTGAGGAAACTGTTTGATGAGCAATTATATAGGTATTGACTTGAAAGAAAATTGATCAGTATAAGGAAAATTACCTTCATGCTAATGAAGCATTCAGTCGAAGGAATTGAATGAAACAAACGCCTCGATCCACGCAGCCTGTGATGACTTAATCGGATTATCCCAGCACATAATCCTCTTTTTACGTTTATCTAATGTACTCGGTTAATACCGCGAGTTTTTAATTGAATTTTTTCGAATTATGCAAATTCCGGGAGAGTTATGAAAGTTGCTGTAACTTTTGCGTTGCAATATCCTTTCGCATTTTGCATATGTGAAATTCCAGGAATTTTGAAATTTTAATATAAAGTAGAATGCCGTCACTTGAGAGAACCCACGTCCTTAATAGATTTAATGAAATTGATTTCTGGAATTTTATGTTTGTAGCATGTTTTTTCGGAAATACGAAAAACTGAGTCTAACGACAAATCAGCCAACTTTCCGACGCTCATTATCCCGATTTTTTCACGGTTGGACTCAGCTCTCACGCTTTTTTGAACTAGCGCAGACTTTCATTTACAATTTCAGTTTTGTCGGCTAAAGTCAGCAGCGCGTAAAAAGCGACAAATCCCTCAAATAAATGCTGATATTTATGCATTTCGCTAATTGGAGTTTCAAACTCGGTATAGTACGTCAGTTTGCTCGCATGACTTTTCTCGTCGCTTCTTCTCCGGCACGTGACACGAGAAAAGAAAATAAGGCGACGTGCACTCGTTCGTTCGCACGCGCATAAATATGTCGTCAACTTTTGTACGGCATATTGGTGCTCGGCGCTTTGAATTTTAGGCGTATGCTTTTCGAGAAAACAAAAGCCAGCCGTTGAATAACAACTTAACAGCTTTTATTTTTGGGCCTGCGTTATACAACTCTAAGTGTGTGCGCGTGTAAGCGATGAAACGCGGTAATGGGATGTATATTTTTGAAGCCAGTAATGCGAAAAGCGTAGCACATTTTCTTTTTTTAAATAAAGTAAAAAATAATTTTGAAATGCTTTATACATTTCGTTATTTCATAATTTAGTTTATTTCATAATAATGTTTTTTATTAATGAAAAACTACGTATAAAATGTGAATTTATTCGTCATCAATTAACAAACGCAATGGTTCAAGCCAAATGGATATTTAAAAATTCTCGAACATTAATATCAATGTAATTACATGTGCAACTTTACTAGCTAATTAATATCCCGAAAACTCATACCTCACCGTCTCTCTGTGCAACGTCTCGACGATCTAGCGCGAAAAAGTCGAATATCAAGATCTTCTATCTCTCGCGTGTGCGCATACCATTTGCATTCCCGTTTCGGTGTACAGCCGTTTCATAACCTGCGAGCGCGCGCCACAAAAAGTGGCGGATAAAAAGTCCGCTGCGGCCGCGGGAAATTCATTAATTAAAACAAAATGTGTCGGAAGAGAGAGAAAGAGAGAGAGAGAGAGAGAGAGAGAGAGAGAGAGAGAGAGAGAGAGAGAGAGAGAGAGAGAGAGAGAGAAAGAGAGAGAGGAGCACTCGTAACTTCAAATAACGTGCGCAAACGAGAAAAAGAGAGGGAGACGCCGCGAAAAGGGAGAAAAAAATGAATCTCGTGTTTCTCGTGTGCAAGACGCTAGACTGTGCGCGCGAGGTACGTGTGTGGCGCTCGGGCGTTAAAGGAATTTCTCTCTTGAGGCGGCGCGTAGCACGATATATAGCTAGTTCTCCTGATACTCTTTTGGCGCACTTGATAAGCAAGATCGAAGTAGCGCGAACACGGCCACTTGCCTTATTTAGCCGAGAGCCGCCGCTTTTTATGTAAGTACGTCCAATCGAAGCGCGCGAAAATCGGTCTCGAGATTAACGACAAGGCGTTAACTTTTTTTTTTATAGCGGATAATTCCAAGTTCATTCGCCCGGAATTTTCGGAGCTTCGTGTGCTTGAGTTGTGGGTCGATTTACAGAATTAATGCCGGAATCATTTATGACGCTGAATAATTTCCCGATTTGGCTCTAATTTAACTAAATTACACACGCTTGGAAATCGAGTGTTTTGTGTTGTGAGTGAAAAATTGCTCGAACCATGTGTAAAATAAAAGTTATTTTATAATATCAGTATTATTCAAGACTAATGTGTCATTTTTGATAAACTAAAAGTAAGATTATTAATTAAATGTTTAAACTTTGAAGAAATCTTGTTCTAAGGTAGCATGAAAATTAAACAGAGAATCTTTAAAAATAATAACGATGATGGTAGCTGAGAACTCGTAAATGTATGCTTATACAACATCATTGTATTAAATTTAATTGCAAACGTTTAGAAGTAAAAACACGTGTAATTTTTTTCTTCAACTGTAACAATATCAATTACACTTAATATCCCACTATACAATGCTTCTTGTTAGACTGCTGAAAGATATCGTGTTACACGTGGAAATTTCTATACTTAAGTATGATTGTAAATTTTTTTTTATAAAATTCTTTTAGTAAACTGAAGGACGTATTATATTCATTGCTATACTTTTTGTTTTATCAAATAATCGATACCTGCATAAGTTATTGAAAGTTGAATTTCTATTGTAACGTTATTGAAATATCAAATTTTACACTTTGACGTCATTAAATTATGCTACTGAAATAAATAGCATTCGATACGTTTTTAAGATATTGGAAAAATTCAACCTTGTATAAGTCAAGTTGAATATTGCAGTTTCTCATGCGGTAGAAAATAATTATGTAATCATACAAATTCACATCATTTGAATCTGAATGAGAATAATATTGGATTTAACATTGTTACAACTTGACAGTATAAATAAATATTGTAAACCTGTCAGAAATTTAATAATTACAGAAAATTAAGGAAATAATTGGCAACTGCCCTTAATTTATTGTGATCTATTTATTAATTAGCTGTTTAATGTATACGTATGAGCAGAAATGTACTTGTTGCCAATATTTAGAAATCACGTGTTGATGAATAATTTTAACTGAAAATAAATTTGATTTACGTATAAACGCACTCACAAAATATTCGTACATAAAGCATATTCCAAGAAGTTACAGCGCGCTTTAAAACTTGCAACTAAACGTAAAATGCAAGTACAGTTTAAATATGAAAATTTATTCCCTGTTCACTGTTTCGGGATAATCACATATTTAATTATCTTCTCTTCTATATTAAGCATGTTGGAATCTTGTTACGTCATTTCCTTGAGCCTGATTCATTTGTTAAGAATTTGCCATGCAAAACAAAGTAATAGATGACTGCATGTAAACTAAAGCGTAAATTAAAAAATATTTGCGATGTAAGTAGCAACGTAGAGCGTAGAAATATACAAATCGAACTGAGTAAACCAATGAGCTGTAATATAAATAATATTTTCGTAACATTAAAAAAATTCTCAATTTAATTTAATACCAACAATAAATGTGCAGAAGGAGAAAGGGCACGTAGCAACACTCTGCTTTTACTAGCCAAAAGAAAAAGCTTTTATTAATTTGCAAAGCCGCTCGTGTCTCTCAAGCCCAGCGCGTCCACGCCGTGTGTCCATGTTCGTCGCTCAGAAAGCCGTCGGCCAGCCCTTCAAACGTGTTCCTTTGAAGCTCTTCGCTGGCTTTTTTCAAACCCGACTCATCCCCTTTCCGCCATGTCTTTCTCCTCTCTCGACTAGGAAAATACACACAGCGAAAAAATATTTGCTTCCGATCGTCTGGAAAGACAGTTTTCTCTGTCGCGGGGGCTAGCGCGCGCGATCTTGAAAAACGTTTAATTATTTAAAAGCGCACGTTGCTGTGCAATGTGTGTGTGTGTGTGTGTGTGTATATAGGGTGGCCGCTAAGCGCGCGTATGTCTTTTGCATATTCATAAGCGGGAAATTCGCTTTATCAAAGCAGCACGATCTTGATTCGACGCAATATTTACTTCCAGATCGATATTAAGTTGTGGTTTGTCATGGTTTCTTGTTGCGCTATATGTTTTTTCATGATTTATGCTTTGACATAATATAGACGGTATTTTTTTTAGAAAAAGTTAAAGTGGAATGTTAATAGCTACTGAAACACATAATAAAGGGCTGCAGAAAAGCATATTTTTCATTTGTACTTTTTCGAACTCTAAAATATTGTCTGACTTTGGAATGACCGAAGCTACAAAATAAAAATTGAGGAGAGAAAAGTTGCCTCAGGTTCAACAATGTCGATACTTGATTAATGTTTTCTTTTGTTCATTTCATTTTCTCAACTTTCTTGCACCAAAACATCAAAGTCACGTAAGAATTATTACAGAGTCAGAAATATATAGAGCACATATATCATGTAACAATAAATTCAATGCTTTTAAAGCTCATCAAACTATAAAAAGCTCAACAGTTACTTCGTTTTGAAAAAACCTTTTTTTCTATTAATCAACCTCGTGCCTTTTAAAATTAGAAACCGTCAAGCATAAAACTAACGAAATGTTACAAACAAGCATTAAAATCTTAAAAAACCCAAAGTCAAGTGGACGAAAGTGTCTCTGCGACTATTACACGTCACCGTCAACAATGGCTTCAGCTGCAAACCTAAATATATATAGAAAGACGCTCACGCGCGCGTCGAGGCGTGGCGTTCGCAGAGTTGTCAAACTAACTATAAATTTCAGGTTAAAATAACCAAGCCCATCCCCGGTCTTGCGAAAGTTTCACGCGCGCGTCCGCTGCATTATTAATAACCCGAACAGTCGTAATCCGCGTATACAGGCGTGTGCAGAAACAGTCCGAAAATGCGGCGTCTCCCTTGTTCGAATTTCCAATTTCTCAGCTCGCTGATCCGGAGCCGCGCAAGGGAAACAGTATCCTCTGTCCGAGAGTTGTTAACAGAAAGCAAGCAAGCGGGGAGACAAAAAAAGTATATAGTCGCGGCCATCGATTACCCGTCGTCGGACGGCCGCAAACTCTCTCACCTGGATTATATATATATAGCGAGAGACGCGATCGCTTATCTTCTCCTCGGCGCACGGCCAGCTCAATCAATTAATATCGCGCGCCGAGATTGACACCGGGCGTGAATTATCGCGGGGAAGAGGATGAAGAGGGTCGCGCGATTTTTTCTCTCGCCTCTGGCGTCTCGTTTCTCTTGCGCTTCTATTAATAGGCACGCGAGCGAGGCGCTGTGTGGGAGGGTGCGGGGGTGACGATACGCCTACATTAGGCATGAAAAATCGTACCCGCGTTTCAAGACGATTGTCACCGTAGTGCGCCCCTGTTTGTTCTATGATGAGGAGATATAGTGTCGTTGACGCGCGTAAGTGTTGGAAGCCATGCATATATCGACCTGATTAATGAACTGTTTCCTAAGTGTATCATTTGTATCAAGTATTTCAAAACAATCATTACAAAAATGTTATTAAACAATGAAAAGTTGAACAATTTTTAACGGCATTTTTCCTCGTGATAAGGTGGATTAGCGTTAATCACTTTTTCAACATTAAATTCGAACGTGTGTCTGATTAAGTAAAATTCTTCGGAAAACATAGCGCGTGCATGCAAAACGGGTCGTGAAAAATGCTGTCGCTCATTATTTAATTGAAATATTCAAGTTAATAAATTTATATCCTTGTTTGAATTGCTGAAAAGTTATCGCGAACCGTTAATATACGGTTCATGCACGTAATAAAAGAACCTGGAAATCTTGAACAGTAAATAGAACAACGTCATATCTTTAATAAACTCTTAACAGTGTACAATTAAAGTTCAATGGTTACTAAATGTTCTTATCATTCCAAACAATATATCTCTACGTATGTGATAATACGCTTAATGTGTTTCTTACAAAGTACTTGCGCGTTTTAGTGTCTATTACATAAAGCGAGATTTGATCATTCAAGGTCTATCGGCCGATTTTAATGGCACTCGCAGAATTGTCTATTTGATTAATGAAACTGTGTAAACTTGAATTAAAAGGCAAGTATCCGTACTCTATTATTATATCGCGGAAAAGACGATTGGTTTATGGTACTTACAGGTATCATTGATTCATTAAATGCCGCTCAGAATGTCATCATGCAAATACACCATTGTTAAATTTTTTTTGTCACAAGGCCACGGCGACTGTTTATCAAATTTTTACGATTGTCGTTTGCATAATGCGTCATCGCGCGTAAAAAATATTTCGCGATATTAAATTCCTCAGATGGATAACATTTTTCCGATCCGAATCATTACGCAAAGCAACGTTCCATACTAAGCTATCAATTACAATTATTATGCTGATAATGCGAAATTAATATTATGTGTATAGATGCATTATTTTAAAATAATTGAATTGAAATGTCGCCCAACTTTCTTACTATACCAATTGTATTCAGCCCGTATAATATAGGAAGAATTTAATTATCTCGATCGATCGTGATTGATGACGTCTCCATTGTATGCGAACGATGAATCATACCATGTAGTTAAAATTTATAAGTGAGAAATTTAAATCATTATTCGCAGTTACTTGGTAAATCTAACAAGCTGCAAAGCAATTTATAGTTTAGATAATCATTATAAACTTATACAGTGTGTTTCCACACCTACCATCCTCCGTTTTACGACAGCATAATCATCGGAAAGAACCTTGACTAAGCCGACTGATAAAATTTCAAAGAGACCGCCCCGCGATCTCTTCGTTATTTTCTCAAACATACCTCAGCGAAGAAGAAAAACAATGCGCAATCGGAAATTTTAAAATAAGAAACGGAGGAATGTTGAGCTCGCGCGCACGGATAATTGCGTGTTTCTCGTGAAAAGTAATGACGTTAACAACAACAACGGGAACGACACGTGAACCCAGTGCACACTTTTCGAAATTATCGCCTTTTTGTCTGCGCCAAGTCGAGACACATGCTAGCACGATTGTTGGAACGTCGTCACGCGCAACTGTGCAAATAATACGCAGCTGACGATCGAGTGCACGCGCGCATTTTTCGTGAAAAGCCGTGGGACATTTGCAAATGTCGTTCGCGGGAAAGCATAGGAAACAGCGGCGAGAAAGTATATAAGGGATCAGAGAAAAATTGCGGCTATCAAGTATCCGAAATAAATAAGGCAATAGTTGTTTTTATACACATATTTTATGCTCTATAGTGAGTATTAAAATGGGTCTGAAGTTTG
The DNA here is from genome assembly GCA_036365515.1 of Torymus aiolomorphi. Taxonomy (NCBI): domain Eukaryota; kingdom Metazoa; phylum Arthropoda; class Insecta; order Hymenoptera; family Torymidae; genus Torymus; species Torymus aiolomorphi. The sequence goes on from CM070874.1 coordinate 95,654,824, forward strand.
CAACGTTGGACTGCAACGAAATAAAATAAAATAATTCATTTTACTCCAAGTTTATACTAAATTATATTAATTTTACGTGTAGATTTAGTGTTTTATAGTATGAAATAACTTTATAATAAAGGTTTAGATAAAATTTTCATTGATTAATAACTTTAATCAATCGTAAAAAATTATTTCGTTGCATTCCAACGATGCAAACTTCAAATTCATATATTAAATACATTATATAATGGAGCATGTTCATCTGTATTATTAGTAAATTGAAAAGAATAACGCATGAAATTACATAACTTTATTTTCATTCATTCGTGTAACTTGAGAAAAATTTATATTTATTTTTTTCAATTTTATTAACAAGAGAATATTTTACGAAAAAAGTGCGTATAATAAAAAAAAAATTATTCTTCCACTACCAATTTATTGTAGATGCTCGCGCGAAATCCCTCGCAAAGTAAACTCGAATGCTATTCTAAAACCACGTTTGCAACCCCAAACCGACATCTGCGAAAGGGATCGCAAATTCTACGTCACCCGTGCGCGTTCGAAAATCCGCATAGGCCATCGTTTTAAAAGAATCCCCTTCGCTCCCGCCTATATATATTCCGTTCCCGTCATTCTGTGGAAGCTTATCGCGCGCGACGTGTTTTCATTTTGCGGCGCGAAATTTTTCATCTTCCTTCCTCTCGCGGGCGCGAGCGTACTGAGATTACGCGGGGATAAAAGCGCGCACGATGAAGAAAATTACTTTCTTCTTTCGGAAAGCCGGATTTTATTAGCGCCGGCGCTAATTTCTGATACGCTGCTGCTTTACTGAGGAACAAGTTCTCAGCTGTTTATCCGCGCGGTAAACACGCGGCACAGTGACATTTTCGTTCTCGTAGTAAGCGTGCAATTTTACAAGATAATCTCTTGATCCGTGATGTAATCATGATGTTTGCTATTCTGCACCTATTCAACTGATTATCTTGTAAGTACTTGATTTTCTTGAAAAATAAAAATATTCTCTTATTAATGGCCTGTGCGATTTTAATTAAAAAAGCACACAATTTTTTTGTTAATCTATTCAATACTTCAAAGTTCATAGCAGATTTTCCTTCTTGTCGATTCATATTACGATATTTTTCATATATTAATAACTCATGCGTCGATTTGACTGGATCGACTAGCCTTTCATACAATCAGTTATCAAAGGAATATTGAGCGCGTGCACGATAAAGAGCAGTCTCTTTGAACCGCGAGTGCGCGAATGTAATTGGTACGAATCTCCCGCTTTTTTTCACCGTCGGTTTTTCATCAGAAATGCGCTCTCCCTGTTTTTTCTCTCGACGGAAATTTTAGAGTTTGAATGGACGCCGGCAACGTGGATCCGACCTTTTAAAATCCTCGCTGTAGCTTCCGCTTTCATTCGACAATTTTTTTTGCAGCAATTCGAGTTAAAAAAAGTGAGGAAAAGAGAAACTGGAATAAGGGGCAACTGCTCTTGAAACCTAATGTTTTCTTTTGACGTTTATGAAAGTGTTCGTCGTTTGGCTTTTCCGTCTCATGAACGTGAACTGATCTAGTTTTCCGAAAATAAAATAAGATGGAAATGTAATGCTGTTCTCGGTATTTTGCTTTCTGTTGAGTCTGCGTTTCACAAAGCTCTTTTCTATCGCTTTATTTTTACTGTGGAAATTTATTATAATATGCGAATAGTTTTTGCTTTTTTAATTTAAAAAATGTCAGCGTAAGAAAACCTGACTTGTTCTATACCGCTTATATTGTTGCAAAACGAGGTCGCGAAACAAACTTAATTACAAACGGTATAGTTTCCTTCTCTTTTTCGCTTTCATTAAAATATTCAAACACTCTTTCGAATCGATAATAATTCTGGACGGCCACACGTCTTATTTGTTCGCGTCAGCACGAAAGCCGTCCTGTCCGTCGTAATTAGCGCTCGTAGCTGCCTAGCTCGCGGTCTTGCTTTTCGACAGAAATAAACAAGTCCATTAACACTCCTGACAGGCCGGCACGTATGAAGAAAAAACAACAATATCTCGCACTCGTAAAAACAAGGAATGTGCAGAGAGAGGAAAAACGCGAGAAAAAGGGAGAATCATAAGCGAATAATTCGCACCGAGATAAAGTATTAATGCAAAAGTATATATTAATTACATGAATTCAAATGTATTTTAAATACTGAAACAGACGTTTGATTGACAAAGGCTAAAAAATTATATTTTTTATTTTGATTGACATATGTCAAATATTAAATATATATAACAAATTATACAATGCAACATAAACAAGAAGTAAATCTTTTTTAAAAGTATTATATCATTTAATTAAAAATGCAAATCATATTATACTTGCTTTTGCAAAGATTATTGTTTTAATATAACATATTAAATTTAATATAACTAAAGAACTAAATTTAAAAATTTTATTTTAATAACAGAAAAGTTTCTTTTGTAAAAAAGAAATTTTTTCCTAACTTACATACCTTTTAGGTTAAAAGAATTTTTCTGCGAATTGAAAATTTAATTAAAATTTTTCTATATTCATACTTATCTTAATAATTTTACACTAAAAATTTAATACATATTTTATCAATAATTAGACAAAAAATTTTCAGTAAAAACCAATATTCTTTAATTAATTACAGAATTTTTATTAAAATATTGTATCTTGAAAGAAATGATATCAAAGAATTTTAAAAGTACGTTGGATTTTTAACGCATCATTATTTTGTCTGGGTGTAAAACAAAAACATATTAAAGTTATTGTTAGTACTGTCTAAAGAACTTTATATTGCATTCGTGTTTCAAATGATTATCAAATGATGTAAATATAGTGAAAATATTAAGATTACAGTAACAGCGGATGAAGCCAATCAATCAAATAATCATTACCTATTTATCGGAGCGATCATTTTAATGGTAATAACTTCATAAGTTTGCTGAAATACTTACAAATCCCATCGTCGCTTCACCAAATCACAAACGTTTCTAGGAACCTGCGTAAGCAACTTTTTACCAGCTTTCCGAGCAAATATGAATTACAATTTTCATTCTATCTCGTCCCACATAGCACGTTACGTTTTTGAAACGTTTTTGAAACGTTTCTTTAGGAACTTATAAACGTTTCCCTAAAAATATAGAAACGTAACAGAAACGTAGAAATGTCCTAAATCTGAAAAAATTTTTATGAAAATCGTAAACGTGTTTAAATCGTCTCAGAAACGTTTCTGAAACGTTTCTGAAACAAAACTCACGTTTGTACAAAGTTTTGGAAACGTCTCTGAAATGTAAATAATCGATTCGACAAAAAACTTACTGGACAATTATTCACGTTCCAGATTCGTCCCAGCGACGTTTCTGATTGGGCCGGAAACGTTTCTATGCCGTTTCAGAAGTGCAAGGTTACGTTGTAAGAACGTCTTAGAAACGTTTGTGAACCATATACAAAACCTTAAGATTGTAAAGTATTCGATACCCGACCCGCCGATAGATGGCGTAGTTCAGTCCATAAAAGAAAAGATATTTCTAGGATATATAAGGAACGTCTACTCTAGCAAAGCGTACCGAATACTGTTTGAAGTAATATCAGTGTTAATAACTGATAATGTAAATTATTTTAATTTCGTTGTAGAAACGTTTCTCAAACGTTTCATGCTGTTTTAGAAACGTTTCAGAAACTTTTTTGAAACGTTTCCAATTAGTTTTGTAAACATTTTTGAGACGAATCTGGAACGTGAATAATTGTCCAGTAAGTTTTTTGTCGAATCGATTATGTACGTTTCAGAAACGTTTCCAAAACTTTGTATAAACGTTAGAGTTCTGTTTCAGAAACGTTTCTGAGACGATTTAAACACGTTTATGATTTTTATAAATTTTTTTTTATATTTAGGACATTTCTACGTTTCTGAAACGTTTCTGTTACGTTTCTATATTTTTAGGGAAACGTTTGTAGGTTCCTAAAGAAACGTTTCAAAAACGTAACGTGCTATGTGGGGTGCGCCTCTATATTTCCCCGCGGCCCAAAGAACTTAATTAAGATCCCGCGACTAGGCGCGCAAAAGTTGTAACGGCAAGATAAAGAATAAACGCGGAAATTTCAGCCCTTTGTGCTCGTACACGGAGTCGAATTTCGTATAAATCGCCTGTCAATGTGATCACCTACGTCATTGCTTGCGTGCGCGCGCACGCAGGCGTCACGCAATTTCCTGCACGTCGTGATATACTAATAATCGTCGCGTCGCAGTTTCTCTCTTTCTCTCGCGCAGAGCTAATTAAACGAAACGAAGAGGAGCAGACACAATCGTCGAGCGAGGAAGTTTAATTCCGCTGATACTGCTGTATCTTGCTCTCGAGTTAAACGGCCATTCGCGCTCGCGCGCGTTCAAAATTTCGTCGCTATCTTTTTACAGCTCCGGACGGCGTCGAAGGATGCGCAAAAGCCCGATTTTCCCTACCCTTTTCGCATAAGCTCATCCTCAGGCACGCGAACGAATCACCTCCCTCGTGTAAAGTCCAGTTTAACATATCCCATGGCTGACTGTCGGGTAGGTCTTGATTTAGGAAGTGCGTGCGATGTGGGGTTAAGTCGCTTTATGAGGTGGGAAAATGGTGCGAGCCCTGCGGCCCAAAAATAAAGCGCCCGAGTAATTCGTGGGATGAGGGTCGGATTTGTGGGAGAGAGATGGCATGCGCGCAGGAAGTTTGGCCAGTTATATGGAGTGGGGACCAGATGAGTTGTTGACTTTTGTTTACTATCGTGTGCGCCGAGAGTTGCTCATATATAATTTTAGGCCTGTCTTAAAGTACTGGATAAATATTAAAAGTTGATTTAAAGGCTGGATAAAGTTCGAATGTGTTTATTGAAATGTTTATCCATATGTTTGGGTTCACTGAAAATAAAATATATAATATTGTATTGTATCGATTGTCTTTTTTATTTGGAACACGTGAAATTTGATTCACTTTCAGAACGGCTCGGTTACTATGTTTTTATAAATATAACTTTTCGAACAAACAGAAAAAATGTGAACGAAAATCCGTTGCTAAATAATTCTAACCCAATTCAGTTATCACGACTTTTATTTGTAATTATGCCTTGAGTCAGAAGGCACTTTTCCCACGATTGTATAGCGTTCAAATGGCGAACGCCGAAAGTTTCCGGAAAAAGGTAAACAGGCGGTCCTCGTATTCTCGCGCGCGAGTATAAAACTAAGTTTTACGTGCCCATCGTGCCTGGCGGCGCGCGCATATAACAAAGTAACAAAACTTTCCCTGCAATCCACCTGCGCCTTCTTTGCCTCGTAAAAATCCTCGTCTCTTTCTACCCTTTGCCGAGTCATCGAGAGGAGCAAACCGAGTGAAAGGAGGTCGAGGGACGCTCCACGCGCAGCGAGATGAAACTATCCGCGCATTATTCGCGCGAGCTATGAGGGCAATCGACGCGTGTTTTAACGCTTTGGAAGAGAAACGAATGATGATGGTTATTCGATATTGGCAGGCGAATTCGTTTGCGGATATGAGAAACGGCCGGCCCAAAGGCCGCTAAGGGATATTTATGGGTGGGCGTGGAAAAAGTGAGCGGTTGAGATAAAAGCCGACCGTGCGGAACCGATATCGCGAAGGGATCCTTTCTCTTTGCTCGCTTTTAATTCTCGCTTTTTATCGTGTCCCTATACACGTGGATACTTTGATACTCAAATTAAATGAAAATTAGAGATTTTAATTTGACTTTCATTCAGCCTTGTTGTGAGGGCAAAAGTGAAAAATCAAAGTATCAGTTTTCCGACTTTGTGACTTTGTTTTGTGTATTTGGAAAGACGGATTCCGGTCTGTTTATTTTTCTGTACCGTTCAATACTCCACGCGGGAAGCGGATTTTAATTGGAAAAGTTTTTCTCGTTTGCTGTCAATAACTCTTTCAAACGATTTCGTACAAAAAGTCATTTAAACTGAATTTTATTTCAAAATCATGAATACTGACTGTCCCTATAAATTTTTTATATTTTTACGTGAGCATAATACTAAAATAGAATATTGTAATGTAAAGTCATTTAATAATAATAATAATAATACAGCATTTTTTGCAAGCTACCCGCCTAAAGCTGAGTAGCCGCATCGAATAATTCGTCACAAAACCATCCTGCAGCCGAAAAATGCTTCGCCACTAAGTCCCGTAATCCGACCTATAAACCCTTGATAAGCCAAGCCCTATCCCTCACACACACCCACACTCGACGGCAATAAAATAAACGAGGCTGACGTCAGGCAAACGTCAGGAATCGAAACTTGGCGAGTGAACGCTCCTCTACTGGAGATCCAGCGGAAAAAGGCTCCTGTATATTAATTAAAAGGGCTACGCGCAACTGAGCTTTCAAAAGCACGTATCTCTTGCCCTCACTTGCTTGCCCCTATAATCAATCTGCAAATGAGAATCGGTGGGATGAAAAAAACATAGGTGAGAGCGCGCTCTGCTGGCACGTACGCATACGAACGTGCGCGAACGCGAGAGGGCAAATGCGACTGACTCTTCTTGCCCTGATTTCACAGTCCCTGCGCCTCGGAGCGGGCGCTCGTCGAGTTTAAATGATAGATCGCGCGTTACTCGCCCTCGGGATGAGCGGCGCTGAGACGTGGCAATCTTTTGAATAGTTCAGCGCGGATCGCCCAGGGGGCAAAAGGTGTTGGGATATGGCGAAGTAGTGCGGGAATGTGGGATGGGAGAACAAAAAATGGAGAGGGCGTCGAGATGGATTTAATGTAGATGCTGAATTATGCAATACAAGGGGGTAGATCAGGAGAGCGTTATTCTCGAAATTGTGTTTCTTCGCGCTTTGTCTCTGCAAAATAAATGGCCAACGTTAATGATGAACATTGTGTTCGTGATTAATGGGAAACTTACTGATCAACGTCTTAATTTCGTTTCTCACAAATACATTGTTTTTTGCGGATTCACCTTAATTTTTGTTTTTCTAGAAGTATGGAATCTTATTACAACCCATAAATACAAAGCTTTCTCTTTGAGAAAACAATGTCAGCAACTCGAAAGTTTCTTACTTTCGAATGAAATATCGATTCGAAATTGCAGGTTATTCCTTTAATTCTAATTTACATTTCATTTATCGCTCGGATAGATTTTTCTCTGCGTACTGATCTGTTCAATTACAAAGAAAATAGAAGTTGCTTTAACGAGTCGTATCGAACGAATTGAACTGGAATAAATCGGTCTTCTCATGCTTAAAAATTTACCTTTCCAGTAGCATTGCCAAATACGAAATAATTTTTTCGCCGTAAAGAACTTGCGTACCGCTAAATACTCAGTGTAGTAACAAACGTGTACAACGCTGTGATCATAAAACAAATATATTTTCCCTCAGTCAAGCAAGCCATTTTTCCCAACAAAGAAAAGCACAAATCATCGAAATCTTCTCCCTTTCACGACTACCTTCGTAAATCGCCACACAATCGACTCCCGAACGCCCGGCAAACACGAACCTCGCATTCTCGATTCGTCGATTCCACAACGGATATTATCTGTCATAAAAATACACTGTGTGCTGTATCGAGCAGCCATCGTCTTTCCTCTCGCAGGGAGACGTAAACTCACGTCCTACTGTAAAAATTACAATATTCGCCTCGGGCTGGGGAGGAAAGTCGGAAAGCCGGAAAGTAGAAGAGCAGCGGAAAAGCGCTCATGATCGGTCAATAGAAAAGCGAGGAAGAAGGGAAAGAACGGGAGCGCGCTCAGTCGAGGGTGAAAATTGAGCGCTCGAGGGTCTCCGCTGACCGAGGAGGAAAAAGTGGGGTAGGCCGATAAGGGAGAAATTCGACACACCCAACGCACGCACGCGCGCATGGGGTTCGTTTATTTGGAAGGTCGAATAAAAAAATCGGGGCTTATTGAAGGCTGGTCTACCTAAGGTTTCGACCTACTGTGTTGACTGAGAAGAAAGGGAAAAACATCTCGCGATGCAAGTGCGCCTCATATCCGCTTCCCTCTGGCGCCTTATCGCTGACAGGGCCGAGTCTTATCGCACGCAAATCCTCTCTGTATCAACTATAGGCTCACGCGTTTCTTTATTAACGCCGCTGATGATAGAGCGCCTGCTGGTAAACACGAGCCTCGCTTCAGCGCGCACATCGTATCGATCTCAGATAAATTATGATTGCTATACTCTTTGAAAAATTGTTTTTAGTATTTATTTAGTCCAAGTTTATCTATATAATTTACTTGATTTTTTCATATTTTCCTTGAATTTTCTTTCTGGTACAAGTTAGTATAATAGCCCACGTAAAAAATGTTATAAAAGTTATATCAAATTTTTATAAAGAAATTGTTATATACAAATAATATATAAACTTTATAAAAACTATATAGAGTTGACAAGAGGAAGGTAATTTTTGTTGTAATTAAGGTAATTAAAAAATAAATTACCTTAATTAGAACAAAAATTATCTTCCTCTTGCCAACTCTATATGGTTTCTATAAAGTTTATATATTATTTATTCTTATTATTTATTCTTTGTAAAAATTTTATATAACTTTTATAAAATTTTTTTACGTAGGAGGTAAAACGGTATAACAGTTTCCATGTGATATATTGTTGAATTTAATGATAACGAGTTTTTACATTTCCGAATGTTTTTAAACACCAAACAAGATATATATTAGTTGCAGTAATAATAACTATATAAATGTCGTCCTTATTTAGACAAGTTAAATAAAATCCATAACGATTGAAGTCATAAAAAATGTTTTCCTTCCACTAATTAGGTAGGTACGAGAAGTTAGAAACGATCAAAATTAATAAACGTCATTGAGATCATCGCACACGTCGTAATTGCCGCTTTCCATCGCAACTCGAGAGCATTGTCTATCGGTTTCCGAGCGACTGCTGTTTCTCGCTCCTCATTGTGCGCCTCTTGGCGCGTCGCTCTAGCGCTTTGAGTCTTATGCACGGGTGTGCGCCGCAGACCATCGAGGTAATTATTCGCGCACAACGCCCGCAATTATATGACACTCGTGACGCGCGTATGTACGGGCACTAACGATTCCTCGAGCCTTTACACATTCAGAGGCCTTTGGCAGGCTCGCGTGACGCGTCGAGTAGGCGGCTCTCTTCCTCTCTATCTATGGATAATATCGTACGAAAAGCAATTGACGTCGGACAAGACCGACCCGGCACTTTTTTCGCTCTCGCTTTCGTGATGAAACGGCGCGCGTAGAGGCTTTCTGCGTGTATAAGAGTAAGAGCGAGCAGATGCCTTTGGTTTGATATTGATTCAAGGAGATGAAGTGAAATCATTTTTTTTTTGTCTGGATTTGAGCTCTTTTTTAGAAAGTCAAAGCATATCAGCATTGACTTTAACTAGTAAATAAAGACTTTAATAAAATAAACGCGGTGTCTAACCAAATATTTTATTCATAAACCATGAATGTGTTATTTTAGAAATCATAACAATTTAAACTAGATTCACTCGGTAAACATACATTATTATGGTAAAATTTTTGTAATCACCTTTTCGAAAAAAGTTCTGATTTGAAATACCTCAGTATTATTTCTCTTTATATTGCTTTGAATATAAATTAGTTCTTTCCCCAGCTAAAGTAGTTTACGATGTTTCATTGTAATTTCTGAAATGGCGCAGTTTTATTTTTGAATTTATGAAACATCATTATGTATTCAATTATAAGTTGGCGTGCTTTATGCGCATCATAAAAATCATTGTAAAAGTCGAAAACGAGTTTTGCGACAAAGCTTGTCCCCCGCGAATATTTACGACAGTCTACAAAACTTACAGGGCAAATAAAAATTTTTGTTTGATTCATCTAACTCGATCTTTCTTATTTGTAGTCAACATTTTTTTAGTTATTTTCAGTTAATAGTACAAATGTTTCATTAAATTTATTTGAAATGTACCCGACCACTTTTTGCACTACCTTTCGTTATTTTAATTGCGTCAAACGTTTCGGTAAACTCAATGTCTCCTCTTTCTGGATCACAAATATTGATATTCAGTATAAATGCAAACGTTTAAATAAACATATCCTGCAGAAAAATTTTCCTAATTGGATTCCACTCTCATAAATCTCTTTTGTTATCCCGACACCGGATTATAAAGCAATTTGCATTGGAGGGGAATGGCGTACCTGTCAAGACCCTCAAAATTCGCAAGAGATGCGAAACAAAGCTTCTCGGCTTCGTGCGTCACGTATACCTCACGAAAGCGTTGCGCAATCGATTATCCCGATGACGACGAAAAGTACGCGCGCGTGTGAAAGGAGTAATCGCGCTTGGCGTTGACGTAACCATTTATTCATCTTGAAATTGATTTTGCCGCCCCTTTCTCTAAAACTTGCGCGAGAGCAAAAAATCGATTAAACCTGCTGTGAGGTATACATTCTGTAATTTGTGTGGCTTTGATAAACTTTGTCGGCAATGAACTCGTAGTGCTGAACGATTTATACGTACATTCTAATATTCTTCTACATAACGTGCCATCTAGTAGATGATTTTCAGAATGGTTTGTGAACATAATAAATATACAAATGAAAAAATTGAATTCCCAAACTTACGCAAGTCAATGTTATTATCATTATTCCAAATTATGTGGCGTTCGTATTTATTCTTTAATTACCAAACTCACTTTTCTAAATAGACAAGAATTTATCGTGTCCGAATGAATCGACGAGTTTTAGACACCACACCTACGCAATCGACATGATTTTTCTCTTTTTCTCGCCTGATGAAAAAGGGGAAGTCAATGTTAATAATGGTAGGAAAAACTCATCTCTATAGAAAGGCCAAACTCATCGTTACAGTCATTATGAACTAATTTTTTTGTTATCCATGTCAAAAACCATCTAGCGATAGATGTACCGCAATAACTTGTAGCAAATAACGCTCATCAATCAGTTTCTTCAATTAGACGTCGAAAAACGGGGGTGACCAAAGAGAGAAACTAAAGCAACCTCACTTGGTACAAGCAATGAATTGCAAATTCAGACAACCAGCAGTCTCCCTTAAGCCTCCTTAAGCCTCCCGTTGATCGAGTGCACATTTCGCGTTCGCGCGCGCGCAAAAAGAAATCGACATCGCGAGCCCGCCTCATTAGCAACGCAGCAGCAGCAGCGGCAGCCGCCACTCGAGAGTTGTCGTCGGCTCGCAGCGCCACTCGCACAGCGATCGCCAAGCGTTAATTACCTTTCCAGCAGCAGCAGCCGCTGAGGACAATGTTCGCCGCGGCTCGCACGACTCCGAGAGCAGCGGCAGCGGGCGAAGCCGGGAAATCCGGGCGGGCCCTCCGCGCCATGCTGCTTCGGTGAAACGGCAGCGGGGCACGGATCCGCTCCCCCAGTCGTCCCGGCGCCCCGAGCCCCGCGCGCCGCCGCGCAGCCTGGCCGGGGGCGGCAGCATGGAGGACGAGGAGCCCGAGGACACGAACGGCCACGGCTCGGCCTCCGGCGCGGACGGCAGCGCCGGCAAGAAGATGCCGCTGAGCAAGCTCTCCCTCAGCCGGCGCGCCGCGCAGCCGGGCAACGGCTCGGGCTCCGACAAGATCACCTCCTCCTCCGAGAACGAGGTCGAGGAGATCCCCAAGGACGAGGAGGGCCACACCGTGAGCTCCCACGTGCTGCTGCACGTGAACCCCGCCTTCGGCCGCTCGCGCACCTTCGACGGCTGCGTCCGCGAGGCGCCCGCCGGCGAGCACCTCGCCAGCCTGCAGCACGCGCTCCTGCAGCACCAGCAGCAGCACCAGCAGCACCCGCTGCTCGGCGGCCGCGAGGCGCTCGGCGTCGCGCGGCACGCGGCCGCCGGCCGGCCCGCGCTCTTCGCCATGACCACGCGCAGCCCGCAGTCCAGCTCCAGCCAGGAGGACTACGAGCCCGAGGTGAAGCCCCTGCAGGCGCGGCTCGGCCTGCTGACGGCCGCGTGCTCCAGCCAGGCGACGGCGCGCTCGATGGAGTCGCTGCGCACGAGCAGCTCCGCGCGCAACCTGCTCGAGCCGGGCGCGGACTTCGCCGAGGACTCGCGCTCGCTCGAGTCGCTCTACTCCACCTCGGAGTCGCACGTGGCGACGAGCTCGGCGCGCGGCCACCACTACCGCAGCTTCCTCACGGCCTCGCGCCAGGACGTGCGCTGCATCAAGTCGCTCGAGTCGAGGAGCAGCGAGAACCTGCACCGCGAGGAGAGCCTCAAGGCGGAGATCCGGCGGAACCTCTTCGCGGCCACGGACCGCAGCAAGCTGCAGCACCTGAGCCTGCCGCCGCCCAACAACACCTTCTCGCTGACGAGCCCGGGCGGCAGCGACCGCAAGATCACGATCCTGAGCCCGCACTCGCCGACCGCCGCCTCGGACTTCCAGCAGGCGTTCGCGATGCAGCAGAGCTCGGCCGGCCAGACGCTCAAGGCCCGGAGGAAGAAGGCCGTCGTTCTGCCGAGGTTGGTTCTGGCGCGCAGCGAAAGCCCGGTGTTTGTTGAGTGAGTAGCCTGTCTTCTTAGCGATACACCTACACGCACGCACACTCTCCGTGACCCCCCTTTCCGACCCAGTAGGACCGAGATTTTTGCTTTTTCACCTCCCGGACGGGGCGAAATCGCTTTTCTTCTCAGGAAATGCTTACCCGACATTTTTTAAATCCGACACGTTTTTGCTGATTTTTAGAACGAAAAATATCCAAGAGTTAATCGTTTTTAACGTTTTTGCTGCAATTCAATTTCGGTCAAAAAGAAAACAACAATCATAATTTTTTTTGGTATTCTATTTCAGAAATCAATGTTTTCTGCATCGATATTGCAGTGTTTTAAAACGAAATTTGAACGGCTAACTGTGATACGTGTACATTTTTCATTCGATACATTCTAAAAGTCTGAAACTCTATCTTTTCAAATATTCGTTACTGTTTCGTGAATTATAGTACACTCCTAACGTTTCCTCGCCTTCTCCGAAAAAATTGACGTAGCAATGAGTCTAAAAATAGGCCATCTTTAAAATAATCAGCCTTTTGCAAGAATCAATCTGAAAAATCCGTTAAATGCATCAAGAGTATTGACATTTTCATTAAAGCGACCGAAAAAGACAAGCCGTATAAGTCTTTCAAGTTCATCGATAAAATTCCTAAGTTAAAAGACTCTCCGTATCATTTATGAAATACTCTCTGTAATTAATTTAAGTGAAAGAGATAAAATCTCGCGAGAGACTTAGCAAACGGCCACTTGAAATTAATTGCCACGATTCAGCCGCTAAGAAAATAAAGATCAAATTCATTTAGCTAAAGTTAGTGTTGCTGTATTAAAATTTATCAAGTGCATAACAAAATATTTTATAATATTGATGCTTTTACTTCAATAAACATTTCATCAAATAAATGCCTTTATACCGATATTCATCTTACTCTCTAAAGTTGAATTAGTGAAAATTGCTCCACCATTTCAATTAGTAGAAAAAACTTCTAATTTATTAGTGAATATTTACTATTTCATTTAGTAGTTTATTAAAACTACTATTTTGATTAGTAGTTTTTACTAATTTAATTAGTAGTTTTTAAAAAACCACTAATGAAATAGTGAATATTCACTAATAAATTAGTAGTTTTTTTCTACTAATTGAAATGGTGGAGCAATTTTCACTAATTCAACTTTAGAGAGTACGTATTGATTTTATTGATTAATATTCATACCAGAAGGGAAAGGCAAAGAAACGAAAAACAAAAACTATTTATTAAAAAAAGGGGTACACGCGGTCACAGTTGGCCCTTTTCAAATTCTCACTTCAATTTCACCATAAAAACTAGATTCTTGCGCCATCATCTATATACACATATCACTCAAGCTCCCAGTCATCGACGAAATTCAAGAGTCTTCTCACCTGTATACGTATGTATATCCGCGATATCGCGAGAACTCCCCCGGCGCGTCGTAAACATTTCTCTCTCCCCTCTTGATTCGCGCATTTTTTCCACCGGTGTGTGTGTGTCTATATACCGTCCTCCTCTCAACTCTCTTTCGAGAGTTATTTATACGCGCGCGCCGGGAGGAGAGATTATTTTCGGTCGCAGCGCGCCTCTCGCACACCGACACACTGCACGCGCGCCCCAGCTTTTTATCTTGATTTTTGAATATACACCGAAGGTCGGGAGCATCTCTACTATTCGCTTTCGTATGACATACCTACGCGCCGTCTAGTTCATTGTGCACATATGAACGTGTATATAATATACACGGACGATTCGTCGGAGAGACGGATAAGAGAGAAAGAATAATAGAGGGCAAGAAGTAGGCGGTGTTTTTGTTGTTGTTGTTGTTGTTGTTTCGTCTGATGAGTTTCGTAACGCGGCGAAGAGAACGAAATAATTTATCGTTACGCCGGCAAATTACGTTTCCTTTCCCGTCCCGGCCGATGCCCGTTTCCTTTAATTACCGCAATTAGCGAGTTAATTATCGCCACTTACTAGTTGCCACTTATCAGTTGGTTTACACCGCACTATTCGTTTTCAGTTTGTATTTATTTCCTCGTTCTTATACTTGACACGTTTCAACTTTTTTAAATTGACAAGAAAAATTTAAATTTTTTTAAAGTAAAATGTTTTATTATTATGTTAGCTATTACATTTAACCTTTTGCCGCACGGTTTGTTAAAAAAAATGTTATTTCATGACCGATTTGTTTATGACAATAATAAATGCACAGGAGGGTACATCCGAAACATATAAATTGTTAACATATCCAATTTATCCAGGGAGCAAAATTTTAAAGCTGAAAAATAATCAGAAAAACGATGTATCGAATATGATACTAAATTGAAATCTCTCCGAAAATCGTCCGTTTTGAAAAAAGCTTGGTCATTTGATTTGCTGCTTTAATATTTGGGTGAACATAAATGACATTACTGCACTGCACGTTGGGAATCTTGGGAATGATCACTTCAATGCACTCATTATCTTCAACATTTCTCAAATATTTTAATTCGTACTTTATTTCAAATCATTCCTCATTGGTATATCGAACAAATCACGCTCATCAACCAGGTGTGTATAGAAAACTTTTGTACAATGCAATAACTTATTGCTTCTTATGCTATTTAATGAATTTCTTTATTCATAAAATATTTTTGCTTAATATCTTTAGCTTGTAAGAACTTTTTTCACAATTCTCAAAAATATTCTATTACAATTAAAACACATATTTTTGGTAATTTCTATTTAATCTCGTTATATATCCAAACAATTAGAGGAAATCTGTTCTAGAGATGTTTAAATTATCTACTTTAAAAAGTTAATTAATAACGATCTAGTACGAAGAAATAACTAATAATTTTCCATTTGGAGTTATAAGAGAATTTTTATGGTTTTAAAGTTATATGCCTAATATTGACTCTATTTCCGGCAAAAATAAATTTTTCAAAGTTCGAAAATTTCTTGTAAATTCAATATTAGAGGTAAAGGTACTCTCATTACATTTACTTTACCATCACTACGTTAGAAAATTAAAAAATACTTTCATTCCATCACTCTATCGGAAATTAGAAAAGATGCAATTAAGATTGCTTTAGGAAAGCAATTATGTAAAATTTACTTTTAATGTATAAAAGTAAGACAAGACAATGAAAAAATAGTTATTCGTTATTGTTGATGAGTTATGGTTATAATCAAAGTTAAACTCTCGTAAACTAAAATTTCAATGCTTAAATTCTCGTGTAAATCTTGGAGCACCATTAACAACTGTTTCAATTGCGCTAAGATCAGTTTTACACAGAGAGCGCAGACGATTCATCCAATTAACCCGAAATTTACAACGTATACAATTTTATGGAGTGCAACGGCCTTTGCGGGCCAGAAGATCAAAATAAACGAAACTTCGATGCTAAATCTCGTTTGGCGTCTTTTACCCCACTTGGCAAAAGAGCTTGAAGGACAAGAGTCTCTTCTCTATCTCCATCTCTCCTTCTCGCGCGCGGAAAGGGGCCGTATTACGCAAGCAATCCCAATTTCTGAAGATTCTTCATTTTTATCAAGGAGCGCCATCGGAGAGAATTCAGAGCTCGCTCGACCCGCCAACTTTTGCACTGAATAGAGAGCCGCTCTCTCGGAGTAATGTATAATACCAGGGTAAATAAAAAGACGACGACTATACAGCGGGCGCGAGGAGAAAAGTTGTGAAAAGGAAAGCGGATAGAGCTGCACACCTAAATGCTTTATTGTACGCCCGCCAAATGATTTGATAAATAGTCCGAAGTTTGTCAGAAAAGTAATTAACTCCATTGTGATAGATTAATTGCATTCTGAATAAACCTGAATTTTTCTATAAGATTTACCTTTTGTACCGAAACGGTTAAATTTTCTAATCGCAAGTATCGCAATAAAATCCCCTATTTACGCTAATAACCGTTGGCCTATTAGTCTAGGAGCTGGGTACCGTCCCGTATGCAATAATATGTTCCCGGATAAAAACAGTTGTTTCTTATAGATTTTTACCCGTAGAATCCGAATATCGAGGTCAAAATTCGAAAAAAGTGATAGAAATCGTTTAAAATGCAATTGTTTAAACAAATAATAATAAATATTTTTTTTGGCCCGGAGTATTTTTTTCCTGAAAATTTAGCTCATTTTAAAGAACACGTCTATTTGCAAAATCTTTATAAACTCAAAATTTGAAAAGTTATGAATTTTTGAAATTTGATTTTTACGTTTTTTTTTGCAAATTTGATTAACAATAACTTTGAAAAAAATGAACTTTTTTTTAAATGAAAGTTTTCTCTTATTCTTTGAGATAAAAACTACCATATTCATTTTCATTATTTTAAGCTTTCCGTTATTAACTATTTATTTCGTTATTTAACAAATGCTACTTTTTCGATATTTCCAAGCGCTATTTCAGTATACGGTTGGAGTAATGCGCGCATTCAGGGCTTTTCAAAATCGTTATATTTGAAAGTTAAACCAATACTTGACAATGGGTGCGATGGCAAATCAATTTTAATGTTTACTAAATGAACAACTTATTGTTTAAACAAAAAAAAATCAATATATGACTTTTTAATACATAATAATATATTACAGTTCGTTTATTCAAAAATATAAAATTAAGGTAATGTCACGAAATAATTAAAACGTTAATAAAACATTAATAATTAAATTAAAAACAAATATTTAATTTAAAATAAAAAATATAAATACATGTATAAATATAAGGCTCTCCCGAGAAGCGGTCGTGCCTAACGAGAAGCGATCGTGCCTAAAAATAGATGATTTTGTACCGAACTGCCAATGTAAAGCATGCATCAAAAACTCATGTTGTTGTATTCGAGTAGCAATTCCATGCTGTTCCTTCTGTTTTTGTCAGAAAAACGAAACACTTAAAAATAAATTTGAATCATATTATATTTTACTTACTTAGTTATTAATTTTTATTCATGTATTTATATTTAAATTAAATATTGATTTTTTGTTAGTTTAAACAATAAGTTGTTTATTTATTAAACATTAAAACTGATTTGCCATCGCACCAATTGTCAAGTATTAGTTTAACTTTCAAATATAATGATTTTGAAAAGCCCTAGATGCGCGCATTACTCCAACCGTATACTGAAATAGCGCTAGGAAATATCGAAAAAGTAGCATTTGTTAAATAACGAAATAAATAGTTAACAACGGAAAACTTAAAATAATGCAAATGAATATGGTAGTTTTCATCTGAAAGAATAAGAGGAAACTTTCATTTTAAAAAAAGTTCTTTTTTTTCAAAGTTATTGTTAATCAAAGTTGCAAAAAAAACGTAAAAATCAAATTTCAAAAATTCATAACTTTTCAAATTTTGAGTTTATAGGGTTTTTGCAAATAGACGTATTCTTTAAAATGAGCTAAATTTTCAGGAAAAAAAAATACTCCGTGGCAAAAAAATGTTTATTATTATTTGTTTAAACAATTGCATTTTAAACAATTTCTACCACTTTTTTCGAATTTTGACCTCGATATTCGGATTCTACGGGTCAAAATCTATAAGAAACAACTGTTTTTATCCGGGGACATATTATTGCATACGGGACGGTACCCAGGTCCTAGATTATATAGCAATGAACAATCCTGGTGATTGGGCATATTAGTATAAAAATCTGTGGGTGAGAGCTAATAACAGTCAAATGATGAAGATTAACTTTCAAGTTTGGTCTATCGATTTTTCAAACGACGGAGGGTGTAGACCCTCACCTACTGGTAATAATAAATGGCCGACTATTGATTTTCAGAACGGATAATATTGTAATGAATTCGGTGTTCGAAAATGGAATACGTAAATTTTTATTTGACGTTTTGCACGAGTAAAATTTAATCAACATGATATTAACATTGACGTAGGAATGCATTTATTATTCTTGAAATGTGCAGGAATTGATAAAATGCTTAAGCTTTTATATACAGCTATTACTATCAATTATGACGTCAGGATAGAACTATTTAACTCGATAACTCACGTTTGGCTTTATGAAAAAGCGCAATTAAACTTTGCTAATGATATACCTTATACGACTGTGGTGTGCGAGGGATCAAAGTGATTTAATCAAGCAAAAGAAGGCTGTTCAGCCTATGTCATCGTTAAGAAATTATGCGCGTCATATTCAAATTAATTATATATACAAAGTAAATACTGTTCTAATTTCGTATACCGATTTATATGTCGCTGATTGTCATTCAAATCAACAAATCCTTTTTTAGTTACCTGGAAAATTCAAATTTAATGCAAAACGTTTGACAATGTTTAAATCTTTGACGAACACGTTTCTTTTTACATTCAATTTATGTGTAAATTTAACTCAACTCCATTTGGAAATTCTGATTTAGTTCGCTGATTTGAGAAATTCAGGCTGCAATTTTCCACGAATAGAAATGAAAAATAAATTAAGCGACCCAGTAGAAATGAAAAAGTGGTACTTTAAAAGTTAACTTTTATAACTAATGGATACCTTTATCGAATACGAAAAGTATGTGAAAAATTTGTACAATTCTTGACCCTACAAAAATAGGAGGTATTCTTGAAACTTTGAAGAATGCCTGCTTTCATCGGAAAATACGCCATTTTCATATTTATAAAAGAATGCGGGAAACTGAAATTAGTAATGAAAACTTCTTCTTTGACATAGACCTATTTTGTTCGTCCAAAAATATTAGGTGAAATCAGTAGTATGACGTTTGAAGTTCTATATACCGGTGTCAAATCAAAATTCCTTTTATAAGAAAATTTATGTGATGGATTCAAATGGAGATTCTGCGCGCATTAATATGGAGCAAAAGATAAGAAAGTAAAAATGTCGATACCTCCTTAAATCCTAGTCAGCGTATAATGCACCCTCCGACAGCTCCGGCTGCTCCCAGTTTCTGGTGAAAAAATAAATTTCAAGCTGGTCCATAAATAATTCTCGCTTTGAAACATTCATTTGCCGAATAATTTGCGCCGGCCATTGAATTTCTCCGGCCGGGCGTGCGAGAGCCTCGCGCGCTCTTGATCTCTCTCGGGCATCGAGAGCAGCGAAGCGTTGCTGCGTATAGCTAGTGGATCGGGGTTGGTAGGTATGTAGGTACTAGTGTACGTGCGCCACCTTTTTCACGAACTCGAGTTTACGGCGCCACCGCTTCTTCTGGATTTGCGTCATTCCCGCGGACGCTCGTTAGGGGCGAGCTCGGCCTTTCTCGCTCTTTCTTTCGGGGCCGGCGCATGGCAATTTGTGGGTGGCACACGGTTGCACGCGTGCTGAGCTAAGTGCCGCGAGGAGAGCATTTACCGGCCGAAATTGAGCCGCTGGCCGAAAATCTCGCTCTATCGGGCTGCTTTAAAGCTGACGCTGCTGCTGCTGCTGTGGTATAGCTTTAAGCTCTCTCTCCTCCTGCCTGCCTTTGCTCCCCCCTCCCCTACTTCTTTCTCTTCTACTGTAGCATCGCTCAATCCTTTTGTCTTGTATGCTCGCGCTCATCTGCTCGTCTTGTGGTTTTTCCCGAGGCTGTGTAGGTTCGTGCGAACGCATACTTTCTTTCGAGTTTACCAGCTTTCCGTTTTGTTCTCGAGGTGTGGCAAACTCCTCGTTATTTACTATATATGGGTGTATGTGTGGTGGTCGTAATGAGATCCTTCGTTTTGATTGTTTTATTTTATGATTTTATTTTCCCAACTAACAGAACATCATAACTACGAAACTCAAAACTATCCTCGTTATTTCTTTCATGCAAATAACAAATACTTCATAAACTAATGTTTCTTGCAGTTTGTTTGGAACTTTATATAACAAAGTTTTAAAATGCTGGTTTATTAAATTAACGTTTTAATATGTACTAGTAATTCAAAAATAAATAATGTACTTTTATATTTGTTGCAACTCGAATTTTATAACTATGACAAGTTTATCAATTTATTAACAATTTATACGTCAATTTCATATTTGTATCACTTTTTTTGCATAAATTTTATGTTTTAAAAAGTAAGTCACTATCAACTGAAATGAGTAGAAGCAATGCTTTATGCATTTCAACATCGTTATTTTTACGGAAAATAATGATCAACATCATTAAATAGTCCCCAGGAGGCAAATCTACCCTGACCTTTATCACTGTTAAGTAATTGTATAATACGACGATGCAAATTAGCATTTTAATTTTTAATTAGAATGAACATCCGTAAATACTGCTCGCTGTTTGCTTTAATCTATACATAAATAATTGAGAGTATCCAAGTGGATAAAGACTTTTACCTAAGTATATTATTTGAAGATTTTGCATGCCATTATTTCGAATATAAGTTCATCAAAATATTTTAAATATTAGTTTATATTTCTATTGTGTTAAGAAACTGGCATACTTTCTAAAAGTAAAAAAGTATGATATATATGGGAGCGTCCAGCAGAAACGGGCCACCGAGCGCGCGCGGTGCCTTTTTTCGCGTAAAAGGCGCTCTGTTTAACTCGCTTATAATCGTATGCTGCGTCTTTGAAAAAAAAAAACCAAGGACCTATATCGATAGATTTTTTCTGCTCTTTCCAATTGCGCCATTGTTTTTATTGCGAAACGCGTTCTTCCGGACGAAAACTCGAGTTGAATATTGAAAGCCATTTTTCTCAAAGTATATCATGTTTTTTTTCAAAATAAACTACACCATTGGAAAGTACAACTCTTAAGCTTCAAAACCCTATCTTAGAGAAGTTGGAGAAATAAAGGGTTTAAAAGTAACAACATGAAAAAGACAGCGCCGAGGGTCCGCGCGAGCCCCTCGCGCCCGTGCGTACGGCACGTTTAAGTGCACGCTCTATTCAATTCGCTAATAATCGTGTACCAAGTCTCTGAAAAAAGAACTAAGGACATATATCGATAGATTTTTCCTGTTCTTTCCAATGGTGCTATTATTTTTATTCCGAAATGCTTCCTTCTAGTTGAAAATTCCATTTGAATGTTTAAACTCTATTTTTTCAATAAAATATCAGTCTTTTCTTCAAAATGAATTATATTCTTCAAAAGTACAAGTCTTAAACTATAAAATATTATATTTTTAAGTTGAAACATGAAAAGTTCAAAAATAGTAAGATCAAAAAGACAGCGGCTGCCCGAACTTTTTACGCTATGCTCAAGGGCGGATTAATACACGCGATGTGCTATTTTGCCCTTTCTTTTTTGTAAATATAAAATGTTTTGTAACTTACAATGCCAATGCGTGGACATAATTTTGTGGATCTAGTTGTAACAGTTAGTATATAATATTACAATGAACTTTGTTCATTTATATAACAAAATTTGAAAAACATAATATATTAAACATAAAAATATCCATGAACGCACTGAAAGCAGTGAAATTCGGAATAAAAATAATAGCACCATTGGAAAGAGCAGGAAAAAATCTATCGATATATGTCCTTAGTTCTTTTTTCAGAGACTTGGTACACGATTATTAGCGAATTGAATAGAGCGTGCACTTAAACGTGCCGTACGCACGGGCGCGAGGGGCTCGCGCGGACCCTCGGCGCTGTCTTTTTCATGTTGTTACTTTTAAACCCTTTATTTCTCCAACTTCTCCAAGATAGAGTTTTGAAGCTTAAGAGTTGTACTTTCCAATGGTGTAGTTTATTTTGAAAAAAAACATGATATACTTTGAGAAAAATGGCTTTCAATATTCAACTCGAGTTTTCGTCCAGAAGAAAGCGTTTCGCAATAAAAACAATGGCACCATTGGAAAGAGCAGAAAAAAATCTATCGATATAGGTTCTTGGTTTTTTTTCAAAGACGCAGCATACGATTATGAACGAGTTAAACAGAGCGCCTTTTACGCGAAAAAAGGCACCGCGCGCGCTCGGTGGCCCGTTTCTGCTGGACGCTCCCATATGCGCTCATAACTCTTTTATGTTAATGTAATATTGGTTTGTGTCAAAGTATATAAATTTTTCTTTGAAATAAAACAAAAACTGCAGGATACTTTTATTTAAAAATGTGTACATAAGGCTTTTAATCTAATTTTAAGTTCTCTTTGTCATGAATAAATTTGATACGAAGTAAAAATTGTGTTGGTGAACAATTATTAATATATATACACATACACCATAAATAAAAACAGAATAAAAAAATAAGTTTGATCAGCTTTAAGTAGACCAAATGAGAAAAAAAGCTCGGTCATTGAGTGGTTTAAGATATAAATTTTAGATATGCATGTGTACATATGCAGCATTATCCGCATGCAGCTGACAGGTGGTAGAAAATACCTGTCGCGCGGGTGTAGTCCCCCCTCGAGTTGTACGTACATCGTTGGGAGTAAAAGCATCAGCTTCAAAGACTTCCACGGGCGCGAGTTTGACGTACCTACCTGACGGTACAGAGTTGTTCATCGTTCTCACCCCTTCCCCCTTCCGCGGATTACACGATAGCCCCACGCTCCCACACAAAGAGTCGAAATCCGTTTATCGAATTTACGCAGGAGAGTTTGCCGATTTGCTATGCGGCAGCACACAGAGGAACGTTTTACACGGGCGAAAAGCGATGCATTAATGCGTGGGCACGCGCAAACCGGTTCGGCGATTCGATTGTTATAATTCAGCGTAATGATCGGGAGGCGGTTTAATAGCGTTAGTTCCATGTGCGTCGGTGGAACGGCTTGTTGGAGATTTTCGACGCCGTTCCGCTAAAATCACGTCAGTAGTATGTAGAGTATCGATATTATCCGACAGCTGGCATTATTGGGTTCGGTACTTTAAAAATCACTGCCAATTCACGTGGCTTCTTCAAACTGTTTTTAATTTCAATAATTCACATTCTTACACTAAAATTCATACATATTTTGTTTGTTTGTTAAATTATTATCTTAAATACAAGTAGTTAAAAAATGATTTATTATTGTATAAAAATATTTTTAAGTATTTTGAGTTATGCTTTCATTTCATTGGAGTATTTTGATATTTTATATACTATTGCTATGTACATGCATTTGAAGATATGATTTAAATTTTAAAATAGAAATATATTAAATTTTCTAAAATGAATAATGCATTCCTATAAGTTTCATATGATAAATTATTATTTTCCATCAATTTATTACTTATCAAAATTTTAAGTCATTACAACTGTTTTTCTTTTGACAACCTTTGTGACAGTAGAAAATAGAATTTTATAGCACTGTGTGATCTGAATCCGCACTTAAGTCACGCTTATCTGTGACTTAAGCAGCCCATTATTACACCGTGAAATAATGAATTTACTTAAGTCACAGGCACGTAATTAACGCCAATTATCTACCGAAACTATTCTGAAATGTGATTTTACATGTAAGAATAAACAGAAAAAGAAGTAAGACTTCGCAAACAGTTGACAAACCACAAAAAATAAATAAAAATAATGATAATAATGCTTCTCTATATTATAGGTTAGTTTCATCTGCTATCGGATAGCAAACCGCGCGCTTTCTAAATATACAATTTTAAACTGTATTAATTTTATTTTGTTATATTTCGTGTTCAATTGTCTACACGAGTCGGAAGTAAATTACACATAGGGTAAATAATCTACTTATGTATCAGTCCCGAACGGTATTTTTTACGACGAGCGCTGAAAAATCATATCAAAGTTGTAATTTTGAGATTAGAATCGTATAAAAGTTTTTCTCTTTGATAAAATAAAGTATAGAAATGTTTCACTTTCATAAATTTTAAATATTGTGTATTAAATATTCTAGATTCAATAATAACAATATTTTATCTATGGAATTTTATTATTTAAATGATTTTTTATTAATTTTTTTTAAAGCGGGAGACTACGCCCCTCCCCCCGCCCTTCCCCTTTCCGCCGCCCCACCCTTCTCATCTCAACTTCCGACTATTATTTATTATCTTAAATACAAAAGAACTATAAACAATTATAATTAAATAAAGGCAGCCCGCGCGTACATGGAGACAGTCCGCTCATCATAAAGGAAAACTGTAACGTGACAGTCAATACCGGTCAACGTGATCTACGCATATAATGCTTATTGTAAAAAATGTAAACATCAATATAATTTTAATAATTAACTATGCATAGTGGCAGATTTATGTCACACGAGCTATAAAATAGTATACGACACGTATCGTAATGTACTATTTCGTAAAAATAATGCAGAAACATGTTTTAATTCATTTTGAGTTTAAAGATGCTGTTATTTAAAATATCTTTACATAGGTTTTTTTAATACGAAAAAATACCTTTACCAATACTATTATTTTGTATAGCAGAATAATGACTGTACCGACAAAATTTTTTTTTCAAATTGTGGATATTTTTATACTTAAAATTTTACTACCAGAAATCAAGAAATTGATTTTATTGTAGAACATCAACAAATCGATCTAAACTCTAAACATACAACATTACTTTTGACTCCACATTAAAAAATACTATGAATATCACTATAAAAAAGCGCAAAAAATGAATTACTGAAACTGAAAACTAAACATAAAACAAAACTGCATCAACAAAATAAAAATAGTATATTACATACCTAGGCCAGTAAAATAAGAAATGTCTCAGATTATATCGACACTCCCTACGAAAACTAGCACCTTTTCTGGCCTCCTCACGAAGACTAGTACAATTCGCGAGGTTGCCGCGAAAACTAGCATCATTCACGAGTTTGCACCGAATAATAGTACAATTCGTAAGATTGCGACGAAAAGTAGCACGATTTGCGAGTTTGCGACGAAAAGTAGCACGATTCGCGAGTTTCCGACGAAAAGTAAGACGATTCGCAAGCTTGCCGCGAAAACTAGTACTTCGCGTCACCGTGTTAATTTACATAAGAGGCAGTGGAATGTGCTAGTCTTCGCCGCAATCAAGCGGATCGGGCTAGTCTTCAACGAAAATCAATGGGGCGTGCTAGTCTTCGCGGTCAACGCTGAAATGGACTTCGTGGCAATCTGAATCGTGCTAGTTTTCGTAGGGAGCGTCGATATGTAATTGTCGGCCGAGGCAAAGCGGAGGTTGCTCGACGGCGCCGGAAAGCGGTAACTTCGTTTCGCGCAACGGCCAGCAAGTTGACGCTTTCCGGCCGGAGGGCAGAAAAATGCATATACTTGATCGGGATCAGACAAAAAGAGCAAAAAGAATGAGTTTCGTTGCATTAAAATGGCTCTACTGCACACACACACACACACACACACACACACACACACACACACACACACACACACACACACACACACACACACACACACACACACACACACACACACACACACACACACACACACACACACACACACACACACACACACACACACACACACGCACGCACGCACACATACACACACACACACACACACACACACAATGTGTTTTTAACAAAAAATAAATATTTTCTATTACAAAGCTTCCTCTGGAATCCTTATTATAAATTGAGCGATCGAGATTCGTTCGATTTTCGAGCGTTTTTGCGAGGTATCTCGAAACCTCGAATCGATCTCGAAACTCGAAAGAAATTGAGAAACAGCGAGAGGGCGCGCGTAGCGCGCCAAATTAACGCTACTCCTTAATATAAATTGAGCGATCGAGATTCGTTCGGTTTTCGAACGTTTTTGCGAGGTATCTCGAAATCTCGAATCGTTCTCGAAACTCGAAAGAAATCAGGAAACAACTAAGAGAGGGCGCGCGTAGCGCGCCAAATTAACGCTAGTAAAGCAAAATTCATAAGGCTTCACCTAAGTGAATTAGATCCGATCATAATACAGGTAAACTTTTGTTTTAATATAAACAAGCCGACGAGCGATGATGGCGTCAGAGTGTCATCATAAAAATTTGATTTCTCGATAATTATTGCGTCAAGGATTTTTCGCAGTACAAGTTCACATATTAAAAATGTTTTTATAAGATGCAATCTACGAGACTTAACATACTTATTGACCTCCTTTTTTATAGCCATTTATATAGATGAAACGGCCGTTACGATTCGATGCATTTATATTTATTAATCGCGTGAGCGAATTGTGCATAAAGTTAAAAATGTATTGTTAACGTTTTGCTGCATTCGATATCATTATAAAATATCATTTTACACGTGGAAATTACATAAAAGTAATTCGATTTAAATCTCTCATGACAACATAAATACAAACTGCTATTTGCTTTGTTTCCGCAATCTGTTTCAATAAATCAAAAAGTTTCAATAAAAAGTATCGCACCGAGAATTCATGCTTAAACGTACATGCCAATATAAGATATCCTCGCGAGTGCTTCGTATATATTTTCGCAAAATCGCACCTGAGGGAAGAATTTCATGCGCACAAGCGCGCGCACGCGTTACAAAGATATGCGTCGCCAGCTCGGGGTATTTCGGTGTATTAAGGGTGACAGTTGAAAACTTCGAAACTAGGCTTAGCCGAGCGAGAGCGTGTTATAATGCGAGGCAAACATGCAAGGTGAATATAAAAAGAACTAGTTCAAAGTCCTTTGAAAACTTTCCCGAGGTGATGCTCGGTGTAATGGACAAATGTTAAAATAATACAGCTAAGAGAAAGGAAGTCGAATATTTGTACTTCTGTTATAATCATCGAATAATTTGTTACGCTTCTCTTAACCATAAAACAATTTATGCTTCGAGAATCATCGGTTAAGAAATTTCCAATTTTTTATAAATTTAATAGTGATTCGCATGGCAAGCAGATGAATTTTTCAATTCAATTCAAATGAATTTAGCTTAATTATACAGTGTCCTGACTCAGCATTTAATTGAATTTCACTTATACCGTAAAAGCGTAATTTAAAAATCTGAAAGAAAAAAGGCTGAACAAACAATTTTTTTTCTTCAAAATTTTTTACAGAAGCCTTTACAAAAGTTTTTACACTACACTTACGATCTAAAAAGTAACTTTAAAAATAAGTTTAATGATGTATAACACTTGTTTGAATTAGTTAAATTGAAAATGTCAAAAAATACAGATCTTATAACGATAATTTCATAGAATTTGTTAAATAGTTAACATTTCTTTCTAAAATCGAAAATTTACTAAATAAAATATATATCGTAGCAAGTGTCACGGAGGTTTCCGTCGGCGTTGGACATAACGTGGAAGACGAGAAACAATGCATTCAGTATAAACATAACTAGCTCGCGATGTACTCGTCGTAGCATCGAGACGGTAGCTCAGTGGTAGAGCCCGAGATTAGAGACTTCGGATCCATCAGTTCGCGTCCCTCTCGTCGTACATTTTTTCACTTTACTTCATTTATTTCTCACATATACGTAACACAAGTAAAGCCCTGGTGGAAACTGACTTTATTATTTGCCTAATAAATAGCTAGTTTTAGTGGGGTATAGCCAAAAACTTGTTGGTTTTTCCAACATTATTCGACCATTTAATAGATTGAAAATAGAAAGACTTTTTTTAAAGATTTACACAAGCTTGTTCTTAACTATTTCAAAGGTATTAAAATTCGAGAGAAATAGAAACTATTCGTCAGTTTTTTTTAGTTAGAAAATGGCTAGTAAAAGACTTGTTCTTATGACGAAGAGAGACAGAATCTAATAGAAAAATATGGGTTTCAGTTAATATCTAAGAAAGAAGTGCTGTAATAGTACATTTCGATACTGGTGCGGAAGGTGATGATTTACTTCCGCACTTGTTTTGAACGGTATTTTATACCACGAGCGCCGAAAAATCATACCAAAGTTGTGATTTTGAAGAGTGGTATAAATGATTTTTTAGTCTGCGTTTATTATTTACATTTTTGTAAGCTTTTTATTTGGAATGCTCTTAAATGTAACGTTAAGTCATACTAGGGGAAAAAGCGTTTCAACATGGCCATTAACTAGCCATTTATTCTAGCTATTTACTGATTTTCGGTCCATTTCGTAATAGACAAATTTCTACCAGGGAGCTCACACTTTATATTTGATGAAAAAGAAATTAAAATGGAGATTCTTACATTGTATTTTTTGCTATTCTAATTCAGTTTTTTGTTTTTCAGAACGATTTCTATTTCATTTTAGTCAGAGTAAGTTAGAATCGGAGAAGAGGAACATTTGAAAATAAAAAAGATGCAAAAAAAATAGTAAGGCGTTGGTAACATATTTATTGACACTACTCTATTTTCGTATCTATTTCATTTTCATCAATTATTTTTGTTATTCACTATTCGCTTGAATAACATTTCATCGAAGTCCTTAAGAAAAATTTTAAATTGAATTAGAACAACGAAAAATGCGATGAATGTTCCTGTAATGGCTCCGATGTCCCCTAAGGGGGTGCCATAGTCTTACCGTTACCGACCGAGAAATTCACACAGTTTCAAGCTGATTAAAAATAAAATACGTAAAATCACAAAAAAACAAGAGAACACTTCGCTGCGGTTTTGAACATTCTATCACCTAGTAAAAGTTTGAAGTCGAAATATTAAGTGGTTTTTGCAAAAACTTTGAACAAAACAAAATTCGGTTTCGTTCAAAGTTTTTGCAAAAACAACTTGATATTTCGACTCCAAACTTTTACTGGATGATAGAACGTTCAAAACCGCAGCGAAGTGTTCTCTTGATTTTTTGTGATTCGACGTATTTTATTTTTAATCAACTTGAAACTGTGTGAATTGCTCGGTCGGTAATGGTAGGACTATGGAACCCCGTTAAAAAGGTGAATATGTAAAAGAAATTAATATAAATAAAAGAATATCGATTTATATATTGAACAAAAAGTAACAAAATTACGTTCCAGAAGTAAAAAAAGTGTCATCATTATTTCACCTTCAAACTTTGTAGAACGGTGCATTACCATACTGCTCAGGGAATCTAAATTTGTTCAAGACTTAAATCGATATATTTTTTTTTAAATTAATTCTTTTTATATGTTCAGCCGATAAAACAGTGTTAGCATGAGTAAAATCTAGTACGACACCCCTTTAATCTGTATTGATATTTTACTGTTACTTTTTTTCGAAAATATTCGTATAGATTCGTATTTATATATCTACTGAAATATATTATGTCAAAAACAATTATATAGGAGGATCCAAATCTTGTTTAACTACAACCTCGTTTGGCCAAAAATATTAAAAATACGAAATATTTATCGTGCATATTCTACTACCTAAATTCAAACTGTAAGCACTTGTAGCATCACATTTGGATTCTATCTACACAACGACATTTATTTTTAATTAAAACTATGCTTAGTATTTGATGTAATAACGATATACATTAGTTTACTTTCCTATGTTATTGAATGAATTAAGTATAATATTTGTATGAAGTAATCTTTTTGATTTATTTTATATCATCCTCCCTTTTTTTCTTTTACTTGTAGGGAAGATTCTATATAACACACGGAAAACATGATTGATTATGGTAACCAATCAGTTGGTTTTATACCGTAACCAATCTTTTTTTTTCCGTGTATAACCTCATTTTTACCAAAAGAATATACCACTCTAATAAATAATTGTCAATTTATGTGCTTATAAGAGTAAAATACTAAAAGCAGCAAGTGAAGGAGAACAGGAGAGCATGCTGAGGTAGAGTTACCACGCACGCCCACGTTGTCGTAGGATTGCTCGAGGTCGAGAACATTGTAACATTGGTTGGGGTCTCCCCTCTACTTAGACATACTCTCCTGATATCACACCTGCTGTGTCGCTTCGAAAATCGTCTACTGCATCCCCACCATTGTACGCGCTTCTTATACACACACACATATATGCGTAACATCTTTATAAATACGACGAAAAATCTGAATCGTAAGCAGTGACGAACGGATCACTTTCCGTAAAAGAATTTTGACAATACGTTTTAAATGTAAGTTTTATTTATTAATGCGAAATTAAGTTATTGTGGAATTGTAAAAAATAATTGTATATTTGTTGTATTTAGAACCTGAAGAGGGACGTAATAAAATGTCCGAAACGTTGTAATTAATTGTTTTACTTATAAAAAAACACCTTGGTAGTACGGCCATTAGCTACAAATTCTATAACTATACCAAAACCTACCATTGGTTACATTTAACCAAACCTCATTTTTAATTAAATAAGTAATATTATTCTAAAACGTACGATAATTTTGAAAACATCCAAACGAATGTATAGGTTTCTATTGAAAGTAAAACATTGCTTGGTAATGCGATGCTTGTTAGTTTAGTAAAATCCTTAACTAACTGCAATGATACAAGAAATGCATTAGTATAGTATTTTAAGATTAATGAATTTTCGATTAGGAAAAAATAAAAAATTATATATCAAATGAAATAAGTGAATTACCAATGGCTTCTAATATATATAGTTAAATACCATAAACAAGGTCCGTATACTATATATTTATCGAAAAATTTGATATTCTTCGCAAGTCTTTCGTTCAACCATATTTCTTCTTTCTGCTTTTAAAGGAATTGTAAAATACCACGAGGTAAATGCTTTACACAACTGCACTTTCGCGACGTGGTATTTTACTTACCCTTAAAGTATTATGATTTCGCAATGTAAATTTGCTTAATTAAATGATTGAAATCTTTCTTGAAATATTTTCCACGTAAATCTCTTCTCAACAGAGAGGCTACATAGGTGGAGACAAATGATTGTTTGAAACGCTGGAAATAAAAAGTATTTTTCTTTGATAATGAGACATTTGATAAAAATTAAAAATTTCCAGTAACAGTGTAGAATATAATTAATTTTGAACAATAGTTTTCGTTTGTATTAACTTTTGACAATCAGCAATTGCTCACCTATGCCACGTGCAAAGTATTTTTCTTTCCTCCGTCAAAACACTTTGAAAACCTGAAATAAAAAACGATCCACGAGTACGAAAGAACGGCCGACTAACAGTCGACCTCTGTGTCGCTTTTCTCTGTCCTGTCTGTAGCTTCGACGTCGAGAATGGCGCCTCGGCGTTGGACGGCGCCGCCGGCGGAGGAGGCGGCACCTCTCCCAGCACCGGCCTCGTCCTACAGGCGATGCCTCAGCGCCGCGAGAGCTTCCTCTACCGCAGCGACAGCGACTTCGAGATGTCCCCGAAATCGATGTCCCGCAATAGCTCGATCGCTAGCGAAAGGTAAGAGTCCCGATTGCGCATTACCTTATAATGGTCGGAGGGGTAGAGCCGCTCCCCCGAGCGTACGTATATATACGCAAAGCTGCTCGACCGCTTGCGTTTGAATTTCAGATTGACGGGTTAATACGGCCCGGATTTTTCACACGAGCGGGATGGCGTGAAAGCTTGATTAACGCGAGTAAACAAAGAAAGAGCGAGCTGATCACTCGCGTGCGTCCGGGCTAAAGGTTTTCATTTCTGTTTTCATTTGCATAGAAGCGTTCGGTTCCACGGGGTTAATGTATTCTGTTGTTTTTGCGTATAAATAGAGTACGAGGTATGTTAAAAGAACATTTAACGTTGTATAATGCTATAATAGTAAGCCGAAAATGTTACTACAAAAATTTATTTTTATATAATAATTCAAGACTGTCATTCTTAATTTATTAGACTATGAAACTCCAACTTTAAATAACGGCTTTCTTCTAACGTACTTTTATCTACTATTTGTTCTACGTAAGTGTTTCACATCACTTTCTAACTGGTTTTAAAAACTATTAAAAAAGTTTCTTCGTTCTTTCAGATCATTTTTTCCTTAGTTCATAAGAGTTAGAAAGTTTTAAAATAATAATGAGCCATTCATATTCCAAAGTAAAAATGTATTGGTAAAAAAATATGCCTTTCGGAAAAAAAATTTTAATTACAAAGTGGATTTTTGTAGTTTTTGATAAAGAATAATTATACTAGAGGTTGGTTATGAAACAGTAGCTGTTGTTAAAATCGTGAAAATTCTGAAAACAAATTAACAAGAAATTACGAAAATAGAAATTGGGAAAATTTGATGAAATTGATAACTTTCTCCGGTACGCTGTGCCTTTGAAAATATTAATTAAAGCTGGTCGAGCGGCTTTGACACATACGTTTTTCGTCATTATTTTATAATCACTATTTTCGCCACTCTCTCGTATGTGGCCTTCATTTTCGCCTCCATAAAAATGAAAATTTCAGCTGCAAAAATACAGAGAAAACGAGGCGTGATATCGAATAAGAGAGAACGAGCGGCAGATAAAAAATAAAAAGAAAATTTATTATTTGCCGTCTCTCGAAAAATCAACCGAGGAAAATGAAGCTGCGCACGCACTTCAATTCGAGAGATCCGCAGCGGAATATACCAAGCAAGGGGCACTGTGCAATTGCAAACACGATGCAGGACGTGTTTTTTGCGCTTGTGCGCTTCGCTGAAAATATCGCGGTGTATTTTTCATTCTCATTGCTCGTGGCTTCCATGTCCGTGCGCACGGCAAAAAAAAAATTGTATAGCTACGACAATAACGAGCATGACGAAGTATTATAGCGATACGAGCGAAATACTTCAACGAACGCAGCACTCCACGAGTGTTGGCTAATGTTGATTTTGAAAAAGCTCAATCTCTTATTCTTTTCATTATTTTGCAAATAGAGAAATTCTAAGCTAAATGAAAATAACCGTGGTATAGCAGTAAAACTAAATCTAGCTATTGATTCTGGCTCTTCTAGCTTATTCAGTTGAAAAACAATGGGTATTTCGTTATAAATCGTTTTAAAAGAATGGTTATTTACTAGTTAACCTTGGTTATTCGTGAGAGCTGATAACAAAGAGAAGGTTACAAATAAAATGAGTTAAAAATATGAAATTTCCTTGTTCAATGTTGAAATTGATAGAACATAAAGTCGTGGTAATAGAGAGGAGAGGGTAACGCGATACAGGACGGTGGAAAACAGTTCCGCATTTTATCCGGCGCGAAATTCATCAAAATTCAATGTGCACCGCCTTCACACCGTTGTTTTCCAAAAGAGAATTTACGCTAAAATTGCTCGCGCAAGCCTCAAATTTTTTACGCGCTCACACTCGTATGAATATTAGATTTCACGATCATATCCGTACGCCGACGAAATCACGCGACATATATATATATATATATATGTATCTACACAGCAAATATGTTATACGTTAAAATATTCGCGCATACGTGCATACTTGTTAATTTCGTTGAATTTTTATTTCGGAATTTTTGTTAAATATTTATGGAATAAAAATAGAATGTGACGATTCAAGTATTCGGAACGTGACAACAAAAAATGAGTGCGAATGCGAACTGCAAAAGAATGGAATTATCTCTGGACAAAGCTCAGTCTGAAAAGCATTATATTTGCCTTGTGAATTTGTCTATTCTTTCTTCTCCTATATGAAAACTTGTGTACTTTCGTGTGCGTATCGTCTTGAATATGAAGAATCTTGTATCGTCTTGTAATATGGAAAGATATCTTGTTATCGGCTGAATACGAAGGAACGTTTTTATTTGCTCTCTATCGATTGTACACTCTAAAGCCTATGTTAACGAGGAAAAGCTTATTATGCTATTGCATAAGACTATGATTATTTTCGTCGATATTATATATTTTTTGTTTTTATTTTCTTTGACCGGAGAGGAAAGTTTATTGGAAATTGGAGATTTCTCGTAACATCGTTTCAGCGCAATCTTTTAATATGATAACTACTGCACGCAATTTCTCTCGGCTATGTATACACTGAGAAAACTGTCGTAGGAAAATTTACTGAAAAACTAACAAAAATTACTATATTTGATAGCAACGCGGGGATATAAGCAAATTATAAAAAATTTTGCTATAGTTCAGGAATATTTACAAGGTATCTTAATAATTTTTACTACTACACATAGCAAAAAGTGCCCTCTACATGTAGTACTTATTGCGTGCACGCCGGGAGCACGTGTCTGATTGAGGTTATGTTTCTCCCGCAATTTGAGATTATCTTCCTTTTAAGTTATCAAAAACATCGACAATATCGATTCAGTTGTTTTATTTTTACGTTGTGCAGGTGAGCTATGAGTTATTTCTTTATATTATCATAGTTATTTATTGCTATCAAATAATCATCAAAGTTCTCTCGTAAGGGAAGGTAGCCAATGTATCAGTTCCAAAATTTTGTACTCAAGAAGCTCACGTGGGTAAGAGGTTAGCGCGTCTGCCTAGCGTGCGGAGGGTCCAGGGTTCGAATACACAACCACCGTAAAAAAAAAATTTTTATTTCCTTATTTATTTCTTGTATAGCTAAATTTAATTAATAATATATTAAATATTGTATAAATATTAGGTATCCTATAGATATAAAATCATAAAAATCAATTTTTTTTAAGTTTAAGCTTGGCTACAAAAATTACTATATTAGTTAGCAAAAGTACCTAAATTTCCATGATATCCCATCGTTGCTATAAAAAATAGTAATTTTTATTAGCTTTTCAGTAAATTTTCCTACGACAGTTTTCTCAGTGTAGAAAAATTGCCAGCTCGTGTGATTTTTACAAAATGGTTAATTTATAAAAATGAGAAAACATTGATCACCCTTCGATTAAAAGCTAATGTAAAACAATACTTTTTTTTCAAACGAGAAATATATAACACACGAAACGCATTACATTAGTCTCTTTTGTCGTGGTAAAAGAAAGTCCGTCGTTATTAATGGCCGCTTGATCGCGGAGAAATGGAAGTTCTCAACGTGTCATTTAGCGAAGCATATGTAAGATTATAAGTGCCTTGCGTTGTTCTGGATCGTGTTGAGAGCCTATGTTAGACCTCTCCAAGCCGAAGCGGACAAATATTTGCGGTCAAAAGTACGCGTGAAATCGCGCCGCGACGGACTTGCAAATCTCCATTACTTTTAATTAGTGTTATTATTTATTCGGATGCTCACTAGCCGCAACTAAAGGTGCATGGCCGTCCATGATGATAAATTGCGCCATCTATTCCTTCGAAATCAAATCTTGCCGGGAAACAACAGTTTTTGGCGTATTTCTTTCTAATGGTAATCAATACAGTTCATTCGAGAACATGAGAAAATGAAGGTGAAGAATGGAAGGAAATATGCGAGGCCGAGAAATCTCCAACGTCGAATAAAAAGCTTCCGCTCTCTACGGTCTGTGTGTACGCACAATGTCGTACTACTGTGTATGCTTGAAGTGCCACGACCTTACGCGTTTGATCCTTACGTTGCAGGTTGAAAGAGACCGAGCCACCCATCGAACGAGCGTATGTACTCGATCTTATTATATTTACTCTCTTTTTACTTTTATTTTTCTCCATTCTTTTTTTCTTTACTTTTGGCTCTTTCGCTTACACCGCGCGTGCACACACCGTGTGCACACGACTCTTTTTACTTTTTTATTATTATTCTTACTGCTCCCACGCGTCCGTGTGTATGCTTATGTAAACCTCTTTCTTTTGCCTCTTCGACGACCACTTGCACGCTTGTAGGTGTGTTGCGTGTGCGTGCGTGTGTATGTACGCCTCTCCTCGCGTAATACACGTTTTGCATGATCTGTTTTGTAAGTGTCGTTGCGAGCTTCTTTCTCTACTATTCCTCTCTTTCCTTATTATTGAACGCTCTCTTATATTCCGCTGCAATGCTTGCGTGACAAAGGCGCTTTTGTATATTTTCCCGAGTATCTTAGAGCGCTTCTATTTTTTTATTATTATAGCCTTATATGTACAATATTTTTGTGGATGTATTTTTTTCTTCAAAGAATAAAGACAAATGTTTACCTGAAGCTAGTGTAGAATTATAAGTTGAATAAAATCAATCTTTATCCTATTTACTTATGTTAATTTCCAAGAATCCATAGTTTGTTAGCCATTTCTGCTTGTTCCTTGCAACCTTTAAAAACATATTAAATTGACACCAAAAGAATTCAAAAACTTGCAAAATACAAAATAAAATTCAACATTAGGCAGGTTAAGACTAACTTATAACGCTTTACATTAAAGCCGACAAAGTATTTTTTCGTCTCAAAGGAACTACACGAACGTCATCGATAACTGGTAAGAAAAGTGCGAAGTGAATGTAAAACCAATATCAAACAGTAGTAAAAGGAACGTTCGAGCTTTAGTGTCACGTAGTATAAACTGATCAGCAATCACGTCATGTTTTATGGATTCCCGTAGAATCATCGTTCGTCAATTCAGTATAGCTGGTTCTAACCTTGATAATCTGCACTCCAATAGTTTCTAGAGGGCAACGAGGAAAAATAGGAGAGTGCACATAGAACGTAATATATTTTACCCCTGGGAAATGCCTTATTGTGTATTTTTAAAAAAGAAAAGCACCAGCCCGTAAATTTAGGAAATGCCGATATCTCCTCTGATTAGCAGGAAAGTTAGAAAATACCTATCGCTGCTTTATGCAAGTTATTTACGCAAGTAGATTACTTGGAGTCTAGTAAGCCGGCGTTCTAGTGCACTCTCTGCGTGCATCTACTTACACACGTTTAGAACGCTGCCCACGTTATCGGGCAAACTTTCATGGAACTTTTTAGATTCTTCTCGGTTTAACAAGTTTTTTAATTTGAGTTGATTAACAGTACCTTATGTATAAAAATACGTAGATATATAGTAGGTTACTTGGCATAAATGTTTAAAAAGATGGGGTTCAATACTGAGTAGGTAAAGGAGAAACGTTCACGGCGTTCCATTTTCATTCTACTAAGACTGTTAAAAACCATATTCATCTAAACAAATATTATTTAATAACTGCAATAAAATCAATGGCGAGGTAGAAGATTACATATTTATAAAATCGAAAGTTAAAAACATATAATCTTAGAGACGATGTAAGTACATTAACCTACTCGATTTAAGGTATTATTTTCTGAAAAAATACCCGGTCAACTTAGTCATATTTCTTTCTTGCCTCATTAAATTTCCACCATAAATAACCCGGAATAAAGCCATTCCAGGAGCGGGAGCATTGGAAAAGAAAAGAGGCACATTGTTGCATAAAGAATTCCGACGCACGTTACACACCCGTAAACATACTAATAATGTATCGCTACGCATGCGCGCATGTAAGAAACGCGGTGGCATCGAACCCCCAAAAGATCCAAACGTATATACGCTTAATTCCTATGTGTATATATGTAAAAGCACGTGGAAAACGAGAGCATGGAAATGCGTTATATATATACAGGGCAGTAGTCATACCCGGCGGCGTTCCGCGCGCGCCTTCTGCATTCCCCGGGCGCCGTAAATCGTCGGGCCGCATCCTTTTGCACTTCCCGCGGACGATCCCCGAGACACGTACGTGTATGTGTGAGAGGTCAAGAATGGCAAGCGGGGAGAAAAGATTTCCAGAGAGAGAGAGAGAGAGAGAGAGAGAGAGAGAGAGAGAGAGAGGTCACGCGCTTCCGGCATTTTTTCGAGGGGCGTTTACTGGACTGAGGACGGACCCTATGTTGAACTGTCGTCTGTCTTGTGAAATTTATGATTTGTTTTTTTTTCTTTATGTCCCTCTTCAGAAGCGATTAATTTTTAAGGAAGCGCGAGGGGTACGCTAATTTTTTTATTTACGCGATAAGGTTCGGGTGATGGGGACTTTAAGCGACGTATTCAATTTTCTGGCTTCGTAGATGGCAATTTATTATTTTCAAATGGAACAGTTTTCATATGAATATTAAAAGACATGACTGACAGATAATTGTCTTTTTTTTGTTCATGTATCCCGCGTGTTAATGTATTTTTATGACAGTGCATTTATATTATTTTCAACTTCTACAACTGCGATTATTCTTCGACTTTTTAATATGACCTATAGCTCGCATATACATATACCTATTCGCTGTACAAAAATAATGATTAAAATATAGTCGACCTCGTTTATTGTCCCTGAAAAAAGTTGTAACGCCAAACAGGCAGCATTAGAAACACGCAAAATACGAGGGGAGTATACCTGCGCGACCCGAGCGGCAAAAGTCAATGAATTAGACATATGCGGGGTAGGCAAACATTGGCAATCTATCTGTCGGACCTTGACTGAATTTTTTTCGGAACTCACGCCCCGCTTACTCTCAAGGGTAAGGGAGCGTGAGAGAAAGGGAAAGTGGAATTCTGTTTCGAATTCGTGTGCTCGCGCGTGATTTGGAAAGTGATATGGGTCACAGAATAAACTTTTGAGGTATAAATCGAACGAAACTATGGAGTTTCTTCATTGAGTTCAAATTTAGTGGAAGCTAAACTATTAAATTCTAAATGAAATTCTTCTCAAAGAATTGCGTTGGATTGCAAGTAGTAAGAAATTTCTTTTTGAAAATTCAAGGTAACGTTATATTGATGTATAAGAAAAACTCTACCTCGAAAACAAATTATATATTTTTACATTTTTATTAAATTTAGATTACAATCACTGTACTTAATATCATTTTCATATTAAAACATTCATTTCCTTTCCAGTAAAAGAGATTTTAATTTCATATCTTTGAAATTTAAATTACGTAATAAGTATTATGTAGATTTCGATATTTCAATTGTAAATAACAAGCTTACTGTTATACTAAAATCTCATTCGATATTTTGCAATTTCTAACCCCGCCGCATATCGAGCTAAAAATACTTGTTTGAGAAACTCAAGACGCTCGTCGTCTTCTTATGCGTTTCGTGAACCAAAATTCAAATAGGAAATCGATCGCTCTTCCGCTACTCCCAATCCGGGGACAAAAAGTTAATCCGAAAAATCCGCCACTCTCATCCCCAAAAAGAAAGAAGAGGAAAGGAAAAAGCCTCGCTGGCGAGTTTTGATCAATACCACGCACCCGAGGGCACGTACGTACCTACATACATCCCAGTCGCAGGCGCGCAAGTCCTTAGGCGATCTCGCGACGATGGCGTGACGCGGGGCGGTTGGCCCTGCGCGATATCCCACCGGCGGGTGTCAAGGCGCCCGCCACCGCCGTGGCTATTTATTGCACCGGGAGCTGATGACCCCGCGGCTACTCGTCGCGCAAATGTGTGTGCGCGCGCCTGTGTGTGCCGGCGCAGGATGGATGGCCGCGAAAAGTCGATTTCAAATGTGAAGCTCAGCAGGCCGAGGGGAGAGACGTTGGACGTTCATGCGCGCTTCGATTTCGTCGCGTATACGACGAGGGGAGAAAGTTTAGCGGCTGTGACGTCGTTCGATGCGAGGGCAAAGTAGTTTTTGCCGATTTGGTTTGGAGATTAGGAGAATTTGAGGGAGTTAGTTAGTTGAGCAGAATTAATACCTTTCGTGCAGGCAAGCTTTGCAAATGTCAGGCGTCAATCATGTGCTTTGTTTTATAATGACTGAGAGCAAAACATTCGATAATTTGACCAGTCGATACTTAATGCTAGGTAAAATTTTATTTTCTTTTACTTGCAGCATTTTTTACCTTTCAAACATTTTAACCTACTTACTATAATTATATAGTAGTATACCTTGTTACGACGAAACTTATTGTCAACAAACTAAGCAAATTACGCATAGTCTGAGTTACAAGCACCGTAGTTTATGAGTTCAAAATGTTGTTAAGATCCTCTAGTGAATGTTGCGTTTTATTATGGTATAAAATATTTCAAAATTCTATATAACTATATTACCTTGCGCTGAATCAGATACTTTTATTCGTCAGTTATATGTATATCTATAGCAATGGCTTAATTATGTTCAACGCAACACAATTCCATGGAAAAGGACTGTACTAGTTAATTTAAAAAACCCTGAATTATTGTGAACATACATATAAAATCAAGAGCAGTAGAATCAACTCAAACAGGATTATTTCCACTGGGTGTGGGGATATTGGTACTCGTTGAAGTGAATGTTCACGGTTACTGCTACTAGTAGCTGACAGGAGAAACTCACTCGAAACGTGATATTGTGTGTGTGTGTGTGTGTGTGTGTGTGTGTGTGTGTGTGTGTGTGTGAGTGTGTGTGTGTGTGTGTGTGTGTGTGGGGGACGGGTCTAGAGTTTCGACGATTCACTATAAAATTGAAGTCAACTGTAGACGTTTTTCAGTTCGACACATGGTAATGCCGATTGTTCTTAATTTCGAAATTTTAAATTACGAAAATCCTATTTTCGAATGTAGCAGTTCACCTACTGTCCAAAACATCGAATTTCATCAATACGATCTCAAAGCAAATATAACCTGTTTCTAATGATTTATTTCGAAATGTCTATATTGTACCCCTATTAAAATTCTATTATGAAATTCAATGTTTTGGACAGTAGGTAAAGTGATACATTCGTAAATATGATTTTCGTAATTTAGAATTTCGAAATTAAGAACAATCTGCATTATCATATGTCGAACTGAAAAACGTCTATAGTTGACTTCAATTTTATAGTGAATCGTCGAAACTCTGGACACCCCCCTCCCCCCGTGTGTGTGTGTATTTGAATAAAAAAATTAGTTTTTTTTTTAAAAGACGAAAAGAAATTGATTACAAAAACCAAATACGTTGCTGACGTTTGAATAGTAATGTTTTATTTGGAAAACTATCAGTTTCAATGCTTTTAATCAAAAATATCATTTTGCAGAGTGGAAGCCTATTTATAATTTCTGTGCGTATCTACTCATCGGTATCCGTGAATGTTTGGCTCGATCGTTCATGCTGACGTCATTTATTGCGATTGAAAAATATTTTAGTTTTAGCTTGAAAATAATGAATATCAAGATTTAAAATAAATGAAAAATTGTGACATTTTAGATATATGGTTGAAACAAATATCACCAGTTTCAAATTACTGCAAATGGAAAAATGGAGGCTTTGCACACATTCCAGGTTTTAATAACTTTTTGAGAGTTTCGTAATAAAAAGTAATATTTCTTATGAAGTATTTTATGAAGTCAAATATTCATAACTAAGTACTTCGTACACGTGGACGCTGAGCTTCAAAAACACAAGCTAAATATAAAATGGGTAGAGGGCCGTTGGTATTTAATTGCGTTTTTATATTTCATGCTCCTTTGACTTGGTGTACTAAATAAATAAAATAAATATTTCTCTTACATAATGTTCGACTCTGAAATAATATGTCCGTGAATTAAAATCAGTCGAGTTTGACAGAAAATATTTCATTCGTATTCGAAAAGTGTTTGATCTTCGTACGTTTTATCAAAGATTAAAATACCATGTTTGGGGGGGGGGGGGGTCAAAAGTTTAGACGACTCACTTGAAAATTGAAGTCAACTATAGACGTGCTCGGTTTCGATATAAGCTACTGCAGATTGTGCAAAATTTCGAAATTCTAAATTACGAAAATCATATTTTCGAATGTAACAATTCACCTACTGTCCAAAACATCGAATTTCATTAATAGAATTTTAATAGGGATACAATAAACATATTTCGAAATAAATCATTAGAAACAAGTTATATTTGCTTTGAAATCGTATTGATGAAATTCGATGTTTTGAACAGTAGGTGAATTGTTAGATTCGAAAATATGATTTTCGTAATTTAGAATTTCGAAATTTTGCACAATCTGCAGTAGCTTATATCGAAACCGAGCACGTCTATAGTTGACTTCAATTTTCAAGTGAGTCGTCTAAACTTTGGACCCCCCCCCCCCCATGTTTCTATTATGACTGTTTTAAAACAAATGCAAACATATATATCTAAGAGGATTTCTCCATCCGTATTTGGTCGCACACGTATCGGCCTTGCAGTCAGTTAACACAGCTGAGCGAACAAATGGCCCTTCAAACCGTCTCACAGTACAGCCTCGTGAGCCAAACTTCGGGAACTCGGCATAAATCCGGTCACGAAACCCTCCGAATTGAATTCCTCGATTGTCCATCGATAAGGGAAAGAAAAAGGGAAAGCACGAACAACTTGGACGCGTGCTCCCTGAAAACGCTATCTCCGGGCCGGCTGCTATAATCAGACAGGGCTAACGCGATTTGCCTGCACCGGAGATTACAAGGCACAGCGCGCACGCGCGCGAGCAAACCTCATTAAATTCCCTGCGCTGGAGGGAAAAGCGACTCCCGTGTACCGAATAATAGAACGCGCCCTTAGCGCGCGTAGCACAAGGATGCACCGGCCGAAAGTGCTTGGTAGGCCGAACTATCGCGTGAGAATCGGGAGGGCGCAGCGAGAGAGAGAGAGAGAGAGAGAGAGAGAGAGAGAGAGAGAGAGAGAGAGAGAGAGAGAGAGAGAGAAGCAATGGAAATTACGATTTTCCACTTTTAGATTGATTAGGCGCGATTGCGCTCGAGGTGCCCAATGGCAATGGGGATGGATGTTTTCCGCCGTCGATGCCAGGGACTGATAGTCGCTGCTTGCCTCGTATGGGCGTTATCGCAAGCAGGTGCGTGCGGAAACGCGACAGAGACAGAGTGATGGTCGCGAAGCTTATTGATTTTCAGGAAATGTAAATTTACAGTTGGGAGCAAGGGCGTGGAACGCTGATTGGGCGAAGATTAGAGCCGATTATGGGGGAACAGCAAAACGAGCAAGATTAAACGTCGGGAGTAAAACCCAATGGCTATTGAGCTTTCAAGTTACTTGTAGTTGATTGAAAAGGTGAACGCAGGCTCTGTAAAGATTAAACTATTAAAACTAGGAAATGGATATATTTTTAGGATTGTCTGATCATATACGTCTATTTCTACTTAATGTATACATACAAGGAGTGACTCCTGCTTCTGAATCGTTTTTTGGTACTTGAAAATGAAGTTTGCTACCTTTAGCTTGATCTCACAGGCCATTGCTAGTGATACATACGATTCTGCAATCAAAATCACTAGTATTTGAGAAGTTATAAGTAAGTGTTTAGGTATAAGCATTTTTCGCTATAGAAAATAGATAATTTTGATTGCAAAATCTTATATATTCCTATCAAGCGCCTATCAAACTAATGGTAGTGTAATTTATTTCCAAATACCAAGAAATGATTCTCAAAGTTTTATCGAATCCGTTTCTCGAAGACCGGAGTTACTCCTTGTTAGCTTAAGGCTCCTATGCTAACAACATTTAAAATACAAGATAGAGTAAAAGTAAGTCTTTTGAATGATGTTCTGCCCAATCAGTTCACCTTCAACGAATGAAAAATTTTTGCGAACAGAATTCGATCATTTGTAGTTTTGTCATGAGTTTATAAAGTCACTGTAATTTGAGTTATTGAGAGTGCGAATCTCAAATCATTAAAAACTTAACTTTCTTGAATAGGAGAGAAGTTAAGTTTTGCTAACAGACTTCTTACAACTCATGAATTCTTGTGAATGAGAGGGGAAACTAAATAAAATATTTGCCCTGGTAGATATTAAGGTAGTACAAGGTATATTTATATTTCTATATCATATGGAACGGTGTATGTTCATAGATATGTAGACAAAATAAATCAAAGCATACAAATATTTTGTTATATACATAGTCATGTCATATTACATATATTTGTAACCTTTGCAATTAAATAACTTAAGAACAGATCTTCAAAATATAAGCAAAATCAATTATAATACACGTTTTTTGTTAATATAGTAAAAACGGTTTTTGTGTAATAAATTAAAACGTCTATTTTTACTAAGCAGTATATAGATATTGCACGTTAAAAACTGCAATTTTAGAATTTTATATCAAAACTTTGGATCGTCAAAATGATGTAAAATTTTGCACAATTATATAATATATATGTGTCATTTTACTCAATACGTATATCGGATTTTATAATCATCGTAAGAAAACAACAAGATAAACTACCTCAACTTGAATGTTCTCATATAAGAATCAATGTGTGATAATATTGTACATTACATTATTTAAATAAAGCACAAAAAATATATATAAAAAAGATTTTAATTTAAATATTTGTTCTTAAAATTCAGTCTCTTTTAATTACATGTTGAAAAAGTATTTTGAAGTAATTACTGGTGAGTTTTTATTTTCTTGTTTTATGAATTTTACTCCAATAACATTAAAACTACATACAGTATAATGCATTTTCATTAGGATTTACATAATAAAATGTTATTACATTACCAAATTCCATTAGGAAATTATCTTGCACAACCATTATTCTGAGAGAGAATAAATTTCTTAAATGAAATTCTGCAAATCCGAATTAAAATTTATTCAAATTACAATTGAAATTCGTCTATCTCTTGAAAATAAACCGATAAAAATTATAAAATATTCGAAAGTACTACCTCAATTTACATATTCGGCTTCAACTTTCAGATATATTTTTGCAGGTGAAAATATAAAGGAAGGCGCATGGTAGACCTATCTCTGGTCATTGACATTTTGCTTTTGAAATTAGAAAAGTATTGAAAAAAGTTTCTTTAAACTAAATCATTAGGTCTGGAGAAATCTGACGTACAACTTAAAAAATAAAAATAAAATCAGTGATACCAACTTTCATTGGATTTTTTATAATGAACATGGTAGCTCTTTTCGTACATTTTCACTGGTCAACTTTAAATTAACATGTGTATTGTTTTTTTTTTGTTT
Source organism: Torymus aiolomorphi (assembly GCA_036365515.1). Classification (NCBI taxonomy): domain Eukaryota; kingdom Metazoa; phylum Arthropoda; class Insecta; order Hymenoptera; family Torymidae; genus Torymus; species Torymus aiolomorphi. The sequence goes on from CM070874.1 coordinate 95,699,615, forward strand.
ATTTAAATAAAAAGATATCTATTGTTATGTTGGGGTTGCTTATAAACAAAAAATATCAAAATTACAAAAAGAGAAAAGCGCATATCGATTTACATATATGGAACAATCGCTCTTTCATACATTCATCCAGTGCACCGTGGCAATTATATTTGTGTAATAATTACGCTAAGGTCGACAGTCTAAATACTGTATTCTTCAGAATATTCAATTTTCTTTCTCTCTCGCTGGCGTTTAATAAGACTTAACTTAACTCCTTTGTGATCTCGGTGACCAACTGCGTTGTCGAGGAGATTTTCTTGGTCTGGATACCAGGATCCTGGATTGAAAATTATAGCTGAGACTTGACGTCTCTTTGTCTTCCAGCCAATGCAATCTTAGTCTGCTGCAGTAATTACGTCACCAGACAATCGAGTACAGATGTAAAACTTTAAAACAAACGATACAAAATTAATATATTAATTGTACTGTTAATAATGCCAATACAACGCTATTTAAACTTACCCCTTCTCAGGTTTTATGAATGCTTGAGAGAGAGAGAGAGAGAGAGAGAGAGAGAGAGAGAGAGAGAGAGAGAGAGAGAGAGAGAGAGAGAGAGAGAGAGAGAGAGAGAGAGAGAGAGAGAGAGAGAGAGAGAGAGAGAGAGAGAGAGAGAGAGAGAGAGAGAGAGAGAGAGAGAGAGAGAGAGAGAGAGAGAGAGAGAGAGAGAGAGAGAGAGAGAGAGAGTTGTTGTTAAAATGTTTTTTATTTTAAAAAAGCAAAATAAAAGCTCGTTTCATTTTCTTCCTTTAGGATCTTACGTTGAGTTTTTGAGATGGAATATTTACTATTTGAAAGAGAACCTTCAATAAAATAAAATAAAATTTTTTTTTTAAGAATCCTTAGCGTTCTGATTTTCTGAATCAATAATTCATACAATCATTATTTGAATATAACAAGAAAAAATGAAAATTACACTGCGATGTTTGGTTTCACGAAGTAAAATTTTAATGACGACATTGAATGCTTTAATAACAAAGTCGTTTACTAAAGTGCGATACACTCTAAATTTGTTCTTATTTCTGCAGTAATTTGTTGGTAATATATAAGATAAGATCGCAAAAACTTTTACAACCTGACACAAATTACTGTGGATATTCGACATATTCGAATCGGACAGATCAATAATCTTAACTACATTTAAAATCGTTTCCGGACACTTCATCATTCAGAACCACGATGGCACTCTGAAATTTTGGGAAAGCGAGCCATACATTACCGCTGTCTAGTCTATGAATCAATACGCATAAATCAACGTCGACTCACTCGCACTGCTCTCTCCATCGAAAAATCCAAAGCAAACATCAGCGACTCACACCCCCGAATTTCATAAAGACACACACATAGCCTTTCTCGAGCTGAACCGTCAGCCCGCCGAGTCATCAGTATAGCTGTATACATCGGTATAGGCTCGGCCTCGTCCTTGGCACATGCACAGGGCCTTGGCGCCCTTCTTCGGAATGCCTGTCTCTCCCTCCCTCGCGCGTCGACGTGCATCGATCCCTCCCCTTTTCTCCGGTCGCGTGTGCGTCACCCAAGTGTGTGTGTGTGGGTATGGTTATATGTACGTGTGCCCGAGTATAGCAGTCCCTCTATGTGCGCGAAGCGTATAGCGTTCGGTCGCACGCCCGCCTGATCGAATTCGGAATGAGGGTATCGACATGCGTCTGGATGACGGTGTGTGCGTGCGTGAATTATTGTGTTAGGTAGGACGTTTAGGAATTGGTATTTTGTTGAGAAAATTATGGCTGAACTCGAGGCTTTTCGTGCCAGAAATTCGTGGCGCCTTGTTGTAGCTTTCGTTTTCCAACTCGTGTAATTCGATCGATAAACTACGTATGATTTCACAATCTTTCTGTGTAACCGTTATATTCTATTTTAACAATTTTTAAACTATATGGATGTGAGCATCCTTTGGTCATCATAAAGCACGCTTTATTCATAATTAAACAAATTTTTACGAATTATTTTTATCCAATGTAAATGTAACTCCAATATTCAGTAACAAATTTTTAAAAACTTCGAGTATTTGTGGATCCCACTAGATTTAAACTAATTACCAACCCTGGTAGAAAAGTTAACGACATGTTGGCTAATTGTTGGTTAATTTTGGAGATAAAAACGTCACATTATTTCGTTGTTAAAGATAAATATTTAATTTTCGTTCATAAGAATATATTCTACTGTCAATATTTGAACATGTAATTATAATTTTCGATACTTTTAATAAGATTTAAATATTGATTTTGGTCGAAAATGCTTCCATTTGGTTAATACGTTAACCAATAAAAATGGTTAGTTTTCTATCAGGGAACGTATAACGTTATTGTAACAAGTAAAAAGATACAATCACACGAACAGTAGAAGATAACAAAATGCAATCTTTCTGGTAATGTACAAATCTCGCCAGTGTATAAAACGAACAGTACGTCACAAATATATTCAGCTACAAACAGATCATTTAACGCTATTACGCTCATCGCTTTCTTTCGTGCCCGCGTCGATTCGTGCTCACCCCCATTTCCGTACTAATTCGAGTAATAGTTTTAATGTTGACTATATCTTATCCAGATAACGGTTATGTTACGGCAAATAAAACTTCGTGGATGCTATAGAAGTTCCCTTAATCTGACCAAATATTACACCACAATGGAATTCCGTTAAATCGGCCAGATATTATTTTTGAAACTACATATGCTTTTGTATTACAGTTGCTACAACGCTATTACGAAAATTAGTTTTCGAACTTATGGAAAGATCATCAATATTAATAAGAGACTTAATAATGTGATTATTATACGTAATTTTGTAAATAATAGCAAAAACTAGTTGTAGAATATGTATAATGCAGTAATGAATTGTTGTATCGCAGAATAACTTGTCTCTTTTGAAAATAAAATTCATTTGTTGCATTGATTCTACAAACATAGCACTTACATAGGCAGTAATTTTTTCAAGAATAGCCTGCAAAAGCCAATATTTGTTGCTCATAATAATTGACCTCATTTACTTAAACAAATAGAAATGATTTTTCTTTCAATTTTGTTAAGTATTCTTTTCTTTTTATTCTTATCTTTATTTTCTTTCAATCTTGTTGAGTATCTAATGATAAAACTAGGAATTCGTTGACAGAATTTCACAAAATGACATCTTCAAACATTAATCCGATCGTCAGAACTCATGCACATATATGGTACCCCAATCAAATGCATGTGCCCGAAAGCCAGCTCTAATCGGGATTCGAGAAAGCGAATAAAGGTACTAGCCGGATAAAGATCGGGACTGCGCGGAATAATCAGAAAGAGCGAATTCATCAGTCAGAGCGAGCGTATGTAACGTCTCTCTCTCTCTCTCTCTCTCTCTCTCTCTCTCTCTCTCTCTCTCTCTCTCTCTCTCTCTCTCTCTCTCTCTCTCTCTCTCTCTCTCTCTCTCTCTCTCTCTCTCTCTCTCTCTCTCTCTCTCTCTCTCTCTCTCTCTCTCTCTCTCTCTCTCTCTCTCTCTCTCTCTCTCTCTCTCTCTCTCTCTCTCTCTCTCTCTCTCTCTCTCTCTCTCTCTCTCTCTCTCTCTCTCTCTCTCTCTCTCTCTCTCTCTCTCTCTCTCTCTCTCTCTCTCTCTCTCTCTCTCTCTCTCTCTGTCTCTCTCTCTTTCTCACCCTGAGCGCGTAATCGGGGGTACGTATAAGCGAATTGCTCAGGGCATAACGAGGAAACGTAACGGAAAGGTTAAGCATGCGTGATGACGATGATTGACCCATTAAAATCCGGAGTGGGACGGCTAGATAACGCGCCGACTCGCGCCTATTATCGCCAGCGCATTTGCGGCTTCCGAGGGCAAAATAGGGCTCTATTGTAATGTAGTGTTTGGATTCAGGGAGGAGTAGATGGAGAAGGTAATTCTCAAAAGCTACGATGACGGTTGAATTTTATTGTCTATGGAAGTAAACTAATTTCAATGCTATGTTATATAAATTTATAGAAGTATAACATAAGGTTAACGAGAACGGTTATACGATAAATTGCCTCATAGTTTTTGAATTAAACAAGTGGCAAAACCATTCCAAATTCCTTTCCATGCATACTTTATAAGAATGATCGTCAATTAAAAATAGATTTTTTGGTATCCCGGAGAATCTCTTCTTAAATTACGTTTTAATCCGAATAAAAAAGTACTAAATGTGACGTAGTTAAAAGTGCGTTTCTAAATGCGCATAATATTATGACAGACAATATCAAATGATACTTTAATTTCCATAATGCAATTCTTTCATAATTTTATTGAAATATTAAATAAATCATAAAATACATTAGCATTTTACTTCACTAAAAATAAATCTAAGTTCACAGTACAAAGCAATGAGTCGTACAAATCTGTGTATAAATAAAGAAGGAAATTTTCAGAATGGGGGAGTTTTCTTTGAAAGTTAAACTCCCTAAGCTTGTTTCAGTATATACGATAGGGAATATCATAAATTTTAAAAAAGTTGATCTCCGCAAAGGAGGGGGAAGTTGAGACGTATCCGGTCAAAGTTCGCGAGATATCCTGACAATTTATATATAAGTAGATTCATGCTGAATTTCGTTAGGTGTCGTGGTATACACTACTCAAAATTTATTTATTTGTGTACACTGAGTCCTTTTTTTCCTCAACATATACCGTATAATTGATAACCTCTTTTAATAATGCCAGCGTAGACTCATTTAAATGGAATGCAAAGATTGGCAAAGTAATGTCATTGACCTTCTGTTAGAATACGTTATTACAAAGAATCTGAAAGAAGTTTGGAAGAAAAAGAAATAGAAATAGTACTTTGAGTTTTACATAAATGTATTTTAATATAAATTATATTATAAATTTAATTTAATTTCATTTTATAAAATTACATTAAAAATCAATAGACTCTATAAATGAGACCCATCGAAAAACTAGCCATCTCCTTTGTATCATTACTGTGAATGCGATTGGGCAACGTCAAAGAGCTTCGGGATCAGCGTCGGGGCGTGCATATAATAGCCACGGCGACGGCCACACGTCGGAAGTGTAGAGGAGACAAACCCGTAAATTTACGCCACTTTCAATGAGCAGTCCATGCAAATTTCAACCCAGTTACGCTTGCGGAGCGCGCCTACCCTCGAAATATCCGCGTGAGAGCGAAAATGAGGTTAAAAATACGCGAGTATCGGTTTTGCTAAACGATACGTATAGCGCCCGCGGATTGAGCTATCTCTCTCACGCGGTTTCGTCTGCGTTCCTGTATACGTCGAAGGTGTGGCAAGCACGCGATCGCGTAAGTTCTGACGTGAAAGAGGAATTCGAATCACGCGTCGGAATTAAATGGCTATCTTTATATCGATCGAAAATAGTGGCTTTTCTTTGATGAGCTACTGGAAGCTTAGTTTGCAAAGGATGATGTATGCTTAAATAATACTGGAGGGTTGAAAAATTAAATAAAAACGTTGAATCTTCATATTTTTCCAAAGTTTATTCTGTACCTTTATGCTTACATTTTTCAGTAATGTTTGCATTTCAGGTACACTAAAAATAGTAATTTAATCCAAAGTCAACTGGTTTTATTAAAAATAGAATGTAAATTGATGTAAATTAATAATTAATTAATTTCTTATTATAGCCAATCATTTGTTCTGCAACGATTTTAATAATTATGACATACCAGATATTTATTCAACTTCTTTTCAGAAAACTGCCAACAATATTTTTATTCAAAAGCTATCACGTAACTTCTTCTTTGAAATTGATGATAATAAAAAGTAAAGATGGTTGAGAATGGTGGTTTATTCTTCGAGAAAAATGGTGCTTAAAGTAGATTGTTTAAGGGTTGCAAGAAACAATAAACGGGGAAAAGAATCGGAAGGGGTTTCAATAAGTAAAGGCGAACAAAGGTGGAATAAAAGGAAGACGCAGCAATTTAAACACTTCTAGTATAGCACGAACATCAAAAATGGGGAACGAGGTCATCACTTTAAAGAGTTTAGTTTTCTTTAACTTTCGCATGAAATTCTTTTTGTTCCACGGTACGCTCACCTTCTGAGTACAGGTGAACGGATCAATGCTCAAGTTAGCCTAATATATTACATCGGGCAATTAACACGAACTCTAGATGTTAATTAGCTAACAGATGACCTTAACTTTTCAGCAATATTTTCTTTCCTTTAAATTTACGGTAACGCAGGGCTTACACGATACACATATTTCAACGGGGCACTAGAAACTTTTACCGTCACTGCTATCAGTAACACTAAAAATGATAAACATTACTTTCTTTACATTATCTAGAATGAAATACAATAGAGTATATAACGAAAAAGCCGTAAGTACGAAGCTGCGCGGGGGCGTAGAAATTCACTAATTTGTTTGAAAACTCAATTTCCCCGAGTGGAAATTTGCGAAATTTCGCCTTAACTGTCTAATTACACGGCCCTTCAGCATCAAACATCGCCCTTCGACGCCCCGTAAAGCGCAAATACCCACAGCGTGAAAAATTCACCAGCCCTCCGCCAAATTTCCTTTGCGCGTGCATGTCCGTATATTTACGAGAGACCGAAAATAAAGGAGGTACTATAGTCGTCCGCGCAATGCCAGGCAGGTAATATAGCGCGTATAATGGCTCGAGAGCGCCAAGGCATCCCCGACCACGCGGAAAATCCAAATTTAGCCGGGAGCAAGGAGCTACTGTAAACAAGCGGCGCCTGCGTGCTTCGCGAAATCTACAGCAACGGCGGCCGCGGCAGTGATGGCGGCGCGGATGTGTATATATATATATATAACGCGCAACGAGCTGTGCGCGTTGTGTGTAGAGGTATGTACAGGTTTGCAGATGCTGACGTGTAACGCAATATCGATTGGGCACTATACGCAGCGCGACTGTCTTGATTCGGCAACTCACACACCTGCTCTTTCCGGCCGTCACGTTTATGATAACTTTTATGAGAGCTCTATGGCTTGCACGCTCTTATCAAAATTATGTCATTAAGGGGATGTGCAACCACAGAATTAACCAAATATTTATTTTGAAAAAAAAAAAAAAACGCGAACTCTTCAGTCCCCCCGTTTTGTATATAAAAACTACATTGAGAAGATTTCTCGAGTATCTCTGCTAGTATTTTCCAGAAGATGTTTGCATTGAAACATTATGTTGATATTCTACATCTTCTAAACGTCGTGTAAGTCTATAGAAATATTGAGAGCGTTTATTAATGCGATGCATAAAAATCAATGGCGTAATTGTAACACTTTTGAGTTAAGATTTTATTTAAAATATTTAAAATAGTAGAGTTCGTAACTGTAATCAATACTTTTAAAATATTCAGAGAAAAAATGTTTTTTTACTATACATAGAAATTTTTCTCAAGACAGTTAAAAGGTAAAATTTTAACAATTATACAATAAAAGTTCGTTAATAAAAACATCTGCTCTTGTCTATCGAAAATTTTGACGTGAAAATTATAGCAATTGTCACATGGGCAGACCTAAAAACCTAGGTGAAACAATCTACTTTATTGGAAGGGAAAATTTTGTATACAGATTCTCTGTTAGTAGATAAGCTACACCGATTCTGCCCCCCCCCCCCACTCGCCCACCAGCCGACCTGTGCAGCGTTCTGATTGGTTGAGACGATCGGGTGAGGCCCCGCCCACTTTCGAGAAGCTTCTACGCCCACCATTTGCAATGACGTCATCAAATAACAATTGTCAGTATTTTATTGTCACAATTTTGTATACTAGTGACCCTCGGCGGCGGGTGGCGGACCTAATCTAAAATAACGGTTTTTCAATTCTTTTCCTTTCCAACGGTTTTTTCCCCACCGAGACTTGATACGATGCTCTATTCTAAAATAACGGTTTTTCAAACCTTTTCCTTTTCCAACGGTTTTTTCCCCACCGAGATTTGATACGATACTCTAATCTAAAATAACGGTTTTTCAATTCTTTTCCTTTTCGAACGGTTTTTCGTCATCGAGACTTGGTACGATGCTCTATTCTAAAAAATAACGGTTTTTTTGTTTTCTGTTCCTCATATACAAACGATAAGAGTGAGGGTGTTGATGGAAATCCTCGAAATAATAATTATTTAATATGTCTATGATTTCCAAAGATCTATGGGTAAAAGAAATTAAAACAGTAATATATGAGATTCATGAAGTTTATTAAACATAATTTTACAAGTGTTGTGTAAGTTTTCATACTGTATTAGCATTAAGCGTACATTGAATACAGTCTCTTCTTAAAGGTGGTACTACACTCTCTGTAGGATTGTGCTCTCAACAACGTAGACATTTGAGAATTTCTTGATCGCTTTTTAAATCATCAGACAGTTTATTCCACGCCTGCTCGATACTGTTTGCTCCAAATGTTGTGAGAAATGCCTTAGGTAGCTGAGCAATATCTGTAGGACTCATAAAGGATAAATGTTCTGTGCGAAAAAATATCTTGAGAGATCTCTCTAGTGATGGAGTATTATCATGATAAAATTTTCTTAGCAACAGTACATTTCGATATGCACAATTTGCCTTGTAAGCAAGTCTATGATGTGCGCATATCGCTCATATCATATACGTTAAGGTTGTATTGTTCAAGCCACTGTTTTTTCTCAAGGCCCTTCACATATATGACACTTGCATCATGTAGACTACGCTGTAACACATTTTCCAACTTTTTATAGGGCAGCTCAGCTGAACTCCAAGATAAGCCGTGATAATTACGTTCCAACCAGCAATTTTGACTTTTATACTTCGCTGGAAGTCTACACCACGGTGTAGATGGCATGAAGGTAAACACCGCTGGTTTCACGTTTCCACTCAGAGGCACAATGGCTAATTCTTTGACAACAAATTCGTTGATGGGTTGCTTGAAACCTTGCACATCTACCACGTACTCCATGTTGACTGACTCAGATGGCTTTGCAGGGTCTTTTATACCTTCAGCCCTCTTCCTTAAACTAATTTCTTAATATCCCCAGTTATGGGATTATATTCGATAATACGGTCGTGTAATATCAAGCAGTAGGCTGATGTATGTGCTGGAAAATTTTCATCTAATTGGACATTTACACTGTGACGTGTTCAATCAGCCCAAATTTCTCCTCAACGGCGTAGAAATGAGAGCGAGACTAGTGCGCAGTAAGGACGCCTTCTGTCTCATGGATTCATCTGAAAATGGAAAATTTTCCGTAAACATAAAGGAAGCGATGCTTATCGTGCGTCGAGCTAAAATTAGTCCAGGTGTACTGCTCGCTCATGCCAATGCTCTAGCTAAGACTACGGCAAAATATCCCATTACCAGGGTTGAAGTAAAGGCTTTCACTATGCACAGCGGTGTCATGGGAGAAACGCTCGATAACGTTATTCTAGGACAGTTACCCAAAAGAATCATCGTGGGTTTCGTGAAAAACAAAGCATTTAACGGAAATCGCCAACTGAACCCCTTTAATTTTCAACACTTTAACTTAAATTTCTTATCGCTATACGTGGACGGCGTACAGATTCCGAGAAAACCATTTCAGCCACGCTTCACAGGCGATAATAAATTGTACGTTGATTCTTTCCACACTCTCTTCAGCGGCACCGGTATACACTATCTCAATGAGGAAATCGACATTAGTCGCGTTTCTTACCCGTCAGGCTATTGTCTGTTTGCATTCGATCTAACACCTGACTTATCTGCCCATTTTTCCTCCCACTGGAACCTCGTGCGCTCGGGGTCTCTACGAATCGAAGTTCGTTTCGAGGAGGCAATAACCGAAACGGTCAACTGCATTATTTACGCTGAATTCGACAACGTACTGGAAGTAGATTCCAACCGTCAAATCGTCACAGACTTTAACGCGTAAGAAGAGGAAGTGTTCAGTGGTGGGGAGAAGCGAATATTACTCGATGAATCCCAACGCTGGCAGTGCAGTCAGCTTTTCACTTCGTGACGAACACATCGGCATTTCTCATCATGGATTACGTAATAGAAATTCAGGGTTTGAGAGACAACGATAATAAATTTTTACCCAAGGAGGTTACCATTGTTTCTTTGCAAGGGAACGTCGCGGGACATTGGATAATTAGTCCACCTCACACATTCGACGAGCTGCCTAGGCAGGCCAGAGTGACCAACGATTATCTTTCATCGAAACTACTTGGAATCCATTGGTTCGATGGTGATATTGGCTTACGCAAACTACAACATCACTTTTACAACATTGCCAGAAACGCTGCTAAAATCTACGTGAGAGGCGGCTATACGAGTCGATTCGTTCAATCCATGATGACACGCAGCATAGTCGACATCGAAGACTATACCAGCGAAGGTTTCACCGATATACAGAAAAGATTCAAAATTGAACATGTATCGCTCACGGATGTATGGATAATCCGTATAAAAAGTCATACTGCGCTCTCAAACGCGCACATGTAGTCAGAGAGCGGCTTTACTCACTACTACCTGAAGAGAACCGTACAAAATTACCGGAAAAAAGCAGCGACCTTTTTTTTGACGCAATAGAAAATCTCATCTGGAGTAGAAGAAGCCGCATCAGATTCGGAATCGGAGGCAGAGACGAAGTCGGCGGCGCAAGCGAGACCGAATACGAAACAACCGAGGAAGCACGCGGATAACATGAACACGAATCAAATAGCGAGAGCGTTGGAGGGTCTGAAAGCGAAAACGATCGGAGTGTACGCGGCTGATCGGATTCAAAACGTGATGATGATACCAGCCGCCATTGTATGCAATACGGATGATCACACGAGACCAGGATCACACTGGGTAGCCATCTACATAGACAAAGATCGATTTGGAACGTACTTTGACAGTTACCGCTTCCCACCTGTTTCAAGACACCATCTCCAACGACTTAGAAGAAACTGCAAAAATTTCCGTTGGAACGTCAAGACGCTTCAAAGTATCGATTCAATATACTGCGGACAGTATACCTCAATACCTTCTGTCGACTCTTTACGCGTGACACAAGAAAGAACGATGCATTAGTTATCAATTATTATAAAAAAAAAAAAAAAAAAATTTCATAGAAATAAGTATATAGAAAATGTAAGAAAGCACTAGCTTTTTCAAGCGAACGCTCTCATGGCGAAGGCATATGTAATCAATCATGTACTCCTAGATTAAGGTGTATCCAATAAACAGTATTTAACCGTCAAAAGAGTTTTTTTTTCAAACCTTTTCCTGTTCCAACGGTTTTTCGTCACCGAGACTTGATACGATGCTCTATTCTAAAACAATGGTTTTTTGTATTTATCTCCCCTCCAATAATACTCAGAAAGCGTGAGTGGGGATTGACTAAAAGAACAGTCAAGCACCCAACGCTTACCAGTCGCAGCTGACACTTGCTCCTGAACACTTGGTGAAAGAATTGTTCGCGATTAAAATCAGTATTGAAAAAATGGACAACTGTCACGGAAAGCCCGGAGCTCTCGCAGAAGTGCCCAACGTTCTGCTAGCCACCGCGTACGCTCTTAATAAATCCAACACGAAAAGAATCCGCGTAGGACTACAACACAGCGGTGGATACTATCGGTCAGTTATAAAGTTTATCACATCTGGTCCTTCGTACAAAAACGTAACGCTCAACGAAAATAGCTGGAATGATTTGCAAGACCGATTCGATACAATAACAGCTTATTTTGGTGTCGCTTACACGTTTTATCAAGACTTTCGAAGACCAACTAAAATTTTTTTGGACAATCACGATTTAAACTTTACATCGGTATACGGTAACAAATCTATCACAATCGATGAGCGACCACAACCAATACAAGACGAAGACGAACAATCATCGTGCAAAAAAAAGAAAAAATATTTCAATAACCCACCAGGTATCGTGATGCAGGAAACTACTTTCGAAGGTCTTCGAAAACAAGGTAATTTAATCAACCTTCGTTTAGCCATGCTCAAGCAACGAGTCGGTAAAGTCAATCGCACTCTTGACTACATACTCGCATACCTGAAAAATAAACTCCAAGAAGAAGCCGCAGACAACATGCAGAACATTCTCAAGGACTTTAAAGCATTCAAACAATACTACACCATTCACAAACTTGACATAGAAGGGTTCATTTCTGAAAACATGGTTGACGCAACGATAAGTATAAGAGTGAAGATTTAAATATTGTTCTTGCCGAAACTTACGCTTTCGATCTACCTATGGTTGCTAAAGATATACGCGATTATTTATTGTCTAAATAAATATCGCACAAGTCTTTCTCGAATTAATTGCACTCTACACGAATAATACTTTTATTCAAAACAAACTATAAACATCGAGCCATCCATGCTCCTCTCCTGTAAGATATACAGACCAACATATTTCTTCTCTCTCTCTCTCTCTCTCTCTCTCTCTCTCCATCAAATCATTATATCTGAGCAGACGATTACTATAAATATCATCACAATCTCACTCCTCTCGTCATTCTTTCACATCCTTCACAATGGAGAAGACCAACAGTAAGAACTCAGGTCGTACATCCCTCCTCAAGGAGGAAAAAAATCCGTTGCTCAACACTGGAAAGAAATAAAAGAAAAATATTCCACTAATACACACTCTGCACCAGAATGCCATGGATACAAGAAATTCTGATTTTTTTGTACTTATAATTGCCACGACAACAAAAGTACCTTTCATCTACATATAGTTTATAATAATTTATTTCATTATTTACTATGTATAAAGATTGTATAAGTTTCTCGAATAAATTATACTATGCATAAATGATGTTTTTTATTCTAAACACACTATCACCATCCCATCCATACTCCTCTCCTTGCAAAATAAACGGGCACACATAAACCTTATCTCACGCCATGCGGAGCCCCAGTAAACGTATATGCCTCCCGACACCTGTTACTCCCACCACCACTACTCTATAACACCCCCAATCATCCGTGTGTGCAGCCGAATGGGGAAACAGGCCCACTATACTGACCAACTTATGCTATATCCGTATAGAGGGTCGGCGCCGGCGGGGAGGGGGAAAAATCGATACCGCTGTCTCTCCATATGGGCCTTCTAGTACCAGGCCTTCTTCTTACTACCAGGCCCATATGGAGAGACAGCGGTATCGATTTTTCCCCCTCCCCGCCGGCGCCGTCACTCTATACGGGTATAGCGTAAGTTGGTCAGTATAGTGGGCCTGTTTCCCCATTCGGCTGCACACACGGATGATTTGGGGGTGTTATAGAGTGGTGGTGGTGGGAGTAACAGGTGTCGGGAGGCATATACGTTTACTGGGGCCCCGCATGGCGTGAGATAAGGTTTATGTGTGCCCGTTTATTTTGCAAGGAGAAGGTATGGATGGGATGGTGATAGTGTGTTTAGAATAAAAAACATCATTTATGCATAGTATAATTTATTCGAGAAACTTATACAATATTTATACATAGTAAATAATGAAATAAATTATTATAAACTATATGTAGATGAAAGAGTACTTTTGTTGTCGTGGCAATTATAAGTACAAAAAAATCAAAATTTCTTGTATCCATGGCATTCTGGTGCAGAGTGTGTATTAGTGGAATATTTTTCTTTTATTTCTTTCCAGTGTTGAGCAACGGATTTTTTTCCTCCTTGAGGAGGGATGTACGACCTGAGTTCTTACTGTTGGTCTTCTCCATTGTGAAAGATGTGAAAGAATGACGAGAGGAGTGAGATTGTAATGATATTTATAGTAATCGTCTGCTCAGATATAATGATTTGATGGAGAGAGAGAGAGAGAGAGAGAGAGAGAGAGAGAGAGGGGAGAGAGAGAGAGAGAGAAGAAATATGTTGGTCTGTATATCTTACAGGAGAGGAGCATGGATGGGTCGATGCTTATAGTTTGTTTTGAATAAAAGTATTATTCGTGTAGAGTGCAATTCATTCGAGAAAGACTTGTGCGATATTTATTTAGACAATAAATAATCGCGTATATCTTTAGCAACCATAGGCAGATCGAAAGCGTAAATTTCGGCAAGAACAATATTTAAATCTTCACTCTGATACTTATCGTTGTCGTCAACCATGTTTTCAGAAATGAACCCTTCTATGTCAAGTTTGTGAATGATGTAGTATTGTTTGAATGCTTTAAAGTCCTTGAGAATGTTCTGCATGTTGTCTGCGGCTTCTTCTTGCACTGAAAAAAGATTGGCGCATCGGCAGCGCTCCCTGCAGTGTAACGGGTGAGCTGGAGGTTAAGGAGTATAGGCCGCCCGTTTAGCGCCTATGTTGTCCTTTTCAGCGCACCACGCGTCCGCGCAAGGGCACGCACTGCCTCACGGGTCTGTTACACTGCTTGCTTTGAACAACTCGTACGCCGCGCGTGCGCTGCAGTCGCGCAGAAGAGAGCGGTATACGAGCAAAGACGACGGGGCGTCAGACGTCCTGTAAACAGGAGGAGCTGAGAACCACAGAGGGCAGCCGACGCGCCAATCTTTTTTCAGTGAGGAGTTTATTTTTCAGGTTCGCGAGTATGTAGTCAAGAGTGCGATTGACTTTACCGACTCGTTGCTTGAGCATGGCTAAACGAAGGTTGATTAAATTACCTTGTTTTCGAAGACCTTCGAAAGTAGTTTCCTGCATCACGATGCCTGGTGGGTTATTGAAATATTTTTTCTTCTTTTTGCACGATGATTGTTCGTCTTCGTCTTGTGTTGGTTGTGGTCGCTCTTCGATTGTGATAGATTTGTAACCGTATGCCGATGTAAAGTTTAAATCGTGATTGTCCAAAAAAATTTTACTTGGTCTTCGAAAGTCTTGATAAAACGTGTAAGCGACACCAAAATAAGCTGTTATTGTATCGAATCGGTCTTGCAAATCATTCCAGCTATTTTCGTTGAGCGTTACTTTTTTGTACGAAGGACCAGATGTGATAAACTTTATAACTGAACGATAGTATCCACCGCTGTGTTGTAGTCCTACGCAGATACTTTTCGTGTTGGATTTATTAAGAGCGTATGTGGTGGCTAGCAGAACGTGGGGCTTCTGCGAGAGCTCCGGGCTTTCCGTGACAGTTGTCCATTTTTTCAATACTGATTTTAATAGCGAACAATTCTTTCACCAAGTGTTCAGGAGCAAATGTCGGCTGCGACTGGTAAGCGTTGGGTGCTTGACTGTTCTTTTAGTTAATCCCCACTCACGCTTTCTGAGTATTTATGGAGGGGAGAGAAAAATACAAAAAACCGTTATTTTAGAATAGAGCATCGTATCAAGTCTCGGTGACGAAAAACCGTTGGAAAAGGAAAAGGTTTGTAAAAAACAAAAACTCTTTTGACGGTTAAATACTGTTTATTGGATACACCTTAATCTAGGAGTACACGATTGATTACATATGCCTTCGCCATGAGACCGTTCGCTTGAAAAAGCTAGTGCTTTCTTACATTTTCTATATACTTATTTCTATGAATTTTTTTTTTTTTTTTTTTATAATAATTGATAACTAATGCATCGTTCTTTCTTGTGCCACGCGTAAAGAGTCGACAGAAGGTATTGAGGTCGATGCCACGACACATGTGATACAAAAACATGATAGTATACTGTCCGCAGTATATTGAATCGACACTTTGAAGCGTCTTGACGTTCCAACGGAAATTTTTGCAGTTTCTTCTGTCGTTGGAGATGGTGTCTTGAAACAGGTGGGAAGCGGTAACTGTCAAAGTACGTTCCAAATCGATCTTTGTCTATGTAGATAGCTACCCAGTGTGATCCTGGTCTCGTGTGATCATCCGTATTGCATACAATGGCGGCTGGTATCATCATCACGTTTTGAATCCGATCAGCCGCGTACACTCCGATCGTTTTCGCTTTCAGACCCTCCAACGCTCTCGCTATTTGATTCGTGTTCATGTTATCCGCGTGCTTCCTCGGTTGTTTCGTATTCGGTCTCGCTTGCGCCGTCGACTTCGTCTCTGCCTCCGATTCCGAATCTTATGCGGCTTCTTCTACTCCAGATGAGATTTTCTATTGCGTCAAAAAATAGGTCGCTGCTTTTTTCCGGTAATTTTGTGCGGTTCTCTTCGGGTAGTAGTGAGTAAAGCCACTCTCTGACTACATGTGCGCGTTTGAGAGCGCAGTATGACTTTTTATACGGATTATCCATACATCCGTGAGCGATACATGTTCAATTTTTAATCTTCTCTACATATCGGTGAAACCTTCGCTGGTATAGTCTTCGATGTCGACTATGATGCGTGTCATCATGGATTGAACGAATCGACTCGTATAGCCGCCTCTCACGTAGATTTTAGCAGCGTTTCTGGCAATGTTGTAAAAGTGGTGTTGTAGTTTGCGTAAGTCAATATCACCATCGAACCAATGGATTCCAAGTAGTTTCGATGAAAGATAATCGTTGGTCACTCTGGCCTGCCTAGGCAGCTCGTCGAATGTGTGAGGTGGACTAATTATACAATGTCCCGCGACGTTCCCTTGAAAAGAGACAATGGTAACCTCCTTGGGTAAAAATTTATTATCCTTGTCTCTCAAACCCTGAATTTCTATTACGTAATCCATGATGAGAAATGCCGATGTGTTCGTCACGAAGCGAAAAGCCAACTGCACTGCCAGCGTTGGGATTCATCGAGTAATATTCGCTTCTCCCCACCACTGAACACTTCCTCTTCTTACGCGTTAAAGTCTGTGACGATTTGACGGTTGGAATCTACTTCCAGTACGTTGTCGAATTCAGCGTAAATAATGCAGTTGACCGTTTCGGTTATTGCCTCCTCGAAACGAACTTCGATTCGTAGAGACCCCGAGCGCACGAGGTTCCAGTGGGAGGAAAAATGGGCAGATAAGTCAGGTGTTAGATCGAATGCAAACAGACAATAGCCTGACGAGTAAGAAACGCGACTAACGTCGATTCCCTCATTGAGATAGTGTATACCGGTGCCGCTGAAGAGAGTGGGGAAAGAATCAACGTACAATTTATTATCGCCTGTGAAGCGTGGCTGAAATGGTTTTCTCGGAATCTGAACGCCGTCCACGTAGAGCGATAAGAAATTTAAGTTAAAGTGTTGAAAATTAAAGGGGTTCAGTTGGCGATTTCCGTTAAATGCTTTGTTTTTCACGAAACCGACGATGATTCTTTTGGGTAACTGTCCTAGAATAACGTTATCGAGCGTTTCTCCCATGACACCGCTGTGCATAGTGAAAGCCTTTACTTCAACCCTGGTAATGGGATATTTTGCCGTAGTCTTAGCTAGAGTATTGGCATGAGCGAGCAGTACACCTGGACTAACTTTAGCTCGACGCACGATAAGCGTCGCTTCCTTTATGTTTACGGAAAATTTTCCATTTTCAGATGAATCCATGAGACAGAAGGCGTCCTTACTGCGCACTAGTCTCACTCTCATTTCTACGCCATTGAGGAGAAATTTGGGCTGATTGAACACGTCACAGTGTAAATGTCCAATTAGATGAAAATTTTCCAGCACATACATCAGCCTACTGCTTGATATTACACGACCGTATTATCGAATATAATCCCATAACTGGGGATATTAAGAAATTAGTTTAAGGAAGAGGGCTGAAGGTATAAAAGACCCTGCAAAGCCATCTGAGTCAGTCAACATGGAGTACGTGGTAGATGTGCAAGGTTTCAAGCAACCCATCAACGAATTTGTTGTCAAAGAATTAGCCATTGTGCCTCTGAGTGGAAACGTGAAACCAGCGGTGTTTACCTTCATGCCATCTACATCGTGGTGTAGACTTCCAGCGAAGTATAAAAGTCAAAATTGCTGGTTGGAACGTAATTATCACGGCTTATCTTGGAGTTCAGGTGAGCTGCCCTATAAAAAGTTGGAAAATGTGTTACAGCGTAGTCTACATGATGCAAGTGTCATATATGTGAAGGGCCTTGAGAAAAAACAGTGGCTTGAACAATACAACCTTAACGTATATGATATGAGCGATATGCGCACATCATAGACTTGCTTACAAGGCAAATTGTGCATATCGAAATGTACTGTTGCTAAGAAAATTTTATCATGATAATACTCCATCACTAGAGAGATCTCTCAAGATATTTTTTCGCACAGAACATTTATCCTTTATGAGTCCTACAGATATTGCTCAGCTACCTAAGGCATTTCTCACAACATTTGGAGCAAACAGTATCGAGCAGGCGTGGAATAAACTGTCTGATGATTTAAAAAGCGATCAAGAAATTTTCAAATGTCTACGTTGTCGAGAGCACAATCCTACAGAGAGTGTAGTACCACCTTTAAGAAGAGACTGTATTCAATGTACGCTTAATGCTAATACAGTATGAAAACTTACACAACACTTGTAAAATTATGTTTCATAAACTTCATGAATATCATATGTTACTGTTTTAATTTCTTTTACGCATAGATCTTTGGAAATCATAGACATATTAAATAATTATTATTTCGAGGGTTTCCATCAACACTCTCACTCTTATCGTTTGTATATGGGGAAAAGAAAAGAAAAAAACCGTTATTTTAGAATAGAGCATCGTATCAAGTCTCGATGACGAAAAACCGTTGGAAAAGGAAAAGAATTGAAAAACCGTTATTTTAGATTAGAGTATCGTATCAAGTCTCGGTGAGGAAAAAACCGTTGGAAAAGGAAAAGGTTTAAAAACCCGTTATTTTAGAATAGAGCATCGTATCAAGTCTCGGTGGGGAAAAACCGTTGGAAAGGAAAAGAATTGAAAAACCGTTATTTTAGAGTAGAGCATCGTATCAAGTCTCGGTGACGAAAAACCGTTGGAAAAGGAACAGAATTGAAAAACCGTTATTTCAGAATAGACAATCGTATCAAGTCTCGGTGACGAAAAACCGTTGGAAAAGGAAAAGTTTGAAAAACCGTTATTTTAGATTAGGTCGCGCCGCCGCCGCCCGCCGCCAGGGTTCACTAGTATACAAAATTGTGACAATAAAATACTGACAATTGTTATTTGATGACGTCATTGCAAATGGTGGGCGTAGAAGCTTCTCGAAAGTGGGCGGGGCCTCACCCGATCGTCTCAACCAATCAGAACGCTGCACAGGTCGGCTGGTGGGCGAGTGGTGGGGGGGCAGAATCGGTGTAGCTTATCTACTTCTGTTTGATATTTTATGAATTGTAATTCAAATCTCTATGTAATTTGATGACTTAATTTACAAGAATTGTAATTGAAATGTAAGAGATTATACTGTTTTAACAATCTAAAAGAATGCAATATCTAATATGCAATACCCATCATGGCTATGCAAGAAAGTAGCTCTAATGATTCATTTTCATATAAATCAAAGACATCGTTACAAACTTACAGCTCACAAATCCTCATGTTTTTACCGAGCAGCAAGTAACGCAGAATTCAAATCCCATGCCACTTAATTTAATGAGGACCATAACCCCACAATGTAGCGCCCGCAGTATTTCTCATAATCTCCTCTCTTTATGTCCTCCCCCTCCCTTCTTCGTCTAAAAATATAGCTAGTCTCGCGCGGAAAAAAGCAGCCGGAGAACGAGAGGTACTCGGAGAAATTGCAACGGTTAATGCACACTCGGGGGGGTTTGAAGACGCGCGCGGCAGTACGTAACCCACTCGCGCGCAATTAAGTCGGCGTTGCCATTTTAAAGTGTATACGAGCTCGGGCAAGTCCCATTATCTTCGAGAGCTTCACACTAATTAACGGAATGCGTCGATATAAATCCAATGTCGCGCGAATATATATCTGTATACGCGGTCCTAGGATAAGGAGAGAGATAGAGAGAGAGCATGCTTTACGCTCGGCGCCACCCACACAGTGGATCGAGGAGCCTGGTTTAGCATCGGTAATAAGGGATCGATTGGCTTACCTCATTTTTTCCCTTGAGTGCTGATTGCGCACTTCGAGAAATACAGTAGATCGTAAGTAAGAAATTTTTAATTAGGAGCCGGCTGAGTCGGGGCGAAATAAAGTGCGAGATCCGGTGGTGGATCGAGTCGTGTAATGAATGGCTCGTAATTAATTTAAAAGCGTTTTTGCTTCAGTAAATTTTTGCAAAGCGATCTCTTCTTAGTAACAAATTCAATTGAATGAAATTAACAACGTCTCTGTCGTTTAACATTCGTTGAAGTTGAACTAATATTTTATTAAAAATTAAAGAATATTTTTTAATTGAAGTTCTAATATGCACGCCTTTAAATGTACTGCTTGCACCTTCGTATATATATTTCACGTATTTCTGTCTCTTTTCATGGTACTTCTGATTTCTTACTTTTCGAATTTTCTTCGTATATTAAAAATTAAAATTAAATTACAAATTATAAATTTATGTTATTATAAAAAGTGACTTCATTAAAGAACTTATTCAACAAAACGTAAAATAAATAATAAATCTATGAATTTCGATAAGAAGGGTAAAATTGAAAAGTATCGCGTAAAGTAGAATATAAGAGAATCATATTATATCGTGAGTTCAATAAAGTAGGAAAAATTTAATTTCCGACCTAACAAAGATCAAGTGAGTTTCCGCAAGTACACGACGAAACTGCCGATTGTACCGAGACTCCGAAGCGACAGAAACTTTTGAAGGATTCCGCCAACTTTTGATACTTATGTCATAAAAGATTGATTTTGATGTGCCATCAATTTATCAGCTAACCATAAAAGTTATCTTATAAAATGAAAAATGCTTAATACAGTTGCATAAATAACTCTTCTAACAAATATATATAGATATAAGTTTAGTCTTATTTTAGTTATTACATTTATATTTTACACCCCAATTAATTTTTTAGTAAATGTTACAATATTTATATAGTATATTATAATTATAGAGAAATAGAATCAAGAATTTCTTTTCATTCTCAATGTTTCTCTTTTATGTATAGGTTCATGGAATCCGTAAAATTTGTAAATATAAATCCATTATCGTACCCCTTTTCATATCCTCATTGACGCTTTAGCAATTATCTTGCGTACATATTAATGTACAACATTTACATATAAACGCTGTTATAAGAGTAGTTTTTGGTGTGACATAAATCGTATCAATATGCACGCATCCCGTATAGAATATGCAATAGAAAACCATCACAGTTGCATAAGTGTCAATCAACACGAAAATTATTCTTCAATATGTACATATTTTTTAGACTACACAGCTATTCTGAGTCCTTCTCACATTATTTTTATAAAAAAAATTCAAATAACGTTTTATTAGTTCTAGATTGGGAACATTTGGTAAACGACACGTTAAAGAACTTTGAAATCTCACAATTTTTCAATTAAGCAAATAAGTTCCATATTTAAAGCGTTAAAATCTCCAAGTCTAGTAAATGTTACAAAATAAAATTAAAAAAATGCAATTAGTGATTATTCTATTACTAGACTTCCAAGTTTTCTCGTAAAATAACAATTTTCGAACAGTTTGAGCCTCACAATGTAGTTCACCAGAATTTCCAAATCTAACGAATTCAATCACTAAAACGCTTAGCATATAATTTACATTACCCCTTTACAACTTCTAGGGCTGTTTAGAACACCAAAATGTATTCACTACTGCTACTATCCTCCTACAGATACATCGCACTCCATCACGAATTCTGCTCCTGTGTACATACTATATATTATGAGAATAAATAGATGCACAACTATCGCGATTATAGGGATACGTAGTTGAGATTCACACTTGCATGCAGTAGTGGGCGTTAATCATATACCCCTTAGAGAGTCGAAGAACGTAACACACACCCCCTCACACGCTAGTCTATTATTATAATCGAAAGCAAAGCCTCCTTAGTTGCCTCGCATATGCTGAGAATGATATTGGTGATGGTGTAACAGTGACTCATTGAAATTGTCT
This sequence comes from Torymus aiolomorphi, assembly GCA_036365515.1. NCBI lineage: Eukaryota > Metazoa > Arthropoda > Insecta > Hymenoptera > Torymidae > Torymus > Torymus aiolomorphi. Next base: position 95,721,437 of record CM070874.1, read on the forward strand.
TTCAATTGCAGCCATGGAGAGGATCTCATCGTTACGCCCTTCGCACAAATACTTGCGTCTCTTCGTTCAGTTAGGAACAACTTCCTGTCCCTTACCAATGTACCGACGAACAAGTAAGTATACCAACGTATTGATTTTTCCCTTCTAAGATATTTGTTGATACTTAAACTAAAAGTAGAAGATTACGTAAGTAAATAATTAACGAGAATTTATATGTACAAAAATCAATTACGTAATTATTTTAAAATATTTGCTTTATTAAGAAAACTTGATATATTTCACTGCGAAACATCGTAAATCTTTAAAAATATACATATTTTAATTTTCCAAGTTGCTTGTTCGGAGCTGTTATATAATAATAATTTTATAATGCTGTACCTAGTGTTCATTCTAAATTTATATTTTCTACCTAAATAAAGTTTATGAAAAAATAAATTTATATCTGTATAATAGTTTAAAATTTGATATACTTAAAAAGACTCACCAACTTAAAAATTGGGATTCATATAACAACGTCACCTGATTTAAGTTATAACATCTGTAAACAAGTAAAACGTCATAATATGCTGAAGTCGTACTTTTTCACCAACAAAACTGAAGTTTCTCTTTTCTGAAAACTTGTAGCAAGAAAAGAGTTTTAAAATTCTAAAAGTTTCATCTTATAAAGTGAAAGAGTTGAATTTATTGTGTAGACGTAATATATAGATTCTTTATAAAGACTTTCTAAAAGATTTTTTAAAGTTTTGAAAGATTTATAAAGTCTATGTAAAAATGCATAACGATATATGATGATGCCCATAACTTGGAAAAGTAGTTGATCGATCCATAAATGATCTTTTGATTCAATTAACAAAAATGTTCTACTACAAAAATAAACTACAAATTCTATCAATGGTTAAAACTCTTTCACTGAATTAAAAATTAGCCGACGAATTCTGTATCGAAATGAAGTTTCCAATTGACGTTCGCAAAGTAATATTGTCTAGAATTTAATTTTAAATATTAAATAATCCAACTTCTTTCTTTTGAACTGAAAAGTCCATTAAATCAATATCAAAAGAATTTCTATAACACGAGATATCTGAAGTACGTTACTTGTACTAATGGAGATGCAATATTAAATTTCTTATTAACAAGTATACCTAATGTTTTATGTCAAAACCTATATATTCAGTCTTAATATGTTAAAGATGACTTTTTTTTATATAAATTGGGGAATCGTAATTGATTCTATACATACACAAATTTCAATTTAAGTATTTAAAAAGTACATATTAACATCTTCAAACCGAATTACACTTTATAGAAAGCGCTTTGATAATGTGCAATTGGTATTTCTATTATAGCCGGTCGACGGGAAAGTTATTTGACCGACTCGACGGTGCGCCATTTTAACGGAATATTAATCACTCCCTGACAAATTCATATAATTGATTGCCTACTCGAAAACGTAAAATATAGCTGCGTCCGGGAATAAAACCACAAGCAAAATTTGCGCGGAGAAAATTGCTTCCGCGAAAACCAATATTTTATAGTACATATTTGGCGCACCGACGAAAGCCTTTACTCTCCCTCTCTGACTGCGCCTAATATAATAGAATATCAAACGAACTAGTCGGAAAGTAGATATTTCTGAAACGTTAAAAACTCAATTTTTAATCTCTATATAAGAGTAAAAAAGAAGAGCTAAATATATTAATAATATAACAGAGATCATTTTTATCTACCAATTTTCGAATGAAGTACTATCTTGAAAGTAATTGATATTCATTAGTATGCTAATTTAATGCAGGAGCAGGTGCACTGAACTTTCTAGAAAATAACTGTTAAGATTTTATGCGGTTAAACCACAGGAGATAAATTCACGCGAAAGTAAATACAAAGCAAACCGATGAATTTGCTCTCTTTCCTGATTCGCATATATTTTCGCACATATTAGCTAATAAAATTACCGTAAAAGTTAGACGGAATGTTCATTAGCGTATAGTGCAGAAGTTCGCATAAATATAGACTTTTATTAATGGATGATAAATTCTTATAAATTCTTAAATCTATTCGCGTTAAAATGCAAAGTTGAAAAGTACATTTTCTGATTGGTTCGCGCTGAGCATCCCCTTTTACATTTAATCTTGCAAAATTCCATTTGATGATGACGCTCGAATTCTCGTCTGTCTGTCAAAGATCGCGGAGGAGCAGCGGCGCCCAGGGCAGCAGTACGCCACAGCCACGGATCCTTGCCCCCGGAGGTAATATATAAAGCTACGGCTCTTACTCTCATTTCTTTTTACTTTTCTCTCTTATCCTTTGCCACGCTCGCCCGCGCTCCCTCTCTCGTTCTGTAAAATTAGCGTAATGGAGAAGGCGCGCGATTCTTTTCGACTTGAAATATCGCACTCCCTCTCTACACCGGCAGAACACTTAATTAAAGTGATTTGTCATCGTGCGATGCGATATCGCGCCAGGACTGGGAATATCGTCTGAATGAAAGTGGCTTTTATTTATAGGTACGGAGTTGCCTTGAGTCGTTAGGGCTTTTTGCCGTCTGCGCGCACGGGGAATTTTTCATGTCGAGTTGACTTTGTTGCGTGCGCGAAGAGAAAAACGCGTGGGCTCTTGAGCGTATAATTTGCAAGTAAATTATTCAGCTGAGATCGTGGTTCAATGATTGTTTTTTGGGGAATTAGAGTAAAGCAGGTGTGTACCTATTAATTTTGATCGTTTAGAATTGAAGTGGCAGTTTTTTATACTTTCTTGGCTTTCTGTTCTTAAGATGGATTACTTAATCATTAGATTTTATGATTGATTAAATAACCTATTATACATAAATTTCAATATTATCTCGTTTAAAACAAAAAACGTTTGCAAGTTATAACATTTCTTTTAGCCAAACGCATAAATAAAATTAACATTCTATATATAATATTTGTATTTGTATTCATGTACACAAAACTTTTCAAAAGATTTTTAGCTGATACTAGGTATGTAAAAAATCCATGACTCTTTCCATGAAATACGGACTACTGCAAAAGTCAATAAAATATGAATATTTTATTACTGAAAGGCAGCTCATTAAATGAAATATGATGGCTATGCTGAGAAAAAATTATGACGCTACAACGTTATATTTTTATCGCGAGAAGTTGTTATAAAAATGAACGTACGAGACTAGAAAAACTGCCAACCTCGCTGCCAATATATAAAAATCTGTAAGCTGAAATAGCTCTATAATATGAATTATTTAAAAAATAAAAACGTTATATATTTATCTTTCTATAGTAGAAATATGTAGAAGCAACTTTTATTTAAGCTGGTAAAATGGTTACTTCAAAGAATAAAGAAATAGTTATGATCATTCAATATTCAGTTTGAAAATAGTTTAATATTAAAAATTATTATCAAAAAACTTTGTTTCTCACTAATATCGAACATACAGTGAAAACTTTTTCGGAAAATATTCCCGAAAAGTTCGCGCGCGCACATCCCGCATTTCGCTCTTGTTCACTATGAGACGCGTCGCGTTTATTATTCCGCGCTCGTGTTTTGTTTTTCGGCGCGTAGACAGAAAGCGACGAGCGTCGTCGTGCCGCGTGTGCCGCGCGCGTGTGCGATAGGTAACCTACGCACTAGAACAAGAATACAAGCGAAAAAGAAACGACGATAAAGTACTTACGCCGCGTGACAAAGCCCCCGATTGCGAATTGAAAAACTATGATTTAATTCCTCTTCCGTTACTTGCAGAGGAGCCCTACATGAAGCTCGCCGTCGAGACAATGGAGGAACTTGATTGGTGTCTCGATCAATTGGAAACTATTCAGACTCACCGGTCCGTGTCCGATATGGCATCGCTGAAGGTAAATGGCTTTTATGTTATTTATGTCTGTGACGTTGTACAAACTGCTTCATATCTATAACGATTTAATAAAAGACAAATGCTGCTTTGAAGGCTACGAAATATATAGGATATTTATTTAAAGAATATTTATATTATGTCTGGGAAGTAAAGAGCGAATATTAGACCAAACTCATAAACAATAGGTTATGTAATTTATAACACTCAACTAACAGTCAATATCTATTATATATTATATACTTTGTAGAAACTATATTTATAACAGTATTTAAGTTTAAAGCTACTATCAATAATTAATATACCCGCACTATGGAGTTAAAGATATTTTTATCCATGTATACTAGGTAGTCTATCGTAGCATAAACGCCATGTGCTAATGACGTAAAATCAATTATGTTCCAATAATCAGAGACCGAAACATCGAAAATTACTGATTCAAACATAATTAAGGTTATGAATATCAGTTCAGTGGTGAAGCGTTTAAGCGCACTATTATCATATCATTTTAATAGAAAACACAGTATCTGCACTACTCAAGCACGTTAAATCGTAGAGAAACGTAAAGAGTAATTAAAGAATTTATTTCTTAAAGACTATTGATTCTTGAAATGTATTTATTCATTAAAATAATTTTATATATTTATGAGTAAAAATGAAACTTTAAACTATAACTTGCTTATGCAGTATCCTTGTAGTAACTATGTTTAAGGTACATACAATTTTTTTCCAATGTCAATCGATTTAAAACAAATTCTTACATTTACTGCGAGAAATCCATAATGGTATTATTATACATGAGAGAAATTTAAGCAAATTAGTTTTAGAAAAAATACCTAGTTTGATTAAAACGGATTAAGCAGGAAAAATAAGAAATCAATTTTTGTTACCAATAACTGTGTCCACTTCATTATCAATCAACGTGTTGAAAAATTTGTTCACTCCCTCCAATCAATTATTAGTACATATATATAACCGTTTTCAAATTATAAAAGACTACTTATACGATATTGTCTCACATCGCAGTCACGCAAACACGTATAATTTAGTAAGTATTGACATTCTGATCAAAAATAAAAAGTGAATGTTATATTCACAACGTTTGCAAGACAGTAAAAAATAAAATTATTTTCATTTTTATCATCCTATTGTCCTTACTATAACAACATTCATAACACTTTTATTCCTATTTATATAAATTACGGCGTCTAATATGTCTGCCTAGTAGTAAAAAGGTGAATTGTGATGCATTGAAAAGAAAATTCAAACTTTCCTTCTAAATCATTTATAAAATGATTTGAGACACTTGAGAGCGTTCTGAAGATAATATTCATTTTAAAGTTTCATAATAAAATTAATATTGCCATCCCTCAAGAAAAACTGCGTTCATGTTATTAAATTTTCAATGGAAACATTAAATCATAAAAAGCTTTATTTTCATGATGTTTAAAAAGACTTCCTGCTATAGAACCTAAATCTAAAAATAGTGTAAAATATTTTTAAAATCCCTAAAGATACTTGCGTATTATTACGAAAGCGATTACGGGGAAGTTCCCAACCTTGAGGTCAATTTTAGCTCGGGCGCACTATACCCCCCTGTAATGCGTGGGAACTCTCGCTGTTGTCCCGCGAGTGTAATCGTGAAAAAAAAACAGTCCGCCCGCGCAAGCGCACTGACGCAAAAGGGAGGAACTAATCTCGCGCTGCAGAGTCCAATAACGAGAGCCAAGTCTTCGACGTGTGTCACGCTCTCGAGCACATCCTCGGCCGATTAAAAGTGCTGACGCGGTGGCATCGTAGTTTTAAGGGCCGGCCTTTAACGGAGAGTTAACTTTCACGAAGCGGATGTGCCGTCTTGAGAGACCGAGGGGAAGACGACGATCGCTGCTGTTTCCTCGTATTGAGGGCTTTATAGGAAATGCGAGAGAGATGCGAACAGTCTCGACTTATCGCAGATTTCAAAAGAGAACGTTGCTACGGGTCCGACGAGCTGCGAGGATGTACAAGGGATACGCATTGGATTTTAAGTGTTGAGCATAAATGGTAGTATGAATGTCCTGGAAATCTTGCAAATAGTCAAAATGTACAGATATACATATTTTACATGAAATAAAATACGCTTTTCTATTTTTATCAATTCCTTCGGTTTGTATTTCTTATACAGAACTTCTACTATATTGAATTCTATGGAATGAAGACAGATATTAAATTTACTATCACGATTGTGTATATAACTTATTACTAAGATGTAAACATATGATTTCGACAGAGCATTTTCTGATTACTTACACTTATTAAACATTTTAATAGTATAATTTAATTTGAATTCTAGATAAAAAATATGAATAACACGACATTTAGTCTAGGCGCCGACAATACATTTCGTTGCCAAATTTTGTCGCCTCCTGAACCAAAATTTTCTAGACGTATTTTGGCCTGCTGAATCCGAATTTCGAGGGTTCCCGTCCGAAAAAGTGGGAGAAAAAAGTTATAAACAATTTAATTGTTTATAAAGTCATATATCCGATTGAAATATCGCATCAAGCTGAACATTTCTTTAAAACATTTGTTATTTTATTTAGAAACTTTTTTATTCTTACACTTTTTTAGCTATGTCTGATAGTTTTAGAGGTATCGGCGTAGCGGCCGCGTGTGGTATAGTAAATAGCAAAGGCGCTCTAAACGGCGTTTATCATTGATACCTCTAAAACTATCAGACATAGCTAAAAAAGTGTAAGAATAAAAAAGTTTCTAAATAAAATAACAAATGTTTTGAAGAAATTTTCAGCTCGCTGCGATATTTTACATCGGAGATATGGCCTTATAAACAATTAAATTGTTTATAACTTTTTTCTCCCACTTTTTCGGACGGGAACCCGCGAAATGCGGATTCAGCAGGCCAAAATACGTCTAGAAAACTTTGGTTCAGGAGGCGACAAAATTTGGCCACGAAATGTATTGTCGGCGCCTAGACTAATTTGCAGTTTATTATAGGGTAGCTGTCCGTATTAGTGTGCCTGTCCATATTTGTGTGCCCTATTATTAAAACATATCCTAGAAATGAACGAGTAAAAAAGTAACGCTAAAGTATTTTTTTTCATAAAGTATAGTTAATTAAGTTTAAATAGAATTAATTACTTAATTTGTTTTCATTTACTATAACATTAAAAAAGAACTTTCAGAAATATGTTTCACGGCTTGCGGTGTGTCACGGCGTTTCCTCGTCTAAACTTGCTAAGAAATGACATTTTAAAAACTAACATTAAAGAATGTTTCGGAAGGATTTTAATATGGGATACAATTGATTACATCATAAAATAATATTATGCTACATAATAAACCTTAATATAAAGGTTTATTTTAATATTTAATTAATGGTGTCTACTAATAGGGCAGTGAAAAATGACTTGTCCAGATTTGTTTGTGCACAAATACAATACGAGCATGCTCGTATCGGCGCTTGAACAGAAAAGTTAGGTTAGGTTGTCTGCGCACAAACTTTGTTTCATATCGCATTGACGACCTTCAGCAGTTTTTACCGTATTGGAATTAATTCACATTCAATGTAAACAAGGGTTAGAAATCCCTCTATAAAAAATGCATCCTTGGCATGGTCGACGCCATGTTGCGACGCCATGTTTATTTTTTCTCGAATATCTCGAATATCTCGAATATCTCGAATATCTCGAAATCTCAAATTTTTTGGCGCATGCGCAAATGCCCTCTAGGGACTTAGGGAGTCTCTACACCGTGCAGCGCGCGTATGTGCGCTCGCCGTGTATGAGGTATACCTATATATATGAAAGCGCTATATATAGGTATACCTTATAGGAGAGCACTATATATAGTATACCTTATACGCGGGAGGGCATACACGCGCAAGGTTATAGAGACACTCTTACAGTTATGGTGGAATGGTATAGAGATAGCGCATGTGTTGTGAGCGGGAAAATATGATATATACACGGAGAGAAATTTTAGAGTAAAAATTACCAAGGTGCCTTGGTAGCGCATGGACAGACTGTCAAAAGCCGTGTTATTCCCAGGTTTCTAATACAATTTATAAGTTTCCCAAGAAAAACTACCATAACCACTTTAAAAAAATACCAAATTATCTGAATAAAAATTACCAGAAACACTGGTAAAAATTGAGATCTAGTCATTTTTACAAGGTAACCTAAGAATTTTTACTAAGAAAACTGATAAATTTTACCAAATAACCTGGTATTTGTGTACTCGCGCATGCGCACTGCGCATTATTGTGTTTCAGAAGATTGATACTAGAGGCGTGCGCGACGTTAAAATGAAAACAATACACACATTTTCAGTAAGTAATAACGGCGATTCAAATGACTGTTGGTAACAGCTTCTGTGGCGCAGTCGGTAGAACGTCGGACTCTCAACCCAAAGATCGTCGGATCGAATCCCGCTTCCGTAAAAATTTTTTTTCAGTTTAATGTTTTTTCATCATTGTTTCTGTTTCTATTTCTATATTAAAATACTATATATCCATCAATATGGATAAAAAAAGTTAATTTTTTTAATTTAAATTAACTAAAAAAAAATTTTACCAAGGCACTTTGGTAAAAAGTTTGAAATTGTCAGTCTGTCCATCCATTACCATAGAAACTGGTAATTTTGTCTCGAATATTTGTAATTTTCAGTACAAAATTTCTCTCCGTGTATTAATTGATAAAAATTGATAATCAATTCATAAATCGATGAAAAATTTTTATTTTAAAAAAAATATTTATTCATTACTTGATCAAAAAAGTAATATTGGTAAATTTTGAATTAATTTTCTACGTTATATTTGTACATATATATTTTTTATATAGGGAATGTTTTTTTTTTTTTAAATGGTTTTAGAGGGACTTTTATAGATAAATAGAGTTATGTTTATATTAACTTATATTTTATTGTTTTTAGTAGAAATGTAAATTATATCTATTTTGATTCCCCATAGAGAAAGCTTTGCAACAAAAATTGACAAATTTTGTTGGTGACAAAAATTTTCGAGAAAAAAAATGTTCAAAAAGATAGTTTAAGGCGATAATGTTGAAATTTGTCAATTTTGAGAAAATTTTGTGTGCGTGCGTGCGTGCGTGCGTGCGTACGTGCTGTGTGTGTGTGTGTGTGTGTGTGTGGTGTGTGTGTGTGTGTGTGTGTGTGTGTGTGTGTGTGTGTGTGTGTGTGTGTGTGTGTGTGTATGTGTGTGTGTGTGTGTGTGGGTGTGTGTGTGTGTGTGTGGGTGTGTGTGTGTGTGTGTGTGTGTGTGTGTGTGTGGGTGTATAAACACTCGATATCTCGAAAACCATTTCACCTATTTTCGTCAGACAAAGCTTATTCTCTTGGTCCCGAAAAAATACTCGGTTTTAATTTTTTTTCGATTTTCTTTTTTTTTATAACCAAAAAATCTTTAAACTACCTACGTTTTCTATTTTTAATTTTCAAATTATCTTTAGTATGTCATGGAAAATGTTTTTATAATTCATAAATTAATTTTTCAAAAAATATTTGATTATCGACTCAAAATTTTATTTACTTATTACGCTTATTGAAGATAATATTTGGTATAAATTTCAAGAGATTATCTTCATTTGTTTTTGAGAAAAAACTTATTTAAAAAAAAACGCGTTTTCACTGACACACGATAACAAGAATAAAAACCAATTAATCGTCCTGAAATTTGGTATAGAGGATATAGATTTTTTATATCTTCAAACTGTTCATTGCGCAAAAAAATCGAACTGTCATGACCAAAGATATTTGAGGTTGAAAATTTTTTAAAAATATTTTCGAATAGCGTTTTTCAGACAATATTTGATAGATAGAGAAACTTTTGTATAATACAATTAATTATTGTCATAAAAAAAAATTAAAAAGAGGAATAAATACATTAGTTTGAGGAAGCTAAGTGCCAATGTATATTGGGAGCGGTTTTTTATTAGTGATGATGGTCGGATTAGTATAAGGATATTTTTATTTAGTTAAAATTAAAAACATGGTTTTCTCAATATAAAAATATTCACTTTCACTTTGCCTTTTTATATGTTTAACATTATTAAACACAGAAAACAGATATTTTCATAATTATGTTATTGTTTATCTATCTTAGTGACAATTTTACTTATTGAACAAAATCACAACATGAAAAAAGCTTATTTAAATGAAATTGAACTTGATTAATCTTTATCATTGTAGTGACATTCTGATACTATAGAATTGAATGAACCTTTAAATTTGTTAAAGCAGGAAACTATGGAATGGAATGAATCACTAGAACTAAATTCAAAAGATAAAGACAAATCATATATTAAAATAACAAATACTTCTTCATACATACATTTTTTAGTCAATAAAACTATAACATAGCTTTATGAAAAACATCATAATGTTTAAATGAATTTAAAATAAGTGCATTAAGGTTGTATTGGCCGTAAGGTCTCATTTAAAAATTTAAGACAAATATTTTGGTCGTATAATTCGTCGAAAATACTAATATTCTACAGTACTAAGAGTAAACAAATATGTAAAATATTTTTTAGAACTATGAAGAAAACTTTACATCGGTTTTAGAACATTGTATTGCTCATTTCTTTCACTTTTTAGTATGACTGTACGCCTTATTACACAGTTTTTATGCTATAACTTTAATACTAGCTCGCAAAAGCAATTCATTTCAATTGCAATCGATTATAAAGGTTTTCTTTTACGTATACACAAATTTACAAGAACTAAACACTATTTTTTCAACTTAATTTTTTCAATAACTACGACGAGTCTAGCTATATTCAGAGAATCTCCATAAGAACCCACGTTAATTTTAAACTACAATATCTCGAAAACTAGCACGTAAATCATATTCAAATTTGGCAGAGACGTATATAATGATATTATTGACCTACTGACGAAACTTTATTGATCTGACATTATTTTTTACATATAGCCTATACAACCTTAAATAATGAATTGAATAATAACATTTCTCTTGTAAATAAAAAAGAAACCGTTCATTAATTATACAGCTTCTTTTGTAACTTAAAAAAAATCAGCGCGCGAAGCGCGCGTGTCGAACTCTAGTTGATTATAAATGCACTACAGTTAACAAAATAATTTTGTTGGCAATGATAATATTATCAAGACACACTAATGTGGGTCACACAAACGTGTACACCCACATTAATACGGGGCACACAAAAATGTACTTTGTTGTCTGCTAGGGCACACAAATGCGTACAAATTTTTTTTTTTATATTGTTTGTAACTTTCGTAAATATTAATATTTACGAAAGTTACAAACAATATAAAAAAAAAAATTTGTAGATTATTAGTTTTATTATCAATATAATCTGCCCGGAATCTCTGAGACAGCTTAAATAGTCTATTATTATGCGACAAAACTGAAGAGTTTCTTAAACCCACACTAATACGGACATCTACCCTAAGCAGAAAATTTAAATGCGAAAAATGGGTTACTTTTATTTAAAGAGAAATCATAAATTTAAATTATGTTTGTGTAATCCAAAACAGTCGTTGGTCAGGTATACTTTAAATACAAAATAAATGTTTAATTAACATTTCAATTATATGGAAAGTAAATTTGAATAATGTTTTGTTATCACAACAATAAATAATGGAATGTACTATTGAATAAATATAAATATTATTGTAATAAAAATGAAAATTGTATCCTTATAGTGCATTATATAATAACCATAGCATCGTTCTTTAGAAATATCTTATTAAAAAGTATCAACCCAGTAATGAAAAACTTGAAAAATTATCTTTTCTTTTATACAGATCTTTTATCATTTACTGACGACGATGTATAAGTTTAAAACAAGATAACAAACAATTATAGTATTAACCTACTTTTTTCAATACTAAACCACAAAGATTTTCGAATCATCCTCTTTCATCCGATTGTACCCTGCTTTACATTTTTCGTCAAAAAAAGCCACTTATAAACGAAATTTTAACAACTAAATCCCGATGCGTTGGATTAAAATTTTATTAACACTAAAATTGTTACAATTGAATTCTCAATAAATCCCATACGCAAAATGACTTCATAAAGGTACATTACATTTTGTAAGCGCATGCGCTTTGCCACTGCAGTGGCAAAAGGATACTGAAAGCTGGAGAACGCTAAACATCCAAGTTGAGGAAATATGAGCACATAGAAAGAATTTATAGAAAGCGCAAGGATGTATCATCACGCGTGTTAACCGCTAGTGCAATCCCGAAATGCGTATACTACATTGCAGTAGCCAGATCGAAAGAGAGAAAGAATTTGCAATAGACAGAAATACGTATATTACTTCAGCTCTATCAATCACCAGTATTCACAGATTTCTAGCGTTCTACATACGTGTCACAAAGAGAGGAAAATGGGGAGGGGCAGAGGGAAAGTTTCTCGCATGGAGAGAAATAAAAGCATTAAAATCTTTATACCCGTCGCGCGTGGATACGAGGCAGGTATAGAAGAGTTGGAAAAAATGAATGAAAAGAAAAATACGGAGTATAGAGGAATCGAACTGTAGTTGTTTTGTATGAGAATGATTCTTGAGTGTAAATATACTATAAAAATATTTCGGTTCTCGAACTGATTATCAGTTTGTATTGTAGTTAACATCAAGTTATTTGATTTGGTATTTAGAAAATATTCAACTTCTGAGAATATGCTTTTACTTCGTTCTCTGCGTTCGATTTCCGCTCTAATAACACTAGTGCTCATTATTGATTTCATCGCGAACTGCTAATAAAATTTTGAAAATCCGTGTACGAGAGAGAGCGCTTACACCGTATGAATTTCAAAGTGACGTTGCGCCGACGACATCGTGTGTACACGTAAGCGCAAAAAGACGAGATAGAAAAAGATCACCAGCATCGCTGCTACTGCTGCAGCGATCTTACAAGGATGTGCACCTGATACGCGATACACTTTGCCTTATACTTGCCGCACGCGCTCGTTTCTTTTTCCCCTGGAGGTTTTGCGACGTCGACATCGCCGCACGTTCGGACGAAGTCTCTCTCTCTCTCTCTCTCTCTCTCTCTCTCTCTCTCTCTCTCTCTCTCTCTCTCTCTCGTCTTTTTCGGAATATGGACTTACGGTATATGTCGATTTTTCGCTGCAATTCTACGATCAGCATTTCCGCGAAAAATCGGATATATCTCGAGCATGAGTTTTCCCTTGGGATGTGCCTTTTTTCCATGGCGAAGACTACTGGACGGAAAAATGTATTATACCTTAATTCGTCTTCGTTCGATTTCTATTCAGGGGAGCTCGCTTCTGTAATGAAATTCGTTGTTTTTCATCGATAGCTTATTGTGAGCTGGTATTCCTTCGATTCTTTTATGGATGGTGTCGGAGAGTGTTCTAGAGGGGGAAAATATATTAGTTTTCCGTCGTTCAAAGAATTCTGTTATACATATATGGGTGAAAATCATTTAACGTGCATATTTTTGTAATATCTAAATGTTTAATTTAATATCAGAGATAAAATTACAAAAAAATTTATATTAATAGATTATATATATGTGTGATTTTATGTAATAAAATTATTAAACTTGATAAAAGTTGATTTTATTGTTATGTTTAACTTGATTAAAGTATGAAATATAACGTCCCCTGTCTGTGACACTGCCATAATTACATATTATCACGTGATGCTGCAGACGCAGTTCTTGATTTCGAAAACTGTACTAAGTCTTAATTTTTTACTTTGATATTGACAATTTGAATTACGTTCAAGGTCAGCACCTTTATTAATTTTTTTTAGTGTGCAGCACCTGCTGATTTTTGTAACAAATTTTTTTTACACAACAGCTATGTTATGATTAATATCCTTAAAAAATATTAATTTCCCTGTCAGATTATAACTCAAAGACAAATAAGATTTTTAAGACCAATGCATATAGGAAATTTCAGGTAAAGTAGGTACATAAAAATAATACGAGTCAGATTTGGTAATTCTGATTTTTAACATAATAAAGTAAAAGAAATCATACATGTTATGTCCCCTGGCCTGTAACATTCTCTGGCATAAGTACAGAGAGGTTTGGAAATTTATAGAGGAAGGAGATTTTATCAGTTTGACCGAAACGTAGATTGAAGAAAAATATATAAAGTATATAGAAAAATACGTGGCAAAGAATTTTATTTGGAAATTTATACCAACGAAAAGAGAACACAAAAAAGGTAGGGCTAATGGAGGTATGGTGATAGGAGTCAAAAAAGATTGGGTAGATAAGGATAGGGTTACTATATCGGAATATGTGGAAGGTTTGGTAAAAGCTGAAATAAATATGAAAGAGGGGAAATTAAATATCTGGTCAATTTGTAATTAGGTAACATGGAAAGGTTTTGAGAAGTTTGGAAAAGAGTGGACTTTACAGAGGAAGAAACGACTATAGTTGGAGGAGATTTTAACATAAAAGTAAGATTAAAAGGTAGCTTAATAGGTGTAGTAGACGAGAGCAGAGAACTGAGATATAGAAACAATAAGGATAAGGTGATAGGCAACGGAGGAATGAAAATGGTTGATTTTATAAACAGATAAGGATGGTCTATTGCAAATGGAAACTTTGTGGGTGATGAAGAAGGTGAGTTCACGTTCATAGGAGGTAAGGGAAATACAGCCATAGATTATATATATTAATGAATGATGAGGCAAGAGAAAAAGTTTTTAATTTCAAGGTAGAATAGAGAATAGAGTCTGATCACGTGCCTATTACTTTGGAATTCGAAGTAAGGGAGTAAAGAAATCTGCATAACAAGAAGGAAAGGAAAGAAAATAATAGCAAACAGATTTTCTCGTAGACAGAGGAGATATAGCAGGAGTATATAGCAGTAAATAGAGCACAAACAGAAGAAATAGATGAGAATGAAAAGACCGAGGATACGGTAAGATGGGAGGAGATAAAAGATATGGTAGAGAGAGCAGCAGTGAAGAAAGAAGTTAAACGTAAAGTGTGGAAGATTGGAGAAAAAAAATGGTGGGATAAGAGTTGTATGGTAAAAAAACGTAAGGTAAACATAGCACTCAGGGATTGGAAGAAAGGAAAATGCTCTAAACAAAGATATTTGGAAGAAAGGAAGGAGTGGAGGGATTTATGTAAAAATAAAGAAAAAAAAGAGAGTTAGAAATAGAACAAATAAAAAACATAAAAAATGAAAATAAAGTGTGGACATTCTTAAATAGTTCAAGGAAAAGGAGAGAGGTTGTTAAAAACAATATTGAAAAAGAAGAATGGAAAAAACATTTTAGACAGTTATTAGAAGGCGTGGAGGAAAGAAAGCTTGGGCAAAAAAGGAGAAATGAAGAAGAGGAAAAGAAGAAAGAGAAAGCTAAGATAACGGCAGTAGAAATAAAAGCAGCTTGGAAAATTTT
Source organism: Torymus aiolomorphi (assembly GCA_036365515.1). Classification (NCBI taxonomy): domain Eukaryota; kingdom Metazoa; phylum Arthropoda; class Insecta; order Hymenoptera; family Torymidae; genus Torymus; species Torymus aiolomorphi. The sequence continues at coordinate 95,736,680 of CM070874.1, forward strand.
GAAGAAGAAAAAGACAGCAGGACTAAACGGTATTCCTAATGAAGCGTGGATTTACGAAGGGGAAGGTTTAATGCTCAAGCTATAGTTCGAATCATTGGGAAGGTGTGGGACGGAGAAGGTATACCTGAAGAATGGAAAACTGGTATTGTGGTTCCACTGCACAAGAAAGGTGAGGTGTTTACCTCACCATCGTTTGAACCAAAGAATTTTAGGGGTATATCTTTGCTGTTTAAAGCTTATAAGATCTACACAGAGGTTATACGAAAAAGATTGGTGGATGAAGTTGAAGAAAAAGGATTGCTATCAGAAGAGCAGGCTGGTTTCAGGAAAGGAAGGTCGACAATGGATAACATCTATGTTTTGCAGCACGTGATTCAAATAAGAAAAGTAAGGAAGGAGAAATTATATGCGTTGTTTGTGGATTTGAAGGCGGCCTCCGACACACACTAATAGAACAATTTTATGGAATATAATGAAGAAAATGGGTATTAGTGAGTATTTGATAGAGAGAATAAAAGAATTATATTATGAAACAAAGGTAAGGGTAAGAGTCGGGGAGGATTTATCAGAAGAACTTTGGATAGATAAGGGTTTAAGGCAAGGTTGTGTATTTACATAGCGGGACTTGAACAAGAGTTAAAGGAGAGAAACACAGGTGGGATAAAAATAGGGAAAATTAGGGTATGGTCTTTGGCCTATGCGGATGACATCGTTTTAATGGCAAAAATAAGGAAGCACTCGTGTAGATATAGTTGAAGCACTAAAGAAGTTTCTAAAAGAGAGGAGGCTGATACTGAATAGAGAGAAAATGAAAGTCATGGTTTTTAAAAGAAATAGAAACAGCAAAAAAGAAAGGTGGTATGGGAGGGAAAGAAAATGGAAGAAGAGTTTTAAATATTTAGGGTTTAGTTTTAATAGTGAATGGAATCATAAAGACCATATAGCGGAACAGGAAAGAAAGGGCTGCTAGTAAGTATGGGGACTCGGAGAAAAGAAGTTTAAGGGAGATTTTAAGAAAAGGAAACTGATTTTTAATTATTTAGTAAAAAGTGAAGTCAGAAAAAGGAATTGAAGAAAATACAGATCGACTACATGAGATGGATTTTAAGATTGGATTTCTGCACACCTAGATACATCATTTACAAAGAAACAGAAACCAGAAAATTTAAAAGCGAATCGAGAAAGCGTGCGGTAAAGTTTGATGAAAAAATAAGAGACCAGAAAGAGGATAGATTAACGAAAATGTGTTGGTTGGAAAAATTAGGGGTGGGAGGGAAGGACCTGTACAGTAGAGAGAGGCTATGATATTACAACAGATTAGGGCTTAGTTCAGATGGGCTAGAGGACTTAAAGAGAAGGGAAAAGGAAATAAGTGTGTACAAGGTATAATAAGATATACAAGGAAATACAACCAGAGGGATTACCACGTTATCTGAGAAATTTTAGGAAAGGTAATGAGATAGATGACTAGTGGCAAGAGCTAGATGCGGAAACATAGAGAAAGATAATAAATACTGGTTAAAGACAGAAGATAGGATATGCAAATTATGCGGTAAAGAATTAGATACGTAGGAACATTTAGTGAGAGTCTGCGAAAAAACAAGGGTAGAGATAGAAAAAATAAGTCAAGAGGAATGTGTTAGTCTTAAAGATGTAACAAATGATCGGGGAGAAAAAACGAAGTAACGATTCTAAGAGTTATTGATAAAATAAGAAAAGATTTAGAAAATAAAGTTAGACAGGATATAGGCGCATAGAATATTAAGCGGTATTTAAAAAGGCGATTGTTACGAGGTACAGTCTAGTCTCAAAAATGTAATGCGAGGAGCTGCCACGGTGTGATGTGTGTGTCTATATATATTCTGTAAGATTTGCTAAGTCTATAAGGATATGTACGAGACTGAATGATGATATTTGATGTAATAGTTTTAATTTATGTAAAAGGCGTGAATGTGTGGAAGGATGAGTGTAATTAAGAAAGTATTACGTGAACCAAGTCCATTTCTGGGTCCAATATATTTTATATATTATATAATGTACTCTGTTTCGGGGAAATAGAGTAAAAATAATTTATTCTTATTATGGCATAAAGATTTTGAAAATAAATATTAACTCTATAGAATTATGACATGTACTTTAAAATTATTGCGTTGAAATTTTAAAATATTGTGTTCGATATTTGTTAACAATATATTGGGAATAATAATAGAAATTCATATATTATTTGAGGGAATTATTATTTTACTTCATAATCTATAATATAATAGTACATTACGTAATTAGTGCGGGTGACTTATTGCGCACGTGTTGCGTATACTATTTTTCCTATATAACGAGATGCGCAGAGTTCGATTTTGCACCCTCCATTAGGAAAAAATTTATATGTTTTCCATGCCATAATATTCAGAACCATTAATTGTTAAATAATGAGAGTTATTTATTAGAACTCAATTTTATAAGTATCAACTTCTGTAGATATAATCTACTTTTTCAGATGCATGCTTTATTTTTCGAGAACCCTTATAGATTTGCAATACTTTTATGAGAATGACTTTATTACAATTTAAATTTAAAAATATATCAAAACCTTTCATTTCGAAGAATTGCACTTTAATATCATTATTTTAATATCATTTACCCTTGCTATATATGTAAAATATTTTATAATTTTATTATGAATATGGAAAAGATATTAGTTGATATATTTTTATAACGTACTATGATGTAAAAATGTATAGCCGAGTATCTAGGTCAATACTTCAATAAGGATAATATCAAATCGATATTTTACCAAATCTTTAAAATATTGGTTTTTTCAAAATAAAAATCTTATTATTTTTAATATCTATCAATTTATACGTTGTAATACAGTAAATCAAAGGCCTTTTTTCGGGGACTATTATTTATAACTTTGATTTTAAATTCCGTGATACAATAATACACTGAAACTTTTACATTTCAAAACTGTGAGAACAAACTTCTCCCGTTATAGTACGTAATGTATGAAATAAGTTACTGTAATCAAGAAGTTCGTCTAGGTACCACAAACTTTGATATATGTACGTTTAAGATATGCGAGTTATGTTCGACTCGGTTTGACGCGCAACAGCACGATTAATAATAATAATAATATCATTTTAATTAATATGGAAAAATATAAAAATAAAGAAAACTGTCAGAAAAAGCAGATTTCGATCATTCATATAAAAATTAAATATAAAAGAAGCGATAAGTATCATAAAAAAATAGAAAAGTGATCATTGCGGCCAAGTAGTAGTCAATTGCACGTCGAACTTATGAAATTACATTCTTATACGCACATGGCGAGGTAATGGACCGACTGACTTAAAATGATTTTCGTGCATTTTATAATTCATGTGCTATTTTGTGGAAGTTTGTTTATGGAGCAGCTAAGATAGTTAAAGTGGGTTTTTGAGATAAAGTTGGCATTTCTATATCCCACGAATCTAACGTGAAATTCATTTTACGAAAATTACAGATAAAGTAGAGGCCAGACTTGAGAGATGAATAAACAACTAACTTTTATTACTCATTTGAAAATAAAGCTAAACATTTTACTGTTATTTTTAGCATAAATTTTTAATAAACTAATGATTGTTATAAATAATCCATTATCGTTTTATTAATTTATTTTATGGAAACCCCAAGACTAAAAATTTTAATAAATTATTTATATTTAATAAATTTTAATAACTTGATTATTTTTACCTTTAATTTTTAGCGATATCATATAACATAATATAATTATACAATGCAGTAATTGATATTTGTTATTGATCTGCACTTAAGGAACTCAAAGATTAAAGCATCATTTGTCTTGATAAAACTTTCACTGGCTTTATATGTACTTGTAAACATACAAGCAAATCCATTAATCAAGAATAGGGAAACTAAAAGTAACAAATGTTAAAATCACATCAGTCTAACTACTACACGATTCTTTTTCTGCCTACAGTTCAAGAGAATGCTGAACAAGGAACTGTCCCACTTTTCAGAGTCCTCCAAGTCCGGAAATCAAATTTCCGAATACATCTGCAGCACTTTCCTTGGTGAGTACAAAGAAAAAACCGATCGTTTCTTCTCTGTTAATGTTTGTCTATGCATAGTTTGCATCGACTGACTGTTGGCAGTGGTAGTTTCGATATTAAGTGTCCTGAAAACTTTGTAAAAGTTGAGAAAAGGCTGTTATAAAGTTAATCCAACGTTTAATTGAATTTAAAGGGTTTAATTAGTTTCCTCGTCAAATGTTTTCCAATACTTTAATATTTTCTAGAAAAATACACCTTTGACATTTTCATTTCTTTGACGTTCGCTTATTACCGTTACGGCACAAAGTTTCTATCAGTATCCAATTTTTGATCGGATTTTAATAAAATTATTTTTTAATGAAATTTAATAACAATAGCAAAAATTATATGTACAAAGTATAAAATGTTAAAAAAAAAAGATATAGATATCTGTTACCTTTGAGTTGATTGAAAATTGGTGTCTTATAGGTATATTTATTATATACATTTTGGAAGATTGTGTGTCTTTATATGTTAGTATTATTAATACCTTACAGAGAAATAGCTTCTTCAATTATAATTTAAAAATATTATGAGAATTATATATACACGGAGAAATATTATGTAGGAAAAATTACTATTTTCGATAGTAACCGCGGGACAGACTCAAATTTTCATGAAAATTTCTACAATTTATAATAAAAATTGCTATTATTTTGTAATTTTTACTATAGTAGCCATTTCTAAGCGCGCTTAGCGCGCCGTAATTTTACGACAACTTCGTGCCATTTTTATTTCTGTAACCTAGCAACCCATTACTCCCACCAACCAAATCACAAATAAATTGATATTATAACAAATGCATCATTTTTTAAAGATAGGATTGGAAAATAACAATATTTACTATATATTGTAGTCATTTTCATGAAAAAATGAGTCTGTCTCTCGTTTACTATAAAAAAAAGTAATTTCAAGATTCTTTAAATAACTTCATAAAACGATTATTCTTTAAAACTCAATTATCCTTTGCACTTTAGTATCTAATATTTTAATTTAAAACCTTGTTCGAGTTTCACTAAATTATTATATTTAGAGTCTAAATTTTCTACAGTACTGATCTGAATAAATAAAAATAATACATATTGCAAACAAGGTTTCGCGGAAAGTATTTACGCTATTGCAAATCAATTTTCCCTATAACAACAATAGCATAAAAAGTGTAATAATGAAAAAGGAGAAAAATTTGATTTTGTCTTTCTTACACGACTATTCCTAGTTCCAATTACAAACATTTGAACGAATTAATCACTTCAACCATCGATCACCTGTCTGACATGGCACGTTTACGTCCAAAAATAGTGGCAAACATTGGAGTGTAGTTTTGTCGAAAGAAATAGCCGCGGTGAAAACCCTTTGCTGTCCGACTCATTTATTGTCATTTCGGCGCAGAATAATTATACAGAAAATATAGAATCTATACTAACTCCCTAATAATTGCTATTACCAATTATATTAATGATTGAAAAAATAACTTTTTCGATCATCCATACTATTCGATTCCGATCAAAGTATTCAGATCAGATGAAACTAACTGAATTACCTCTAACAATTCGTAGTTCATCTAACTATTCGAGTTCGTCGATACGAGTTTTTATGCATGATAGCTCGAAATCACAGATAATCCGACACTCTTACTTATAAGTTACTGCATACAGTAAAATTTTGATGATCGGAACTAAAATTACAATAATTGCTGCGTAGATAATTTTTACTAATTGGCCTTAGATCACTGAACAGTGTAAAAAAACATTTTACACAACGAGTTGGAAACTAATATGTAGCAATAACCAAAAATGGCAAATGAAAACTAATTTTACTCATTCCATTTCCCATTTTCGGCATTCTATTGGGTTCTGTACCGCGTGTAACAATAATAATTCCGCGTCTATAAGAACGCTCCTATAAGAATACATGATCTGCAATATCTGGCTATTTGAAACAGCGAACGCACTCTCCTTCCATGATGACCACGCGCTCTGTGCTCTCGCGGCCTCTCCGCGCGTCCTTTTTTACACGCACGCCTGCGCACATGCATGTCCCGTGTGATTAAAAAAGTTGTCAAACGCATTTTTTGCCGCGTGTAGACACACCGACGACGGTCAATTTGATTTGCGCGCGTTCGCGTGGGTCTTCATCGACTTTTTTCCGAGCACGAGGGCGCGCGAGCTTGCAGTTTACTTTGTGAAAGCTTCATTTTCGACATCGATGGTCATACACACACGTACCCGCGCATACACATACACGCGCCTACACACACAACGCTCACATATAGACACAGACATATATATACGTATGGACATGGTCGTCGTCAGAGTTGACGAGAGTAACGGAATCACGCGTGGAGCCACCGGTGCACAAAAGAACCGTATTTTATAATAACTCCTCAACTTCATTATTTCCTAAGTTTTTAATGGAATCGTAAAGTGGATTACGTGTGTGTATGCGCGCGCGAGGGATGGGCTTTTTTAGAAGTTTTTGCTGAATTGCATTTAACGGACGCGTGCGCGCACGTTTGTCGGGGTAGAAAGTTATAGACAAAAAATTTTTGAGTTATTGGGGGAGGGGTATAGATTGGCCAGGGTACGAACGCACATGGATATTGTTAAAAAAAAAAAACGGAGAAAAATTGAGTTTTCAGAGTAACAATGATAGTGCAAAATATTACTTCTAAAAGCTGGTTATTTTTTATTTGGCTGCTATTACGTAAACTCAAAAATACTTTTTAGTTAAAATATTATTTGTTTTATTAAAACTCTTTTTTAAAGTTTAATAAGCATGTTTTATATGAGATTCGCGTTAGTATAGTAACAATATATTACATGAACTATATAAACCATTTTAAAAAATGTAAAGTGGTTTAAAAACCTTTTCTCTTCTCATTATATAATATTATTTAAAATAATATGATTAAATAAATGGACGCTTATAAAAGTGTACTTTTATATTCAATTTTAAATTTAATATTTATAAAAAGCAACATTTCATAAATTCCATAAAATTCATGCCATGTAAATACAAAAACATTTTGGTGTAAATTGTATTTCCATCATGATACATTTATAGAAATCTTTAAACCTGGCCCATGTACTGCGTCGGAATTTTACTCATATTGATTTACCTTTTAGCAGCACGTTATTTTTTAACACTTTGAGGTCGGAACAAGAGTTCTCCAGCAGATAAACTCCAGTAACGTCGGACCCATTTAAACTTGAACTTTTACCACTATTACGAGCTTATTCTTTTAGAGCACCACTTGAATTACAGTAGTTCAATTGCAGGGTGGAATTGGTTTTGATTCTCATATTATCTGTATAAAACATGCTCAAATTAGTATTGTATTTTATCTGTATAGATCAAAGAATTTTTTACTTTGGCAATATCTATAATAATCAACTTATAATGTTAATAACAGTATTTTAAATAATACTATATCAACTCATAAATTTACAGATCACGCTATATTAAAAGTTGCAAAACGTTATATTATTTAAAACTTTAGTATGTAGGTAGTTTGAGTAGATAACATCCAAAGTATAAAATGCCTTAAACTTTTGCTATTATGATAACTTGATCATGCTTCGGTACCTTAACAAAGTTCAACCTTGCTTAATTACAACATATTAGACGTCTATGAAATTCCGGGATTTAATTAATCTTTTATACTATGCACACATTCTATAGAAAGTTTAAACCCAAAGAATATTTATTTGATTTCAGAACATTCACTCACAATTAATAAAATATTTTAGTTGAAGATAGCGTGGATTCATAATTACCACATAAACCATTTACTAACATAATCAGATTCTCTCCTTGTCTAATTAATAAAATAAAGCCGAAACTCCAATTGCCTTTACGAACACAGTGCCAGTACCCCATACTATATAGTCCCTGGCATGCAAATTCTTGACTCTCGTTGGCGTCCCCTGGAGGTTGACAGACAGTCCCGCATGGATTGCCGCCTCTCCCGGAAGAATTAACTTGCGTTTTACAACTGCGCACGACTCGTCCGCATTATAATTTATCCGAGTGTACGTGTCAAAGGGCGAGTTCGCGAGTCGGTGGGAAGGCGGAGGCTGAAGTGGAGGTAAAATGAGAGGGAGAGAGAGAGAGAGAAAAGAGTGAGAGCGGTCGACGTAATTTACGAGAGAGTGGCTAACCAGCTGCAGCGGAGTTGGCCTCTTTCTCGCGCGCTGAATTGTTTTTAATTGTGGCGCGACCCGGCCGCCGTTTTTCGTGATATTCTTAAAAAATTCCAGCGTGGGAGGAGGTTGGGAGGGGTAATGAAATAGGAGCAGCTCGTGGGTGTAAACGGAAAAGTAGCTCTCAACCCTTTCTTTTTAAGGAGAGTTTAAGAGACAGTTTTTTCCTGGAATACTCTAGAAGCTTGATATTTAAATTTTTTTTTCATTTCTCGGTTGTTCTATATATTTTCCTGTGAATTTGCGATAGTTGGCTTCAGACTGAATTTCATCAAGTAATAGAGAATGTATTTTTAAAATGTTCGGGCTGTAGGAAAATTTTAGCTAATGTTTTAAAGTGAATCTATTTTTAATGTATCTTTTAAGTGTACAACGCTTTATCGTCCTTAAAATGTTACCTTCTAATTAATGCAACTTAAGCATGCATATTTATAAAAGAGCCAACGCGATAAATCTCGAATTGAAAGTAACGCTTTTATTCGTGCTCTGATTAGTTAATTTTTTTTAAAATGTAGCCTACTTCACATTATTTTTGTTTATACAGTCATGTGTGATAAAAGTTTGAAATACGCAGGACCACGTACGCGCATAGGGCCTACAAGATCCGCTATAGTTATCATAAATATAAAAGCGACTATTTATTCTACTACAGGGATTCAACAAAAACTTTAGCAAATTTCGAAAAATTATTTATATTTAATAATATAATACACGTATTTTTAAATAACTTTTCTTGTGTTGTTTTTTTTTTTCTTACCAATTTATATTCAAACAATCTTAAGTTGAATTAAATTATTACAATAACAATTTGGTTTGATTTTAATATAAATAAAGTTGGTCAACGAACATTTATACATGCTATATTTGTTAAATTAGTAACAAATGTTAAAGTTTCGATAAATTATTTTCGTTGATTTCGGTAGAGGTTATAAATATAAAGTTTGAGATTTACTGTTAAAATAATAGCATAGGCACACAGAATGGTTGGTTTGTGTCTCATCGATCTCAGTATAACGCTCTTGTAAGTAGATAATATCAGAGAAGAACAACAAGTATCTGAAGTCTGAAACCTCGACTCTTCGCTTGTAGCAGTAAAGTTTATGGTTATACGAGAAGCTTTTCAGCCTTCCCTATAATTATCTAAGGATCTCGGGGTTAGATTATTAATTATTTTGATTAATAGTTCGCTACGTTCTTTCATTACTTACCGTTTATCTTTGCATGTAAAATTAGTAACGAATTTTCACAGATGAAGTTCATTTTTAAATATTTCAATACCGCATAAAATTTTATTTTTCATTGTTTCCCTTATTACATATCCATGAGTTTGACAATACTAAACGTGCAGCAAAATGAATTAATAATGCGACGTATTCAACGCATTGTTATAGAATTAAATAAATGTTCTTTGTGTACCAAAATATAACCAATATCCCCAGCTGTCAGCGCCCTATTCCATTTGTAGCTAATTGAGGCCAAAGCTGCATCACAATTACAAACGAATTTCCAATCAGTATTTCCCCGCACACTTTATAACAGCCTTTGCGAACGAATTAAGCTGATTGAAGCACCGGCGCAATAATCTTTCCTGCTGTATTCCGTAAAAGCCGGTTAAGCAGTTCTTGCGTTAGCGCTAATTACGCACCTCTGATGCTCACAGACAAGCAGCAGGAGCTCGACCTGCCGTCGCTGCGGATCGACGATGCGCCTCCAGGCAGCATGGACGCCCGAGCGGCGAAGAAGAAAGATCGGGTGCAACGAGGTCCCGCGGCCATGTCGCACATCAGTGGCGTCAAGCGGCCGCTCACCCACACCAACAGCTTCACGGGCGAGCGTGTGCCACTCTACGGGGTGGAGACGGCGCACGAGGAGGAGCTCGGCAAGGTGAGAGCTTGACTTTTTCCTAATAATCATTTGGGATGCAAGTACATTGCTTCCGACGAACGTTGGCAAACGAGAAATTATCGCGCGTTTGATCGCGGATTTCGATTAAATACTCGTGCCTAGAAATGAAGCTTTAGATTAGCTTAAGTTAGTAACGATGCCTTGATCTGATTTCTAACCCTCAGGGCTGTTACAGCAGCCGGTGGGAAAACGGTTCCTCTGATATAGTGCATATCAGATCATGCAAAACGTTTGTTACACATTCATGGAAAGAATTTACGTTGCTGATAATATTGCACTGAAACTATTTATAAAAAGCAAATATTAAAGTTAAAGTCTTTTTAACTATATTGAAAATATGTTATCTCATTACAAATTTTCGCAGTAGTGAAACTGTGCCTCCTCATGCGACAACTGGCGACTAATTAACTTTGTATACAATCTAATTATTAGTTGTAAATGTGTTAAGGGCTACATGCCCGTTGAATAAATAAATAAATAAATAAAAATGTATTGTATTTAACGTATAAATAAGATAAGGCCATTTTGAACCAACACTAGATGAGATAAATCCCATTTCTGTAAACGCGAAAAATCACTTACTCCTGATTAGAGCAGTGATGAAGCTTTTATAGGAACGTATTTTTTAAACTACCGTGGCATCAAGCTTCCAATCGTTTCAAGTCACGAGAACTATTCGAGTTTGAAGTTACGACGGAAAGTGGCATTGTAATATTATCAACTAATGCCTATCAGCTTTCAGTGTTTAGTTACGACTCCTCTATACCTGTTAGCTTTATTGAACGTTGAAATCTGTTCGCGAGATCAATACTTAATCATATCCGGGATATCACTAATATAGTTAATACACAGTTGATAGGAAAGTCTCGCTGATTGACTACTTACAGTTGATTCTTAATTATTACCGGAAAATAAACTTTACGGAAAATCATATATTAAATTAAGTGACGTATTCGATCGATATTATTTATATATAAACATTAAATGTTTTCTATTTTTTCTTGTAATTTAATTGCAATGATATTGCATCAAATGGTAGAATACAATAAATACTTCAGATAACCAGGTTTATTTGAACATTAGCAGACTTAATCTAATCATTTACACAAGAGATAATTAGTTAAGAGATGATCGTTTCGAACGTCAAATATCAAAACTATAATTACTAATACCTAGAATTCCTGCATTTTTGAAACATAAGTTCAAGCGTTAATTAATTATGACGATAATTTTCTCGTGCGTTATAACTGTAATATAACGTTAGCTAGTAGTTCAATGTTAAATTTTTGTATGTCAATTGCGTTTATAAGTTTGTCAATATTATTTTAACACAGCATATTATTGCTATCCTACAGTACTCCACGGAACTGTTTTTCCGATTATTAAAATATTAAAGTTTTAAAGTACTTAATATTTTTTTTTCTTTTATTATCCTCGGCATGTACCTTTCAAAATCTAATTGAATTTAAAAACTACATATCGACGGCTCCTATTCATATAATTCCGTTTCAAAACATAATTTCATATGATGCTATTTCAAAAGTGGATGCAATATGATTCTATCTCAGAAAAGAATTGCATATAGTGCTATTTGAACAGCGAGTGTGATATAATGCTAATTGAACAGTGCGTATGATATGATTCTATTTCAAAATTGAGTTGCATATAATGCTTTCTCAAAATCGCGTTGCATATGATTCTATCTCAGTAGATCGTTTAATAAAATGCAATTTCGGCTATACCTACATGTAGAACTTTATCTCCATCATTCGAATTTTAAATGTTTGAACTGTTCTAGCAATTTATTGTTTGTAAATCGTTTGTTGTGTAAGTGAAATTTTTCTTTAATTTTGAAATTCAATTTTGAAATCCTAGTATTGAGTTACTGAATTAAAGAACCAAGCGAAACTCACCATCATTTGTACAAATAGTTGAAAATGTAATAAGTCAATTTTTATTTTCTAAAATCATACTATTTAAAATTTTCTATAACTTTTTTTTTTCAAGTAAAAAATTTGTAAATAGAATATAAGTATAACTTGAAAATCAATAGAGAGTTTGAAAACAAAATTCAATAAAATGTAGATCAGTTTGTTTATAAAAAAAAATCTGATAGTAGGCTTTTTGTGTAAAATTAGAAATAGGATGCTTTAAAAAAACTAAATGAGATATCATAGGTTACCACACCTATGATGAATGATGAAAGTTGTGAAGTGATATAAATAATAGTTTTTTCAGAATAAACATATTATTTTCAAATAAAATTTCATTTGTATCTGATAACTTTCCTTCCCTCTTATCCCTCTCAGGAATGTGCTCTAATGTTTTATCTCAACATCTCATCTGCTCTTTTTGAATCTGTTGAAATATATTTGTGTGCGAAAAATAGTACATTATGCACCAAGGACGTAAAATGTATCATTCTCGGCGAGTGCTAGCTTTGGGGCCGAATTTTCGCGTCCCATATAGAAGTCGCGAAATACTAAACAAAATGTATTACATTGCTTTACATTTATTATTTTGCGGCCTCTATACGGGATGCAAAAATTCATTTTGTGGCGTGAGGACAAAAAAAATCATTTACACAAAAAATTATTTGCAAACAATAAATTGCTAGAACAATTCATGTACTTAAAATTCGAATGACTAGTGTGTTCTACTGGACGTATAGCCGAAATAGCATTTTATTAAACGCTCTACTGAGATAGAATCATATGCAACGCGATTTTGAGAAAGCATTATATGCAACTCAATTTTGAAATAGAATCATATCATACGCACAGTTCAATTAGCATTATATCACACTCACTATTCAAATAGCATTATATGCAATTCTTTTCTGAGATAGAATCATATTGCATCCACTTTTGAAATAGCATCATATGAAATTATGTTTTGAAACGGAATTATATGAATAGGAGCCGTCAATATGTACATTTATCTTTTCATAAAATGAATTAATCAAACTTAACAAAATACTACCACCTTGTACTCCATATTCCAGCGGCACGATAAATCAAACAATCGCTTCGTTAAACTATATCAGAGTAACAGAGTGACGAGGGCTCGTATCATCGTTCCTTATCGACATCCGCGTCGTTCTCACGGCCGAGATAAATGATTAACCGCGCGTGCACGCGCCTCTGTGTTCTTACTTTTGCAGCTGCTGAGCGAAATCGACAAGTGGGGCATAGACATCTTTAGGATAGGCGAACTGAGCAATAACCGGCCGTTGACTTGCGTCGCCTACACGGCCTTCCAGAGCAGGGATCTGCTCAAGATCATGATGATGCCGCCGAAGACTTTCGTCACCTTCATGATGACCCTCGAGGATCACTACCTCAAGGATAATCCGTTCCACAACAGCCTCCATGCGGCCGATGTCACCCAGTCCACGAATACCCTGCTTAATACTCCCGCTCTTGAGGTGGGTGTTGACTATACTCTACTCACTCTCGTAAACTCCAGCCTCGTTAATTATTAGCTTTTTCAAGCACGTCTCGCGCACCTGTCTCTACTCTGTACGCCCACACGCCGGTGGTATGCACGGCTTGCGTTCTGTATAGAGCATCTTGTGTGTTAAGCTTCAGATTCTTTAATCCATCATTTAGTATTATTCAGTTTTGATTGAAGAATGACCTTGTTTATTATTTATTATGCTTTAAAAAGTTAATGCTATTAAAATTGTAGGTAAAATAAAACTTTGTAAGCGTAAAATGAAAAAGCACTAAAGACAAAAAGACAGAATAATAATACAGCTTATAATGATGGATATATGTACAGAGGAGTAGCTGATGACTTAATGAACATGGTTGTAGTTTATCACTCAGCAACTATACATAGATAGAAACCATTAGCTAATTACTCATCTCTTAACGAGAATTCATAATAGATATCAAAATGCGCCCCTAGTACTTTATCAAAAGAAAGCTGGCGTTCGCATTTTTAATTTAGTCTTTCTTCTACAGCTTCTAGAATTTCCATTAATTAAACTATATTCTAATAAGAAGAAGTTTTGAGATTTCTGATCTAATAAGCAATCTAATTATCCTAATATCAATAATAGACATATTAACTGTTTGTTCACATGAATGAACATTCAAATAGGAATACCATTATCAGTTCGGCATCCTCGATTTTAAATTTAATTAACATCTCATACCTTGAACGTCAAAGTGACTACTCACAAATCAAAAATCTTTAACCGCTTCAAGCGTTTGACAGTCGCATTTAGCGTGGAATCCTGCACGTACTAAAGACAAAGCACTGAGTGCTCGGGTAAATATAAAGCTATTCCCGGGGAAAAAGGAGAAAAAGGACATTGCGCGCGTTGGTAGTCCTCGCATTTTTTCTGCCTGCGTCAGCTCGACGATAAATTAGTTAGCGGAACGGGATTTATCCTCCTTCTCACTCGCATCCCTCGGAATTTTTAGGCCCCCGATACCTGCATCCCCGGCGAAACTGAAATAATACGTAAGAATGCGTTTATTTTTGAATTTATAATAGATTCCTTCGAGACGATCGCGAAGGTATTAAAATGCGATTAAAAGAATTTCGTAGATACTTATTGAAAACATAAATCATATTTCGTTGACGGTCCATCGGAATTAATCTTCATTACGAATAATTCTTAATTTGTATTATTTTCAAATTGACACAAAATTTAAATAATTTCGCACTATAATTAAATTAACTATTCAACAGTATGCAATTAAAATCTTATTATTATTTTCATTAACGATTTATCGACGTGTTTGTAATCAAACTATTTAATAATGCTGCATGTACTAATTTAGATGTTTTGTGATAATGATAAAATATATCGTATTCTATTAAGACAGCAATTTTAACATTAGAATAATAAAATAATACTTATACCCTGGTAGAAAATAAACCAACTCGGATGGCTTATCTAACTGTTGGCCAATAATTTAGGCCAACGAATAAGAAAAATATTGACCAATGGTTAACCAACGGTTGGTGGACTATCAATCAATAATAAAACATTGAGTAACTCATAAAACAATAATAGAAATTAATAAGAAATAAAGATATGTAAAAAGATTTTGATACATAAACAATAATAAAAATTATTGTAATGCATTAAAAAAATATTTGAATGAAGTTGGGAGTAAATTTATTTGAAGGTTAAGTAGACAGCGTAGCACGTGGGCTATGCTCCGAAATTACTGTCCGCATCCCGCTTTCCGCAAGCAAGCACACATGCACATAAATACACACATATTACATACACACGAGTGCGATCGCAGGTTCATGTGTTATGTATAGGTAAAAGTATTTAACTGCGCAGACTCATACGAGTCACGTGACGGGATTGCCGGGATCGCGTGGTTTTGCTTCACTGTAAAGGTCAGATGGTAACGGAGCACCGTGTAGAAATCGGAGCAATACGAGTACGAAGAATTTATGTAGGATACTTTCAAATTTTAAATGTAGAATACCTTTTATGTAGGATTCTTTCAAATTTTAAATATAGGATACTTTTAAATTGAAAAAAATGTAAGTATCCACCTGTACATGTCCTGACTTACGTCAAAAAGTCACACACACTACACATTAACACGCCCTAACCTCAATTTGAACAAACAAAACTATACCCGTTACCGATTTAACCATATTTATCTGAAGAAAAATACTATTAATATGTGGGTTTTGATTATTCTATGAATAATACAAATTTTGAGAGTTTTATTTAAATAATAAGTTGTGTAAATGATTTTTATTTAAGATTTTTAATATTAAGCATTCATTGACCAAGCGCAAGGGTGATTCCGTGACGAAATAAGCGGTATTTATCGCTAACTGTTGGTTAAACGGTTGGCCAAATCCTTGCGATTTGGCGAACGGATGGCGTACGGTTGGTTACAATTTCTACCAGGGTAAGGAAGAATAAAATATCCTGAATTATAACTGCAAAGATAGATGCTTGCATTCCATTTTCCATTATCGATTGGACGCATAAGATCATGGCGGAATTAGCGTAGAAGTAATTTATACTTAAAATCAAACGTGTTTACTTCTTAAAAATCTTATATATAATATATTTATAAAATTCTTGTTCGAAATTTTCAGTTCTCCATACAAAGTTCGCATGCGTATAAGTGACGCTGTCAATCTTAAATTTAGTTCTTATAATTTGAAATATTTAGATATAATATTTTTTATGTCACCTAAAATAATAGATTACAAAAGAATTTATTTCTCAAAGCAACATCTCATGCTATAAAATATAGAATATAGAAGTCTATTTTTAAATACGACTACCTGCAATAAAGGTAATGAAATTTCCATAAAAAACTTGATCTGATGGTGTTTGCGTCAGCTTAAAGTATTAAAATCAGATCCTTTGGGACATAGAAAAACTCATTTACGTGCGGAGAATTCAAAATCCGCTTTATATAAATAAAGACGAGAGAATCTTTTTAAAAAATTCGTGAGCATGGAATTAGATTGCAATCACAACACCTGCGTCACAAGACTAACGTAAAATAAGGTCGTAGCTCTTTTCTATTGATTGAAATCGCAAACATTCAATATTCTACAAGCAACGTTGATATTTGAAAACAAAGATCCTGAAGGTTGCTTATGAAATAATTTAACAATTGATAAATTTGTTGTTTGCAAGTAATGTAACTCTGCTAAGTATTTTTATTAAATTGACAAATATGAAAAGCACATTTAGCAATAAACGTATTGAATCTTGAGCGCTTTGACATCGACTAGTTCTAGTTTTCGTAACTTGGATAAATATGTTACATCCCAATCCATTTGAGGTTGACTCGAGCTGAAACGTTTCACGGCATATTGACATTCCAATTGCACTCCGTCTGTCAGTTGTTATAACGCGATGATTAAAAAAATCTTTCAACCAAGTTATCCAAGTTTAATCACTTAGCGCTAAACTAACTTTGTACTTTTATATTGGGTAGTATTTATTTGGGGATATCTCTAGAACTTTTACTATTCATGTTACTGCAACTTTCTAAATCTTTCTAATAAGAAATATATACTTTGAGCAATGTAAATAGGTAAAAGTAAATGATTTGTAAATGTTCCACGTATGAAACAATCATTCCAGTTACTTACAAAACGACGAGAGCAAGGAAATGTGCTAAATTGACTCATTACGTTGCCATGATTGGCAACATTTTTACAGTATTTACTCTATAAAAACTATAACAAAGTTTTTGATGCATTAAGACTAGCATAATACATGATTTGGTATCATACGTAAATAGAAAAACTTTAATTCCGAGATGTGCCTGTAATAGAATTGATATGAAAAATCAAGAAATTTGTGCGACTCATTTTTTAAAAATAAAAATTTTCGTAGTAATTCTGTTCTATACCTTTTAACGTGAGGTTTTTTCCTAATCTTGCTATCAGATTTCATTGTTTATTAAAAATACAAGCATTTGATTTGTTACACGTATATGTACCACGCATAGTTTAAAAATTATATGATCTCAAAAAATTAGTTCTCAAGCGTAACTCATTAAAACAACTAGATTTTTGATAAGCACACACTGAATTTTAAATTTGGAGGTCCAAAAGATATTGTTATCACTGATTTAATATTTCAGAAAGATTATAGTAAAATTATTAAAGCGATATATTTAACATTTAATACAATTTTATACGATTAAGCTAAATTAGTTCGTCATTTATATTATCAAAAATTTTGTTTTCTGTGAATTAAAAGTTTCTCTGTATTTTGTTTATTTATAAAAGACTAAAATGTCGTTAAAACCTTATTTTTCGTCATATTAAATGGTAAGTAACGAAAAAGGTGCACATTTTGCGGGCGTAATGTATCCCTTTACGCGTACTGATCATTTTGGGATGCTACTTTAATAATTGTTACTAAAATGTGACATATTAGATACACGTACGCATGCGTGCACACACACACACACACACACACGCACGCACGCATCCGCCCGCCCACCCACCCACACACACACGCACGCACGCACGCACGCACGCACGCATGCACAACCAATACAATTAAAAAAAGACGTTTCTTAGGTATGCAGCTAATGTTTGAATTTTTTTAAATTGTATTATGTTGCTTTTATTTTTTAACGTAACTAAAAAAGATAAGTAAGCCGATTTAATAGATAAGTAAGCCGTTAATTTTTTTTTTTTTTGCAAAAGTATGCTCGAGGAAAATAAATATTTTTTTTTTCAAACATCGAATATTAAAAGTTCTGGAGATATCCCCATTTATTTATTATCAGGTAGAGCCGTAGTTGCTTTTTACCAACCCCACTCAAATAATACATTCCCTTACAAAATTTATAAATCGTACAAAAGTATAAAAAGTATTCGAGCTTGATATTTTTACATTGTCTAGTAATACTGTCACTAATATGTAATATCACATGTCTTCTATTAGCTATTATCATATCTTACATCAAATTTACCACAAAAGTTACCTAAATTTACAGTTTTACAAAAAATTATCTAAGAAATTAATTTATTTTATTTGATTCTTCGCTACCCATTCTTATTCTAATTCTTCCATACTTCTCTTTTCTTCGCTTTCGTCGCTTCTATCGGGAATCTCTTCTCCTTCTCTTTCCCTTATCCTGTTTGCTTCTGCCTTCTTCGCCCACCATTCAAGAGCCCTTGCACGCTACCATGTTCCTAGATTTATATTTCCCCTCTAGTAGTCTTTCCAACTTCTCTATCAGTCCATTCTCCTTGCGCTCTTCCCTTCATTTCTCCACCTCTACTATCTATTCTTTCCTGATTTTCTTTATTGCGTCATTACATATCTATATACGCTCCAGTTTTTCTCCTTCCCTCCTACAACATCTGCCTTCTACCTTCCTTGTATACACTTCCACATATAATCCATGCCTATATTGGGTAGTATATATAGAATGACATGTTATTTTTTACCGGATTTAAGTCACAGCAGTACACCAGTGACCCACCTAGGTAACAAAGGTTTCTTTTAACGTTTATGAGCAGTATGTCACCGATTTAGTTGCAGTTTTTGGTTTCTCACCTTCGTAAGATCCTAATAAGTGTAGAAAAATGATAATATTGCCTAAATATTTTAAATAATTATTGTTGATAACAAATTAGTAAAAAAAAGGCATACTTTTTCCGAAAAATTCGTGACTGAAAAGCCTAATTATTATTTTTTTTAATGAGTCCAATCACATCTCGTTTTTCAAAATTCCTTCAATATTACCATAAACAACATTGATACCAGGTAGAAATGCGACTATTTATTACTGATTTTCAGGCTGCATCAATCAGTGAGTTTGTCACAAATTGTCATGCTAAAATTCTATACTTATTGCCCCAGAAACCATTTCCCTTTGCCTATGCGGAACTAGTAACCATTTCTCTGTGGTTGGATAAACAAAAATGTTTCTATCGAAATCAAAGCACTTGCGAGGTAAAAAGCATTCCTACGCAACTTTTGTGCAATAACACGTCGCTGCGGCGAAACAAACGGGCACAGGACGCACACAAATTTAACAACGCAGAAGCACAACAATGAACGAACGCGGGGAAGGGATGATGCACGCGAATATTTAGACGACCGTATACGCGGGATAAAACGCCACGGGATAGTTTGACGAAGTCCCCCCCGGGGCACTTTTGCGCGCTTATACTTGCGAGGAGGCACTGATAACATTGAATTATTCAGAGTGACGACGTTTACAGAGATACCCTGAATTATTCACAGCGACCTGCTGAATTACTTAATGCTATACATCGCTGTTTATTGACATCTCGAGATACTTTTCTCCCGTATTTTCTGCATGCACGGCTTGCATGCATATTTTTCAAGCATATTTTATTTCTCGGAAGAAATTGTTTTGAATAATTTATGAAATGTTGGAAATAAATTTACAAGAGTTTGACTGTGTAGTTAGCTATCTACTTAGAAGATAAAAGGGATATAAAAATGTGATTAATGGTTTTATTCGGACTATAAAAATTAAATCATAAATCCTTTTTAATGGAAAGGCATTATATGCCGGAAAATTTTTCCTTCCGATTTTACTTTTAAGGGACAAATATAAAGTACCCATTAAGATCTCTTTCATGCTAGCCTTTCATTCAAAATTACGATAAATGCGATTCAATTCGTTTTCACAATAAACTGCAAGTCTTCTACTTTATTTATATTAGAAAAGTATAATAAAGATTTTTAGAAACAATGGATACTGAAGTTTAAGAAACAAGCTAAGGTCATAAACAAAACTAAATAGCATCTGACAGCTATACATAACGTTCATATATCTGTGGCTTATAGGAATAACGACTTAACCCACTTGTATACGTGTTTTCGAGAAATCGCCATTTTAAAGTTTCTGTCATGACAGTTCATATGAGGCGTTTCACGTCAACTGCTCCAGATCGGCGCGCGAGTGCCAAATCGTGCTATTTCCAACTCATGTTTATGCTACTAAAATGTACTTAAAAAAATTGTTTGATAAGCGTTTTCAACGTGTTTTTTTCCTCAGCTTTCCAATGATATAGGCAGTTTTTTCGAAATTTTCCATTTTCACCTTCAAAAACTACAAAACATCTTATATCTCAAAAACCGCGCTGGGGCAGTTGACGTGAAACGCCTCATATGTAAGATCGAAATCCGCGAGATGAATCATAACAGTTTAGACATTTACAAAAGTATCGAATATCTTTCGAACCCCACTATCAGCTGCTAGAATACATTTTTGTTCTTTGTATAAAGAAACAAAACAATGCAGTTAAGTCGTTATTCCGGTAACTGTGCAGTGAAATGGTTTAGGGAAATTGTTCAAATAAGATAAATAACATAGTTATTTTTACACTGAAAACATAGAATACGAATTCTTTTTTAAATATTCATTTCCGCGCATGCGCCTCCCAACGAAATGTGCGTGAAGTCAACGGAATTCGATAAACCGAATACCGAACGTTACTCGGTTACTGTTTATGCACACTCGCCCCATCGCCCGGCAATCAAAGCTGTTGTGTTACCTTCTATTATCTATTACCTTTGATCTTTGTTGCTATAAAATAGGTATGTCATAATCTGTTTATTGCATAGTATTAACTTCAAACGGTGCTTTTAATTAAATATAAATATTCAGTTAAGTGGTTTTTCCGGGCACATGTGCAGTTAAGTGGTTATGCACTTAGCTGATATTTGCTCTTTGAACGCGTTTCAGTTTTCCGGACCAAGTCTACATGAAAAAGAGTAGTTAGAAGGTATAAATTCCGATGTTAACTCAATTTTGACCCTCAAGTGGGTTAATTCGTTATTCCTGGAAGCCACAGATATACGCTTAACATACAAATTATTTTTACACAAGTTCAATAATAAAGTTTTTATTTCTTATTTATAGGTGAAACTTTAAAGTAAAATCACGCAATAGTATTTCTTTTAAAACAAACCAAATTTTACCATTTGCAACAAAGTTATGAGTCATATTTTCAAATACATATTTTTAGAAAAAAAAATTACGAGTACAATAAACTCTACCAATTCTGAATTCTGTTGATTTAATTTACATTCAAACGCGTTCCAAACATACATGTTCAATCGGATTACAATGAACGTCCATAAGAGAGTGATTTGACGAAAATTGTAAACTTGCAGCTTGAGAATTGTGGGGATTACTAGTGCGGTGGGAATGAAGTAGCCACTAATACTATGGAGGAAGAGACACTACGCCGATTTCACGTAATCGAACATCTAATGTCTGGTTTATGATTCAGACAACATTGATTTTTATAAAAAAATTAGTTTGACGATTCGAACCCTGCCTAAAAATATCAATATTAGAAAATTAATAAATAGCAAGATTAAAACGAAATTCTATATAAATCAGGGCTTCGAACGATTTGCACGTAGCATAATAATATAACTTCAAAGCATGCCACCGAGTAGTCGGTAACCTAATAATAACAAGGTTGATCACTGATACGACTATATACCTATGCAAACCATTAGCGGATTACCAAGTCATATGCATAAGCCATAATAGATGTAAAACTACGGCAAAGTTTAATGTTAATCAAGTAATCAGTCCGATTGCATTCTCTAAAGTGTATTGATTAAATTTTTAACTTTCATTGAATGAGTGTAAAATGTAATGGGAAAAATTAAAATTGATAGACTAATTAAAGTAGACAGCATAAACGAGTAAAAAATAAACAAACTTCTCTACTGTGCAGTAATTGAATAAATAAATTTTGACTGTACATACAACAATGCTTACTCGTTTGTCTTGCTGATAATTCTTTGCACAATGTTACTCAATTTTGTTATTTTTGATGTTTCAGTCTGTGTTCACGCCGTTAGAAATAACAGCTGCCCTCTTCGCCGCAACCATACACGACGTTGATCACCCTGGTCTTACCAATCAATTTCTTATTAACTCAAGTAAGAATCGAAAACCAATAGCTCGGAGCAATTACTTTATCCGATGGAAAACCTAACTGTTAAACGTTTGCTTGCAGGTTCAGAATTAGCTTTGATGTACAACGACGAATCCGTGTTAGAAAATCATCATTTGGCAGTTGCGTTCAAGCTGCTCCAAGCCGAAGGCTGCGATATATTTGCCAACTGCACGAAGAAACAGCGCCAGACCCTGAGGAAGATGGTCATCGATATGGTATTGTCCACTGACATGTCCAAACACATGTCTCTCCTCGCCGACCTCAAAACTATGGTGGAGACCAAGAAAGTTGCCGGTTCTGGCGTGCTATTACTCGACAACTACACAGACCGAATACAGGTAATTTTCTATTTCAAGTCGGTCTAGTTTTCCGCTGTAATTAAATTCTCGATAAAGAACTTATAAAACAATTATGAGAAATATTCTCCACTCGGCTTTAAAGTATCAATCACTATACTTTGTTAATTACAGTTTCGAATCAAATTTTTTCAGTTTAATGAATAAGTGCACTTAACACATATATAGGTATATTATCGACTATCAAATAATAAATAATAAATAATGTAAGAGAATTTATTTGATTATGATGAGAAAGTAAAGTACAAACTTTTGTTTTTAACAAAAAAAAAAAAAAATTAATATGTAATATGTTTCCATTTAATTTTAACAAACGAACCCATTGAATTTGTATGTCTACAGGTCTTGGAGAACTTGGTGCACTGCGCCGATCTCTCTAACCCGACGAAGCCGCTGGCACTGTACCGGCGCTGGGTCGAGTTGCTCATGGAAGAGTTCTTCCAGCAGGGCGACAAAGAGCTCGAGCAGAACTTGGACATCAGTCCGATGTGCGACCGACACAACGCGACCATCGAGAAGTCGCAAGTCGGCTTCATCGACTACATCGTTCACCCGCTCTGGGAGACCTGGGCCGACCTCGTGCACCCCGACGCCCAGGACATACTCGACACTCTCGAAGAGAACCGCGACTGGTACCAGTCGATGATACCGCCGTCGCCACCCCCTGACTCCGCACATCAGCAGTCCGGTGATCAGGATAGGCTGCACTTCCACGTGAGTAATTCTTTCGATCTATTCTGCAACTTTTTTTAGTCCAAAGATACCTCGATTGAATAATTTATATATTGTTCCGTTTAAAAAAAAATATGTAAAATTATTTTTGATGAAGGAACTCTTAACGATTTAAAACTTACAACCAAGATTGAGACTATCGAAATGCGATTCAAAGTGAAAAAAATATCAGATACAAAATTACGCAGGGATGAAATGCAACAAGTAAACACTTTATCTTTTTTTTCGAATTCTTGCTATTTCATTTATCTACGCTATTGTAATTAATGTATGAAATTGAAACACATTGCGATTTATATATCGAAGGAATAAATTATGTGTGTGTGTGTGTGTGCGTGCGTGGGTGTGTGCGTGCGTGCGCGTGTGTGTGTGTGTGTGTGTGT
The DNA here is from genome assembly GCA_036365515.1 of Torymus aiolomorphi. Lineage (NCBI taxonomy): Eukaryota > Metazoa > Arthropoda > Insecta > Hymenoptera > Torymidae > Torymus > Torymus aiolomorphi. The sequence continues at coordinate 95,760,784 of CM070874.1, forward strand.
GTGTGTGTGTGTGTGTGTGTGTGTGTGTGTGTGTGTATTTAATAAGGCTAATTACAAGAATACCACACGATGTTTAGCATTATTGTAATATTGCTGATTTGTATTACGTATAATGTAACACTAGTTCAGTTAAAATTAATCAAGGTATTACCAAAATAATTATAACATTTCTGTAATACTTCAGTTTAGGATCACCAAGTATCAAATTTAACGCTTATACTTGGTTATTCGAAATTCAATTAATTGATATGATAGGATTCATTAAATATTGATGCAGTTAAGGCTGCCGATTTTAATTTGCAAGGTCTCATTTTGTTCCTTGTATACAATTTCAGATCATGTTACCGATATGAAAATTGAAAATTTTTCAAAACCTGCAATGATGCAACTATTTGTTTAACTCAACTCTCTATAAAAAGCATACATGAACCTATAAACAATTATTGCAGGTTTTGAAAAATTTTCAATTTTCATATCGGTAACATCACCTGAAATTGTACAAGGAATAAAATGAGACCTTGCAAATTAAAATCGGATGAAAAATGAAAAAGATTTATTGGTTTTGTTGATTTTTTTTTCAATTGGCGATATTTTCTTTAATAATATTCAAATTTCTTTGAAAAAAATTTTTTTACTTCAAGAACCCTTTTTTCATACAATATTGTTTCTCAAATTATAACATGTGAAGTAAGCATCGTAAAAGATTTGTATATTTATGTACGTATATATAACGCCGGAGCCACCGTAATATTCAATAAATAAACGATTTTAAGTAAATTAGCCGTATACTGGGTGTAATTCAGCCATTCCTATTTGGTTAAATGTTTATAAAAAATAAATTTAAAGGGGGTTTTGGTATTAAAGCTAAAAGAATTGCAATTATTAAATTTATTTAACAGAACCTTTGTATTATTGGTGTATATTTTTCTTTTTCAATCGTCAATATACAGATGTAAACGCAGAAAATCGATTTACTTCATATTGTTGATGATAATTTAGTTTATTTTTATGTGCTTCACATAACAATTAATGTATAGTAGATGACGATTCTTTATTGGTTATTTAGAAAACATATTTCATTATTAAGTATATGTTCGTATTTAATTTCAGTTTTAATAGCAAATTAAAGCTTGTATTGATAGAAACATTGAACATCGCATTTACAAAATCAAATTTCGTCAAAAATAAAATACAAAATTTACACAACAATGTGAAAAATAAATAATAATCTGTAATATTTTAAACAGGAAAACCATTTCTATTTCCTAGAATATGTATAAAATATTGTATCAATATGATTAATTGGTTTTTTTCCTTAAAAAAGATGTTCCTTAAAACTTCACTATAGAAAATATTTCTAATTTAATATATTCGCGTATTTGATGTATAATAACATTTTTATTTACACTAATGTTTACATTCTATTATAACAAATATGTAGTTATCTGTTTTTCTTTTTTTTTTTTAATGCATATTTTTACACCTAAGATTCATTTTTAAGAAAAAATACGATGGATGATGAATGTATTTTATTTAAAATACAACATTACGAACTGTTATTTCGTACTCGCGAGGATATTGATGGGATCGATTTCAAAACGGAAATGCGTAATTGTTGCAGGTGACGCTGGAGGAGGGCGAGGAGCCACAACACGGCGACACGGGTAGCCCGGACAAGGCGCGCAGTCTGTCGACCGACCAGGGCAACGCGAGCGACCCCGAGGATGTTGGTGCCGCGGGCGACGCTGGGATGTGACGGAGGCTCGCGGGCTTCTGTAAAAAGCTCTATGAGAAAGTGCAGCAGACCTGGTGGCGCGTGCGCCAATGACTCCATCTCTGCTGCCTCTTCTTCCTCCCTCGCCCTTTTCTCATCATTATAGCTCCGTGATTCGATCCCCCACGTTATCGTCCCCCTCCCCCCTCCCTCCTTTCTTCCCTTCCGAGACGCAATGCGCGCAAACATACCCACACACGCATACACCATACACATCCATACATATACTCGTATACACAGACACACGGAGAGATCGTCGATCGAAGACTGAGGAGGATTGAGGCGATTGAGCGAGAACGAGACATACACAGCAACACGAGCGCGTCAAGAGTCTCGGGCACGCGCACCTGCGCGCCAACACACGTACACACAGAGGACGAGCTTAAAATTAAAACAAGAGACACAAGAGATAATGAGGAGTAAACAAGGTGCATATAAGATAACAAAAAAAAAATGACAAAAAAAAACGTATAGAGTATAATTACGCAAGAGCGCGCGGAGATGCACTGATAGTGCGAATGGAGGACGCGATGTGAAGAAGCCAAATGATCTACGTAACGAGTTTTTTCGTCTTTTCGTTTTTTCGTTTGTCGGTCGTTCGAGGAGCGGAGAATTCGGCTGGCCCGAAGGTAATTAACAAAGGAGAAACAAACCAAACGCGCTACATGCATCGGTCGACATGTGTGTCGCACGTTTCGTTGGCGAGCCTTGTATTATTATTATGATCATTGTCACTATTGATTATTGCATCGTGTTTTTATTCGCGAATCGGCACGACACGATTCGAGGCGCGCGTGCAGAAGCGAGCTATATAGTGTGTCGCGCGCAGCGACGCAGCCCTTTTCGTCCTCGACAATGAAGTTCGATTTCCTCGCGTATTTTTCCGTTCTCATGTAGATACAAGCAAGATGCCAAACTATAAGCAGAGTGATATAATAGGTAAATGACAAACTGGCTGTATAACATTGTGATTCGCGGCGGCCCTGTCGCCGTAGTGCTAGAGAGAAAAAGGGGAGGTGAAAAGGGCTGCGTCGTCGCGGACGTTGATGGAGAGAGAGGGGGAAATAATAAGAGAGGAACAGAGGGGTGCTCCGAGGGAAACTATTTTTCTTCCAACCTTCTCGTGAGTCGGGTTACACAAGTACACTTTCTAACGACATATCAGCGAGGAGCGTTTATATTGCAAAATTAGTGTTGCACCTGGCGAGGGGGAGAGGAACAATCGTTGCGAATATTGTAGGATTGAATCTCCAGCGAAAAGGCAGATAGCTATTATATCGGTCGGGGTGTCGATTCGCTCACGTCTCCATATATACCTATATATAGAGTCCGGGCACCATTCGGGAAACAAAGTCGCCGCGGAAAATGCCGGAAGCGCTCATTAAGGTTTTACGCGGACCGTCTTGGTGGAATCAAAGATTTACAAGCGACGATGAAAAATTTACGATATTTTTGCCGTGCGGAGGCGAGACGACTCTGTCGTCCGAGTAGACGGTTTAGCGGAGCAAGTAACTCGAAAGTACATGAAAAATTAAGCGATAAAACTCACATAGTCCCGATCGCTCACTATGGTGCTTAAATATATACATATTACGCGGAGTTAGACGCCCGCGCGATGGCGAGTGACGGTTAATTATTCTCACGGACTGCGTTCACGGTTGCGTTTGCGTTCTATGATTTTTCCTTTTCGTTTTTCTGCGTTCGACGTTTACTCGTTTCTTTTCTCGTCGCAGAAGAAGAACAAGAAGATGATGCTGAAGAAGAAGAAGAAGAAGAAAAAGAAGAAGAAGAAAGGAAGAAGCAATTAATTTTAATATACAACTGCGCAAAAGCTGGCCTTTCAGGGTTTGTATTAAAATTAATGCACATTCGAAAATTAAAAAAAAAAAAGACAAAATAATAAACACAGAGAAAAGCGATGCTACGATGTTTATATATTAAATGCGGCGGCGCGCGTACGCCCTGCAGACAATTATGATGTACAGTGTCGTAGACAAAAGTGCGAATCTCGTGGATGCATAGTCGTTTTTTAAGGAAAAAGATGCAAAAAATTCAAGCAAAAAACAAAAGTGGAACAAAAGAGAGAGAGAGATAGAATATTAAACCGCTACAGATAGAAGTCCAAAAGTCTTTTCTCTCATATTACATGTCGAAGGTCACGGAGAAGCTCCATTAGTCCACTCTTCTCGCGCGAAAAAGCGAAAAAAAAAGACGTGCAAGAAAAGGAGAGTGCAGCTGTCATTATGGTATACCTACCTTTATTACCGGTTTGTAATCGTAGTTAATCCGGGATTCGTCCTTGAGAGAGTCGGATGGAAAGTCACACGCGGAAATTGCGTTTCTCTCGCCGCCGTCGCGCCACCATTAATGTACTCTGATGAATTTTCGCAAACGTCGAAAAGTGTCCAAATGCACAATGAGCGCCACGCGGTTTTGTCGCCGTCGCGCGCGAGTTATACTCTGACGTTGTGTTCGTTTAACTTGAATTTTATTCGACAAGTACGAGGTAACGTGTTTTCCTATGGGTTCTTATATATACCAAAAATTGTTGTTTCGAAGTGAATTTTAAAACTTTTTATTAGAATATTAATTGTTTGAGAGATGCTGTAACCAAATCGATTCTATTAATTCTAATGTTTGAAATAAAGCATGTCAATTAAAAACAATTTTATACTTGTAAAATATGTTAGCTTTTCTAATACATTGTACAGTAATAAGTGATTTTAAAAATGTTTTAATGATGTTGCAATAATTAAAAAAAAATTATTTCTTGTGCGTTACTTGATCTTTTTTTCTTTTGCTAAAATTTTAATAATTCCTTTCATAGTTGATTCGTAATTTTATTAACGTCATCAAATAAGTGAAAGTGGTAAATGTATAAGTACAATAATTTTATTTTTACTAAAAGTTATTTTGTAATCTCTACCGTTTTTGTATTACTAATTTAGATTTTATTTTAGTACCAACCCATATTAATTTACAAAAAATAAAAGTAAAAAATGTAAAAAAAAAGTTATGAAAGTGATATCCCTCCGACTCTTTCACGCGGCGAAATAGAATCACTCGCGCGTCTCTCTCCGCTTGCGCTTAAGTAGATCACACACATACACATACACACAATTACGTCGTTATTTAGCTGATGATGTCCGATTGAGGACCAACAAAAACATTCATGTGCGCCCATAATCGAGTTTTGTGATGAACGGATTGAAAATAAAAAATAAATGCAAGAGAGGAGACAATTTTTCTCAGCTGATACCGACGCGCTTTTCACATCTGGTTAACATCATAAGCTAGGAAATGCGCGTACGCGCATGCAATATTGTGAGTCAAGCACAAAAGGTCGCAAACTGCATTCGGTATAAGCTCACGAGAAAAAGCCAATGATTCGCAAAAAGCAAAAATACCCGACAGGAGGAGTCGCGAACGAGAAAAGTCCGTAGATATAATTCGCGTGTAGAGTACCTAAAGAAACTCCGACGTAATCGCATTAGTTTATGAGGAAAAAAAAAACAAATTACAAGTAATAATCGATGTGTGTGTCATAGACATTGAATCTAGCGAGTGTCTGGTGCTGGTCACCAAGGTTTGGTTGACAATTTTAGTCTTTAAGTCCCTAGAATTAAGCCTGATTTTTTTCTCCACTCTCGACCCTAATTTCCCGTTTTATTCATTTTCTTCTCCTACTTTTGTGTGTTGTTTTCTCGAAGGAGTCGTTATTAAATTTAGGAGAAAAAAATATAACCCGCGCGGAGACCGACAGAGAAAGATAAAGAAAGAAAAGAGATCGGAAATCGAAAAGAGTGCTCACACATATATACGAATACACAGGGAAAAAGGCAAAACAGGAAAAAGCTCCTAATGGTTTTCTCGAGGCTTGTGTATTACCCGCTTTTGTTCGGAAAATGTTTCGCAAAATGTACTGTCGTACAGGAAAAAGATTAACGTCGAACTCTAACGCTCGGCGTCCGTTTTTTTTTTTTCGTTCGTTTGTTCTTCTCGTTTAAACCGTGCGTGCGATAAAAGTAGCCGCATCTCGCGAGGCTTCGTAGCTCTGCGAGTGTATTTGTCAATGAAAATATATATGCGGATTGTCACGTTTTGATTGATGTGCGGACGACGAAATATTGTTTATTACGGACACTCATTCTGAACGCTATCATTATTGTCTTTTTTATTATTTATTACCTATGCATCGAGTCTGCTGTAACGGTGTTAAACAAAACCAAAAAAATACAGAAGAGAAGAACTACGACAACTGCAACTACTCAATAGCGCATAATCCTTTATGAAGATGATGAAAAAGAAAAAGAAAATGCAGCGTGTTTAATTGCTGGACAGTTAAATGAACATGTATTAATATCATGTAACCCTTGTACGAATATATGTGTAATAAAAACATATTTATTGTCTGAATGTGCGTTCACATTTTATTATTTAAAAAAGCCTAAACAATTTTGTATTATTACCTTTAAAAACTAAAATTAGTTTTTTAATAACACAAATGTATGATTATGTAGCAATAAAATTTAAATTTAATTTTCACGCTTGATAATAATTAGAAATGTGTAAAAACTTATACGTAAATTTATTTATAAATATTGTCAATTAATTACCTACAAATCTATCAAATTATTATCTGCCAAATTGATTCTCTGTCAAATTGTTTTTTTTTAAGATTTTTAAATATAATAACAGATAAATTTAGTCAAACTTATGATTTATTGACACGATTTATATATATATAGTAAATTTTTTTTTTAATAAATCAGTTTATAGTACATATGGTAAGGAATGGCAAATATTTTCTATAACGCAATATTCTTTTGATACAATGATATGAACATTATACCATTGACTTACTCCAATCCACTTTAATTATAAGAATTATCGATATTTTTTATAAAACACTTTATTGATGTAAAGATATGTAACAATATTTTCTTGCGTTTGATCAAAAAGTTAACATGCACCAAGACAATACTTTATATTTTAAATACAATAAATAGTACGATTGTCACCTTTTTATTCAAATCTAATTTAATATTCAAAATTCCTAGTAACAATAAATAGTTAGACACATGTCCTTGTCATATTTGTATTGAATGAATATATTAACAAAAAAATACATATAGATGATAATCTTATATAAAGAATAACAACTATTTGAACTTTATTATACGCTTAAAAGCGACTCTTAGTATAAAAATACTGCTAAAAATCGAATCATGTACATTGATATAATATGTTACTTGAAAATTATAGAAATTTTACAATATTATTTACTACATTTATAGAATATTTCTTTTCGTACATTTAGATGCGCATAATGTCAACTTTGTATTTTGCATTGAACATTTTGGTAAATGGAACACTTAACGAATTGACACAATGGTAGATGATTTTTTTGGAAATCTTATTCTTCTTTTTATAAAAAAAGACTATTAAGGTAGTTCTTTCACTCGAAGCATAGTTTTTATTGTGCAAATCATTTTTTTCTGCTAATTTTTTTTTTTTTTTAGCTATAGATAATGTGGAAATTTACAAATGGATTGAAAAATTTTAATAAGCAATCTACAACTTCAATCTAATGGATTATCATCAACGACAATGATATATTTAAGCTAGAAAATTAATTTGTTCAATATTAAACGAGTGTAAAATTTTTAATGTAGGTTGTGAAAATATACATATTTTGCGATTGTACATTAAACTGGCATTCAAGATAAGAACTACCTTAACATACGAGTCTGACTTTTCATTGGAAAAGTGCGTCGTAATAGCGCGAAAAGTATCATCGCGAGCCTTACGAGCAGTTGGTGGCTTGTGTCGGCGGTGCGACCTCGGCATATGAGCCGTCTCCCTTCTTCTCGATTGTCGTCTTGATAAGCTCAGCTGAGGGCTGCTTGCGGTCGTACGCCCAACCGATCTTGGCGAAAGTGTCGATGAAAACAGTGCTGAGGTCGATCATGTAGTGGCCGACCTCCGAGGCCTTGTAGTCCCAGGGGAAAACGTGGTGATAATTGTGCCAGCCTTCGCCGCCCGTCGCATACGAGATCAGAATGTTCTCCGTGGGTGCAATCATTCTACCATGGAAATTTTCAAGATTAATAATTAAAGTAACAATTTTCAGTATTTTTCAAATGTCTCGAATATCTCGTTAATTTAATTGATATATTTGGTAGAACGTTCTTATTTAACTGATTTTCTATTTAGTGGGCATCATTAATATATAAAAGCTTCTAATTTACATTTGATTAAACTGAACAGCTAAATTGACAAAATGTCTCGTATTGCACTAATTCTAAACTGCGAAATGCATACTCTTACAACAACATGATATGGGTCAAGCTCAGTCTTCAAATTTGAGCTTAATAGCGCAAGGTTTGAAACTGCTGAGCATTAAGTAAAATATTTCATTCAATCATCTAATGCGAGCGGTCGACTTTCGCGTACAAACTTATTTGAAATTAAACAAAAGATAATAGGAATGAGTATAATCTATGTATTTTAATTTAACTGTTCGGTTTATTTTCATATAATAGAAACCCAAATAATATATCGTAATATCTGAAATAGAAAATTTATAACTTCTATTATCAACTAAAATCATAAAATTATATTAACATAAAAAATTTTTTTAACAGTTTTTAATCTATTTTTTAATCTAAAGTACTTTTTTATCGTTACAACTAAAATAATATATAGTGCTATTGAAGTAATTACGTCATAAGATATAGTGATAAAGATAAAATTGTTCAATCTTTTTGAAAGGTCTTTTTATTAGATGAAACAAAATATGATGAAAAAACTTACTTGTCGTATGGTCTCCAACCAAACATATGCGCTACGCTATTGACGCACCAGGTGGCGTTTAGCACATAAGCGTAACGCATAAAAATTTGCGATGTGATTGCATAATACCACTCTTCATTCCAGAGATATACTGGAATTATAGTTGGCAAAAAGAAGCAGAAAAATGTTTTTAGTTCAAGGAAGTACCTAACAAGAAAAAAAAACATTTTGTAAACTTTACATAACGATGTTCTTAAATTTAATCATGTAAAGCAATATAAAATATACAACAAGGTGATTCATTTTAAATATACTACAAAATTCTATCTTGCTTGTATGAAGAATAGCTTTTCATAAAGCTTAATTTTTAAGTGTAATGAAAATGACAATATTTTATTAGTAACACCGGCACACAAAAAAAAAGATGGTAATTATAAGAGACTAGACAATATTCCTTCTATTTTGGCCTTTTCAACAAGAATTGAAGCCAGAATTGCTGAAATTGCGTTCTAAGACTATATCTTTTTTTTTAAATATAGCTTTTTAGCTATATTTTTTTCTCCGAAACTTTTGTGCGCCTGCGTAATCAAATCTACATAATATTTTATAATTATATATTGTTGCTTTTAAACTAAAATATTTCAATACTCTTCTAAAAACGTTATCACTTATTTTAAATCCAATAAAAGGCTTACACGTATTTGACATACATTGATTTTATGACTTAAATTAATCCAATGATCCAAGTTAAAGCTTATTAACATTAAAAAAAAGTATTATAGTAAATGCCAGTGAAAGAATTCAGTGATATTATCGTATTAAATTTGAAACTAACTTTTGACCAAATTGAATTACGGGATCAGCGAGAATGTCGCTCATGTCAATTTGACGGCCTTTCCTTATGACTTCTGGGTGTTTCCGCAGCATTAGCCAACCCACATGGGAGAAGAAGAACCCTCGATTGCTATTGTGTGGATCCGCGTTGGTTTCCGAAAATTTATGATGGACTCGGTGATCCCTCACCCAGTCGAATATCGAATTCTAGCGCCAAGAGACACAGCATTAATATTTATTGCTCATTATGACGCATTCAGAGGAAAGGATAAGAATCACTTGGAACATAAAAACGTACTAAAGATATATCATTTGTAATTTCAAAATGTATTGCTATATATAATTTAAAATACGATATTAAATGATATTTAAAATCAAAAGACTTATGTTTAAATTGAGTCAAATGAAATTCTCCTTTTTCAACGAGTATAAATTATTTATATTCATAAAATAATTAAATTAAATGTACCATTCCTGCTGTACAATAGCAACACAAAAGTATTATTCTAAGAGGAGTTTTCGCCTTATATGAACGATGTGTCCAAAGTCTGTGCACTCCAGCACCAACGCCAAATGAAGCTGTGACAGCAACTATCCAAGCTTTGAAACAAAAATAAAATTTGAAACAAAAAGAAATTTTCGCCTCTCTTTAGATAATATAATGCAGGGTAAATAAAGTCTCATATTCATATATGAGACTTTATTAAATAAACAAATAATTTCAAATAAGCATTTATATAATACATGATGAAAATAAATTTAGTTTATTTAAGAGTATCGATTCGATCCTTTTATAATAAATTAAGGTTTAAGAACGGTAAATATTGATAAGGTCAAAGCAGTTTGAATTTCCACTGTGACGATATCAATACATAAAAATATTACATATTACTATACGTAATTGTTTACAAGCATGAAAAGATATTTTTATATATATTCATATATATTAGTAAATCTACAAAACCGTCACACTTTTTGTGTCACAAAACTGCCGATAATTTTTTTTAGAAGCACACTTCCTATACATGATTTTTTTCGTTCTTTATACCTTAATTTATATAAAAGTAATGTTGAACAAGTAAAAAAACTTTTGTGACACGGTTTTGTTTACTGAAAATGATTTTTTTAAAAATGCTCAAAAATGATCCTTTGTCAGGAAAAATAATACGGAAATTCTGAAAAAAGAGAATTAAAGTAGAAAATGAGAGCTTTCATTTGCTTTTTTGAAAATTAAACAATGTTGATTTCTTTGAAAGTTACGTAGCTTTGAAGATCAGCTTAAAATGCACAAAAAACGTTGAAAAACAATAAAGACTGTAAAAGGCAAGATTATGTACATCGACGTAGTATATCCTGCATTTTAAGCTCATCTTCGAAGCTACATAACTTTCGAAGAAATCAGCATTTTGTAATTTTCAAAAAAGCAAATGAAAGTTCTCATTTTCTAGCTTAATTCTCTTTTACCAGAATTTCTGTATTATTTTTCCTGACAAAATGGCTAACATTTGAAAAAGGGTAATTTTTGAGCATTTTTTTAAAATCATTTTTAGTAAACAAAACCGTGTCACAAAAGTTTTTTCACTAGTTCAACATTACTTTTACATAATTTAAGATATAAAGAACGAAAAAAATCATGTATGGGAAGTGTGCTTCTAAAAAAAATATTCCTCAGTTTTGTGACACAAAAAGCGTGACGGTTTTGTGGATTATCTCATAAATAATATATAATACTAAATTATGATTAACTAATAATTTGGAAAGAATTACGTTATTTATAACTAACTATAGATATTAAAATACTTGAACATGTACTTAAATAATGATGGACTCACCCCATATTGCTGTTTTTGGTCGTTGCAAGTAAGGAAACGTAATATAACTATATAGTGCTATAAAGTGAAACAGGCCTATCGCGATGACGTTTCGCCATATCAATTGGTGTATGGTGAAGCTCGAGCTTTCTCGTTTGTCCTTCGTTTCGGAATCAACATCCTCTTTACTGTCTTTCGTCACACCATTGCTCTCCTTCAGCATGCCATTAGCCTCCTTTAAAATGCCATTACTTCTTGGGTACTCGCCATTCTGTGTTTTCGAGGATTTGATGTTGCCTCCGTCGTAGGAGGATTCCGTCTCCATCGTCACCTCGTCCGGAAGCATCTTTCCGGCTTTCCGCGTTTCTCTGCGATGAAATCAGAATGCATTAGCGTCCTTAATTTCTTCACGTGATCCACACATTGAGAGCACATATAATACCACTTAAAACTTTTTAACCAACGACCATGAAACCATTGCCTTGTGAAGCGAACTGCTTAATACATCTTCATTTGAATTTCCTTTTCACATTACATAGTTAATTATTTACATGGCGGTCTCGTATGTTTTAAATTCATGCCTCTCAATTTCTGCATTTAATCTAAAGATAGAAATTTCATGAAACTTCATACGCCAATAACATTTGACAAATTATGTCAAATTAAAAGGCAAAAATTTAATCCGTTGGCACTGTGTAAAGAATTTTTTATATGATTTATCAATGGCTTGCCATTTTAACGCACGTTAATGTATCCTTTCAACTGACTTCCCTATAGATAATTTAACTTTTATTAAGAACAATTTTTCTCAATAACTGCCAATTTTAGAGATAGAATGAAACGCGAAGGAAAAAATTAATCTTTGACGTTTTACCTGTAAGCAAGTGAAGGACAAATTTAGAAGAGCTATATGTAGACGTTAGCGGTTCAGGAAAATTTTCAAAGTTGTAAATAAAATATGGAAAACCTCCCGAGACAGAACAAAAACTGATCCCCCTCAATAACAACGAGACCATTAAAATGTACGGCGAATGGCAAAAGGTAAAGTTCGCGCAACTCCAACTCGAGGCAAAGACGACAAAGTTGTAAAAGTATGTTAGAGGAGGAGAAGAATAAACGAAGGAAGAAGAAGCGTCGTGCAGAATTTAGCAAGATCAGTCTTCTCACCTCTCTCAACGACTCGCGGCGTCGTCGTCGGCGGCGGCGGCTCGTCACCCGAGACAGTGCGCGCGAGTGTTCGCGAACCGACGAATCGCGCGCGGCTGGACTCCCTAGATTATAAACACGAACTGTCGGCAGCGACGAAAAAAGCGCCGATCTGAATGTGCGACGTGCGCGCAGTCACGATGCACTCTCGCAAAACCGGGATGAAGAGAGAAAGAGAGAGAGTGAGCATAGCCTATGCCCCTGCCGATGGCTAGTGCGGGCGCACGGGAGTAGGAGGCCCGTCCGCCTTATTGAAAATGAACAGCCCGAGCGGGGCACCCCACATCCGTCCATTAAACCGAGGCTCGCGGGGAGACGCACAGACACATTCTCGTGCGGCTCTCGAGAGGCCACGCAGCAGCAGCAGCACGAGCCATCGGCCGATCGCGAAAAAATAAAAAGATCCGGTCTCTCGCTTATCATCGCGTATATAGATTCTCGGTATTTAAACTTTTTTCGCCAAAATTACGAAAAACGAACTCCAAAGCAGTATCTATATTTTTTTACTTTTAATTGTTATAAGGATTAGCAAGCTCAATATGCCAGGATTTATTCATAGAAAACTTATGCAAAACTAATACCACGTGCTACTGTCACCAAAAGCTAATCGCTTATGCAAATACCTTGAAAGTTCTATATGTTACGATTCGAAATTGTGTCCTAAGAATAATAAGCTTTCGTTATCTGCACAGTATATATCATTTTTTTATCGCCAAATAGATATTATAAACATTATAAACAACTTTTTAGTACTCTTCCAATTCGTATTTTCTATCAATGGATAATATGCGAGTTTAAATGAAATTTTTATGCTGAAAGAACTTTTTCCACCTATTTATAATGTATCTAACAAACTTTTAAAGATAATCAGATCTTATTTTTTTTGTAATTTGATAAAAAGGAAAAAAGAACATACTCACTTTAAAACGGATCAATAAGAATTACATCATGCTATATATCGTTAAATAAATCAATGAAATGTATTAATTTCATTGATGGTCAGCGAATAGTAGCACATAAGGTTAATCCAGCTAGCAGACTTTAAAAGGTTGCTGATTCGAGGCTACGCAATAAAAATAAAGAATTTCAAAGAGGGAAAAAGCTTGTTTGACAATAATTTTTTGAACTGTTCAAAATTTAGGTTCTGGCATAAATTTCACCGTCGCTGTTAATATTATTATTAATATTAAAAAATACAATTTTTTAATGACCCTTATGTAAAGATTAGTACGATTTGGTTTTTGTTGAAAATATTATTTCAATGAATTGCGCGATTTTCTCGAAAAAAATTTATTAACACTTTAAGTGCTGACAATATATAAGCATTTTCTTACTCATATGCCAATTTGTTTAGATATTTGAACTATTTCTTTAACATGAAATAATTTATTCTTTTGAACTAAAGTTATATAATTTCATGAAAAAAGTACATCCTCTTGTGGATCATAATTTACTACAGAAAAACAGTTTCTTTAAAATTTTATACGACCCAATATAACTCCTACAGCACTTTAAGTGTTAAAAACTAAATAAATATTTAAGTATGACCTGTGAAACTCATAAAGCAAAAAGTTTTACTCGATCTTTAAGTCATATATTTTTAACTGAACAGAAACAAAATTAGAGAATTCATAACTAATCGTTTTCCTAATTATACAATTTAATAATAAAAATATTTCAAATAACGTAACTTACCAAAAATAAGATTTAAATTTATTACTTGATTTTCAAGTGTTTCAAATTTAAAATAAATCTCACAACATTTTCTTATAGGATTAAAAATAATTTTAATTATTTTATAAACAAGATTTTATGTTTATAAATCACTTTTCAATACGAGGAAGTTCCCCTTTATTTTTAGATCACAGTCTAGTCAGAAATACATGATGCTACGGGAAAATTATTGCAAAAAGCGTTTCAATTGCAGATGAAAATCAAGTTCATATTTTGTCTTCACTAATTCCATTCATGCTAAATTTTCTGTAGTCTGGTAATGAAATGAATCTGTAGAAAGGTATTAGTCTTAAAATTGTTCATCGCTTCGAGGTATCTTCCAAATCAACAATCGAACTTGTCTCGAGTGAAGAAACGACCACCGTATAAAGAAAAGACACCACCGCCAGCACCGACAAACAGAAAATTTAATCAAGAGTCTGTCACAACGCAGCACGACACACTTTTTTTAATCACCGCGGCAAATTGCCACGAAAATTCGTAATCTTCTCATGCTCTCTTTCGCGGTCGCTCGACTACTTGAAATATTCAGCAGCGACGAGCGGCGGCGGTGGCTGCGACGGCGGCTGCAGCGGCGACACTTTAGGCCATTAGGGCGCTCATTTCGCACAGACCTTGACTCGCGCTCGCGCACACGTCGTTTTCGAATTCGCGGATAGCTCGCACACACGGAGTCTTCAAGGCACTTGCGCCGCCGCCGCCTCGCGTTGCATTGTGCGCGATTTTAAAGGGTTTCAGCGAGCGCCGGCGGCGAAGCCGTGCTGGGCTCACCACCCGCGAGTCGCGGCCAGCTATATGAGCCGCAGCTGCATGAGCTGTGACGACGGGGGCATGACATTTCTTGTCGCGACATTTGCGACCGAATGGGCTTTGATTGGCCAAATACCTAGAGGATCCGTAGGTGAGGCTCTTCATCATGCATCTGTTGTTGCAGATTAAACAAAATATGAGTCGGAAAGCGTGCGCTCGAATTGAAAATGCGATAATAACAAAGAATGATATAACATCTGTACCTATATAACATTTATGTATTTATATTTAGAGATTTATTTTAAATTTAACTGGTTCCATCTACTCTACGATGTATGAACATGCTTGTAGCCAAGTTTTACCTCGTTATAGCACGAATTAGTCTATTTATAAAGCGAGTGCTATTATTTTTTAAATAAAATGTTCAAATTTGAATTGGCAGAAGAAAACTTTTCTATTTATAGCTCTCTTTTTATAATTAATTGAAAGCCTTTATCGAATTCCTATTGTTAAAATTTTCTAATTATTTGAGCGAATATCACTGTTATTGATTAACTTGTTGAAATAAAAAAATAAAATAAGTTGAGGAATCTTATCTTATGTCCTAAAATGTTTTTTTAACGGATATTTGTAAATAATGGCTGAGCGAATAATGAATAGTACTACAATCTATTTAATATTAACTTTTCTGTTCCCAGATATTAAAAATCAATCACTAAGTGCTTCTTTATCAATTAGATAGTAACAAATGAATATTATTTTTTTATTTTAAATTACCTCCTGTCAAACATTCTTGACGAAAGACTTGGCTAAGCCGAATGAGCACTAGGAAGTGGAAATAATCCTCAGCTATATTTCATAGCACAGTTTGGTCAACGAAAATGTATACATTCACCAATTAACCCTTTGTGATACAGCGGGACGCTGAGTGTCCTACCTCATTCTAATGAATTTTTCATTTATTTAAAGTAGTTAAAGTGGTTTTTCACTTTACTAAGATGTTTGAAAGTATAAAAAAAACCCGCTGCCAATTCATTGGCCCGTGGCTTCCTCAAACTTAATTTGTTTATAACTTCAATTAATTTTTAATAACAAAATTTATCATTTTTTCAACAATGTATGTCATAATTATAATTAAATTCATTTATGAAGGTTAAAAAGTATTAATTTTTAAATCATGTATAAAATATGAATAAAATAATTGGTATGATTTTGTTTTTAAATTATGTGTAAAAAATAAATAAAATAATTGATTGTAATATTATCGTCAAAACCTTTTAAAATTCCTAAATATAACCTTTACTTCAAATTATATTTTCTTTGTGAAATTTCATACATAGGGTACTCGTCTTTAGTAGTATGCCTGTCCGTATTTGTGTGCTCTTTCTGGAATTTTTGATGTAAGAAGAATGTTCTAACCTTAAAAATAATAAATGGTTATTACAAAACAAAAGCAGGTACACAACGCGCGCGCATAGCGCATAGCGCATGTCATTTCCATTTTCTAGTAATACATAAATGCGTTCCCGAATAATTACGATTTTAAAAGAGAGCTAAAATAGTTTTAACCTTAAATATCTCTGAAATTCATAAACGAATTCTTTTACGCTAAGAACTCTTCTAATAAATAATATACAAACTCTACATCTCCACCAAATTTCAAAGAAATTAAAACAATTTTAATGTAGTTATATCGTGCGATAACAAAGAAAATCATTTTCAAAAGTACTAAAATTTTAAATATCAAACGTCTAAAAAAATAACCATAAAACAGAGCCTCTATTGCTATTTTTTAAAATTAGAAATAATCCAAAAAATATCACGTAACAATAATGTATTAACTATTGAAACTTTGACATTGAATATCTCAAAACGATAAATATGTGACTTAACGCCACTCTCATTCTGACCCACACATTTGTATAATATATTGTTAAAATTATTCAAACAAATACTTTTTTGAAATATATTTATGACACATTCAAACATCTGAATCAACTCATTATGTAGTTTAAAAGATATTTAATTACAAAGCTGGGAAATATTAATTTTTATTCATGTGGCTCAGGTGTTTGGATAAAGTTCTAGAGTGAAAATTTTATTTTGCATAACAACAAAAACGAAGATAAAAACAAGAACAAAGACAAGAAAAACAAGAAAAAAGAAGTTTTTGACAGCGCGAAAAATCAGAGAGGCAAGATGGAACCGCTTTGTAATTTTTGCAGAAGTCACAAATAACGTAATCAGAGCCTTTAAATAAATGGCATACAGCTTTCAAAAATATACGCAAAAACAATAGGAAATAGATCCCGCATAAACAATAAAAAATATAATAAACAAAAAATAAAACAAAAGTGTACGATCTTGCCCGGCAGTAACACTTTATACTTTTTAAAATTTGTTAAAAATAATTATGTATTACAATAAATAACTCAATCATAACGATGACTTCTTTATTATATAAATAAAATATAATACCCCTATAAAGTTTGAACTAAATCGCACATTTAAAAACCAAAATTAGTGACTTCTTAGTTAATAAAATTATAGTTGAACAACATTGGTTGAACAACATAACTTATTGGTTTATACCAACTTTCTAACTCAAGTTTTTACTGATCTATTGCAAGTCGGTTCTGTTTATTTTCATTTCTTCAAAGCATTTGATACTGTAAATGCTTTATTAGTAATTAAGGCTAAAGCGTATGAGATTGAGTGGGCGTATCCTAAAGTGATTGGGCACGTATTTGTCAAATAGAACACAAATTGTTAGTTATGAAAATAAAAACAAACAAAATAAATTGTATGTGTCCGGTCAGAATAGGATTATAATCTGATCAAAATGGGATAAAATTTGGAAATGGTTCGAAAAAGGTCCGCACCAAAATATAGAAAGAGTCAGATAAGAAATTTAAAGAAAAGTACAGAAAGTCTTGAAGGTTTTTTTCTGAACCATTCCGGATTTTGGAACCAGACCTTTCCGAAACCTTTAGAACATTTTAACCAGGGTTGTATACTTAATCCATATTATCTAAATGTACGCGCACACACACACACACACACACACACACACACACACACACACACACGCGCGCGCGCACACACGTATGCACGCACACACACGCGCACGCACGCACGCACACATACACAAACGCGCGCACGTACGCACGCACGCAAACACACACGCACGCACACACGCGCACGTACGCACGCACGCACGCACAGGCACACACACACACACGCACGTGCGCAAGCATGCACGCGCGCAGGCACTCATTTATACGTTTTTCTAAAGTCGGTGTATTTGAATAGATAGAAGTCACAAAAAACATTTATGACGTTTTCGCTCAAGAAAATTTTTTTCCATTGTTAGAAAGCTTTCTCGACCCTGGTTAAAACGTACTGAAGGGTTCGGAAAGGTTTAGTTCTGAAAACCGGAAAAGTTCAGAAAGAAAACTTTTTGTAGAAAAAAAAAGACTGTTTTATAACACAAGCACAATTTTGGGGTTTTTTAAAGCTAGAAAAGGCCTATAAAGTAACCGTTTTTAGACCAGGGGCGTAAAAGTGCAGGAGCGGGCATGAAATTTCCGGAGCGGGTGTAAAATTTCCGAAGCGAGCGTAAAAGTTCCGCAGCGGACGTAGAAGTTCTGAAGCGGGCGTAAAAGTTCCGTAGCGGGCGCAAATTTTGATTCAATACACGGAGAAAAATAACATAGGAAAAATTACCATATTTGATTGTAAGTCGAGGACAGACTGAAATCCTCCACAAAATTGCCATAATTTATGGTAAAAATTGCCATAAATTTATGGCAATTTTTCCTACATTGTAAAAATTACTATAAATTTATGGCAATTTTTACCATCAATTATGGCAATTTTGTGGAGCATTTCAGTCTGTCCTCAACTTACAATCAAATATGGCAATTTTTCCTATGTTATTTTTCTCCGTGTAGGTCTTTGATTTATTTATTTTTATATATATGTGTGTGTGTTAACTAACGCTAGTCAATATAAAAACGGCAAGCCTTATATGAGGTGTTTAATATAAATTTTTCAGCATTGAAAGCAATAAGGACTGGTTCGTCTAAAGATTAATTACTTTGATTTAGTCTTTAATTAAAAAAAAAACCTAACGAAAAATTTTTATTTACGAGAATCGAAGAAATTCATAAAAGGAATCAAAATGTATTAGGTAGATCAAATTTTGGAGATTAGCCATTTTCACCGTTTAAATATAAGCCCTGTCGTTAGATGCATAGCTTATAAATAAATCTGCAACAGATTGTATTACGGAAATATTACGAATAGTAAAAATATCAAATCTTAGGTCCTATAAGAGAAAGAGACGAGTAATTAATTACAAATTTCTTCAATATCATTGCAAAAATACTCAAAATTTGATAGCTTTCAATCAACAAAAATGGTTATATTTTTATTTTTAATTTGAAAGCATTTGGCAAGAGAAACATTGGCGTGTGAAACGTGCGTGAATCTTTCTAGCCTGATTAAAAAATTGATAGAGTGAAGTATAAAGGGTGCTTTGCGCTTTCGTGCTCTTGATCATCCTAAATCCTTTTTATAAAATCTATAAAATAGTACGATTCAAGATTATATCAATACCACATATCCGGAAATATCCGCCTATGTAAGAAAAAATAAGTTATAATTTACAATATGGCAAGAGAGATTAATTTCAGAGATACAGCAACGTATAACGAAAAATTTCCTTATTATTTGTATATCTATATGTGTTATTTATTTCGTTCCGCACAAAACGGAATTCGCGGCGGGTGATTAGGAAATATAAAAATAAGCACAAAATGTTTCCAAAGTTTCGTTTATTCTCATGCTTGATTAGTACCTTATTCAAATGTTACGCAACGACTGATCACAAACGACAAAATCAACAACTTAGCTTCTTCTTACTTAGCAACGGTCTTTACTTGTTTTTCGAACTAATCGCATCCTTAGTAAATATATGTATGTATAATCAATAATGATGAATTTACATAAACGCTTTTTTTCTACTTTTTGAGTATTGATTAGTCATCTCTAAGCGCGCCGTAATTTGTTTTTGTAACCTAGAAACACATTACTCCCACCAACCAAATTACGAATAAATTGATATCATAACAAATCTATCATTTTTTTAAGATAGGAGAATTTAAGGTAGGATAATTAATATGCATCCGTAACATATTTCAAATATCGTATTGACACTTTCTTTCTTACACCGTAATTTTTTATTATGTTTGGAGTATAGTTTAATATAGAGGCTCAGTAAGGATTTTCATCATGAATAATATTTTTAGATCACAATTTCTGCGATTCAGTTTCTATTTTTATGAATCATAGAAGATCCCTAGTAATGAAATGAAAATTTATATTTCTAGTGTATTCTTTTAGAATCCGTTTTCAAAAATTGTTTTTTACCAGAATATTAAATATGACGGCTTTTAAATAAAAAATAAAGGAAAATTGAGAATGTTTTTTTGATGATGTTTTCCTACATTAAAATTGCGAACAAATTTCGCACTTTTCTCAACCATAAATGTACAATGAGTTTGATAGATTCGGACGCTGACGAACAAAAATTAATAAGCTTTTCCGTTAGTTTCTCAACGTTTCTGGAGTTTATTTATTTACTCTCCTCTTAAGGGCTAAAGAGTTAAATATAAGCGTTAACATTTTTACAAAAATCGAGAATAAAAAGGAAAAAAGTCAAACAAATTTAAATACTATTGAAAACGAAAAACGCTATTTGGTTCGTCAGAATTGAGTGAAAACATATCTATATGTGTACTGCGTAATAACAGTGAAATAAAAGATGCCAAACTGCTGAAAGTTTAATTCGACGGTTAAGATAATAAAAACTATTAAATATGGTTAAAAAATATGTTACTTACGCGAGTCTTTTCTTTTTCCACTCATTGGCGCTCCACGCTTCCTTCAATTGTTGTTAATTGTAAAAGACGTAGAACTAAACTGGGTGGAAAATCGGACCGGTGTACGGAAAGTACGCGTATATACGTTAATTTTTGTTCGTCAGCGTCCAAATCTATTTAACTTATTAGAAGAAACTACGAACGATTTCCACTTTACATAAATGTACAAAATTATTGTAGCTTTTAACACTACTAGCCTTCTCTAAGCACGCTTCGCGCGCCGTAATTTTAGCAAAACTTTGCACCACTTTTGTTTTTGTAATCTAGCAACCCATTACTTCCACCAACCAAATCACAAATAAATTGATATCATAACAAATCCATCATTTTTTTAAGAGAGGATACTTTTTTAAAATTCTCATATTTGTTATTTTCTATTATGAGATTGGCAGCTTAAACAAGAACAAAACTTAGCATACATTTATATATTAATAAAATATAATGTGTATAATCATACATACATATAAATACTAATAATGCCATTCTAGTATTTTATATTAATGCAGTCATTAGGTATACGATTTTTTAGGAGATAGAACTAGATTTTACAAGACAAGCACGGCAAATGTCACTATTATAAGTATAATACTGAACTGTTAAGGCGATGTGAAGTTCAAAATCAACCCAATTTCATTATTTAATAAATTAAAATTCGAATGTTTATTTCGAAAAACAACAACGTCAGGAGCTTCGTATATGTAAATATTATGCTCAGAAACTTTTTTGCGTGAAGAATCACGCCGATAGAAATCGGCATTTCCATGAGATACGCCTGTTTCAAAACTAGATCCAAATTCTAAAAATAAAGATTCCTACTTACCGGCATTGAGGTTTTTATTTAATTAAATAAGTTCTGAGTAGATTTTTGGAAAAACAACAACGTCAGGCGCTCCGTATATGGGAGCGTCCAGCAGAAACGGGCCACCGAGCGCGCGCGGTGCCTTTTTTCGCGTAAAAGGCGCTCTGTTTAACTCGCTCATAATCGTATGCTGCGTCTTTGAAAAAAAAACCAAGGACCTATATCGATAGATTTTTTTCTGCTCTTTCCAATTGCGTCATTGTTTTTATTGCGAAACGCGTTCTTCCGGACGAAAACTCGAGTTTTTTTTTTCGCCCTTTCTTTTTTGTAAATATAAAATGTTTTGTAACTTACAATGCCAATGCGTGGACATAATTTTGTGG
Source organism: Torymus aiolomorphi (assembly GCA_036365515.1). Classification (NCBI taxonomy): domain Eukaryota; kingdom Metazoa; phylum Arthropoda; class Insecta; order Hymenoptera; family Torymidae; genus Torymus; species Torymus aiolomorphi. The sequence continues at coordinate 95,782,815 of CM070874.1, forward strand.
ATCTAGTTGTAACAGTTAGTATATAATATTACAATGAACTTTGTTCATTTATATAACAAAATTTGAAAAACATAATATATTAAAGATAAAAATATCCATGAACGCACTGAAAGCAGTGAAACAGAAATTTAAAATAACCTTATAGATTGTTTAATCTGGCATAACATATTACCTTTTCCTTTAAATTCTAATTTTTTTACATTTTTTTGATTTTATAAGAATTGTCCTTTTTGCGACATCCGCTTCTTTCTTTGTTTGAGTTTTAAGGGGGTCCGAAAGTCAATTAAAAATTCAAATTTCGCGCCACATTATAGCAGACGAAAAAATAAGTAATTTGCCTATAACAAATAGTAAAAACAATATTACGGAAAACCAGGACTGCATTGCCCTCCGTTACATTATTATCTATCATTTTACAAAGTTTGAAGTTTCTATATAAATATTTCGCTGAATGGCATTTGAATTACTTGATTTTGAGACATTATTCAAATGCCATTCAGCGAAATATTTATATAGAAACTTCAAACTTTGTAAAATGATAGATAATAATGTAACGGAGGGCAATGCAGTCCTGGTTTTCCGTAATATTGTTTTTACTATTTGTTATAGGCAAATTACTTATTTTTTCGTCTGCTATATTGTGGCGCGAAATTTGAATTTTTAATTGACTTTGGGACCCCCTTAAGTACTTTTTCTTTTTTGATCGGTGGATATAATTGAGAATCTTCTGACGCTGAAAATCTTTTAAGTTCTAACTTTTTGGCATCATTTAATAATTTAATACAATGAAACAATTGAGTTCCAGGTATTGTCTTAGCTGAGGCTAGCCTGTTCTGTAGCTTTTCTGTAGCCTTTAAGTAATCGTCTTTTGATGAAAAAAAGCACTCAATATTTTTGAAATAAAAATAATAGCACCATTGGAAAGAGCAGGAAAAAATCTATCGATATATGTCCTTAGTTCTTTTTTCAGAGACTTGGTACACGATTATTAGCGAATTGAATAGAGCGTGCACTTAAACGTGGCGTACGCACGGGCGCGAGGGGCTCGCGCGGACCCTCGGCGCTGTCTTTTTCATGTTGTTACTTTTAAACCCTTTATTTCTCCAACTTCTCCAAGATAGGGTTTTGAAGCTTAAGAGTTGTATTTTCCAATGGTGTAGTTTATTTTGAAAAAAAAACATGATATACTTTGAGAAAAATGGCTTTCAATATTCAACTCGAGTTTTCGTCCGGAAGAAAGCGTTTCGCAATAAAAACAATGGCACCATTGGAAAGAGCAGGAAAAAATCTATCGATATAGGTCCTTGGTTTTTTTTTCAAAGACGCAGCATACGATTATGAACGAGTTAAACAGAGTGCCTTTTACGCGAAAAAAAGCACCGCGCGCGCTCGGTGGCCCGTTTCTGCTGGACGCTCCCATATGTAAATAATATACTCAAATTTTTTTTTAGTGATTCTATTAATATTTGCAAAAGATGTAGACATTCCAAAATTATCGGTATTTTACATTACCTTAAATCAGTACCTATGTTATTATTTATTAAAATTTTTGAACGATATCTAAAATTTAAGGAGTTTCTAGTATTTTAAAGATGTTAAAAAAATTCCGAGTTTTCAAAGATTTAACAATCTTTAGGATGACTAGACACTGTAGCTAAAAACATTAGTAATATAATTTAGTGGAGATCAGAAAGACTTAAATACCTGGATTAAGTTTTCGAAAATAAATTTTAAAAACGAAAAGTTTATATTTTCAGATATCCTTGGATAACTATTAAAATATTTGAGCTATCAAACATACCAATATCACTGACGCTATTTCAAGTTTTGTTCCATTTTATACTTTATCATTTAAAAAAATTTAATTTTCACAGAAAATAAATTATTTCCATGTTTGTATTTAAACCATAATAAATTGAATAAAAATACCATTAAAATTGTTTTTAAAAATATCAATTTATTTAACTTAATTTATAAAAACAGATCTAAAATATGGTTGGTTTGATAATAAACCAATTTTACAAGTATTTTAAATTACAAAAGGAATTTTTTAATATAAAAAAAATCGATATTACATTTTCTTTATTCACGATTCATGCACTAAAAGTGAGTATTAACAAATATTTTTCTATTATTTATTATTGCAGTAGAGGAGATTCGCATTAATTCTTACTTATTTGTCATCAAAATAAAAAATAAATAAAAATCAATTTAATCCACTGAAATAGAAATAAAATTTTTTGCAAAAGCTCAGGTGTAACTTATTACAAAAAATATACAATTATACAAAATTAGAGTACAAAAATTATTAATACTGGTAATCACAAATATGTACAAATAATGTAAAAAATAGAATATTTTCAAAAACAGTAGGCTACAAAGTAATCCATGTATTCTACTTTTAAGAGTAATTCAACACTTAATAATTTTTAAAAGCTTGAAAAATTTAAATTCAATTATTTAAAAAAATTTTTCTTAGTATCAGAGTAAATCTCACATTGTTACACAACTAGATGTCTTATAATTTGGCACTAATACTTTCAAAAGAAGTAAATAGATATACAAAAATTAATAATGTACACATTAAAGATAATTATTGAAATTTTCATAGTTAATTTTAATGAACTATTTCTCCTTTTTACTTGTTTGAATAATCAACTTATTTCCTTGTCGAGTTACTTTTGTAGTTTTTGATGTTTTCTGTGGTAATGCTAACTGCATTAATTCTGGTTTCAGTACTTGCTTTGGATTTCTGACAGGATTAGAGCGCACAGCCTGTGCTGTTTCAGAAGCATTCAGAAGTGACTCAAAATGATCCAGGCGCCTTCTCAAAGCATGATTTTCTCTTATTACTCTTTCAAAATCTTTATTTTTATCTAGTTTGTCATCATAACTTGAACTACTAGTTTCTTCTGCATAATAATTCAATAAAAGACTTATTTGTCGCTCATATGACTTTTGAAGCATAATCATTCGTGTATCATGTTCTATTTCTTGTTTCTTCAAAGTTTCTTCCAAAGTTGCGTTTTGTATTTCTAGATTCTTTGAACTATCTTTGAGATCAATCACTTTGTAAAAGTATTTGTAAAATAAAGTCATAAGTTCATCATGAGATAATTTTTCTAATCGACTCATTATAGGCATTTGATCTTCCAGTTTATTATTGGGTTTACTTTTGTTAAGATCTGCTTTTCCACAAATCATCACATTCTTTTGTTCTATCATTGCATCAATTGTTTCAACATATTCACTAATTAATAGCATTTGCCTTTGTTTTTCAACTGTAGTTGGAATTCTTTCAGGTGAATATTTACATTTCATATCTATTAATCTATCTCTTATATGTCTCAAGCTTCTTATTTCTTGTCTAAGAGTTTCATTTTCATCTGTATCATCTAACCTTTGTATGTCTAATTTTTCTTTTAATAAATGATCCAAACGTGAAATTCTTTCATTGGCTTCAACTAAACTTGTCTCCTTGTCATCACATTTATTATTAAGTCTGTGACGCTTTTCATCATCGTATTCGGTTATTATTCCTTTTGTGTTAGACCCAGCATTGCTAGATTTTTTATCGATGTCTTTAATTTTTTTTTTATTTGCAAATACTTCATCTTCTAATACTTTCTTTTGTTGTTCTTCATCTTTGAGTCTTTGTTTTAATTTTTCCAGTTGTTTTTTCGAAGCACTTAATGAGTTTTTTAAGTAGAGAACAGTCTTTGCTGAGTTACCAGCAACTTGTTTTATTATTTTTGTATCCTTAAGTTTTTTCTCATAGTACATCAATAAATTTTCATACTTCTCAATTTCTTCATTATATGCAACTTTGTCTTCAGTATCTTTGTACATGCGTTTGTAATTAAGTACTTTTTCAACATTGTGATACTTTTCCTCAAATTTGCTTCTCTTCTTTTGAAACTTTTGTTTGGCACTATTTCTAGCATCACAGCTTTGTAACATATCATCAATGAATTGTTCTTTTACCTTTATTGTATTTTGTAATTCTTCAAATTGTTTATATGCTAGATCAAGATCAAATTGAATTTTTTTCACTTTTGATTGTTTTTCTTCGTTAATAACCATTAATTTTTTAATCATACTAACATGTTCTGGATCAACAGATGCATTGTCTTGTGCTTTTATAATAGCTTTTGAAGACTGTTCTTCTTCTAAACTTTTATTAAGATTCTCTTGATTGTCATCATTCTTTTCAGTAGAATTAAAACATGTTAATGGGCATTCAGTTTGTTCTTCTTTTTGTTGTAAACTAATATGACTATTTTGTTTCTGGAATTCTGCTAATTCATGACTCATTTCCGAATTAGGTAATATCGATATTCTCCTAGATGTTGGATTTCTAATAGGTACTGGTTTAACAATCGGCACAAAACTACTATTAATTTGTTTTGGCACAGGTGAAACATCGTGCAATTTTGAAAAATCATTTTTTCTTGAATCTATGATGTCATCAGTTTCAACTTTGAATTTTTTCATATATTCATCTAGTTTATCGAGAAAATCTGGATTTTCTGACTCCATATCACTCTGATCTTCATCATCAAATCCTTCACTTTCTGAGCCTGAACAACTTTTGGTTTCGGATTGTAACTTCATCCAGTTACTGGATTCATCAGTCTTCTCATCTGTCTCAGTCACTTCTTCAATTCTTTCTAGAGATCTTCTAGTGTTTTCAGTATATCCTTGCAAGCTACCTGAGTCATCGCCAGTAATGCATTCTTCATACTCTTGTTTCATGCAAAGCCACTGTTCTATCTGATTTTTCAATAAATGTTGTTCATTTGGAGGTAGTGCATTTGTTGACATTAATTTATTAAATAATCCTTCTGCATTTAAAACTAATTTGGACCACTGTGATGCTGCAAATGCCAATCGAAACATATCCGTATTTGGACTCTGATCTCCTGATGTTTCAGAAGGCATTTCATCTCCTGTCTGATCATTGTCTTCTTCGTGATGTTCACTGGAGGAATAATATGCTTGCAATTCATTAACTGTATACTGATAATAAGGATGTTGTTCTACCACTTGCTGGTGGTGGTAATAAGGCCTGTAGTGCATCATTGTGTTATACATTTTGAATACTTATGCTGAAAAAAAATTTTAATTAATACCATTTATAGTAGGGTATCTTATAAAATCTAAAATCTCAAAACTTAAAAGTTCTTTAAGAAACTCAAATTAAAAATTATCTATTTGTTATAGATATAACTATGTATAACGTAGATTGTAATGAAAAAAATTCATGGTCATCTAACCTATAAGTATTTACTAATTTCGAGAGAAATCATTTTCTTGTACAACTCTTCTCATAGGTACTAAATTGTAAAATTATTAATATTGCCTATGCAGTCATGGCAAATAAAAGTTACAATCAAATCTATAATTGGAATCACGTTCGTGTATAAACAAAAAGTAAGTAAACAATGCAATACACTCACACAGTGACTACCTTGCTATTGATTTTCCATAATGCAGAAAGGCGTATTTATATTTCGAACGAGCCACTTCCCCGCGAATATCACATTCATTTTTTACCGGACAGATCTAATATCACACGGATGTCTACTCCATTTCTGAAGAATGTGGACTCCTTGCGTTTTGTGCTTCTTATTTTTCTCACCCTATATCGCGAACCCATCAACAATCAATGCAAGTACGGGTGCATGGCACACGAGCATACATATAGGAGCCATTGAAGCGTATATATATATATATGTATATATATAGGTATTATATCCGAACTCGGAGCGGATGATCGCGGACGGTACGGCTGCTGCCATCTGCGCAGTCCTGTTTCCGAAACCTCCTATATATATAGATATACTCTGGGTTGGCGGTTGGCCCCGATAATCGCAATTATTCTGATTCTGAATTTCTGACTTGTATCATTTGAGTAACTTCACAGCGAACAAGACGAAGATAGCATTTGACTAAATTAAGATCCAGAGCTCTCATGCCCCAACAGACTGCAGAATTGCAGACTGGGGCTAAGTATCGAAGGGAGGAGTTGATGATTTTGTCATTCTTATTTGACTTTATGGCAAATGACTAATTGACTAACTTCAAGATGATCCTGCTGAAAAGTTGTAATATAGCCAACAGACGATTTCAGGGCATTCAAGCAGCTGTTTGATTTTTCCGAAGCAAAAAGCAATCGTTTGCTGTACTGTGTCGACATCTATTATATAGACTTGGCATAACTCGCAGGATAAAAAGAACAAGTTTCACAATCACAAATTTTGTAGTTAATAAATGAATTGATGCACTGTAATTGATATTGGTACTGTAATTTTGTAGTTAATAAATGAATTGATACACTGTAATTGATATTTGCACTCAGATTCCAAATTTTATTAAAAATTATTATTTTATTTGACAAATTAAAAAAAAATTTTGAAGCATTATATCCATAAATAACAGAGTATTATAACTTTGTAATTTGTTACTATTAAAAATATATCATTACTATAGTATTTGTGCAATATTTATAATTTCTCAAATTTCATATATTTCGGAAGACTGCAAACCCCACAACACGCAACGTTAAGCTCCGATATATCTGCTTAATTGCTCTGAATTTTTTCTATAACTCATAACTTTTTATTCTCATTGCCTTGCAGTTACTTATTCGCTACTTATAAATTCAAAATCATTCTGTGCATGTGAACAACCCTCCGACAGGATTTAAATTTTAGTTTAAAAATATGAGACTATATGAATAAAGATTTAAAAACTGTGATGAAATTGATAATAAATGGTATTTTAATCGCGCAAAATCGAAATTTTTATAATATTTCGGTACATTTTTATTGTTTATCTTAATTTTATTTTTGGTCATTTTAAAAATATTATTCTAAGTATTGTTACATTTTACCAAATTTATTAGACTATTTTTTTACATTTTAGGCAGATTATCGAGTAACCTATAGCTGGGTGATCGGCCACTATTACCATCTGTTCTAATTATTGTAGATGCATCACCAATGTTGTTACACGGTACGTCGGTATGTAAAGTCCTGCTACCGAATGGAGCTTTAACAACTATAGTTTCTACAAAATTCGTCTTCATATATTATTTTAACGAAACATTTTATAGCAAGTTAACGCAGAATCTCGTATAATAGAAAAGATGCTGGGATTATAGGATGCGGTATCATTATTATTTGTTTATTTGTTCATTAAAATTTTGCAAAACTTGAAAAACAATTCAAATAATCAAAAATTAGATGTGGGAATCTGTAGTAGCGAAGCGAGTCAGAGACATCGATGCGAACCAACACAAGATTCAAAAACGTAAAAAAATCATGACTTTCACTGTACGTTTTACTTTAAAACTATACGTTAACAACTGACAACGAAAAAAAGAAAATTATCAGGCGAAAAAACGTTTTTTCTTCATATTGCAAAAAAGTAGTGACTTTTCGGGAAATCTTTGGGAAATTTAAATATTTTCACAATAAAATTTGAACCGTAATGTCGCGGCAGAATTGATACAGATCTGTTTTAGTAGCTTTTAAAATAACTACCCCGACCCACTTATGGATAAATCAGTATTCGTCAATGACAATTATTTACAATTAGTTAAAGTCTACCTTTCTATTAACAATAAAAATAACCAAAATTAATGCATTTGATAAAAGTTTCATGGGAAAAAACGTTTTTAAAGAAAATGTTAATTATTGCTGAAAAAAATCCTTTTAAATCATTTTATATACTTTAAATAATATATTTAAAACATATACACACTTTAACCGTTTCTGTTCTATCTATGTACAGCCGCACATCGTCACGCACAGTGAACGTTGTATGGAAATGCGCTTCATATTGTATTGGAAACTAAACAGAGTATAATACTAACTCATTACTAGCTTGAACTTGCAAATTTCTCCAATATGTTGTCTTTCAAACAAACATACATTTTTAAAAGTTTGTAAATATTATTACAACGAAATAAATGCTTACAATTTGCTACATATAACTTATCGTTGATGTATTTCAATTGATCAATAAGTTTCATTATGAACAAATGCAAACCTATACTTCAATAATATCTATAATTATTATTTTTCAAATAATTAAGTAACTTCTTAAGTGATTAACAGCAAAGTAATTTATTACTATAAACACAATGATTTATAGAACACAAAATAACTATCAAGTTCATTAGCGAACAGCTTACTGTTAGTAATACAAAATATTTTGTATCATACATTATGAACAAGAAATATAAATTTTGTTGTAATCAACCCTTAACAAAGAAATTTAGGTAAGGTTCATTATAAACGCATTCTCCTAAGTATAATGTATGCGGCCAGAGGATGATGCCTATGTTTGGTAAATTAAAGCCCAAAGGCTAATACCTTACATAGAACACTACCATATAGATATAAGTACTTCGGTTTGAAATAAGGAATAATAAAAATCTTTAATCGGAGAGCAATGGCATTCCTGCGTGAATACTACGTCAATTGCTCGTCAAACACGAACTTGCTTCGAAGATCATTTCTGTTCTACTTTCCATATGCGGTGTACGTTGGATAAATATAATTCTTTTTTTAGTTTTTAATCGTTGTTGTATTCTATTGAATAATAATGTAGTAATCTTCATTATGTATAGCATATATTGTTAATATGATTTTAATATAGTTTGATTTACTAAATGTGATGGCTGGTAAGGGGAACGTCCCAATACCCGAACAGTGCCCAATACCCGAACAATATTACTTATTCGTCTCTTTCTCGGTTAATAAACGTTAAAACATCTCAAAAATTTTTTCTTAGTTTTCTTTAAAGTTTTAGTTTAGTTAGTATTCTTTTAAAGTTATTAAGGATACGATAAACAGTTTATAAAAAAAATTTCAATTAGATAGTATTCGGGTATTGGGTCATGACATTAAATAAGATGTCCTGGTACCCGAACAGTACATGGTGTATGTTGTAACCTCAATATTGCAAAGTTTACATGTATTTTAGATTATGTTATGTTTTCCATATATGACTTACATTTTACATATATAGTGTTTATACATCTATTCCAGTAATTATAACAACAAAAGAACATTGTAATAATCAAAAATAATTTAATAAGTCGTTTATTTACAAACGATTGTTCGAGTATTAGGACATAAAAATGGAACAATGGGGATATACGTATTTTCTGCGTTCGGGTAAGGGGACAAAGGCATCATCGTGCTTGTATCTTTATAATAAACAATTATCTTTATAAAGCAATCTCATTTTGATACCATTTGACTAAGGACGTCATAATTAATCATATAAAAGAAAATATTATTGTTTAAACCTTCTAGAATAATTATTTTCGTTGAATGTTGAAGGTCAATTTCTTATATGTTCAAAATCTTAACAACAACGGATTTACTCCTAAAAAGTCAGATCGCCTTTTCACATCGAGATGCTCGTCTACAATCAGTCCATGAAAACGAATCGAAAGTCAAGCAGAAAAACTCTCCTCGCCACCATAAAACTGCCTTTTTAGCTCTGGCACAGTCCTAATTAAGACTGAAAAGGTATTGTAATAAATCCGATCTGCCTACGCAAACGGATCACCCGTTCCACTCTCATATATACGCGAAAACTCACAGTCAACGAATCTCTCTTTCCCCCCCATTTCATATTATATAGTTCTCTCGCCGATCGCACACTTTATTCTCGCACAATTTTTGTCATTTCTCAGCGGTAATAGGCGAAAAACGTCCGACGGGTAAACAGAAATCAGCCAAATGGAATAAGACGTAAGGCTTGCGGCGTAATGGCTTGTGCTCATTTAAGCGCAATCCAGAGAAAAAACGCGATGATCCGCTCGCGGCGACGAAGAGCCCCCGCGAGCGCGCGCACGAGAAAGAGAAGAGCGGCGCGCGCTCGTAATATACGTATATACAATATCTCTCCTATATAGTAAGTAGTGAAATCCACGATGGAACATGCTGCACGCGTGCAGGAAAAGGCGAGTCGGAAGGAGGAAGGAGGAGAGAGAGAGAGAGACCGCGCCGGACTCTCGTGCGCGCGTGTGATGGTCGCCGCGCGCGGTCAGAATCCACCTGACCATCGCGCGGCACGCACTCTCGACACTGTATCACGCCACCGCGCGCACACTATACGACTCTCGCAAGGGTTGGATTTTGCTCGTTTTCTTCTTCTTTCGCACTGGAAAAGCCGCGCCGTTAACGAGCTATTTGCCGTGGAGTAAATAGTCCGCGAAGTGATGGGTTAATTAGCGCGCGCGCCCGGACTTTGCTTTTGACATGCTGATTAATGATGCCGCTGAAACTTGTGCTTGATTGGGTATGGAATTTTGAGTGCGGCCGGCTGAAATTGATGACCGGCTCGAAGGGGAGGATTGATTTTGAAAAGTTGTACCCCTCTTTAGATATCGTGAAATAGTGCTGTGCAAGAAGTCGTTCAAACAAAGTTCATTGGTCTGCGGGGGTTTGACAAGCTGGAATCGTAGCAGGTTAGTGAGTTTTTTTTATTTATTTCAATAGATTTCATTCTTTTGTCAAAAGTACACACATAAATAAATTAATAAAAATAGCCAATAAATTAAACAATAAATTCGTTATTTGAATTAAAAGAAAAAGAAATTTTTCTTATAAATTCTTTAGCTTACTTTAATTATTTTTAAACCTTAACATTTACTGTCGCGACGTTTTTTAGTAGAAAGAAAATTCAATTCCACAGGACTGATTTCTAAGCGCTGTGCGTGTAATAAGCGTCACAACGTTTAGTCGCAGTAGAATTATCGCACGAAATTAAAGAATAGAATTTTAAAGTGATACATCAATTTATCGTATGCTTATTGATGAAAAATAATTATGTTTAAAATTCGAGAAAAAATTTTCCACACAATTAATCAGCCCATCATTAATATACTCTAAATGTAAAGGAAAACACCACGAAAGCATCATCAATCTCTCTGTTCTCACAGTGCAAAGCGTTAATTCCTCGCAATACGTATACTTAATACTTGCTCTATGGTTACATTGAGTTTACCGCCTATATATAGGGGCGCAATCGGCTTGGGAGTCGATCGTGACCTTGCAAGGCCGGCGTGTGACCGCGCAACTGCACCGCTTATATCCTATATAGATCCAGTGCCTGTAATAGCCGCGTGCTCTCGCGCGGTTGGACTGCAAGCCGATTGATCGATCAGGGCGTCCGCAATCAACACCTCCGCTCGCGCGCTTCTTATTTGGAGTAACAGCTTTTGCGGTATTGTCTGTTGTTTCAGAATTTACTTTTATGATTTGTACTTATATGGATATGTATTTTGATATATTTTACATAAAAATCATTTCAATTTTTTTTTAGAAACAGCAACTTTTCTAATTGAAAAAATACAAAATGTATTATAAATTATCTTAAGTAATAACAGTAGCAATAGCAGGATCACCTAGAAATTAAATTTTATTCTTTTCACGAGTTTAAGTTCGAATAATTTCTTTCAAAAATTAATAATTTACCCAAAGGTAAATAAGACATATATGAACAAGTTTACTTATAGCTTTCTCCTATAAGTATCAAATTAATAGTTTAAAAGTAGCTTATATTAAAAATAAATTATCCTTATAGTTATAGAAATTATTTTCCTCAATAACTCTCATGAAGTATATGATGAATCAAGTTGCATTATTAATTATTATAATTCAAACAACTATATTAATACTAAAGATATTCATAACGTTTTCTTCAAATTGGTAATTCACTTGCACTTAGATGCAAGAAAAAGTTGTTTTTCACCTTCTCCGCAAATCCACTGATATGCGATTGGAAATCGTTTCGAAAATTGGCCGAAGACTTGAAATTGCTGCTCACGCTTGGATGGGCGTTTTCATTTCTTCTCACGGTGGTGGCATGTGGAACATCTGCAATTCCGATTTTGCATGCACTACATATTTCAAATCGATCGAAATTCAAAGTGAAAATTTCATCACATGGCGGCAAAAGTCTATACTACGCGCATCATTGCAGTTCCACTGTTTGCATACAGCGTCTGATAATAGCGCAAGAATATTAGCATCGCGCTTGTTTTTTATGGGCTCAAATTGATCGTACTTAAATGCCTTTTTCCTCAAAATTTTAATATCAAGAAAGGGAAAGTTTCATTTTCCGCGAATCGACTATTAACGTTAACTCGTAAAAGATTTTTAAATAAATCGGCTTTCGGCAGTTTGTTACGTGCAAATTTGCCTTGCTCGTTTCTGGATAACGGAAAAAGTCGTCGTTCGGTGGGCAGCTTTCTCAACGAGATTTTGCATACATTCGAGATTTATCTTTCCCAACATTTTTCACACTTCTTTATAAAAAATAACTAATCAAAGTCATTATCATTTGTTTAATGTTTTTAGTTTTATGAAAGCCATTTATTATATCAGTAAAATTTTTGTACAGTTACATCAATTTATTATCGTCAATATGATCGTAGAGAAGTAGAAAATAAGTAAATACATTATAGACGATTCGATAAAATTCACACATTTTTCAAAATTAAAAGTATTATGTAAATAATTTTTTACGTATAGAATTCAGTATTAAAAACGTTACTCGTACCTAATTTTTCCATAACCGATTTAATAAATGACATTTTGCACAATTAGTTTCAAGAAATTAAAAAAAAATTATCTTTTTTTTAACAAAGAATAAATAATACGTGCAAGAAATGTTAAAATCGTTTATTTAATTATTATGAAAATTCATTTGAAATTTCACACTTTCCTATTTTTAAATGATCCACGTGTCTCATGCCACGCAGACCCATTTAAGTCTTTTCAGTCCACTTTCCTTGAGTACCGTGTAACGAAGCACAATTTACGGATTTAAAAAGTTTAAGCTAAAAGTCTACGCAAAATCGCTTATTACATGATTTGCAATTCACGGCGAAACGAGGAAAACAAAAACATACGGTCTTTCGTTGTTGCCGGTCTCATAGGCTTTCGATCGTGACCGCGCGATAGGGAAGGTGTACGCAACTTAAGTGCTCCCTTTTATGGTTCAGCCTGAATCACTCGCATAAGTAACGCAGAGCGGAGGTACCGAGCGATGAAATTTTATTATTAGAAAATTCAAAATAAGTATTGTTTTCGAAAATCAATCAGATTTTATATAAAATGCTAATCAGAAAGGCGTTATAGATTTATTTTATATTTTTAAAGCCATTATGATTTTCTTCATATTAGTATATTTTAAAAATAAAAATTTTATAATTTTAAATGAGTTGTAAAAGTTTTCAGCAAAAGTCCTACTAGGTACCAATTCGTAATGTCATAATTATTCAAAGTGTTTTTAAAGTTGTCAAAAATCATGGTTATAAACATAACATGATTATGATTTGTAGTACTGGTCCATTGTAGAAAATAAATTCGAAAATATCAACCACGAGTAAATTGTTTATTATTCCGTGTTTCATTCGCCAATCTTATATGCACATATAGGTACTATTTTATATTTCGCACAAATACGATTTGGTGTGATATCGTTTCCATGATACCAAATTAGCTTAGTGATTGCATTAATAGTACAATGGCCGACATATCAACATCTAACTATAAATAAATTTATTACTATCTTGACAATACGTTTACATTAGCACACTTATCTCGTATAGCCAACCACGTCCATATTGCATTACCCATATATAATAATTATCGCGCAGAATTATCTTATGAATTTCAAGTGCAAGGGCATGCGCGCATTTCCATCCGCGATATATGCTCACGTCAGATTCGAATCAAATTTAAATTTCCTCGTCGGTTAATGACTGTGACTGCTAATGACGAATTAGAATATAAACTGCCATAAAATGAGACATTATACAGAACGGCTCAGATACATGATGCAACGATGGTATATAAATAACATTGTAACTGTACCAGTCGTGCATCCCAATGATTATAGTATTTCGAGTTTACAACTATACCAGAAACCCTAAACTATTATTGATACTTAAAATTTGGGTAAAATCCTTTCAGCGCGAAAGTAACAGTAAAAAAAAGAAGCGTTCGATCCCTCGATCCCATAGAGCCGATAATCCAGCAGCATGCCGCAGCAGCAGCGGCAGCTGCTGTGCCACGCGCAATATAATCTCTTTATATACGAGATGAGGAAAAATATATATAGGCGAGCAAGCAATAAACTATAGCGCGATGCGCTTCAGAATTAGACGGCGGCGGTGGCGGCAGCAGCTAGAGGTTACGACATATACCTGTGCGCGGCGAGCGAAATAATGGGCGAAGAGGAAAAACGAGGAGGAAACGGAATTAATGCGCGCGTCATGCCCACGTGGGCAACGCCGGCGTATAAATATTAATTAATACGCGGTAATTATGAGCGCGTCTATACGCCTCGGCGAGCGCCCTGGAAGTGTAATATTCAGAGAAGGAGCACGAGCGCACCTAACCCCGGCGATTCTTTCTTCTCGTTCTTTGTTGAGCTTTGTCTCCTTATCGCGCACTTTTGATCTCTTGGCAGGAGGGTATATTAGCATTTGACGAGCGCGAACCAAGGGGAATATGGTTTCTTTTCTTCCCGTTTCTGTGTATCCTTTTCGCGTCGAGGGATTACAGCTTTTTTTACGGGGTCGGAAACAAAGTCCATAGGTGATTATGGCGCTGCTAATTGTTGATTTAAAGTATCTTCATTTCCAAAATTCCTATGGTAGCATTTACGGTGTGTTGAATGTTTACAAATGTACAATGTAATTGTAAATTTTGTATCTAAAACTATTAACTGTTAAAAAGAGGAATAATATATTTAATCTCTTATTATACAATATCCTTTTTCGATTATTAATTATATTTTTATAATATCAATATTTTCAACGATCCACTAAATTAAAAATTACTTAATCAATGTGCATATCAAGAAACGAATTTGTAATTCAATATTAAAATTCAATTTCATTTGAAAATGCTATTAGCTTTTGAATATCGTGAATTAATTCAGAGAGAAAATCAAATTATGTTATAACACAATTTTCGTTGCGAAGTTTTTTAATTTTAATATCTAAAGTGCACAAGATTATAACAATCATCGTACGGTTCAAAGTAGACAATTTCATCCACTGCACCGCAACAGCAGTGTATTTATTATGTGCTAGAAATTCTTAAACACGAAATTTACGATACAGCCTCGCTTCCAATGGACTCTGTCAAATTATTGTGCTCTTAATTATACTTTCATGCCTAGAGTACGGTTATAACCGTAAGCGGTGTACATCACCCAGCCGAAAAATCAAATAACGACCCAAAATCCGTTTTTCTGTAAACTCGTCTCACCAGGGTCTTGCTATCTTAACGATTAAGAGACCACTCACAAAATATTCGGAGATTTACGGTGCACCTGCATACATGAGATATCCGTATGTATACGTAAAAACTACCGTTCATTATGGATCAATCGTGCGAGAGGACCGCGGTTTAATAGAGACACAGAAACAGTTTTAATCATTGCTGAAAGCGGAATGAAGACGTCTCACGTGTAGCGTAGCGACGCACGCTCTCTCTCTCTCTCTCGGAAAAAGGAGGAAGAGATTTTATGAGAGCCGGAAAGAATTCGACGTCGAAGAATTCCTTGGAGAATCGAGAGAAGAGCGGGGTATTTGCATGCGACGCGCGCTGCAACTCGAATCTATCTGAAAGTCCGAGGCGTGGGTAGTCGGTTTTTTTTTTCCAGACGCGGATGATTAGAATGCGAAAAGTGCTCTGCGTTTCAGAATAAAGGAGTTTGCGCTATAAACAATGTTTTTTTTGTTGTTCGATATGTATTTATTAAGCAAAATTTAAGCAATTTTATTCCAACTACGAAGTCCCCTGTTATAATCTCATACATAATATCAATACACTTTCTTTCCTATATCTAAAAGAGAAAATTGAAAATATCTTAAATTTGTAAATAATATTCCTTTAATTCCATATACGTACAGAACTATTTGTTATATGTTTTTGTCTATATTATATCGCGTGTATTTAAAACACTTTTAATAAAATTAAAAAAAAAAAAAAAAACAAACAAAAAATTTCATAAGAGTAGTAGATTAGATCTTGGACATTTAAATTTGAAAAATACCGACGATAATTTTTAGTTCCGATTAAATTTGTTCTTATAAATCATACTACATGATAAATTTGCTCGAATGTTTCAACTTCAAAAGTTCCGGTGTGATATAAAAATCTTTCTGCGTATAATATTCATACACGGAGAGAAATTTTGTAGTGAAAATTACAAATATTCGAGGCAAAATTACCAGTTTCTATGGTAATGGATGGACAGACTGACAATTTCAAACTTTTTACCAAAGTGCCTTGGTAACATTTTTTTTTAGTTAATTTAAATTAAAAAAATTAACTTTTTTTATCTATATTAATGGATATATAGTATTTTAATATAGAAATAGAAACAGAAACAAGGATGAAAAAACATTAAACTGAAAAAAAATTTTTACGGAAGCGGGATTCGATCCGACGATCTTTGGGTTGAGAGTCCGACGTTCTACCGACTGCGCCACGGAAGCTGTTACCAACAGTCATTCGAATCGCCGTTATTACTTACTGAAAATATGTGTATTGTTTTCATTTTAACGTCGCGCACGCCTCTAGTATCAATCTTCTGAAACACAATAATGCGCAGTGCGCATGCGCGAATACACAAATACCAGGTTATTTGGCAAAATTTATCAGTTTTCTTAGTAAAAATTCTTAGGTTACCCTGTAAAAATGACTAGATCTCAATTTTTACCAGTGTGTCTGGTAATTTTTATTCCGATAATTTGGTATTTTTTTTAAGTGGTTATGGTAGTTTTTCCTGGGAAACTTATAAATTGTATTAGAAACCTGGGAATATCACGGCTTTTGACAGTCTATCCATGCACTACCAAGGCACCTTGGTAATTTTTACTCTAAAATTTCTCTCCGTGTAATACTCAATATGTTGAATCATCAACGGAATGTATGAAACATATACTTAAATGACGTTTCTCGTTTCATCAAGGATTAGCATAGATATACAATTAAAAATCAAAATTTCCAATTGTAAAAGAAGCAAACTAAGTAACATTATTATAAATGAAGAAAATCTACATATAATACCCCTTCATTGATGTATAAATTAATTGTTTTGTAAAAGTTATCTTTTCTAAACTAAACTATGAAAACGTCTTACACTCCCGCAATTGTCGTCAGTTGAAAATCAACGAAAAGCATCTCTCCTTTCGCAAAGTCATTCCGACCCGTCCTCTTATGCAACATCTCGTAAAAAGTAACACTTGCACCGCAAACGCACATTGTGTGGAGGGTAAAACGTATATATATAACAACAGTACAGCACCACCTGCTGGCCACAGCGTTCGCGGAAAAGTCGCGTATATACGTATATACGTGCTTAGCGGCGCGCGGCACACGCGAGCTTAACGGGCCGGTAAATTACGCGGATGAAATGATCCCGTGTGCCGTAAAGCTCACCGCCCCCCTCCTCGGCTGTATGGAAATAAGCGCGCGGATAATCTTTAACGGTTGTCTCATTCAATCACTGAGGCGAATCGATAGCGGCGCGGGTATATAGCTTGACCAGAGCCGCACGCATGATTTTTCACGTGTAACTCGCAGGAGTTTGACGAATTGATGAAATTTTGTTACCGTCTATTGCGGGGAACAAAACGGTAGCGGTCAGGGTGATTCTCAGCTCGTTAGCTCGGCTACTGTGCGTTGTACGATGAACTGATTGCGCGCCGTGCGAAGGAGGAAAGTCCGCCAGAAATGTTCACTCTGATTTGTGGAAATTAAAGAAGGGTGATGAATTATTGTTTGATAAGTCTTAAGTATTTTACATCTTAAGATGCTCTATGTCACAAAATGCAATTTTCTACATATAAATAAATTAAATCTTTTCTTCCTATTTGCTTTAGGATGACCATATAAACCGCATGATTAAAAATTTTTCTGAATTTCCAATGCAAGAGGATAACCATTTCTTTCTCCTCAAAAATTTATTTAACATTATTCGATTGGTTTCAAAATCGAACTTACTCTACTTCAGAGTAATATGTTTGGTGTATTCGTAAAATTTCACCTTCATATCATGAAGCAAAGAAAAAATAATTCTTTTAAAATTGATTCCTTTACTGGTCTTTACTTTTTTATTATTTTTATACATTAGTCTATACAATGTTAAAAGAAACTTAATAAACTACATTTGTTTGAAATTTTTCAACTAAAAGAAAGATACTTTGATAAAGCAATGATAACAAACTTTTAAAATTTTAAATTCGTTGGCAAATTTAGTTCACTTATAAATATATAAGACAAAAGTTTGTAGCATTATTAGTTTTAAATCAGCAGATCTATTTCCCTTTCAAAAAATTTACAACAAACGTCTTAAAATACTTATTTTTGCTATCATATTCTTCCAAAGAATTATGATTTCATCGACACTATTTTACCTCCTTGGCATTCGCAAGTCAGGATGACGCGGAAGTCCGCGCGCATTCCCGTTTCGTACGCAATGACAACCCCTGCCGGCTAAATCACTCGCAAAACGTGCAGAGTTCGCGCTCGATACTTGGCCGGAGAAAGAGAAGAAGACGAGGATTGACGCATCGAGTAGACAGTTGAGCTCGCGACGCGCGTTAGTCAAATATTTGTGTGTGAAAAAAATGAGCGTGACGAGGTAGCGCACCGAGAAGGTATATATATATATATACAAACACGCGCGTTTTGCGCGAACGCGGTGGAGCTTGACAGGTATACAATCAGGCGAGCTTTTGTTTGCTTTTCTTCTCGGAGATCGTTGGGGACTTGAGACGAGTGGACTCAAGTGTGATCGATGAAAGCGCCGTGGATGGTTGTGCTGGGATTTTAGTGACAGTTTTTTCGGGAGAATTGAAACGTTACGACTGAAGAGGCGCGTTATTAGTGCAGTCGAAGCTTGTTTATTGAACGGTTCTTTAGGGAATCTGACATTGATATCGAAGTGTGTTATTGATATATCCATATTTCAAGAATTATACTTATGATTTAATATTTCTCTTTGACTAATCAACGTTGTTATTAATATAATAATATAAGAAAACAATATACAGTAATTATAAAGTAATACAAAAAGTCTTTTCTCTAGCACATTCGAATTATAAAAGCACCGCTATTCCTACACTACCTGTTTATTGTCCGATCTAACTAAAGTGCAACTGTGTTGACGTTTCAAGTTAAACATGCAATGTTATTTTAATAAGGTACCTATAATATCGTTTAGTGCGTCTAATTTTGATCCAATGAAAATCAGCGTCTATGCAAAATTAAAGGGTTTTTGTGTTCTTTATGATTGGACTATGGGATTTTAGTATTAATAAAATTTTATACGTTGCATATGAAACTTCGAAATATCTCCAAGGATACAGGATATGTAATCATGTAAGATATAGTTGAACATGCATGATGTTCTAAGCTACGACAGCTCTTTTTTCTTTATAGACAAAGTCACTCTCACGAAATATTTCATTACAATCAACCACCTGAAATAATAAAATTCTATAACATTAAAGTGTAACCTTTCAGGATATACTAAACTACTTTTTCCATTAAATTCACGATAAAATGTATTACAGTAATTCCGGACAGATATACATCACCAATCTTATGATGATCTATTTAATGAAAAATTAATTTAAAAAAAAAATTAAAATAAGAAAAGAGTTCTAAACTCCAGTCAATCTGCACCACATCTCGCTTCAATGTATAAATCCCTTACAATTACTTAGAATACACAGGGGATAAATGCGTAATTCGAGTCACCGACACGCAAGACCTCATTTGCAGTGAATCTTACCTTAAGGCGTCATTCTGGGTAAGGTGTATACTCGCACGCATACTTATAAAAAAGGCAACAGTTACACACGTACATATACACTGAATTTCACCATTCATTAAATTTTCATTCCGCGCGTGTATATATACTCTGTTTCTTCCGCGAAAAGCACGTCGCGCGAGCATTGAAAAGGTTTCGTTAACGGCACACAAACGCACGCGTATATACATATGTACGTGTACGCACACTTGACCATTTCGCGATGATATACGAGACAGTTCGGAGTCGCAAAAAGAGAAAAGCAGCTGCGCGACAGCGTATAATATACGCACAATCGCGTCCGTTGTGTGCCGCGCGCGCGAGAAGGAGAAAAAAAGCGCGCAGGGCATATTTCGTGCGTCCACGTAAACATTCAAGAAAAAATAGCGCATCGACAATCTCTCGGAGAAAAGAAGATATCAGGCGCAACGCGTGTTCCAGTTTGACTCGAAAAATACGAGCAGCCGATCGCCTGGTTTTTCCCACGTGCGTGCGCGCCTTTACTTTACGATTATGTTTATGCGGCGTCGCGCACTCGGTGCGATGTACATTTTCAATTCCTCCGCGTGCGTTGGCCTAATGCGCTAAGAAGTGGTTCTTCTTGTTATTCATTGCTTATGCATAGAAGAGAGACGCTCTCGGAGTTTGTTTTAATAAGCTGGCGCGGGCTTATTGACGATGCGTTGATGGTTTCGTATAGATTGAGGGAATATCTGGTCGATAAAGACATCACGTGAGAATGTTTAATTAAGTAGCAGAGAAATCTGAGGTTTTCTTGAGAATTCAGCTTGATTCGATTGGAGGAATTCATTGAAATACGTAATCAATGGATCACAAATGGATTTCCTAATGCAGAGTACCTGCGGTAGTCGTGTGAAAATAAAAGTATTGATCCTCAAACATTTTATGGTTTAACAAATACTCAAAGTAATATGGCTACTTCCAGTGTTGGGCCAATTTATATACTATTTCGCAACGTTTAAACTGAAGTCAAATTTAATAACTGTACATGTTTATTATATATTATATAGAATGTTAAATATTTTAATTGGCAAACATTCCATTGAATTGCTGAATTTATAATGAACCAATAAAGTTATGTGTCCACAAGATGTACAGTTATGTAGTGTTTGTGCAGGAACATATACCGTTTTCGATATGTCAAAATTAGACGGAAACAATTGTAAATATAGACATGTTTTCCTTCCTGGGTGGTGCACTTGTTTATTCAGCACTTGAGATGATCACATATAATTGATTTAGGAGTGTAATTGATTTAAGTGATTTTAATTCAACGAGATGTTGTAAATGCGTAACTCGTATAGTGCAATACTCCAAATTTTTTAAAGGGCTACGTCAGCTCAATTTCAAAGGTCGGACAGCTTTATTACCGAATTTGTGGCTCTTTTATTGTATATTTTAATTAATCTTTGGATAAATTCCAAATTTGTTCAACATTTCAATGGATTCTTTGTCGAACGTTTATTAGATTGAAATTAATAGTAACAGTTATTAAGGAAGATTGAAAAATTCCACACGTTTATGATAATTTTTTCTTACTCAGTTTACTTTGTTAATTTACAAAATCATATACCTAATATAGAAATAAAGTTATACCTATAACGTTAGCGTCATAAAATTTTTATAATAACATTTTTCGCAAAAGCTATACTACTTATAAACACTTTATTCATTCAATAAGAGGATTAAAACCCCCGTGGTATATAATAAAAAGCAGCACTTTCAACATAAACACAAAGCACAAAAAACGTCGCCAGTAAAAATTCATGCTTTCACGCTTCGGCGCCAAATTTCATCTTAACGTATGCACTTCCAAGATAAAACGAAATTACCGCAGCCCGACAATATAAATTACATAATTGTCATTAATTAACGCCATTGATGCAGGGGGCATCTGCGATACAAGAAACGCGCCTGCCATTGTCGTGCAATAAAGCCATTATACCGAGGAGAAAAAATAAAGCGAGGAGAGAAGCGCTTTAAACGATAACGAACGCATGCCGACGGTGAAATTAAAAACCGCTCGCGGGACTTCCGATGCCGTTTTTGACCGGAGCCCTGCACGAAATAATGATTGTTTTGCTGCGCGCCAATAATCTTTTACGGGCACCGAAAAAGGACGTTATCTCAGCGTGCCTCTTAATTAACGCACTTCGCGCGCTCGCGCAAGAGTTTAAGTATGTTCTTCGCTACGCGCATTTTTTCTTATCGCAGCTGCGGCGATGACACTTTTTCCAATATCGTGCTGCGAGAGTGCGGAAGTTAAGAACTTGCATAAAGGGCCTTTTATAGGTGGGAAGTCGCTATTTTGAGTGATCCAAGGGCGCCAGCAAGTTTCTTTATCGTAAAGTGGGGGATATTGTGTTGGATACACTGATTCCATTCAATTTTTCGTAGCCCCGGGGTTGAAAGATGCTCTTAAATCTGTCATTAAGAAAGGTTTATCTTTAATTGACTTGCGCGTATCTTAAAAGGCTGTTTAAATTAGTTTAAAATTTCTGTCTTGTTTATAATGGAAGCATTAAAATTTTTCAATTTTGAAACATTTTAAGCCGAAGAAGAATTAAAAATTTTTAATAGGGACTATAGAGATTAAAATATCATTAATAATTCAGATTATATAAGGTATAATAAAACTAAAGTGAAATTTAAAAATTTTGGTATAAACGATGACGTAAACTCATACAATGGCTGTTTAGAAAACAGCTTTAACTTGTGACTCATATATATTTTTATCAAATCTAGATAAACTTTAGGATTAAATCATGAATATAGTTTTTGCCTTGTATTGCGCACTTATTGCCCTGGTAGAAAAGAACCCAACCAAAATGGCTTAACTGCAACGGTTGGCCAATCTTTTTGGTCGACGAATAACAAAAATATTGTCGAACGGTTGACCAGTGGATGGTGAAAGCATCGAATGCGTGGACTAGGTCTTTGGGGTGGCCGATGATGGACTCTAGGTGGTGCGCTTCGTAGTTTTATGCGTTAAAATCTCAGGGTGAATCTAATACGTGGCCCAGATGTTCAGGGTAGCCGATTACGATGTCTAGGTGGTGCATTCCGTAGTTTTTTGCATCTAGGTGTCGGAATGCATTCCATGTGTGGTCTAAGTGGTCTGGGTAGCCGATGACGGAGTCTAGATGGTGCGCACCGTAGGTTTGTGGCTCTAGGTGTTGGAACTTATCGAATGCGTTGTCTAGGTGTTCGGGGTAGCCGATGACGATGTCTAGGTCGTGCGCTCCGTAGTTTTTTGCATCTAGGTGTTGGAACACATCGAATGCGTGGTCTAGGTCTTTGAGGTAGCCGATTACGGAGTCTAGGTGGTGCACACCGTAGGTTCTTGGCTGTAGGTGTTGGATATTATCGAATACGTGGACCAGGTGTTCGGGGTAGCCGAAAACGATGTCTAGGTGGTGCGCTCCGTAGTTTTTTGCATCTAGGTGTTGGAACACATCGAATGCGTGGTCTAGATCTTTGGGAGAGTTGATCATGATGTTTAGGTGGTGCGCTCCATAGTTTTTTGGTTCCAGGTGTTGGAACGCATCGCAAACGTGGCTGACGAGGAAAACTACGGAGCGCATTACCTAGACACCGTCATCGGCTACCCTGACCACCTAGACCACGCATGGAATGCATTCAGACATGTAGACGCAAAAAACTACGGAGCGCACCACCTGGACATCGTCATCGGCTACCCCGAACACCTGGGCCACGTATTCGATGAGGTCCAACACCTAGATGCAAAAAACTACAGAGCGCACCACCTAGACATCGTCATCGGCTACCTCGAACACCTAGACGACGCATGGAATGAATTCCGACACCTAGATGCACAAAACTACGGAGCGCACCACCTAGACTCGGTAATCGGTCACCCTGAACACCTAGACGACGCATTCGATGAGATCCAACACCTACAGCCAAAAACCTACGGTGCGCACCACCTAGACTAGGTAATCGGCTACCCCGATCACCTAGACCACGCATGGGATGCATTCCGACACCTAGACGCAAAAAACTACGGAGCGCACCACGTAGACTCCGTAATCGGTTACCCCGAACACCTAGACGACGCATTCGATGAGTTCTAACACCTAGAGCCACAAACCTACGGAGCGCACCACCTAAACTCCGTTATCGGCCACCATTTACGAAGCTAATGAGCCATTTATTTGTATCAAGAAATCACTTTTCTCATTATAGCATTCATTGGCCAACCGCTATTCCGTGATGAAATAAGCGGTAATTATTACCAACCGTTGGTTAAATGTTGGCCAAACCTTTGCGATTTGGTGAACGGATGGTGAACGGTTGGTTACCATTTCTACCAGATGATTTTATACTTATACTTTATTTCTTGAGCAGATATAAACAGGTATGAGATTAAAAATGACGCAAACAAAAACACTTTTTATTTTATATCCTGATCTCCGTAGGCTGCTCTTAATTACTTATATAAGTAGCCAGTTTATTCGAAAAAATTATTGATTTTTATATAATTAAGCAAATTAAAAATATCACGAGTCCATTTTTCCAGCAATATCTACAATTAACCTTCTTTCCAGGGCGAAAATATTTTCGAATACTTGTCCTGTATGTACCAAATTCCATAGACATTATTTGTGAAGATATGGTCGAAAACTCCTGTTGTGAAAATTCAAATTTATTATATTACGCATTCTTTAGTAAAAGACTCGGAACTATACCCATTAAAACGTATCAATTCGTATTATAGTTTTATGTCTAAAATACGAGACGTTTACGACTCAAATGTTTGCATGCGAAAACGTTAATATGGTTTTACACAGATGAAGCGGATCGAATGTAACAATAACAGCAACAATCGTTAAAGTCACCTTTTGATCGCTTTTAGACTCACACACGTAAACGCAACGTCACGGATAATAAACTTAATGTAAGCGTTGAGAGGTATCGTTAATTGTCTCTTCCTACACCAGTACAACGTTATATTATCTATTTTCATATTTCCTGATCTGAAAGGAGATTTGGGAAATTAAATCGTAAAGTTGGGAGATCGCTTTTTTCCTTGGTTAATAATTTTTACGATTTTTTTACAGTCGCACTTTTTTACTCTTTTAAGTAACTTTTGAAGCTATTCAATTTAAAAAAATTATAATGTAATAATTTTTGAATTGATGAGAATATAAACATTACTGTTATTAGTTTATAAATTTAAAGTATTCAAAACTGAATAAAACGATTACTAAAAGGGAATAATATATTGTATTCCCATCTCTACTATAATGGCCATTTTATAGCCTGAAAAGCGGGGCAAAAGTGCCGTCTGATCCCTCTTTTACTTTATTCCCGCATAATGCGGGAATACAGTAAATTAGCGGGAATAAAGTAACATAGTCTCATTTTTTACGTTTATGGTGAATTGGGTTAAATTTAACAAAATTATAACACATAAATACAAAATAACTTTTCAAATCTATGAAGTGGCTAGAGTGGCGATGGGAATAAAGTACTATATGTACTATTATTGTATAAGTATTGATATAATTTTCTGATTAAGTTCTGCATTAGTTTAGCGAATTCTGTGATAAAAAAATAAAGTTATACTTATAGCATAATTTATACAACTGTTCATTTCGTATCTAACACAAGTGGTATAAATAACACGATAAGTGCAGAATATACAATATGTATATATAATAGATATACATTTTGCAATCAATTTCAGTTACAACTAGTATTTAAAATATAGGTTAAGAAATCGTCAATTAACTTACGTATAAAAAAGTCTGAAATTGGAATGATTCATTATAGCTGTACATTTTATATTTATATAGTTTGGTTAATATAATAAACACACTTTAAGCAAGCCATTGACCTTTCAAATTTGACATTTCAAGGCAACAAATACATACATTTTACTAACTCAAAAAACCTATCTCTTGTGTAAATACAAAGTAATCGCTCAGATGCGTTACCAATGATTGGCCCAGCAATCAAGCAAGGCTTCCGATACTCGTACGGCCTCGAGTTATTCGTTCGATCGGCGAATCTAGCATCGTTGGCTCACCGCCAGTGCCCGATGGTCCTCTCGGGAACTCGACTATTCCAGCCAAACCAGGAGGCGGCTTGCAGGTACCTGCAAGGACAGACGCTTCTGGTATGGTAACTGTGCATAATTCAAGTAACACCAGGCACGTAATCACGCGTATGCATCTCGGTATTTTGGGCAAGCTGTGGAGAACGATGAATGAGAAAGCGACCAGAAGTTATGTGTGATTGATTGAGGCGTTTTAGGAAATTAATTTTTAGCCCTTTTCACATTAGTTTTTCAAAGCTCATAAGCCGTTTACTGCGTTTATTTTATTTTTTTCTGCTGTTGTCAAAATGAAAATTATGTTAATTCAATATCTATTTCATTAATTTTGTTATCCGTAGACTATTGGCACCTCATATCAATTAAAATAATACGAAAGGATTTCGAATTTCAGACGAATTATAAGGTTCAACATAAAATAATACGCATGATTGTTATTTTTAAAACTTCTCTTAATACAACTGCATACGTATATAACTAAATAAGTATTTCTTTGCTCAATATATTATATCTATCAGATGAAAATAAAAGTAAAAATAATATCCAGTAATTCGTAAATGTACTGAACATAATAAATTTTCATCTTTCCGATGTCAACGGATTAATGGATAAAACAAACTCGTTAACTGTGTAAGCATTTCAGAATGAAACATAAAATCGTGTTCTGCATTTGTTAATAAACCGCGATAAATTAAAACAAATTTACGAGGAAGTATGCGAAATGACCATCGGCGCAAGTTTTTTCAGTTAAACGGCAATGTCGTAACGGGTCGTAACTGTTTCATTGACTTTTCATGACACTACATTATCCTAAATTCATGGTTGATGCAGACGTCCGTGCAAGAACTTGAACAATACTGGCTTTTTACGCGGTAATCATGTCACGTCATTCGACATGAGTAGCACAGACAAGTGCTCCTACGTGTGTGCGTGTTTATATGTAGACATTTCATTCTTGGGTTTCTAAAATTTCTAACAAGTGATGTAGTTTCTAAGACACTAAATTTATAACATAAAAATATTTTCTTTTGAATGTCTTTTGATTCATTCCTAAAGATAACAAATTATTTCAATTTTTAACATTTAAAGGAAATAAATGTCGTATTATAGTGATTTGGGGATAATCCAAAAACTTGAATATAAAAGCAAACCTTCTAACGGGAAACGCTTCATTGTAACTCTTTAATCCACGAAGAAGGTGTCCAAACTAAACATTCGTGTTGATTCAAATCACTCTTGAAGTATTCCACATTTCGTATGCTTCATTCTAACACTAAAAAATAGTATTAGAAAGGTCAAGTTGGTGTTTTTAATCATACTATCATCTCTTGACACTGATTCAAAAAATAACAGACTTTTGTACAGTGTACATTTTGCTACAAAAGTGTGTCACAATAAATCCTACGACTGCGTCTTGTATATGAAATGAGATTAATAAATTTTAAAGAATTATATATTGCTGTTAGAAAAATGTACTTACTACATCATTGCTAAATTGCACTATAGTACATTTCGACAAGGGTGGAGAAGTCAATTATTTACTCGCTTCGCTCGTGCAAAAAAGTCACACCAGCTAAATAATCGACTTACGCACTAGTTTCGAACGGTATTTTATACCACGAGCGCCGAAAAATCATACCAAAGTTGTGATTTTGAGGTTAGAGTAGTATAAAAACTTTTAAAGGTTCTAATAATTTCGAAGATAAAGTAACACATTCGAAAAACTGGACTGATTTCATTAATTTATTCTTTTATTATTAACTTATATTTAGTGCAAAACGCATAATGTATAGTGTATTAAACCCGTTATAAAAACCAGTAACGATTTCAGTACTATTATACGGGTACTTATAACATTTAAAATACAGTTTATTACTGAGTATTTTTACAGGTACTCGCTAAGTAAGAGATTTCATAATTAAATAATTTCTTAACTGTTAAAAGTACCACTGTTATTGTGAAGGAATGCCGAAAAAACTGAAAACACAAGATATTACAAAAATTGCATAATTGTAGAAATGAGAACGTAACAAAATCAAATAGATTAATATATGAAAATTTACCTTTCAATTATAAAAATGTATACCTCTCTATTGTGAAAAAAAGCTGGCGGCATACTTAACGATCTAATCTTGTTGCAATACGGGAGTAGTAAATTATTCACTTATTGCATGCCGGTTTCGGTGATATATCAATCGTATTCTAAATTCATTCCGTACGTATATAGCGGTATAAACTTGGTAATCCTTGTATCATCATGATGTAGTATTTCAAAAATGCGGTATTTTCTTTTGATCACGGAAGGCGCCCCGATGCGGTCTTAGATAGACAGATAAATATATGTATGTCCTTTGCATTTAAGATCCCGTGTTTACGAATATAATTGCTAAAGTGTAAATGTACAGGCATTAAAAAAAAATCTAAGCCCAGCGACAGAATTTTTCTTTTAAGTTTACTACACAGCCCATAAAAGCTACTTTTTACTAAAGAAACTATCCACAGTAACTTTTTAAATATAAAGTCCGATCATAAACAATTCGTTTCTACTGTAAAAATATTTTTTTCCCTTTTGTGTGTGTGAACCGCATATACGTCAAAAAACGCAATCCATAAAATTTGCACCATTATTACAAAGTATAATGAAAATTTATTTGATTTATTTATTAATTTAATTATACATTCGTCGAACTTGATAAATTTCTTTCAAATTGCAGCAATAAACATAGCAATTTTTAGTTTAGAGCCGTACTTCCTATGCTAATATACGGTAGCCGTAAACAACAATTAAGTCAGCTAGTGCACAAGATCGACAAGAAATAAATTGCGCGCGAAAGTTTACAACTAAACTTTTCTTTTCGGATTCCTTTTCACAGGTATAGATATGTACGTACAAACATCTATGGCCGGTATCCACAGGGAGCAACTGTTTACGCTTATTTTTCGCTAGGCGCGCGAATTACAGCAGCTGCCCCGCGTGCCGTGGAAGAAATAGACGGCACGTCGGCCTTCTTCCTCTGTCACTCGCGACGCGTACTTATATATCGCAGATATATACACGGTTTGCAGGGGCAAATGGGATAATCAACTTTTCCGTTTCGTCGCGCCATTACGTCTTGCGCGCACATTATAATTGCGTCGCGCGCGTGTAAATTCCATTAGAAGGAGTTCGCTTTCGTTTTCCTCGGCGACTGTGCGGTATAATAATGTGCATGTGTAATGTAATATGTTTGCACCTACGTGTTTTGCTTTTGCATATTGTATAATGTGAGTTACTGGCGAATACTGCTTCTGTGAATAGCCAGCAAATTTTCTTCGACAATTATTGTTCCTACAGGAAATATAATAAGATAAAGCGATTCGTCTGTTTTCGAAGACTGTATCACTGAAAAGTATATAACTCTTCGTACACGCTTGTGTTGCTGTATCAGCAATTTCCTTTATGGTAATCTTACACTCTGATGTGTTGAGATGAACTTAAGAACTTTTATAGTAATGCAATCATGCATAACGTCTTGATAATTGCATCAATTTTTCTGTCAGCAAATATAAATCAAATATAACTTTACGAAGAGTGACATTTAATTTTCGGATCGTCTTCTATCTTTAAAAAGGGTGTCTGCCATCATAATTTATAAAATACGACAATACCACTGCGAATACAGACAACTTTCTTCGTGATAATGACAGCAGGGAAGAGAAATCGAGAGGTTCTGCGTGACTTACTACGGTAAACAATAGTATATTTTTTTTGCAATAGTATGTGATGGGAAATACGAATTTTCTGCATACTATTGCGAAAAATTCTTTCGTTCACAATAATAAGGTCAGTTTTTTCAAATATCAATACAATTTTTTACTATAATGAAAGAATCAAAAAATTTAAGCACGTGCACATTTTATAAGAATTAAATCTTCAGTACTATAAATAATCACGCATAGATCAAAACTTTTGAAAAAAGGATAGTAGTTGAAACGTGTACAATGTTTACATATACTAGAATGATTAAAAGACTTTAACAGCGCAATGAAAGTGTGTACAAAGCAATGCTGATTTCCATCAATATTCACATGCACACATACTGCGAAGCTTTACGGTCTGTGTGCGCAGAAAATTTTCGCGAGCCAGCCCGTCATCTTTACAATCTGTAAATAAGTCATAAATCTTGCAAAACCGAGGAACTTATGAAGGTACGGAGCGCGCTCTCTTGAAGCGCGTCCAAAGATCTTTGCCGGAGGCTCAGCGATGCGCGCGCGCAGAGACCGTGAATTTGCACTACGAGGCTCTCGCGGTCTACCCCCTCATGATTCTCTATGATGCCTTGCGCGCGCACCTTTGATTCGTATAATCTGAGCATGCGCACTATCCTTCGGATGTCCTTATTATGCTAGATAAAGGATTGAGTTTTTAAGCTCTCTTCCGACTAGGAGAGTATACAATGGCCTTTTCGCGGCTGCGAATTCAAATTACCGTGCGCGCGCGTGTGTGTGTGTATATATATACACACACACACATACACACACGCGTTGACCGTGCTATTTCGTTGAATTCGTATGATGAAGCGGAGAATTGGAGCATCTCGATGTACGATTTTTTTAAAGAGCTTTAAATTCTACTGTTCCACCGCAATCTTAATCCTTGTATGTCGGAGATAGATTACGAGACTTTTCAAAATTGTGTAAAGAAGTTATTACGAATTAATACCTTTCGAGTTAATTCTATTAATTATTCATTTGTTCTCCAGACCGTTACCATCATTTCAGTAACATATAATGTCACACACGGAGACACCAATGATTTCGAAGACGACTCGCCTGCAATTGAAAAAGAATTAAACTTAAAAAAATGCTTTTCAAATCATTCAAATAATTTCCCGTTCCCAGAAAACGGTTTCCTAAAAGAAGTCATTTCCATCCCGAATTTCGGGCCGACAAAAGGAAACCGGTCCTGAAGCCCGCCGCGGTACCATTCAGATAAGCGCTCGCTCGCATCGCAGACTCCACGGCGGTCACTTTATAATAGACGGCGCGCGCGGGACTTTATGATAGTAATACCGTTGCACCGCGAGAGGACGACCAACAGCTGGGTACTGGACGAGAGAGCGCGACGCAGCTGCACAATTTTACCTCGGCTTGATTGGTCGGGGGGACTGTTTTTAAGCGCGAGCGCGCGACGTACATATATACCTATATACGTACGGAAAAGAGCGACGCGGACTGTTTGCACACGCGCCAGCGTTACGAGCGCTCCTCTAGCGTGAAATTTTAACGATTTGCATCGACGCGAGCGCGCGACAGATGCCGAAGGAGACTGAGAGGAGGAAGAAACCCTCTTGGCATTCCTATGCAATGTCCTATGATGAGAGCGAGGGCAGTCGTGAAGGAATTTGCAGTTGGCGACGGTGGAGAACAGGCGAGGTGCTTTAGATTCGAGATAAACGTCAATATGCTGATTATTCTTTAATCGATAGGCTGCTATTGCTTCATCGAACTATAAATTCTTAAAGTGTACATGAATTATTAGATCGAAAGCAAAAGGGCACAATAATGTTTGGAATTAGCTTGATTTCTTTAATATGTATTAGAAGTGAACAATTCAACTATCAATATTTTCTATTCAGTAGAAATAACTGCAACGAAAGTAAGAATTTATGAAATTTCATACTTTTGAGTGAAATTGATTACTGACTATATTAATATCTGAAGAAGAAATTTTTTAGAGTTTAAATTCATAAGAATTTAAATATTGTCAAGTTAGAAATTTTTATTAAAAAATCTTTTATTTTATAAAAATGAAATGTAATAAAATTCATTGCTCAATGTTACCTTTTGTGTTCCAAAGTAAAACGTAAAAAGAGTTCAGTAAATAGATATAAAATTTATCTGGTAATAAAATATTTATTGGACCAATTAGAGGAATTATCGAAGATTTAAGACAGTCATCGAACTGTAAACAATAATCCATGATTTTTTATGCTACTCTTTTATATCGTACATAAATTAATAAATCAATTACAACAATTAATAATGGTCTAGAATTACTCCAATAATAAAAAAAGATCAATATTTACTTAAAATAATTGTTTTTCTTCTGGCTGAGCTCAATCCTACTTCAGAAAACTGCATGGAAAAAAATAGTGGCGAAAGCCCAAGCGAACACGCATCTGTACATGAATCCGAAAATAACTTTTACGAAAATAAATCCAGGGTTCGAAGCATTAAAAAAATGTGTACGCTCGTCTCTGGTGTAAAACGGATGAGAGGGGAAATAAAATGCACTTTTAAACATCTTTTGACAACTTCGACCGCGTAACGATGTATTAACGATCTATTAAAAATTTATCGCGCGAAAGCACAGGGGTCGATTATTTTTTTCGGGGCAATTTCGTGCCGGCGTAATAAGCTGAACGCGCGTACACGCGCACACGCAGTAATTGGATTGAGCAGGAAAGAGGAAAGCAAACCGTGAAATTGGGCGGTTGCTTGTTATTAAATAGAAACAATTTTTCGTCAGTTCGTGCAAGCTATGATGTGGAATTTATTGATCTGAGTTCTGAAAACATATATTTTTCATGTAACTTGAAAATTTAGAAACTTTGATTATATATTTCAACTATTTTTTAATATTATGACTGTTTGTGTTTGTGCAATCGTAGCTCAGAATTTTGAACGCAAAGCTCGGCAAATTATTATACCTAATGATTGCCATTTTTAGACAAATGGAACCATAACTGAAAAAAAAAAACATAAAAATGTATATTTATTCTATATTTATGCAAAATTCAAATTTATAATTAATAAATCAGACAGGCACTCAGCCGGCTGGCTATATAACAACTTCAATTAATAAATTTAAAGTGCTCTTAAAGTGAATGGCAATTTTTCTGTCACCTCTTTCCCGTGATAATAAATACAAAAGTGCATAATCTCAGGACTTACTTGACTCTGGCAAAATACCAAAATGGCGAAATAATCTTCCGGTTCGAGCATCGCACTCGGAAACGAGGATCCAACGAGGTTCACCACCGCAACATTACTGCCGACCCTAATAGCGAAACGAACTCCGAAAAAAGTGCTGACCGTCATCAGGAAGAGCATCGGGCGAGTCCCATTAAAAGTGACTTTCCGCCTCATTACCGGGCGGACTCTCTCCCTCGATATATATATAACGCGCGGGCACGCGACTTGCAGCGAAAAACGAAGCGCGTGCGTCGCGCGCAATTGGACGTAGTATATGCATCTTCGTGCGCGCGTCGCTGCCGCGGCGACGACCGCAGCGAGAAACGACTTGTCCCACGTGCGTTTATATATACATATACGTCCAGCACCGTGTGGCTTATGCTCGTTTAGGCGGAACACGCGCGTACACCGTAATGACGATAAGTGCAGCACAAGTTCGGAGTATATGTAGATCCGCGCTGTGTTACGGGAGGTGCGCGCGCGGCGCCGGTTTATCGTGGGACGCGAGCCGCTCAAAGAGAGCCGATTTCTTTTCAACTCGTTCGCTTTTATTGGTTGTTTTTCTCGATTGGGAGATCCCGCGCTTTTACGATGAGGAATTTTCGTTCATTGGAGGAACAGCGAACGCCACGCCTCATTCGTTCGTTTCAGCAAGGATTAATTCATTTCGGTAAATCCAGTGCTAATAAGAAAAAGCTGGCCAGTTTAGCACAGGGATCGAGGACATAAAAAATAATGTCACTTCTCATTAGTTCCGTTCAATTATGCAAGCCAAAGTTGATGGCTAAATTAAAATAATTTAATTAAAACAAAAAAGGTATCTGCAGATATATAAACGTATTATTCTTGTAATAATAAAAAAATGTTTGCAAATTTATCCAATTCAAAGTAAGGATATTACCTTAACGAAAATATCGAAACATTAATAAATTTAAATTAAAAAAGTAATAAAAATACAGTTCCTTAATTGATGTCTGTACAACTATAAAAGTTTTGGATCCGTTCGAAAACATAAAAATCATATTTTATAAGTGATGCGTTACTATAAATATTATTATATCTTTATATTATAAACGAAATTTTAATCAGCTTTTAATATAAATATTGCGAAGACGGAAGAAGACTTTGATATTTAGTTACAAGCGTTAAAAACATAATTCTCTACCGAAGAGACCCGTTGTACACGACGAAAGTGAAGAACATATGGTTAATGGACTGGAATTTACATGAACTTTGTAGTACGGTAAAATACAAGCACGCGCATGTACGCTTTTTAAAAATGCTAACCACTTATCCAATATATTTAGACAAAACATGCTAATGAGGCAGATTTTTTCATTTTTTGTATATACATTAAAAATAATAAAAATTTGAGTGATATTGTAATTAAATTAAGTATTCTCAATTAGAATCTATAATTGATAATTTCATTCAATACAATGATATCCAATAAAAATATTTTGTTGATATTTTAAAAAATACACTAATAAACAATTAACAGAAACAAATTATTACAAACGAATATAACATCGATTCTCAGACATCACTATCGATTAAAACTAATGACGTAAATGCAACTACGTATTTTGATACTTTTTAAAATCTAGTAAACTTTATGGCGCAAAGTTATTATTCCAAAGTCAAGAAAGCGACCATTAAACCTCCGTTTTATCTGATTTCTAATAATTGGACGATTAAACATCATTATTGTAACACTTTAATCAGTAGCAGTCAGCTGCATTATGCTAAATTTATTAGGTAATAAAACCATAAACACTGAACCATTTCGAAAGATAAAATGTGAAAAAGGAGAAAAAGTCATTTAAGTAGTAATTTTATCATTCTAGCAAAGATATATTTGAATAATTGTAACTGTCAAATTATAATTGTTTCTTGTTAAGAAATTCAAGTAAAATCGCTGTTAATATTGTTTTATAATCTACGATAGGATACAGGGTGAAAGTTCAATTACTATTAATCTGAAATAAACATCTAAAAATTTAAAAATAACACAATAACAATATTAATCGTTCAATGTGGTTTTATTACTCACACAAACAAACGTAGTGATTAAACTAAATGCCAATCAGTCATAACTCATTTGGCAATCTGTTGTATAAAGTACTCAACACTCAACAAATTTATTTATTTGCACTTTAATAACCTTTAAAATATACATTTTGCATCTCTTCATAAAAAAGTATCAGAATAACTCCCCGTAAACCGGGCCATCAAACGAAAACGAAATAAATCTCACGGAATGCCGCTCATAACGCACAAATCCTCTAAAAAATAACCATTTGCAGATCCATTAACTCACGATGGGTCGTTAATTTTGTTATTTCAGAATGCCGAGAAGATGCGACTGTCATTCCTGATTTTTGCACTGAGCTGCTGCCATCATGTCCTGCGGCTGGCGCACGCCGACGACGTCGCCGTGACGCGACACGCCGATGGAGATGTCTTCACCATCCCCGGTAAGGGAGTGCATGTAGATTGCGTAATTAGATGATTATAAGATGTAATATAATAAAGAAAAAAAAACGGTGTGTAAAGTTTTTATATCGAGATAAAAATCGAAGCTTAAGGTATAAGAGGACTGAGCGTGTTTTTAATTATTCGGTCAATTCTGGGAGTATCAAGGGTTATAATTCTGTAATTATGTGGCGATGCTTCGTTATGGATTTAATGATTCGCGCGTAATGAAGAAAATATAAAGTAAATTGAAAACATTATAAAATTGAATTATTTTAAATATTTTCAGATAACTGTATCACATATAACCATATAGTGTTTACTTTTAATTGTCAACCTAGGACTTTATTTATTTTACATAACGTGTTGCTAATAATAAAATTTAATTTCAAAGTGATATAATGAAATTACGTCTTAATGAATTGTAAATATAGTATAGTTCAATTAAAAAAGCCATCATACGTCTACTGAATAATATTTGTTACACTTCAATTAACATCATGATTCAGATTGGTTCTATAAAAAAAATATATAAAAAGGCACTTTCATGCATTTTTGATAAAATCTTTTCAACCAGTTTTATTAAAAATTTAAATAAAAAGTAAAATAATCAATTATGTTAAAATAGTCACAAAATCTTTATTATTATACAATCAGTAATCTATGGAAATATAAATAATTTTGAATAATTCTGTTTAAAAAATAATATTTTTTTTAACGGTTATTTTTGGATTTTAGTATCGTCAATTATCTAACATAAATCATCATTTATATTATTGAGGAAGCTTGGAATTTAATAATCATTATCGAATATATTAATTTGTATCGTCGTATGGATAAAAATATGTTTCTTAAAAAAGAATCTTAACGACCTCAAGTAATAACTTCATAAAGCCAATTGAATAGCCATAAACGTTACAAATGCGTGTCTTTATAGTCCAGTCAATTGGATCCTTGATAAAAGCAGACGTCGCATTTAATTAAAGTTATCTAAAAACCAGGGAATAACATTGAAATAAATAAATATAAAAAGAAAGAAATATGCAAGTCGGCGATATTAAATAATCTCTCGACCGAAGAAATGCTTAAAATATCTATCATTAAAAGATTGAAAAAACACGATTTTGAAATAAACAAGAATATTTGATAAGCGACTTATTCGAAAGATCGGTGAAATGTGATGTTTTTCGGCAAAGGTTCCTGTAACGAGGCCTGCATGGTGCTCAGCAGCAACACCGCGAGCCCCTTCGGCTCGGCGCCGACTAAGCTCGCGCACGGCGGCGGCAACGCCAACAACTCCTGCACGTGCCAGTGCAACCGCGTCAGGCCAATTTTCCGCGAGGACTTGCGGATATGCGTCGACCACATACACGGTGAGTCATTATTTAATACGTTTATTGACTTTTTATAAAATTCATTTCTTACTTAAACTTTTATTAATTTTATCATTTTAACGATAGTTTTTACTTATTCAACAAAATTTTTATATATATTAAAATAGAAAGAAACCTGGAAAGAAAAATTTTCTGATAAGTAAATAGGCTTTTAAAAAAATTGATTGATGCAAGAAAATAATTTGTTAATTCAGGTAGAGATTTGAAAATAAGAACAAATAATTTTATAATTTTAATTTAACACTAGGTATCAGTATTCACTTTCTACTCTCTTTACCAAATGATTAGTTGAAATAAAATAATATTTTTCCAAGCTAATATAAACAAAATTATTTTAAAGCTAACTAGGAATAACAATTGTCCAAAAATTGATTGTTTTATAGAATTTTATTTATAACATTTGAAAATAATCTTATAAACAACCAGGGAATGGATCAACCCTATTTTTTCTCAACATAAACTGTATTCGACGGCTCATATCTTCATCATAAATAGCTTTACATCTTTCATAATTGACTCTGCGTCTCACTTGTGTTGGCTTTTCATAGTATCTTGTACGTCGAAACTGTTCTAAGATTCCTTCTCGTCCAAGAATCTTATTCAAAGTTCGTGCAGCAGTGTCAACATCATTATTTTTAACAAAAATAGTTCTTGCTAAGTAGTATGGATGTTTTATGCCCATCTGTAAAAGACATTTAATTACTTATAACTATATTAAATAAAATTATAAAGATTCAGAAAATAATGTGAAAGTATTTAATGAGCATTATTTTGTTTTAATAAACTTTTCTTAATATTTTTTATTTTGTCTATCTATTTTACTTTTTATCTGTGTAATATGAAGAAAAGATTTTACCTGTATAACTTAGTAATTGGTAAAATACAACATTCAAGACAATGATTTTAGATTTATTACAAGCTTTGTCAATTATAAAATGTTATTCTGTTCAATCATAAATGCTTACAAATATCTTGAACATTGTTTTATGTTTAATATGATAAAAGTGTTCTAGAAAACTATGTAAAGAGGTTAGAATCATAACATTTACTGCCTCATTATTTATGAATGGCATCCCCAAAGGAAGTATTAGTGTAAGTATACCTCAATAAGTGTCTGAAGTACTGAAGATACATACCTTTTTCGAATGAACAAAACAATGACAAAATTAACTTTATATTTTGTACAATTTAACCGCAGTAATCAGTGTACCATTCTTAAATAGACGGGACTGTAGTGTAGGAGCAGACTGCAAAATTTCTTGAGAATCGATTCAATGCTTTTAGCGCCACCTTGGAAAACAGCGGTAAATTCAAATATGATAATTCCACATTTATAGGTCTACACTGTCTACAGTCTACTATAACATTACTAATATATTTTTAATACTACTTAGTACTTTATAATAATTTTGTTTATTGATTAAAAAAAAAATATATTCAAGTATAAAAATAAGTAACGTTCTTATCGTCATCTCTAATTTTTATTTACACGGAGAAAAATTTTGTAGTAAAAATGACTAGTTTTGATCGTAAACGTGGGTCAGACTCATATTCTCAAACATTACATTAATTATTTATAATAAAAATTGTTATTTATATATAGTAAAAATTGCAAAATAATAGCAATTTTTACTATAAATTGTAGTCATTTTCATGAAAATACGAGTATGCCCAAACTATCAAAAATAGTTCTTTTACCACGAAATTTTTCTCCGTGTACATTAATTTGTTGAAACTTCATCTTAATAAGAATCCAGAGTAATCTAATCGCAAATTAATTCGCAGTAAATGACGGAATAACTAAATTTTCTAGTGTCTTACATTAGATTTTAGTAAAATATTTTTGAATAAGACTCAAGTTTTACTGCAAAAAGGTTTTATAAAAATCTGAATGTAGTAACAATTAAGAGGAGATTAATACTGTTATCAGTAAAAATTAACAATTATTTAAAAATAGAAATAAATACATAAAAAGCTCGTAAAGTTGTGTGCTTATATTACATACGACGTAGCCATCGTACTAGGCCTTACAAGTAACCCTTGTCAGTGTTCTTTATTTCCTATCATTAAATCCTTGCTTGCGGTTTCGCAGCAACATCGGTCACGCGCACTCATTCTGTTTTCGATCAAAGCATAGCGACGCTAATGGCTGTACTAGCTGTACCACGATCGCGTCCTGATCTTACTGCAATAGCTATCGGTTTGTACGCATTACCATTACAACGGTGCTATTGAGGAGAAAAGCATAACAAAACGTTATTGGTCTAAAAAAGAAATATTATAGTTTTTATCAATATTTTATAATTCGGAAAGATGCCTGAAAGCAAATAAGCAAAGATCGACTCAGTATCGGATCTTTCACATTAGCCTACAAAGGCTAATGTAAAGACAAAAAATATTAAGTCTATAGGGTAATCGATACCAAAAGGGTCATCAGAATAACACAAACTGACCGTTTATTTAGCGCTCAAGAATGCATAACACACCTCGCGAGCTCGCATCCCTTTCTCACGATAATAAATCCACGGCAGCCACGCGTAATGCCCTCACTCATGAACGCGTCAACGCGCCCGAGCAGAAGCCAGAACACATTTGTCCATGCGAAGATGCATATATCAGCCGTTGAAAGGTGCAGTACGCGTGAGTGCACCCTGTGCGCGCGAGCGGCATTTTACGAGGAAACGCAGTGCGGCGACCTTTGAGCCAGAGGGGGAGAGAGAGAGAGAGAGAGAGTAGAATAACATCGCTTTGATAATGGCGCATTACATTAGGAAATTATATATACGTATTATGTTAATGCAAGAGGATCGGCGCTGCATAGTTGCGTGCGAGCTGCGTACTGTACGAGACATTTCGTTGGAACTACCAGTTTAGTAGCTTTTTACATTTATTGCGAAAACGGTTAGTTTTTTATGTGATGTAATGAAGCTGCAAATAGAAATGCTGTGTTTCATTTCAACGTTCCATTAACCAAATGCTGCAGTAGCAGAGGCGCAGATTGCTGTTGTACATTCTATAATGTGTTTTGGTATTCATTTTTTATCATTTTGAAAGATCAAATTGAGTATTATTAGGTACATGTATATGCGTTTTCGGCTTTTTGATTCTAAGATTTCCGAAAAAGAACCTATGCATAGATAAATTATAAGAATTCAATGCAAATTAATCAAATTATCTGTTTTTATGTCTTATAGTGACTAATTTATAACATTTACACGATTACGGAGAATTCAGCAGAATAATTTAAAGATGATGAAGATATAAATGTAAATTAAACGTGTGTAACGTACAGGTTTATAGTAGTAATAAAGTGTTAAAAAATCAATATTTTCAATAATTAGGCAATGAACACGTCATCAGAAAATCATGTACGTATATGTACGTCATTTAATTTTTCATAACAAAATTTTGTAATCTCAAGATCAAATACTTGTTTAAATAAATCTAAAAAAATGATACCTACAGAAAGTGCCGTAAAAATATTATTAAAATCGAAACTAAATTTTAAAATACCATAATAACTATGTTTTTCCAATTAAGACACTTGATACGTAATTTCCTTCATTCGCGCGAAAGTTGTAAAATCTGGCTTGACAGTAAAATAGCGATAAAGATAAAATCGATGCGATCTTAGAAGCCGTCGATTAAGTGCTCGACATTTCGAGTCAACGCACCGATGGGCTATCTAATATGCGATTAATTTGTGGAAAAGAATTTCTCAAAACCGTAAACAGAAGACTTGTGCTAGAGAAAAAAAGTTGTTCATCTGCCATGGAACATTATTGCACGATCGTCAATTCCGAAAAGAGAAATATTAAAAAACAATCCGGTGATAAAGTAAATCGCAGCATTGATTTTTCACTACAATACACCTCCTAATGAGCCCTTCAAACGTCTTCGTAAATGTCGTAAACTAGTCTTTTTTAACAAGTAAATTATTGCACCGGACAAACATCTTGTCAATGCTAAGTGCAAATTTGTGTATGCGCAAGTTAAACTATTTTAATTATTTTGATCGACGCGGCTTATCACTCTTAAATTATTTTATGTTGTTTATCATTCCGGTCTCTTTTGAAGCTTAGTTAAAAACGTGTATATTTAAAATCTTTCAAATTCTTGGATCATGTCACTACATTTTTTATTCATATAAGTTACAATAAAGATTACACTATAAGTTATTTCTAAATCAGCTTATCCTAATAATTTGTACTCAAAATCAACAAAAAATTGCTGAATAGATATTTGATAACGGAAAACAAAATTTTATTCTTGATATTATTAATTTATTTGAAATAAATTTACCAAATAAATAATGACGTTTTGAAAGTAAAAACAGACTGTTACCATATAACAATGAATTAAACACGCATCTAGCACAAAAATACTACAAAAGTACTATGTAAGTTCATCAGTCATTGTCTGACTGTTTACGTAGTTTTCTATGTAAAAAACACAATGCAATTTCATTCATTCAAATGATTTCAAAATTGTTCAAGTTTAAAAACCGAAAAGCATATTTTAGCTTTCCCAGGATAAGATAAATCCCGGCAAACAGAAAGTGCGCAGACAAACGACGCGCGGAAAGCTCGTAAAAAGCCTAACAACGTGCGAATCTCACACCCATGGAAACTCGTAGGCCTCGCGCTATCACGTACGCGCACTTACCCAGGCAGGCGCAAAAAAGCTCCATGAAAGAGCGCGACAGCTGCCCATTAAAAAAGACACGCGGCCCTGCAGCAGGTTGCACTGTGCGGCGCAGGAATATTAAATCTCGCGAACGTGGCTATTAGACGCCGCAGGGAGCGCAAGTAATTAGCACACGAAGAAGGGAAGAGAGAAGTAGCAATTCCTTTCTGTATCGCTGGAGCAATTGTCGAAGCGCGAGAGAAAATAGTTGATGTTTCGCGCTAATTTAAAGAGTTTTACGTCTTTTTATATAGCTAGAGAGGTCTGCGTATGGGAATATTGGCTGTACACGATTCAATGCTGTCAACATTTTTTTGCATTCCAAAAAAAAAGAAAACTTATTTGAACTTGTAGTAGAATTTACTTTAAAAACTTTTCCTTATCCCTGTCGATTTCTTAATTTATTATATACGTATACCTACCTAAATTAATATTCTGCAGAAAGCAATATATTATACATTCATTCACCACCATAACTGGTCCGAAAGAAACTGACTATACTAAATTATTTCTTCAATTCAATTAACCGACATTTCAATAGAAGAAAGATTACAAGATAAAATGGCGATAGAAATAGTGACATTCTACCGGCGACATTCGCAGATAGCAAAAGAACGCTATATGTAGCCGCAGTAGATTCAGCCGAGTAGATATTATATTAGACGGCGCATATCAGCGTGGCGCATCCGCGCTTGTGTCGCTGTTAATTAGAATCCGCCAGTTCAGGGGTTAACGAGATTGATAAAACGCGCCAAGTGTAAAGGGACCAACCCGGCGGTAATTCCGCTTGTTAATTCCTTTAGGGGATTCCGCCACCATCGAGAGCCCCTTTAGTCCTCTAATTTCCTGCGCCGACGCACAATCCCGTAGCGGATAGAGAAAAAGCGTGTACAGTTAGTGATATGGTAATATAATAAGTGTATTTTACTATTTTTATAATAGTTACGTAATAAAAATTCAACGAAAATGGAAAATCCATGTACAGAGTTACTTTCGCGGTACGAACCGCGTTTTTAACATTTCCAACACCTGACAAATGTAAATCAACTTTTGTATAAGTGAAAGAAAGGTATTCAATATACTAGAAGTAATAAGCGCAAGGTGGAAAAGACGTTTTCAAAAGTTATTGGTTACGGGAATGGATTGTATTTATACCGTTTCTGAGAAAAGAACGTGCAGCAAGGTTGCGTCGTCTAAGAAATTCCTATTTCCTTAAAGTGAGCTTTTTATGGTCGTGCGTACGTATGCTTCCTTGTTGAACAGCCCTTATAGACCTACTTATTCATTGTGTGAACAACAAATTTTGTTTAATTATATGTAAAAATTGATCGCTCCTTTTTTTAAATTCATTATCGCGATGACATGCAAAACATTGAATTGTGATGTGTATGAGTGCTATACACACTGTTACACAACTTTTAGAGAGTTGTCACTGTTATTTTTTACCCACCACACGAATTATATCACTCTAAATAGTTTATTAACTCACTCTGAGCTGTTACTGAAAATCACTTGATCCACCCACCCAAAATGTTTGCGAGAACAGTATCCCGTGTACGCATGGAAGTACCTCTCTCGTCCGCAGCATATAGCCCGTGGAGAAATTAACTCGAAAACGGGAGACACGCCGGCGCCATTAACCAGCGGCGGCGACTCGTGTGTGCGCCCTGCGTTGACGCCACCCGACTCGAGATTCCGGGCCCAGATAGCGTCAGTGCATGCACCGCTGCATGCGCCTGTCACACTTTACGCGCAAGTACAAGCACGCGCGGTGAATTTCGCGCGCCCGTGGCGCGTAATCGCTTAATTAGACGATCGCGCGAAGAAGTAGGATGTTGAATCGCCCCGGCAGATTATGGAGATTATCGCGACGCGCGTGTGTGTGTACGCCGTGTCGAGAGACTTCGTGAGCCATTTCGCCATGGTAATATTATAGACTGTGCGCGTATGGATAATAATTGAGTTTGCCGGATTTTTAGGCTTTTCGAAGCAACTTGTCGTGTCTTTGAATGGATTTTGTTGATGGTCCGATTAAGAGATTATACGGGTATCCTTAAAAAATACGAAAATTTTAGAGAAAGTTTCCGTCCATTCCAGTTTCGAAAAAATCGACCCAAGCACGTGCTTAGTCTAATAGATATTTTAAACCTTTTCAGCAATAGCGATGTGCACAAGATCTTTTTCCTATATATATATAGAGATAATTATGTATCTTCCGAGAAAACAACTTTTTAAAATGATCCTTATAAAATTTCAGATGAATAAAAAAAATCTATTAGGGAACACATGTTATCGCGCAGCTACCCCACATCATTCATCATTATTAATGTTAATGATCTTTCTCGAGCGCATCGCTTGTCAACGCTGCGCGGCGCACCGAAGCTCCAATTACTCGCGGGGTATAATTTAATTGTCAAGCGCAACGTCAAAACATTATCTTCCCCCACGGCAACGCGAAGTGTCCACAAAAGCCATGCACCCCGGCAACAATAGCGGTGCGGCTCTCTTTACCCGATACCGAAACCGCGTCTAGATTCCACAAAGCCCGCAGAACCGTGCGCGCACCGCAGCATGCACGTATAAGTATAGTTGCAACGCAAACCACACACACGCGCGCGCGCGGACGAGCTCCATTAGCGCTCGAGCTCGCGCGAGGTGTCTATTTCTCCCTGCTCGCGCCGAGCGCTCGGCCGGCAAAAAGTCGCGCGTCATTACGCCCGCGGGGCAACGATGCTGTTCTCTTTTCCTCTCTCTCTTGGCGTATAATATTAAAGCGCGAGGGATGACACTTTTCTGCACTTCTCACCGCAACGATTATCCATTTTTCCGCCGCAGCGGTTGCGTGTGTTTAATTTGTATAAAGTATTTGTGGTAGACATTATAAATGTAAACGGAAGTAAATTGACTCTGTTAGCTAATCAATTTAGAATTTAAGTTATTGTGTACTATTTATCTGAATTTTATAATTTTTTTTCACCAATCCAAAGTAAAATATTGTGACGAATATTTAGACGAGGGCTGTGTAGGTAACAA
Organism: Torymus aiolomorphi; assembly: GCA_036365515.1. Lineage (NCBI taxonomy): Eukaryota > Metazoa > Arthropoda > Insecta > Hymenoptera > Torymidae > Torymus > Torymus aiolomorphi. The sequence continues at coordinate 95,827,329 of CM070874.1, forward strand.
CGTCTATGATAATAACATTTCAATCGCATTAAAGCTAATAGTAAATTACTTCAAAACGGGGTCAGTTCGGAATAGTATGATGGTTATGTAGGTCTCGTCATTATTTGGAATTCAAGAATCAAAGATTTTTTAAGTGATATATTATATATAAAAACCTCATTTCAACATTTAACAATACGAAAAGATTTCAAAGGATTTGATCATCTCCAGTTGCTTTGAAGACACTCTACGCAGCAACCCTTGACTTACCGGTCCATAAACTCGACGTCGCAACCTCTCCTCGCATCAGCAGCAACAGCGCAAACAATCCAACAAAAGTATTAAAAACCTGCTCCCGCAAACATCGTGACATTTCGTTTCTCCAGATGCTAGAGGCGCACTCGTCTCGAATCGTAAACTCACGCGACTCTCGGCTTCAATAGCGCGGGCTTTATTTATTTCCCCGTCTCCTTCGTCAGAAGTATATATATTCGCGAGTATATATACGCGCCGTCGCTTGATTAACGAGCAGCCGGCTTTTCCGCGTCTATCTCTCTCCTTCTCGCGCGCGGCGTATTATAATCCACGAGCGCGGAGAACCGGATGCGCGAGCAAACCATTAATACATTGCGACGTCCTCGCGCGCATCGATGATGGATACTGAGAGAAAAGAGCACATGGGGGACTCGCGCATTTTCCCTAATCCCCGTACGACCCGATGTCTCTGGAACGCAGCAGATAACGTAGGAGGAATTTCGTGAACATGCGCGCGCTCCGAATTTTTCAGACTGCGCTGCGAGGATAAACGACCTTTGGCTGGTCTTTATAGATGCGAGGACTGCAGGTCTGCTGAATTGAAAAATGAGCACGTATACATGACGGATGCTGAAATCGTTTTGATTTTCTGGATGTTGTAGCTTCTAGATTATGCTAATTTGAAAGTGATTGGTGTGGATTTCGATCGAAGCTTTATTCAATAAACCAAGAGATGAATAAAGTGATTTGATGCCAGTATTATTATTATTGAAGAAAGTGCAATAACACTTGTACGTTGCATTATACGGATCAACATAAATCTATATTTATTGCAATTTTAGAAATTAAAATAAAAGCATTTTATCAAGCTTACACTGTTAAAGCTAGTATAAATAATGAAGAATGTCGCATCATTGAAAAGTTATACCACTTATCTGTACGTCTGCGTTTCGAAAAAAAAAAAGATACGGCACCCAATGGCATGCGCTGTAGAAATTGGTATTTTGTAAAAGAGAAACCGCACGAATCGATCCCTACATTTTCTATTAACAAGCTACCAATCGAGACCCAGCGGCATCTCTCCGTTTCCTGCAAAAACTCTCGCTCGAATCAGCGGGCATTAATAAAAGGCGACGCATTCGTGACACATATATCCAGACTGCTTATATCCTCCGCGGAACTGCTCATTTAATCTTGACTCGACGCACTTGAACCCTCGTGCATATATTATATACATACACGCGCGCTCGGACGCGCACCGAGCCTATCATTAAGCGCGATTACGCTGCGATTTAACGGAGAGAAAATCGTGGCAGCGATGATGTTTTTTGCGATTTTCTGTTTGGCTAAGAGGACCGTCTTTACCTGATGATTTTTCTCCTATGTGTTGCAGAGTGCAACATGACCAGGTTCGTGAATGGTTCCGGCCTAGTTGAAAGGGTGCCATACGTTATCCTTCCGATCTCCAAGCAAATTGTCTATCCCGATGCGGAAATTAAAATCGAAGGTAAGGCAAAACAACGATTATCCGGAATGTTGTATGTGGGTTGCTGACGAGTCTATGGAGGACGAGTGAGAGTGTTATGATAATAATCCTAATGCATTATACAGGTTCTCTGCTTAGTTTATTATAAAGAATTTAAACATGTTTTGATTGACTCGCACACACACACGTACCAAACTCATTAGCTTGTAAATTAAAAGTTCCTTTAACAATACGCAGGAGTGGAGTCACCGCTGTGCGCGATAAACGGCGTCCAGCAGCTGGGCAAGAGCGGCTGGTCCGAGCTGCGCAGCATCTCGAACGTGGAATATCTGCAGCCACTGCTCTTCTTAACGGACAAGGGGCGCGCCTTTCTCCAAGTAAGTTTATCGCGCGCTCTGCTGGCGGGCTCCTCTCTTCGATTTCGCGACTTTGAAGGCAGAAAATTGCCGACGCCATGCGCTCGCGTAATGAAAAGATGTCGTTATTGCGGCCGCGCGGCCTTCCGCTCGACGTAAGTGTCTCACTTTCTTTCGCCTGTAAGACACGCCTGCTGAAAGTAGCTGACGATTTAATTTCCGGACCCGGTGAGATCGATCGTCGAACATTTTCAAGTAGTCTATTGGGAAGCGTTATCGAATGTCAAATACTCCAAAGTTGCAGGGGTAAAGAAGTAGTTGACAATTATAACTGTCACTTGAATATTTTTTAATTTTTTTACTGTTATATGACTTTTATTTTAAGATACACTTGAAAAATATGAGAAATTTCATGAATTCTTTTTTATTTGATTGGCTAAGTTGAAAACAAGTCGGTTTTTTTCGGTAGGAGTACAGTTACGACAAAACTTATTCGGGTTAGTTGCTTATTAACATATGAATTCTTCAATAACATCTTATAAATTAAGGTGATGTTTGTAAATTGATATTTAAACTGACATTTGTTTTAATTGTATAATTAGCTGCCAATGAGTGAACGAAAGTAATTACTAAATCCATTAGTTTATATACTAGTTTAGAAAAGTATACACTCGCCGCTTTTTTTGTTCGACGCGAGAAAATCAGCATTCAGAGCTTGAAGGATAGCTGTCTTTCACTTGCACTGGGAATCTCCCATATCTGCTACGACAAGTGAAAATCTACGGATCACGCTAACCCAATTAGTCCACTCGCAAAGACGTTAATTGTTCCGCTTTTGTCTTACCGTCTTCACGGCCCGTAGTATTATGTCGTTTAATGATTTATCTCCGTGAAAGGTACCGTGATTTCTATTTCGCGTCGTTAAGTATATCCAAGTAAGTATAATTTGAAAATGAAATGATTTATTCAATAATTTTGTACTTTAATCTAATCAACTCAAAGGCTTTGAAGGCAATTCACGTCATTTCAATTTTATATAAATAATTTTCAAAATTTCCTTTGAATTACTTTCATTTAATTTTAAAATTTTATTAAAATTTAAATACATTAAATATTTTGCCGCGAAATTTAATTAGTATCCGATTAAGTTTAAATTAAAACCCCTCCAGTGGAAATTTTAAATGTATGAAAACGTATCAAAATGTATCAAAAGGTATCAGAGTGTACCTAAGTGTATATAGAGGTTGCATTTCGTAATTTTTGTAGCACACTTTAATACCTTTTGATACCTTTTGATACATTTTGATACCTTTTCAAAAAAATTAAAAAATGTAATATTAATTTATTTATCATTCTATTAAACACATTAACACCTTTTGGTACATCTTAAAACCATTTCATACATTTTGATACCTTTTGATATATTTGTATACATTTTGGTACATTTTGATACATTTTGATACATTTCTATACATTTATACAAACAAATATTCATTAACACCGTTTGATACATTTTGATACCTTTCTATATATTTCCTATATGTTTAAAATATTATTTTTATTATTTTCTATATATTTAAAACGTATCATAATGTACATAAATATGTCAAAGTGTTTCTAAATGTACAAAAATGTATTAAAATGTATCAAAAGGTATGAAAATGTATTAAAATATATATAAGTGTACCAGAGCGTGTCTACATGTTTCTTTCATCAATAAATTTTTTCTTTTATCAAAAAATGATTTTGTATATAAATGTATCAAAATGTATTAAAAGGTCTCAAAAGATATCAAAGTGTTCTCCAAAAGTTACGAAATGCAACCTCTACATACAATTTGATACACTTTAATACCTTTTGATACCTTTTGATACCTTTTGATACCTTTTAATACATTTTGATACATTTTGGTACATTTTGATACATTTTATTATTTCCACTGGGGCCCCGTTCAGTGTGATGACACTGTAAATATATTGCATTCGTATAATCTTTCATGAACTTTTATTACATTTTGTACTCCAAAAAATATAATTATCGAAAGTACTTCCATTACTATAAATTTGAACTTAATATATAGTTACACACATAAATTGACTGTAGGGTAACTATTATAAATAAGCCATTAACATGTATTATACTAATGTTTATTTATGAGTCCCTGAAGAAGTAAAATTAAACCGCGTTACTCGCCGAAAAAAACAACACCCAAAACGCAACATCATTCTCAATGTTTCAGTGGACCGGCGAAGCAAAGCTGCGCGACGCGGCCGAGGGCAAGGTTGTGATCGTGAAGCTCTCCTGCCGCGACAATCATCCCGAGGCGGCGTATCGCGAAATCTTCACCACATGCGTCGCCTTCCGCGTGGCAGGATCACCGTCTCGTAGCAGTGAGTCTCATTTATACTAATATATATAAAACGCCGAGCGTTAATTCGTTTTCTGTCGCACTCCCATCTCTGCGGTGTAAAAGGACTGCGCCCGGAACTAAGTCGGAGAAAACTGCACGCGGCTTTGTTTATCGGCGCGATAAATTAGGTTCGACGTACGACATACGCGGTCTTTTCAAAAGTGGTTCGCAGCCGCGGAAGCCATATGGTTGGAAGATAAATTTTTTAAGACGGCACACTTTGACGTTTTATGTTTCGTTATACAGATTGACCTATTAACTGTTGCTTGTAAATAAAATTGCAATTATATAGTTTCTCGTTATGTTACATAAGAAATAGAAAAAGAAAATCTTTGGAATGATTTTTCGTTGAAAAGCAGTCATTTGTGAATTATTTATTCCAAAACGGACGGAGTAATTGCTTCAAAATCAAAGTTAATTTATTTTCTACAGAACTGCACAGATTATTTAAAATCATAAATTGTTGAGATTTTTTAGAATCCTCATCCTCTGTACAATTACCGTGAGTCCTTACAACATGAATTATAGTAGTAGTCAATATATTTTATAATCACATATATTGGTCAGTACATTCGTTCCGGCAGTAACATAAAATGCAAAGTATATATAAAATAGTTGAAATTACAGCTTATTCGCAATAAATACCACTTGATTCGATCCATTTAATATAAAGAACTGACAATCGTTAAATTCTATAATAACTCTCTTCCAGGCATCAAAGAAGTGTTCTTCTCGGCAGTCGTGCCAACCCGACAGGGCCTCTCGACCGCGGAGTACACGGCAATCGGCATCGCCTTGATCCTCATCGTCCTGATCTACGTAACCGGCGTCTCGCTCTACCTGCACAGTCGCAAGAGTCGCCGGCGACGGCGTAGAAAATCATCCGCGGACGTCTTGTCGTCCAGCACCTCGTCGTCGTCGTCGACAGACCAGCACCCGGAGGCGGGAGGCGGTGGCAAGTTCGGGGCGGAGGCGGACATGACCCCAGGCATCGTCAAGTGCAATCCCCTGCTGTCGGTCGTGAGGCACTTCGAGAGCGATAGTAATAGCGCGGTTAGTGAGGCCGAGCTGACAGATAAGCTGCTGCAGAGCGAGAGCGAGTCCGAGATGGAGAACGTACGATTAAAGGTACTTCGAATATCGTGTTATTTAACAGTTCTATATGATTTTCGATACTATAAAAAAAGCTGTATAGTCAATCAAGTATTTGAAATTCCAACATATGGTACTTACGAAGTTAAATAAATATAGCTATATAATGTATAAACTTTCGCGAATTACACTGAAAAACATCAGGAAGAGAAGCCGTACCAATATTAGCGGTATAGCTATGCCTGGTTTCGCATAACGTCTAGCTCAATTTTGGGAGACTTAACAATATATACTTATCTAATAAAAATTTGAAGAAGAAGATAGCGGTGTTCTGGGTGGAAGACCCGCTCTCTCAAATGTTTTTCAATGTATTCATGTAGATAATTTTCTTTAGATAACGTCAGCAATAATACACCCGCATCGAGACTACAATGAACCGAGAGAGCAAAATTGTAATCCAGGAGCTATTATGGGAGAGAGATTACCCGAGGAAGACGTTCGGGTTATCGAGACTACGGAGAACGGTAATCAACACATTATGCCCGTGTTTCCAGGGACCCAAAGGAGAAAGCTTTATTTCAACCCTGCCTACTTCGAAAGACAATTACTTCTGGTATGAATATTACTGTAATTTTTACGTCCTGTAATTATTATGCATTTTGCATTAACTGTTTATTGTTTTTATAATGGCAGGCACCGCCTCCAGCAGCCATTGAATTTCTTCTGAAAATTCGAGAAGTCATATCCATAGCGAAGCATAAAATGGCTGCTAAACGTTTTGTTCCTACTCTCAATGGTATGATTATGCTGATTATGTATTTACTTTTATAATAATAATAATTAATAATTTTATTTCCAACAATAATAACTTTTCTTTGTATCATCTTTAATGGTCTTTCGCGGAGTTGCATTTCTTCGAATCTTTTGTTTAATAAATATCACCGATTAACCGCCCGTCCTCGCCGCCAGAAATTCCCGAAGAAAGCTCGTCCGAGCGGCTGAGCGCAGCCACCCTCCGAACGGCTCGTAAACGTCCGAGTTCCGTGGAGAACGGAGCGATCGGCCAGCTGACCAGTATCGGCAACAGCAAGTCACTGCGGTGCACGGGCTGTCCGGGCTGCAGCCACGGCTCCTCGACGCCGAATCTGCCGACCGCGCGCGGCCTCGCCGAGAGCAACGGTGCCGGGGTGATAAGCGGCGAGAGCCGCGTGCGCGCCTGGCTCGAGGACGTTAAGCTGCTGGACACACGCTGGAGGACCCTCGAAGAGGAGAGAGCCGCAACGATGCTCACCGCGCAGCGAGCGCAGAAGCATCAACATCATCAGAAGCACCAGCATCATCGGCAGCACCAACAGATGAACAGGTTGAGGGAGACGCGGGACGTGGACACGGAGAGTACAAGGCTGTCGATCAAGTCCTTACCGCCGTTGTTTAGAGAGGTAAGCTTTTTAATGAATATGATCATGTTAGTTATTGGTACCTCGTGGTACACCTTTCAACCTCAATCAAGAGTACAAGATTTATATCTTATATGCAAGCATATACAAGTTGCGCCAAAAGATGACATTTTTTTTAACTTTATTTCTCCCCTCTATACTTATAAACTCAACTCATTTTCAAACTTACGAACTTGTCAGCTCTCACATAAGCATCCAACCGTCGGCGGCGGATGTATAAACGAGACGTTCGAGGGCGATGAGTACCCGCGAGGTCCGCGTCGCATGGCACAATCGGTTACCCGGGAACCGGGCTACCTCGAGCGCCGGGAGAATGACGAGATCGTCGAATGGGCCCGGCGCAACGCGCACGATCACGCGGAGAACGCGGCGAACATGAACGTGCGCCATGCCATCGAGAACTCCTTCAAGCGACAGCTGGAGCTCCTCAAGAGCGAGAAGACCGCGTCGCCCAGACTGAAAAGCGGAGAGGTGAGGGTGGATAATGCTCAGGTGAGGCGCTTGGAGAGACTATTTATAGGTGGTGGTAAATTAAAAAGATGTATACTTACCTATTTCATCACTTCAGTGATTATGTTGATGCTTGGTTTGATTAATGGATGACAAAGATTTTCATGAAAACTATGATTACCTAAAGGTATAATAAAAATAAATATTTATGATATAATTAGGTTAATGAGGTTTTCAAAAAATGTTTCTATAAACAATACCAAGAATAATAAGACAAAACTTTTTGAAGTATCGAATAAGGAAAAGATTTATTTTTTAATTTTAGAGATAGTTTAAGTATGATAACATTAATACAACTCTGCCCATGTTCTACAGACTTTATTATAGAAACTAGGTACTTTTTTATAAATTATAAAAAATAAAATTTTAGTATAGTAATAAAATTATAGTACAGATACTAAAAGTTTATTTTTTATAATATATAAAAAAGTACCTACTTTCTATAATAAAGTCTGTAGAACGTGGGCAGAGGAAGTTCAGGAGCAATATTAAAATCTAATAAAAATAAGTAGTTTTTTATTAGTTATCTTAGTTATTTTAGTTTATATTATAATATGTATAACTTTTTTCATTTTTATATAATCTAAAATTCAAAACTTTATCTTGGTTATAAAACGAAAATGTTACGATCTAATTGGAGAGAGTTGATAAAAAGAAAAAACCTTATAAAAATATGCAGCTACTCCATAAAACGCACATTAACCAATCAAATAAATTTTGAATTTAAAAAATCTGCACTAACGTTATCCAGAAAATTAGATTTTCTAAAAAAAAGTCATTTCGAATAATAAATAATACACATAACTGAATTACGAAAGCTCATATGGATAATATTCCTATATAATACATAGCATACAAATAAGCTCGGTACTCTCGACAAACCGATCAAGCACAGAGCCAAGCAGTCGGGCGACTCGCGAGCCCTGTTCGACATGATAAACAGCAGCAGCGACGCGAAGCGCATCATGGACGCGGTGATCCAGGAGCTTGTGGTCGCCAAGGAGATGGAGCGCGTCGAGAAGGAAGCGTCCTCGACCAAAGCCTCGGACTATGAGACGGACAGCCTGGAGAAGAGCAAGATCAGTCGGAAGTCGTCGAGCTCGCCCGTATCGACCGACAAGTCGAGTCCGGCGCTCTCGAGCGCATTGCCTATGGACGAGGAGATGACCATGAGGAACGCCATCATCGATGTCCACGTAGCCGGGACGTCGACGACAACCGCGAGTGTCGACAGCGTCGTTAAGAGCGTAAGACGATGACTTTTATGAGCCGAGGGGGATTTATGGCAAAAGGGGTATCGCTCTTTCAAAGCGTAATGAATATACCATGGAAATGATTTTTATGGCTGCGTATTTTAATACATCTTTTATAAATATGGCAGTAGAGCTTTTTTTTATATAAAACAAGTATGAACCGTTTATTGTTTATAGTTTGTAACATCTGCTATTTATATTGAGAACAAATAAGAATCTTGAATACGATTTTCAGGAATGTATTCCTCTTGAAATTAAGATTTATTTTTAAATCAATTTGCAATGAAAATATTGAAATGGAATTATAGAAAATTAATAGCTTTTTCATGAAGAATTTGTAAAGTTTGAAATAACTATATTAATATCAGCTACATAAAAAAGTTTTAAGTGACTCTTATCAATTAAATGTTTTTATATCCTAAATCAAAGACAAGCCGTACAGCAACAAATAAAAATTCAAACCATTACAGCACAATCTTCCGGAAGTGGTGCCGCTGCGCCCGGAAAACTATGCGCTCGTGAGCGAGGTCTACGTGAACGACGGCTACGTGAGTCCGACGGGCAGCGACGACGATTCCGGGCCGGAAATCCAATACGAGCCCGAAAATCCCGGACACCTGACCATCAAAGTCGTCGACTCGCCGGAGAATTACATCAAGCAGGACGAGTCGGAGTACGAGCCCGACACGCTCGACAGGAAACCGATGAAGCTAAAGATCAACGGCGACATCACGTACGAGAAAGAGATCGTCAACGAGGTTTACGTCGACTCACTCGAGCGCTCCTCCCAGATAATGCTAAGGAGCAAGAGGAGCTTCAAGGAAGAAAATGGTAATGCTCAATTTACTTTTGGTAATACCCGAGTGTAGTGTACAGTTTTTAATTATATGAAAACTACTAAAATTTATTAATTTATGAAACGCATTTTATAAAAATCAATTAATATCCATTCTAAAAATCCAAAACGTAACATTTCTTAAGTAGTACAAAACAATAATGCAGATAGCAAAGTAGATACTTGTGTATAAAGTCACACACACTCTTTCTTTACTTTAATTTAAAAACTTTCTCATCTTTCGTCTGACAGGCAGCGATATTCCACCAAAACCTCCTCGCGAATACAACAGCCTGCGCGAAATCTACGAGGCCCGCCTAAAGTACCAGCAGCAGCAACAATCGCAACCGATGCAAGAGACAGAGAAAAATCGAGTAGACACCTGGCGCAACAAGAACTGCAAGTGCACGAGTCCGCTGCTGCCGCGACACCAGCGCAGGCAGCGCAAGGCGGACAACCAGCCAGACGTAGTCCCGAAGCCGCCGCCACCACCGCCACCAAATATCGAGGCGGGCGATCGATTCGGCAGTGGTAACGAATGATTTTCTCTCTCCTATAAATCTTTATAAATATAAAAAGACAGAATGGTTAAAGAAGATGTAAGGTAAATTGACATTATAAATAAAAATGGAAATTTGTTTTCTTTGTAATGTAGCAAAAAACGCACAGGACAGGAGCCTCGCCGGAGCAGGTGACCCTACGACCTGTGAGGACGCTCCTGTCGTGCGTGAAGCTGCGCCTATCGTAGGGAAACCCCCGGCAATCAGTAGAAAGCAAATCATTGCCGCAGGTTCGAACGAGATTACGAAAGATAGAAGGGCAGGTATAAAAGTGGTGATCAACAACTCGGACATCGTTCGTTCCGGGTCTGTAAAAGCATTGAATATCAGCAGATCGGTGGATGAACAGAGAAGCGAGAAACGCCAGCAGGTAAGGGATTAAGGTTGTATTGGCCGTAACGTCCCATTATGATTATGTAAAGCAATTGATCAACTTTTAGTTCTCGCGATCAATGTATATTAATGCAATTGGAATATTATAAGCTTTAAAAATAAAAAATCAAAGTAAAATTGTAAACTCGGCACTATTTTTTTTAAACCGTTAAATGCACTAATTTCAACGTAATGACGTGAAAAACTAACTTTTGAATGGGACCTTACGGTCAATACAACGTTAAACGTTTAATACATTTACTTATGTGATTGCTGACATTTTTGCGTAACGGATTTGCTCATATGGTCGATCACCGGTATGCAACTTCATGACGTTTGTTCGCATCAGATGACTTTCGGGTCTCTACCAAATGTGCAGTAACTATTTTAAATGTGCTTCTGATGCTTATGATGGCTATGAAGTGAATGTGATATTTAATGCAAACTCATGCAGTAATCTTCAGTTTCCCTGCCTGTAAGGTGGAATTCTTGCTAAAAAATGTCTTAGGAATTTTAAATGATTTGTTAAACTAGTGCTTAAATAACCCTTTCAGGGGCACTTCTTTTATAAAGAAACCCGAGTTTTTTAACATTATTTGTTTGTAACAAACATATGAATAAATAAATAAACGCAATTTTCCACAAAATTTATATAACTTAGATACCCTAGAATCTAATAAGTTTTTATACGCACACAAAAACTATAAAAGTTGATTAGAAATATGGAAAAAAACTAAAAGTAAAACGGTGGAATGTACTTACATACGTCCCACTGTCCCTGAAAGGGTTAAGTGTAGGTATATAATAAGTACCTAATAGATGGATAAAGCAAATTAATTTATGAAAAGCAAAAACTATAGAAAATTAAAATCCCTCATTTTTTATTTGAGATTCATTCGCACACGCAATAATAGCAATGGTTTTTATAAGTTTCCGTTGAAAAAAGTAAATAATTTCAACACATTGAGATATATATATATATATATAGCTCCCTTATTTCCAAACTGCTTCGTTACAGTACCGGCGATTTTCGAAATGGGACAACACAGCGCACTCACCGCCGCGACGCTCCCGCAGCAGCGAAAAATCGCGATCGAGGCACCGTGGCTCCCGGTCGCGCTCGCGCTCGCGCTCTAAATCCCGCCAGTCTCCCTCGCAGTCCACCCCTGCAGCGAACCTTGAGGACAGCGCGTACGTGAGCAGTCCAGACAGCAACTGCTCGCGACGCCGGCTGATCACAGCGCCGCAGCCGAACTCTCGGCCGAACAGCTGCAATAGCAGCGACGAGTCGACGAGCGGCTGCAACGGAGCGAACAGTGAGAGCGGCGCCGAGAGCGTCGAAACGGACAGCGTGTTCTTCGGCAACTTCCGGGCGTGCGCCGAACGCGAGAGACTCAGACAAAGCCATCAGGGAGTGATTGAACAGCTCCAGCAACGGCCGATCAACTATCAAGCGTTCCAGATCAAAAGTAGAGTGTATTGAGGATAGACGTAGTATATACCTATACTATTTTCCATTGCGACTTTCAGCTCGAATTGAGCCTTTTTGGAAATTACACTCAATTTAAGATTCAAATTTAATTCGTTCTTCGTTAAATTCGAAGACGATTTATTTAAAGAAAAAATGTTTTTCCTATTAGATATCAAATAATTTAATGAAGTACTTATTAAAATAGAAAAAAAAAACGAATTTAGGCAAAACATAAGATCTGATTTTTTTCTTTTGTAAGAAATCAATTTCTTTAAGTGATGTTATATACCGACATAATTTTAAAAAGAGAGTACATCTCATAAAAATACCAATAGAATCATCCACAAAAAATTCTGAGTATAGTATTTACATATACGGAGCGCCTGACAGAGGTGTTTTTCCAAAAAAATGATCAGAGTTTATTTAATTAAATAAAAACCGTACTGTCGGTAAGTAGGAATCTGCAATTGACCTACTTTTAAAACGAGCACAGCTAACGAAAATACTAATAGAATCGCTCAAAAAAATTTCTGAATATAGTGTTTACGTGTCCGGAGCGCCTGACAGTCGTCTTTTTCCAAATAAACGTTTGAATGTTGATTTAAAAAATATTGAAATCAGGGTATCACATCACCTTAATCTTTAGGAACTCGATATTGGACATATTCTATTTGGTTTTAAATAGTATTTTATTCCCATCTCAACTAAAATGGCCACTTTTTTCCCCTGAAAAGCGGGACTAAAATTAGACTTGTTTCCCTCCTTTAACCAATTTTACTTTTTTCCCACATTTGCGGGACAAAAACTCCTTTAATTTACTTATCTAAGTATTGTTTAAGGGGGTGTGGTACTCACGCACTCTGTTTTACCGGCAGAACTCGGCAAATTCCATATTATTAAAATAAATATATCGAATTACATCTTATAAAGAGATAGTTGCCCTGTGCAATGTAATAATCTACCAGCCTGCGCAGTTTTGAGCCCAAATATCAACAGCACTTTAAAAATTTTGCGAACGAAATTTCGGTTATTTTTGTTCGCAAAATTTTTTAGGGTGCCGTTGACATTTGATCTCAAAACTGCGTAGGCTGGTAGATTATTACATTGCGCAGGGCAACTATCTCTTTATAAGACGTAATTCGATATATTTATTTTAATAATATAGAATTTACCGTGTTCTGCAGGTAAAATAGAGTGCATGAGTACCACACCCTCTTAAATAATACACTTAAATACACACTTAAATAAAAAAGTGGCCACAGTTGAAATGGGAATCAAGTACTGTATGTAACTCGAGAGAAAAATCGACGATTCCCTCGGGCAGTGGACCCACCTACAGGAATCAAGAGCCACTTTTTCACCATATTCTGGCCGAAAGTACCACTTTTGCTCCTGGCTCAAAAACGCGAATGTGGTATTTTCGACGCGGGTATGGTGAAAAATAGTATACGTACCATGGCAGAAAAATTGGCCAGCCCAGATTTCTTGTTTGCCACCCTCGCCTTCAGCTCGGGTGTCAATTTACACGGGCTGTGGACTGTCCAAGTTTTTTCCTCCCTAGATGCATAATATACTAATTCTCCCTTGTTACATAATGTACTATTGTTATAAATTTGTTTTTGAATTATATCTATATAGGAATTCTACGTGTATTTCTATTAATTTTTATTGTTACCTTTAGCGAGTGTCTACATAGTGTCTCATGTGCCTTGTCTCTTGTCTCATGTCTCAAGCGCGAAAAAAATCGTTGTCCGCAATCTTAATAATTTCTAATCTATGGTCATTTTTTCTGTATAATTTTCTATTGCCATAAACTATAAATGTATAAGAATTGGGATAACAATTTTTTTCACGCTTGAGACATGAGACAAGAGACAAGGCACATGAGACGCTATATGTGGATACTCGCTTATAGTTTGAAACTCTCTACCTCATAATTTTTTTCGCAAGCTCTTTCTTTACTAAACACAAGTAAAAATGTTATAAACTATGAACTAGATAAACACATATTATTATTTTTATGTGAATATTTGCGTATTTATTTATACTACTATATGATATGTTAATTATTACATCTTTTGTATAGTTGAACCAAATTCATATAAAAATCTAGAAAAACCGTGTTATTGAATTAAAGTATTTAATTTATGCATTTAAGAGGTTACATATTATTAATTATTAGATATTATTGGGTTTTCTTGTAGATAATAAATATACTTTTTATAGAGTTGCTCTGCTCAAAATATTGATTTTAAATGATAATTCTCTTATCATTTTAAATCAATGCAAACATCTTGATCGAGTGACTTAATGGTGATTGAAATGCATTATGTAAGAGTAAAGGATTTTGCTGTTAACTTTTATGTACATTGTTATTGAATGAAGAAAAATTATTTTTCGCTCGCTAAATAAGAGTACATTACATTATAATATTATCTTGAAATATAAAATCTAGTAAACTTTTTATAAAATACTTTTTAGTCTATCAACTTGGTGAGGAAATGGTATGTCAAGCCAGAACCTGCTTTGAAACGGTGTTATCAAATCTGAATCTGCTTCAACAAAGTACCAACTCACAAGTAGACTCTTTTATGCCCAATATGTTATGCCTTTCTAGATACTCTTATCATTAATATGAGGTACATTTTTATACGTGCAAATTTGATTAAAAAGATTTACTTTTCACTTACTACCTTTTTGAAATGAATTCCAAATTAATATCATTTGAAAGTGAACTCCGAGTTTATATCTTTCGAAGCGGACTCTCTGTTGGTACTTCTTCGAAGCGAACATTGAGGTGCTACTTTCTTTAACTAAACTAACGTTATGTACTAGATTTTTTTTAAGAAGCAATCTTTCATATTTCTTACAAAATGTATTGCATTAATACATTTATTTATATCTATAGAATTTCGTTATTTTATTTATAATTTTAAGTTATATAAAACAAATTTTAAAAAAATATTTATACATACATATACATATTTTTAAATGTAGCATAAGCAGAATTTGCTTGTACAAAAATACAAAATGGGTAATTATGGGTATTGAATTATAATATTTCCTTCTACTCGGAAAAAAAATTATAATATATCTATTTAAATTTAAATTTTTCCATTATCATATTTCCCAAAATCTTTAATGATTTTGTAAACTGTTAACGGGCATTGTGCAAATAACGGGTAAAATAATGTCTCTCCTGTTTTTGACAAGGTAATAAGAAGTTAATAGCATGCCTAAATTATCATGAACGATAGACTTTGAGTACCCTTTCAGTAATTATAAAATTAATTTTATTCTTTCTTTCAGTACCTTATAATTTATATTTTGTTAGTTATGCCAATTATTGTCATTACAACACAAAATATTGTTATTTAATGGTACTGAAAACTTTAATTCTGCTATTGACAGATTTTACCTTCACGAAAAAATGGGATCGAGATTAAATATTATCTTGTTTGTATAATTTTGTTACATATAGTAAATATAATATCAAGGATAAATAATAAAAAACAATATTTTTTAACGTAAAATATATTTACAAGACGTACTTACAAAATAGTATTGTTAGTCTTCGTCATTAGAAGTCTTTAACGATCGTGTATTTGCCTCTGCACAATCTATTTTGGTAGATGCCGAATTTAACAAATTTGCTAATACACTCATCATTTGTTCTTTATACATCCAAATAGTATCATTCAACGATTCTTGAGAAAGCGTTGATTCGTTATTTCGATTATTTTCAACGTAATATCTCGCAATTGACCACATTACATCTCGAAACCTTAAAATAGTCTTAGCAGTACTGCAATAAAAAAATCATTTAGTATATACTCTTATAATATAACAATAAGAGATATTTTAAAACAAATAATACTTACTTTACGTCGCAAATTAAATTTACATTTCTTTTTCCGTCTATTTGTAATAAAACTTTTTCTTCATTCTGATTTTCATCTTTTTGCTATACAAATGAAAAAAGCAAATTTTAATAATAAAATATATATTTTATAATAGTTAAGTAAGCGCCGATAAAAAAAATCTATTGTTCTAATTCATTTTAAAAGTAGAAAGATCATTTTACCACCGTTCCAGTAACTCGTCCTTGACTAAATAACAAAAGAGTTACAGGAGAAATCATACTACTTTCGCGTATTAGAGTCGTTCGTCTTTCGTGGTGATGAGTTTTTTGGTAATAAACTAAGAAAGGACTCGCCCATTGCTTTCGTTTGTAATTTACACATTCAGGTGTGAGTTGGGCTTTAGCGCCATCTCTGCACAAAAAAAAAAATAATAAAGAATACGTATTATTCAATTGATTATGTAACATTTCACAAAATTAATATATGTATTCCTTTCTAGTTAGAATAAATTTTGCACAGAATATAATAAGTTTTAAGTGGTTATAGAATTTGTTTGCTAACATCGTAGCATTTATTTATTCTTGAAGCACGAAAACGTTTAGCTGTCCTTATTTTTCTTTAAAAGATATTATTTTGTTAATAAAATATTCTAGGTCTTGCTAAACAAGAACTCAAAAAAATCTTTAAATGCTTTTTATTAAGTTTTTAGTAGACACGACCTAACTCAGTATTATCAAGTAGCAGCTCTTCACTTACTCAGTAACCATCGAAGTACCAGACTTCGTCAAACGGCTTTTTCTAATTTCAAATTCGCGGTGCTTCAGTATTTGATCCATACCGGCAAGCAAAACACCGCGCGAAAGCTCATCTAAGACGGCATATTCATTCTCTTGACAGTGCAAGCTTATTTCATCTCTTGAATTCTCTATGAGTCCTGTCTCTCTGAGATGATCCAAATTTTGCTCGCGTACTTCTAAAATAATATATTGACGATAAATTAAATTAATGGCAATATTTTGGTAGAACCTAACTAATTGTTAGGTTTTCATAAATTAGTTTAATATTCTAATTGTAAAACTTATATAATGTAAATAATTAAATAGTAATATATTCTTTAATACAGTAGCATTTTATATTTGTATAGCATTTAAGTAATAACATCAGTTTCATATAATAATAAGTTATGTCAGTGCATACTTCATTATTTATGTCATCATTTTAATAATGCTAAATCTTTGTTGTTTTGAACAAAGAATTATTTTGTGAATATCGTATACTTTTATACGAAATAAAAAAATTTATGTAAACGACGGTGACATTGTATTATCAAAATATTAGAAAACGTACTTAATCAATGTATACTTATAAGTATACACTTAATAACATTAGAGACTGATGTTACGCGCCAACTATGTACCTCTGTAAATATTGTTATTTTTATATTGTATTACTAAATTATCACGTAGACTCTAATAGTGTAAAATATACTGCGACGATTGAAATAAATTAATAACATTTAAACTCACTTTGTAAGATATTTATCCTTTCGGCATGTACGCCATTACGACGGCAGAAGAGGTACGCATCATTCCGTCCTTTCTTTATGTAACTCTCCCACTGCGAGTAAATCCAAGCCATGGCGATGTGATCGCTCGTGGGATGAAACATCATCTTCGTTTCTCTTATACGACTCTTGTTGTTCAAAACCCCGTAAAATAATTCCGAGTCCATAGACAGGGCGGCCGCTATTGTCGTCACGGGGCTCAAGCATCTGTAATGATTATTCGAATTATATTAACTTGCGTAAATGTATTGTGCCTGAAAACGTATAAATTTATTTTATGTTTAATACGAATAAATGTAAAAATAAAATTTGAATTATTTACTTAAATTATCGCATATTTACCGGATAATTATTTACTTTTTTAAAATTATACAAGAATCAAATGACGCAATTGTTTAATAAAAAAATAGAAAAATATCGTTTGCAAGTTACTTGATAACGCTTGTTTGGCTCAATCAATAATATCTCTTTTTAATTTTACTATTAGATTCACATGCATTTTTATAGATAAAACTACCAACTTAGTACTAGCTATTTGTTTTTCAGTAAATGTGCTTCGGCTTTTTAACATTGAAGCCATGGGTCTTTTTAATTTAAATCAGATTGATATAATAAAATAGTACTTTTATAATGTAGACGAAAATATCATGGAAACTAATCAAAGTGATGGAGGATAATGAATGATCTATTTTTGTAGTTATTACTTTTGCAATTATTACTAATATCTAAAAATTGTATAATATTTTTAGATATTTTAAGAGTTGATTAGTAGGAGTGGGACGAGTAGTTAGAAAATTTCTTTCTATTTTTTTTAATAAACTTAATTACAATAGTGTAAATTAGTGAAAATGATAAAATAGGGTATTAAAATCACCCACATTTTCTAACGAATACGTCAATTTACTACTAAAAAGATTCAAAAGCTCAAAAAACATTTATAAGCTCACAAGCTTCGTGCATCCAAGATCAAACTTTTTTTAACTTTTATTCGAAAAAATACATGAGTCAAAAGTTTTTATTAACAATTTTAGAATCAAATAAAAAGTGTTAGATTAACTTCATTTATCTCAAAACATTGCAATAAATAATTTGTTTTCACCTACATGCATTTTGTAATGCAAAAAAGGAAATAAAAAATTTTCGAACTATTCGTTTGCACCCCTATTGTTTATTTAATAAAAAATTACCTTATAACAAATATATTAATAGATCTAAGAAAATTCATTCACTCAAATGATATACTTACTGAAAAATCACAGAATACACCATAGCCTTACTTAATCTCGGATGAATACTAAATAAGGCTATTCGTTTTCCCAGTGGCGTAAGATTTTGATCATTATCCAGAGCTCCTAAAATTTGTAAATCACTAACAGCTTTTTGTACAGCGGTTCTCCTTGGTGGTTGAGGCATACTGCCGAGAAAGTTTTCGGCTTTCTCGTTACTGTAAGTTTTGCCGTCAAGTACTATTTGCTCCAGTGAAACGCGAAGAACTTCTGGAAGAGGATATGCATCCAAGGTTTCATATTGCTGTTTTGACATAAAGTGGTAACTTTCACCAGGTTGAACTCTTCCTGCTCTTCCTTTTCTATTAAAACATATCATTGCAGATTAGTAATCATGTTTTAATACAAATTAATTTTAAAAAGCTTATAAAAAACATACCTTTGGTTTAGATTTGCTTTTGAAATCCAATGAACATTTATAGAAGATAAACCTCTACTTTCATGCCACCTGACTTCTTTATGGCAAGCTGAATCAATGACATAAACAACATCTGGTACAGTGATACCAGTCTCTGCTATATCTGTAGCTAAAATAACTTTTCTTACACCATCCAATGATGGATTGAAAATTTTACTTTGGGTTAAGTATGGTATTTTTGAGTGTAATGGTATAATATTCAATTTTGAATGAGAATATTGTTCCAAATTTAATTGTACTCGTTGTATATGACCCCAACCTGGCAAGAAACATAATATAGCTCCAGGTGCCTTATTACCAGATATATAACGTATCAAATCAGTTATTTGATCACAATCGATAATGGGTCCTTCTTCTTCTTCTTCAGAATTTTGAACTATTTTTCTCTTTAAAATACCAAGTTTATATATATCTTCCAAAAAATTCATTTTTACAGGAAATAATCTTCCTGGTACTTCCACTGCATTACATCCCAAATATTCTTGGAATAAATCAGCATTTATTGTTGCAGACATAACAATAACTTTAAGGGAAGGATTTTTTTGCATTGCTCGCTTTAGTAAAACTAATAGCATATCAGTCTGTACACTTCTCTCATGAGCTTCATCAATAATAACATGTGAACAACCCACCAATGTAAGATTACTTTGTAACTTTTTTAATAACACACCAGTGGTACAAAAAAGGATTGCACCATGTTGCTGAGGTAATAATTGCTGTAAACGTACTTGATAGCCAACAACATCTCCTAGTTTTTCTCCCCTCTCATAAGCAATACGTTCTGCTAAAGAGATTGCTGATATTCTACGTGGTTGAGTAACAATCATACTGCAATCAGAACCTTTACCTCTAGATGCAAAATGATCCATTAGAAATTGTGGGACTTGTGTAGTTTTACCACAACCTGTATCACCTTTTATTACTAAAGCTTGATTTTCATCAAGTTCTTTTAGTATCTGAGACCTTGAAAAAATTTACATAATTTTTCAATCAGATAAAAAAATATAATTACAAAGAGATATTAATTACTGTTTAATATTTTGTATTATAGGTATTAATTTAACAATAATAAATATTTAATATAGTGATTAATAGAGATAATTAAATTTACCTAAATTTGAATATTGGAAGTTCTGGATTTGTATTATCTATCTTCTTTTCAAAGCGTTCTTTCAGAGTACTATTTCGTGAAGCAATATCAACTTGAAATTTAGAAATTAGATGTTTTTCATGCATCATATTATTGGTCCCTATATTTGACACATCTTGAGTGTCAGCTGCCAATACTGCTTCATCTATTTTCTAATATTAGAAGAAAAAAATGTATATTATTAAAAAATATATAGCCACAAATTTAAGCATACTTACTTCTTTATATTCATTTAAAAAATTATCTATTTTATTTAAAATATCATTATTTATTTTTAATTCAGTTGGAGAATTCAATAATGATTGTGCTTCATTTTTTTCATAAATAACAGGCTGTCGGTTTCTAATTCTACCATTCAAATGTAACCAATATAAACATTTTAAAGCAGCTGACATTGAAGCAGATGCTTTTGAATTACCAACAGATGTAAATGATGTATGCTCAGGCCATGTAATATTATACGTATAGGACCACATAACTTTTTTCTTTTCCTGTACATGTTTATAATTCGAAGTAAGACAATGTGGAGATTTTCTTTCATTTGCAACAACAGTAAAAAAATTATGAAGAAATGTCTTTGATTCTGGAAACATTCTTTCTATATCTGAAAAATCATGTTATTTAAACATTTTTTATAAATTAAAATTATAATCTAAGGAATAGGCTGCTAACGGTTAAAATTATAATCAGCCAAAAGCAAACATAAATAATTTTATGAAATAGATTGAAAAATATTATTGCCATGATTCAAAAATATGATTCGTATGTTGATTACTAATTAAAATGCATTCTAATTATAAAAAAAAGTTTTTTTTAAATTGAATATGATAATTAATCTGTGCAAGTATATATAGTATTTAAAATAATATTTTCAAATTTAATTAGCACGTATATTTATTAATTTTGATTTAAATTTTCTTTTACAACAAATTTTTTTAAATTTACCTCTACTCGGTGCTTTTTCGGTTGTTGAGATCAACCATTTTCTTACTGGTTCTGGAATTTTGTTTAAAACATTTCCACTTAGTACAATTTTCCCTTCTTCTGCATTTTGTTTTGGCGTTTTCATCTTTAAATTTAAATTAATATGATTTTCTACTAACTAGAAAATAAATATGATTAGTAATAACAAAAACTTAAACAACAATCATCAATTGTACATAATTTTATAATAAAGAAAACCTAAAATAACAATACCTCTTTTATGCTCTTACTTTCTGTTGATTTCGTGTCTTTTGGAGATGCTTGACAATTAGCTGAAAGTTGGCTGTGGAACCTCCTATTATTGTTTATATTTACATTTTGATGTGTGACTTGTAAACTAGATTTATTTATCAGAGCAACTGTAGAAAACTGGTAGCAATGTTGTAGTTTAACATTGGTTTGTATCAACACATTTTGCTTGCTGATAAGCCCACGTGCACTTAAAGGGAAGAAATATAAAATATTCTAATAATTCATTCCACAAAATACATGTCATTAAAATAAATTACATAAAATGTGTAAAAACTTACCAAGTGCACATGGTCCCTCTGAGACCTATCAAAATTTCGTAAGGTAACATTGTCGTTTATTTTTAATTTGTCTTTGAATTATTGGTCTTAATGATAACTCGCTGAGCAATGAATGCCCTTCTGCTATTCACATGACATGTTATAAAGTATTTATAATAATCAATATTTATATGCACACTGACGTGCGTGGTACATCTCTATGCATTGTATTTTTGAGGTTATACTAAAGCCGATGAAATACGCATGCATTCGGCGAGTGGGCGTCGGGCGACAGACAAATTATGCAGACCCTTATCTACCTAGGTATATATGTTCAATAGGTCTTTAAATTTTTTCATATATATTTATTTATATATCTTAATTAATTTATATAGCTTAATTATCCTCTCTTAGGGACAATGTTCATACAGGAACAGATATAAGATTAACATGGATATGTATATCTATATATACGAGGAACAGGAACAGCTACAGGAACTGATCTGTAGGTGTTCCTTCTAGCTGTTCCTGTTCCTCATATATATAGATATACATATCCATGTTAATCTTATCTGTTCCTGTGCTTTTGCTTTTTCTTTTTGCCCTAATCACATAACCGCATACGATCGCGTACGTCTAAGTACGAGTACGACCACATCCGACGTTAAGGAAGAATCTAGTGATTTTCACTGTTGCCAACAGCGGCGATGTCAGTGCAATTGTTATCAGCGGTGCTAGACAAAAAATTTTCCCCACGAGTGCTAGCTGACTTCAGAGCGGTTAGGTTCGGGAGTGCGCCGCTCTGAAGTCAGCTAGCACTCGTGGGGAAAATTTTTTGTCTAGCACCGCTGATTGTTATGAGCTGCGTTTGCGTGAATCCATAAGGGCAATTCTACAATGGAACCTCGAATTTTAATTTCTGATAAAAGTTAAATGAAGTAATATTAAATAAAATATAAGTTAAATTAAATAATAATAACTTTATGCGTTCCCATAGCAGTCTCGATCTAAAATGTCAGCGGTAGAATCAATATATTAAATAGTTAATCAACTAAGTAATATTAACAATAACTCGAATAGGAATTGACAATAAACGAGCGATAATGAATTTATTAACCAATTACCTTTAACAAATAGTAATTGCGCCCGTATAATTAAACTATTAATAGCAAGGTCAACGCGCTAACGAACAAATTGAGATTAGCAATAAAACTAAATTAACGGTAGTAATCTGCGATTAAATTAATAACTATTTGGACAATAAACATTAATTACATTATAATAATTAGCGATAACAGCAGGCATAATAATAATTCATTAGGGAAGCTCGCTTGGGTAGGAAAAGCTCTGTTACAGGAGTCACCCCAAGGACGAGCAACAGACGACAACACGAGTGACTCTCAAAGACAAGCGACGGATGACAACACGAGTGACCCTCAAAGACAAGCGACGGATGACAACACGAGTGACCCTCAAAGACAAGCGACAGACGACAGCACGAGTGACCCTCAAAGACAAGCGACGGACGACAACACGAGTGACCCCTAAGGCAAGCGAAGGACGACAAC
This sequence comes from Torymus aiolomorphi, assembly GCA_036365515.1. Classification (NCBI taxonomy): domain Eukaryota; kingdom Metazoa; phylum Arthropoda; class Insecta; order Hymenoptera; family Torymidae; genus Torymus; species Torymus aiolomorphi. The sequence goes on from CM070874.1 coordinate 95,850,707, forward strand.
AAGGTCAATCCAACGGACGGAGACCAGTAAACACTTCCGAGAAACGGAAAGCGTAAACACTTCCAAGAAGTATTTATCCGTGAGGCACCCCCACCCTGGTAACACACTCTGACGCACGCGCGAGTGCGCAGATCATGCATAACATACCTTAGCATTTTCGCATAGTTCTGCGGGCAGAACCTGCAGCCAGAACCTTACAGCAGAAGTGCTGCAGACTTACGACAGATAGAGTGCGATCTGAAGGGGCTCATAATGGACGCCCGCTTGCAGCAGAATTGTGTAAGAATTCAGACGGTGGCACGTGACAGCAAACTTACAACAGAAATGCTGCAGACTTGTGACACATGGAGTGCGATCTGAAGAAGCTCATAATGGACGCCCGAGTGCAGCAGAATTGCGTAAGAATTCAGACGGTTGCACGCGACCGAAAACTTACAACAGAAATGCTGCAGAGTTGCGACAGATGGAGTGCGATCTCAAAAGACGCGTGATGGACGCCCGTATGCTGCAGAATTGCGTAAAAATTTCGTTAGTTACTTACGACAGAAACTTTACGGCAGAAACAGTGCAGATTTGCGACAGATGGAGTGCAATCTCAAGAGGCTCGTGATGGACGCCCGCGTGCACCAGAATTGCGTAAGAATTTCGTTAGTTGTTTGCGACAGAAACTTTACGGCAAAAACGGTACAGACTTGTGACAGATGGAGTGCGATCTCAAGAGGCTCGTGATGGACGCCCGCGTGCACCAGAATTGCGTAAGAATTTCGATGGGTGTGCGCGGCAGAAACTTTACGGCAGAAACGGTGCAGACTTGTGACAGAGTCGGCCTCTTAAGACGCTCGTGATAGACGTCCGCGTGCAGCAGAATTGCTTAAGAATTTCGGTGCAAACCTGAATACTCTTACGAGTATAGAGCTCGGTATTCAAAACACGCAGGCTCATCTAGAGGAAGGTGCTAAGGGTGAAGGAAGAGGAGACCGGGGATCAGGAGTGATCCCATTTGCAAAAACGAGGTGAGGCAAGGATAGGAGACCTTGCACCTCGTGGGTGTAGTCAATAACAACGAGTGTTTTGTCTACAAAAAAAAATAACTTTATTCTCCAATTAAACTTTAGCGTAATGCCAAGACCATCTGCGCAAGGCGGGATGTATATAGGAGAACGAAGCCCGACGAGCGCGTAGACCGCGCGGGCTTATAATACCCGCACGCTGCCGGGTTGACAGCGGGAGCCGCGCAGAGTGCGACACCTAGCGGTGAGCGCAGACTATGCTCTCGCCGAAGGCGACAGCATGTACTTGCGCTTTCAGCAGAATTGCATGGGAGATAAGCAAGCTCACGTGCGTCAGATACTGTGCAGCAGAAATGAGCAGTCTTATGCAATCGTTCGGGCCACCATATGAAACGTCCCATCACGCGCGCGTCCGCAAGAATTGCAACAGACTTACGCGTAGCATTTGCTGCAGATGTGCGAGTTCCACGCGTATACGAGAGCGCGTCAGACGTGCACACATGGCGCAATAATTATTAAAACAATTCTTAACACCAAGCAGGCTGGGAATACAAGTTCCACGCGTATACGGGAGCGCGTCAGACGTGTATACATGGCAAAATAATTATTTATATAATTCTTAACCCCAAGTAGGCGGGGGATGCGAGTTCCACGCGTATACGGGAACGCGTTAGACGTGTATAGAAGGCAAAATAATTATTTATAGAATTTCTAAATCCAAGTAAGCGGTGGATGCGAGTTCCACGCGTATACGGGAGCGCGATAGACGTGTGTACATGGCAAAATAATATTTAAATAATTCTTAACCCCAAGTAGGCGGGGGATGCGAGTTCCACGCGTATACGGGAGCGCGTCAGCGTTGTATACAAGGCAAAATACTTATTTATATAATTCGTAACCCCAAGAAGGCAGGGGTGACGAGTTTCACGCGTATACAGCAGCACGTTAGACATGCTTACAAGAGAAAATAATTATTTAATTAATTCTTAACTCCCAGCAGGTGGGGGATCTGAGTTTCACACGTGTACGGGAGCGCGTCAGATATGTATACATGGCAAAATAATTATACACATAATTCTTAACCCCAAGTTGGCGGGGGATGTGACTTCCACGCGTATACGGGTGCGCGTTAGACGTGTATACATGGCAAAATAATTATTTTAATAATTCTTAACCCCAAGTAGGGGGATGATGCGAGTTCCACGCGTATATGGGAGCGCGTCAGAGGTGTATACAAGGCAAAATACTTATTTATATAATTCCTAACCCCAAGAAGGCGGGCGATACGAGTTTCACACGTATACAGCAGCACGTTAGACGTGCATACAAGAGAAAATAATTATTTATATAATTCCTAATTACAAGTAGACGGGGACAATGTGACTTCCACGCGTATACGGGTGTGCGTTAGACGTGTATTCATGGCAAAATAATTATTTAAATAATTCTTACCCCCCAGCAGGTGGGGGATCCGAGTTTCACACGTGTACGGGAGCGCCTTAGATATGTATACATGGCAAAATAATTATTCAAATAATTCTTAACCCCAAGTAGGCCGAGGATAAATATACTTCAGTAGAAGAAACATTAATCATGAATTATTCGTTTTTAAACCATTTTTTCACTTATCACGTGATTTTTTTCACCAGAGATAAATTGAAGCTTTGTTCTCGTGTTTTCGTTTCCCAGGTGAATCTCACGAGATTTTCAGAAGATTTTCGTATGAACTTCATGTAGGTTTCAGGTATATTTTATCTATATTTCGTAGAATTTTTGGGGGAATTTAACCTGAAATTCATGAGATTTTCACCTAAAAACGATAACATGCTAACGAGGCTTGAATTTATCTTAAGTGAAGTTCACGTGAATAACGAGCGAAAATCACGTGAATTTCAGGTTAAATTCGACCGGAAATGCTACGACATATTATAGTCAAATAAACCTGAAATCTACATGAAGTTCATACGAATATCTTGTGAAAATCGTGTGGATTCCACCTGAGAAAACGGTTACACGAGAACAATGCTTTAATTTATCTCTGGTGAATTTGACGTGAAGTTCGGGTGAAAATCACGTGATATGCACCTGACGTTTTTAGAATTTCGATACGTGAAATACAGGTATATATCACATAAAATTGAGGTGGGTTTCGTCTATATTTTACATGAATTTCACGTAAAATTTAGGTATAGAAATTCAGGAGATAATTCAGGTGGAAATTCAGGTGAAAACCAGGTGAATATTTGTAACCGGGCGGGAGCACGCCAGACGTGTATAGAAGGCAAAAGAATTATTTATAGAATTCCTAAACCCAACTAAGCGGTGGATGCGAGTTCCACGCGTATACGGGAGCGCGCTAGACGTGTATACATGGCAAAATAATTATTTAAATAATTCTTAACTCCAAGGTGCGCATTCCACGCGAATACGGGAGCATCCCCAACCTACAAGAGGATAAGAATTATTTGAATTATTCCATGTATACACGTCTAACGCGCACCCGTATACGCGTGGACTCGCATCCTCCGCTTACTTGGGTTTAGGAATTCTATAAAGAATTATTTTGCCTTCTATACACGTCTGACGCGCTCCCGTATACGCGTGGAACTCGCATCCCCCGCCTTCTTGGGGTTAGGAATTATATAAATAATTATTTTGTCATGTATACACGTCTCACGCGCATCCGTATACGTGTGGAAGTCACATCCCCCGTCTACTTGGGGTTAGGAATTGTATAAATAATTATTTTGCCTTGTATACACCTCTGACACGCTCCCTTATACGCGTGGAACTCGCATCCCCCGCCTACTTGGGGTTAAGAATTATTTGAATAATTATTTTTCCATGTATACACGTCTAACGCGCATCCTTATACGCGTGGAACTCGTATCCCCCGCCTTCTTGGGGTTAGGAATTATATAAATAATTAGTTTACCATGTATACATGTCTGTCGCGCTCCCGTATACGCGTGGAACTCGCATCCCCCGCCTTCTTGGGGTTAGGAATTATATAAATAATTATTTTGTCATGTATACACGTCTCACGCGCACCCGTATACGCGTGGAAGTCACATCCCCCGTCTACTTGGGGTTAGGAATTATATAAATAATTATTTTTCCTTGTATACACCTCTGACACGCTCCCTTATACGCGTGGAACTCGCATCCCCCGCCTACTTGGGGTTAAGAATTATTTGAATAATTATTTTTCCATGTATACACGTCTAACGCGCATCCTTATACGCGTGGAACTCGCACCCCCGACTTCTTGGGGTTAGGAATTATATAAATAATTAGTTTGTCATGTATACACGTCTGTCGCGCTCCCGTATACGCGTGGAACTCGCATCGCCCGCCTTCTTGAGGTTAGGAATTATATAAATAATTATTTTGCCTTGTATACACGTCTGACGCGCTCCCATATACGCCTTCCCCCGCCTTCTTGGGGTTAGGAATTCTATAAATAGGTATTTTGCCTTATATACACCTCTGACGCACTCCCGTATAAGCGCGGAACTTGCATCCCCGCCTGCTTGGAGTTAAGAATTATGTAAATAATTATTTTGCCATGTATAAACATCTGACGCGCTCCCGGATAGCCGTGAAACTGGCATCCCCCGCCTGCTTGGGGTTAAGAATTGTTTGAATAATTATTTTGCCATGTACACACGTCTTACACGCTCTTGTATACGCGTGGAACTCGCACATCTGCAGCAGAGGCTACGCATAATTCTGCTGCAATTCTTGTGGACGCGCACCTGATGGGACCGTCCATATTTTTGTTCGGGCGATTGCGCAAAACTGCTCGTTTTTGCTGTACAGTATCTGACGCATGTGAACTTGCTTATCTGCCATGCAATTCTGCTGAAAGCGCAAGTAGAAGCTATTGTCCATGTCAGAGTGCACTTCAACTATTGTAATTCTGATGCAATTTTCGCTGCACCACATCTGCAACAAATGCTACGCGTAATTATGTTGCAATTTTCGTGGACGCGCGCGTGATGGGACGGTCCATATGGTTGCCCGACTGATTGCATAAGACTGCTCGTTTCTGCTGTACAGTATCTGACGCCCTTGAACTTACTAATCTCCCGTGCAATTCTGCTGAAAGCGCAAGTACAAAACATTGTTCATATCAAAGTGCACTTCAGCTATTGTAAGTTTGGCGCAATTTTCGCTGCATCTCATGTACAGCAGACGCTACGCGTAATTCTGTTGCAATTCTTGTGGACGCGCGCGTGATGGGACGGTCCATATGGTTGCCCGAACGATTGCACAAGACTGCTCGTTTCTGCCGTACAGTGTCTGTCGCACGTGAACTTGCTTATCTCCTACGCAATTCTGCTGAAAGCGCAAGTGCAAACAGATGTCTGTGTCAGAGTGCACTTCGGCTATTGTAATTCTGACGCAATTTATGCTGCATCACATCTGCAGCAGACGCAACGCGTAATTCTGTTGCAATTCTTGTGGACGCGCGCGTGATGGGTCGGTCCATATGGTTGCCCGAACGATTGCACAAGACTGCTCATTTCTGTTGCGCAGTACCTGGCGCACATGAACTTCCTTATTGCCCATGCAATTCTGCTGAAAGCGCAAGTGCAGGTGATGGGTTCTCCAAGTGTGTAATTGTCAGTTTGCAAGTTTACTGCAATTCTGCTGCTCAAAGCCTCGTGCAAGTCGTTTTGTGCAGAAATATAGGTTAAGTATACAGCATGTTACGTATGGTCTGACGCAATTTCCATGCAGAGCAGAGAAATTGAATTAGAAGTGCACCAGAATGGCAAAATGTGTGTTACCAGGGCAGAGACAGCTGACAGTTAACAATAAGGGTCACCTCAAGGACGAGTCAACGGTCCAGCAGCGACAAACAATTCCTGGAGCCGGCGCACAGTGGCGCGGAACGACCCAACGGCCTGAGCCGTCATCAACGGCCAATCACGGATCAGCAGCATCCTACGCCACTGACGGGGGCGGCTCCTCACCCGCTGCCTAAGCGCTCTCGACCCTATTTTCCAGTCAGGGGGCCTTCCATCGTCACGCCCTCGACTCTAGAGTGGGGGAGGCTTCTGAGGCAACCTGGCGCCCTACAGCCTCTACATCATACTGCCTCCCACCACCAACCTAAAGTTTCCAACCAATAGCGTTCCTTCAAGGATCATCGTCAACGGCCGAAGGTCCGCGTCCAGGGTATAAAAGAAGAGCCCCGGGCCGCCAGAGTCAGTCGCTACCAAGCACATGATAAGCTTCGTAGTTGTTTAATTGCACTAGTGCACGCGCCCTGATCACGTCACTGTGTCAGTTGCAATTACGCCGTTTGAATTGTATAGAGTCATGCTTTTAAGTCAATTTGTTTGTTAAAAGTAACAAGTTCTCGACTAATTCAATAAACATCAAGTTAAAGTTCATTCTCTCGAGTTCAAGTCTTTATTTAAATTCCCGCAACTCTGTGCGCTTTAGCGCTTAATTGAGCAAACGAATTCCACGTTGCGACTGGTCAACTTGGCGACCATTGCAGAAGCACCTTTCTGCTCGCCGAGCCCGACTCGGGTAGTAACACAATAACCAGTACTTACGAGGAACAGACCTACATATACGAAAGACCTACAACACCAACGACAACAGACATAACCAAGCAAGCGTTACTCCGATCTACCGCGCTTCGTGTGCGTAGCTCTGTTCCTCGGTAGTACTAGTTATTGCACTGACATTGCCGCTGTTGGCAACAGCGAAAATCACTAGTTTCTTCCTTAAGAGTGCTCTCTACCTCGATTGGAACGCCACCTACTGTCAAAAGTGTTTTTTGTTAATTAAAAAAATTTAGGGCAATATTAACGTAAAAATAAAGTTTTCCCACGTGTAATTAGTATTAAAGACACGATTAGAAGAGTTTTCCCAAATTAAATTCCATTAATAAATCTGTATTTTGTAGAGAAAAACTTGGAGTCATTTTCAGAAATGTCCACTGAACGTTTGAATTTTCTCTACAAAATACAAGTTCATTTATTCATTTAAATTCATGAAAATTGTTTAAAAGTAATCCTTATTAACTTTTACACGTGGGAAAACTGAGTTATTATTAATTTAAAATTTATAAGTACTTTTAAATTAATAAAAATACGTAAATGAAGTCATGGAGGCGCTGCGATCTATTCCGGAGTTGGGGTTTAGGTAGAGAGCACTCTTAACATCAGACGTGGTCGTACGCAGACGTACGCGATCGTACGCGCGCGCCCTGGTAACATGCCCATCGCAATTCGGTTGCAATTTCGCTGTAATTTGCGTAAAAATCCGGAAATTGCAATAAAAAATACGTTGTCTGTTTCCGACGACAATAGCACTTCTGACGAAAAAGAATTCCCATAAATACATGCATAAAAAATACGTCAGAATTGTGACTTGATGAACAAGAACGAAAGCATGCATAAGAATTGTATTAGACTTGAGTAATATTCTTGCTGCAAGTAGAGTGCAGCAGAATTTCATGAAAATTACAAATGAAAAGTTCAATTCCAACATCGGAAATGTGCACGCATGAGTGCGTAAGAATTTCGTCAGATTTGCGTTATTTTCTTACTGCAAGTAGAGTGCAGCAGAATTTCATGAAAATTACAGATGAAAAGTGCAATTCCAACATCGGAAATGTGCACGCATGAGTGCGTAAGAATTTCGTCAGAATTGCATAATTTTCTTGCTGCAAGTAGAGTGCAGCAGAATTGTATGAAAATTACAGATGAAAAGTGCAATTCCAACATCGGAAAAGTGCACGCTTGAGTGCGTAAGAATATCGTCAGAATTGCGTAATTTTCTTGCTGCAAGTAGAGTGCAACAGAATTGCATGAAAATTACAAATGAAACGTGCCATTTGAACATCGGAAATGTGCGTGCATGTGTGCATAAGAATTTCATCAGAGTTGCGTGATTTACTTGATGTAGTAATATGCAGCAGAATCTTACGAAAATTGTAGACGTAAAGTACAATTTAAGGAGTGTGAATATGCATGTATGAGTGTATAATAATTGCACTAGAGTTGAGTAACATCCTTGCGTCAGCGAAGTGCTGCAGAATTCGATGAAAATTACAATAGAAATCTTCGATCACAAATATGCATGCACGAGTGCATAAGAATTGATTACGAATATTATTCTTTTGCCGTAAAGAACTCTTAATGAATTAAAAGTATTCAATGTGAATAATGAAAATTATCTATTGGTAATTCTAAATATTTTTTATAACAATTCCCAAAGTGTATTCGATAATGAATGGTTCTATGTCCGTTGATATTCAATTAATATAGATATTGCAAAAGTATTCCTATGTGAAGAAAATGTATCCCTAATGATTTATTTTTTATTAAATTTATCTATCTATATAGTCATATAATTATTAATTACCACCCAAAATCAAAGATAAGAGAGTATAATGTAATCTAAACTTTCTATTGGTAATTAGGCAAGTATGACGTTCATTATTATTATACTGAAAAATAATAATCTACGTCTAATCTGACCTCCTCAACAAGCACACCATACAAATAAACACAAATTGTCCATATGATTCTTATAATTCTGTTGAAGGAACAATCAATCTGTTCTTTCTTAGGGCTCTTGCACGTATGGAGGAATTGCGAGGAATAACGTCTGGCAGCCAATCACAAGCAATTTTTAAAAAGACGTATTCCTTCTTATTCCTTCAAAAAGGACCACGTCTTTTTAAAGCTCTGATTGGCTGTCAGACGTTATTCCTCGCTATTCCTTTTTACGTGCAAGAGGCCTAAATTCCTGCTGTTTATATATATATATATATATATATATATATATATATATATATATATATATATATATATATATATATATATATATATATATATATATATATATATATATATATATATATATATATATATATATATATATATATTGTAATTAGGCAGTTCGGACAGATTTAACAATTTCATAGATCCGATCTATAGTGACATAGAAAGCTTTATTAGGACCAATATACTGATGTAAAACTATCGGTTCCCCTTTCTATGACAATTACAGTGATCTATACTAACTTTTACGTTCAAATGGCAGAGTATATATATATATATATATATATATATATATATATATATATATATATATATATATATATATATATATATATATATATATATATATATATATATATATATATATATATATATATATATATATAAACCCATGTTATCGTTGGTATCTGTTATTCTGTTCCTCAGAGCTGTTTGAAAAGCCACACGGTTACTTACCCTACCCCTACCCGGTACTCCGTATGAATACCAAAGATATATATCTATATATTTAATATGTATAGATATACATCCCTCTGAATTTATAAAGTGTATGGGGTAGGGATACAATAGGGTATACCGTGTGGATTCTCTCTAAACAAATGCAAAGGTTCCTGCCAGGGATGGGGCAGAAATTATTTCAACATGACCGGCGCTGGCACCGTAGGCGTGAAGGCTGCCGCTCGCGACTCCGCGGCACCGCGACGGCGCACTTCAGACTGTCGATGCCAGTTCGAAAAATAGCGGCTCGGACGATTTCGTGCGTCTGCACCACAAATGATTCGTAATTGCGTAGAAAATATCCAGAAAGTAGAATCCATCAGATTCTATGTATAATAATAATAATAACTAATACTATATCAAATATACTATGCGTGTGTTATGAATAACTGATATTATTATTATAGTATTGAGTATGTAAAGAAATTACAAGTAAAACCTTTTCTTATCTATTTTATTGCGTAACTTAATAATGTAAACAATTTCAAATCTAAAATTAATTTGCATAATATCGAATAAACTGACTAACTTTTTTTATCAACAAAGATTTTTCTTATATGGACACTGAAAATATCAACAACGGTTTTCCCTATATGTGAACTGAAGAAAATTTGCTAAAGCGATAGATAACTAGAACTTTGTAAGAGTAACTACGTTATATTAAAACATTATATTTTTTATTAATATTTCAGTATTTTAAAATATATTCTTATAGAATAAATAAGTATTAATAACGTAAAAACCATAATGGTAAAAAAAGTTGACATAGTTAATTTGCATAAAATTAAATAGTTTCTTTACTGAATATAATAATATTATAATTTTGTTTTATTTTAATAAGAAATTTCGAATTTGCTAGATATTTATGGCAAATCTTGATGAGTTTTCTAAGTAATGCGTTAATCTTAATGCAATTTTTGTGTCCAACCTTGAAATTCATTTGTATTTACTATAAATATTGGTAGTGACAAAATAGTACTATTTTTCTTTAGTAAATTTGGCCAGTAACTAAAGTTAACTATGTGATTTCTTTCTCTGGAATATAGCTAAAAAATAATTTATATGGAACTGTATTACATCATAGAAAAATACTAATTACCACGGTAACTACATTACCCTTTATTGCATTTACGTAACTATAAAAAATAGTAAACTTGGCTTCTATTTTCTCTATTCTCTAAAGTTGAATTAGTGAAAATTGCTTCTCCCACAAAATTAGTCAAAAAAACTACCAATTTATTAGTGCATACAATCTATTTAATTAGTACTTAAAAAAACTACTAATGAAATAGTGAATATGCATAACTATATTAGTAGTTTTTGCCAATAATTTCTTGAGTGGAGAAATTGTCACTAATAATTAGTAGTTATTCACTGGAAGAGAAACGCACATAGATAGGCGTAAAAAAGCTAGTTGATCATTGAATGAACCCCAAAACTCAAAAAGCCGGGGGAGCAAGGTTCGCGTACAAAAGAAAGGTACGTAGGCAGACGATAAAAAGCAAGTTCAGTGTTAAATAAACTCTGAAGCACCGAAATAGCCGGGGGAAGCAAATTTCATGTAGAAAAGGAAGGCACGCATATGGGCGCAAAATGCGAGATAATTATTGAAGAAATCCGAAAAACCAACTAGTCGGGGGATGAAAGTTATTCAAAGAAGGTGGAGGCACGCAGACGGGCAAGAAGAAGCGAGTTCGTTATTAAATAAACTCCAAAATCCGAGTAGCCAGGGGAAGCGAATTTCACGAAGAAGAGAAAGGCACGGAAACAGGCGGAAACAAGCAAGTGGATCATTGAATGAACCCGAAAACTCAAATAGCCGGGACAATAATAGAAGAGGAAGGCAAGCAGATGGGCGAAAAGGGTTTGAGTTTATAATTTAATAGATTTAAAAACCCAAATAGCCGCGTGAAGCAAGATTCACTTAGAAGAGGAAGGCGCGCTGCAGGGCAGGTGGATGGGCGAAAGAGTGTGAGTTCATTATTAAATAAAATCCAAAACCCAAAAAGCCCGGGGAGTATGTTTCATGTACAAAAGAAAGGCACGTAGGCAGGCGGTAAAAAGCAAGTTCATTATTAAATAATTTATTAAATTTATTAAATAATTATTAAATAATTAAACTCCAAAATCCAAATAGCCGGGGTCGAGGTTCACATAGAAGAGGAAGGCAGTCAGATGGGTGAAAAAGTGTGAGTTTGAAATTAGAAAGATTTAAAAACCCCAACAGTCGGAAGAATCAAGTTTCACGTAGAAGAGGAAGGTACACAGACGGGCAGGAGGAAGCGAGTTCGTTATTAAATAAACTCCAAAATCCGAGTACCCAGGGGAAGCGAGTTTCACGTAGAAGAGAAAGGCACGTAAACAGGCGAACACAAGCAATTGAATCATTGAATGAACCCCAAAACTCAAATAGCCCGGAGAGTAAGTTTCACGTACAAAAGAAAGGTACGTAGGCTGGCGGTAAAAAGCAAGTTTATTGTTAAATAAACTTAAAAATCCAAATTGCTGGGGGGAGGTTCACAATTTCACATAGAAGAGGAAGGCAGTCAGATGGGCGAAAGAGTGCGAGTTTGAAATTTGAAAGATTTAAAAACCCCAACAGTCTGATGAAGCAAGTTTCACGAAGACGGGCGAGAGGGAGCGAGTTCATTATTAAATTTTTGACGCCTATCTACGTGCAATTCTGTACTACGTTAATCTCGCTTCCCTAGGCTATTTAGATTTTGATGTTTATTTAATAATAATATTGCCTCCTCCTACCCGCCTGCGTGCCTTTCTATTCTACGTAAAACTTGATCCTTCCGACTGTTCGGGTTTTTAAATCTTTCTAATTTCAAACTCACACCCTTTCGCCCATCTGCCTGCCTTCCTCTTCTATGTGAAACTCGCTTGTCCCGGCTATTTGAGTTTTGGGGTTCACTCAATGATTCAATTGCTTGTGTTCGCCTGTTTATGTGGCTTTCTCTTCTACGTGAAACTCGCTTCCCCTGGCTACTCGGATTTTGGAGTTTATTTAATAACGAACTCGCTTCTTCTTTCCCGTCTGCGTGCCTCCCCCTTCTTTGAATCACTTTCATCCCCCGACTGGTTGGTTTTGGGGATTTCTTCAATAATTATCTCGCATTTTGCGCCCATATGCGTGCCTTCCTTTTCTACATGAAATTTGCTTCCCCCGGCTATTTCGGTGTTTCGGAGTTTATTTAACATTGAACTTGCTTTTTATCGTCTGCCTACGTACCTTTCTTTTGTACGTGAACCTTGCTCCCCCGGCTTTTTGAGTTTTGGGGTTCATTCAATGATCAACTTGCTTTTTTACACCTGTCTATGTGCGTTTCTCTTCCAGTGAATAACTACTAATTATTAGTGACAATTTCTCCACTCAAGAAATTATTGGCAAAAACTACTAATATAGTTATGCATATTCACTATTTCATTAGTAGTTTTTTTAAGTACTAATTAAATAGATTGTATGCACTAATAAATTGATAGTTTTTTCGACTAATTTTGTGGGAGAAGCAATTTTCACTAATTCAACTTTAGAGAATAGAGAAAATAGAAGCCAAGTTTACTATTTTTTATAGTTACGTAAATGCAATAAAGGGTAATGTAGTTACCGTGGTAATTAGTATTTTCCTATGATGTAATACAGTTCCATATAAATTATTTTTTAGCTATATTCCAGAGAAAGAAATCACATAGTTAACTTTAGTTACTGGCCAAATTTACTAAAGAAAAATAGTACTATTTTGTCACTACCAATATTTATAGTAAATGCAAATGAATTTCAAGGTTGGACACAAAAATTGCATTAAGATTAACGCATTACTTAGAAAACTCATCAAAATTTGCCATAAATATCTAGCAAATTCGAAATTTCTTATTAAAATAAAACAAAATTATAATATTATTATATTCAGTAAAGAAACTATTTAATTTTATGCAAATTAACTATGTCAACTTATTTTACCATTATGGTTTTTACGTTATTAATACTTATTTATTCTATAAGAATATATTTTAAAATACTGAAATATTAATAAAAAATATAATTTTTTAATATAACGTAGTTACTCTTACAAAGTTCTAGTTATCTATCGCTTTAGCAAATTTTCTTCAGTGCACATATAGGGAAACCGTTGTTGATATTTTCAGTGTCCATATAAGAAAAATCTTTGTTGATAAAAAAAGTTAGTCAGTTTATTCGACATTATACAAATTAATTTTAGATTTGAAATTGTTTACATTATTAAGTTACGCAATAAAATAGATAAGAAAAGGTTTTACTTGTAATTTCTTTACGTACTCAATACTATAATAATAATATCAGTTATTAATAACACACGCATAGTATATTTGATATAGTATTAGTTATTATTATTATACATAGAATCTGATAGATTCTACTTTCTGGATATTTTCTACGCAATTACGAATCATTTGTGGTGCAGACGCACGAAATCGTCCGAGCCGCTATTTTTCGAACTGGCATCGACAGTCTGAAGTGCGCTGTCGTGGTGCCGCGGAGTCGCGAGCGGCAGCCTTCCCGCCTACGGTGCCAGCGCCGGCCATGTTGAAATAATTTCTGCCCCATCCCTGGTTCCTGCTTCCATCCTCTTCTAGTGCGCATGCGCAGAGACAGTTGATGGCCCGTATCTATGCAACCGCTAATGTGTAGTTAGATATATGTAGCCAAACAGCGTCACCTTAACCAAGAAGAAGAAAAAGAGCGGCTCTGGCGCGGTGCTCCTTCTCGTCTCGGTCAGCAATTGTGAAACATCGACATTCGACGCAAAGCTTTTTTTCTGACGACGTTAGCAGCCATTTTAAGCTCCTCAGTGCGTTTGTCTCGTCTTATGCCTGCTGTTGCAGTCCCAGCCTACCATTCTCCAAGTGATCTGGTTCTCATTCTCATCTAAGTACCTCGCTGCTGCAGGCTTCATCTGTCGGACTTTGTGTGTTTGGGCTTCTGCACTTTCTTCGCAACTGCTGCTGCTGTTTCTGCTGTTGTACAAGCCTTGCCTGCCTGTTTGCATGCACATTTCCGATGTCGAAATTGCACTTTTCATCTGTAATTTTCATGCAATTCTGCTGCACTCTACTTGCAGCCAGAACATTACTCAAGTCTAGTGGAATTCTTACGCACTCATGCATGCATATTTCCGATGTTGGTATGGCACTTTTCATCTGTAATTTTCATGCAATTCTGCTGTACTCTACTTGCAGCAAGAAAATTACTCAAGTCTGGTGGTATTCTTACGCACTCATGCATGCATATTTCCGATGTTGGTATGGCACTTTTCATCTGTAATTTTCATGCAATTCTGCTGTACTCTACTTGCAGCAAGAACATTACTCAAGTCTGGTGGAATTCTTACGCACTCATGCATGCATATTTCCGATGTTGGTATGGCACTTTTCATCTGTAATTTTCATGCAATTCTGCTGTACTCTACTTGCAGCAAGAACATTACTCAAGTCTGGTGGAATTCTTACGCACCTATGCATGCATATACCGAATCTTGAAATCGCACTTTACGTCTGAAATTTTTATGCAATTCTGCTGCACGCTGCTTTTGTAATTTCATGTCAGTAGAAACGTAGATAAAGGCGGAAGCAGACCACGCATGTGCTACGCAATCGGGCGTGCGTCAGAATGTGTTACCAGGGCGCGGTTATGTGATTAGGGCATTTTGCCTGTAGCGCCCTTAAGGGGGTTTTCCTCGGGCACTACAGTTTGTTGCTCAGCGAGAGCACAAACTATACCATGGGCGTTGTTCTGTCTCTCTCGCTCTCGTGCACGTCGTCTGCTATTTGTGTTTATAATCATTAATATCTTTTTAAAAAGATCGGCTTGACACATATTTGATAAACTTAATAGAAAGAGCCGAATTTTATATTTCTTAAGCTATGTTTTTCATTTTGAAATCCAGTTTTTTTGATGAGTAATACTATTACTTTCTGTCACAGTTGATATAGCACTCATTTACTCTCATGTAAAAATAACCATTTCAAGAATTTTTTTCTCAAAAATCTGTTCCGCAACGTATGTAAACAAACGTATGGTATCATTCCTGTGACTTTGAAGAATATTTGTATATTTTTTTCAGAAGCTTTTTCAGTTTTTGCAATATCAAGAGAACTACCTTAAGGTGGTTCCCTCGGTAAGAGAGAGACAGACAGCTTTGAGCGAGAGAGATAGAGAGTGCACGCTGGCGCGCTGAGCGTCCATAACCCTCGAAACATATCAAGTCTGCAAAAGCGAGATTTTTTAAGACGCTCTATTTTAATAATGAAACGATGAATCTACTTCATTCTTGCACGAAAACACTTCTTGTTATATATTCTATGTGTACATAAAATTCCAAGTCTGTCTTGAATCTCGTTGCATAGATATTGTTGTAAACAGATACAAAACGCGACAGTTTTGATATATATAGATATATCTCCCGTGTAATCCGTGGAACTTTGCACAGTAATTACTCAGAAGCTAAACGATAAAATGCTCTGAAATTTGGATATGACATTCGTTATGTCTTTATTGACCTATATGTGTAATTCCAAGTATGTGTTGAATCAACTCTTATCTCGAGGGAACCACCTTAAGAGCTGTGTGGTGCTGTGTCGTGCTGTGCCTTGCCGTGCCGTGCCTTGAGGCTAGGACACTTAAAAAAGAACAGTGCACAGACACAAGAAATAGCATTGGTTATATATCTATATATATCAAGAACAGCGAGGAACAACGAGCAGTTCCTCATGTATATAGATATAAAACCAATGCTATTTCTTGTGTCTGTGCACTGTTCTTTTTTATGTGTCCGGGCCCTTGCTCTTGCCGTGCCTTGCCGTTTGGTTCCTATTTCTGTCGGTTTATAAACAAACGGCAAGGCACGGCAAGAGCAAGACACGACACGGTAAGGGCAAAGCAAGGCACAACACGACACAGCACGACACGGCTCTTATGTACATTGTCCCTTAGGGACAATTTACATATTGTACAATTGCCTTGTACAATATTTATTGTCGGCGGTATACGGCTTCATGCCGCCTTCTCTACGAACGCGAGAGAGAGGCGCCACCTCTTGGGCGCGGAGCCGATCTCACGCTCGGGAGCTGCTCGCCGCTCACCCCTTCACTCTCGCTTGAGACTTTTTATAGTGCAGAGTGAGCAGCACATTTCTTATATATCAGTCTTTATATACATTGTGAAGTATTTTATATTGGTTTTATACAGAGATTCAGAGTAATTCAGAGTTCTTCATTAATTGAATAAACTAAATTAGTGCATATCAGAGTGTTCTGTTAATTACTGCCACCATCCAACTTCCCAAAGGCGCTCTGTCCAACATTTATTAATATTGTCCCTTAGGGACAATGTACATAAGAGCCGCGTCGTGCTGTGTCGTGCTGTGCCTTGCCTTGCCTTGCCCTTGCCGTGTCGTGGCTTGCTCTTGCCGTGCCTTGCCGTTTCGTTCCTAGATATAGAATACATGTTTATAAACCGACAGAAATGGGAACGACACGGCTCTTATGTACATTGTCCCTTAGGGCTTAGGGACGTACACAATACATTTAGCCCCTCATTTCATGACACGAACAGCAGCTACAGCCGATAACCCTGTACAATGCACGCTCACAAACGGCAAAGCATACACAATGCCAAGTGCAATAGCATGCGATCAAGAAATAAGGCAGCTGCAGGAGCAGATGTCAGATCTGATAGCGAGTACACGACTGTACGCAATGTCAAATAGAACAACACGCAACAAAGCGAGCTCGCAAAAACATAAAACAGTGAACTTCCAGGATACGTACAGATTAGGGACTGTCTATATAAGAGGCACACGTGCCGTGCGCCGTGCGCCTTGCACCTCATGGAAAAAAATCGTCGTCCGATATCTAGCATACTCGTGATCCATGGCAACAGATTAACATATTGAACTTCTGCCATGGGTTATGAATATGCTAGATATCGGACAACGATTTTTTTTTCACGAGGCGCAAGGCGCAAGGCACGTGTGCCTCTAATGTAGACAGTCTCTTAGAGTACCTCGTCGAAGGAAGTACGCAAATGGACTCGCGCAACACAGCGACGAACGCAAATGCGCGACAGCCATCAGCGCTAAACCCAGCAGCGCAAAACTTTATACCACAAACGGACTATGCGAACGAGCGTGGTCGCCGACGATATCCTCAGCCTCATTCCCACGACCGGCAAGAGTCTTGGGGGCGGGGGAGCCTCCCAAATAACTCGTAAAGCAGATAATGCCGTTCGCTCGCGTTAATAACAGATGAAGATCTGCTGAACACTATGTCCGAGCTGATGTCTGGCGTGGCAAAGCATTGGTGCCGCCAAGCTCGCAAAAATTGGCGAACTTGGGAAGATTTCTGCGTCGCCGCGCGCCGCTGCTACGGGGTCGACAAGCGATTCCAACAATGACTTGTCCGCGTACTGCAAGCCCGCACCCAAGGCAGGGATAAGTCTGTAAGGGACAATGTACATAAGAGCCGTGTCGTGCTGTGTTCTGCTATGCCTTGCCTTGCCCTTGCCGTGTCGTGTCTTGCTATTGCCGTGCCTTGCCGTTTCGTTCCTATAGAGATATAGAATACATGTTTATAAACCGACAGAAATAGGAACGAAACGGCAAGGCACGGCAAGAGCAAGGCACAGCACGGCAAGGCACAGCACAACACAGCACGACACGGCTCTTATGTACATTGTCCCTTAAAAGAATGATGATGGAAATGTGAAGTCGAAATATAACGTTTACGAATTACGATTAGTTATGTCCATGTAAATAAAGCTTGTGATTGGTCGGCGCTGACGTGACTGACGCGAAGATTTTAGCTTAAGGATCCAGCTGATTGGCTAAAGTCTTCCCTACTGAAAAATCTCAGGTGACTTCTCAGGTGAAATTGCAGGTGAGATCTCATGTAAAATCTCACGCCAAAATCTCATGTGACTATTAGAAAAAAATTACTTTAGATGAGATCTCAGGTGAGATCTCATTCAGTTAAAAAGAGTTACAATAGTTATTTTCGATACAAGTGCGTGTGCGAAATCGTTTGCTCATGAAGTGTTAAAAAATTATTTTACACAAAATCTCATGTGACCTATGTCAAAGTTTTTTGGTGAGAACTCAGGTGAGATTCTCACCTGAGTTTCCACCAAAAATTTAATTTTTCTTTTTCATGAGATTTTGTATGTCTTATGAAAACTTTCCATAAAACTCAGTTGGGAATCTCACGTGAGTTTTCACGAAAATATTTAATTTTATTTTTTGCCACAAAATTTTTTCAACGAAAATAAATGGTATTTAACATTCAGACTATAAATTCAGATGAGAACTTATGTGAGAATCTCAGCGGAGTTTTCACTAAAAATTGAATTTCTTCTACGAGATTTTGCACGTTATGAAAATGTTATATGCCCTAATGAAAATTTATGGCGAAAACTCAGCTGAGAATCTCACCTGAGTTCTCATGTAAAATTTAATTCTTTAATTTGTTTTACTAAGTTTTTATAATTAGAAAAAAAATTGTATGTAACGTCAATATTCAAAATTAAGATGAGATCTCAGGTGAGAATCTCACCTGAGTTTTCACCAACAATTTAATTTTTCTTTTTCATGCCATTTTGTATGTGTGTTATGATAACTTTCCATAAAACTCAGTTGAGAATCTCACGTGAGTTCTCACGAAAATATTTATTTTTTTTTATTTTCTGCTACCAAATTTTTTAACGAAAATAAATGGTATTTAACATTCAGACTATAAATTCAGATGAGAACTTGTGTGAGAATCTCAGCTGAGTTTTCACAAAAAATTGAATTTCTTCTACGAGATTTTGCATGTCATGAAAATGTTTTGCCCTATTGAAAATTTATGGCGAAAACGCAGCTGAGAATCTCACCTGAGTTCTCATGTAAAATTTAATTCTTTAATTTATTTCCACTATGTATTTATAATTAGAAAATTGGTCAACCCATATCTCGTGTTTGTCACCCCCGCCTTCGGCTTGTGTGGCAATTTAGACGAGATATTGCCTGCCCAAGTTTTTTCCTCCCTAGTTGCATAATATAGTATTTTTGCGTAGCGGACCGAAAGTACCACTTTCGCTCCCGGCGGCCGATCGTGAAGGTTGTATTTTCTGCCTCGCCAGGTAAGAAAATCGTATACACAACGTTTATAATCAAATTAAAGAGAGAGAGAGAGAGAGAGAGAGAGAGAGAGAGAGAAGGCGCCGAGCTTACAGGACGAAAGCGTGCGACGAAAATCCAGCCGAAGCGAAGGTGAGCGTCATCACCCAGGGAGCGACGAGAGTACCCACTCCGTCGGCGACAGCGGGGTGACCGGCACGACCTGGCAGCCGGCGAGCCGCCAATTGCCTTCACTAAGGATCAACTCGGTAGCGGACTCGTAATTTCCCGCCTTAGAGCAGAGCTGCACAGAATGGGAATACCGGTGATTTCAATATCTGAAAAAGAAGAATTGAAAAATCACAAAGTATTTGTCCGAAAATCACGTTATTTGAACTGCTTTTGAGCACGTATAGTTTTATCATGTAAAAACGATGAAAGTAAAAGGTGAAAAAAGTAGAATGATTAGAACGTTAAGTTCATGTACTTATTTTTAAGTAAGAAGAAAAACTTATCTGAAACGAATGCCAGTGACTCCGCAAATCAGCAATGTTAACATTTTTAATGAAGACGATTTTTATTAATTCAGCTGATTCTTTCATACTAATGAACTCCACTATTTAACAACGAGAAAATTTTATTGTAAACAAACATCAAGATTCTATATCTATAGAAAGACTATCAATCAATAGTCGTTGTTATGGTAACGAACGCGTATATTGCTGAGCAGTTTCAAATGACAGCATTATTTGTTTGACTGTATTTTCGATCTAGTTGTAATTTTTACACTTTAACTCCATCATTATAGCAGCCAAAGTCAATAACATGGGTAGTACAACAAAGATTGAAGATTTCTGGAGCCGCAGACATCCTTTTCAGATAAGTCTCTCTTCTTAGGTACTTAAAAATACGTACATGAAATTTAACCTTCTAACCATTTTACTTTTTTTACCTTTTACTCTCATCGTTTTCACATGATAAAAACTATACGTACTCAAAAGCAGTTCAAATAACGTGATTTTCCGACAAATACTTTGTGATTTTTCAATTCTTCTTTTTCAGATATTGAAATAACCGGTATTCCCGATCTATGCAGCTCTGCTCTGAGGTGGAGTATTACGAGTCCGCTGCCGAGTTGGTCCTTGGTAGAGGCGATTGGAGGCTCGCCGGCTGCCAGGTCGCGCCGGTCATCCCGCTGTCGCCGACGGAGTGAGTACTCTCGTCGCTCCCTGGGTGATAACACTCGCCTTCGCTTTCGTCCTGTAAGCTCGGTGCCTCGGCTCTCTCTCTCTCTCTCTCTCTCTCTCTCTCTCTCTCTCTCTTTCTCTTTCTCCCTCTTTCTCTCTTTGATTTGATTATAAACGTTCCGTATACGATTTTTTTTTAAATATAAACTTTTAGGCAAGTTCAAATAATACAAGTTCCTAAAACTCAGGTGAGATTCTCACCTGAGATCTTATCTTAATTTTGAATATTGATGTTACATACAATTTTTTTTCTAATTATTAAAACTTAGTGGAAATAAATTAAAGAATTAAATTTTACATGAGAACTCAGGTGAGATTCTCAGTTGCGTTTTCGCCATAAATTTTCAATAGGGCAAAACATTTTCATGACATGCAAAATCTCGTAGAAGAAATTCAATTTTTTGTGAAAACTCAGCTGAGATTCTCACATAAGTTCTCATCTGAATTTATAGTCTGAATGTTAAATAGAATTTATTTTCGTTAACAAAATTTTGTGGCAGAAAATAAAAAAAAAATAAATATTTTCGTGAGACCTCACGTGAGATTCTCAACTGAGTTTTATGGAAAGTTATCATAACACACATATAAAATGTCATGAAAAAGAAAAATTAAATTGTTGGTGAAAACTCAGGTGAGATTCTTACCTGAGATCTCATCTTAATTTTGAATATTGATGTTACATACAATTTCTTTTCTAATTATAAAAACTTAGTAAAACAAATTAAAGAATTAAATTTTACATGAGAACTCAGGTGAGATTCTCAGCTGAGTTTTCATTAGGGCATATAACATTTTCATAACGTGCAAAATCTCGTAGAAGAAATTCAATTTTTAGTGAAAACTCCGCTGAGATTCTCACATAAGTTCTCATCTGAATTTATAGTCTGAATGTTAAATACCATTTATTTTCGTTGAAAAAATTTTGTGGCAAAAAATAAAATTAAATATTTTCGTGAAAACTCACGTGAGATTCCCAACTGAGCTTTATGGAATGTTTTCATAAGACACATACAAAATCTCATGAAAAAGAAAAATTAGATTTTTGGTGAAAACTCAGGTGAGATTCTCACCTGAGTTCTCACTAAAAAATCTTGGTATTGGTCACATTAGATTTTGACATGAGATCTCACCTGAGATTTTTTAGTAGGGAAACGCGAATGTAGTATTTTCGGTCAGGGTATGACGAAAAATAGTATACGCTCCACTCTTCGGCTCGGGTGTCAATTTACACGACCTGTGGACTGTCCAATTTTGCTCCCGTGGAGCGTACACTATTTTTCGTCATACCCGGACCGAAAATACCACATTCGCGTTTTTGAGCCGGGAGCGAAAGTGGTACTTTTGGCCAGGGTATGGCGAAAAAGTACTTCTTTTCCGATTCACTTGTCTATGCAGAAAAAGGGCCTTTTTCATGCATGTGTCGAAAAAAGCTATTTTTTAGATGAGATGTCACCTGAGATCTTATCAAACAATTTATTTTTGCAACAATATTATCTGAATAAAATTTCAGGTAATTTTATTTCTTCGCTACAATATTATCTGGATGAGATCTCACCTGAGATCTCACCTGAGATTTTGTGTAAAATAATTTTTCAACACACCGTAAGCAATTAAAGCTTGATTTCGCACACGCACTTGTATCGAAAATAACTATTGTAACTCTTTTCAACTGAATGAGATCTCACCTGAGATCTCAACTAAAGTAATTTTTTTGTAATAGTCACATGAGATTTCGGCGTGAGATTTCACATGAGATCTCACCTGAGATTTCACCTGAGAAGTCACATGAGATTTTTCAGTAGG
The DNA here is from genome assembly GCA_036365515.1 of Torymus aiolomorphi. Classification (NCBI taxonomy): domain Eukaryota; kingdom Metazoa; phylum Arthropoda; class Insecta; order Hymenoptera; family Torymidae; genus Torymus; species Torymus aiolomorphi. The sequence goes on from CM070874.1 coordinate 95,873,215, forward strand.
GTTCTGCCGTCAATGTACCATATTTTGTGACTGATGATAATATAAGTATTATCATTTACTAATTACCTGGTAGAAAATTAACCATCTTCTCTGGACAATTTATAACCTATATTGTCCAGTCATTTAACCATAAATTAGACAGCTATAGTTTATAACCTCTAAATACATAAACAACGAGAGAGAGAGAGAGAGAGAGAGAGAGAGACAGAGAGAGAGAGAGAGAGAGAGAGAGAGAGAGAGAGAGAGAGAGAGAGAGAGAGAGAGAGAGAGAGAGAGAGTTCTACTATGTGTTTGTATATGGCTGATTCTTTGTCAAATTGAAACGTCAAAAAATAGTAGATTTTAAAATTAAGGTGATGTAAAATACCGACATAATTTCCAAACATGGATATCTCATGAAAATACCAATAGAATCGTCCAAAAAAAAATCTGAGTATAGTATTAACATATACGGAGCGCCTGACGTTCGTGTTTTTCCAAAAAAATGATAAGAATTTATTTAATTAAATAAAAACCGTATTATCGGTAAGTAGGAATCTGGAATTAAGCTACTTTTCAAACATGGATATCTCATGAAAATACCAATAGAATCACCCCAAAAAAAATCTGAATATAGTGTTTACGTGTACGGAGCGCTTGACGTTCGTCTTTTTCCAAATAAACGTTTAAATGTTGATTTAAAAAATATTGAAATTCACGGTTTCACATGGCCTTAAATATTTAAATTCTTATGATTTGTTACCTTTTTATTGAAATTTCAATTAATAATAAGTCTCAGAATATTGTTTATGGTTTACATTATTAAATTTATTTTTTTTTAATATTTTAGGAAATTTCTCAAGCGAAGAAGGAAGAGGGAATAACTTTTTAATATTGTGTATTTCATTTATAATAAAGTTTTGTTAAAAACATTAAATTAAGAAAAAAGTGAGTATAGGAACCAGACTTTGAATATGAAAACATTGGTAAAAGTAGTTTATTTTATGATCAAAGTGTGTTTAAAGAGACCTAAATAATTCTTCTGAACTTTGTTTTCTCAAAAGAAAATTAAATATAATTTATTTTAAGAAAAGAAAAAAAAGTTTTCATATTCTACGCTACGGCCAAATTTTAAATGGTTAACTCTTAACCCATTCATCGTGTGAATCTTATAAAATATTGAGTTATTTAAATATATTTATACCAATTGTTTTAAATGATAAATCCCATAATTATTGGTCATATGAATAATCTTAGTGTACATAACATAATCAATATAAATGAATTTAAGAAATGTAAATTAAATGTTAAACCCGCAGAATCAAACAAATAATTGTATATGCTTTGATAAGGTTCAACTTCTACCAGCTGCGAGTCGAGAAATACTTAAGTTTAAATCCTAATAGTATTTGACAAATTATTTCTCATGGTTTAAAATACATAAGCATCTAGCTTCTTTCAGCATTGCAAAAGTAATGATACTTATACCAGTTTTCAATAAAATAGTTCTGGTAGTGACTTCGATGATGATCTGATATTCAGTATTATTTTATTTGGTAAATTATTTTATACTTGGGAAGGTTAGGTACAGGCGGTGTGTGTGGAAGTGTGTGTGATAAGGGCAGTTGTGCGTAAAGAAAATAGTGGATAAAGTATATAGTAGAAAATAGGGATAAGAGGATTTAGAAGGAGGAAGGTACAAAGGTGATACAGAGGAAAAAGAGAGGAGAAGAAAAGAAAGAATAACGCAGAAAAGGGAGAAAGAAATACAAGGTAGGGGAGAGCTTAGGATCCAAACACAGAATAGCGAAGGAACAGAGAAGGCCTAAGGTGAATAAGAAAGCGAGCACAGCGCTCGGAAAGGAAGAATAGACAGGAACAGGGATAGGAGGTGTGCGATGGCAGGGCGGTTCTTCAATAAAGTCGTGGACAACATGGGAACGGAACGAAAGTTAGGAGCGCAGGGAACAGCTTGTGAAACACCTAGAAGGTCAACGGCGGTTAGAAGACATGAAATGGGAACAACGATGAACAGGAAAGCAGGAGGGGTGGAAAGGCAGAAAAGAAAAAAGGATTCACCGGAGGTAGGGGAAAGGGAGAGGAAAAGATCGATGTCACAGTAAAAAAAAAGAAGAGGAGATGGAGGAGGATGAAGAAGAGGATGACTCGGAGGGAAGTCAAAGTAGCTTAGAAGAAACGGTGGTGGAGACGGAGGAACAGGAGTGGAAGGAGAAAGTGGAACAGGTGATTGATGGAGGAGGGGTCGTGGACATGAGGAAAATGTTGAAACAGGTTATGTTTGACTATAGGAAAAAGTCTAAACAGTTAGAAATGGAAAACGAGAGAATTAGGGAACAGGAGAACAAGGAGATGAGAGAGGGCTTTGAAGGATTAAAGAAATGCATAGACGAGAGCAATGAGAAATGGAGGAAGAAGGTAGATGAAGAACTGGACAAGGTGAAGGCCGAACTACAGGTAGTGAGGGAAGAGGTGGAGGAAATTAAAAAGAAGGGAGCAAAAGAGCAAGAATGGGAAACCGTGAGGAAGGAAATAGAAGAACTGAAGGAATGGAGAAAAGGAACATTGGGAGAGGTAGGGACACCAGGAGCGGTGGAAAGGGAGGCTGAGAAGGGAAAAGCAGATAGTGTGAGGGAACAAGAGAGGATACAGAAGGAGCGGAATTGGAAGGAGTTGGAGTGGATAACGGAAGAGAAAGAAAGGGACAGAAGAAAGAACAACGTCATAATAGTAGGACTAAAAAGCGACAAGAAGTACAGTAGTGAAGATGTGGAAGAGTGGTTAAAGAGGGAGATAGAAGTGGAGGTAAAGATAGAAAGAACGTGGAGAATAAGAACGAAGCCGGACAAGTTCTTACTTGGGGCACAATGCAGGAGCTATGAGGGAAAGAAAAACATAATGGAAAATAAGAAGAAATTGGGGGACAAGGAGATATACATAGAGAACGATTTGACATGGAAGGAGAGACAGATCAGAGACAGGGCATGGGACATGGTTATGGAAATAAGAGACGAAGGGAAAAAGGCAATGATAATAGGGCAGAGGAAAGTTAGAACGGTAGAAGGGACATGGAAATGGAGTGAAAGGAAAGAGAAGTGGTTTCTCGACAAAGATCGTAAGCTGCAAGAGACCAGAAGGGATAAGGAGGACTAGGAACAAGGAAACAGAGGAGGTGGAGGAAGGAGAGAGAGAAAGGGAAAATGGAAGGGTAAGAGAAGGTAAGGATGTCTGCAGTTTTTTGAAATGTTGCAGGAACAGCAGGCATGGAGAAAGACGATTGGGAATACTTGAAAAAATTCGAGATAATAGGACTGGCAGAGACGTGGGAGGAAGAAGGAAAGGGCAAGAAGGCAGAACAAGAATTAAATAATTATAAGGTTAGGGTAAGGTATGCGGTAAGGGAGAAGAAAAAGGGAAGGGCCAAAGGTGGCCTCCTGTTGGCGGTAGGGAAAGATCTGAAGCTAAAAGTGGAATGGATGGAGAGAGCAACTGATGAGGCAATTGCAGCAAGATGGAAGAAGGGAAACGAAGAATGGCTATGGGGAATCATATACATGAGGCACCAGAAGGACGAGAACTTCAAGACAATGGAGGAGTGGATAGAAAAGAACAGGGAAGGAATTACAGTGCTGAACGGAGACTTTAACGCAAGAACTGCGACAGAAGGAGGACTGTGGGATAGAGAAGGAGAGAAGGAAGAAAGGGAAAGTAAGGACAGGATAATAAATGAGGAAGGGAAAGAGTTGGTGAGTTGGTTAGAAGAAAATGGTATGGGGATAGGAAACGGAGCGACGAAAGGAGATGAGAAAGGCGAGTGGACTCAAGTTGGACAAAGAGGGTGTACGACGATAGATTACATCATAAGAAACGAGGAGGGAAGGAAAATAGTGGAAAAGATGCGGATTGGTGAGAGAATCAAATCAGACCATCTTCCAATTGAACAGAGGATAAAATGGATGAACGAGAGTGGGGTAAGAAGAAAAGAAAGGAACGAGAGGGAGGTGATAAAAAGAGTGATAAGATAGAATGAGGAAACCGTGCAAGAGTACAAGGAGAAATTGAAAGAGGAAGGACAAGTAACAGGATGGAAAGAGATGAAGGAAAAGATACAAAGAGCACTACCGAGAATGGATGTAAGGAAAAGAGAGGAAGAGTGCGAGGAAAAGTGGTGGGACGCAGAGTGCCATGAGAGGAAAAAGAAACTGAGGGAGTCACTGAGGAGTCTGAAGAGAGGAGAGATAGAAGAAACGGAATGGAGAAGTAGGAGGAGAGAATATAGGTATTTTATAGAAGGGAAAAAGAGGAGTAAAGATAAGGAATGGCTGGAGGAAGTGGAAAAGGACAAACGAATGAGGCTCTTCTGGAAGGCGGTGAGTGCAGGCAATAAGAAGGGCGCAATGGTGGATAAGTCGATAACAAAGGAGCAGTGGAAGGAGCATTTCAGGGGACAGTACGTAATAGGTGAAGTGAAAGAGAGGATAGTAAGAAAGGGAGAAGAAAACGGGCAGGAGGAAGAACAGGAGTTAAAAGAAATTACAGAGACGGAGATCACGGAGACGTTAAGGAGTCTCAAGAAAAAAAAGGCGGCGGGACAGGATGAGATCACAAATGAAGCATGGATTATTGGAGAAGATGAATTAAAAGAAGATCTAAGGAATATACTTAATGAAATTTGGAAAGGGGGTGAGATACCAAAGGAATGGAAAACAAGAACGATTAAGCCGATACATAAAAAAGGAGACAGGAAGAAGGTGGAGAACTACAGAGGTATAACGCTGATGGACACGAGCTACAAGATATATGCTGAAATAGTGAGGAAAAGGTTGGAAAAGGAGCTGATAGAAAGAAAGGTACTTGATGATACGCAGATGGGTTATAGGAAAGGAAAAAGAACGGCGGAAGCTGTATATGTCTTAAAAGAACTAGTGAGAAAAGGAGTGGAAAAAGAAAAAGGTAAGTTATTTGTAGGGTTTGCTGACATGAAGGCGGCATTTGACAGACTGAAAAGGGATAAGATATGGGAAAGACTAAAGAAGAAAGGGGTGAATGGGAGGTTAATTAATAGAATAAGAAGTCTGTTTCAGGGAACGAGAGCAAGAATAGAAATTGAGGGAGAAGTAATCGACGAATTTGGGGTACTGGAAGGAGTAAGACAAGGATGCCCACTAAGTCCCACGTTGTTTAACATAGCGATGGCAGACCTGGAAGAGGAAATGGAAAAGGTCCAAGGAAGCGGTACGTGGCTGGGGAAAAAAAGGAGAGTGAGAAGAATTTCATACGCAGACGACATAGCGCTCTTAGCGGAGGAAGAGGACGTACTGAAAGACATGTTGAAGAGGTTCAAAAGATGGATAGAGGGCAAGGGATTAGAATTGAATGCAAAGAAGACGAAGATAATGATGTTCAGGAAGGGAGGAGGTAGGAAAAAGGAGATGATCTTCAAATGGAAAGGGGAAGAACTGGAAATGGTGAAGAAATTTGATTACCTAGGCTACACAATGATGGGGAACAATGCGGACACCGAACATATAAAGAACTAAAAGGCAAGGCGAATGGAATAATTGGGAGAATATGGAGCATCGCGGAAAGGAAATTGAAGAACCACTGGGGATTTAGAATGAGATTATTTGAAACAATGGTGAAAGGAGTGATTATGTTCGGAGCTGAGAACTGAGGCTGGAAAGAATGGAAGGAGTTGGAAAGGGTAAAAATGAAATATGTCAGGTGGACACTGAAGCTGAACAGGAATACGCCCTGGCACACCATGAGGAAGGATACCGGAATAAGGAAAATTGCGATGGATGCAGCAACCAGGGCAATGAAGTTTGAAGAAAAGATAAGCAAGGCGAAAGAAGGGGCGCTAGAACGTCTTAGCTGGGAACAGGCATGCAGGGATGAAGAGGACAAATGGAGAAAAAAGGACAGAGGAAAATCGTGGAAGGGCAAAAGGGAATTCCTAGAGGGAGTAGGGATATCAATAAAAGAATGGAATGACTTGGTGAGAAGTGGCTGGGACAGGAAGCCAGAGATCAGAGAAAGAATGGATGACATATATAAAAGCGAGACGAATAAAGAGGTAAGCGAATCAGCCTACGCGAAGGAAGCAGTGGGGATCCTGGGCAAAGGTGACGGAACGGTATACAAGAAGGAGGAAGTCAAGAAGTCGAGAAACGGCTTCGAGATTTTGGGCAGGTTCAGGATGGGTAATGAAGCAAGAGCCAACGAATACTGGAGAAAAGAGGAGGAGAAAAGGTGTAGAGCATGCAAAGAAGAATTAGAAACGACAAAGCACATTCTTGAGGCATGTAGAGTAACTGGAAAAAGCGGCATGGATTGGAGAAGACAATTAAATGGGGATAAAATAAGGCTAAGCAGGGTGAATGAGATGGTATGGAAGAGGATAAAACAAGCTGAAGAACAAATACAAAGATAGACTGACCCTAAAGTAGGCAAAGGTTCGAAAAGGGGGATGGTACAGGAGGGGACTTTGTGGAATGACCGTAAGAAGAAAGCGAGGATGGGAGAGAGAGGGCAGCAGCGAAAGGCGGCAAGGCGAGGGGCAAACATCCGCAAAGGACAGAAAGCAAGCAGAGTGAAACGAGATAGAAAGAAGGTAGCAAGAGAAAGAGAAAAACAGTATGGAAGGTAGAACTAAAGAAAATTATAGAAGGATTCTTGAATTAAGGAAGAAGATGAAATGGATGGAGAAGGCAATGGATGAATGGAAAGGCGAATGGGAAAGGAAAGAGGAGAAATGGATGGCGAGGGAAGTACAATGGAAAGCAACGGCAAAGAAGGAGAAGAGGAAAATGGAGGAAAGGATTAGCAAGCTGGAGGAGAAAATGGCGAGGGGGAGCAGGCGTAGAGGCAGAATGAGTGACAGTGATTACAGCGATAGGGAAGACTCGCAGAGTGGAATGACAAGCGAAAGTGAGGAGGAAAGAGAAAGGAAAAAACTAAGAAGACAGACAAAGGAAGAGAAACCGTGCCAGATGAGAAGGGGAAGAAGCAGACAGAGGAGCTGGGGAAGAGAGAGAGAGAAAGGAACGACGTAATTGAAAGACATAGAAGTAAGGTGTTCATGTTTAAGAAAGGCGAGAAATGGGAGGCTGACACTAGTCTAACAGAATGGTTGCGGAAGGAGGTAGGAGAGGACTTGGAAGCATTGGTAGAGCCGACTAAAGATAAGAAGGTGTTTAAGATATGGTGTGAAGGAAGAGACTCAAGGAGCAGAATATTGGAGGTGAAAGAGAAATGGGAAGAGGATGGAATGGGAAAGATAGAGGAATGGAGATCAATGGCGGAGAGGAAAGCTAGAGCAGAGGCATTGGAAGTGATGAAAAGAGTGGCAAGGAAGGCAGGATTCAAGGATGCAAAGATACTGATAAAGGAAGATGGGTGGAGAGAGAAGGAGGAAGACGGAGGGGGACTGATGGAGCAAAGCTTGGAAGAGTAAAAAAAAAAAAAAAGTGAAATGAAAGAAAGACATTATGAAGACACAAACACAAAAGAACACTAAGAACACTATAATACTGCACATAACAGACACAGACACACACAATACGCTAAACTAGAATGTATATATAAAAGAATGTATAAAATATGACTAGATGGTTAAATAAAGTTATTATTATTATTATTATTATTTTATACTTGACATAATGAAGAATTTACTAAATAAAACAATAATGAATATCAAACCATTCATCGGAGTCCATACCAGGACTACATTATTAATAACTGACAGTAGCAGTATAATTAGTTATATATTAAACAGTAGGAGATAATTTCATAAGTTCTTTTAGGATTTAAAAATCAAAAAGTAGAACTTCACTCTCAGCTGGTAGTAGGTGAATGTAGGCCCCCACCGATAGGTGGCCACTGTTCCAGTCGGACCACGCCAGAGAGAGAGAATAAAGACTTCAGTAGGAAGTAGTGTCTATATCATTCACCTCACCTCACCACTTCCTACATTGGTGACCCCGACTTGGAGCTTCGCCTGCGCGACCTTCAGTGTGCCTCTCTGGCTGCGGCAGAGCGACGCGTCGTAACAAGCTCGCTCTCACAGCATCGGGCAGCAACAAGTCCGCTCGTGCCCGACTTGCTCTCTGTGTGCGTGCAGGCACGCCGGCGCACACAGATTTTCTCTTCAGTTCTCCACGTCTTCTCTCGAGAAACGTGGGGACTGCGCAAAAGGCCACAATCTTTTGCCACACTTTCCGTATGCGTGCAGGCACGCCGGCGCATACCGGGAAATTTGACCTTTGTCGAACTACGTCGTGTGCGTGCAGGCACGCCGACGCACACAGACATTCTCTGAACGATGCAAGCCTTCATCAAAATCACTTCTCCTTACTAACTCAACGGGGAGCAGCGAGGACTCTTCCGTGAAGCCACCGTCACCGGCGCCTTTTCATCGCATCGCCGCTGCATTCAACGTCACTTCAACTAGCAGCAAAGCAGACCTCCGGGTGCGGCTTTGCGTGAAGCCACCGTCACCGGCGCCTTTTACCGCACCCGTGGAGCAACAAAGCTGCCCAGCAACAATTGACACATCGCTTTCGATATAAGCAAGGACTTCAGCATTGCGTACAGGTACGCGTGCGAGCAAAAGCTAGCGTGCGACCGACAAAGATAGCAACGTGCATCGCGATGCACTTGCGCCTCGTGCAATCTTGAATTCTCGGAATTCGCGCGCAACGTCCACGCGTTCCAAGAACTTGACGGCCATCTTGGCGGCCATTTCAACTTTCGTGCACTGTCGCGTTTTTCAAACTCGCTCTCACGCAAGGTCGCTTCCAAAGACTTCTCTTACAGTATTTCTCGAAATTTACGTTCCGCACTTCCGCGTCCGCAGCGAACTAACGCATTATCTAGTGAGACTATTTCGCAAATCTTTTCTTGCGTCGACGCAACTGCCGGTACGGGAGAGCTTGTTTCCCCCTCTTTTCTTTTTCTTTTCTTCGAGCGGTGACTCGCGCGAAGGTAGGCAGCGCTCTCTCTTACAATCAACATTGTCTCGGCTCGCGGCACGCGTCCGCAATCAATCCTTCTCTTGCGTCAATGCTGTCGCCGAGGCGGAGCTGTTGTTTCCCTCTCCTTTGAGCAGCGACTCACGCAGGGGAAACAGCACTCTCCTTGCAATCAAGCATTGCCTTCGTCCACGCCACGATATCTATGAAATAACAAAAAACACGTGATTTAGTTTTAAGCTTTAGCTTAGGTTTAGTTTATTAAATTATTGTATGTGCCTGCGAGCACTATCTAGGAGTTTGTAATACGCAGCGGCGTAAGGCAATTTTAGGCACCGTATCAACCTCATTCCACGGATTTCTGCATTTCCTCGTAAATGAGCAAACGCGAACTAAAAGCGCTACTAGATTCGTCCACACGGGATCCTAACCTACCCTTCCTTACTACCCGTAGCTCTAGAAGAGCTCTTTTGACCACAAACATGATGCAGCATTCTCCAATTAACAAAAGCAATTCAGCCGACCGAGAGGCACCTAATCAAGTTCCCCCGCCGAGTGGCGCCACGTCTACACAAGCCTCACCCCCCAACACAAGGGCCGAAGCACCAACGACGCCAAACACGTACTCGATGTTCACCTTTGGTTTACCCATTGCCAGCGATACAACAGCAGGACAGAGGCGGTTCAGCTTTGAATTCAATCAACACCCCCCCTCCCCGCACTGAGGACAAGGCTGTTACCAGCGACTCCTCGCTCTCACAATCACTCGCCAATCCGTTAACCGGTGCCCTCCGCAAGCAGCTCCCTGCGAACAGGGATATTCACTCGCAACGCACCAGTGACTTCGTCACGACAGATGATATCGGGAATCTAATGAAGTCCGTGGACGAACGAGTGGAAGGGATAATGGATTGCAAATTGGAGGGGCTTGCGAAGCTCATCGAACGATGCCTCACTGCTACTCCAGCTGCCACAGCTTCAATGCCACCGGGCCCGATCTTCTCGACCGGATGTACCCATACACAGCCTCTGGGACCAATCCCTCCTCCTCTCACACAACCCAACCTAAATCTCAACACTCAATCACATAAACCTTCAGCATTCGCAAGCACCAAACATCTACAGTTTTGGAATTTCCACAAACACGATCCACAAGGTTGGTTCAAACAATTAGAAGACCTATTTCTGGCACACATCGTCACCGATGACGAAGCCAAATTCAACTTTGTAGGCAGACATCTCACTCAAGATATTCACCACGACCTGCAACACAAACTCAACACTCTCGTCAGAGGTCAGAAATACGTCACGATCAAGAAAATCCTTACAGAAAGATACGCGGAGACTCCAGAGAAACTGCTAGACAGGCTTTGCAAAGGACTAGAAATCGGTTCTAAACGACCATCTGACTTTCTGGCTGAGATGTTAAGCCTGGCTCAAGGTCGTGTGCCAAGAGATACTGTCATCTCTTTGTGGCGTTCTCGTCTTCCAGCGCAAATCCAGATCATGGTCATGAATTACAAAGAAGAAACAGAACTTCTCAAAAGTGCAGACATGGCCCACGACGTCCTTCAGCAATCGCACAACATCAACGCTCTGGAGACACCCAACTCTCCCCCTGCGATCTCAGAGGATATCGGTACCCAAATCTTAGCGGCTATTCGTGACCTGCACAAGGACTCCAGGCAGGGAAGACGCTCACACCCCAATTCCAGAGATAAGCGCAATTCTTCGCCGGCTAGATCACCGTCTGGCTCGCGCAACGACAAGAAGTGGCTTTGCCGGTACCACTTCAAATTTGGTACAGAAGCACGTAACTGCGTCCTCCCGTGCAGCTGGAAACGCGGATCCGGCCAAGATTACAAGGTTAGAAACCCTGAAACCCCCGCCAACCAGGAAAACTAGATCAACCGGCTGTCGTGGAGACTGACAGTCGGTCTGGGATTACCGCACGTCTCCACGTTAAAGATAAGCTCTCCAACGAAGTTTTCTTAGTCGATACGGGTGCCGACATCTCGGTCATCCCGAAACCCAAAGGCTGGCGAGGAGGCCCAGCTGAAGTCAAATTATACGCCGTTAACGGATCCACAATAGATGTCTTTGGTGTTGCACGCCTCCAAATAGACGTAGGCCTACCCTACAGGCTCAAATGGAACTTTACCGTAGCGGACGTTCCCCACTCCATCATCGGAGCAGACCTCCTTACTCACTACCATCTCTTACCCGATCTCAAGCTTAAGAGATTGATAGATGGTAACCAATTCACATATGCACCTGCATTCGTCAAAGCAGTGCGATCCTTTCGAATCTCGTTTTTGGCCCCGCACCACAAATATGCAAGCATCATTAACAAATACCCCAGCGTTTTCGGACCAGCTCAGTTCCGGGTTGTCAAGAAGCGGGAGGTATTTCACCACATATTAACGACAGGGCCACCAGTCACACAGAGCGCTCGCCGACTCTCACCTGCCAAACTCAAAGCAGCAAAAGCTGAATGGGGCCAGCCCATTACATATGGAACCTAAGAAGAATGGCGACTGGCGCCCTTGCGGGGACTATCGCAAATTAAACACGGTTACAGTCCCAGACCGCTACCCAATTCCACACATGCACGACTGCATGACCTTGCTCCACGGCAAGTGCATCTTCTCAGCTCTGGACTTACGTCAGCCCTATCACCAAATACCAATAGCACCAGAAGACGTACCCAAGGCGGCGGTCATCACGCCCTTCGGGCTCTACGAATTCCCAGTCATGACGTTCGGATTTCGCAATGCTTCACAGACATTCCAACGATACATTAACTCAGCACTAGGCGACTTAGATTTCGTGTTCGTCTACTTAGACGATATACTGATCGCCTCCACCTCCGAAGAAGAACACAAGCAGCACCTAGACTTAGTGCTGTCACGTCTCAACGAGTACGAGCTGCAAGTCAACATGGAGAAATGCAGGTTCGGCGTCGCAGAACTGGTCTTTCTGGGTCATCTCATTACGCCAAATGGTTTCAAACCAAACCCAGAGAAGGTCAAGGTAATGCAACAATTTCCTCCACCACAGACCATACAAGATCTACGCAGATTCTTAGGCCTTGTAAATAGCTACAGGCGTCTGCTAGCTAACGCAGCTGACATACAGCGCCCGCTCAACGAATTTCTAAGAGGCGCCAAGAAGAAGGACAAACGTCCAGTCCCCTGGACCGAAGAAGCCAAGGCGGCTTTTCAGAAGTGCAAGGATGACATTGCCAATCTCACGTTCTTCGCCTTCCCCAAAGAAAATGGGGAGTTACGCCTCAAAACAGACGCCTCAGACGATAAAATGGGAGCAGCCCTTGAGCAACGCGCCGGCAACGCTTGGCAACCACTGGGATTCTTCTCGCAGCTCTTTACACCTGCACAAAAGAAGTATTCCACATACGACAGAGAGCTCACAGCCATCTATGAGGCAATTCGTCACTTCCACTACTACCTAGAAGGTGCGGAATTCAAGATCTACACAGACCATAAGCCGCTAGTTTATGCGCTACAGCAAAATTCGTACAAGATGCCTGCCATTCGCTCACGAAGGCTATCCTAAATCGCCCAGTTCAACACGGAGATTTGTTACATTCCAGGTGAAGAGAATGATGTTGCGGATGCTCTATCCAGAATCAACACTTTCACTTACCCTACACTTTTCGACTGGAGCGATTCCAAGCTGCTAGCAGACCCTCAGGTCAGGAAGATTCTTGCAAACATAAACGCCTTTAGACTTCCGACCCAACGCAACTCAGTCAGGAACAAGCAAACGACGAGCAATTCAAAGAAATCCTGAACACCCCGGATCACCCCCTCAAGCTTCGCAAGCTCACGTGGGGCTCCGATCACACACCGTTCTACTGCGATTACTTCGAAGACTCTATACGGCCGTACGTGCCACAAAAACTACGAAGAATAGTTTTCGACAGCTATCACTCACCTTCACATCCTGGAGCAAAGGTCACAACTCGCCTCATTCACCAACAATACGTTTGGCCAAACATGAGCCGTGATATTGCTTCTTGGTGCAAAAGATGTGCTGCTTGTCAACAATCCAAAGTGACAAGACACAACAAATTTTTGCCCTAGCATTTTGTCATTCCAGATGCTAGATTTGATCACCTACACTTGGACCTCGTTGGACCTTTTGCCAACAGCCAAGGTTACACTCACGTCCTCACCATCATCGATCGTTACTCCAGATGGCCTGAGGCAATTCCAATCTCTCACACCACAGCACCTACAGTAGCTCGTGCTTTCTACAACAACTGGATCTCCCGCTACGGTGCACCAACGACGATCACCACTGATCAAGGCGCCCAATTCGAATCCAGATTGTTCTCTGAACTTGTATCGATTCTAGGAATCAACAGAGTCAGGACCACGTCCTACCACCCTGCATCTAACGGCATGGTAGAACGCCTTCACAGGGACATCAAAACAGCCCTCACATGCCACGGCAACAATCAGGAGTGAGTCTCTCTACTACCCACAGTCATGTTGGGGTTACGCACTCGCATCCGTTTGGACACAGATGCCAGCCCGGCTGACTTAGTTTTCGGCAAACCAATGAGAAACCCTGGCGATTTCTCACCTTTCACAGCTGAAGAACCGAACGTTCGCACGTTTCATAACGAATTCCGCGAATTCATGCATCAACTGCGACCTGTTCCGGTTAGTCACAAATCAGCTATCAAACCATTTCTTCACCAAGGTTTAGACACCTGTACTCACGTCTGGTTGCAGGAAAAGCCAATCAGACCAGCTCTGACACGGCCTTACACTGGCCCGCATAGGGTAATTTCGCGCGACAGCGACAATCACACCTTCGACATAGACGTGAATGGCAGAACCAGGACCGTAAGCATCGAACGCTTGAAGCCTGCGTTCATCCTCCAAGGGGACCCGGACGACGCTAAGGATAATACTCCTGAACCGATCATCCCTCCATCTCCAATCACAGTACGCACCACGCCTAAACCTGCAGGCATTCTCAAGCCTCCACAGCTTCCAGCAGCGGACGAGCCACCCTCACCTCTCACCCCTCCCGCCAACGGACATCCTACCCAGCCCATTCCTCCTTTACCCAAACCTAAGCGCGTAAAATTCGTTCCCAATATTCTTAAACGGAACAAAAAAGACTGAGTAGACTCTTTCGAGCAGACATAATTGCTCATCTTGCGAAGGGGTGCAGAGACCAAACCTACGTTAGTTTAATTTATCGCACTACGTGACCTGCTGTAAATCTTCTTGTAAATACGTTCTGTTAAGCTTAAGTCAATCACGAGTAACTTGCTCGTTACTCCCGATCTCACAGATCACAACATTTTATTATTCTCACTACGTTGCGCAACCAAAGACGATACTTTAGCCTTATGGAGTCAAATCCGAACAAACAATTGTCATTGTTCCTATTACAAGAAAACACTTGTACAATCATTATTCTGTGATTCTAGATCTTAAGCTACGCTCATCTCTCAAAAATGACATTCAACTTCGTCACTAAATGTAAATAATTTTATAGCTCTTTGCGCACTGACTGCACTCTCACTTCACGCACTCTTGTAATCTCTCTCATCAATCAAGCGCTACTTCGCACTTGTTAAAAAAATTGATACTCATTTTTTTTGTCTCCTTTCGGGGGGAGTACTGTAGGCCCCCACCGATAGGTGGCGGCACTTGATAGTGCTGTAGAGAGAGAGAGAGCAGCCATGCTGCGAGCGAGCGCCGCCGAAGTCGCCGCTCAGTTCCGCTCCGACCACTGTTCCAGTCGGACCACGCCAGAGAGAGAGAGAATAAAGACTTCAGTAGGAAGTAGTGTCTATATCATTCACCTCACCTCACCACTTCCTACATGAACATTATCAAACTGTATATAATTATTTGCTTGGTTGTAGGTTTTACATTCAATTTACATTGATTGTATGTGCACTAACATTATTCGTATGACTAATAATTATAGGATTTATAAAAATTGGTATAATAATGCTAAAATAACTCAATATTTTATAAGATTTACATGCTAAATAGGTTACGCTAACCATTTGAGGATTAACAATATAATAGAGTCTATAAAAATTGTTTTTTTTTCTTAAAATAAATTATATTTGATTTTTTTTAGAGGAAACAAAGTTTGCAATCACTAAGTATTTTGTAGGTATTAATTGTTTCACTATAAAATAATTTGCTTTTACCAAGATTTTGGTATTCAAAGTCCTGTTTGGATTCACTTTTTTGTTCATGCGTCAAGTTTCTAACAAAACTCTATCATACTTACATAAAATCCATAATATATTAGATTTTTATTTTTCAGTAAAAAAATTTCCTAATATTTAAAAATACAATGTAAATTATAAAAATATATATATTAATAATTTTCATAAATACAATTACAGAAGTAAAGACATAAATATAATTATAGAAGTATAGACAACACTTAAAACTGAAAAAAAATTATTTGAACACCACTTTTAACATATATGCTTAGTAACGCATATATACAGAATTAAAACTTTATTTATCAATATCATGTAAATCTAAAATATATAATATATTTTTCTAAACTAATTTATTTGTTTAATAATTATTTATAAATTAATTACTATTAAAAATTATATCAATTGAATATAATCAAAAAAGGATAATACCTAACTTTTTTGATCAGAAGTTGATCAGATTTTGACTAGAAATTGTCGCCAGTACGTGGGATTTCCGGGGATCACAATTTTTACTATATAAGCTGACTAACTATCAGAAAATCAATAATATTCTGGTCAATTTATGATGAATTTTCTACCACGGACGTTAAAACTTTTGTTTCAAAAAATGATGAACGGCAAGAACGGCATATTTTAATATTTCAACTTTCAATTGAATATTGAGACATTTTTTGATAAATAAGTGATGAAAGTTTTCAAACTCAAATGAAATAATATTAAATATTATTGCTCAAGTTAATATTATCTAAATTTAATATAAAAAGTTGATTTTTTTCAATTGATAAATGTTTATTATTTTAAGATCGAAACTGTTAATTCCTGTCGCGCGCGAAGCGCGCGTGATGTTGCTAGTTATTTTAAAATAAGGAAAAGTTATATCTAAATTATATCGCTCATTTTGGAGCTGCCTTCAGGTAACTTTGCAAACCTTTGAACCTTTTTCATATTTTATTTTGCTCACGTGGTATACTATGTAGGTATATCCCTCTATAAAAAATGCATCCTTGGCATGGTCGACGCCATGTTGCGACGCCATGTTGATTTTTTCTCGAATATCTCGAATATCTCGAAATCTCGAATTTTTTGGCGCATGCGCAAATGCCCTATAGGGACTTAGGGAGTCTCTACAACCGTGCAGCGCGCGTGTGTGCGCTCGCTGTGTATAAGGTATACCTATATATAGGAGAGCGCTATATATAGGTATACCTTATAGGAGAGCACTATATATAGGTATACCTTATACACGAGAGGGCATATGCACGCGCAAAGTTATAGAGACACCCTTAGAGTTATGGTGGAATGGTATAGAGATAGCTCAGATAGCGCATGTGTTGTGAGCGGGAAAATATGATATATATTAATTGATAGAAATTTATAATCAATTGATAAATCGATGACAAATTTTTATTTAAAAAAATATATTTATTCATTACGTGTGTGTGTGTGTGTGTGTGTGTGTCTGTATGTGTGTGTGTGTGTGTGTGTGTGTGTGTGTGTGTGTGTGTGTGTGCGTGCCTGCGTGCGTGCGTGCGTGCATGCGTGTGTGTATGTGTGTGTGGGTGAGTGGGTGGGTGGGTGTGTGTGTATGTAAACACTCGATATCTCGAAAACCATTTCACCTATTTTCGTCGGACAAAGCTTATATTCTTTTGGTCCCGAAAAAATACTCCGTTTTAATTTTTTATCGATTTTCTTTTTTTTTTATAACCAAAAAATCTTTAAACTACCTACGTTTTCTGTTTTTAATTTTCAAATTATCTTTAGTATGTCATGGAAAATGTTCTTATAATTCATAAATTAATTTTTCAAAAAATATTTGATTATCGACACAAAATTTTATTTACTTATTACGCTTATTGAAGCTAATATTTGGTATAAATTTCAAGAGATTATCTTCATTTTTTTTGAGAAAAAAATTATTTAAAAAAAAAAACGCGTTTTCACTGACACACGATGACAAGAATAAAAACCAATTAATCGTCCTGAAATTTGGTATAGAGGATATAGATTTTTTATATCTCCAAACTGTTCATTGCGCAACAAAATTGAACTGTCACGACCAAAGATATTTGAGGTTGAAAGTTTTTTAAAAATATTTTCGAATAGCGTTTTTCAGACAATATTTGATAGATAGAGAAACTTTTGTATAATACAATTAATTATTGTCATATAAAAAATTAAAAAGAGGAATAAATACATTAGTTTGAGGAAGCTAAGTGCCAATGTATATTGGGAGCGGTTTTTTATTAGTGATGATGGTCGGATTAGTGTAAGGATCGTTTTATTTAGTTAAAATTAAAAACACGGTTTTCTCAATATAAAGATATTCATCTTGAATTTTATACCTTCACTTTGCCTTTTTATATGTTTAACATTATTAAACACAGAAAACAGATATTTTCATAATTATGTTATTGTTTATCTATCTTAGTGGCAATTTTACTTATTGAACAAAATCACAACATGAAAAAAGCTTATTTAAATGAAATTAAACTTGATTAATCTTTATCATTGTAGTGACATTCTGATACTATAGAATTTAATGAACCTTTAAATTTGTTAAAGCAGGAAACTATGGAATGGAATGAATCACTAGAACTAAATTCAAAAGATAAAGACAAATCATATATTAAAATAACAAATACTTCTTCATGCATACATTTTTTAGTCAATAAAACTATAACATAGCTTGATGAAAAACATCATAATGTTTAAATGAATTCAAAATAAGTGCATTAAGGTTATATTGGCCGTAAGATCTCATTTAAAAATTTAAGACAAATATTTTGGTCGTATAATTTGTCGAAAACACTAATATTCTGCAGTACTAAGAGTAACAAATATGTAAAATGTTTTTTAGAACTATGAAGAAAACTTTACATCGGTTTTAGAACATTGCATTGCTCATTTCTTTCACTTTTTAGTACGCCTTACTACACAGTTTTTATGCTATAACTTTGATGTGAGTACCAGTCGTTACCGACGATTGCAGGGACCCATTTTTCTCAATCAATTTTAAATTTTAAGAAAATATCTCTCTGGTACGTTATAGTTGACTATCAAATCTATAACGTGTCAGAGAGATTTTTTATCAAAATTCAAAATTGAATGAGAAAAACGGATCCCTGCAATCGTCGGTAACTGTGGGGCCTCGCATCGCCTTAAGGGGATGCCATACTCGTACCATTACCGACCGAGCAATTCACACAGTTTCAAGCTGATTAAAAATAAAATACGTCGAATCACAAAAAATCAAGAGAACACTCTTCTGTATTTTTTAACGTTCTATCATCCAGTCAAAGTTTGGAGTCGGAATATCAAGCCGTTTTTTCAAAAACTTTGAACGAAATTAAATTTCGTTTTGTTCAAAGTTTTTGCAAAAACGACTTGATATTTCGACTCCAAACTTTGACTGGATGATAGAACGTTAAAAAACACAGAAGAGTGTTCTCTTGATTTTTTGTGATTCGACGTATTTTATTTTTAATCAGCTTGAAACTGTGTGAATTGCTCGGTCGGTAATAGTACGAGTAAGGCATCCCCTTAAGGGGGTCCGAAAGTCAATTAAAAATTCAAATTTCGCGCCACAATATAGCAGACGAAAAAATAAGTAATTTGCCTATAACAAATAGTAAAAACAATATTACGGAAAATCAGGACTGCATTACCCTCCGTTACATTATTATCTATCATTTTACAAAGTTTGAAGTTTCTATATAAATATTTCGCTGAATGGCATTTGAATAATGTCTCAAAATCAAGTAATTCAAATGCCATTCAGCGAAATATTTATATAGAAACTGCAAACTTTGTAAAATGATAGATAATAATGTAACGGAGGGCAATGCAGTCCTGGTTTTCCGTAATATTTTTTTTTACTAATTGTAAATTTTTACTAATTGTTATAGGCAAATTACTTATTTTTTTGTCTGCTATATTGTGGCGCGAAATTTGAATTTTTAATTGACTTTCGGACCCTAGTAGCTCACAAAAGCAATTCATTTCAATTGCAATCGATTACAAAGGTTTTCTTTTACGTATACACAAATTTACAAGAACTAAAAACTATTTTTTCAACTTAATTTTTTCAATAACTACGACGAGTCTAGCCATATTCAGAGAATCTTCATAAGAACCCACGTTAATTATAAACTACAATATCTCGAAAACTAGCACGCAAATCATATTCAAATTTGCCAGAGACGTTTATAATGATATTATTGACCTACTGACGAAACTTTATTGATCTGACATTATTTTTTACATATAGTCCATACAACCTTAAATAA
The DNA here is from genome assembly GCA_036365515.1 of Torymus aiolomorphi. NCBI lineage: Eukaryota > Metazoa > Arthropoda > Insecta > Hymenoptera > Torymidae > Torymus > Torymus aiolomorphi. The sequence goes on from CM070874.1 coordinate 95,892,708, forward strand.
TGAATTGAATAATAACATTTCTCTTGTAAATAAAAAACAAACCGTTCATTAATTATGCAGCTTCTTTTGTAACTTAAAAAAAAAAAAATCAACGCGCGAAGCGCGCGTGTCGAACTCTAGCGTATGAAATATTATACTACATATAAGGGAGAGAGAGAGAGAGAGAGAACGCAACACCAGCGACACAAAGCCGATATTGCGCCGCCTTGCCGGGGCCACGTCCGTCGCGCCACGTCCATGCTTCTGGGAGGTGAGTGGTGGTAATGGTGGTTGTGAAAAACGCCGCCGAGCCGATGCCGACTCTCATCTAAGAAACCGTCGAAAAAAAACTTCAATTACGATCTCAGGAACTACTGGTAAAACTTAGGTAATACTAGAGATACATTAAGTAAGAATTATGGGATCTCGAACTCCGTGGACTTTAATCACAAGAGAGGGTCTTCTTCTGCTGCTCGCCTGCAGCCTGGCCTCTTGCAGTCTTATCGACTCTAGTTTGAATATCAAGAACGCCGACAGAACCATTGATTTGCACTCACAAATAACCAAGATCACCAACAAACTGGTAATCGAAAATACTGGTAAGAGTCCAGTACGCAACTTTATCTTTGCATTGGATGAAGAGCAAAACGATCATTTAAGCTACATTTCTGCTTTACTAAGAGAGCATGGCAGACCAGAACTCAAAGTTAAGAAGGTAGAAGATCTAGAACTGAAGAATGCTCATCCTGATAAGCTATTTTATCAGATTGAATTGAGGGATCCACTGCAGCCAGAACGTTCAGTTCCTGTTGAAGTAGAAGTCATTTTGACGCATGAGTTAGCTCCCCATCCTAAGGAAATTCTGCAGAAGGAGAAGCAGCTAGTGAAATGTACTGGAAATCTTTACTTGTTCTCACCTTATTCTGTTACCAAACAGACTACAAATGTTCTGCTTCCTTCAAGGAATGTAGAGAGTTACACTAAAATTAAGCCTGTAACACAAAGTGACTCTACTATTACGTATGGCCCATTTGAAAAGAAATCACCCTTTTCACAAGAAGAATTGAACGTGCATTTTGAAAACAATAATAAATTTTTGACTGTTACAAGACTTGAAAGGGTCATTGAAATATCGCACTGGGGCAATATTGCTGTAGAAGAAACTATTGATTTATTACACACTGGAGCATTATTAAAAGGTTTGCAATAACTTCAATATGTATTTTTAATTAAATAACAGTACACTATTATTTTGAGATCTTTTAAAACATTATAAATATTATTATTTCTAAATAAAAAATAATATTTGAATATTATTAAATATGCATGCACATATAAATATAGGATATATAAAATGAATAACATTTTATTTTACAGGCTCATTCTCAAGATATGAATATGCCAGGGAATCTAAATCTGGGCAGCCAAGTGTTCAAAGTTTTGACACAGTTTTGCCAGCAGCAGCATCAGATATCTATTATAGGGATGAAATTGGAAATATTTCTACCTCCCATACTAGGATAAAGAAAGATTCAGTTGAATTGAATTTGAGACCACGTTTCCCACTTTTCGGTGGATGGAAGACTAAATACACAATTGGGTACAATGTACCTAGTTATGAATATCTTTACAACAATGGAGATGAATTTATTTTAAATATGAGGTTAATAGACCACATATTTGATGACATGGTTATCGATGAAATGGTTGTTAAAATAATTTTGCCAGAAGGAAGTCACAAACTCAATTTAGATCTCCCATATGAGGCCAAACAATTGCCAGCTTCTCTGCACTATACTTATTTAGATACTGCTGGACGTCCTGTTATATCTGTGACTAAGAAAAATTTGGTGGAGAACCATATTCAAAACTTTAAACTGAAATACACATTCCCAAAGCTTTTAATGTTACAGGAGCCACTTTTGGTCGCTGGTGCACTTTATCTTTTGTTCCTGCTTGTTATTCTTTATGTACGCCTAGACTTTTCCATTGATAAAGATGAAGCTTCAGAAAGTAAGTTACGAGTTGCTGGACATTGTGAGACAATTTTGGCTTTTCAAGATCGCAGAGTTTCATCTTACAATGAACTAGATGATTTTCTAACAAACTTAAAATCAAATAAGGATGTTAATGTTTATTTGACAGCAGTAAAAAGTGTTAACCAATTATATAAAAATGCCACTGCTGCTGTTGCAGAGTTAGGTAAGATATTTATTATTTCTGATAAAAAAATTTCTTTTACTTTAAAATAATTTGTTTTATTTTTATTATTTTTAATTTACAACAGCTCAGAAATTAAAAGGAGAATCTGGAGATGTGTATGATAGAATACAAGAACTCCAAAAGCATGATAGAACTCTGAAAGAGCTGTACAACCAACAACAAGTGTTATATGTTGACAAATTGGTGCCTGGTAAAATCAATCGACAACAATTTGTTGAAGCCGAATCAGCCATTGCTAAAAAGAAAGAAGAGTGTGTGGAAAAAATTAACAACATTATTAAATCATTGCAGTGAACAGACGTTTTATATTTAATCCTTGTTTGAATACAAGGTCTAATAACAAGTAAAGAACTGTTTTTAAAAAACAGAAGAACTACTATGTTTGATGTCAAGTTTGCAGTGATAAATCACATTGTTTCATTTCATTTGAGTACCAGCATTTTTGTGTTATGAGCTTTATAAAAACATTCTTAACTTTGTAATAAAAAAATATGAAATAAGAATTTTTGTATAAAAAGTTGAAGCGATATACATACGTACTTTAATAATTACTTGCATAATAAAAAACAATAAAAAATTTTCCTAAGACTTTATGGGGGTGCCATAGCCGTACCGTTACCGACCGAGAAATTCACACAGTTTCAAGCTGATTAAAAATAAAATACGTAAAATCACAAAAAAACAAGAGAACACTTCGCTGCGGTTTTGAACGTTTTATCACCTTGTAAAAGTTTGAAGTCGAAATATTAAGTGGTTTTTGCAAAAACTTTGAACAAAACAAAATTCGGTTTCGTTCAAAGTTTTTGCAAAAACAACTTGATATTTCGACTCCAAATTTTTACTGGATGATAGAACGTTCAAAACCGCAGCGAAGTGTTCTCTTGATTTTTTGTGATTCGACGTATTTTATTTTTAATCAGCTTGAAACTGTGTGAATTGCTCGGTCGGTAATGGTAGGACTATGGAACCCCATTATGTAGTATGAACAACCACCCAAGGACGTTTTTAAAAGCAAAAATGTTTGTGAAGCAATTATATTTTATGAAATTAAATAATATTTAGTTACACACAAAAAATAATAAAATAAATTAAATATAAAAAATTTCAGGGCATTTTCAAAGTTTTATTCAATACATCAAAAATAGCAACATAAGCAGTTTGAAATTAAAATTTATACTTATTTAACGTTTATAAAAATTTTTCTGAACGATTTGCTTTAAAAATATAAAAATATTTATTAATAAAAATAATATTTGCACCTGGAAATCCCGTCACAGATTTAATTTTTCAATAATATACTAATATAAGTTATAAAATGTTTTTTGTTTTATATTTACAGGAAAATTTAGAATTACTTTAAGCACAGCACCTCGATGCACATTTCGATAAAATTATTTTATTCAAATGCTTGCTCAAGCGAAAAATGCACTGGACTGTGAAAATCCCCAAGAGCACGACATAAAAACATCCATACGTTTTGAAATTGCAAAAAAAAAGATATATAGGTAACTAATAATGGAGTTTTAAGCTGCTCAACAACCGATATCGTGTATATCCACCTGCGCGCATTCGTTGCCGAGGAAATAATCACATTCACACGTACAAGAGTATACGTCCATGGGTAATATACAGCAGACGCACGGTAGTGTGATGCCATATACTATAAGTACTTACCCATTCGCCGTTTCGAGGGGCGACTTGAGGCTTCAGTCAAACGCGGACCTCGCTTCCCGCCGGCACTGCCGGTCGAACGAGCCGAGCACAGTGTGCAGTGCTGAGTTTTTGAGTCACCAAGACTCGATACTCAAGACGCAGCACGTAGCGTTAAAGCGTATAATAGCATAGTTGATTGAACACGGACACCTGCTAACCTTATCTGCGACGCCCTGGCGATCGTCGTAGGCCCCTCCAAAGACTGCCCAATCGTGACACAATTTTTATGATAAGAAGGACAATGATTAATTTGCGGAAATTTATAGGTAAAGCGTGCAAGTAGCTTGTTTTACGCGGGTTCCAAGCGGCTTGTTTACTTCGAGTTAAAAGCCCACGGACCCTTGATGCCTCGAGGTTAAGCCCCGGGAAGCCTTGTTGTGTCTAATTTGTTCTGTGCTTCCACAAAGTACAGTGGACTGACGCTTGAGAATTTTCATGATGTTCTTGTTCTAGACATTGGTGCTAACTTAACGGATCCCATGTACCAAGGCATTTACAATGGTACTTCAAAGCATCAGCCAGACCTCGAGAAAGTTTTGGAGCGCAGTTGGAATAACAACCTGTCAAAAATCATCATCACTGCTGGTAATTTAGAGGAAAGTAAAAAGGCCTTAGAAATAGCAAAAACTGATGGTTGGTATCATAATATCAATTTTAAAAAAATCATTTACAGAAAATTATTGATTTGCATTAACTGCATTAATTTATTAATTTTTTATATACTTTCCTTTACAGAAAGATTATTTTCTACGGTGGGTTGCCATCCAACAAGATGTAATGAGTTTGAAGAATCAGGAGATCCAGAAACATATTTAGATGCTCTGTGTCAGCTTGCTCTTGAAAACAAAAACAAAATTATAGCCATAGGAGAGATGGGTCTTGATTATGACAGACTGCAATTTTGTTCCAAAGAAACACAAAAGAAATATTTTGAAATGCAATTATCTTTGTGTTCAACTCTTAAACTTCCTATGTTCTTGCATTGTAGGAATGCAGCAGAAGATTTTGTGCGCATACTTAGAGAACACAAAGACAGGTTAACAGCTGGTGTTGTTCATTCTTTTGATGGTAATACCGAAGATGCCTATAGTATGTTACAATTGGGACTTTATATTGGAATCAATGGATGGTAAGTAATAAACCAAAATATATATTTGTTAATATACAAAAGTACTAATAATTTTCATTGGAATAAATACAAAATAGCTATAATAAAATTTGTAAAATAGTACTTACATTGTGTCTCAAGATATTTATTTTCATTGTAAAATTCATTGTAGCAACATTATAAAGTTTAAGCCTGATAGATTGTTAATGTTTAACCCATTAAGAGTGGTTAATGTATAAGACAACTTATATAAATTTTAGTATACTAGGTTATTTTAAAAAATTATTGTGAATATTACTGTATCTTCATCTTTCTAAGATCCTAATAAATCTGATAATTATTAAAAAAATTGTTTTTGCTACATTCAATTTTTACAATTAAATAAAAGTAAAAAAATTTTGCATGTGCAAATGTGTACACACACACACACACACACACACACACACACACACACACACACACACACACACACACACACACACACACACACGCGCGCGCGCGCGCGCGCGCACGCACGCACACACTTTATACTTCAAAATAAAATCAATAAAGTATAGAATCTAATTTTGTTTTTAGAATATTAGTTTATTTTTTGAGTTGTTTTACTATTATGTTTTATATTGTTTACTTTTTCAGCTCTCTTAAGACTGAAGAAAATCTTTTTGTTGTAACGACAATACCTTCAGACAGGCTTGTTATAGAAACAGATTGTCCATGGTGCGAAGTTAGACCAACACATGCCTCAGCCAAAGATATAGTAACACAATTTCCTTCAGTGAAAAAAGAAAAATGGCAGTCTGATAAATTGGTCAAGGGTCGGAATGAGCCTTGTAATATAGTGTAAGAAACTTAAAAATTCTATTTTCATTTTTCTTATGAAAATTGATTTTCTGATTTTTATATTTTCCTTGAAAAAAAAAAAACATTTTAATGTTTTAGTCAAATACTGGAAGTATTAGCAAGTGTCAGAGATGAAGAAGAAGAATACCTTTGTAATCAAATATACAAAAACACTATGAAACTTTTTTTCCCATATGAATTGTAATCTGCATTTACACAATTCCAAAGCAGACCTCTGTACAATGAAAAGTGCATCTTACTGTATACAAACAAATGTGCATTATACAAACTGAATTTACACTGAAAGTGATACAGAACATAAAGTATTGACTTCATAAAAGTGCTTTTGCAACTAGATGATTTATACATCATCGCATGCGATAAGTCGTGCCGACGTGAATTGTAAACCTCAATATACTTGAAGGATCTCTTTCGATGTAATTTCCTAATATATTCTTGTTATTTCAGTTTTATTGTCATACATCGGTAATCAACACTATTATTATTATTAATATTATTTTTATTACTAGTAATAATACGTAATTTAACATCATTTTGTAATTTTTAATTTACCTATCTTGTTAAGTTATTTATTAAGTTTTTACTTTCTATACACTAAAATAATTACACAATTTTTAAGATTTTTTTATACAAAAAGAATTATTTATTTTACATTTCTTTTAATTGATTTATAAAGAAATACATCCATGATAATATAAAAAAAAAGTCGAAGAGAGTTTCTATCATACATTATTCCTGTAACAGTCATACCAAGATGTCCAATTTGAAAAATGTCTTGCCATTTTGTATCTGTCATCATAAAATTAATAGTTCAGTAACTAAAATTTTTTCAGATACTATTGCAACATGTATCAGATATACAAGATACATCTTTTTTTTAATATCACAGGTTCAATGGCCGTTGTAGTCATGACCGTCAAAAATATGCAACCAAAAACTCCTGTGTTCTAACAAATTAATGCATAGATGTAAAGGAGTTCTGTTGCCATTGGAATTGTTAATTACGATATTCAAGTTTCCCTCTCATTCGACTTTGGAAAGTGTTTGCACCTTTTCATACACCCAATCATACGTCTGGCTGGCAAAAGTGTGTGTCGTGTTGATTGCTTGGCTGGCATAGTTTTGTAAGCTTTCTGGACTCAATTTGCCACTGTAAAATAATATTAAATTATTAACACAATAAATTTTACTTTTAATAACAAGATACTTTTTTTGAACATAAATTATAAAAGACAAATAAAGAATACATTATTTTACACCTTTAATGAGAAAATCTGAATATTCACTTATGAATTGTATTAAGAATTTTCAAATACTAACATAAAGACATTTGTTTTCAGCCATTTTGATGCCTTGACAGAATTTTCAATTACTTGGTCTGCGATCAACGCAGAATAAGTTTTAACAGCTTCCAATCCTTTCACAGAATTCCTTTGTACAGAATCCGATAGTCCAGGAACATAATGTTCAACCTAAAATTATAACATTCTGTTAATCTTGTCTAAAATATATTGTATTGTAAATATTCATAGCAGACACTTTGTTATGTTCTAATAGACATATATTTACTAATTCTTACCATTGCCATAACCACTGGCTTTCTTGTTGTGACATAATTGGAAACATTGTCAAATACTTTTATGGACAAATTCCTTACAACAATATAAAAGTCTGCTCCGAGCTTAATGTAAGGTATGGAAAAGTCAACAACAGCTTTGTAATATTCTGGAGAAGTTGCCTCAAGATATTCCAAGCCCTTTCCAGTATACAATTTGGTGGATATCCAAGATTTCTGTGTGAAAGCAGTAATTCCACTGTCCCTCATGAACTTTCCTGTACTTGTTGCTAAATAATTGCATTAAAGCTGCATTAGTATTTCTTCTTTATGGATATTATATTAATACTGTACTATAATAATACCTTCAAAAGATCCATGTTTGTGAGTATCATAAGCAACAATTGCACCAATTATTAATAGTAAGAAAAAGCATCCGGTTTTCCATGGAAAACCTCCTTTACTGGACTTTTTCGATGACATCTTTTTACCTATTGCCTGAAAGATATATCAGTTGTTTTTTAATATTTATTTCTTAATTATGTTTATAATCAGTTTAATTTAAATATTTCTGACAGGCAGTCAGTGAATGAGTAAAGAAAGAGCAGTGCCTGGTTGAAAAGTCCTGATAAAACCAGATAAAAAGGGTGCAGAAACCTAATAACCTATGCGGCGTTTGCACCAGAATCTGCAAAGTTGTATTAGTTTTTATCAGATCATTTCACCCGGGTGAGCTACAAATAGTTACAGCCACTAACAGCCTGAGCTATAGTCGTTCAATTTAAATGCTCTATAAATGCTTGCTTAATTACATTCTAATTTATAAACTATAATACCTGTTTTCGAAAAATTGTTGTTCTAATTAACCAATAAAAAAAACTTTTTTTACTTTTTTAGAAAAAAAGCCGACACGTTTACAACGAATCATATCTTTGTTATAATTAAAGACGCGTCTAATAGCGACTACACAATTAACGTTAATAACCAGCAGATATTCTTCGTTTTCAATTGACGTAACGTTTACTTCCCGTGTTCACGATCGAATCGCACTCTGCAACCAATAACTTTTTCGCGCAATACTTATCGATGAAAAACTGCTGACGTACGTTAAAATTTTCTCTTTTTCATATACGTATGAATATACAGAGGCGCGCGCGCGCGCGCGCGCACACACACACACACACACACACACACACGCACCAGTTCAAAAATCAATAATCAAACGAGCAATGTCACTAGTCGATCAGCAGACGCGCCTCGCTAATAGGTACTCCGATTTTCCCAGGTGACTCTAACTTTCTATTCGCCGTACATATCTAATCCGGCTTTCAATTACCTGGAGCAGGCACAAAAGAGAGACACAAAAAGGGCTTCGAGAAATCACAAAAAAGACATCGACTCACAAAGTGTGTAGACCGCGACACTGCCCGTTGAACTTCACGGAAAATCGATCAAGAACTGCGCGTCTGGAAAATTTTCTATACTATGTAGGCGCAACGAGAGAGATAGAGAGACGGTCTACCGTAGTAATTGACGTTCACGCACTTATCAATATTTATGAGGACAGGACAGGCGAGACGCTGCAGCGGAGAGTGACGGTAGTGAGCGGCGGTGATTCACGTGCGCGCCTCCGCGAGCGAATGACGGCGGGTCCTCGTCGCACGACGCGCGCCGTGCAGATTCAAGTGACGCCATTATATTATCTCTCTCGACTGCTCGCGGCTCGCGTGAGGAGGGGTATATACGCGCCGTGAAAAAAAGGATACGTTGGTCCCCTGTACAGCTGCATTAAAACACCTCTAGACCCATATGCCAGCACGGAATTTTCACTTTTACCTATGAGGAAAGAGAAGAGCGAAAGTGTCTCTTTGAGCTAGCTAGGCGTTTTCCTCTCCCTCCCTCCGTCAACCGATCGCCTCCGTCGCCACACGAGCACAGCGCATGCCTCTGTTCTGTGTGCCTTCGTGGTATGTGTAAGTGCGCGCGCACGAGAAAGCGAGGTCTAACAACCGGCTGTACTTCTCTATAGCCCTACTACTTGCTCCTCGTTGTGCGATGACGGCGGACTGTTGTATGGCGTTAAAAGAATATACCTAACGCGTTTGCTTTGCGGTATGTGTTCGCCCCGCGTGTCCCTCTCGCGCACGCGCGCGCGCGATCGATAGCCCTATAATGGCCTATGCGCTGTACTTACACACGTGTGTACTTAGGTATACATACATATACTCCTACATTATATACTTGCGTCTGCACGCTGACGCTATAACTGCATATAGGTAATGAAAAATCGCCTGACGCCGGCCGATAGCCGATTTTTTGTAATTGCGCGCCCGCGCGCGTGCATGATTAGGGGTCGTGTTTGTTTCATTCTCAATGCCTCTGTTTTTCTCTCTCTCTCTCTCTCTCTCTCTCTCTCTCTCTCTCTCTCTCTCTCTCTCTCTCTCGCTCTCTCACACACACACATGCATGAAGAGAGAGAAAGAGAGAGAGAAGAAGAAGAAGAAGAGAGAGAGAGAGAGAGAGAGAGAGAGAGAGAGAGAGAGAGAGAGAGAGAGAGAGATTCCTCGTGGCGCGTTGTATATATTATTCGATGCTCAGCCGACACCATACGCCTATCCTGGTTACGCAACACGGCTGCTGCAGCTACGTCAATGCAGGAAGTGTGTGGACGCTCGCGAGAAATGAAGAAAGATGGTGCACGGTTTATTTCATTCATTCTTTCGTGCAGCCAGACCGCGCGGTGAGGCTTTGCCGTTGATTATCGATTTGTTTAAAAATATATTACGTATGTCGTTTGCTGCAATTTATAAATTGTTTTGTTATGAAAGAAATTATCGGGCGAAGCAGTTTTTCTTTCAATATTTTTATTGAAAAACTCTTCTTTCAATAATTTTTTTTAATGTCGGTAGATAAATCGAAAATATATGATTAAACAAACGAACCGGTTATAACAATTCAAATTAAAAATTTGTATCTTTCAATCTTTATCTCTGAAATCTTCGTTCTTCATTATTTACCTTTCGAGCACTGATTTGTATTATTTCCGTGTAATTATGTGTATCACAAAATTTTTTTAAATATAAAGAAAAGTTGAGTTATTTTTGAAATTAAATGAACAAATAAAAATCAATGTGTGTAAACAAAACTTCCCCAACAATGATTTGATAAAACTAAACAAACTATCTGTGTAGACAATAGTATAGATTAAAATAATGAGGGTTAATACTCCCATTAATAATAGTAAAGCACTGCTGATAATGATGATGTAGGTCGAGGGAATCGTATTAATTCTGAATGTATTAGAGAACTATAATTAACCATTGTATAAGATTCAAATTAATGGTTGCAATGTGATCTCGGGAATACAAATAAAGTAAACAAGATAAGTCTTTAAACTTATAAAATGAAATTGGTAATTGTGCAGAAGTTTATTCGACAAATATTTTTCAAATATTTTTCAAAATAAGTCTAAAAGTCTAGTTTTTATACGAAACGTGTTTATAACACAAAATTATCTCTGCACTTAATATTTACCGTCAAATAAAATGCTTATTCGAAAAAAATTTTGCGGACGAATAATGCCTATCTCTGATTTTATCTATTTTTATTTTGCCTTCTTAATTTTTTATATTATCAATTTTTTAAAATTTAGAGTAATTTTTATTGTAAACGATAATTTGCAGGACCAAACACCTTACAGTTATGCATCCAAACTATAAGTATATAATTTTAGTAGGTCAACACTCCAAATCAACGGCACGTATACTTTCCCCTAATTATGTTCCTTTTACTAGAATCTTTATGATCATGAACTGGGTCCAAAGAAGAATCTGAAAAACGTTTCTTTAGTATCCCTTTTATTTTAGATTTTCGTTCGTTTTTTTATTATTCGTTTAAAAAAATGGAAGTTAAATTTTTGTATTTTTTTCTATTTTACAGTTGATTGCTAATAGTAATAAAAGTATAAAAAATCTTTTCTTATTTTATAAAAGAATAACGTTTACGAAAAATTTGTGTAAAACTAAGAGGAACGGAAATTATAATACAAAAGAACTCACATATTCATTCATTCATCAGAATAATGTCTTTTAGATTGTCAACTAGGTATCTGTTTATCTATTCAGCTATCAAGCTTATATACTCTTGAATAGTTTTTTTTTTAGTACAAATACCAATGAACAACCATATATATCAATTGTTACATTGTTGAAATAATCTTTATTAAGAGAGATTTATAAGTATTCCCTGCTGGAAATCGTCCATTTTTCACCCATTTGTGAAACGATTTTTCTCCCATTTTCTAGCCATTTAATGGCGAGTTGACCGAAATCGCTAGAAAATGGCTAGAAAATGGGAGAAAAATCGTTTCACAAATGGGAGAAAAATAGACGATTTCTACCAGGGTTATAATAGTAACATTTCAAGCGAAACGCATTATTATTTAAATTAATAAAATTATATTCAATATAATAACTGTATATTTAATTCAATCAAAATACTAAAGATTTAAAAATTAATACTAAGATTTAACAAAATTATTTCAGTAAAGTTTTAAAATTGATAATAGACTGTAAAAATTAAAAAACCGCTGCCAATTCATTGGCCCGTAGCTTCCTCAACTGTTGATTCCTTTAATTAATTTTTAATAACAAAATTTATAATTTTTTAAAAAATTTATTGCATAATTATAATTAAATTCATTTATGAATATTAAAAATTGTTAATTTTTAAATTTATTTATTTATTTTCTCTTTTGAATGCCACCCATCCCATTCAGATACATAGAGCCGTTCTCGAGAAATTACGATTTAAAAAAAATGTCAAAAAATTTTTAACCTCAAATATCTCTGAAATTTATGGACCAATCATTTTGCCCAAAGAATTCGACCGAGAACTATAAAAAATCTACCTCTAAAAGGAATTTTGAAGCCATTAAGTCAATTTTACTCTTGTAATCGTTGGACATACAAAACTGATTTTTTTCATTTTTCAATTTTTTACTCAAAATCTAGCCTACAGAATGTATTAAAATTTTAACAGATTATAGCTATTTATATTCTGTATTATCATGATTTTTCTCAAAAAGGAGTTATAAGCTTCTAAAAAAAACACGTTTTTGTTAATAACAAAAGAACCGTGATAGCTAGAAACTTTTTTTTTAGAAAATATAGGTATTTTAATTCTCTTTCGAACGCGACCCATCAGATTCGAATAACTCGATCCTATCATTAAAAGAAATCAAAAAACAGTTTTGAGAAAATCGAAAATTTGAAAAAAAAAACAAAAAGCATCGCCCCAATCAAAAAACGGATTTTTGACCCGCCATCATGCAAAAAAAAACAAAAAAAATGAGACCTGTTGGATCAAATGGACCGAGTAGAAGCTGAAATCCAGGCGTATACACACACACACACACACACACACACACACACACACACACACACACACACACACACACCCACACACACACACACACACACACACACACACACACACACACACACACATCCATAGACACACACACACACACACACACATCCATAGACATTTTTCAAAAACCATGTATTTTGATTCCTAACACCTCGGAACACAATTATAACATGTTTTTACAACAACTCAAAAATTTACTATCACAAAGCTTCCTCTAGGAGGAAGCAAAACGTATATAAATTGAAATTACGTAAAGTGTAGAAACAAGGAGAGATACAAATATTATCAGAATAATGTACAAAAGAACAAAGAAAAATATGCACCAACGGCACGTAAGTATACACCTTTTTTTATAGTCAGGTCAAAATTTTACTTAGTCTTTTTTTAGTGTCGTAGCGTAACACTTCCGAAAAATAACTTCTGCATCAATTACGCGCATGCGTCCATATTTCCATGTACTTATATGATCTTAAAAAAAGTGTTTATCATAGATTCATTCAGCGTCTTGGTTTTCTCGTTGAGGAAAAAACTAATGTACGGGTACACGCGAGAGACTGCGCGGAGGAGCTTGGATATATCCAGCTCCGACCTTTCGTATCTCGAGAACTAAATATATACTGTACTGACCGATAATAACGGTTAGCTAGACAGCAAAGTCTAATCCTTTGACAATGGAAATTACAAAGTTTTCTATTCTGAATAATTAATATGAGTGTATAATGGAGACTCATATTGAAATTGTTATTTAAGATTTGTTAAATAAATCTTTCTAAAGAATTCATGTACTCTTCTATACTTGCCTTCGGAAGGCTCCCTCGTTCCTTGATTTCACTGGGTCAGGTTCAATAAAATTTTTAAGGTAATATGAACGACACGGTGAAACTACGGGAAAAGCACAATTGCAACGAGTAGTTTACTTTTATTATTATCCTCTTTTCAGAGGTATTTAAATGAAACGAGAAACCTCTTTTCTCTTTTAGAGGAACTAGATCCTATGTAAATTTTAAAAGAAAACTCAGTTCTAATATTGATACGCATGAGTTATTATTTGAAATATTTTTATAATTTTGAAATAAAAATTAATAGAAAATGCATATGATATTAAAATACCTACATCTAAAATATTAATTCTATAATAAGCGCAGTGAAAGTTAAAAGTATATATTGATTAAATGATCTACGTGGAGTTCGCGTGTCTTACTATACTTTGCGTACGGCACATATCTACTTAAATACATTTAATATACGCCATCAACATTGCTAGCGCCAGTTTTATATTGATTTTTTCGACAAAAATATAACGTTTTTCTAAATTATTTTCAAAAGAATTATATTATCATAAACATATGCAAAATATTGAACGCTTTTGACACTCTGTGAGTAAAGTGTCACTTTTACGCACACACGTTTACAAGCATGCGAAAAAATAGCACTTTAAGCACCGAGTGTCAAAATAGTATATTGTGTACCAAGGGCGTAAAGTGGACCTTTTTAGACCGAGTGTGGAGTTTGCAGTCTGAAGCCGAAGGCGAGTGCGTTTTGCAAGCCGTAGACGAGTACTGCAACTACACGAGGTCAAAAAGCCCACTTAGCCCTTGGTGCACATCACGATATTTTTTGTGACACAGGTTTGGATTTTCGTGTTTTTGTACCTGTAACGCAAGACTACATTAACGGATTCCCGATATATACAGCAACCAAAGTCCTATGGAAATTTGCGCCCGGTCCGACACGTTTACGCTTGCACCGGAATTTTTACGCCCACGCCGCGACTTTTGTGCACGCTGGTCTAAAATCGGTTACGTTAGGCCCTTTTTTAGGTTTAAAAACGCGAAAATCGTGCCTGTGTTACAAAAAATAATGTTCGATACATGCAATAAAAATGACTCACACGGATGTGATTGTCACCTTCGCTTTGCTCGGGCGACCAACTCACACTCATGTAAGAATCACTTTTATCGTCCTATAGTATCGAAAAGTACTATTAATTATATCGTATCGATGAATAATGTTGAGATTTAAGTTTTGAAATCTAATGGTGTCAATTTTTGCTGCTATAATATTTATAAGTACAACTTATGTATTCTTCTAAAATAATTACTTTCTTAAAATTATCATAAAACTTATCAGTACAAGAGATACATATACGTATATCTTTGTATGTATTTAAAATAGAAGAGTACAAGTTTTTTTCAAGATACACACGTGTACATGTGTTAAAGGCGTGGGCATAAGTGTACATGTGGGCGTCTGCACGATTGAATGCGCATAAATGCGTACGTATTTACGAGTTGATCTCTGGGCCGTTTTGAACGCACAGCAGAGAAACTTAGCTTTGTATTTCTCATTCTACAGTTGAGTTATTTTTTTTAGTAGTTATTAATTTAAATATTTAAAATTATTTTGTCTTAAAAAATATTTTTGTTGTGTGCATTTTTTTTTAAGTATTATTTCGTAGTTTTAATTGAAAAATCATTACTCTTATAAAAAATATTAATAATCCTTATGAATTTTAAATCGTAAGTTCGAACTTCCTTTTGAGTATTAAATTCATAAATCTTTAAAGAAAATAATTGAAAAGCATTTATATATGCTGCCAACACTTATACCTTCATCAATCTTTTTAAAAATGTCTTATCTCTGTAGCTTTTAAAAACTGTCGATAAATTTAATAACTTTTTAATTGAAGTATTGCTGACATTGTAAAAAACTTACCTCAGATGTATTGCTACACATATAAAGATATTTATCATCTTTTCCTTTGCCTTTTTTTGATTTTTCATGTGATAATTGGAAGGCTGAAAGTAGTTCTGATAGAAGTTTAGACTTGAAAGATGATTGTAACGAGTAATAACTTGAATCTATTTAGAAGATAATGATACAATTAATAATATTTATATTAGAAAATCATTTTTTAAATAAAATACCTACCAATGTGAGACAGAAGTACACTTGATATGTATAAGTTTTTCATATAAAGTGATTTCCAAACATTGTAACAGCGATCATCAGCAGTCAGACAATTTATAAGCCCTTCTATAATCTCATTTTTATAATTTTCAGGGGTTTTCGATGTCGCTTTAGAAAATAAGGTCTCAAAAAGTTTTCGATGATTTATGGTTTTATTTTGGAACAGGATTATCTAGTATAAAAGAATTTTGTATTAGGATATTGTAAAGTTATATTATAATACCTATAAATTTATTTTTACATACCCTTAATCTCTGAAGTTGTGGCACTCCTTCATCAATTACATTATTAGTGATATTCAATTTTCCCGAGAAAAAGTCATCAAAAATACTAAGATATAAATCAGGTTGAAGGCTATCATCATTACTGTGCCATGTAATGAGATCACTTAATATTTTGACTATGTAGCTAGAGTAGCTCTTTGCTTCAAGCATTGGAGCCATAACTTCATGCCAGACTTTTAAACCAACAGATAAATTTTCTCTTCCACCTTGGTTAAAAGACCATAGCAGAGATAGTCCCACAGGCTTCCTGTTTTGGTAAGAATTTCTCATACTTGTTAACTTTGCAATGTTACTGACCCAAAGCTTGGGATCATACTTAGCCAAAAGCTGGATAAATATTTTGTATCCAACAACGGGAGTACTTTTAGCCATTTCCATGGCCATGGCTGTAAGTATAAATTCGTAAAAAAGTCTAGCATTAGAAGCACCTGCGCTATCAATTGCTTTTTCCAGAGTAACACGTAGATTCTTTGGAACAACATTTAAAGGGTAACCATCAGGTCTACCGGAAAATATAGGATCATCCTTTTCCACAGGAATCTTCGCATTTAAAAAAGCTACTAAAGTTTTAAGCCAAACCAGAGGTGCATCTGGAAAACGGGCTTGGTTTGTTGCTAACAGATTTTGTACTTCTGTTACACTAATCTGCAAAGATGAATAGGATATAAATAATGAAATACTTTCTTTCACCACACTAAAGTATACTAATTTATAATTTTTCAATAATAAAACAAAGCATTTACCGAATTGAGAGCTTCCTCGATTGACTTTGGTGGTTTTTCTTTAGGTGGTTCTTCCTTTTTCTTTTCAGCTTGTTGCTGCTTTTGTTGTTTTTTCTTTTCTTCATTTTCTTTAGTTTTATTATCTTTTTCCTTTACAGGTTTTTTATTTTCCTTATTACCATCTAAATTTTCGTACAAAGTTTTAACTTGGTCTAAAGGTACTGTGAAATAAATTGTAAAAATAATTAATCAATATTTAATAACATAATTGAATGAGAAATATTATTGAAGAATTATAAAAAAACAAATTTTTCCCAAGTGGTCTTATAAAAAATAATAACATATTGAGCAAAGTTCTTAATACATTAGATAAAAATATATAATCTTTGAACTTAATTTTAACTTCACACATATATATGCAATATTTTTATAATATTCTAGAGTTAGTAAGCTTGCATTCATATGTATATAATAAACAAAAATAAAATATTGAAAATTATAATAATTCAACTAAAAATTGTAAAATATTGACATACTTTCTATTTTGTGAACTGTAGTAAAATTATAACAAAAGAAATTACAAATAATTTTATAAATTAAAATTTTAGTTGTAAAGCAAAAATCCTATAAAATATGTTAGTATTTCTTTTATTATTTAAAAATGATACATGTAAAAATCACTGCCATTTAAACGTAAAAAAAAGTTTGATTGCTCATTCGTCAGTTTATGACATAAAAGCAGCTCGAAAATCGTAAAAAAATATGAGAGCAACCTTCCTGAACGTATTTGACTTAAACCCTTCTAAGCGTTATCAGAAAAAACGGAAAACTCACGAAAATCCTCGACTTTCGGCGCATTCTCGATGAACTTCTTCTTCTCTGCCTTGGAGAGTTTGCCGGCTTTACCAGCAGGTTTATCCTTCTTGTTCTTACCGACGACTTCCCAGCCACCGGCGTACATTCTGGAGGGTTGTCGTTTGTCCGAAAAAGGCGAAAAACAAAGTCAACGTCGCGGCCTCGAGTCGGAAAAGGCGAAAATGTTGGAGCGCAAGTACTTATATACAGGTTATGAAGACGCTCTCTCACAGCTGAGTGCACTGGTGGCACATACAGTAGGTAGTTCACGGCTCGCGGCTAGCCCGAAGTTTACGTGGCGATCTCTCTTTCAGTTTCAAGTACAGCAGTAGGGATTAACGCTGGCAACTTGGCGGGATTAATTTACTAGCGCGTGCACAGTGTTAAACTGTTAAGAGCAGATATACTGAGTCTGAAGCATCAGTCGTGCAATTAATAATAACTTGTTTATGTTAACAAAATACTTTTTTAATCAAAAAACGAAAGTTTTATGATAAAATAGTGAGAATTACAAACCCGTATGTTGAACAGGTGGTAGAGTGGAGATTTTTCAATTTTAACGTTGGCTCCACATCCTCGCGCGAAATATCGTAATATGAAATTTTGATTTTACATAATAATCTATCTAATTAGGTATAGCCCATTACGTAAGATCACCAATACAGAAGATCGATGATTCAGTTTAGGTAATATTTTTCATGTTAATAATTTGTAATAAAATTTACGTGCAATCGATAAAAAAGAAATTATATACATTATATGTAAAAATGTCACTTATACATTCAATAGAATAATTATTTTAGCTAACTTTTCTTTCATTTTTTTTCAGTAATGACTCTGATAACCTTCTAAGTTTGATTGAATTCTACAACTATCTCTCTAATTAATTTGATTAAAAATAACAATTATATTCTTTATTTTCTATATTTTTAGAATCATCAACTATATATTAATAATATATCAATGAATGGATCATTCGATCACAAACGTTGACAGTTCTACTGTAGCGACATATGTTCATAACATGGTCTTATATATAGCACTGTGCCATTTTTTTATTTTAATAAATGGCACAAGTACTCAAAAAACAATTTACTGTACGGAAAATGATACAGTAACCACAAGTATTTCGAATAGACTAGTTGTTAGATTTTTTAAATATCATAAACACTATTTTTATTCACGAGTTTGGAAATTAAATTTTAATAAGAAGAGTAAAATTAAAATAAAACGAGATGCAGAATATAAAGGTAATATATTTATTTTTGGCAAATGTTTATTATAGTTTACTAATTCTAGGCTAATTATGTTTATATTTTGAATGAAACTATGTCAGATTTATGAATGAGTTAGTGTGCTTATATTTTTCTTAGATTCATATCTCAAGATAAACTGTATATATAAATTGACACTATAAGTATTACTCCTCTGTTTACAGTTTGAATTTTGAACGACAACTGACGAACGTCTATCATCGCGGATCTAATTATAAATCACGAATAAACTATTTTTTTTTAGTTTCTACTTTTTGTATTAATGAAGTAATATTTTGAATTTCTCTTTATTCTATAAAAGAATATTTCCTTATTTAATTTATTTATATTTTTTACATAATTTATACATTTTCGGTGTTTTTGAAACAGAATGCAATGTCTGACAATCAGAAATTACACATAGATTTTATATTAAATCTGTTCTAATATTTGTCACTAAATGGTCACTACGGTCAACTGTTAATCTTCTGTTATAAATATTTTTGCTATAATTTTCCATTCTGATTTCTGGATTTTAATCATATTTTTCTTACATGTGTAATCATCTGCAGATTTCTGCACTTGATTTTTCAAATTTCTCAACCAATTTTCATATTATCAAAAGGTAATGTGTACTTACCGACAAATTTTAGAATGTATATTTCTTTTGCAAATAATAATAGAATTACTAACAAAAAAAATTAAGTATAGTATTTACATATACGGAGCGCCTGAAAGAGCTGTTTTTCCAAAAATTTACTCAGAATTTATTTAATTAAATAAAAGCCGTAATGCCGATAAGTAGGGATCTGTAAACTTCGAATTTTGCCAGTTTTAAAAAGTGTTTATCTCATGGAAATGCTGATAGAATCGCACAAAAAAAAATCTGAGCATAGTATTTACATACACGGAGCGCCTGAAAGAGTTGCTTTTCCAAATAAACGTTCGAATGTTTATTAATTAAATAATGAAATTGGGTTGATTTTGAGGTTCACATCGCCTATTATTGAAGCACACGTACAATCTCTATAATTCAAAGAATGTGCGTCAGCTTCAATATAAGCAAAAATATGTAAATTGAGGTAGATATTTGAAAAATCAATAAATGTCGGTAAGCATGTACAGACTATACAAGGCATCCCCGGTTTGATAAATAAACCAAATAAAACGGGTGCCGAAACCTAATAACCTATGCGGTTTTTATATCCAAATCTACAAATTTTTATTAGTTTTTATAAGATCGGTTTATTTTAGTCGGGATAATTTTGTATGACGCTTTAGAGAATTGGAAGTTTAAATCTGAACGGAATTTGATTATCCTGCTTTTTAGGCACGACCGCTTCTTGGGAGAGCCTTATATTTTCACTTATAAGAGCGAAAATTGTAAAACATCAAAAATCAATAATTGATTGTATAAAAACTGTTTTCCACCTGAAATGAGTCCATTCCCGAATGGAAATAATAATCGTACAACTATGTTACAATCTAGTACATTATTGTAAATTATCGCACCACTTGGGCATATTCGGACATTTGTACGGGATCGTACCTAAACGTACCGAATCGTACGGAAATGTATGTCAGGGTATACTCGAAGGTACAGCCTCGTACAGAAACCTACAGAAACTTACATATGCTGAGAAAAATTATTTTTTGTCTCCAAAAATTTCTTGCCTAAGCGTACCGAAACGTACCCAAACGTACCAAAACATGCGGAAACGTACCTCAGCGTACAAAAACGTATGAAAATGTACGTTAATGTACGTGAATATACGGTGTTGTAAAGAAAATTATGAGAACTTGAAATATACTGGAAAATATTTGTCATTTCAAAAGTTTTTGTAGAATAAAAATTTTCGTAAAATATTACATTTTAAAATTCCGTATGTTTACGTATGTTATCGCATGTTTCTGTAAGGTCACGTATGTTCAATATTGAAAGTATGACGCCATCCATTTTTTATGTTAAGTACTAAAAGACGATCTTTGGAGGCAAAAGTGAAAAGATCTTGGGTGTTTTTTAGCAACGTTTCGTTGGCTTAGTACGCCAACCTCATCAGGCCTTTATTCAAACACAGAAATAAATTAACATATACAATTATTTTAAACTATATAAAGACAATTAAACAACGACGCATGAATACAAAAATCAAAATTACCAAAAATAATAAACGTATATATCATACGTCGATCCGATGTTATTATCGACTGAAAACAATAACACATATGCTGTATTTATATACATCGGACGATGTTTACATAAAGAGTTATATGGTATCAAGTTCGTTAATAATGGGAAAATACATTGTGCTTAGTCTTTGGATATCTTCCTTTTTGTTAATACTATTTTTATTGTTTTTTATATAGATCATTTCGGAAATCCGTCTTTTTTTGTAATAATTAATGTCGGTACGTTTCGGTACGTTTCGGTACGTTTCGGTGGGTTTCGGTACAAAAATATTTGCATATTGATACATTCATTTGGTACATACAAGTATGTTTCCGTTCATTTTCGTACGTACATGTATGTCACTGTACATCACCGTACGTTTTTGCAAGTTTACGTACGATTCGAGACGATTTGGTACGTTTTGGTAGGTTTTCTTATAAAATGTCCGAATCTTAATCAAAACGTACCGAAACGTACCGAATCGTACGGAAAGGTGCAGAAACATAGCGACACGTAAAGGAACGTGCCGAAACATACGATAATTTACATTGTAGTACCGTTTATTTTTTCCATTCGGGATCTTACATTTTTTTTATATTTTGCAACACTTTCTTTGATATATTCATAATTCAAAACTTCTTTTACAGTTTTTTACACTTCTTCACATTTATTAACATTTTCTTACAGTTTTTAAATACTTATTAACATTTTTTTACAGTTTTTCAACACATTCTTGCAGTTTTTTATAATTTTCGTGTGATAAACATTTTTGCGTAAAACAATTTCTAGTAAGTTAAACCTAAAAGAACCATTACAATCAAAATAGTCGATTTTTGGCTATTATAGGTAACAAATAATTTTTCATGGATTTGTTTCAGTTTTTGTCAAAATATAATACATTAGTATTTGAGATGTAACAGTTTTTTCAATGTCGAAGATATAAGGTTCTCCTGAATAGTAGCGATCGTATATGCCTCATATGTATAAAGAAAGTTTTCATATAGGCGCGACCCCCCTACTTCAATATAATTTTAAGAGAAATTTTCAATAAGCACGAAGAGCTCCTGCATATCATTTCAATAATTTGCTTATTACTTATAAATCAGCATGTAAGTAAAGTAACTCGAAATTTTTGTGTGATTGCGGGTCAAAAATCCGTTTTTTGTTTCGTAGATTCGTTTTTGTTTTATGTGAATTTTCGATTTTCGCAAAATTGATTTTTGCATTTCTTTTAATGATAGGATCGAGATATTTGAATCAGATCGATAGCATTCGAAAGAGCATTAAAATACCTATATTAAAAAAAATTACATTAGTTATTACGGTTCTTTTGATATTAACAAAACCGTGTTTTTTTTTTAAAGTTTATAACTCCCAAACTAAATGGTCAATTTAAAAAAAAAAAAAATCATAAGAATGGAGAATATAAATAACAATAATCTGTAAAAATTTGAATCCATTCTGTCGACTAGTTTTTGAGAAAAAAATTGAAAAATGAAAAAAAATGAGATTTGTATGTCCAACGATTACTGGAGTAAAACTGGCTTAATCGCTTTGAAATTTCTTGTAGTGGTAGATTTCGATTAGCTTTCGGCTGAGTTCTTTGGGCAAAATGATTGGTCCATAAATTTCAGAGATATGTCAGGTTAAAATTTTCTCAACAACTTTTTTTTCGAACTGTCATCTCTGGAGCTTTATAAATAAACATAAAATTTATAGACTATTTTATCTATGACGGGTAGATATCACTGACAGATAGAAAGAATGACTTGACACAAAGTCTCCGGATTGACTGTTAATGAACGTGCATTTGAATAGCGTCCAATGCCGGCGGATTGATAGTTAAGAAATCGAGAAGTTGGCGTAAATACTTGAAAAAGTTCAACTTTTTTTAATTGTACTTTTTTGTCTGTCATGTACTTCTTCACATCGGAAAGAAGAAAACTTGTTCGAAATTCCCGGTTGAAAAGGTCTGATAAAACCAGATAAAAGGGGTGCAGAAACCTACCCGCGTAAAAAAAAAATTTGATTATCGATATATATATGGACAATATATTGGCTATATGTCTCTCCGGCTCCGGAGCGAAATATTGGCCATAGTATTCCTCATATAATTGTTATACAAATTCTTACTTATATATAGCTCGAAGAATAAGAAATATGGGCCACATTATGAACGTTATATGGAAAATAGTATGGCCAACACATGGCTCGGGCGCCGGAGTGACATGTGGCCCACATATTGCCTATACACCGATGTATGGCCCATATGATGCCCACATATTGCTCATACTCTGAGCAATATGTTGGTCACTTAATCTTTTTTTTTTGCGCGGGTAATACCTTATGCAGTTTTTGCACTAGAATCTGCAAATTTGTATTAGTTTTCATCAAACCATTTCAACGGGGTTTGTCAATTGAAAAACAATTTTTGATTATTTTTTAAAATATTTTTTATTTACAGAGAAAAAGAAATCAAAAAAAGATTTTATAAAATATACAGCGACTCTCAAATAAAATGTATATGAAAAAAAGTATAAACGTGAAATTTAGAGACAATTTTGTGTGTGGCATAGGCAATATGTATGTGCAATTTCATCAAGAAACTATGATTTGAAGTAAAGGTTATTTAGTAATTTTGAAAGGTTTTGAAGTTAATATTATGATGAATTATTTTATTCATTTTTCATATATTAAATTATACCTATTATTTTATTCATATTTTATACATAACTTAAAAATTAATACTTTTTAATCTTCATAAATGAATGTAATTAGAATTGTGTCAAAAACTGGTGCAATAATTTAAAATTTTCCTGTATGGAAATAATAATTGTAATAAAATGTATGAAAATGTATAAAACTGTATAAAACGATTGGGCTTCGGAAATTTTTTTACGGTTTTATACACTTTATTACATTTTCTTACATTTTTAACTGTTTTCTTACAAATATGACTAATTTTTCCAAATTAGTCTGCGAAAACAAATTGTAAAAAAACGTAAGGAAAGGTAAGAAAATATAAAAAAATATAAGAAAATGTAAGAAAATGTATAAAAATGTAAAATATTACATATTCTTACATTTATATACACTTTTATACTCTTTTAAGCCGTTTTGTATATTTTTATACGTTTTCTTACATTTCATTCAAATTTGTGCATATATGAGAACATTTTCTGGAAAAAACTTTTAATTTTTTTTTTAATTTTTATTACATTTATGTAGTAAAAATGTTTAAAAATGTATAAAAGTATATATATAACTGTATAAATCGTTTTGCATAAAATGTCCAAAAACCAGTGGTTTGATACGGTTTTATACAGTTTGTTACAGTTTCGTACAATTTCTTACGGTTTTCTACATTTTCCTACATTTCTTTTTTTCATTCGGGTTGGCATTAAAAATTAATTAAAGGAATCAGTAAATTAAGTTTGAGGAAGCCTCGTGCCAACGAATTGGCAACGGTTTTTTTGAAGGTAAAATCGACAAAAAAGGATAAACATACATTAAAATATTATCTGTCATCTGCTCAAAAAAAAATTCCAGACACTTCGCAAATGAAATTAGTCTTGTTATATAAAAGCTATAAATAATGAAATTGGTTAACTGTGCCCTTAGCGTATACATAATACAAAAAATTTTGAAATAATTTATCAGCCATACCTTCCACATTTTCTAGCTAGTTATATGTCTAACTAAATTTTCCCATAAAGTGAGGACTTAGAAGAGTGTACATGTGTGGCCGAATTAGATCTATGGACGCATTACCTCGAGTTACATTATATATAAAAGTGTGTATATTACATTCTTTTCTTTACAACGAATTTTTTATTGTCTAGAAATTCAAGCTACGTGGAAAAGTCGAATTCAAAATCCTCGAAGTATTACAAGTATCAAAAAATAATTCTGGTTTTTAATGTTTCAGCTCGTAAAGCAGAAATCAAATGCTTGGAGTATTCCGAGAAGACGGCTAAAGTTGTGTGGATATCGAAGATTTCGCCGGTTCCAGTGCGACTTAAATGTCACAGACCGGCAAGTCCGCTGATCATCGGCGGTGAGGCGATGCGACCTGGTGAGTATCCTCACCTTGCAGTGCTGGGGAAAGCGCTGGATGAGGCCAGAACAGAGTACTTCTGCGCCGGCAGCCTCATCTCGGAGCGCTGGATCCTTACGGCAGCACACTGCTGCACGCACGGGGCCAGCGGCCCACCCACCGTGGTTCTTTTGGGTAGCAGTAAAGCCCACGAAATTGTGAGTCATATTACGCTCTGGTGTCAGTGATATTGATTTAGTACGTTTGCAATAACTTCGTTTGATATTAAAAAAAAAAATTTATTTTGTAAAAAAAGGAGTAGCAATAATTAGGTATAAGTCGATTTTTTAATAATCGACATTAAATCCACGTGGGCTTATTAATTATTTATTCCTCGATATTTATATTAAGATTTGATAAGTGTGAGAAAAACGCATATCTAATTGGACCAAACAATAGTTGACCTTACGAAACTAGTTATGACATCACTGATATAATATGTACTAGTTTATGCCCCGTTATGAAACGTTCAAAATACAAAAAGTACCGTTTCCATAAGAATCCTAAAATAATACCTTTGTATTTACTTAAAAAAATGAATTTTAAATATTCTACAAATAATATTTATAGATATATGATATAATACAAACTAGTAAGTAGCTAACATTGAACGCATAACATTTTTTGCTTAAAATACCACGATGGAAATGGAAAATGTATATAAATACACTGAGAGAAATGTTGTAAGAAAATTTTCTATAAACATAAAAAGAATTACTATATTCGATAGTAAATGTGAGACAGACACAAATTTTCATGAAATTTACTACAATTTATAATACATTGAAAAAAAAAATATTGTATGTTCAAGGAAATCTTAGTTGTTTCAACTAAAATTTAGTTAAAACAAGTAATATTTACTTGAAACAAAGTCCGATTTTCTTGAACACACAACATTTTTTTTCAGTGATAAAAATTGCTATCAATATAATAAAAATTACAAAATAATAGCAGGTTTAACTATAAATTGTAGTAAATTTCATGGAAATTTGAGTCTGTCCCACGGTTACTATGGAATATAGTAATTTTTCCTACATCACTATTCTCCGTGTATAAAAACATGTATTTACATTTATTAAATTCCATCATTTATGATATCAAAATAAAATATATATTTTTATAAATAAACATAAGTTTCTGTAATAAAACATATATAAATGTTAATAAATATAAATAATTGTAAATTCATGTTTCAATTACGACCTTTATATACACACTTGTTTGCATTTATATACGTTTTATTGCAGAAATTTACACTTCTTTACATTTCTATACATTCTCGATTTCCACCAGGATATAACTTGTTCTTTTCAGAACGAACGAAACTCAGGACAGCAAATCTCGATCACGAAAATCCAGCTACACCCGCGCTACAGTCCACCCCAGCTCTACCATGACCTAGCACTCCTCGAGCTCTCCCGATCCGTCGTTTTCACGGACAGCATTAAACCCGCCTGCCTCCACTTCCTCCTCGACCCTTCTCTTCTCCCTAGACGGCTCTGGGCCAGTGGCTGGGGCGGTTCCTCGGATCTCTCCATCATCTTGTTACACCCGATAGTCCCCGAGCGTTGTCGTCGGCTATACGACAAAGAAGCGTTGCAGCTGCCTCGGGGTATCGATGCCGAGACGCAGCTGTGCGCCGAGAGCAGTAAGGGCGACACGTGCTCGGGTGATTCTGGCGCGCCTTTGCAGATGCGCCATCCACTGGGCTGCCTCTCGGAGGTCGTTGCTGTCACGAGCTTCGGGCTGCCGTGTCACGCTATGATACCCGGGGTCTATACCAAGGTTGCACCTTATGTTAGTTGGATTGAAGAGATCGCCTGGCCCGATTAAGAAAATTAACAAATACATTATCGAAATAATGGAATATTATACGTCTATGAAAATAAAATAATAGGAAGGATGTTTTGGAATTCATCCTTGCCACAATCAAGATTTTAGTTGGTTATGAAACAACGTGCATTCAATAACTAAGTTTTAAATGCCTTGTATTACTTGATAATTATTTAAACTATTTTATCTTTATAATTATATTTTATTAGAGATCAAGCGTGATGATTGTTTACTCCTTTTTTTGGGTTTGACAAAAAATAAAGGTATCAAATAAAGTTTATTTTTCATCAGGATGAAAAATAAGTTTACTCCATATACCGGTTTTTAATCTCACAAAAACCATCTTAAAAGTAATTATGGGTTATCTTTACGTTGCTATATAACTACAATATCCGTTAGTTGGCGGCTATTTAATTATAATTTTAACACTGGATTAAATGTCATTTTGATTACACTTTTTTCTTTAATATAATTATTACTCTAGTAAAAGTGTATATATTAATAAAGAATTTATTTACATGTATAAATAATTTAAATAGAGTATTTTTGAGCTTGACCATGACAAGCAAATCGTAATATATAATGTAATTAATTTAATATAATAATTAAAATTCTTTTTACAATTTATAAAACACTATTATATCCATAATACTGCAAGCGTCGTGTTTCTCAATGTACTCCATTCCGAACGTGCAGCAATACACGTAGCTCACGAATGGCGAGTCTAGCGCTTGGAGCCACGGCTGTATAGCACTTATATGACTGAATTGAAATCTTACACACAACGAACACGGGAACATCGTAACAAACCACACGATTTGCTCTTATACAAACACACTTGCATTCGTTTCAATATATGCGCGAGAGCATAATCGAATGATATATAAGTAGGACGTATACATCGAATAACATCACCATATAATCAGTCCAACACAGTCTCATTTACGACAACATCGGTACACATTAGCGCCCGTTCTCTTTCTCTCTCCCTCATATAGTCTCGCACAGCGCGCCTGCCTGAGTTCGTACGCGCACACACGTATACGAACGTCGCCTACTTTTACATTTACATGTGCGTCTGGGGCGTCTGGACCGTGACGAGAGCAGTCGGCGGACGAGCAGCGCGGCGCAGTCTTGAGACTGCTTACAAGTGCAGCAGTAGTCGAGGCATGAGGAACCGTGTGCTCGGCGACGACGCCAACCTCGAGGACGCGGACGCCTCATCGTTGTCGCAAAACGACGAGCTACTAGGCGTCCATGAAAGAAGAGGGGAGCCCGTGCACTTGGGAAAAGTCATCCAGGAGAAGATAGAAAAAGGAGAAAAGTTCTGTAGTTACGAGCTCTTTCCGACGAACAAGTTGACTGCTTATCAAAGGTGCGTGTCGTAAGAATTTAACATTTTTTTATTCACATGATTCTTTCGTTGGTTTTAATATTTGACAACGTACCGCAAGTAAATTATGAGGAAACTCTTGTAACAGTGATTATTATTTTTGTTCGTTTTATTGGTCCAAGTGTTCCAAAATGCAATTTGAAACTTTTTTTTTTATTAAATCATTTAAAAAACATTTAAAATTAGTTGTAGATGTAATAAGTATTTGTATATCAGAAGTCAGTGTGCTGTAGATTTTATCTAATGTGTATAGTATACCAAACTTTCTCTTAAAGAAAGTAAAAACGAGAATAAATCAATGTTTCACTGTAAATAATACAACTTTAAACGAAACCGGTATCTGTTATTATAATAAGAGCATCGCATAAACTAGAGTGCAGTACGTTTGTGACTATATATCCAATGGTGAAAAAAATTATTTAATGCATGATAATATAACACCGAAAGTTATCTAATGGTAGCTTTCCGACTTCCGACCACATCATGCAATATTATGGATTTTACTAAAACACATCAGGATGTCATTTTTCGAGCTAAAAAATGAGCCCCTGATTTAGAATTTTCTTCATTAGACTCTAGATACAAAGATAGAGTAGTTTTTCGAAATATGTGGGGAAAATAAGTGTCCACGGAGACTAATAACTACAATAGAAAATAAACAGAAAGTAGTAAAAAAAGCTTTAATTTAAGTTTTCTCGTTTGAAAATATTAATTCTTCAGGACGTTATAAGCAAATATCAAAAACAGCGTAAGACAATGGTTAAAAATATCACCCATAAAATCGTTAAGAAAAGGACCGAGATTTTGAACTATTTTTTTACCGTACGCTGTTTTTTATTGCTTATAACTTCCTGAAGAATTAATATTTTTAAATGAATTAAAGTTTTCACTTTCTGTTTATTTTTTCTTGATTATTTCGTCATTTTTAACTATCAAGTAACTTGGGTTTCCATAAACACCGATTTTTCCTAGATATTGCGAAAAATTGCTCTATCTTTGTCCTTAGAGCTCAATGAACAAAATTCTAAAACAGGGGTTAATTTTTTTGCTCAAACAATGACATCTTGATGTTGTAGCCAAACCCATGATCCTGAGAGGTGAACCGCTCTCCTTGTTAGTACACCATTTAATATAACATATCATCGCGTTTTTAAATTAAAAAATCTAACTAAATATATTTTGTCAAAATAAGATTCTTCAATGAAACACGAACATGCTCACCTATATTTTACGCCCTTACGTGGCACGAGGAGACGGCAACTCCAGAGGAGCGATTTCCGTCGCTGAAGGCCGTCGAAAACTTTCCCCAAAACACGATGCTGCATCTCACCGCCAAGGGTTTAACGCGCGCCGAAGTCGAGACGATATTGAATCGAGCGCTGGAGCTTGGAATTATTAATATTTTCGCGCTTCAAGGCGGTATAATCATTGTCATAGAATTATAATTCAATTCCTGCTTACTTTGGTTATTTCAATTTTATAATAAATATTTTCGATGTTTCACCGTCATGCATTATCCTAACAGATGCCGGTTCAGAGCACGGAGATTTCCAGCACGCATCAGATCTAGTAACTTTCATCAGGCAACGTTTCCGACAGAAATTTTGCATTTGCGTTGCCGGATATCCGGAAATGCACCCAAAATCTGATTCAAAAGCTCAAGATCTTCTTTATCTGAAAACTAAGGTTGGCATCATTCCACCGTCATTATTTTAATTTTTTAATCACAATAATTAGTAAATATCGTTTCACAGGTTGATGCAGGAGCCGATTTTATCATAACGCAGTTTTTCTTCGAATCTCGTCTTTATATTCAATTTGTTAAAGACTGCAGAGTTCTTGGGATAACCGTTCCCATAATTCCCGGCATATTTCCCTTTGTAAGTTCGCGACTGCTTTTCCGAATGACAAAGGTCTGTCATGCGAGTATTCCACCATTGATGCGAAAACGTTTGGAGGAAATGGGAGACGACGACAACGCTGTCAGGAATTTTGGAGTGGATCTGAGTGTAACGCTAATAAAGGATATCCGAGAAAGTGGCCTTTTCAATGGTTATCATTTATACACATTGAATAGGTATATGTTCTTATTTACCAGAATGCCTTATTAATAATAAATCATTGCAAATTTTATATTCTCAATATATTAATATAACTTGTTTCTTTTCATTTTAGGCCATTTTCAGCTGTAGAAGTCTATCGTCAACTCGACGTTAACGAATCAGCAATAGATATAATGAATGAACTCAAGACTGCCAATAGTGTTCGATAATTTTTTTAAATAAATTATTTTTATACAAACTTATATAATTTATTATTATTGAAATACTTATTTTTAAGATGATAAAATTAAATCTACATGTATTTGTTTTGAAAGTTTTGATAAATTGAGAAACTATGTTTAATTAATGAAAGTTGTGATAAATAATTATTTTATAATAATTATAATAAAAAATGTTAGTTGGGGTAAAAAAAGATAGCGCAAATATATAATTGTTAACCTCCCATGTTCATAAGATATTTAACGTTGCTATGACTAGCACGTGCGTATAAGAGAGCACACTGACTAAAGTAGTAGACGTTCGCGCGCATTTTTATCTAAAAAAACGTGTTTCCGCGCCTTTTTCAAAGCCGCACATGCAGAGTGCATAGCCGTTCGATCGTCGATCGATAGATCGAAGCCGGCATTATTCAAATTTCCGTGGAAAAAAAAGTACATTGATTAGGGTTTTGTATAACACGCAATGGATAAATATCTATCTAATTTTTGTTATATCCAAAATTATATACGTATAGTTTTAATTTGTCAGTATAAATAAATAAATAAACATATAAAAATAATAATGTATATTACGTGCCTGAAGAGTTCTTACGAGTCTATGACAGTATGGTAAGTTTTCATACTTGTTTTGGTTAGACACACTGCACAATTGGTTTTTTACGTTAATTCATGTATTTGCCTAATTAATTTATAAAATATACTTTTCTTCATATTATTGTATAGAGAAGACAGAAAACAGACCAGTATGCCCAAAGCCCTAAACGCATCGAGTGCGAAAATAGTTCCACATTCTCGTTCGATATGTAAGGGAGAATGTACATAAGCACTGCGCTACGCTGAGCTACGTTACGCTACGCTGTCGCATTGATTACTTGTAGACCACGTCGCTGATTGGCTAACATTTAAATATTAGCCAATCAACGACGAGGTCTACAAGTAATCAATGCGACAGCGTAGCGCAGCGCTTATGTACATTCTCCCTAAGCTGTGTTCCGAAATTCATTTTCATCTTAGGGTGCGATCTCATGGTGTTCCGAAAAATTAGACGGAACCATTTAAGCCTGTGAGAGCGAGAGAGACATTCACGGAAGAACCTCTCGCTCGCACTCACGGGCTTAAATGGTTGTCTAATTTTTCGGAACGCCATGGGATTTGGGATTGCACCCTTACATTTGGCAACGTCGGCAACAGCTGATACAGCTGAACTCCTGTAACTAAATCACACAACCGTAAAATTAGTGTTCGACAACTGTCCTCGACCGTCAAAAACCGACAACGTTGCCAAATGTAATATGAATTTCGAAAAGTGGCGCGCACGCCGCACGCGGCGACTTATGGAGAATCAAGATGGCGATCGCTTTGGCATCTCGTCGCTCACGCGCCGCCACTCTGCCAGTGCCCAGTCCACTGCTCAGAGTCGGGAATATCTCATTGGGCAGCGTGTGAGCACGAGTGCGCGACCCAAGTCGTCGTCCTCGTTGTCGGTACTACCGACGGCTAATTATTCGTGCGTGTGTTTTTTAAACATTAAGGAAGCCTTAAATTAAACAACATAAGTGAAAGGGTACCCCATCCAA
This sequence comes from Torymus aiolomorphi, assembly GCA_036365515.1. Classification (NCBI taxonomy): domain Eukaryota; kingdom Metazoa; phylum Arthropoda; class Insecta; order Hymenoptera; family Torymidae; genus Torymus; species Torymus aiolomorphi. The sequence goes on from CM070874.1 coordinate 95,925,011, forward strand.
GATTGAATCAAGCGTCTCAACGAGACAAAAGCAAACGCGGACGCGGCGTCGCCGTTGTTCGTCGTGCCACAGGACAGCTACGTGTGACCGCCACTGAGCAACATGTCAAAGAACGCGGATGAGAATGCAAGTGACGCGGGGGAAAACTCCAACGACTCCTCGGCGGAGACGTCCTCGTCGCGTGGCGGTGGTGACTTTGAGACGAAGCTCGAGACCGACCGCAGCAAGCGTTTCGATTTCTTGCTGAAGCAAACCGAGATCTTCTCGCATTTCATGACCAACCAGGCTAAAGACAAAACGAGTCCGCTGAAGATCAAGCCAGGCAGGCCGCGAAAGGCACCAGCGGCTGTTGCTGCTGCTGCTGCCGTCGTCGCCCCTCCCGTACCTGCAGATTCCGGCAGCAAGGATCCGGCCGACCACCGACACAGTAAGACGGAACAAGAAGAAGATGAAGAGTTACTTGCCGCCGATTCCACCGTCACTCCTCCCGTTACGCGTTTCGAGAATTCGCCACCATACATCAAGTCTGGAGAGCTCAGGGACTACCAGATCAGAGGACTGAACTGGATGATATCGCTCTATGAGAATGGTATCAACGGTATCCTGGCTGATGAGATGGGTCTTGGTAAGCACTCGTTGCACTAGTTTCTTAGTTTTTCCAAACCAATAATTTAAATATGTGTAAAGTTAATATTTTGTCTTTACTGTTTATACATCGTATACGATATTTACACGCAACTTTGATAAAGTAAAACTATTAAAGATAAAGTTTCAACTTGCAGTTGTATAGTGAAATTTTACTTATTTTGAATAACATTACTATTCTTATCAGCAGTAGCATGGAATTGACAAGGCAGGTTTTTTAAATGCTGAATTTATTAGCACAAAGATCATGTAAAATAATGTGGATCTACAAGTTTTAGAGACACGTAAATCCATGTTATTTATGTAATCTTTGGGTGAATAGTCAAAGCATTTTTTAAATTACAAATTTAACTAGGAAATATATTTCAGATCTCTGCTTAATTAGCTCTAATTTGAAAAAAAAACTTATCACTTATTGGAAACTCTCTTTTATTTTACAGGCAAAACTTTACAAACTATTTCTTTACTTGGCTATATGAAGCACTTCAGGAGCATTTCTGGACCTCACATTGTTGTAGTTCCAAAAACTACATTAGCCAACTGGATGAATGAATTCAAAAAATGGTGTCCTTCGTTAAGAACTGTTTTTTTAATTGGTGATTCTGACACAAGAAATGCTTTTATCAGGGATGTGATGTTGCCAGGAGAATGGGATGTTTGTGTAACATCTTATGAAATGGTTTTAAGAGAAAAATGGGTCTTCAAGAAATTTAATTGGCGTTACATGGTAGTAGATGAGGCTCACAGATTAAAGAATGAAAAATCTAAGCTTTCTGAAATTTTGCGAGAATGTAAAACCGCTAACAGACTCTTGTTGACTGGTACTCCTCTCCAAAACAACTTACACGAGTTGTGGTCACTTTTGAATTTCCTTCTACCTGATGTATTCAACAGTTCAGAAGATTTCGATTCGTGGTTTAACACTAACAGTTTCTTAGGCGACAATACTCTTATTGAAAGACTACATGCTGTACTACGACCATTCTTGTTACGTAGGTTGAAATCAGAAGTAGAGAAGGGATTAAAGCCAAAGAAGGAAATGAAGGTTTACATAGGTCAGTAAAAATGATCTTTAATTCTAACAATAAAACATTCATTAATTCGTTTAAAAAAAAAAAAAACTAATGTATATATTACCTATACAATTTTTTTTTTATTTTAGTAAAGCATAAACTTTTGAATTAGTTAATAAACTTTCCATAATAAAATAATATTAAATAAAGTTGGTGCATGGGATAAAGTTAACGTTAATTGTGTTTTATAGGTTTAAGTAAAATGCAACGTGAATGGTACACAAAAGTTCTTATGAAAGATATCGATATCGTGAATGGAGCCGGAAAGATTGAAAAAATGCGTCTACAGAACATTCTTATGCAGTTGCGCAAATGTTGTAACCACCCGTACCTATTCGACGGTGCCGAGCCCGGTCCACCTTATACAACTGATGAGCACCTCGTCTACAACTGTGGTAAAATGGTCATCCTCGACAAACTACTTCCAAAGCTTCAGCAGCAAGAATCTCGAGTACTGATTTTCAGCCAGATGACACGTATGTTGGACATCTTGGAAGACTACTGTCACTGGCGTTGCTATCAGTATTGCCGTTTAGACGGTAATACCGCTCACGAAGACCGTCAGAGACAGATCAATGAGTACAATGCCCCCAGCAGCGAGAAGTTTATTTTCATGTTGTCCACCCGTGCCGGTGGTTTGGGTATTAATCTTGCTACCGCAGATGTCGTTATTATTTTCGATTCTGATTGGAATCCTCAAATGGACTTGCAGGCTATGGATCGTGCTCATCGTATCGGCCAACAAAAACAGGTAATAATATAATTTACGTAACTTTTTTTTTAAATCTATCATTTTTCAAATTATATTTAAAAATATTTTTATTATAAACTTTACAAGATTATTTGTATTTTTACTTCAGGTACGAGTATTCCGTTTCATCACTGAGAACACTGTCGAAGAAAAGATTGTCGAAAGAGCTGAAGTAAAATTGAGGCTGGACAAGCTTGTTATTCAACAAGGTAGACTCGTGGATGCAAAACAAAATGCTCTGAACAAAGACGAGATGTTAAACATTATCCGACACGGTGCAAACGAAGTATTTGCTTCTAAGGATAGTGCTATCACTGATGAAGATATAGACACCATTCTCCAAAAAGGTGAAGAGAAAACTGAAGAAATGAAACAGAAACTGGAGAGCCTCGGTGAATCGTCTCTTCGAAATTTCACCGTTGATGCGCCGACAGATTCTGTTTATCAATTTGAGGGTCAGGATTACAGAGAAAAACAGAAGATTTTGGGCTTAGGAAATTGGATTGAACCTCCAAAGCGTGAGCGAAAAGCTAACTATGCCGTCGACGCATATTTCCGCGAAGCACTTCGTGTATCTGAACCAAAAGCTCCAAAAGCACCTAGGCCACCGAAACAACCAATAGTGCAAGACTTTCAGTTCTTCCCACCTAGGCTTTTTGAACTTCTTGATCAAGAGATTTACTATTTTAGACAGACAGTTGGCTACAAAGTACCTAAAAACCCAGAATTAGGTAATAAATGAGAAAAGTATTATTATTGTGGAATTCATTATTAATATGAGTTTTATAATCAATTTTGATAATATAACAAACAATCTTTCATTCAGGTTCGGATGCAGCGAGGATTCAAAAAGAAGAACAACGTAAAATTGATGAAGCTCAGCCTCTTAGCGACGAAGAAGTTGCTGAAAAAGAAAAACTTCTCACCCAAGGTTTTACTAATTGGACCAAACGTGATTTTAATCAATTTATTAAGGCAAATGAAAAATACGGACGCGATGACATAGAAAATATTGCCAAAGAAGTCGAAGGTAAAACTCCCGAAGAAGTTATGGAGTATTCTGCCGTTTTCTGGGAGCGTTGTCACGAACTTCAAGATATCGACCGCGTGATGGCACAAATCGAGCGTGGTGAAGCAAAAATTCAGCGCCGGGCTGGAATCAAGAAAGCATTAGACGCAAAAATGGCTAGGTATCGGGCACCTTTCCACCAGCTTAGAATAGCTTATGGTACAAATAAGGGCAAGAATTATACCGAAGAAGAAGACAGATTCCTCGTGTGCATGCTGCATAAATTAGGTAAAAGTTTCATAAAAGTTATTTACTTTCAAGTTCTATTTAAATCACGAAAATAATATGTGCCATTGCTAAAAAATATTTTATATAATGAGAAAAATGTTTGCTAATTATTATATTGAAACTCATATCATTTTTAGGTTTTGATAAAGAAAACGTATATGAAGAGTTGAGAGCAACAGTACGCTCTGCGCCACAGTTCCGATTCGACTGGTTCGTAAAGTCGCGCACAGCGCTGGAATTGCAACGTAGATGTAACACGTTGATTACTCTGATCGAGAGGGAAAATCAGGAACTAGAAGAGCGTGAAAGGCAGGAAAGAAAGAAGAAAGGAGGTGGTAGCGTTGGTACGAAACCTACTTCAAAGCGTAAAGTTGAGAATTTGCCGGCTCCCCAGCCCAGAAAGAAGAAGAAGTAAACTAGTGCGGCGACTGATTTTTTTTCGAATAATCTTAAGTTATAGAGTGAATGCTGTGGAATGTGACAGTACGTCGTTTTACGCAGACCGAGGCAAACTTTCTTTGACTAGAAATAGACACTTTGTACTGCTTTTTATTTTGTTTTGAAAGAAAAAAAAAAACAAACAATTCTCCATGAAGTAAATAGATAATACATATAAATATTTTGCAAGGAAACATAAATATTTTTCTTTTCAAAATATTAAGTATATGTTATTTACTTTATATTCCTAAATTTGAAAATAGTTAATTTCATAATACTAGTAATTTATATTATCATGACCAAAATAATCTAGTATCATAAATAGAAAATTTCCTAAGTAACTCGCTTTAATATTCTTTCATTCATTATTACATTAAAAAATTGAATTTTTTTATGTATTATGAAAATTCATTGTATATACCTCTAGTAATAATTGTAGTAAAATTAGTAATATTAAGAAAATCTGTAACTACAAATTGTCAATTTCTGTACAAAGATTGATACCTCGGTCTATTCTATCTATTTTATAGCTACAATTTCATTAAAGTACTTTGACTGAACTGCGATTACATCGAAACATGTGTATGACAGTTTCTAATGAGAAATTGTGATATGACGGAAACCGATCTTAAATGTCAACAATTTTGCAATTTCTTGACCCTTATATTTTAAAGATTAATCTCATACTGTCATTATTTAATGTAATCGTTTGATTTGTGTAAGGAAGTCGAATGATAAATAAAAATACGAGATTTGCATCGTACAAGTGCACTACTTATATTTATTTTTACTAGCATAATCTCCGAGCCTATATGTATAAACAAAATATTGATTTTAGATAAAAGTACTGTAAGGTACGAGATATATACATCAATTGAAGATTAGTTTTGTTTTACTTTGATCTAGAAGAAGAATAAGGAAATTATTAATTATTTTGAAAGAAAAAACATTTTAAATTTAATTACAAAAGTGGTCTGAACTATACATTTTTATTATATATACGTCATTAATATGTTGATTTTTTCTTTTAATGTTATAAAAATGAAACTCGTTGCAAGTAAATGTGTTTCTAATATTTTTTGCAACTCATATGACCAGTAACATTTTTATTGACTATTGAAAGTAAAATATTTATTTAAAGTCTAAAAAAAACTGAGTGCAGGCTTCAGTACTTTATATTTATATACCAACATCAGTAACAAATTTGTTACTCTAATAAGAAAAGTTATAAACGAAGAATCGTGTTGAAGTGAAAATTTTTAATGGAACGCTTTTGATATATTACAATTTTAAATAGTATCTGTAGGAATTCGTTAATAACATTAATTTTTTTTATTACAAACTCTTAATTACAATTATTACTGACGTTGTATTATTAATATTTAAGAATAAAAATAAATTTAAAAATTATAAAGTTGCTTTTACTGTGTTACCTTTTCACTATAAAAATTATATATGTAAAATAATACGTCTTAATAATAACTCAAATTGTTTTTTTTTTATTTTTATTTTTGTTGTGTTGTCAAGATTTTTTTACAGTACACTGGCGAGATGGTGTTATCGGCTTTTAATAACAAGGTTTTATGTTTCTTTTACATTTAAACAATTACAATCCTTACATCGGTTTTCGCCTTAATTTATACGACGATTTACACTGGGTAATGCGCTTATGTTGATGTGAACATTTCTAAGATTCTATCTATATATACTTGCACACACTTGGCGTTTATTTTATTTAAATCTTAATAAAAAGTATATCTGTTAATATAGTCATTTTTCACAAAAGATACAATTCATAATTTTGATAAATTCTTACATATTTTTCAAAATACAATATTATATTTTTTTCGAATGGTATTCAATCTAAAAAACTCATTAGACACGAATTGGTCTTTAACATTAAATTTACCATAATAGTATTCTGAATGATTTTACTTTTTAATACTTTCATCATTTAATCAAAGCATCAGTGGTAATATGAATTTTTCCATCGCGTTAGAAATTCATAAAGAACTTTTTATTATTAATGCCTTATTAAAAATGGCATTACAAGTAAAACGAATAATTCATACTTTTATGAAAAAAAAAATCATAAATGAAGGACACCGGCATCAGCTGGAAAAAAGTAATGATAAGAGACTACAAAACTGATTTGAGCCCAAAAATATATTAAATCTAAATCATTTAAACAAAACTGATGTTCTATATATCGTAAATAATATTAAACAGTAAATACTTGTTAGTTTGACTACTAAGTCTGATGAAATCTTCATATTTTCACTTGTTTTCTCAAATTTCAAAACCTCATTTTGCTGGAGATTTCTATTACTCTCTGCAAGTCAAACTTTTTTAATTTTCATAATTTTGAAAAAGTCGAATGTGTATACTATTGGTTTTAGACGTCTGTGTCATTAATTAACACGCATCCGTCGGCGTCCCTCTTTTTTAAAAATACAATTCTCGTATAAATCAATGATACAATTTTTTTAATTTAGTACATATCGATGTTTATTAAGGTACTAATTAATAATATAAAAAGAGAGATAGGTGTGAAAAGTTTTATTAAACTTTCATTATCACGCACACACGCACGTATTGATACTGCGGATAATATCATCAAAAGTTTCAAGTATATAGCTAATTGCAACGAGTTTTTTATTCAAATAATTTCTTGTTCTTTTTTTTTTCTTAGCCATTATAGGCGAAGTTGAAAGTACATAATCCAATGAGACATTGAATTTGCTTAGCTAATGGGCTTCCGATAAACTATATAGAGAAATTATACAACTGCCAAGTTCATTATTGTTAATTCTTACAGCCTAAGTAGTAATTGATTGGATGAAAAAACTACCACAGATCCAATCGTCAGTCAGCGGCGGGCAAAGTTAATTTTGTTATAGACGTATTCCTTATTCCAATGTCAATATAACTCAACAGTTAAAATTCATTTGATGAAAACTTTTATAATAATCAATATTGCTTTATACTATTTTGATACTTTAGTTTATTTAACTAGTAGCTGAAATATCCCAAATTAAAAATCGACGCTCATTACGAAATCTAGTACTTTTCGTTGCTTTAACACTAACACTAACGTACTAACTTTGCTGCAAAAACTGGATCCCGCCACTTTCGCCATAATCGAGCGAATCGTGTTAGTCTTCGACGCAAATCAATAATACGCGTGTCTTTGTTACAAATGCTGAAACGGGCTAGTGTTCGTCGGAATCTGAATCGTGCTAGTTTTCGTTGGAGCATCGAAATAATCTTATATATAAAAGACTTTGCCTACCACTCAAACGGTGGTTAGAGGAAGTGAAAAACTGGTTCGTCGCATTTTTTATGGTGTATAATTCACACGAACGCGTTCACTGTCTTCCATTGCTTTACACTTAAAAGTCTGTAATATAATTGATAAAGATATATCAATAGTAATACTGGTAAATCATATGGCTTTGTAAACGCATTTGTCGTCGCGCGTTTAGTTCGTAAAAAGGTACATTACAATGCTCTTATGGGGAAAATACACTGTAGAATTGCGTCGACGGCATATTTGTAGTTCAAAGCGACTTTTCAAAGTTGATTTTTTTTCGAATGATCGATCGAGCCTTGCCGACTATATATTTATTGACACGTACAGTACGGCAAAATGGTGGCATTTCTTCTACGTATAAAAAACTGTTATATCGTAAAGTGTAATAGATCGATTCGATGTCATCCATCGAGGGGGTACATTTGTTTTCACTGAAAGAGGCTCTAAAGCTGTGATGTGAACAAAACACATAAGTGCAATCACTTTGATATTGTGACTCTTTTATTTATAAACTGTAATTGTTGAAATGAAGATTACAAAAACTAAATATATGAACTAAATTAAGGTTACTAATTTATTAATTCAAATGGTTATTTTCTATTTGTAGCAATCTAAGCTATGTTTTAATGACACTATAGTAGAATGTTACCGATACTAATTTTTATATAAGATTATGATAGAGCTTCAAGATGATATGAAATGATGCTAAGTTCTAATGGCTTCATAAATTTAAGTTTATAGTATAATTAGTGTTACAAAGGTCAGTCGCATTATTTATACGATTTTGAAATAGCACGGCTTATATTAACACGTACGGAATGCTTTAGAACCCCCTTAACAGTCACTACATGACCGAAGTTCTTTTACGCGACTAAAAAATGCTGTTTTTTACGCAGTGTAATTTAATTATTTGCAAAACAGATCATGATATCGTCTGCCAGCAGCGAAGTCTCTAATTTTAAAGCGTGTACGGCCTCAACAATCGAAAGGCTCGTTTTTTTTTACATTGTTTTACGACTTTTTTTGTTCATTTTTCTCTTTTTTCTTTCATCGCGTTAATCGTGTAAACAAAAATAGAAAAAAATCGTTTAAATATGCATTAAAAACTAAATCTGACTTGGCGATTGCTTTTTCGAGAGAGCGCAGCGCCTTATATTATTACATGTCTTATCAACTTAAAAATTACGTGACCAAGAATGCGGTGTAGCCAACCGTCGTGTAAAATTGGTGATCTTAAGTATCCTAAGTCCTTTTTATGCAATTATCTCAGTTGGATGTAGAATTCGGTCGATCGATTGACTCGTCGAGCAAAGCGATTTCTCTTTTACAGTTCGATCTTTTCCAATTCAAATATTCCTTCGTCGACTCATTTCAAATTATTTTCGCACATTTACCTTTCTTTAATTAAAAAGTAATACAGTTATTTCATATGCATGTTAACAGTATTATTATTAGCAACTTGCATTATCATATTGAAATAATTTTTAGATATTAATTATCTATTTCACACAAATTAATATTTTACCAATATCAGCAAAATCCAAACGCACTGCGCGCGTACTATTTTAGTTTTGCGGCTATGAATATATAATTTTTCATTATGATTTCATTTTAGTTAGTTTAAATGATAGAATAATCAGATAATTTTGTAGAGCAAAAAAAAATTTATCTTTTTATTCTAATTTGAATGAATTATTTAGTTTAAAGTAGTTAAGAATAAAAATTCAATTTCAAAAAATCCAAATGTAGTGGAAGTAGCGAATTTTTGCGCCCATTCCATATAGGCCAATCAAAGTCAATCTTTAAATGCTTCACAATATCCGGCCATCGTTCTTTTAAGAGTAGAGAAAAAGAAAAATTCAACTATTATATTAGCTTTTTAAGTATCAAAGGGTGCAGTATCGCTCTGTAGACTAGTGTAATTCACGAATGTAACACGATACCAAAGAGGTAGCAGCGGTCCCTTTGTTACTTTAATTTTGAATTTATCGATATTCATAACGAGTGAATTACTCTTTAAGAGTGCCCCGTCAATTCTTTGATTTACAAAAGATCATTCTGTAATAGAGGGAACGATTTATCATGGTTCTGAGTATGTACGTCTCATCGTCACCCACCTCTTTTTATAACAAGCCACCCCCATTCGTAATTTCATTTTTCTCCTAGTTTTATTTTTCTTTATCATCACACCGCGCGCTTATTTCTTACCAAACTTTCATCGCAAATACATCGCTGCCACTTCGATACGAAGCGTCATTATCACTCACTACGAACTCTCGTTTTTTCCCTTATTTTTTCGCCTTATATGTACAATAATCGCATATTCGAGCTCCGAATACTCACGACACGGACATACCCAATTCGGGTAAAACGCACTTTTTAATTCTTTCGGCTTAGACTGCACACCCGCGTTTTTCCATTAGTTCTGCAGAATTGCAGTGACTCTTTTACAGCTTGCATTACTTACTAACTGCTGTGATTATCACATATATTTTTTTTAAATACGTTCGAGTAAGTCTGTAAATTATATTGTAAACCTTGGCTTCATATCTATAGTATCAAGTCTTTACGCATAACCGACTTATTCTCCTTTATTCATATCACCAAATCAATTATTTTGAATAAAATGAAGAATATATCAATATCAAATAAAATAGCGATATATGAACAAAAATATATAATACAATCTTTAATAAATTCCAATAACATAAAAATCGATTGCTGCATAAGTTTTAATTTACAAACTTAATCTTATAACGTGCGGCAAGTCTTCGACAAGCTTGGAGAAGTAACGCCAAGTCCATTTAAATCAGTCTCAATAAAATAAAATAAAGCTACCAGGGTAGTTTCTCATAAAAAATCGATGGGATAATAATAAAAATAAAAGATAAAAACGCGAATGTGCAATCAACCTTACGGCTATCATGGCCATTATACGCTCGAGCGAAAGGATAAATCGCTACGTCCTCGTTGTATTTACACTTACAGAACTCCGGACGTCAAAGCTAACATCGGAGGGACATTCCTTTGATTTTACGCATACCATTATAAATTTAAGAGCTACAGTAATCAAGTGAAATGTCAAGGAATCTTAGGAGACTAAATATTTTGCAACAAACTGTATAAATTTATAGTTCATAAAAGAGTAATACGTGAAAAAAAATTTTAACCTTGAACAATAAAATAATTATTTTTGAGTTCTTATTACATGCAAGACTATAATAGAACATTCGTGGTGAGGACATTTATTATGAACAGTCTAAATCGTAATACATTGTAAAACTGCTTGCTAAATAAACGTACCCTGGAATTCACCATTAATTAAATCTAGATATAATCACTTGACTTCAGAGAATTGAAGAATTAATAACTAAATTTATTGTGGTGATAGTTAATATCATTGTTCAAATAGTATTAAATATACAGTATCTTTTTTTCAGTCATTCAAAACACATAGTGTTGAAATGATTAGTAAATTAAACTAGTCTTTGTAAGGACTCAAAAATAATGTTTCAAGATGAAAATTATAAATTTAATAAGAAAAGAGTAGTAACTGCGTATATAAAATTTATGTAACATAAGCAAATGAAAACAAATAAAACTTAGTCCAGTTTTACTTCTCTAAACTACAGTAACAATTCTCGAATGTTTGATAAAATAAACGAAAAAGAGAAAATTTTTCAATTGATTTCCTTTCAACTAGTACTCATAATAATAAAAAATTGATATGAGTAAATTTTACTAATAAGTCTCTTTTGGCTTCCGAATTATAATTACTAAAATTTTTCATTTACTACTCTTAAACTATATAATTCCTTTTTTTATTATGAAATTTTGCTGTATAATTATAAATAATATGCTATCACTATAATAGCAAAATCTAAGAAATCTTAAAACAGTTTCAAACACTTGTGTAAATTAATAGATTCTTTTGACACTCCGTGCGTAAGTACTACTTTTACGCACGCTTACGTTTGCAAGCGTGCGCTAAAATAGCACTTTACAGGCTGACCGTCAAAAAATAGTGTTCGATACAGGTGCTAAAAATCCTCGCTTCGCTCGAGCGACAAACTCGCGCTCGTGCGCGAATCATTTTTATTGCACTAGTATCGAAAAATACTATTTTATAATTGTTAAAATGACTGATCTAATAAAAACTTGTTTATATAAAATTGTATCACAACAAAATAAAAATGTTTTCTTTAACTAAACATAAGTTTAGTAAATTTTTGTTAATTTATACAGTCATAAAATTATTAAAACGTATTTTATGATCAGAATTATAAAAAAGAAACTTCATAATTCAATTTTAAACACATATATGTATGTGTAATAATAATAAATTCTACTGATTTCTTCGTATTGTCATGATAAATGCATTACACAAAACCTTCGAGAATTCTTACGTTTTAGTTGTCAAAGTAAAAAATAAAAAAAAAAATAAAAATTACTAATAAGAGACGGCAACAAAGGGGATAAAAAAAGAAAAGTAAAAAGTTGGCCTAGAGTTAACGAAATCCATCCCGGAGTTGACTTTGACGTCCACAAGCTGGTCTCACGCTCGGTCACGCAGCAGTGGCAGAAAAAGTCGGAGAGCGCCGTCGCATAGATGACGATGTAGGGCGCTAGCGAGTCGAGGATGCCTCCAGGGGGGTGGATCAGGGGGTGGAGGCAGGGTGACTGGTTACGGGCGACAATGACCCCGGGGCTTGCGGCCGGCCTCGTTGCCATCTTCGTCTTCACCGCCGCGCTTCACTTCGGTAAACCGCTCGCCTTTTACTGACACGATCTTGTTGTCCAAGTAACGTACAAGCTTCTTTGGCTCAGTCTTGGGCGCGACTGGCCGATGCTCCCGCGCGTCGTCATCCCGATCGACGTAGCTATAGCGGTTTATGATGCGGGCCTTCAGTTCCTCATCATTCACTCGTGCCTTATTCCGACTGTTGGGCTGTGGAGCATAACAAAACAATTTGATATGAAACTTGATGGAAAAACTTTTAAAATAGCTTTGCAAACAATGAACCATACTATATGAAATTAAAAAGTTTTTATATCAAGAATAGTTATTACTCATCTTAAAAACACAACAATTGTTGAGTTGTACCAAGTGAAGCATAAAATATTTGTTACTGAAATCAATTTTATATTAACGAAACATTTGAATTATAATATTCTTAAATTTATCCAAATACTTTTTCTTTTTAAGTAAATGATCGCTCACTGATTGATAAAAATAATGATAAGACAAAAAGTTACGATGTCATTGTACATAATAATTGATACATTTCAAATTCAAACTAATGATGAGTTTTTGATTTGTTTAATAAAAAATTTAATTTTTCATTGTGTATTTTAGTTAATTATATTGTTAGAATTTAAAAAAAAGTACTGAAAATCATAAATACTGAGTTTAATAATAATTAAACTACTTACTGTGAGGAAAGTAAGATTGCTAGCAATACTTTGTCCAGCTTCTTGTCTATGGAGGGCTAACTGAGCTGCTTTTGCAATGTCACCGTCAGCAACAGCCAAGCAGTGACGGGCTTCAGCAGGACTTGCACCAGGAAACATTTCTTGCAGAAGTGCTACCTGATCTGCTACCTGATCCCAGGAAGACTCCTATTGCAAGCAAAAGATTGATTTTAAATAAGTTACAATCAATCAATTAATAAAATATAATAGAATTTTATTTTAATTTATACATTAAAAAAATTATATCAATCTTTTGATTGAAAATGATTATTCTACTTACTTCAGCAAAGTACTCCCCACTAGAATCACTGCCAGCATCGCTAGTCTCTGACAAATGGTGAACCCTTGTAGGTCTTTGAGACTCAGGCGGAAGCAGTGCTGCTAAACTAATACAACTGAGTGGATCATGCTGTTGCGTATTCTCGTTACTTTCTTTGTTATCTTCACGCAACTGACTTTCAATATCAAATAACCATTTTGATACTGCTTCTTTCTCAATGGTAGAAAATTCCGGAAGACAAGCAGATACCATTTCACTGAGTCCATCAACATCAAGTTCATCGTCCAGAGCACTTTCTTCCACCATGCTCACTACATAGCCCAAAACTATGTCATCTATTAAGCTAAAAACAATTTACTTAATCAGACTTGTTGTGTATATAAGAATATTTTTTTGTAAATATATTCTTTTATTTACAAAAGTACATATTATTATATGTAATAAGAATAATACATATTATTAAATATTGACTGCTATAATATATACTTTGAAAATTCCTTAAAAATAAAATTAACTCCAAGTAACTCTAAGTATTTGTTTACTATGTTATATTCTATAACTATTTTGTAAAATGATTAGATATTTTATTGTGTAATTTGTATAAAAAACAATTGTAATTAGCTGCTGTCTCTAGGGTAAATTTATATAAATAAATATTGACATTTATTATAATTACTTCAGCTGAGCAGTTGGAACCTGCTTCCTCACAAAGCTGAACAAGGACTTCTTCACAAGCTCCTCCTTCTCACTCATTGTACGATTCATTCTGAAAAATAGAAATATTTTATTAGAATGAATAAAAAAATTAATTATTAGTAATAAGAAGCTCTATGTCAAGGGCTTGCAAATAATATTCCTTGATTCATTCATGTACATCAATTTTTGCCACAAAAAAAAACCCTGACTTTGATTGATTTTCAATAAATCCACTGTGTTAAAGTTTGAGTGGCAATGCATCAGTTTATAAAAAGCAGATGCAAAATAAATCTCGATACGATTCTTGCACTAAAAAAGGAACAAAAAAGACGAATTCTCATCCCACATATTTAGAAGTTCTGAAGATTAACAAAAAAAAGAAGAACCGATCGTGCGCCAAGCAGAAAAAGGGGCGAACCTGCTTCTTCTGTCGCGATCAGACAGTTATCACAAAAAACTACGACGAGCGGATTAAAGACAGCAAGAGGACAAAATTCGGAGTCGAGTGCAAGGCCCAAGGGACTCTCTCTCTCTCTCTCTCTCTCTCTCTCTCTCTCTCTCTCTCTCTAGCTGTCTCTTCGATCGATTTGCGTTCCGTCAACCCTGCGAGCAAGTGACCGAAGCAACGCGCGCGCACGGCCTATCCCCGGGTCGACGTCTCTCCGCGCGAAAACACAATGTCCGCCCTCATTCGATACCCAAAAAAACACTGTTCAAAACCCCGGCGGATGCCGTGCGAAACAGCGTCACAAGCAGAGCGTTATGCACAGTGATGTACACACTGCACTGTGCGCATATATACGCGCCTGAGAGACGCTATACTGTTGTCGGGGGAGGAAATGAGCAAGAGAGACGAAGCGAGACGAGAGGGAGAGAGCGACCGTGTGTATGTACATATATATATATAAGTAGAGAACCTAGGAGGATGCGATATACTGGGCTCTACGTATACACCAGCAGCGCGGAGTGTTTCTAACCTGTTCGATGTCGGCGGCGAGTCCGCCGAGAGCCGCCGATGGTAATAAATAGGTATACAAAGAGAGAAAGGGACGTGCGAGCGTGCAATTCGCACACTTCAGCTACGCCAATCGCAAACGACACACTGCACTGGGATGGGAAACCTGCGCGAGCGGCGCTCGGAGAGATGAGAGAGAAAGAAAGCGAGAAAGAGAGAGAAAGAGCCAGTCACACAGTGTGTACATGTATATTTATCCTGTAATTACTTCTCTCTTTTCGTTCAGCTGAACCAGGAGAAACACAAGTGCCCTCCGCACGCAAAGCTTTTGTCAGCGTTTCCTCCTCTTCCACCTTTCCCCAGGACGTTAGCACAACAAGAGCAACTACGTGTAGGTATGTATCGTAAGTATATTCGTATCGTACTATTTTGACAATCGCCTCGCTCGCGGTGCGCTCTTGCCGCCGCTCCGATGAACTCTGTGCGCCCGTCAGCTCGTCTGCGCGCTGCGCGCGTGTAGCTGGTATACCTGCCTGCCTGCCTATATGCGCACTGGCAGCTACATAGCGCTGTCTCTGTTCTGCGCGCTCCAGATTGCCAATGGCTTTTCTCCACTTTGCAGCCCCAAAGGGCTAACTTTATGAGCGATCGCTGGGGGATGGCCGTATAGCGACTTTAGATTGCGTCAGCGCGGGGAAGAGGTTGATTAGTAGAGGATGCTATTTATCTTGGATAACAGCAGGACCTCGACGGTATAATGACGAATAGCAGCCGAAGGAATCTTATTGTGTTTAGTTTGATAAGATGCAATGTTAGCAACATTCTTATACAAAGTCACCCATTAGACGTAATATTGTAGGACGCTATTGAGAGAATTTCTCGTAATGTGAATTTTATCAAAACTATAATAGCTTTGCAAACGGTTTCAGATCTTCATTTTCAAAAAGCTAGCACCTTACAATTCTAAAATTACTTTGTTTTTGCAAGTTATTGATTGATCGATCGACCAGTAAAATTACTTTCAAGTTATAAAAAGTGTACATGAACTACAAAAACTTAGAAACTGTTCGATTTTTCAATTAAATTTTTATACGTGCGATTTTAACAAATTGTTTAATCACTCCAAGTAAACGTTATTAAAATATTAAAAACGTGAAATTGAGTTTGAATAGTTTATATAGGCACGTCAGCAAATATTGAATTTTAAAAGTTTTAAAGTAACAAATAAATACTTTATCGTAACGAAAATATTGATAAAAGTCAAATTTTGTTAGCTTTCATAATTCAAACATTGTACTTACTTGAATGAACGCCAAAAGTATTTCACAATTGAATAACGTTACTTATAGGGCTAAAAATAACCATAATAGGCACTGATTACTATAGGAGAATGGTTATATTTTGTAACTATGAAGCACCATTTTTGGCATTCAATTTTTTGGAAGCATCTATAAATTCGCTATTTAACAAACAGGAAAAACAGCAATTCAAATGGTAGAGAAGTAAAAAATTTAAAAAATACAAAACATCTGAATGGTGTAGAATGGAAGTAAAAAATAATGTTAGACCAATTATAAAAATACTGGTAACATGAATATTTAGATATTATAGGAAGCTATTCACAGACACAATTAAAAATGTATTATTGATAAATAATTTCCACGTGGAAAAAACAACGTTTATTACGTATCAATTAAAGTGGAAAGGGTCCGAAAATAGCATTTTTGTACGTTTTCGTAACAGCATTCCGGTTATAAAATGTATTCCTATACGAAGTTCAGACGTTTTCAAATCGTAGTGAAAAGCCTTTTCAAAAGTATTTATTCGTTTCTTCAAATGAGTTATGATATATTTATAATTGTGGAAAAATGACAAATAGTCATAAACGAGTAGATAACAAATTTTCTGTCATCACTCGTATAATTAATTCCGACGTCGTGAACAAGTTGTTTAGTGTGCACAAAAATACATACAAATTTAAGAAGTATAAACGAAAAAATTACATTTAATCGCGCTCAAATCAACATTGAATCCCAAAAGAATTCTATAGACAACAACGATTATTATTAGGTACACAATAATATATTTATGAATAAAAACAATCTTAAATTCGATGATAAGTATAAAATGTATAGATATAGATGATATAATATCTCATGAAACCGAAAGTCACTCCCTCAAAAAGCAAAGATTTCCAGCGAACGCTCTCATTCGTTAAATCCGTCCATTTATACCTATCCCTCTTATCAAAATCTCCACAGTGGAGACCCGTCACTACTCGAGTTCGCTCATTCCTCGCCAAGTTACATTATATAGATAGTCATGCCCTCTCAAACGCGCGCCGAAGGTTCGCTGCTCCTGGAGAATCTGAGCGAGCGAGCGCGCGCGCATAGACCCGCGCGAGATCAATAACCCCTTGGCGGTGGCGCGCGAGCTTTCAGCGTTTTCCAAGTGTACCTACCCCTGGCGCACCCTGGGCATCGGTCGCCCGGCCGGACCTTGACCTTTTGACCCGCCCATTTTCCACCCGGTAGCTATGGGTAGAGCTTGCTCACGTATATATAATACTTGATTTTCCGTCTTGTTTATAAGCGTGCTCGTATGTGCGGACGAGAGCGGAGGCGAAAGCTGAAAGGGTTCTGCGCGTTATTTATAGCGGCTCTGCGTCCCTGGGGGTCGCTATGGCGAGGGAAAATTTAATATTTCAGTTTTTCAGGACAGACATTGTGTTCGAGTGAGAGGAATTGGGGAACTTTTGTGAATTTTGAGTTTGTTTCGAAGTAAATATTTCTACAAAAAACGTTATATTTAAATTTAAATCATAAACGGATGTGATATAATATGTTCTCAACGTGAAAGGGTCAAATCTAAAACAAAATTCGTGATGATTTATTATTCAAACACACTTTAACTGCTTGATTTTTTCACATTTAAATATGTATATGATCAAAATACACGTCCTCGATCGTCTGAATGCAAAAATAAAATAATTTAAAGTTCTTTGAGTTTTAATAAATATTATCTCTTTATTTTTAGAATAGTCGCATCACTCCGCACATGAACTCTAATGACGCAACTTTGAAACTTTATTGGATCTGCTTTCCTATTTTATACACTAAAATATTTCAAAGATTTTTAGTACCATGATGAAAATTATATTTAATTTCAAATCTTTAAATTTAAGTATTTATTTACAGTTTTCAATATGATAAATATTAATTTTATCTATTTGCTTTGCTTCATTTATATAGCTACTTATTGAAATGTGGCATATTTATTACGAATCACCCGATTTTTTATTTAATTTATTAACGGATTTTTCAAATCTTGATCATTCATATCAACGACATCAAATGCACAGTTATTTTTACTTATGTATTATACTTACAATAATAAGTGTATTTTAAACTTAAAAATACCTTTATTTGAGTTATTACGCTGTTCAACAGAATGTAAAACTTTTCACACAAAAGTCGAACGTTACCAAGAGTCAAGAAACGAATAGGTATTATCGTCTTTTGCTTGCGAGGGTTTTTAGCAAGTAAAATTTGTACGGTATGCTACATATGCATGGCCGAATCCATCTC
The DNA here is from genome assembly GCA_036365515.1 of Torymus aiolomorphi. NCBI lineage: Eukaryota > Metazoa > Arthropoda > Insecta > Hymenoptera > Torymidae > Torymus > Torymus aiolomorphi. The sequence goes on from CM070874.1 coordinate 95,943,518, forward strand.
AAATCAGACAGCCCGCGTATGCCTATTTCACCTATCATGTTGAAATAAAAATATTTATGTTCTACTCGAAAAAATATTTTACACGTGTTTTTTTATTTTTTTGTTTCATCAAAATTTCATGCGTTCAGCGATACCGAAAAATTCCGAGAAAATTCTTTCATTGAGAAAAAAAATTTTCAATGTGATTTTCAGACTGCTATTGTTTCAGCAGTTTTTCAAGCTTTTAAACGTGTAACACATAATTTCACTCAGTTTTGAGCCCTCTTTAACGGCCTTAATGTCATTTTCAAAAAAAAATAAAAATTCCACGAGCTATGCACTTTTTACTGAAAAATTCATTTTTTAGAGAAGTGCCTTTTTCTCGAAAACCCCATGTTTTTTTTGCACAATTTTTGTTGTCGTGATAGAGGACGATAATGCCTAGCTAGACGTATTTGTGAGATTCGGTACTTTTTCCCTGGGATAGCGATCACTAATGAGATAACACACAAACAAATTTTTCACGCTTAACGCTTATATATAGTCAATGATATTAGAGTCAATGTAAAGGTATTTATCTTTGTGCGTATGTAATATACATGTACGTGCGCCTACTTATAGGAGTATATGTACTAGTACATTTGTCCGCTAGATGGATATGGTTTGACTTAACATTTACAAAGAAAAGTTCGGTTTCTGCTATATATCACACATCTCGTCTTATTTAAAACCATCATCTTTTGGAAAATTATTACATATTTACACCTTATCAACTCAACTACGATGTCTCAATATTACTCAACAGAGAGAATCAAATGTGCAGACTTATTAGACAAACACAAACAAATTATTTACAAATCTAGTTCCGTACGTTTAAAACAACTTGAGAATCTTGCTCATCCATTGAAGCACCTCTATCCTCATTTACCTTTGACACCTTCTACATATCTGTGTCAACATTGTTACAATCGTGCTTTAGAATTGGTGAGTAGTACTGACAATGAATTTATAACGGATAATGAAGTTACCGATAACGTAGTTGATAGAGATGAAGATTTTTTACCAAGTACTCCAGAACGCATTGAAGAATTTAATAATGAAATAAGTACATCTTTCTTAGGTTCTGTATCGCCTCTTAAAAGAAAAAATCTTATACATGAAAAATCAATTGAAAATTACGTAACAAAGAAGAAAAAAAAAATACTTTCAACATTGTCTAATACCCTTGATGTGAAGTTGAACAATGTTTATGACGTTTCTATAACAGCAAATGAATCAACTGTATGCCATTGTACAGAATGGATACAAAATCTTGGTCTAGCCTTGCAAAAGTGTTCTACGGTATCAGAAAAAATAAAAATTCTGACTTTGCTACCTTCATCCTTTACAAAACATGAAATTTTATCTTTATTTCCAGAAATAACAATGTATATGATCAACAAATCGAGAAATCTTGTTAAAGAAAAAGGAATTTATTCAGAACCAGATGCATATTCAGGCCATCCGATTGATGAAAACATGGAAAAAATTGTTATGGAATATTATTTAAATGATGATTTTAATTGTTCAAGACAAAGTCCTAATAAATGTGACGTTGTTACAATTAAAGTTAACAATAAAAAAGAGAAAAAAGTTAAGCGTTTTCTTACTCGAAGTTTAAAAGAGACGTATAAAGTATTTAAAAATGATTATTCAGAATTGAGAATTGGAAAATCGAAATTTTATAGTTTGCGACCAAAGTATGTCTTACTTAGCCCCATCAAAGAAGTTTGTCTCTGTATCTATTGCGCAAATTATGATTTATGTCTTACGAGCTTAATTAATTTTAGAGGGAGTAACGTCACAGAGTTGGATGAAAGTCGGTCACAAATAATAAATGCAACAATGTGTTCTGAGCCATCTGATTTATGTTATTTACAAGAATGTAAACTATGTCCAGGGATTAAGGGAATTACGTTTCATGTTTTAAAACTGCAAGATGTAGAAGGCACAGAAGAAATTACATGTGCTTTGTGGGATAATGGAAACCTGATTAAAAAGACACTATCAATTTCTGCTTTTAAAGATGAACTTTCGGTTTGGACCATGAGGGTTAGTACTCACATGTATGTAAAAAATATACAACGCAAAGCTATAAAAACAGAAAGAGAAAGTGCTAAAAAAGACTCACATCATTTAGTTCTTCAAATAGACTTCGCTGAAAACTGGGCTGTGATTCATAATAAAGCTGTTCAAGGAAATCATTGGGTTAATGATCAAATTTCTATTTTCACAGCAGTCTCTTATCAAGGGGATTCGACACAAAGTTTCGCAGTTATAAGTGATGACCGAAAACATGATTCAGCGTATGCTTTGCTAGCAGTACAAAAAATTATAAAATTCTTGAAAGAAAATTGTTGTGATTCAATTAAAAAAATTACCATCGTATCAGACGGCGCTGCGAGTCACTTTAAAAATCGCTTTCAATTAGATGAACTAAAACGAGCACCGTGTGATATAAAATGGTTGTTCTCTGCTACTGGGCACGGCAAAGGAGCTGTAGATGGTGTGGGTGGACTTATAAAGCATTATGCTACTTCGCATAATCTTCGAGAGCCCCTTGAAGAAGCTATTCAAAACGCAAATGATTTTGCAATACATGTTCAAAAATATACTGATGCTATTAAAATAATACATTTACAAGATGCTGAAATAGAACAATTCAGAAAAGAAAAAAATATTGATTGGCTTACAACTCCAAAGTATCCTGGAATTCAAAAAACTCATATTATGGGTTAAAAAAACATGTGACGATAAAATACATTGTTTGACAGCAAAGACCGCTGATCGTCCGCTTACTGAATTAAGAACAATGAAGCAGAAAAACAAAGGTAGTAAAATAGGTATACAAATGAAAAAAGGTATAAAAATAAAAAATCAAAAAGACGCAAATAACAAATAAATACATAGTTATGTGTACCTGTATATTACATACACACAAAGACAAATACCTTTACATTGACTCTAATATCATTGACTATATATAAGCATTAGGCGTGAAAAATTTGTTTGTGTGTTATCTCATTAGTGATCGCTATCCTAGGGAAAAAGTACCGAATCTCACAAATACGTCTAGCTAGGCATTACCGTCCTCTATCACGACAACAAAAATTGTGCAAAAAAAAAAAACATGGGGTTTTCGAGAAAAAGGCACTTCCCTAAAAAATGAATTTTTCAGTAAAAAGTGCATAGCTCGTGGATTTTTTATTTTTTTTGAAAATGACATTAAGGCCGTTAAAGAGGGCTCAAAACTGAGTGAAATTGTGTGTTACACGTTTAAAAGCTCGAAAAACTGCTGAAACAATAGCAGTCTGAAAATCACATTGAAAATTTTTTTTCTCAATGAAAGAATTTTCTCGGAATTTTTCGGCATCGCTGAACGCATGAAATTTTGATGAAACAAAAAAATAAAAAAACACGTGTAAAATATTTTTTCGAGTAGAACATAAATATTTTTATTTCAACATGATAGGTGAAATAGGCATACGCGGGCTGTCTGATTTGAGATGGATTCGGCCGCATGTTGAATCGTAGATAATCTTCCGAAACATACGGCGACAGCCGATCGTACGAAAAACTGTTTTTCATTTAAGTACGTGAACACTGAGAATTCTTCCACGGTTACTTGAAACAAGATAGGTAAAACTAAATTCTACGTAACATTCAAGCGGAAATTTTATAGAATAAATACATATAGCTGTCATCAGAATCACTATCAAATAAAATATAATAAATTAGTAAGTTCTATGAAATACTCCTATATTCTCTTATTAGCTTTAATTAACTATAAATTATTTACCACAAACCTTTTGTTGTTTTTAGATTCTAAAGAAAATAAAGCCGCAATAGTATAAGCGCCAATGATATGAAAAACTAGTTATCAAAAATTTGTTTATATCCTTTTATATAATTTTGATGCAAAGCCTCTAATTAAACAGTAAATTCTTCCTGTCTAGAAAAATCCAGTCTAGTAAGTATAATTTGAAAAAAGTAAAAAAAAAACTAGCTGTATTTCTTTGTTTTTTAATTAATCCTTCCTATCATCATAACAGATCATAACAACGTGAAATTTGAATTCGCGTATTTTTCGATGTATTTTTGATACTCAATACTAAGTTATTACTCATAACTATAAAAGGAATTAATATTTTTTAATTATAACAGTTTTAGTAAATTTTTTTTATTTTTATTTATTTTTTAAGTAAGTATGTAAACACTTCTGGACTAAAATAATTATGTTTCTAAGTAAAGATTTTTTTAACTTAAAAGGTAACTTTCAAGTTTTACTATTATCGCTTCTTTCTTATTTCCGTATCAATAAATATTTTAAACATTCTGCTGAATCTCCGTCTTATACCTATATATATATATTAATGGGGAAGCGTTGTTGCACTTCGAAGGCGAGCTTTCAAATAGTGTAACTTGACTACAGTAGGTATGAGAATTTTGAAAGAAATTCTGGAACAATATACACTTGATTAGGAATAAAATGAACAACGCAAGTATTATTCTAGTTCTTTATTTATAAGACATCACTTCATACAGGATGATATTCTTAACTTTTGACAATCTTACAAATTATGAACTATCATTCAGTATACATAATCGACTTACCTATCATACATGCGCAACTTTAATTCTGTGAAATGACTCTTAAACCGCCTCTGATCATTATGATTTGAAGATAGATTTAGTTACTATGCTTTGTAACGTCGGAGAAGGTTCCTCTCATAGATGCTCTTTCAACGATACACACGAACTGTATGTATACTGATAGTCGATTTTGTTTGTATAGGGTATAAAATGTAACACTGCAATATACAGCTCTACAGCGAATCGCATTTTAAATAGACATTATTCCTCTTTAAAACTATCCAGTAACTTATTCATTAAATGCATGTATTTGAATCTTAAAGCAAACTTCGCTACAAATGGCACACGAGTACAATACCGAGCTGGCAATTGAATTGGAATAATTTAATATCGTTAAAAGTATAAAACGAGTGTAAAAAAATTTGATTCTTCGAAACAAGTTAAAATAGTTCAACTAATAATTAAACTATCGAGATTGATACTTTATTAAAGCTATTAAAGTAGACATGAACAAGATGATCAAAGGAGAAATATATTTTTGAGAAAACTTTGTGCTAAATAAACTTAACAGAATATCCAACTCTAGTAAAATGTCATTATACTAGTTATCGGAAATTTATGTAAAATTTTAAATTTGGCATTTTTATAATATCATATTATACAACACTAGTACACAATTTTAACGCTAAATAATTCACAAATTATTTAATGCATCTCTATATGTATAAACAACGTTAAGGTTGACATAATTTCTTTAAATAACGGGCCAAATTTCAGCTGACACAAAGCTCTCAAAGTAAAAGTACGACTTTTCTCATCTTAGTCGAATTCCGGCTTACTTACAAATAAATTAGTGTATATACTATACTTATCAATTCTATGTACACTTATATTTAATATAAGAAGAAAAATCACAATATCAAATGTTTGACGAACAAACCTAATAAAAAAACGAGTGTAAGCTTTTTAGCTTTACGCAAAATAAAAAAAACGTGAAAACGTAAAAATGTAAAAATACAGTGCGCAGAAATAACCGATTTTAATGTAAATAAACAATATGGTAATCACACAAAATTCCAATGCAAAATGACCAAAGCAATCAAACTTCATGTACAAAACTAAAAGAAATTCAAGTTTTTATTAAAAAAATTTAATCACTTTATGTCATTATGTAATATCAAATGCAAAGGTATCGATTTTTACATACAAAACTAGAGGTACGGAAAACAAAAACAACTTGTATTACGCAAGTTATAAAGATATTAGAAGCAATCGTACGTAAAAACCGAAACGTCTCTTAATACTTTTCCTGAGTAACTCGTCTTACATCTCCTTCCAGAAAAAAAAAAAAAAAAAAAAAAAAAAAAAAAAAAAAAAATATATATATATATATATATATATATATATATATTTGTTTTTATACACATATAATTTAGAATGCCAACGATCACAAGAGCGAACTGGTCGCTTATTATGTCTTGTCCTTCTTTGTGCGATCGGGCCTCGGCGACTCAGCCTCCTCTTCGCTCTTACCGCCGTTGTCCTCCTCCTCTTCCTCCTCTTCTTCCTCTTCTTCGTCTTCATTGTTGTGCTTGGAATCTTCGTCGGTGTACTGTACGCTGCTACAATTCGTTTGGTCTTCGGGATCTTCGACGATTTCCTGCTCTTGATCGAGAAAGTCGGTCGGGACAAACTCCATCTGCTCTTCAGCGTAGTTTGTCGAATCATCGTTATCTGAAATAATATATTTTTTTATATTATTATAACTAATACTTGAACAAACTTTTGTTGTTACCTACTTCTTAAAAATAAATAAATTTAAAGCCAAAGCTTTTTAATTTTACAAATCAAAGAATCACCTTTATACTTTTATAGTACTTATCACAAGACGTTCAATATCCTTACTTTTTAACTTTGTTGTAACTTAAAGTGTTCGATACCTATTGATATCAGTATTATGTGTACTTTATGCGCGGTTGTAATTTTGATAGCATTTGCAACATTAAAAATTCAGATATTTAAATTTCGAAAAAACTAATATATAAGGCAAAATAATTAAAGAAGTAATGTGTAAAAAGTTAGGAAGTGATATTAATTTTAAAGGTACAATCAAATCAACTTAATTTCTATTTATAGTTTAATTTTAATATATTTTAATTTTTAAACAATTTTTATATGCATGCGTATTTGCAGAGAAAGAAATTTTCAAGTAGATAATTTTAAGGACGAATTCGTGATTCAGAAAAAATATGTGTAAACATAGATGTGGGCGAACGAGAATTTTTTTAGCACGAGCAGTTTCATGAGTCATATGAAAACTACTTCGCGTTTCTCTCTATCCCAAGCTTACAAAATTTTTAACATAAAATATGTCCTTTCTATATATAAAACTTTACACAACCATTTCTAAAGCTTGAAGTAAATACGAATCGAATTTTAACCTGTTTAAATTATGCCAGTTTCAGTAAAATTTCTTACAGTAATAAATACTGGAAATAATAAGTAATATATTGATTAAATTAAAAGTAATCTTCGTACCTATGTCGGAGCCGGCGTCAGCGAGATCAAGGTCGTCTCCGCCAGGATCGTCCTCTTCGTGCATCGCAATGATACTCTCAAAGTTTGGCGAAGTCGGGCAGCTATCGTCATCGTCATCGTCCTCGCGATTTGCCTCGGTGATGTGATGATAGAGTGCGTCACCTGGACTCAGAGGTATATCCAGCGGCTCAAGTTTGACAGTTGGTGACGACGTATCCTTCTGACGTGTAGCGTTAATGGTCGATTGTTCCTGCTGAACTTGTTGCGGTGGCGTCACAGGACGCTGTAGACGAATCTTCGTAAAGGGTCGAGCCTCCGGCACTTCTAATGGCACCAAACGGCGCTTCTGAGCACGTTTGGGGCTCGCAATGTGCAATGTCGAGCTCGCGTTTGCAGTAGTTGTACTGGCGGAAGAGGATGAAGCGGAGGGCTTGGTGTCTTTGGTTACACTGGGCACGTGGCGACTGATCACCTGGTGAGGAACTGTAGCTTTGGGCTGAGGAATTAGGAGCGGTGGCTTTGGGCTCTGAAATTTCAAAGTTTATATAAAATTAAATTTAATTGAAAAAACAGTAAGAACCAATAACAATTTACATAGCTTCTATGTATTTAAGACAAAAATATGTTGAAAATTGTTTTCCGATTCAAATTATTTTACAATTTTTTTAAAGAACCAACAACATTTTATTTTTTACAAATTTAAAATTTTGAATAATTATGCTTATTGACAATGTACGTATAAACGCTCTTATTTGTCTATGAATCGTATAATAACATTTTTGATGCACTGTGCGCAAAATTCAATTTTCTATGCCTGCTTAGCGTGCACAAAATACCGTACTTTTCCGCACTAGTGCTCACAATAAATGCAACAAAAAGCTAATAGGAGATACAAGAAACTATAGGATATAGAAATTCCCGGAAATCCTATTCTAGTAAACACTCCACTCATTTCTGCCTGAGCGCAGAATATAAACAAATTTGGCTGCATGCGTTTATTATCATTTCTTTGTTTTGATTAGTCATTATCCGGTTCTATTATTTTTTAATTATTATTCGTATTAAAGTGGAAGCAAAAATCCCGCATACGCATTAAACAAAAACAAATTTTTTAGCAATATATTTTTAAGATTCCTTAACTATTTTTTTAAGAGCAAGTGACTCTGGACTTCCTCCCATCTCCTAACAACTTTCCTCCTTTTTCCTTTACCATTGATTCTTATGTCGAAGCCCGCAAAACTCTAACGAAAACTAGCATTATTCACGAGTATGCGTCGAACACAAGCTGCACGATTCGCAAAATTGCGTTAAAAAGTAGCACGATTCGCAAGTTTGCGACGAAAACTAACGCGATTCGCGGTAACTGCGCAAAATTTCGAACGCGAATCAAGAATTATTTTTCTTTCTTACCTAAATCAAAGCCCATCACGAAAATTTTCAAAATGAATACAAAGAAATCTATAATTTTTCTCATTACCAACGCAATCTTCACAATAAATTATTTTAAAAATCTAAAAAATAATGTCGGTGTGTGTGTGTGTATCTTTGTCACTGTGTAGCCTAAACAACGTTAATTATTATTACTGTGAGTATTTGAATGTCTATTAAAATATAAAAAAAATATAGATAAATTGTGAATTATTATTCTGAACCTTCAAACATGCAGATATTAAGAATAAAAACAAATTGTTTACCGTATCGTAATACTACTATTTCTCGTAATCTTCCGAATCGTGCTAGTTTTTGTCGCAACTTCGCGAAACGTACTAGTATTTGCAATAAACGCTGAAACGGGATAGTATTCGTCGGAACCTGAATCGTGTTAATTTTCGTAGGAGGCGTCGATATAATGTAATATTGAATATCTATATCACAATTAATCTACATAAAGGTATATAGATGTATAACAAATTTTTGCATAAAAAAATAGTACGCGATACACACGCACAGGCATTTCCTAGGGGGATAGGTAACACTTGTGTTGTGCGCTTGTATTACAATGTGTTATTACTTACGTTTGAATTACTTGGACCGGCCAAGCCTTTGACTTGTAGGGCCTCGGCAGCAATGAGGAGCTGAGGAAGCTTATCCTGTGTAACGTTTACCTCCCCGCGGTACATGAACTTGACTAGTGCCTCAACTTCCCAGAATTTGAGGTCTTTCATGAGAATGATAGGATGCTGGCAGGGATTCTCGCGCAACAGCTGAGCGAGATAATTGCTGCACGACGAGAGGATCATCTTGTGGCACTTGAGCGAGCGACCCTCACAGGCGAGCGTCACATCGACAAACTGTTCGGTGTCCAGGAGAGACGGAAAGCTGTGCTGCATATTACTGTGATAACTATTCCATCTTAGGCAGACCTATGTCAGAAAATGAGGACGTAAGTATTATTGACCGCATCCATGTTTACAAACTAATATCTTCTAATATAATAAATGAATTGATTCGAGCTAATGGTGGTTCTTCACAATCTACTATTTTAGAAAAATTAAATGTTGGAATTGGTACATTAATTATTCTCATCAATTTCTTTTTAGGATAAGGATCTGTTTTAAAAAATAGCATTCTGTGCTCAATTAAATTAATCAAATAAAGTCAATTTACAAAAGCTCAATGACTAATTAGTCAAAATGAATATATATATAAATAAACTGAAACTAACTGTCGGAACATCGCTTAATCCAAATTTAAGCAATGTTAAAAATGTGCTCATTTATGTATGCAGTTATGAGTTTAAGTTTGCTCATGTCTTTGAATATTTGAGATATTTAGAATGATTTGAAAAGAACTATTATAGTTTTTATTTTCTATTTTATACTCGTTTATAGCGGTTATTCTCGTGTTTTATCTTTTGTATTAAAAGGGCTTAAACCCGGTGATTGTAAATAAATAATTAAATAAACAAAATTAAGGATTCAACAAAAATTTTTGAAAATATGTAATACATATCAATCGAATATTTCCTACCAGACATTTTTGAAAAAATCGATTTTTTGACTTAAAAATGACGTATTGTGATCCTCAAAGCATATTCCATCGACATTTAGATTTACAAAAATCATAGAACGCCAGCATAACCGTTAATCCAATGCTAGACGCGCAGTAAGCATCATCAGTATTAAACTTTAAACATGTTTTTCTCAGGACTAGGTTTTTGAAATCGGCTGGCAGTAGAACTCGATAAATTCGTATCCAATTTACTTGAAATTTTTACTATAAGCGTTTCAATATGATTCGCTAGTGTAGTACGCACGATTATTATGATTCATCAATTTTCTTATGGACAAAAAAGTTCAATTTTTAGCTGAAAAATAATTTTTTTTTAATCTGTCATCATTTTTTAAAAAATCAATATTTTTCAATAATCGTGTGTACTTTACTAGCAAAACTAATGTAGAAAATAAAAAATAAATCTATTTTAGTCTAGGTGGAGAATTACAATAGTTCTGCTGCCAATCGTGGAGCACCTCCAAAAGTACATGCCTATCTTCTACATATTACTAAGCCGCCATTTGAGTTAAAAATTAAATGAATTTTTTTTTTGTGTGTATTTACATATTTTTTTGTGTTTAATACATATATGGTAAATCCCCCAAAAAATGTTGTATTTTAAAAAATAAAATTTTTAAACACAGAAAGGAAACATTTTTGGGTCTTGTGGGTATAGATGTAACCCCTTAATCAAAAAGTTTTGATATTTGTCTCTTTCTATCAAGGACTATTGAGTATTATTCTAATACATTTGAACAATATTCAAAATATAATAATTTTTGAGAAGATTATGCCTACCTCTGTGGGCTGCTGTGGCAATATAGTTTGAGGTACTGTTTGCTGAGTTCCTGGCACGCTCTGGCGCACGGGCATCTTGATCGTCGTTGGCGAAATATGCTTCATCTTCAGCGGTATCGTCTTCAGTACGAGAGTCTTTGTGGTTCTTATTGGCAGCGGCTGCGGCTGCGGCTGCGGCTGCGGCTGCGGTTGCTGTTGTTGCTGTTGCGACTGTGATTGAGCTTGCGCTGGCTGTTGCTGTTGTTGCCGCTGTTGTTGCGAGTTTTGAGTCGACAGAGGCGCTGGCGCGATTTGCCGCATTTGGCGCACTAGAGTTTGCGTTGCCAGTCGTAGAGCTTTAGCTGAATGCGTTTGCTCCTGATCCCGTTTAGCGAAATCGCTCATCACTGTAATTTGGAGGGTTTTACAAATTAACGGATCATTTATGAATTTGTTTTTTAGAATTCTATCTTGTATTACATATATGCAAGTGAAATGAAGTCTTTTTATATTCATTTTTGAGAAAATCTTAAATTTAAATTGAGATTTAGAATTATTTCAAATATGATTGATTTATATAATCATTGGTAAATACGTTTAATAATTGCAAGTTCGAAAATTTGATTTTTGCAGATGTCATGGAAATTATTGATAAATTATTACGAAAGCTCTAGAAGCTTTCAACTATCCACCAAACACCGTATGATAAACCTACTATTTGTTTCAACAAAGTTATAGGTAAGCAGATTCAAATGGAATCTACAAAGCCATTTGTAACTTTGTTATATTTTAGCCTGTTTTCATTTCGAATTTATCAAGTTAATCCATTGATGGGGACTCTTTAATTTCACCAGTATTTCTACTTTGAACCTAACAAACTCTGTATTTCATCAAATTACCATGATATCTTCTCCCAACGAGTCTACCCCCGTGATGTACCCTCAGATGCCGGTGCAGATTCGTCGTTCCGCACTGCCTCGGATTCGCGCCTCCTCTAACAACTACAGCCCCGCACAGTCTACACTGTGCCCTCAGCGGGTCGTTCGAGCACAAGTCGAAGTGCGCCCAGACCGCACTGGGGTTGGCCATAGCTCGCAAACTACGCGAGTGAGAACGAACTCGCGTTAGAATAGGATACGAGCTGCTTCTGGAACTTCCGCCACCCGATGTCGTCGTCGTCGTAGTAGTACTGCCTTGCTCGATCAGGCTGTTCTCTTCAAAGAAGTCGTCGCAATCGTCGATGTCTTCAGGTTCTTGCTTTAGGGTGGGAGTAGAGATTTTCTTCTCTTCTTCAGGTTCCGATTTGGTGGTAGCAGGGGTAGTGATGGTGGTAGTGGTGGTGGTGGTGTTGCTACTGCTGGGGCTGAAGGCGGACTTGCCGTTGCGCATACACGAGGCTGTCTTGGCGGCGCGTTTCGAGTCCGAGGACACGAGGCTGCTGCGACTGCTGCTTTTGAGCGACATCCTGAGTAGGTGTGCACGTGTTCATAAGTACAATGTTTTTAGGTTGGGGAACGGTTCATGTAGGTCGGTCACCGAGTACTTTCTTATGTCAATAGAAAAAACGATTTTTAAAATATAATGGTACTTTTATCTAAAGATCCTCATATAATTCAATGTATTTTTATTGGGATAAAAGAGTCTATATAGAATTATGATCTTATACCGAACGTTTCCGTTTTATCTTTTTTTCTAGTATTTCAGTAACTGTTTTTGGCATTCAGTATTCTTTAAGTTATTAGGAAACATGAATAATAATTATTATCATTATTTCGGAAATTTTGAAAACAAATTTATGTAACAACATAGAATCGAGGTAAAAGTTTGTAATTGGCTCTGACATTATTTAAAATATTTAATACATTAGGTGGAATAATAAATATCTATAATAAAGATCAAAAGTACAAGGTGATCGATATTTATCTTTTCATAAGATTCGAATTTGTAGTGAAAAAGTTAATCTTTCAATGATATTAAATATTAAACGATGTTATTACAATGAAAAAATAATTTAGTAAAAATTAGAAATAGTTTTATAAAAATTACTATACTATATAGGAAATTGTGCCAACAACATAGCAATTTGTGATAGCGTTATGAGATAGTATCGTAATTGTTAAAGAACTGTTTGTAATTTTTATCAAATTTTTTTCTTGGTGTATTATTTAAAAAAAAAATTTTACAGAAAAAAATATGTTTAAAAGTCAAAATGGAATTGACTTAATAATATTTGGTCTTTACCTTTGTCTTTCGAAACTTTTGTTCATATTTCACTCTTAAATCATTGACTTGATATTGTACTCTTAAGTCAATAAGAAGTAGAAGTTACCTAGAAGTAACAAAGATTCGTTGTTATTATTAACAACAGGAAAGGTTTTTCCTTACTTATGTTAAGAATGCAGAGAAATGATAACGTTTTGCCGACCGATTTCGTCTTGCTTCTCAAATAAAAAGATTTTCTTCATTATTATATTATAAAAGTAGAAAATTCGAAAATTTATTTGCCCCGTATATAGTTTATAAGCTTTAAATTGAACTTTCAATTGATGAAACAAACAAATGAAAAAATCACGACTTAAACATTTGAGCGAACAAGGCGCACGAAGAGCGAAAAATCGGCTTCCATTATCACTTCTCCAGGCACCTATATGTTAAAAATAGCAAAAGCACATCCACGCCTCAGACTGAAGCGGCAGCGCGCAATCGACTGACAAAGCCGCGAGTCGCGAGTTCACGTGCTCCGGCGATACAACCAACAGCGAGCTGCGATCACCGCCAACAGAAATCGTCGCGCGCGCGCGCGCGACACGGCGTGGCTTATCGGCTTCCGCCGATCTTTTCCGAAAGCTCATCGTCGCAACGTTGCTGGTCGCGCTCGCCAGTGCGTACATATATATATATCTGTATCCGTGGTCGCCTCGCGGTCTATAAAAAGCAACGAGACTGCGGCAGCGGCGATGGCGTCGTCGCCACGATAATTTCCCAGGCCGCTCCGAGCCGGAATTCAGGCGCACACGTGCGATGGCGCGATGCAAATGTGTGCCCGTACTTCGTCGGCTGGTTAGTTAGATTTTTATATATGCGTGGGCTTTGTGTGAATCGGCGATGGATTTATCAGTGTTGATGATTTTCAAATAGATAACGATGCGCGTGGCATGTGCGTTTGTTATCGCAAAAAGACAGAAGAATAAGTTTAAGTCATTAAGACGTGAATCAGATCGTATGCGCGATGCACAAGTTGACTCGTTCGGTTTATTTTAAATTATCATCTCAATGAAATCGAATATCGATTTATCCATTTTAACGGGAAAGGACTCGATTATTTTTCATTCATTTTTTTTTTATTATTTATTGAATTTATGTAGATTGCACGCAGTTTGCGTGGGATTCAAAAAGACAAAAGACTTTGAGTGAATCACTCGCTATTTCTGATAGGCCGTTCTTTAAATCGGAAGCACTTTAAGAAAAGAAATAAAAATGAGTTTTTTTGAACGTAATCCAAGATACAGTCCTTAAAATGCCGATTATTACCTCCCAGCTGCTGTAGACCTAGTAGATTTATGTAACCACGATGAAGAAAATAATATCCCTCTTTGAAAAGCTTCAGTGACATACACGGGCCATTAATTAACATTTCAATCCCCTTCCTCAACCAATCAACGTTATCGTTCAGCCCGCGGCCAAAGAAAAAAATTAAACAATCATTCTTTTGTTTTCGAAAGCACACAAAACAACGCCTGGAATACATATACCTACATCGGGCGCGCTATTTTCTTTTGCACTTCCAAAAATACGGACATACGCGGCGTGCGCGCGCAGTCTCCCTCTCGATTTGCCAAATCGGAGTTTCGGGGAACGAGCGAGTGGCTAGGCCAAGAAGAGAGCCGCGAACTAACGATCGCGCTTGAGAATCCTGAAAATTAAAATCGAAGAGGCTGCCGCTGTAGGTACACGCGTCAGCTTGTGCGAAATACACTGTCGAGCCGATATCCAGAAATAACGTCGGGCAAAAGGCGCGCGCGGGCTTTTCCTCGCTCGCAAGAGCGCGGGAATCCTCGATCAAGTGTGGATGCGATTTCGGAGTTCAGTATATTTTAAATGTATTTGTGGCAGTGTAAAGTCATGCTGGGTGTTTTAAAGACTCGAGAGATTGGTTAATCTCTTGTTTTGGATGTGAGGAAATCAAACGAATGCACTGGTGATAATGTTGTTGCGTTACTATTGATATAACCACGCTTAAACATGTTATAAGGGTCCCCTTTTTTAGAATTGTACTTCATTATTATGTAGAATGACTACAATGGACAGAGTTTTGACGTGAATCCGAGAGAATCCAAATTGAACAATACAAGCCGCAGTGTCACCTACGCACGTGATTTTCCTTAGCAAAACAAACAAAAGTATTACGAAAATAACATACTCGCTCGTATAATACACGGTAGAATAAAAAGGAAAAATTCCGCGTGGTAAGGTCGTGGACTTTAAACGCATGGTGGTGTAAGTATATCTGGCGTGACAGTTGCTTTCACACAAAACATACTTCGCACGATCGTTATCTACACAACGGAGCAATCATTTGTTATCCAAGCGTCAAATTAAACATCCCACGAAGTATACGCAGCAACCCGTTGTTTTTATAAACTGTTTTACACTTCTGATCGACCCTCACTGGAAGCACGTTAATTAAGTCACAAGTAACGGCCGCGTGTTGACTCCACACATCACATAAATCCACGCCAAAGCAACACCCTTCCCTAATCGTTAAAAGCGACACTCCTTTTTCGGGAAAGCATTGTCTCGTCACGCGTAAAACTGCACAGCATCATTCTCGTACAATGCAGAGGTGTCAAGCTCGCCTCTGCACGACGAGGCTACTCCGCAGAAATCGCCATATCGTGCGCACACGCGACGATGGCTTTGCCTTCTACCGTTCCCCCCTCGAAAAAAGTGCGTCTGCGTCGCACGCGCGCGCGCGTTCGCCCGAGGCCTGCGCGCGAAAGAGGGAGCGAGAAAGAAGACGGAGCTGCCGTCGAATAATCGTTATCGGCAAAATAAGCGCGCTCTCTCTCTCTCTCTCGCGCGCGCGCACATGCACACACGTAAACACACGCCTACGCGCTTTTTATCCCTTCTCTCTCTCGCACTCGTCGTCGTTCGTCGTTGCCGGCGCATTCGCATGTACGTGTATCTTATGCGCGCGTGTGAGTGCGTATGTACTGTATACTGACTGCTCCGTTTAGCCGGCACGCGAGAAAGACGGACAG
This sequence comes from Torymus aiolomorphi, assembly GCA_036365515.1. Lineage (NCBI taxonomy): Eukaryota > Metazoa > Arthropoda > Insecta > Hymenoptera > Torymidae > Torymus > Torymus aiolomorphi. The sequence goes on from CM070874.1 coordinate 95,959,702, forward strand.
ATGAGCCACTCTATCGCTCTCGCAGACACTGCACGGGCACACACAACTACCTCGTGGCGTCGTCCGAAATTATACGTACACGCACACTCGGGCTCAGAATTTTCCACCTCGTTAACAGCGATAAAAAAAACATCCTAACTGTCCACTATGGGCTAGCTTGGTATACCTATTTACCCGTTAATTAGACATCGGTACTGATAAAAGAAAAACAACGTCCTTTACGAGGCACACAACTGGGCACGACCCGTCGCGGTGCGCGCGCTCGGCTACTGAAATTTTCGCCAGCGGCGGCGGCGGCCACGGCGTCGGCGCGCACACGGCCATCCCCACATATATACATCTCGCTCGTTCGCGCGCGCGTCGCTCTCGCTCTTTCTCTCTCGCTCTCTGTATCGACCGATCTCGAGACACACAGGCTCCGCGGGAGTGGGCTTGCTCCGTCTGTCTCTCTCTCCCGCTTTATCCCCCCTCCAGCGCACACTACGCGGTCCGGGAAATCGAGAACCGTTGCCGCAGAGCGGAGGGTGCGCGATCGATTTTCCACCAGGTGTTCCTGCCCCGCCGCTCGCGCGAGCTATATCCGTCCCTCCAGATTTATATGTGCGCGGAGAGCGAGAAGAACAACGAGAGAGACAGAGGGAGAGGACTGTGCTTATTTAGGAGGGAGAGACAGAGCGAGAGAGAAAGAGACCGGCAATGGTATAGGAAGCGACCGGTCCGTGCCTAAAACTAGCCGATCTCTGGCCTGCCTTTCTGTGTGGGTTCGCGAACAAAAGCAAACCTTCCTTGCCTGCTCGACTCTCTCTCCCTCCTTCTCTATCCCTCCCTCACTCTCCTCTTTCGCAGGCGTGGATGTGCTGATATATATAAACGCGCACGCGGGCGCAACACTGCTGGAACGAGCGATGAATCAGAAGCGACATTTACTCTTTTTCACGTCGATATCCTCTCTCGCGAAAATCGGCACTGTCCCACCTCCGCCGCACACTGCACTGCGCACAATTGCTGCTGCTGCTGCTATATATATATACTTATTGCTGAATGCCGGGGAAGCGGACGCGTGATGCGGTCGGAGAGCGCGAGCGCGGAAGGACGATTTCTTCCCCCGAGCCGAACCCGGCCACGACTAAAATCGAAATCGGTGGCGGCGCGGAGCAGCCTGTCGCGGCCCGAGCCGCGCGCCGTTCGCGCATGTGCGCCCGCGCGGAAGCAGCAGCAGCACAGCCGCCGGTCGTCGCCGTCGACGTCGACGAGCGAGCGGGCGAGTAGCGCGCGATATGGATGTCATCCGGCTTACACGCACGCGCGCCAGCTCGACCGAGCGAATGAGTGCGAGATACCGAGGCGAGACACATTGACGAAGGTTGTTCCACTCAGAGTACTTTTTCGTTGAGCCTTCTGAGACCTAACAAGCACGTAAATTGAGTTTAAATTTAAATTATATGTAGTTGAAGGCTGTTTTATATGTTGTAAAGGCTCTTTTGACGCGCTAACAGAATGTGATTAATTGCCAGAAAATGTAGTCTGGAGGCAAATTCTCCATAATGGAGTTACTCTAATATGGTGATTTCAGAAAGACATGTTTGGTTGCCTTGGGAAGCCAAGTTAATTAGAACAGATGTTTTCTATCGACGCTACGTAGAAATGTGTAAACGCTACTTTTCATTGCATTCTTGTTTTCCATATTAAAATGTAACTCGAAAAAAAGTGCTCCATTACAAATTTTCAAGCTTTCGCTTTATTTTGATTTCAACCCAATAAAGATCGTGATCAACCTTTCAAATTAAAACAGAACATTTTTCACTTGTCGTATTTTTTAGCTCCAAAATTCATCACATCCGACTATAGTCGTCTGCGGCCGAACTTTCTCTCCCATTCGTCCACTTTTTTGTCCGATCGTATTGTATAAGAGACGATCCCGCATCTTCTTCCCATCCGTACATACTCACACACACACATATATATTTACGCACACGTTCGCACGTATCTGGCTCACCCTCTCGAGCCGTGTGTGCACGCGCGCGTAGCTCCTCGGCGTCGTTCGCTCCTGTTCTTTCACAATTTCACAAGTATATTCTATCCCTTCCTTCGCTCGCATATTTTCTCCCCATTACACGTCCGGCCTCCGCGCGCGCGTGTCTGTGCCTCCATTATGAAAACGCTTTGCGTGTATTGTACACACATACATTTACTCTCACTCCTCTATTGTTGGCTTCGGTCTCGAACCGCGAGAGAGGTTGGCCCGACATTCGCGTGCTACACGCACACATGTCGTGGGCACAAAGGTTTTGACGAAAGAAGAAATGCTTAACCGAAAATTTGAGCCGCCAACGTACGGCGGGAGTTGTTCACAACGTTTGAATTTGTTTGAATGGCCGGAAGGAGATTTTATTGCATGAACATTTTCCGTGCAGCAGTATATAAAAGCGAATTTTTAATAACATGGTGAAAATATTTTATCACGTTATACTATTTATTTTTATTCAGCGGCTGCATGAAAAATTTCATTTAAATTTCTGTTGGATACTGAGTTTTCAATAATTCGATAATGATAGCACTTTACAGTGATTTTCATTGTTAGGATTGCTTAGTGATTTCAGCTCGTTTCCGCCCATCTTCCGTTCCATTTCATTTCCTCTCTATGTTTACCTCTCGATGTAGTATACCTTTATGCACTCATACCGGAAAATATTATTTTGTTTCTACTAGTAATATAATGTTAATTATAGCAGTGAATTCGTTTCAGATTTATAGATTAATATGACAAAAAAATATAAAAAATCGATTAATTGATTATAAAAATGTACACCTGAATAAAAGGGAACTTCTTATTAATTTTCAACAAACACTTTTTAGTCATTTGTATATATAATTATGAGAGTTCAATTAATAGTAGTTAAATAATTAAATAATAATATTTATCATTTGTCATTAATAATTAGCTAAATTGAGTAAATACGATTCATATAATGCGTTATGTAATTACCGGGCAGAATTATTCTATGTTAATTGGTACCAATTTATGTACTAACGCGAATTAGTATGTGTAACATCTTTTTATGTATATATGTATGAATTATATCTAAATTCAAGTATGTAGAATTTTCTATATTTATGGCATTTTTTTTTTAATTCAATCCAATTACAGCCATTACAGGTTAAATGAAAAATAAAATATAATTATTAAATTTCCTGTAAACTCTAAATAATGTCCATAAATATGTAAATATGCATGTAGAAAAAAGATAATTTTATCTTTAGTGTTTGATAATTCTTAATTCAGTAAAGTGTATTTTCCAACATTTTCGTAATAAACAAATCTAATATGAGATGAAGTATTGTATCATAATGGGGACGATCGTGTCAAATTATTGAATGATCCATAGTAAAATGATAAATAACAATTTTTAGATAATAATATATAACCTAAGATGGCTTGAGCGTGAAGAATCGTAACGTGCAGGAACACTGTGACTATAGACCCCACAGACTGTTTTTCAGATAGGATTGAAATAAAAAGGTGCCCTCTAAATTTTACATATGATAAAATATAAAATTGACATAGGGCTTTTCTCGTAAAATAATTTTTAATAAAAGTTTCGAACGACACTTCCACATAATGGAACTAACGCGATAAGGCTACATCTCGTCAACATTATCAACGCGCAGGTCCAATACTAGGTCAGCAATGCTAATGATTTAGCTTTTAAGTTTATGAATTACATAATATTATTTTTTATGTTCTCTTCATTAATCTGTCTATTCTTCTCCATTAGTCTGTAAGTCTTTCACCATTAAAAACATATGTATAGATACGTATAAATTGTTCTACTGTTACCCTTAAGATTTTCAGAAAATTTTCTTGTGACCTTAAGTTACGTATATCAAGAATAATTAAACGTAATTGAAAGATTATTTAAATATATTCTTAGAATAAATTTATCCAGCAATAACGATAATACATGGGCGGCTACAACGCAACAAGCCTATACTCCCAACTCCTCCCTCGGCCTCAGCGAAAACATCATCCCTCCAGCGTCGTATATCTCTCCCTCTCTTGGGCGAGAAAAGAAAAGTGGGTAGCTTTATACTGCGCCGAAAGAGGGAGGGAGGGATAGAGCTACATAATACGGCTGGCTCGATCGACGTACTAACCGGGCGCTGCACATACGGCCGCAGCGAGTGACAATTCGAATCGATCGTTATATGTATGCTCGCCGGTCCGCTCCCTCTCTTCTCTTTTTACGAGACGCGTGCGCGCGCGCAGCTGGCGCACACGGAGGATCGGTTGTTTCGCGCGTGCGCGCGCGCGGGGCGATCGTGGATCGCGATACAGCACGATTTCGCCGAGGGGTTGCGTCGACCAAAGTATACACATAGTGGTAGTATAGGGTGGCAGTTATACGCTGCCGCTGTGTTTCTGCAAGGGAGGGGGGAATAAATGTTTTTGTGCGATGCTTTCGCTAGGCTACGCCGTTGCGTATATAGAGAGGGCTCGGGGTTTATTGAGTTTTTGGAAACGATGTCGTAGCTAATTTGATATGTTGCTGTGAGCTTTTGGTAATATGGATGAATCTGATAATTAATTAAGTACATTCAACATACGTATAGGTATATAGTGTTAATAACAGACGCCTTTCCAATTCTATCATGAATAGCTTTATAATTTATTCATTACGTGGGTATATGGCTGATCCTGAAAATGTCTTTGGGTATACGTTGATTGAAAAATATATTTAAAAGGTTGTTCGTTATTGAAAATAAAGATATTTTATTTTTTTAAATATTTTGATCGTTCAGGTACTTGTACTTTTTGCTCAAATAACACTTTAATATATTAAAAAAATTTAATTACACAACTCTTATAAATTAAAAATATTTAATAATCTAAGACTTCATTTCACTTGTTTAAAATCATAGGTTTAACTATGCACGAATGTGAAGTTGTCAAATAAAAATTAAATATACAAGTATTGTTTAAAATACATAAAAACTCACCAATCGATGACTTCTCGTTATTCGGTTGGACGGACCTGATAGTAGCAGTTGTGTTTACCGTGGATGTATTCAGTGTTCCATCTGAACAATCATAAAATCAAGACAACGTGTAAATAATACTTTTGTTTGTCTAGTCATACATCTTTTAATGAAATGCCTTATAATTGTTTTATTGTAATACAAAAATTCTTGTTATTATTTAAAATTTCTAATAAAGGCAAAATAGACTCTTAAAATGTATGAAGAACAGCCGTAAACCCTTACCTAACTGGCATGTGAATTTCGTTATTTTTTCATTTAAGGTGGCTCCGGCGTTATATATATGTATATAAATATACAAATTTTTTACGATGCTTAGTTCACATGTTATAATTTGAGAAACAATATAGTATGAAAAAAGGGTTCTTGAAGTAAAAAAAAAGTTTTCCAAAGAAATTTAAATATTGTTAAAGGAGATATCGCCAATTGAAAAAAAATCAACAAAACCAATAAATCTTTTTCATTTTTCATCCGATTTTAATTTGCAAGGTCTCATTTTATTCCTTGTACAATTTTAGGTGGCGTTACCGATGTGAACATTGAAAAAATTTTAAAACCTAGATAGATACATCCAATTGTCTATAGGTTCAGGTATGCTTCTTAGAGAGTTGAGTTAAACAAATAGTTGTATCTTTGCAGGTTTTTAAAATTTTGCCATTTTCAAGGAAATTGTACAAGGAACAAAATGAGACCTTGCAAATCAAAATCGGATGAAAAATGAAAAAGATTTATTGGTTTTGTTGATTTTTTATTCAATTGGTGATATCTTCCTTAACAATATTCAAATTTTTTTGAAAAAATTTTTTTTTGTTACTTCAAGAACCCTTGTTTCATATTATATTGTTTCTCAAATTATAGCATATGAAGTAAGCACCGTAAAAAATTTGTGTGTGTGTGTGTGTGCGTGCGTGCGTGCGTGTGTGTGTGTGTGTGTGTGTGTGTTAGGGGAATACCCCCTACTCGCTCCGCTCGTTAACCCCCCCTTTGACAAAAAATAAGTAACATTCTTGGTTGCAAGGCGAGTTGTAATAGATATTTTTCATATGTTATATGAATTTAAACATGCAACGTAACGCTTAAGAGAAGCTTTCAATTCTTCTTTTTTTATTGAAACGACAAAAAAGTTTCCAACGTCACCTTTGAGGTACTATTAACAGACGCGTTGGATTTTTATTTAAAGTGGTATCCTTCGCCAATAGCCCTACATACCCACTTCTCCTATTAAAATATATTACAAATAATCGTTTAAGGAATAGCTTAAAGGAATTCTCTCGATTTTGAATAAGAAAGCAGATTTTAATAAAATTTGAAGGACTGGTTAGTATAACTCTTAAAATAACTAAGTTAAATTTTTCGAACCAAAAGGTACCTAGGAAGTAAGATATTGATGTTTTCGTTTAAGTAATTTAACCTGGAGTCTTATGGGAATTCGCACAAATTTACGTGTTTTGCAGGGCATTAACAGTTGTTTGTAATAAAAAAATTTTCATCCAAAGATAAGCATGCGACGAACGATTATTGCTCTTAAAAAGTATCATTGCATACCTCTATGTATTAAAAAAAATTTAGTAAATTAAAAAACGGTACATTTAACGTCGAAAAATGAGTCAAATCAGCTTCTTTAGGAAACTTGTTATTGATCATTCAGACGAATAGAATTGTTTTGTTTGGATGTATAATTATTAATTAGTTAACCAGTATTTGTAAGACTTTCTTGAACAACATTTACTTTGTAAATTAACAAATAGATCAATGGACCTCATTTTCACTAGTTTGGTATCGAGAGAATTCCCTTAATGTTGAAACAAAGCACATATATTTTTCGCTGATCGTTATAACCGATAATGGTAATGTTATAGACTTACAGGAAATCTTATTTTAAGGAGGAGCTTTAAATTAAAGACGGGTTGCATAGTATAATGTGTTATACTTACACTTGCATTGAAATTAATTTTAATTTTATTGGATTGGATTTATATTTTAAGGGGGAGCTACAAAATTAAGGAGGGACTGCACAGCGGCAGGGGTGAAAGTTTTTTGTAAATTGACGCTTAAGAGAAGCTTTCAACTCAGAACATTAACTCAATTAATTTTTAAGTTAATCCATTTGCAAATATATTGAAGAAGATATATTGTGTTCTATTTTTTTCACATCACCTTGAAGGTAAATAGAAAGATGCGTTTTATTTGTAAGTGGTATCCCCAGTAGCCTTAATCGGCTGTCTATGTCACTAAAATTTTGAAAAACATCAATAAGGTAAAACTGAAATTATATTAAATAAATTTTATAAATTGAATTGTCTTACAATTACCTGATTTAATTTAGTGCTTCTTGTTTCAAAACTTTCTGAAAATTGTTTCCATTTTCCATTTTATATCCATTCCATTTCATCACATATAATTTTGATGTATTCAAAATTTTAAATTTTCGAAACTTCTAATTTTGCTTGTGCCCGACTCTGTCTCTACGTCTCCGTCTCTACGTCTTTGTCTCCCCGTCTCTGTCTTCACGCGCCTATTTCTACGTCTCTGTCTCCACGTCTCTATCTCTACGTTTCTTTTTCAACGTCTCTGTCTCTCCGACTCTGTCTCTATGTGTCTGTCCCTCCGCCTCTGTCTCTACGCTTTTGTCTCCAGGTTCCTGTTTCTACGTTTCGCGCTCTAATCTCTCTCTCTCTCTCTCTCTCTCTCTCTCTCTCTCTCTCTCTCTCTCTCTCTCTCTCTCTCTCTCTCTCTCTCTCTCTCTCTCTCTCTCTTGAACTTTATAACATTGCCACTGTCGGTTACAGTGATCAGTGGAAGATATATGTGCTTTATTTTTCCACTAATCTATTCCTCAAAAATATATTTGTAACATATAAGATAAGTGTTTATGTAGAGCTATTGGCGAAAGATACCCACTTTAAATAAATATCCAACGCTTCTGTTAAGGTACATTTAAGGTGACGTAGATAACTATTTTTCGTTTCAATAAAAAAAATGGGAATATTTGAGCAAACACCAACAAATTGGTGCAATGGGGATATTGTATTTTTTTAAATATGCACAAAACTCAAGTAGAGAGCAGGCATTGTAACAATTTACCAACATAGAGCACAGTGATCAGTGAAGTTATTTTATTTGAGATGTTTTAGAAATGAGGGGGGTCTGAGGGGGGTAACGAGGGGGATCTGAGGGGGGTGCGAGGGGGTGAGGGGGGCTGGGGGGCTCTGCCATGCTCCAAATAACATAAAAAAATCACAATTTTACGTTATTTTGAGGGGTGTCTGAGGAGGGTCTGAGGGGGGCGAGGGGGGTCTGCGTGACACGAATAACGTTTAGAACTATATAATATAGAGAGATATGACGCCAGAGCCAACTTAAACAACACATTTTACGGGTGCGCAACACTTACAAGTATATTGCCGACTGAATAAATTTAACGGTTTCGAGGTTATATGAAATGAAATATTTCTAATTCAAGGGTGCACTGCCTAAGTTTTACGATATTTTACCACTCTGTAAAAATCTCTAGTCAAAATATTAATTAATTTTTGCATAAATTAAAAAAAAAGTTTACATTATACGGTAGTACGATGTGCGCCCGATTTATTCCTGCAGAAAATAAAGTATGAAATATGTTTATATATTCTTTTATCAATTTTATAATTATGTAAAGAATACTGCTATTTATACTTATAGAACATTCTATAAATATTCAATGAATATTTTCCTATTATTATTGACTCATTCCACTGACTTTTAAAATAAATGTAATTTATTCCATTATATTTTTTCTATTAAATAGGTAAATATTATTGAGAATTAATTAAAATAAAATTCAGTGAAGTACTATAACACAAAAATGGCAGTTGATGTAAATCAAGTCTAATATTATGACACTAATTTTTACTGGATTTTTTAAAATAATTTTTTCCATTCTTTAAAAAAGTAGAATTTTTCACAAATTGAATGACTTTTAATGCTTGCACTCATGGTATATGTCTTCTATAAAGATTATTATCTTTTAATATTAATATAATTATAACGCAGTGCACAAATAACTATTAAGTTTTGATAGCTATTCATGTATATTTATAATGGATTAATATACAATTTGTTTGCTAAACTGCGTCAAAAATATAAACGATGTTTTCTCAACTAAAGTTAAACCTCATCTTTCGACCCCCCATTGAAGAAAAAGACTATCACACAAACCTGCATTCAAGAATGGGGTGAATGGTTCACCAAAGGCCTTGTACCGTTTTCTGGCAACTTCGGCGGCCTCGTAATCGGGCGAATGGCTGTGGGACATTCGAACGAACGGCATTTTAGAATCCAGATTTGTCATGAGACTGCCGCGGCAGTGGTAGGTTCGTAGGACGCATCGCCAGCGCATAGTGCTTGGCTGTTTCTTGTGCAGAGTGTACATGAAGCCCTTGTAAATTAGCTTCGGGCCACCCTTGTTCGACATAACGATCTACAATACGTTGCAAACAATTACGATGGTGTGAATTTATAAAAATAAATTTACAATTACTGAGATATTGTATTTTAGATATTAATGTTTACAAACCTCAGGTTCATCATTAACAACTTCTTCTTTTATTTGTATTGGCATGATTTCAACTTCTTCCCGTTCATTTAACTCTCTGTACCTTGATGTACTGGCACCGTAAAAGGCTTTTCTAGCCATTGTTTCTTTTTTACAATTCTTTAAGCAAAAAAAAAACATGGTTAAATGGATTAACAATTTTTTAACAATATCATTTATAAATTAGTGGTTATTTACAAAAGTAGGTAATAAAACGTTTTGGAAAAGTTTAGTATATAGCTCCGCCTGTTGTAAGAATACTTAATTCTTAGTCTGTTTATTATTTAAATTTTTATAAGCTATCTATTACAATTGAATGCTCTTAAATGTAACTTCAAGTCTATGAGTAAATGTAAATTGAATATTTTGAGGTTATGCCATTCTATTTCCAATCTATTAAATGGACGAATAATAGGGGAAAAAGCGTTTGAACATGGCCATTAACTAGCAATTTATTTTAGCAATTTACTGACTTTCTGAGAATTTCGTAATAGACAAATTTCTACCAGGGAAATCTCTTTTTTTAAGTAGTGCAATCAGTTTAAAAGTTAAGACAGACCTCTGCGACACATGGAGACAATTCTACAAAAACTAGATTTTTCCCTCGCTAGTTTTAGAGCATACAAATTTCTAGAAATGGCTGTTACAAATTTTGAAGTAAGTAAATCATACTCATGTAAGATTAAAAAAAAGTGATGAGCCGAAGGGTGAAGCTCTCTTTCCAGGGATTTGATTGGTTAATTACGATCAGGTGATAAATCTCTATCTTACGTCATAGCAGCGAAAAATATAAAAGGCCGCAGACACGCTTTTGTTTCTCTAGCTATACTAAAAAAATACGAGCAGGGAAAGAAAAGAAATGCGCATCATATATCGACGGCCCTTATACCCTGGTGGAAATTTGTCTACCTGAAATGGCCACAATCTCAATAAATAGGTAGGAAAAATGGCTAGTTAATAGGCCCCGGTGAAACGCTTTTTCTCCCATTATTCGCACATTTAATAGATTGGACATAACCTCCAAATTTTCGTTTTAAGTTTACTTAAAGAATTGACGTTAAATTGGACGGTATTCAACTGTAACTGATAGCTTACTAAAATATAAACAATATGAGCAGACAGAAAAACCATTTACAGCAGTCCTTTTGAAGATATTACGTTTGAAGATATTACGATAATGTATTTATTGCCATTAGATTCTGTCTCCCTCACTCCTTGTCATAACAACAGGCCTTCTATTAGCCATTTCCAGACTAAAAAACTGATCAGTTTTAATACCTTTACAATACTCAAGAACAAGCTTTTGCTTGTCTTCGCAAGACTCATTCTATTTTTCAATCTATTAAATGTTCGAATAATAGGGAAAAAAACGTTTCACCGGGAGCTAGAAACTTGACAAGGGAAATTCCCATTTTATAGCAAGTTTCTAATATAAATAGCCAGTTATTAGAAAATTTTTTGGATTTCCACCAGGGTACGAAGAAAAGCACAGCGTGCGCCCCTTTACACAGACTAGCACAGCTCAAAATCTCTCACGAGAAAAAGCACAGATCGATGCGCTCAGACGAAAAAAGCACAACTCGCTGCGCTCGGATGAAGAGAAGCACAACTCGATGCGCTCGAGTGAAAAGTACACTGATAGAAAGGAATATTTGAGCCAAAGCCCTGTGACTTAACAATTAAGTCATAGAACTAAAATTATTAAAAATAGGATGATATTGTTAATAAGTAAGTCAAATTTCATAAGTATTAACAGTTAGAGTATATCTACAATTTCTTATGAAGTTGTCATCGCTTGTCAATATTTTGTTTAACGTCTAATTCACATATCTGTTTATATTGTGTTAAACAATTTGAAACGTATAAAAAGTATTGCAAACACTATAAATTTTTATAGAAATACTCTAACTTTTAATACTTAATGAAATTTGACTTACTTATTAAAGATATCATCCTATTTTTAATAATTTTAGTTTGATGTCTTAACTGTTAAGTCACAGGGCTGTGGCTGAAATGTTATTTTCTATTAGTGATAGCACGAATATAGAACAACTCGCGGAATAAAATTACTATATTGACAATCACCTTTCTCTGTATAAATGATTTAATCATATAAAATATACAAGTACCTTAGATCGCAATTAAAGTGCATATGAATTTTTAGACAGTTTGTCGACTGCATCAAAACATAGTTCCCATTATCTTTCTGTTGAGACTTTTCTAATTATATTGCAAAAAAATACTTTTTTAAAATAATTTTCTATGAAATTGGATAATGACACCTATATTTCAAAAGTTTCATTTGATCGCTCTTTTATTAAGGGGATGTGCAACCCTAATTTCAATATTTTTTTAAATCAGCATTCAAATATTTATTTGGAAAAAGACGGCTGTCAAGCGCTCCGTACACGCAAACACTATATGCAGATTTTTTCTGGATAATTCTATTGATAATGGCGTGAGTTATGCTCGTTTGAAAAGTAGGTCAATTGTAGATTCCTACTTACCGACAGAACGGTTTTTATTTAATTAAATAAATTCTCATCATTTTTTTGGAAAAAGACGTCTGCCAAGCGCTCCGTACACGCAAACACTATATGCAGATTTTTTTCTGGATAATTCTATTGATATTTGCGTGAGTTATGCTCGTTTGAAAAATAACGTCGGTACTCACATCCCCTTAAAGATGCAATAATGAATAAAATAAAATTAGCATGAATTTTCTTTGAGAAAGCAATCTGCTAATGCAGTTTGCAGTAGTTTCTATTTTTGCTATTCATAAGATATACTATTTATGAGAATGCAGCGAGTAGTGCTAATCTTTATAAATTCTTACGTAGTTGATAAATCGCCTTATGTTTCATATGCACTTTAGTTACGATTTAAAGTACTTGTAATATTTCATATGATGGAATTACTTATGAATATAATAGTAATTTCCAATATCTTGACAAATCTTTTTTTATTTTGGCCCTTGGTATAAGCTATACTATTTAAAAAATGCAATAAATAGTGCTAGTCTTCGTAAGTACTTAAGTATGGAGCTGTGCTTTTTTTCGTCCGAGCGCAGTGCATTGTCTTTTTTTTCGTCCGAGCGCAGCGAGTTGTCCTTTTTTTCGTCTGAGTGCAACGTGTCGTGCTTTTTCTCGTCCGAGCGCATTGAGTTGTGCTTTTTTCGTCCCAGCTCCACGAGTCGTGTTTTTTTTTTTTTCGTAAGGGGACGCGATCTGTGCTTTTTTTTGTAAAAAGCCTTGGGTTGTGCTAGCTTTCGTATCGGCCTGAGTTGTGCTGTTCTTCGTACGGAGCATCGATATGCCGACGGTAGTAAAAGTATGAAATAGATTATTTCTACAATAACATAATATACAAAAAATTAAAAAATGCAACATAAAATATAATATTCTAATAATAATATATAATTATTGTTTATTGCTACAGAACATTTTTGTATGAGTAATTATGATATTACTAGCGAAATATTCAAAGTTCATTAAACTTGACTCAATTGACAATATCTTTTTAAATTTTTTTTTTATCTTACATGTGATTCAAAGTGCAAATGCATATTTTCGTTGACACATGCATTTATTATACATTAATATTAAATTTGTGCCCAAGATAACATTGGATACTTATATGTGGGTACTTATAATGGATATTATAGTCTTATAGAGGTACCGATACAAAGAGATAATCTTTGTAAATATAAAATTAATTCTTAAAATAAATAAAAGCTGATTATATGTCTAAAAACAAACTATAAAGATGAGTAAATAGATAAAAAGAATTATAAGTTATACTGTTTTATTTATTTGAATATTAGTTAAGTCCATGTCATTATAAAACTTTTACAAACGCTATACGGTTAATATTATTTTTCAAAGTTTTCCAACCCTTTTCCAATGTGAGTAAAAATGCGACAGTGTTATAAGAGTGTTGTCCTAGTGAAACTGGCCATGTAGCACATATTAACATTTAATTAAATGAATAACGAAGAATTCTGAGATTTCTTATGCGATTTTTTCCTTAATTATTACTGTATAGTATTAAGAATATTTATGTGGCTTCCCGGAAAAACCAGGTAAATGACATTTTTTCAAAATAGGTTTTGTACCTTATTTCTTATCTTTGTCAACAGTCCTCATTCACAAAATCATGACAGAAATTACTAAAGTGCACTTGTTGTCTTGAATAAACATAAGAAAAAACGCTATAGCTCCATTTTTTCAACATGTTCCCGGAATAACCACATGTCTCCATTTTTTTTTTTTAAGAATAATTCCTGAAAAAACCACATAACTTCACTTTTTTGTAGAATAACTCCCAGAAAAACCATGTAACTCCACTTTTTTCATTCAATACTAAATATGCGTGAAGTACGTCGATTCGCATCGTTTTTAGTGCGTAAAGTTGAATTGCACACATAGTGTGCGTAAAGCTTCGCTTTACACATACTATGCGTAAAATTCAACTTTAGACACTCAAACGATGCGACGACGTGCTTTACTCATACTATAAAAAAAAATATTGTTCGCCACGCGGGCGAAATCTTTACGACCTCGTGATCATCCAATCGACTGCGCCGACCCTCGTGCGTATTGATCACTCGGTGCGTGAAGTTCAACTTTACGTCCTAGTGACGAAAACTACTATTGTAGTTCGTGCGGCGAGCTGTCACTTGTTTGTTTACATTAAGACTTACGACAGCGCACACGTGTTGCAGCATTCGATCGTAAGTAAGACTTTTATAAAAATGAAACATATTTTTTTTATTATTATAATTCATAATTACTGTTAAATGTAATATTAATTTAACGTAGATAAATGTGATTGATAGATATACAATCTTTTTTATCATAATATAACTGATAATAGTCAATTTGAAGTACGTAAAAACGTTACTTTTCCATGAAAATATGCGAAATAGCGTTATTTAATTATTTGTGTATTATTCCGTTAAAAATTAAAATAGTATTAAGTTGCCAGTAAATTGAAAAATTTTATTAAATAGAAAAACTCGCATATTTCGAGAATTGTTTATAACTAAAATACATAGTTAACTAAGAAAAAATATGCTACTTAGATATTTAAATGGTTATTCAAAGTATAAAGTTAGATGTCATATAAATTTGAATTTTTTTAACGATATAAATGCAATTAAAAAAGGAATTGGTTTTACAACTGACTAAAATTGCTTAAAAATGGAAAAATTAAAATTTAGAAAAATCATAAATTTTTCAATTTGCATTTCTCGAAGGTGGGCCAAAGGACCTTTTCTTCTCAAAATAACGTAAATTTTCAGAAAAAAAAACTTAAAAATAACTTGGATAGCAAAAAACAATTTTTTCTGTTTTTTTTTTGTTTAAACAATTGTTGTTTAAATAATATTGTATCACGTTTACTTAAAAAAGACCTGATGTTTCGAATTCTGTGAACCAAAATATGAAAGAAGCAACGTTATAGCAAGCCAGAAAAGTGCAAAATTTGGTTTAAAATTAATAATCGCGTATTTTATGAGTAAAATCACGTTTAAATTGGCATAATTGTGCATTAATAAAACATATAGTTAATCGATGAAAACTATGCTTTTTGGGCATTAAAATGCTTATTCAAGGTTCAAAGATGAAATACCAGTTTCAAATTTTTAAAAAGATTCACTTGTATTCATTTTACAAGCGGTTAAAGTTGGTTAAAAATGGAAAAATTAAAATTTAGAAAGATCATAAATTTTTCAATTTGCATTTTTCGGAGGTGGACCTAAGGACCTTTTCTTCTCAAAATAACGTAACTTTTCAGAAAAAAAATACGCGAATGGCAAAAAACCATTTTTTATCATTTATTTAAACAATCGTTGTTTAAACAATGTTGTATCACTTTTATCGAAAAAAGACCTCCAGATTCGGATTCTGCAGGCCAAAATACATAAGGAACACCCATTTTTACCCGGGGAATGTTTGCCTGCCGCACGTTGTTGGTCTTGTTTACGCTGGGCGAGACAAGAACTTTTTAGCGGACGGTAAGTATAACCTTATTTACCCCGCATTCTCGCTCTGTCTCTCGCACTCTGGGTGTGCGGTCGTGTGTCTAAAACAATGCTACTTATTTAAGAGTGCTCTCTACCTAAACCCCAACTCTGGAATAGATCGCAGCGCCCCATGACTTCATCTACGTATTTTCATTAATTTAGGTGTATTTATAAATTTTAAATTCATCAAAACTCAGTTTTCGCATGTGTAGAAGTTAATAAGGATTACGTTTAAACAAGTTTCATGAATTTAGATAAATAAATGAACTTGTGTTTCGTAGAGAAAAATTAAACGTCCAGTGGACGTTACGGTAAGCTGCTCCCCGCGTTTCTCTACAAAATACGCATTTATTGATTGACTTCAGTTTGTAAAAACTGTTCTAATGTTTTCTTTATATTATAATTGCCCCAAATTATTTGAATTGACAAAAAACACTTTTGACAGTAGGTGGCATTGCGATCGGGGTAGACAGCACTCTTAAATTACAACTCGAATACGGTTCCGCTAGTCTGTCTGATTTTTCACTACAATGTTCTAAATACCTCCCTTAAGGGGATGTGAGTACCGACGTTATTTTTCAAACGAGCATAACTCACGCAAATATCAATAGAATTATTCAGAAAAAATCTGCATATAGTGTTTGCGTGTACGGAGCGCTTGACAGACGTCTTTTTCCAAAAAAATGATGAGAATTTATTTAATTAAATAAAAACCGTACTGTCGGTAAGTAGGAATCTACAATTGACCTACTTTTCAAACGAGCATAACTCACGCAAATATCAATAGAATTATCCAGAAAAAAATCTGCATATAGTGTTTGCGTGTACGGAACGCTTGACAGCCGTCTTTTTCCAAATAAATGTTTGAATGTTGATTTAAAAAAATATTGAAATTAGGGTTGCACGTCCCCTTAATAAAATATTTGTTTTTTGAAGAATTTCACCAGAGATTCTTTTTTTAATAAATGAAAATATTATTTCTGCGACCCCTCTTCTCGTAACCTACGTATTAAGGTGGTTCTCCTCGGACTCCCTAGTCAAAGCAGTGCTAAATGTAGAAATTACCTAAAATTTAAAAAAACCATAGTTGTAATGTGATTTATTTATTTAAAATGATAGAGATAGTCAATGTATTATAAATAAAGTGTATTTAACATGACTAAAATAACTTTTTTCACAAAATGGCGATATTCTAGAACCTAGATATCGTCACTACAAATAATTGTTGATAAATCATTGGAATCTTTTTTGTTTCTCAACCGATTTTAGTTTTCAAGGTCTCATTTTGCTCCTTAAAAAATTTCATGGGGACTTGCCGAAGGAAAAATGAAAAATTATTCAAAACTCAGAAAGTTATAGCCAATTAAAAGAATATTTTGTTTTAACGACGTGCATGCATTTATGAACAATTATCTATAACTTTCTGAGTTTTGAATAATTTTTAATTTTTCCTTCGGCAAGTCCCCACGAAATTTCTTAAGGAGCAAATTGAGATCTTGAAAACTAAAATCGGTTGAGAAACAAAAAAGATTCCAGTGATTTATCAACAATTGTTTGTAGTGACGATATCTAGTTTCTAGAAAATCGCCAGTTTGTGAAAAAAGTTATCTTAGTCATGTTAAATACACTTTATTTATAATACATGGACTATCTCTATCATTTTAAATAAATAAATCACATTACAACTATGGTTTTTTTAAATTTTAGGTAACTTCTACATTTAGCACTGCTTTGACCAGGGAGTCAGAGGAGAACCACCTTAAGGTAGTTCTCGAGTAAACTATGCTCTGGGGAATGTGTCTGAAATTTCAAGTGTAGATTAATAGTTATTCCGGGGGTGCCATACTCGTACCATTACCGACCGAGCAATTGGCACAGTTTCAAGCTTATTAAAAATGAAATACATATAAAATCACAAAAAATCAAGAGAACACTTCGCTGCAGTTTTGAACGATCTATCACCCAGTACAAGTTTGAAGTCGAAATATAAAGTGGTTTTTGCAAAAACTTTGAACAAAACAAAATTTAATTTCGTTCAAAGTTTGTGAAAAAACGGCTTGATATTTCGACTCCAAACTTTGACTGGATGATAGAACGTTAAAAAACACAGAAGAGTGTTCTCTTGATTTTTTGTGATTCGACGTATTTTATTTTTAATCAGCTTGAAACTGTGTGAATTGCTCGGTCGGTAATGGTAGGACCATGGAACCCCGTTAGCGAGTCTCAAATTTGGGAGACCTTAGCGGTGCCGGTGCCGTTTCCGAAATATAAATTCCCAAAGTTTGGACTTTTAATACGTAGGTTATGGGAAGAGGTGTCATAGAATTACATTTTCATCGACTAAAGAATCTCTGGGGAATTAAAAAAAATATATATATGTTATTAAGGGAGATATTTAGAACATTGTAGTGAAAAATCAGACAGACTAGCGGCACCGTTTTCGAGTTATTGTAATTCAAAGTAGCATTCTTTTAGTTGACACACGACCGCACGCTGCGAGTGCTCGAGAGACAGAAAATTCTCGCCCATGCGTAAACAAAACACGCGAGGCAGGCAAGAGAGTCAAAACTTTTTCTTCCGATTACCACAACTACAAGCCCAAAGTGAAAATTTATATTTCGAAAACCGCTCTGCTGGGGTCGCCCAAATTGTAACAATTAAAATTTTTAAAAAATTCCCCAGAGCACAGTTTACTCGAGAACTACCTTAAGCCGATGATTCTGCAGAAGAACGTACCGTTAATATTTCTAAAAAATTTTCATTTTTCACTAAAAAAAAAAATCAGTTTCACATTCTTTATCGTAACCCAGGAGCACTTATCCTGATGACGCAAATATTATACAGCAACCTTGAAAAGATACGCATTTTGACGGAAACGGTACGAATTGATATTCATAGCCACTCCATCACAAACATAATACATAACGAAAAGATTAATGAGAAATCGATACAATTCTCCAACTATACACATTCTCACTTTTGTTTTTAATCTCTAAAATGAGAGAATATACACACTCAAAAGCAGACATAGTCACCTCCACCACACGAGATAATGAAGCCAACTCACCTTTTCAGTCTGCCACGTAATCGGAGAACGCTTATATACTCTCTGCTGCTCCACTCTTTCTCTCCTGTTCTCTCAGGATAGTCGACGACGAATGGCTAAAAATGGCCTAGTCGTCATGGCAGCCGGGGGTCTACTGCGCCGACGCCTTTACTGCCGCCACGCCACGAGCGCAGGCCGACAAAAAATAAGAGAGGGCCTGAACTATACCGTTGTATACGTACATATATATATATATATATGTACGGAGCGCGCGTGTGAATATGGCACCGAGCGGAGCGCACTCTGCGATCGATAAATGGCACATCTACGCCACTGCTTGAGCTGGGGCATTTATTGCGGGGCGTGGACACAACGTGGGTGCATGTATGTGTGCGCGTGTGTACGCCTGTGTTCCTGCTGGGCATTTGTAACTCGTTCGCATTGTTTGACTGCTTAATTAGGTAGGCATTATTCAGGGGATTAGTTGCATCACTAATAATAGTGGACGTTCGATATTACTAGTCATTATTTTGGGGTCCAAGTATGACATACACAGTGCTGTTAATTGAGCTATCATTGTCCAAAAACATTGTAGCATTTAACTCGTAAACGACGTGATACTACATTATATTTGTATAATGTATTTAAAGCTTTATTAAAAAAATATTAGTAAAAACTTAATTTATGTTTTACTTCTAATGAGTAGAAAAGAACACTAAAAACTTTTAATTACACATTTAAAAAAGAAAAACGCATTATAGTTTTTATTTATTAATCTTATGCCAATTAGTTTAATGAAATTTGAGGCCCTTATAAAAATATTATTGTGTTTTGCTTTCTCGTAAATATGTCGGTAAGAAAGGCTAATCATACAACTTGCCCACTTTTATTATGATTGATTCAGGTGATTCGTTATTTTAGTGTAATCTGGTAAAGTACATCGAAGAATAATTTTTAATCTCATAGAAGTATGAATATAAGTTTGATGTATAACCATTTCCATTTGTATCAAGTATTTAATATATTTATTATTTTTACATTATACTTAGGAATTACCGATCAAAGATACTTTTTATAATAATTTGCTCACGTGATTGTTATTCATTTGATAAAAAAATTGAATTAATATATTTACGATTGAAAATAATTTTTGGTTCTCATGAGGTTTACATTAATAATGAGATACTTACTGTTATAACTGGTTAAATAAAATGAAAGTTAATAAAATATTTACGTGACAAGAAGCAGAAAAAAGAATTGAGGATGTCAAAGTAAAAATAACAAATGAGATAAATTGTACAGAAATTGGCATTTAATGTTCAACTACAAAATGTAAAACGCAAACAATAATATTACATAAACTATATTTGTATCAAGAAAAAATATTAATGCGAGAAGTCAGCATGTTCATAACAAAAGTCCTCTTAAAACTAAATAAAATAAAGTACGTATAACGGTTGAACTGAAATAAATTAAGCTCATCGCCCTTAATGCATTATAGTGTACGTATATTATATGCATATAATAGTTTAAAAAGAAAAGAAAACAAAGCGAATATCAGTACACACTAGTTTCTTGCACCGCAGAACTTCTTTACGCGATCGGAAACCGCGTAAAGCCGAACTTGCGAGGTTTCTGCATCTCTCCAAAGTGGTATACATATATCAACTTACGTCTCTCGCTCTCTTTCACATAAAGGTTTTTCAGTGTTGAACCAGAGGAATTTGCAAATAAATCAAAGCGGCCCACTGAAATTTCTTTGAATTATTTTTTATCATCTTTTCTTTTTAATGTATCCTCGTAATAGTACAGTATAATATTAATTAAATTAATAATATTAAATATTATCTTGTTGTATGCATCGTGTGACCGGGTTAAGTTACAGGCGAGACTAGCTGGTGACCTTTTGTTAATAGCGCTACCGTTTCACTTTCTTCGTTAATTGTTTTATTTTTTCTCGCACTCGTGCTGTCAATCTCTCTTCTTTTCGCAAAGTCTTTTAACAACCTAAAATTCGTTACTTTATTCTTTAATTTTTCACCTTTTGCTTTTCATCTCCTCTGTCTCTTTTTTTTGTTCACTATATTCTTGGCAGCGTTGAACGACAGATAGTAAATTATTTGTTATTCATAAAAGGGACAAAGAAAACGGAAGGAGGGTGTATTAATAATCCACTCTGACTTAATTAAATTAAAAAAGAGCTTGTAGATACTCATGAACATCTCGGTACATCTTATATATCTCTCTCTAATAAAAAAATGAAAAATTAAGAGAATGTAAGAAGAACGATCGTAATCGAATGGTTTGCGGCTTTTGTCCATCTTAAAGGCACAGGCAACGAGTGGCACAAAATATACAAATCACTTTTTCTCATTTTCTCTCTCTCTCTCTCTCTCTCTCTCTCTATCTCTCTCTTTCTCTCTCTCTTCGCTCTTTATTTCTCTCTCTCTCTCTCACTCTCTTTCTTCCTCTCATTCCGGAATGCTGTGCAAGCCTTTCAAAAACTCGATTTGTTATTTTATTATCATCTTGTATATTTCTTGAAAAAATACACACGAATCAAAATAAGATTACTTGTTGTTTGCTTGCGTTAAGCTACTTGGCATCTATTCATTTAACTATAAAGAAGATCAACGAATGAATTATCTCTTTGTGTTATGTATCGAAAGGCCAAAAGTTTTTATTTTTCTTCACATTGAACCGCAGGGTCTTGACGTGTTTGACTCAAAAGTCTGTGCTTGTGGTTATTTGTAATAATATATTCATACGTCACTCGTCACAAAGTAGGAAATTGATTTTCCTCAAGACTGAGAATTACTGCATTTCTTTTTGTCGGTGTAATGCAGGAACGCTTGTTTTCAATTCGCGTGATATTTAACAAGTTGGAAAAGCAATTTTTTACTTTTACAAATCGTCTCGTGTGTTAGCATATCCGTGCATCGCAAAGCCTAAATTTTCTTAAAGTTTGTTTATTTTTCCTCTTTCGAGTATATAATTGAGAAGAAACGAAACATCAATAAAGATTTTAAAAACATACACTCGTACCTTACGTATTATATATATATATGTGTGTGTGTGTGTGTGTGTGTGTGTGTGTGTGTGTGTGTGTGTGTGTGTGTGTGTGTGTGTGTGTGTGTGTGTGTGTGTGTGTGTGTGTGTGTGTGTGTGTGTGTGTGTGTGTGTGTGTGTGTGTGTGTGTGTGTGGGTGTGTGTGTGTAATAATAAATCGGAAGAAAATCATACTTCCCTTGCATAAAAATCTATATATTAAGGATCGCCGATAATCTCGGCAACGAACAACAGAGTTTTCTTTCTCTTTTTTTTCTCATTATACTTATAGTCAAGCGAATAAACGGGATTAAAACGAAATTATATGCGGAAGAGGAGTAAAACAGTTTTCGCTATCGCCGAAGGGGATACTCAAACTCTATTTATTGATAAGCACTGCAAAGTGCGTTACGCTTTTATAAGAGTGAATTAAAATCACCGCAACGTTCAAGGTCATAATCTTTATTTGTAATAACTAATCTTCACAATTCCATACATACATTATAAATTAAATCGTTATACGAAAGAAAATAGGTTCTCATTACAAGCGCAAAAGAATTGTAATAGTATATATAACCTTACGCGGCGGCTGCGGTGTGCCCCGTATATAAACTTTCGAATAAATAAAATTTAATAATAATAGTTACGCTTAAAAATACAATAAGAAAAAACGATAAAAACGTTAAAAGGTCAACTATCTCTCTTTCACTCGCTTATTTTCTCTCTCTCATTCTCTTTTTCTCTCACTCCCTATCTCTCTTTCTTCTTCGATTTCTCGCACTTTCTCGCCCGATGACGGAAGCTGCACTGCACGTGTATAGGTACGTGAAAAGCCGCACGTTACAATATTTTTCTCTTCGAAAACATCGACCATCTATTTTTCTCTCTCTCTCTCTCTCTCTCTCTCTCTCTCTCTCTCTCTCTCTCTCTCTCTCTCTCTCTCTCTTCTCTTTCATTCTCTTTCTTTCTCTCGATCTCTCACACAAAACAATTTTTCGTAATCGAGCTGCAGCGAGGCAAAGTCTTTTATTTTTTTTCACTCTCGTTTCTTTTGCATCTTTTCACGCGACGTTGAAAACTGGAATGACGTTTGCGCGCTCTCTCTCTCTCTCTCTCTCTCGCTCTTTCTCTTTCATTCTTCGCCCGGTCAGAGAAAAACCAAATTACAGAAGCGCAGAGCTGGACCCGTCTAAATATTTTCATTTATACAAATTGCCGAGTGTCGAGAATAATTAGCTGCGTTTTATTAATCCTTGGCATTATACGTTGCTATGCGATTCGATAAATCATTTTATATCGATTAAGTTCTAAGGAAACATGGTAACGTTTACATAGATATAAAGCCAGACTTTTGTTACTTTATAAAAATTATCTTACATACAAATAGCCTAAGTTTTACACTATGCAATGAAAACGAACAACACAACGCGCAACAAATCGTATATATATAGAAAAATCCGCTAAATTCAATTACTTTTTAATAATTATATTCTTTACTTCGTAATTTGGCAGACAGTTAGAAATCTATATTATACTTTTGTGAAACAATCAATGACAATGTGTGTGCAAGTATCTGTAAAATCTTTATTCCTTTTTTTCAGGTTTTAGCAATCCCCTATTCTTACAATACATACTTTAATACCTATTTAAATCTGAAATATTTTGTACAAACTTATGTCATTACTTTAAAAAACTTATAGAGTGGTGTGTGTATGTGTATGTGAGTGTGATATCCTGCTGAATAACCGTTACAACGTTTAGTCTTAAACGACTATTTATTTACAAGCGTGTGTGTTATACGTCGGCAGCAATTTAAACGAAACGATTTTCATGAACATTGGTCGAAATATTTAGACGTGCCGATCTCTGGATTTTTTTTTATTACACAAGAGACGCATCACATTCTCTTTCTTTCTTTCCCTCCCCCCGCCCTCTCTCTATCGCTCTCTTTCTTTCACGCTCAATCATCAAGCCAATTATTTTTCATCTCTACTTATCGTGTCTCTCAAGTATTGTGAGGATTCTCGATGACATTCGTTTCGAGTAACTCGCGAGTGTTGAGCGGTTTTTCACTTTTCTTTTACTTTATATAATTATTTACAGATTTTTTTTTCATCTAACCATTCTAGTGTTTTGTCTTGGTTTTTTTTATTTCTCATTTTTACTTCTTTACTTAATTCGCCTCCTTTTCCTCGATTAAAAAGCACGAGAGCGAAACACTCGGCTCTGCTGCTTTTGCACGGTTTTTGTTTCATTTGTCTTGTATAATAATAAGAACAACCGCTGGCTTGAAGTACAATTACACAAAGAAATTGGGATTTTCTTTAGGGGAGTTGGGAGAACGGGGCTGGGACAGGGAACAAAAAGGACAATCGTTCGAAGACGCACGATATAACGTATTGTAGTGACTATATGTCAAGTTGCCAATGCCTTCAAAATTGAAGTACGACGAATGAAAGAACGAATGACGATGGCGATGGTGATATTAATAACATCTCTGGCGACAGAATAACGTTCTGTAAGATACGTAGAGGTATTTTGCGATGAAAATCAAGGTAGCATTGTTGTGTATACGTCGAGGTATGCGATAGTTGTTGCTTTTCTTATCGATGATTTTATTCAAACTTTTGTAAGCGCGGATCGAATACTTTGACAGTTTGTTTTAATAAATATATTCTTTCAATCGTCTTATGATCGGCTCGTACAATTTACTTTTCCAACAGTCACATTGACTGTTTTTATAGATCGACTACGTGAGCATATGTGATTTTATTTAGTAATCAAGAAAAGTGTCTCATATTTAGTACAAGAATTTGAATAAGAATATATACGTTACTTAATATTGGAAGAAATTATACAAAAGTAACAAAAAAATGAAAAAAAAAAGATTGTATTAAAAATGCGGTACTCATTAAAATTAGTTAAAAAGTAGTGCCCTTTGGAAGCACACTAAAAATTTAAAATAAGAATGATTAAAATCACAATAAAACTCAAGTAGGCGATGTAATTATAATGAAAAAGCATTTTATCAACGTTGAAATGCTAATTTTCGTTCTGCGAACGAAGAAAAATTACAATTACGAACGACACCTTCCTTCCAACCGATTCCTTCTTAAAGCGAAAAAGTTAGCGCCTCTTTCACATTTCCAGCCTTAATATTATACATCTAAAAATGTAATCATTAATCAACCGTCCGATTCCGGCGTTTAAACAATCGGGGCCGCGTATTCTGCTACAACCGTGGCCCCGTTCAAAAAAGTGAATTTCTTCTCGATTCTCGCGCCTCCTAAACACTAAGCGAGACGACAACCTCGATATCCTCCTCTCACCCTCTTACTAAATTGGACGTAGCAAAAAATATCCGTCTAGGTATCTTACGTCACGGCGTAAAAGTATAAGAAGAATGTCAGATACCGACAATACCCGAGGGGGCACGACGCTTATTTATTTATTTATCTATTTTTTCAATGAACCGTCGCGTCGTGCGTGCGCTTTATTAAATGTGTCTTTTTGTTTGCATTCACTTTGCTTTGTTTTATTTTATTCTTTGTTTCTCTTTTGTGTAATATGCGTGTTTCACGCGGTCACTCACGTCGCGGCTCGCGTTTTACAAGTGTCATTATAAAAAATTGACCTGGTGCAACGTTTATGGGCTTTCATTTACTTCAATATTTGCTCGTTAATCCCTTTGCTTTTTTGCTTCATATTTAATTAATCTGCTTCAAAGGAGAATGACGCGGGGATTATGTTTACGTGTATTATAATGTGTGTGTGTGTGTGGCGCGGCGCGTTTACAAGAGTGTCGGAAGCATAAAATCTGGCTTCTTCGTATTATCAATAACTTTGTCTCTCTCACTCTCTCTTTCTCACACTCTTACTCTCATGCTCCCTTACTCTCTCGCTCTCGCTCTCGCTTTCTCTCGACTTCGTTTGCTCGCTTAATCCTTTTTTTTTGTCAACGGTTGGCGCTTAAAAACGAACGCGTTTAAATATAATGCATCATCCTGCGAGGAGAATCAATCGCGCCGCGGCGCTCATTACTTTTTTCCTTTATTTAACGTCGACACGCTACAAAAATGCACTACGAAGCTTGTCGATTTGTTTTCGTTTTAAAGCATACTTCTTTTTTTGTCGTTTTTACTTTTATGTGTTTTTGGTACTGGAAGCTACTTTTTTACCACACTTTGGGTACGTTTTTTTTTTGTTTAATTTTTACTTTTTACTCGTGACTTTCTCCCTCTTTCTCTCCTCTCACTATTACACAGACGATTACGGGCTCCCGTCATTGTTTCCTCGCTCCGCAGCCCGAAACAAAAACGACGATCCAATTCCATGGTTTTTTATACTTTGTTTATTTTTTGTGTTAATTTTTTTTTTCATTATTATTATATATCTTAAACTTTATTATTTTCCTCTTCAAAAAGATCTACGGCGCATCGCTGCGGTAGCCGACATTCTCTCCCTCTCTTTCTCATCGAAAAATTTCCTCTGCTGTCGCTGCTGCTTCTGCTGCTGCTGCTGCTGCTGCTGCAATAAATATCGAAGTGTGTACTCGGTGCGTCGTTACTCGCGTTATGCCCGACAGCAGGGGCGCCTCAGGTCGCCAGGACGAACGCGCAGAGCTTCGTCGCCCTCGTCTCCGCCGAGAGGAAGGCCCAGAGACGGCGGGGCGCGACGAGCAGGCGCACCGTCAGCCTCGGTCCGTTCTCGCTCTTGTTGTTCTCGCCGGCGACGCTGTTATTGTTGTCGTCGCGCTCGTCGCTGTTGCTGCCGGTGGTAGTGGCGGTGGTATTTGCGGTGGTGTGGTTATGCGGCGCCTCAATGCTGCTGCACGGCCCCGCGCTGCTGCTGCGTCGTCAAACAATCATGCGGCACATGCGCAGCACGAAGGACAGGAGAGAGAACCAGGCGGTGCGGGCCCAGCTGCTGTGCGAGAGGAGGAACCGCACGACCAGCAGCACCGTGCCTATCTGAACCGCTTTGTGCAGCCAGTACAATCTGGAAAAGCCGGGGGAAGGACGCGCTGTTGAATTGCGTGAAAGCGGATGCTGTCTTATTAAATTGAACGCCCGACAAATTGTTCGTTCCGCGTTTATTATATGTACTAGTCCAGTTTCAACGAGTTTCAGTCAGTTTATTCATTGTCAGACTGTTGTTTCATTACGTTCATTGAGTAAATACCGGGTAAATAACGGGCTTTCAAAGCTCTACTTTGAGAAATTTCCACGTTTCTTATAGATCATAGAACGAGCGGCGGAAAGAACAATTTGTCGAATGTAAATATACGTAAGGGAAGGGGTTTATTGATTCGATGCTTTTATCATCATGAATTTGAAAGCAGTTTCGCAAGCTCTTGGGCGAATTACCTCGTAATATGTGAGCGAGCGGCTGGCAGTGTATCCGGGCTCTCCTTCAGTATGAACTGTCTGATGCCCAGTATGTAGTTCTCCAAATACGAGGGCCAGTCGATCTGCCTGACGTCGAACATGAAGGTCTGCCTGTCCTCGGGGCTGAGCTCCTGGCCCAGTCTCCTGACGTTCTCGTCCTTGAAGTTCCACTGCTGCGTGCTGAAGTACTCGAGACACTTGGCCGCCTTGTCGAGCTTCGCCTGGACGCGCACCATGATGGGCTTACTGCCCCGGAGGCTGGCGAGCAGGTCGAGCGCGTAGGCGGGCACGAGGTGCTGCAGGGCGACGCAGACACGGTTGAGGTAGGGCGAGTTGCGGCAGCGGCCGCCAGGGTACCAGATCGCCCCGTTCGTCGGGTACATGCGGCTGTACTTGAACGAGAGCTCGACGAAGTGCTTCCAAGTGATCGGGTTCTGCTGGCCGGTGCTGCAGTTGTAGATGACGATGCTGTCAGGCCGGTGCGTCGCCGTCCGCCACGCCGCGACGATCATCAGGTTGATCACGATGTCCACGGGCACGAGGTCGGCTACCTTGTTCTCGTGGCACAGCATCGTTCTGGGGACAATCGATACGCGGTTATTACTCATGCGGCTCGCCTTCTTTCCGACAAAGGGAGCGTGACTTGGAATAACCAGCTCCTCGAACGTATGTCTAATTACTACTATGCTTTCACGCTCATTGAGGCTGGCTAAAGAAGCGCGTCACGCGTGGAAACGTATTCCGCCCCAAACAAGTATTCATTATTTTTTTTTTCTATTAAAAGTAATTCAGTTAGTAAATTTCAATTACATGCTTTGAAGACTTTGACGCGTTGCCAATTACAAATCAGTTCGCGACGACACTTTCGATCGTAGACTGGCTAAATAATGCAATTAAATTTAATATAGTCTTTATATATTAGTGAGGTCTAAATTTTATTTGTGTAATTAGACTAAAATTTTCCCTTTTGAAATTCAAATAGATTTTTTTTCCAATAATCATCCAAACCTAACTTGACATGCCTTAATTTTGAAAAATATGATACAATTAGAAGAATTATTCATAATATAATAAATTATTCATACTCATCTAAATTTGAAATATATTTATAGAATGAATTGATTATTTTTTAATGTATTATTAACAAATTAGCGTCTCTTTTCTTGTTTTATATATATATATATATATATATATATATATATATATATATATATATATATATATATATATATATATATATATATATATATATATATATATATATATATATATATATATATATATATATATATATATATATATATATATATATATATATATATATATATATATATATATATATATATATATATATATATATATATATATATATATATATATATATATATCTCTTTTTTTATCAAAATCGATTGTCCGATCTTATCTGAAATAATGTGACCTGGTGATGAAGAAGAAAGCTCAATATAGCTTATAATTGAAGAATAATTAGAGGCTATTATGAATCCAAGAAAGAGAAGGGGGTACCTGAAGAATCCCTTGCCGGCGGCGGCGATGATGCCGGTCGGGCCGTTCCAGTTGTCGACCCAGCCGGCCACGGGCTCCCGGAACGAGGACAGCACGATGGACGGCCTGACAATGGCGACGGGCAAGCTGCCGCTCTCTCTCAACAGCATGCTCTCCGCCAGGGCCTTCGTGAACGTGTACGTGTTTGGCCGGCCGGCTATCAGCTTCGGCGTCAGTTCCTCCACGAGGCTGTCGTCCATCCACGTGGTGCACGAGATTATCTGCTCGGGGTCGTGGGGCGGCGGGTAGATCGACTCCTCGACGTCCTGCCTGTCGCAGTTGCAGTACGCCGTCGACACGTGGATCAGCGCCTGGTTTCCCAACAGTATACAATGTTAGAATGCGCTTAAGTAGATGCAGTTAAATGCGGTCAGACGCTGCTAAACAAATATTCTTACAGCTTCGAGTCAGCCGGTTTTTACGTAACTGATTAATGATAACGTAACGTCAAAAAAGTACGTAACGTAAATTGTTCCGTGATTTTTTAATGAGAGGTTAATGCCCTCGAAGAGCTTGAACGTTATTTTATTAAACGTTTAATAAAATTCAATGTCTTTTTCCTTATTATTTTAATTATTAGGCTTTTTTAGACATGTATAAATTTTGATCATAATATATATGGCCCATTAAACTTTTAACTTTTACCTTTTTGAAAATGGAACCTTTTTTAACAGTTTTATGCATCTCCGCATTGTGCAGTGCGGGGCACACTAATATGGATTATACAGAACTGGTTTTCTATGTAAAATTTGAAGATGTTATGTCTCGTTTATGTGCTTAGCACAGCACATAATTTTTTAATTAATTAACAAAAACAGTCACACACAAGTTAAAAGTTTAATGGATTTTCCCATATATTACAATTTTCGTTTACTGATCAATTATCAAAATGACAAAGCAACCGATTATGAAAGAATGATTTCTCGTGTTATGTATATAACAACGTAATTGGATGATGCTTGGATTATCATGACTGAAAAATGTATACAAAATATTACTCATGAAGACTGGAAGCATGATACAAAATGACAATGTAACTCTAATTTGGACTCCTATATTGAAACAGACTTCTCGCAAAGAACTCATCTTGCAGCGCGCGTCATTTCCCCGTAAGCCCATCGTCCGCGGTTGTGCGCGTAAATCGAGTATTGAATGCAGGTGTACCAAAGGACGACTGGAATGCGTACCTCGAGATTGTGCATGCGATGGCAGAGCTGTACGAGGCGCTTCGTGCCAAGCATGTTGATGGTGACGGAGAGCTTGAGAGCCTCGTCGAACTTGACCGTCGCAGCCGAGTGGAAGACGACGGAGACGCAGCGGATGAGGAGCTCCTGGTCCGCCTCCGAGATGCCAAGCTCGGGCTCTGTGATGTCGCCGGAGATCGGCACGATCTTTAACAACTCGTGCGGGCAGTCTTGCCGGAGTTTGTCGAACAACTGCAAATTTTAAATGAATTTCATTAGCCTCTCACCTCTTATTCATTGGCGTTGGTAACGATAAGTATTTTGGAGCAGGGTATAAAAGGGAGAGATTTTCTTTTACCGACATTGATTGTACTACTCAATTTTCAATTATTCCCCTTCCAGTCGTTAACATTTTCTTTTATTTCCTTTTTCAACTTTAGTAGAGAAATAAATCAATTTAAAAAAAAAAGAATTGCTTAACTTTTCCCGAAGAAAAATGATAAACGTCACTAAAGTAAACACTAATTCCCGTTTCAGAACTGATCAATTTTGTATAAATAATTAATAGGAAGGCAAGGGTTAATCTGACAAGGAAGACTACTGACCGGAGAATTGAGCAATTCCTGCAGCCTCTGCTGCACGTCCTGGCCCCTCTTTGGCCTCATCAGCAGGTATATATTCTTAATTCCCGGACAGGACCTGAGCAGCTTCTCCACCAGGACTTTGCCCATGAAGCCGGTGCCGCCCGTGATGAAGATCGAGCGATCCCTGAAGAACTCCTTGACCGGCGTGTAGCCGACACCCCCGGGTATCGTCGTCGCCATGTTTCCTCTATTGTCCTGCGTCAGGTTGAACACCTGTACTCTCGTCTCCTTTATATATGCGAGGAAGAGCGGTGCCAATGGCCTACGGTTCTAGCGAGGTAGCGCGGAGTTACTCCTCTGGTGCTTGTGATCCTGCTGCTGTTTCAGCTCTCCTGCTCTCTCGTCCTTGCGAGACGCGCACTGCCGGTGGTGACGGTTACGACGACGATGCTGCTGGGGCGTCGCGGCGTCCACGCTCATTTCGCACCGGCGACGATCCCGCGCCTGCAAGCAGAAATTCATTTTGTTTCCTTAGTATAATGTGATATATACATACATATTGGTTTATTTCTATTTTTATCGAATTCGGCTTCATTGGGCTAATAAAGGAGTGATTAAGGTATCCAGTTATGTGGCAATAACTTTTCTTGCAAACTTTGACAAGATCTTTTATCTGATTTGAAAAATTTTATAATGAACGACTTTGAAAGCTCTCGTGTGCCAAATTTCAAGTAAAAAGAGCTGAGAGGGAAAAGCGAAAATCTGGGTTACCAGTGTGCTTTAAAGAGTATGAAAAAATCGAAGAAAATTTTTTCCTTTAATCTACAAGTTTTTTTTTAATTAATAATTCGATTTGAGTGAGCCCTTTGGTAAATTTTAATGAAAAATGTAAATGAAAATCAGCTGAATTTGTTTTAATTTTAGTTGTGATTATATGGGAGTCAGACGAGGATAATTTAAAATTGTAGGTATATCATGCAAAAATATCATTCTATTTTCACTGTCATATTTCGTGGCTCGTGACGTAATCAAACATTATAGGAAGTGATGGTGAAAATGTAATTTAAATATATTTCATGTACGCACTTCTATAACTATCGAGCTAGACTTTACTGAAATTCAATACTGAAAATGGACAAAGCAATGCCTCCGATTTATTATTGAAATTGAAACTGATACCTTCATAATTAGTATGATGTTGAACATGTGTACATTATCACATGTAAATAATAATAATGCACGTTTATATTTTTTCTAAACGATAATGACGCAAAAATTTTGGTTACACAATTTATTATAAATATTATTTCGTGAGTTATTTGGAGGTTAACCATGTAAAATAACTTATTAAATGCTGATGAAATCGACTTTATAGTTCAAAGCTTTAATTATCAAAAATAATGTAAAATTTTTTTTTTACAGAATACATAAGTGTGCAACGTGACGATATAATCTTGCTTTTTAATTTTATTGAATTAAATACTAAAGTTTATAGGTAAATAAACAAATCGATGTCAAATCATATGACTAATGATTCTGAATTATTCGAATGCATCTGTTCATCCTATGGGTTTTGATTGCAAAATGATAAAACAAATCTAAAGCATTTTTGACGAAGCTGTTAATCGACTATGAAAGTCTGGCTGGGCTGATTCATTAGGGCGTTTGAAGGTGTTATGACTCGTAAGATCCCTGTCAAAAGTCACTTTTTGACGTTAAAACTGCGATAAATAATTATGTAAAGCAAATGATCAATTTTTAATTAACGTAATCTGTGTATAAATACAATTAGAATATTATAAGCTTTAAATTTTTGAAATCGGAGAAAAACTGTAGACTTCGCATATTACGTTTTAAGTTCGCTATTTCGTCTAAATTAGTGCATTTTGACGATTAGAAAAGTGATAGGCGAATTCAACAATTTTGCTTTACATAATTTTATTATGTGTGTACATAATTTTATTATTTACTTTGCATACATAATTATTTATCGCAGTTTTAACGTCAAAAACTAACTTTTGACAGGAACGTTATGGATCATACAATCTTAAACTGTCAGTCAAATATATAACGAGAATTCAGTTAAAACAGGAGCAGAGAGGGTTGGAGAAGTACGCGCGCGCGATTGCACATCACACGTGACCGCATATTTCTCTTGTAGTCGGCGCGACATTTCGAAATAACGACTTTAACGACGAATACATACGAACAGCAGCCACGCGAGGATGTTGGATAACTTAATATTAAGTATAAATGTTTGATATACTTAATGATCGATTTTTCGTAATAATCATTCGGTTTCATTCTACTCGAAATTAAGGTAATTATTGGAAGGCAAAATGGATATTATTAAAATCTACGATGTTGCTTCCGCAGCTGTATTTAACATGGGAATAAATATTTATTGAATACTTTTGGAATGTCCCGTTGGAAAAAATCTGCAGGTAATTTCTACAAAGTTTTCGCCCACAGGAAAATTCTACGGAAATTCTTGCAGAAAATATTTCGTATCTGTACGATACAAATTAATCATATTTTTTTAAATGTTAAAAAGTCAAAGCAGGTGATTAAAACGTCCAGAATAGATGTTACCATCCGCATGATAACACCTATAATGAGCGTTTTAGTCACCTGCTTTGACTTTTCTGAGAGAAATTTCTGCAGGTTTTTTCATATGGGCACAATATGTTACGATAATTCTTTTACAGCACAAGGAAAATAAGCTAATTAAGGTTTTCCTCAATCACTTTCAAATACTGTACTATTGTCACAGAAATTTACAGGCTTACTGATAATGTTTACGTGACCACAGATTAATTACTGTCACATTTCTTTGTGTTTCGAATAATATCACGTTTCATCGAACACGTACAGATTTTAAGCATACAGTTTTCATCTTCATGCTTTACATATTATCTTAATTCGAGTATACGAAATGATGTCAGCAAGCTATGTCAACTATTCATTGGTTCAGACTAAGCGTCTGTTAGTATATTAGCTATTATTAGTCAAATCGACTGGCAGCCTCGATTATTTTTGTGTTTCAATATAACAGATCAAACATATGAGGTGCAGAGACAAACTTTGATAAGGTCAGACATTCATGATATAATTTAAAAAAAAAATTTATGATTTTCGTGATTTTGAAAACTCTTCCATTTCTTATAAAATTATTTATATGAAAAGCATTATAAAACACAATGCTTCAAATAGCAAGGCAAATTATAGAACTGACGTAATCGTTACTTCATTTCGTCGGCGATTTCGACAAGTTAGAACCGCACCGGCAGTTTCGATGATTCAGCTTTAGTTGACACAATTGTTCTTACATCGAGCCTCATGACCGCCATATATACAATCGGGGCACTACAGCTGCGCTTTTCTTATTAAAAATATAAAATTATACAAACTGTCGAAAATACCGAAAAATCCAGTGCCACTTTACCTCAAACTCGAGAACCGCAGCGCAGCTCCGCACAGAAACCTTGGAGGACACAACACCGCCCTCGCTCTCCTCGCGGGTGAGAAAAGACGAAAAAAAAGCAAAGAACCCGGGCGCACACGTGGCGGAGCCTTTGAACTTGAAAACCCGGGACTCCGTCGAGAGTCGTCTCACGCAGGCGCGCGCGCGCCGCCGGGTGTGCTATACATATCGATCGCGCGCGAAATACACGCGCGGCGCGAGAGAGGAAAAAGGCGCGGCGTCGTGCCGTGGCGCACTGCGAGAGAGTGAGCTAGCCCTGACGCGCCCTGCTGCCGCCACCGCCGCTCATGCCGCCGTCGCCGCCAACGCCGCCGACGCGCCTCGCGCTTATCGCCCGTGCGATAAAGCCGCGTGCCACGCAAATACACGCGCGCAAGTGCTCCGCACCCGGCGTGTGGATTATTACCTGCGAGTACGGATATCACGACTCCTGCCTCGCGCGACAGGGAGTACTTAGCTGATGGTGTCAAACCTACTTGGCGTGCGTAAGCTTCACTCGGCAGTTTTTCAAAGTGGCCTTTTCAACTGTGCGACCAGTGCTTGGAATTTGTAAAGAATTATTTACTCATTGAAAGAATAGAGGCTTCTTTTTTCTTACATAAGTAGTGTCATAGGAACGTGGCCAGAGATCGGTTTGAAAAATCGCGAGTAGTGGACTTTTTTTCCAATTTGTGATATGTAAGACAATTTTGTTATAATTCCAAGTTGTTATATTCTAAGCTGTTTACTAAAGTGACTAGGAAATGAAAGAAAGATGTAGTATTATGTACAGTTAAAAATCGATTTCGTTTACAACACATATCTGTGTCGAAAACGAAATCTACTACACAAGCTTGGTGATGTAATTATATTAGTATTCGACTCGTGAAAAATACACAAAATGTATGAAGAAATTCAATTTTGCACACATCATGTTCTAAATTTACACACGTGGTGTATTAAAATTCTGAGAATTACACGTTTTATTCATTACACTTA
This sequence comes from Torymus aiolomorphi, assembly GCA_036365515.1. Taxonomy (NCBI): domain Eukaryota; kingdom Metazoa; phylum Arthropoda; class Insecta; order Hymenoptera; family Torymidae; genus Torymus; species Torymus aiolomorphi. The sequence continues at coordinate 95,994,611 of CM070874.1, forward strand.
TCGCTTATATACAAATCGTGTGCGAAATACAACACAGGTGTTGTGCTAAAATTACACAATTTCTGATATTTAAATCAAAGCTACGCACACAGAACACGCCTTTCAACTATGTGGGGTCTATAGTTATATTAGTAGTCGAATTTTTAGCAAATTAATTTGTACTTTGAAATGAAAACTGCAAATTGAGAAATTTAAAAAACATTTTTAATTTTAAACGTCTGTTTTTAATCAAATATATTTTATATATTCTTAGTAGACACACATTAAAAGGATAAAGCGTTTAAATTTTTAATAAATTAAACTAAAAGCGAGCTTGTAAATTTTTTCAGCGTAAAAGTCTTTTGACCTAATTTTAGAAATACATTAAACAAAACGATGTTCGCTATTGTTTTAACGCAGTGGAAATGTTTGTTAATAACAGCAATTTTCACGTAATGTTGTAAAATTTCAACAGACATTGAAATGTAAAATATCTACTGTTATGAATAACAATGTGAAAACTTTTATTGCCCATTAAAATATTAATTTATTTATTTATAAGTGGCTAAAATCATAATAATAAAAATAATTTTTGATAAAAAAAGTCAATAATTCAGTGATATAAAATCTCGCAGATATACTTAGTTTAACATAGATGCTGACCCTTCTTGACGTTCAAGTGTCTGTATTACAAAATTGCGGAGACAAATTCCCAGTGTAATTGAGTATAAAGTCTTTAGATTCTCTCTTTAACTTCTATAAATGTGATATCCTTTGTTTGCCGTGAAGGTGGCCCAGCGAAGAAACGAGATAATATTTATTTCATTCTCTTTTTTCACTTCGTACCTAGATTTGGTATTTAATAAAAGTGAAAAAATTAGAATTCAGTGGCATTAAGTATTATTTGGTACCGACAGTTTAAAATTCAACTAATCTCAACTTTGGAAGTTAAACTCTTATGCGAAATTGTCTTTAACTTTGCAAATTTCGTACAAGTACACGAAGGAATTGAATTTGCTTAACTACAGAAACAGTGTAATTCACTTTACATCCATGAAATATCAATCTGGCGTTACATCAACCATAGAAGTGTAGCTTTATTAAAAAATATTAAATATTAAGTAATAAATAATAAAATAATGATACTCTAACTCTTATTAAAGTGAGATTTGAACTTCAGTTACAACTTAATCTCACAAAGATAAAAAATCCTTTTTAAAATTTAGTAAAAATTTGTATGAATATTTAAAAATTATGATTAAAAGTAAATTTGATTTTGTGATTCAAAACATATAAATATGAGTGTTTTATATTTTCCTACATGAAACTTAGTGTTAAATGTGAATTTTTGTGGGTTATAAACGCTTGTATTGATGCAAATGTGGGTTATAAACGCTTGTATTGATGCAAATTTATATATATATATATATATGTGTGTGTGTGTGTGTGTGTGTGTGTGTATGTGTGTGTGTGTATGTGTGTGTGTGTGTGTGTGTGTGTGTGTGTGTGTGTGTGTGTGTGTGTGTGTGTGTGTGTGTGTGTGTGTGTGTGTGTGTGTGTGTGTGTGTGTGTGTGTGTGTGTGTGTGTGTGTGTGTGTGTGTGTGTATAACGTAATCGTATTTTAATTACAATATATTTTAATATTAAAAGTAAGAATTTTAAATAATCTACAATCATTATACGTAGAAAAACAGTTTTTGTTTTTGTAATGTTACAGGTTTTGTAATTTTTGAAACATGCGAACGTTACTTCACACATAAATGAAACGTGTCGTTAAAAAGTTGCTAGCGCACGCGAATATTGTTGCATGCACTGCATTTGCATTTCATGAGCTACATTTTGTACATGAAATGAATAAAGGTCAACAGCATTTTATACAAATAATGCATCTGTAATCGATAGCCGCACTGAATTGACCCAATAATTCATACTTTATAAGAAATACTCGAAATGGTTATTATTTAGATACATACCAATAATGTGACAAAGAATAACTGTCAATATTCTTTGCATGAAAAAATATATTAATCATTAATTTGATGAATATTTCAAGCTACATAAGTAATATATTATGCTACATAAGTAATTTAAACAAGTGGTAATACTTTCAATGAATATGAAACTCTTATGAATGAAACGAGATGTTATAATAAACCCTATTTTCCAAAGAAATGAATTCAGTTTTGGAAGTAGATGACGTCAATTGATATTGTTTAAAAAAAATAGGATAATTGATAAAAACAGAAAAGAAATATTGATCTAACGCAATTGAGACTCTGTCATAATATATATTTGTTCAATTATAATCAATTCGTAAATTAATATGTGAGAATCAGAAAAGTATTTTCACAGCTGAGTTCAAATATCCCTTAATGAGCTCGATCTCAACCCGGGGAACAAGAAAATTATTACGCTCAAATGCGCCTATCACCCACTAAACACGAGTATTTAATCAATCCCGATTTCCTCGTCTCCCGACGAGCCTAGCAACACAATGCGCCGGCGACGCCTCAGCCGATCACAAAAGGAATAATACGAAAAGAAAGCGATCGAAGCGATTATCAAAGCCGAAGGCGTAGCAATCGCCCTGCGGATGATATAGAAATAACGGGCCGCCGAGAGAGAGAGAGAGGGGGGGGAGAGTCTGCAAGCTCGGCTTCTTTCAGACTTAATTAGCGCGACTATCGCCGGCGAAGGAGCGGCTCGGTGCTGCAGATGAATCGGCGCTGGCTGTAGCGAAAGAGAGAGAGAGAGAGAGAGAGGCGCGTCGGCGTTCTCTCTCGCTTCTCCTCAACTGGATAATTCAAAGATTACCGGATAACCGGACGACATTCTTAGACCGAAGTTAATGCGGGCGCAGCTTGCTCGCGCTCGGCTTCGGAAATGTAATTTGTGTGTGATATGTATTGGAGCTTGTAAAGGTGAATGAGCCTTGTTTCTTTCTCTTTGTTGTTTTTTTTTTATTGAGTCGGTGTTTATTTTGTTGGTTTCGCTCCTGACGTTTGATTGGGTACAGCAAAATTAGATGTATTATATCTTGGAGAATTTACTTTCTGTATAAATTAAAGTGAGGGAAAGATTAATTAATTTGTTTCAGGATTATTACTAACTATTTCAATCGAGTACTTTTTAAATTTTCAGTGTACATGGGCATTGGGTAGGTTGACAGCAGTTATTAATCGCACTAATTTACGCTGCTTTAATTTTTCATCTCTATGGCTATTAAATTTTATCTGAAGATCGGGTGACAAAATTTTTAATGAAAAATAATGGTAAACATAGCGCCAGCAAGCCTCATTCATCATAAAACAGTAACGCGAGTTCAAATAACCGTCCGGATATGCAAACACACATATATATCCGCTTTGAAAAAAGTGTTAAAATTAAAATTTCACGTTTGCTAGGTACAGTACTGAAATTCCTACCACAAATGTAGCATTAAAAAATCAGCACCGACACAGATCACTGTGACTCCCCCTCCCCGCCACTGTGTCGAACAAATCGATGTAACAACGTCGATACACTTGACTATACGACAGAACGTCGCTCGCGCAAGAGGTCGACGTCGCCCCCGCGGGGCCGCGCATCCTCCAATCTCTAAAAATCTATCTTTTTCTCCCTCTCTCCCTTTCGATACACTCACACACACACACACACATACCTGCGATCGATGCGCATATATCGCATCGATAAAAAGAAGGCGAAGACGCAGGCGCGCGAGAGAGAGAGAGAGAGAGAGAGAGAGAGAGAGAGAGAGAGAGAGAGAAACGGATGCGCGCGCGTGTGGGATTCTAGGCCAGTGTGCGACGCCGGCGACCCCGTTACAGGAAAAACCCGTTATGCTCGAGATCGAGAGCAGCACCGGCAGCCGGGCGGCGGCGGTTCTCTTCTTTTTTTTCGGAGGGATAATCCATGTGTGAGTGTGTGCGTGTGCAGGCATGCGCGTGGGGGAGAAAGAAAGAGCTTGTCAATGAAAGCTCGCCGCGCGGCCGGAGCGACTCGCGCACGTCGCGCGAGGGTGCAGGCGACGAGCGCCGCGTAGTTCGCTGTAGGGCTCCGAGCTCGGCGCTTGTGGTATAGTACTGGTGTGAGCTGACGAAGCGAATTTCAGAGCTGCTGCTGCTTTGGTTATCGAGGATTTTTAGCTTTAATAATTCGTCACACGTATGGATTACGTGAGTTGGACCGAAGAATCCGGAGTTGTATTCATTTTTGGAGAATGTTACACGGGGTATACGGCGGATGAAATCGAGAAGTTTATTGCTCTTTTGCAAGAGATTGTAGAATCGGTTTCGCATCTGAACGAAATGAAATATTTTAGTGATGTCGAATTTTGTGCAATCATGAATATTCGATTTGCGTAATTATGAATATATCGCAACGGTCGAGAACCTATAAGCGTGTTGATTATATCATTCGTTGTGATTCATCATGATTTCGTCTGAACTGACTATATTATTGTAATCAAAACTTTATTCGCAATCATATGTTGTGTTTTATGATGATTAGATTTTAATATTGAATGGTGTAGTGATGTAATATATGAGTCTGAAATTTGCATCGTTGGAATGCAACGAAATAATTTTTTACGATATTGATTAAAGTTATTAAACAATGGATATTTGATCTAAACCTTTGTTTTAAAGTTATTTTATACTATATAACACTAAATCTACACGCAAAATTAATATTATTTAGTATAAACGTGACGTAAAATGAATTGTTTTTGTTATTTCGTTGCACTTCAACGTTGCAAACTTTATACCCATTGTAATATAAAGTTATTTTGGGACTCATTAAAAAATACTTGTATTCTAGCTAAAGTTTATTCTTTCGTTGTTCTAGCCTGTGAAAAATAAAAATGATGCAATGCATGTTTAAGATAAATATTGGTTTCAGAAAATCGCACAGACGTTTTTGCGAGTTAATTTTATTATTGTAACCATGGATCTAAAAAATGACGAAATAAACTTATCCATTTTAAATACAAAATCAGCGACAGCACCCATAAAACCCACACAATCCTAAAGCCAAATAACGCAATCCTTTGGCTCACGAATGTGGTCCTACACGATGACCGGAGGCTCCCCATATATACACTGTCATCGCGCGGACTAGTCTAAGACCGCGGCCAAACGAGACGCTAATCCGGAACCACGTGGTATCACTATATGTATGAGCGCACTTCGATCGCGCTCTCGCTTCGCTCACTCGCCGCGTGCCTATAATGCAGTGTGCTCGCGGGTGACGTAATCGGACGTTACAGAGCTGCTGCTGCTGCTGCTTCGCGACCCTGTGTGTGTGCGCGTGTATGTGTGTGTTATTCTTGGGGCGCGATGCTGCGACAGCGGTAGCTGCGCGATATGAACAATCATCATGATCTTGGACAAATGCGCTGCAGCTAAAGTGCAATGGCAATTGACGCTGTTTAAGGAGGTGGGCGAGGAGTTAACGAGGCGAGAACTGATAAGGATGGCTGACTGGGTGCATTCATTTTTTGATTGACAGCGCGTCAGTGGCTGGCAACGGTTAGATATAAGTACAAATCTTAACGTTGGCATTTAACGATGGCCGTGTGCTTCTAGCAAAGTGCCATTTAGATTGGAATAAAATTGGATAAAAAGCAGCCATCGTCAAAAGAAAATCAAAGCTGCCTTTGTCGTTTACATCTATAATGACCGTTATATCAGTATTAAATATGACTTAGTAAATGACCAAAGCGTTTCGATTCAATTAAAAGGCCCAATTTGCAACCCGCGCGTTAATTGCGACGTATGAGAGGCACGCAGGCAAAATTTAATATTCTGCAAGAAATCAATACCCCAAAGTGCTTTACATGCATTCTAATTTTCGTTAACCATCATCCGTATGTATAATGCCCGAAAGCAACTCGGCTTCGCCCCGATAAACGCATATTTCAATCGACGCCGAATATAAAATTGGTATGGCTTCGCCTTGGCAACGCCCGATTCATTAGTTCTCGTCGCAATGCAAATCCTCCCAACTATGCAACGACGACGGCGGCGCCGCTACCAGCGCGCGCACGTATCAATTTGATTTTCACCACATACGAACGCGCCGGTACTAACGAAGCATGCTTAAGGAGGTCACGAACATCGGCGCCACCACTACCGGCACCCACACTGTATACTTAGGAAAAAAAAAATGAGAAAAACTATACGAGAAGAAAACTTTCGCGAAAGCACCGCGATTGGTAATTACGCGCCGGCAATAAAGCGGTGCATTAGGAAGAAAAAATCTATACAATTTCGCGGGGCGCCCGCCTTCTTGGCCAAGCTACCGTGCATATACGAGGCGCCTCGCGTGTCAGGGTTCTCATGTGTTATATATATACATTATTTTTCTCTCTTCTGCAGCTAATATGTGTGCGTGTCCGAGTGTATGCGTGCACATATATACGCGCGTCGATTGCGTCAGGTGAGCGCAGGGAGCCAGTTAAAAATGTATAGTTGCTGCTCCGAGCTGCTGTTCTGCTGCTGCAAACCAGCGAGAGAGGGAGAGACTGTGGCTGGGTGAAAATGTGCCACAATCGATATAAGCCGTATTATTGTGTCACGCGAGAGAGGTTGTTCACGTTTTCGCTTCCCCCGCGGCACTTGCTCGCGCGCAGGCGGGTAAGGATCGCGAGGAAGTCAATCTTTTGTTCATGAAATTTATTGTACGGTGGAAAATTTTTGCCTGCATGGTTTCGAAGTTAATGTGTGCAGTGCAATTGGTTTTTAAATAATGTCTAAATAGCCTTTAAAATTAAATATTAATTACAAATATTTTATTTTAAGGAGTTTAATCAGTAATTTAGTAAAATATACTAAAATTACTTATACTACCCAATAAATTCTACAGCAATATTTTTGAAAAAGTACTTTAATAATTTGTAAAGAGTGTAATATATTTTTAGTTAAATGATTAAATGTTAATATATTACTTTTTAATTCGGTTCACACATTTTAGGAAATAACTAATATGTTCGTTATATTAAAATTTAATTATTATAATAAAGTTTATGAACATCATTTTTCATACAATCATTACTTAATTGTGTAAATAATTAATTAATTTTTTTAATTCAATATTTTTATTGGAATCATATAATTTTTTGCTTTAATCAATTTGCTTTAATTATAATAATAAAGAATTCAAAAAAATTATATATCAGTAGCTGCTATAAACCTCTTTTACTATTACAGTCGTGTTTATAGCGTATTTAACTATGCATGATCTGTAGGCCACAAATGTGTAATTAAATGCAATATGACTAATCAACGTCAGGTACAGATTTAGTATGTGATTAGTATTAATAATAAAATATAATGTATATTTAGTGGATGCAATTTTCGTATCGATTATTACACTTTTGAAAAATACATAAAGCGCCATAATTAACATAGGATAGAGATAGAAGTAGTTAATTTAGAATTTTGTTATTATGATGGAGTATATTTAAAAATGTTAATGGGTCTGAAGTTTGCATCGTTGGAATGCAACCAAATAATTTTTTACAATTAATTAAAGTTACTAGACAGTACAAAATGTTATCTAAACCTTTGTTATAAAGTTATTTTATACTATAAAATACTAATTCTTCGCGCGAATTTAAAATTAATGAATATAACTTTGAAGTAAAATAGATTTTTTTTCATTTCGTTGCACTCCAACGTTGCAAACTTCTGCCCCATAAGTGTTAACCATCTATAAGTATATATAAATTTATGATTATCGAATGCAATTTATTCGGGGTAAATATATTGATTTTTGAACAAACATTCAACGATTTACGGAGACAAACAGTAAATGTCAATAAAGTTGAAATGTGTGTGTTCAATGATGTAGTTAAGATAAAAATTAGATTAAATGCACAAAATGTACATTAAATATTATTTTATATTTGTGCAAATCATTTGTGTAATTATATAATAAATTTTTGTATACTCTTTATACGTACAATATCGACCAAACCAAACACAATTTGTGATATTTTAACTATTTTTTTGCAATAATTTGATATTATTCTTCATTAAAATGTGTTATCAAGAACACAGCATCTAATTTTTAATTGAAATCCTTTTTACGAAAGCTCAATGGTATATTCTTGTACGCATTACAACTTCGTGTCAAGAATTAATTAACAAAATTAGCGCAGTTAAAAAGTGACTTCAAACAAATCTCTTACCCGAGAATATCGACTGATCAGCGAGCGCACAATGACAAAGAAATCGAGAGAGAAAGAGAGGGAGAGAGAGAGAAGTACACTACTTATACTCCACTATATACTCTCCCGATGAAAGCGAAACAAAAAGGTCTATGCAGGCTCGTCCGAGTTGACCGCACTATATATACCTGCAGGCACACTGTGTTTGTACACCGCAGCGGCAGTGCAATAACTAAGCGGCATCACAACAAACTGGATGTATAAGGGCCGGGGAACCCTCTTTTTATTTGTTGAGACGGGGGAGATGCTCTCTCTCTCTCTCTCTCTCTCTCTCTCTCTCTCTCTCTCTCTCTCTCTCTCTCTCTCTCTCCAGACTCGCCGCGAGAGACAGAGAAAGAGAAAGGCTCACGCCGAGTGGAGGGAGATGGGATGGCTTACAGCCGTGAAAGAAACTCCGTGATTATGCGCGCAATGTGCGTAAGTATTATAGTGCGTATACGCGACGCGATGCATTGTGTCCCGGCATGGTTATATCATCGAGGATTTGGGCCATCGACACGGGAGTCACGGGCAATTGGTTCGAATTGACGGCCAGACGGAAGTGGACGATGGGACGCGCGAAGAGAGCTGCTCGGATTGATCTTGGCATCATTTTAATGGAGGTGCGAAGCTTTGTTTCAATGCGCACTAGAGGGTATGATAATGGAACAGATATCGGACAGCGAACGATATGTGATAGTAACTAGAAAAGAAAAAGAGTGAGTTGTGGGTCGGGCACATGTGCAGTATAATATAGATTATAGAGTGGACGCGCTGACGTTGCACTCGCTGGCAATGTCAAGATTGCAAGGTTTTATTATGATATACAGATAATTATATTGTACATTTGTCACATTTCTTTTTACATATGTATACGTAGGAAAAGTAGTTCAATTTATTTTTGTATATATGGAACTGCAGCGTTTGTTGTAGAAACGGAATAAATCTTAAAGGATTTACAGGAACGAAGACCTATATTAAACTGCTTAAATGTTAATTACCTGATAATTCGATGACAACAATTGAATTATCTCGTTAAAACGTGAAGCGTGTGTGTATTAGGATTTGAATATGATGGTTAGAATTAACTAGTTTACAGTTATAAAATGTATATTAACTGTCTTTTATGTCGTTTATCTAGTTCAATTTATCGAAATGTAGTGCGGCCAGGAAATTGAGACATTTATTCAATAGGCCTTAATTAGAGATTTATACGAAATCGATTGTAGTAAACTTTCAAATTCTAACGAGGCGCCAACTTTTATTAGTAAACTCATTAGGTCTACAATCAAGGGCAATGGAATTTTCGTATATATTTTACTTTGACATAAATTTGCCCTCTCTCTCTCTCTCTCTCTCTCTCTCTCTCTCTCTCTCTCTCTCTCTCTCTCTCTCTCTCTCTCTCTCTCTCTCTCTTCTTTTTATACAATTTTATCATTAATTTTATTTGTATCGAAAAAATTATCTATTTACACAGTACGTACTTAGCAACATGACTATAAAATTTCTACAACAGAGCTACGTGCGATGTATATATAGTATGCGTGAGTGAAAACGTGATGGACTTTGAACCGTTCGCGTCGTCGTTGTCACTAATTCGCGTTCGCGGACTTTGATCCTCGTGACTTTAGCGCGCGCTCGCCTGCGAGTGAAAAGAGGCACAAGTATAATGTCTGTACGTCCTCGTGGTTGTCAGAGTCATGGGGAGAACGGCGGTGATGCAATCAGGGTGGGAGAAAGAGGTGAAGTTCACTGTTATGCGGTCGAGTGATTGTTTGCGATAAACGAAAGAGCTGTGGATGGGGAAATAACAGGATCTATGCGGAAGAATAAGCTGCTTGCCTATGGAATTGTTATTTTGGATTAAAAATAATCTTGAAAAATCTTTAATCTTGCCATTTATATTCTTGCTAAATGCTAAATTTGTCTTTTTTTATTGTATAATATTATACCAAGTCGGAGCTTAAACTTCGAATTGTACTAACCAACTATAAGTTCATAACTGTAATAAGAGAATCAGACGTTTGCTGTTGCATAGAACTATTTAATTACAGAGCAAACTTCCTTAAATTAGCCATGTTACTTCCACTCGCCAGACATGGAATAATCGACAAAGTTAAAGATATTATATTGGATTGCTGTTTTATGGTCATCCTGAGTATTGTAATGACTGGCCGTGTGGTTACATCATATAAGAAATTCCCTATATGTTTAAGAAACTCTTAGATTTAATACCTGGGAACTTGTACAATGATGTGTCTTAAAAATTACACTGTTATTACAGAGATTACGGTTGTTAACTCTTTTAGCAATATTTATGTTTTATGGTATTCACTTGAAGTAAAATTTTTCTTTGAAATTTGTAAAACATAAAGGTTTGCATAGTAAGTGTAATAAAAATGATACTTTAGGAAATGTTAATCAAACATTGGGTAAGAGCGTACATGCAATTTAAATGTAAATCATATTATTTCGATCCCAATTCTGCCATTTGATCAATCAGCTGTCTATATTTGCATTCGATATTGGACAGGTCCTGGTGAATCTTTCAGTATGAATATTTCCTTAAACGTGAATGACATCCTGACTTATATAGATAAAATGTGTATTATTAATATCATTGTACCTGAAGAAACAGATTCCCCAGAACTTGTGCGATATAAATAAAATTGGAGAAAGAGAGAAAAAGCATTTTTTACGATTCCCATTTAGACAACATATCCAGCACAATACAAGCTCTTCTCGCTGTATTCATCGGCTTCCTTTTTATATCAAGATTTTGTTGCCTACCCAAACCAATCGACAAAGCGAAAAAGTGGAACAATAGCCAAAATCAAGGGAACCGGGCAAACAAGACCCGCTAATCAGGCGAATTATCGAGCGAACACTCGCGCGCGCACGGCCGCCCGCCCAATCATCCCCGAGCATCGACAAAGAGTATATAGAGCCTGGCATTGGTATAACCTCGCGCTCGCGCGCAAATACACATTCCTCGGTAGCCTAGCTAGCGACTGGATGCGGCGACGGCGGCGGCGGCGGATGTGAATGTATGTTAATAACCCCGAAGTGTGTCGCTCGCGGCCGTTGACGCTGTGGCACGCGCGTATAACCCGCCGAGAGATTTTTCGAGGCGAAGATGACGAAGGGAAATGAGGATGAGGAGGCTGCTGCAGTCACCTGTACCTTCCAGAAGCCAATCGCGAATATGTACGGTAAGTACGGCTGACCAAGCGAGGATGATGACTAAGATGTGGAGCGGAGAGATCGCGGAGCGGAGCACGCGGATGTTTACGCGTCGACAGGGTCGAGGAATGTTTTTCGTCGCTGTACGGGACCACTGGATGCTGTCTTGTCCTGACGTAGTTTTGAGCGATCGGAAGCTTTTCGAGAATTTCGAAAAGTCCATTGCGCCATCGGAGGATGGAGATGGAATACCGGTTTCCTTTGGAAAACCAGGTTTTTACGGGATCGTGAAATTTATGAGTGTCATTAACTGTTTGGTATGTATATATTATTATAAAGACAATTTCTTTGAGGAGTATTCGAATGCGTATAACCGTAATTAAAGTGAACAGTCGAGAAATTTGTTATATCAATTTAACTGAGCTAAAGTAAAAAGGCTACATGAATATATGATAAAACATCAAATTATCATATCGACGCTCCCTACGAAAACTAGCACCTTTTTTGGCCTCCTCACGAAGACTAGCACATTTCAGAAAACTGTAACGAAAACTAGCATAACTCACACTTTGCCGCGAATACTAGTACAATTGGCGAGGTTGCCGCGAAAACTAGCATCATTCACGAGTTTGCGCCGAATAATAGTACAATTCGTAAGATTGCGAGGAAAAGTAGCACGATTCGCGAGTTTGCGACGAAAAGTAAGACGATTCGCAAGCTTGCCGCGAAAACTAGCACTTCGCGTCACCGTGTTAATTTATATAAGAGGCAGTGGAATGTGCTAGTCTTCGCCCCAATCAAGCGGATCGGGCTAGTCTTCAACGCAAATCGATGGGGCGTGCTAGTCTTTGCGGCCAACGCTCAAATGGACTAGTCTTCGTGGCAATCTGAATCGTGCTAGTTTTCGTAGGGAGCGTCGATATACTCAAGCTGCTTATCCAGGTACTAAATTAATTATAGCATTTTATCATTTTTACAGAGATTGCAAAGGTTTCTTGCGAGAACAACTATCGTTTATATCTAGTGATTAGGAATAATACACTTACCGAACATAGTACATAAGGAAATTAATTTATTTTTTAATAAATATATATTCAGATATATGTGTAAAGATAGTCTGCTACATCATTCAAGTACTATCGATGTTAAATAACATTAAAGATATTTTACAGTTGAACAAAAATTTCATTATTATTTCAATAATAAATTTTTATTTGATTTTTGCTGCTTACCAAAATTCTTTTGTAAATTATTTTGAAGTCCATTCTACGCTTGTCACTTCTAAATTAAAATGTATTGCTCTATTCTCGAGGCGACAATAAAGGCGGCGCTGATCCAAATGTCGCATTGGCACAAATTCAGTTGTAAATTATTCGAGCGCGTACACCAGTAACTCGTGCATCATGCACGATTAACGTGAATTCTTCTCGCATTTAATGCTCGTATAAATAAGAGATTTCAAAGAATGGAAATGTTCATTAATATTGTTTCTTGTAAGTAATACATAATTACCAATAATATAAATAATTAAAATGCTTTGTATTCGCGTTCAGAGATTTGGCATTTACAAGCTATCGTTAATATTTATTAAAATAAAGATAAATTTTGGCGCACTCGTGAAAGTCGAAATTTACAAATAACCAAAAAACACCACTGACTCATCAAAAAACCAACACCGCGACGCGCAACGTTGTCTCAAACTGAACTGTTGAAATCCTCTTCTCTTCTTCGCGGATTCTTATCGTCGCTAATTAAGTCGTCGTCGACGTCGTCGCAGTAGTCTATTCAAGACGGAGCACAAAAAAAGGAGGAAGAATCAAGGTAGAAAAAAAGGAAGGATATAACCGGCCAGTTAACGACGTATCATCGGAAGTAATAGGAGTTTGAGCCCGAGCCCCGGCGCGCGGCTTTGTATCGTGTGTCGAAACTACACTGTGTGTGGGTGTGACTGTGTGTGTGTGTGTGTGTGTATTTGACGTGTGGATGTGCAGGCGGCGTCGGCGCTCGCTGTTTACGTAATTGCAACCGGTGCTCAGCAAGCGAGCGGCATTGGCGGTTTATCGCTAAAAAAGGCGGATTCTTTCTCGCGCGATTTCTTTTTTTGTATACTTCCAGATAAGAATCGTTAGATTTCGTTGGCAGTAAATCGTTAGTTTACATGCATGAAAAACTAAATGTCGTTTAGACAAGGACCGTTGACTTTTATAAACGATAATTTGCTCATTGTTTATTAATTATCGCCTTTCGTAGTTTATGAGCTTTTAACAACTTTATCCTATTTATATATATAATGCGAGATATTTTTTGCTCATTTCAACGTAAAAATTGTTTTCAAAGAGTGCATTAGACTGATTAAAGAAAACGAAATCAATATTACATTCATGCATGTTAAATATGTAAAACTAATTAATGCTCTTGATAACATAGTAAACAACGAACTACATCACAAATATTAAAACTTCAATTAATAATAATAATTTACTTAATCACTCTATTTCTACTTTTTGTAAAAAAATTTCGGGAATCCAGAAAATAGCAGTAGGTATTCTTTTGATCGGCGAGTTTATTAGGTCAATCAAATCGAAAAACCAATAATCCCGAGCTTCCCTACCAATCGATTCGTAAGAATCATTACTGTACATACGATCGCTCAAAAATTATACAGCTCGTCGCATAGTCGTCCGCAGCCATGCGCGAAGCCTTCGTCGAAAGTTGATTACCGTCGTTAAATCAAGAATCCTCATCCTCATCGCTGGAGCTAGAAATTCTTCCGCTGATAAAACCGTCGATAAGACATGGCGGAAATCGATTCCAACGGCATCAGCTTTCCGTATTTTTAGAACGTATTCGCGGCGCGCATCGCACCCCGTCACTATTAATTTACGAATTTATATTTACGCGTATGACGCAAATTTGCGGAGGAAATACACGTTCGGAGGGATTATTTTTTCTCTGTAGAAGCGATAAGATTGGACTCGGGTTAACTTTGGTCGATGACGAGCGCGGCGATAGCCACGTCGATGGCTAAAGATACTATCATGGATGGTTCGCGTGATGAGTCGTCTTTAAGGCGATAAGGAGGTTCTCGGAAAGCCGTCTCGTTGATTGATATCGAGCAGTCAGTGCCGATCGTAGGTGTTACAAGTCGGCCTGTAGCTAAGGGGATCAGTACGTTTTTACGAAAATCTGACGATATTTCAGCAAAGTTTGGCGAACTAGGTCAAAAGGAGCCTAGTATCTCCACTGGTAATCCAAATTTTAGCGATGAACTTTCACAGAAATGAGATGCGGATGATTAAGCAAATTTTGAACTCGACGAAAAGTAAAACGGGCATGCCTCTGATTCGGCATTCACAACGTGTGTGATACACGTAACGTTTCGATGCCGTGGTCCATTTATAATTCAAACAACACGACTGCCGAAACAGGTTCTCGCTGCGCTAATTATGTAAATGCAAACTTTCGCACAGGTGGAGGCCAAAAACAGCGAGAGGTCCGACTTATCTCCCGCGCTGATTCATGAACCTCCGAACCGTTATCTATACACACACACACACACACACACACACACACACATATATATATATATATGAGATAGAAGGAATTTTTTATGCCTACTAAGTGTCTATAGGCCCTCGTGATGCGAAACTTTTATTGTACTCACACTCACGTTCACTTGTCGCCTCGTTATTATGTTTAGCGCGGCGGTGTGATTGAAGTAGAAACGCAGAGGTGCTACTTTCGCGGGAATTTCTTTTTTATCGACTATGTATGCATTTAGTTCACCCATAATATTTATGTGAGGATTATACTAATAAGAGTGAAATGGAGAACAAAAGCAATTATCATATTTGATAATTAATGGAGTTGGGCCGTGTAAAAAAATTTATGTTTGGCCAAAGTACCGCCAAAGTTTTCCGTCATCGAAGTTTACGAATAGTTGCGCCAAATTTGAGAAATAAGAAAATCCTAAACTTCATAAATAAACATACAAATGTTTAGGCAAAGTTTGGCCAAACTTTATAGATTTGAATACTATTTTTATTTTCACAACAATAATCTTAAGCTATCCAAAAATATTTTTCAGAAATGAGCTGTATTATGTCCATTTATTTTTTTCTCAAAATTATTTCGTTGAATGATATGATAATTTATTGTTGGCTCTAGATATTATAATTCAATCTATAATTTTATATTGAACGAAAAAACCTTTTATCTGATGATAATTCATTGGTAATTGTAATCTGATTTCTATTGTCTCCAAAAGCTTAAGGTTTGATTGATAACAAAATTTAATGTGATATAATTGATAAATGTTAGAAAGTTATTCTTAGTACGTTGTATAATAAGTGATAATTTATTGTACGCAAATCAAGCTAATATTTCAAATATCACTGGTATTATTAAGTCAATGTTCATAAGAGTTTTCTCATTAAAAATGCATTGAAAAATGTTATGAAATTTCAATAAGAAAAACTCGTGAGCTATGATGCCACAATCAATACACGCGCGCAGCTGCATAACTTTTATTTCCCCTCATCCCTTCCTGAAAGTTCTTTCATCTCGCAGCTGGAAAGAATGACGAGCCACGCATAGCCAATTAGCCGGTAAAAAAAGGAAAACAATTACGCGCGCAATTGTGATTCTCGCACGCGCGTCGCCGAGCCGCCACCTGCATACCCAATTGCGTCTGAGTCAACGAAATGCCAAGTGCGCCTTCCCTCAATGGAGAAAGTGTATCTGTTTTCCGTCTGCACCAGATGCAAAGAGCGCGAGAGAGAAAGAGGTACGTAATGGAAGAGAGAAAGGCAGCGAAAGAACGCAAATGCGATAGATATATAGTGTACACACTCGGCGCCGTACCGTTAGAAACGACAGCAACAGTATACCAGTTTCGGTGTCACACATTCGCGCGCGGATCTCCACCCGTGTCCAATTATTTTCGACTGACCGTATTAACGCGTCCGCGCGCGTCTGACCCTCTTAGTCCATCTCTTTCTCTCTCGTTTGCCTTTTTGCTTATTATTCCTCCTTCGCCGCCAGCGCGAATTTTGCGCATGCTAATTTTTTCTCTACCACAGTTTGGTCTTTTGAAAATATTGAACCGGCCAGTTCCTTCGCCGAATTCGCCTACCTGCTTTTCGCGCGCCGTTTAAAGTTTAAAAAGTTTTGCTGCGGTTTTCGCTTTATTACTTTTCGCGCGTTGAAGGTATAAATGAACGCTGAAGGAGAAACTGCGCGAGGATAAAAGCGAACCTTTTTAGCAGTATATTATGGAGAGTTGTCGAGGTTATTCCAAAGTGCGTGTTGTTATGAAATGTTATACAAAGAATTACATAGACTCAAAAAAAGAATAAAAACGTTTCAACTCGGCATGAGAAATGTGTTTTTTTGGCGTGTTTTGAAGTGCTGAATACAAATCTGAAGACGAAACAGGGGTTTCTTTAAATACGGATTTATTATAAGGAATTTCTGGAAATCAGGGAAAAGCATTCAGATAATTTCGTCAGGGTGAGCCTTTTCCTGGTTTCCAGGATTTTCTTATAATAAAATGCTATTTAAAGAAAATTGGCCTGGGAAACCTCCCATTTTAGCTTCAGATTTTGATTCAGCACTTCAAAATGCGTAAAAAACATGTTTTTCATGCTAAGTTTAGACATGTTCTTTTTTGTGGGCCCCCTTGTTATCAATCTCAAAATTTTCAAGGAAAGTATTCTTATATTAGAGTAACAAAAAAATATAATCCATTAATATAAATTTCGGTGTATTACTTCGTTTTGCTCATAGAGAAAACTTTGTAATAGTAGGAAAAAAGGTTTCAAGAAATCATGTTAGAAACATGTTCAGAGCATACATAAAGTATTTCTAAAAAATTTTCACGTGAATGTGTGTGCGTATGAGTGTATCTTACAATGTTACAATTTATAATAAATTTGTTTGTAAATAATCAAGTGAACTGTACGGCAAACAATTGAACTGCTTTTAATTTCGGGCACAAATGAGATAAATATTTTCAAGTAACGGAGTATAGAAAGCACCAAATTCGAATGCTAATTGAATGCAAAATTTAGTTATTAAGAAACATTCTAAATGTGCACGTATGTAGCCCGAGTGGAATCCCGAGAATGCGAGGGCACACTTTGAGATGTAAATAGGGGCGCTTTATTAAGAAAGCTCGCCAATCGATTATATTTTAATTAAAGGCTCTCGTGAAAAGAAAGCTCGATACAGTTCGAATAATTAGCGTACATATATAAATTTAATTTAAAAAAGTTTGCGGCACTGCGTGTAATTAATTCGTTTAATATGCTCAGAGAGTACTGTTCGTACTGTGGATCTGGAACGGAGCAGTCACCCCAAATTAACCTTTAGAGGACGGGGATTTGGGTTTACTGTTTTCTCTCACTTTTCTATAGAAATCGAGTTTTTGTGATGTCTCACATCTCAAAACTAACACATGTAAAGGGTCAATCATGGGCATGGCCCGTATAGGGGCCATCCCGTCCTCTAAAGGTTAAAAACGTACGCATATAATATTAGTTAGATGTACATTTTTAATTTATATCCCTCGCAAAATTGTTCTTCTCGCCACGTTGAAAACACTCTGGACTGAGTTTCAATTACCGTTTCGCGAGATAAAGGCCTAATCTTTATATAAAGTGTATTTTATAAAGAGCAAAGGTAGAGTATATAGTCTTTGCCGGGAATTCCAACAGATTAAACAATAGAAAGTCCATATTGACAACAATTGGAAGTATTTCGCGAGTAAACGTAAGTCACCGCAAACAGCGAGCGTGATACTTTCTTTCTACAGGTGAAAATCGCGGCGGAGATCCCCGAGCACTCGATTTCTATAATGCCGCCGTTAAACTTCATAAGTTAATTTGTTTTGCCAGTGGTGCGTCGCACTTTAAAATCCTTTAAGCCACGCGCTAATTCTGATCATTCATAAAACTTTTACACATACAGGGCAAGTTGCGCAACAGCCTATTACCAAAGCATCGCCGAATAAAAACATTAGCCCCTTAGGTCCTCTAATCCATCCTTCTTGAAACATTAATCCACCCCTCGGTGATATTAACACGTGATAAACGTATATACTTAAAATAGAACGAACAGCCCTTTGCGACTCGTAATCCAATAACCTCCCCTGGCTGAAAAATTCATATTACACACCCACTCACATAGATATATCACACACACAAACGTGCGGACACAAAATTTAAAAGCCCTAAATGTCCCCGACTCAGGCACGTGTGTGCTCGGCGATCCAATTACGAAAGGAGGCTTGTCGACTCAATCCGGTTACACGCGGGTTCGTCGGCCTTGCCTGTAGGTGAAGGTAACGTCGTGCGCGACGAGCTTCCGGTTGTCAACGCGGGCGCCAATTACGCGATGATCGCCGCAGCTACCGCCGCCAACGCCTGGATAATTAAGAGTTATGGTGGCGGGTGGATAGCTAAAAGTTGGACGCGTACAGCGGCTCAAATGATGGGTTGTATTGTATCGTGATTGTCGTGATGGTGGGACGTAAAGTGATGGTTTTGTTGTGAGACCTGATTGTGGCCTTTCGCCGGCGCAAACTATGCGGGGAATGCCTTGAAATTGTCGTCGTGACGGTTAATTTTTTTTTTAAGCGAGGGGGATACGACAGTTAGACGACACTTGATCAATCAATTTAGAAGTCGAAATTACTTGATTATGATGTATTTTCTCCAGCAGATTTTGAGCCTCGGAGCGTGTATACGACTTGAGCTTCCAAAGTGTACAATTGGATTATCTGCTTTATTAAAAAATAGATGCAATTTTGTGCTAAACTTTAACGATCTCCTGTAATTTTATTTTTTCAGCTGGAGTTTATGTAACCTGAATACTTATTTGTTCATTTAGCATACATTTACATCATCAATCATTTCTATTCTTTGTGAGGTATCTTTTGTAGTTAGATTGGCAGTAGATCTATCTAAATCCTAATACCTGACAGCAATCCAGTTTAAAGTCATACTGGAAAGCTCGACAAAGTTAAGACTCTACTAAAGATTCGGGATTTTGTGAGCCCATAGACTCGCAATCAATTCAGTTATTGAATTGGAATGAATAAATATGTACAGTAAATATCAAGTGACTCAAAATATCGCTATATTTTATTAATCATTTTCAGGAGTTGAACATAATAAACACAGCTATGTCGTTAAAGGTTCGCGGTTGCTTACATATCATTTAAAACTTTAGTAAATCTAGGATTACTTAGAAAAGAAGAATGCCTATCCTTGTTACAATTGCTGGATAAAAGAGTCAGTGGAAAAAGCTTCACATGGGCACAATAACTGCGGCGCAAACGGTGCGCGGAAATTAAAGTTTCTAAAAAATCCACGTTTCTAAGTACACAGCAGTGCGCAGGTAGCACACGCAGTAAACACATACATATACACAGATACACTCTTGGCTCTTCTCTCTCGGCTTCTTTTGCAGAAACGGACGATCGCTCGCCGGCGCAGCGGCGCAAGACGACGCGGCGGGCACTAGCTATACTCGCGGGAAATGGTGTCACGCCCTACTTCTGGGTCCCTCCCCGCGCTCGCGCTCGCGTGGCGACAATGCGAAAGAAACAAAAAGAAAAAAAAATACGCGAGAGGTAGGGAGAGAGAGAGATACCGTAGACGGCGTCGGTGCCGCGAACAAAAGTAGTAGGATACGCGCGAAATTTTCTTTTTTCGAGGAGAACGGTTTCGCGAGGCGATATATATATATATATATATATATATATATATATATATATATATATATATATATATAGAGAGAGAGAGAGAGAGAGAGAGACAGGGGATATTGCTTTTGTGAAGTGGTAACGTTCCGATACATTGCGGATGTCACGTGCGGCACGTGGGTGTATATATGCGTGCGTGCGTGAGCGCGGAACGGTAAATAATAATGTGGAAGTAGCGATGCGCATCGCCGAGCGCACGCATGAGTTGGAACGATTTTTTCTTCGCTAGAATTTTTGAATGAGATGTGTGTACGGTATAAGCGATAATTGATTTTGAAATAAGTGACTGCTGCGCGAAGCGAAAGGTCGTTTTATGGTTTTCAATAATAACATTCTGTAAGCAACAACGGTTTTATGTAACTAATTTGAATAGTTCCTATAGTATTACTTTTAATTACTATATTCATCCAATATTTCACAATAGCGGGATACTGTTTCGTGGAAGTTTTACATATTTTTTTCGCATGACTGAAAATTAATATGTAAATGATTTTTGAAATATGATATATAGGGAAAGTGTCAATAGCACTGCACTAAAGTAGAAAGTTTTCTAATTATAGGAATTCTATATGTGAGTTGCTGTTACACTATTTTATACGGCCAATACACTTTATGAGAAGAGAAAAAACGAAAAAAAAGATTAAAAACGATCGTAAAGTTAAATTGAGTTGGAATATTGAAGTTATTCAAATTTATGACATATTTTTTATTTTAATTTTGTTCGACATGCGCAGGGTCAGTAATATAATTTTCGTAGTAAGCAGATGATTAAAATAACCACTTTAAAATTTATGGAAAATATAGTGTAACAGAATGCAAATAGACACTAAAATGCAATAAAAATTTCATTTGCCCTACTTCGAAATGATTCTGAATCAGAAGACATCTTCAATCTCAATGTAAACGTCAAATAAATATAAAAATGTCTAATTTTCGAGGAAAAAGTCACAGTGCCTGTAACCAAGTAGGCAGTGATCAAAGTGAATGTGGGGCATCAACATCAGCATAAAGTATAATTGCATGAAGGCATAATTAAAATTTTTTTATCCGACTGCTAAGTTTAAAATTAATAATTCAAACGGTACTAGAGTATAATGCATTTTTTATACAGCCTCTTAAGCATAATTGAGCGAAAATTAGCCTTATATCAGTGAGAGGTTAACAGGTAACTCAATCCATTACCTACGCCCCTGTATCAATAATCCCACCTAATTTGCTGGTAAGCATAATTCAATCTATTTAGCAGGCTGCATAATTTCATTGTTACACCATTCATCAACCAGCACCGTTATCACGTATAAACCCACTAGCCTCAACAATGTCGTATTGAATTCAGCTTTATCTTCAGAAATTATCTCTCGCCGGCGAATTTAACAGCAACGGTTCTTCGTTAGAACTATGGCCAATTCACGCACTAGACGTTTATATAGGTGCCGTACTATACCCCATAGGCACGTGCGTGGGTGGGAAAGAGAGTGAGAGAGAACGCGGGCGCGTATAACGGTGTGTGCGCGTGCGCTCGAGTTCAGTGCCATCGTCGCGCACGGAAGACGGAGATAGCGAGGTGTGACACACACACGTCCGCCGAGCATGAAAAGAGCGACAGTCGCGCGGTAAATGGTCCGCGCTTTTGCGCTCGCGGGGAATTTCACGGTACTTGCTTGGGCCCCGAGGAGACGTCTGCGTTATACACGTGTTATACTGATTAATAGAAAATTGTTTCTCTAATTCGACTAAACGTCAACCAATCGCTTTAATTAGCTTCGTATTTGGGGTGAATAGAGGAGCTGATTAATTAGGTAACTGCGAGCAACTGGATGCAAACGCTGTAATGACAAATTAAATACTTTTCATTAAATCTCTTTCACCGGCTTGTTTAGAAAGCTCGGAATTGGGAGATAACGCGTGGTCATGTTTGTTTATCACTCTACGTCAGGATCCTTGTTTGCACCTTGATAAGCTACGGCTGGTTTAAAATGCTTGGAAAAACCTTATGTTCGCGTGCTTAAAAATTGTGCATTTAAATGTTCGAGTTGTAGGTAGATACGAGGTTTTATCTTGTGTAATTAATACTAAGCTTTAATTAAAGGTAAGTATATAATAGCCTTTAAACGCTGATTTTATCTCAATAATTATAAAATAAGAAAAAGTGTTTTATCAAACGTTAAGGTAAGGTAGCATCTATATATCCCGCGGATAATTGATTTTTTTTTTTAATTTTGTATATTCGCAACATGCTTTATGAAAAGAGCTAAATGTTTACTTTAATATTGGGTTCTTTGAAAAATGTTTCGAAGCCTTCTATAATGAAGTTATGCTATGTCATGACATCACTTCATTGAACGATGCAGCATTGTAGCGTCATCGCTAAGACTTTTGAAGCGCTCAGTCTGTACAACTACACGAGACAACGATTAAAAATAGAAATACTTATTAAATCAATCTACAACGTAACGTACTGCAGTTAAAAAATGTAAGGATACCTAACACATACTGTATGTATAAATGATGAATTTAACTTTATTACAAATAACAATGATGGTATTAAAAATGGAAATGTTTCTAATACAAGACTTAAAATAGACAGAGAGGATTAAAGTTTGAAAAATTTATAAGAAAATTGTCATTTTATATGGATATAACGTTATTTTACGTGCTATAAATCTTTGACATACATTTGCTTATTCCAGGGATTACGATGAATACTCAGTGAATGATAACGGGAACGTTATATCCTATGCACACAAACGAAGTAAAAAAAATATATTCCTTATAATCTAACTGAACTCCCTATATAAAACTGCATTTAATAAAACCTCGGGATAACTGAAATCGACCAGTAGAATTGAAAAGTCCCAAAATAAAAGCCGAAAACTAACCAGTACTCAGCATCCATGAATCTCCGTCGATCTTGAAAAAAAATCACGCACTATCTCGGAATCTCGTATCACTCTTTCTTCGCGTGCTCGCGGTCGCTGTGTATATCTCTCGTACGAATCTCTCGCAGGCGCGCACAGACGTAGCACTCTCGCGTAAGTATATAGTTGAATGTATATATATATAGATATATTCGTGTCGCGCTCACGCGCTATAGCCTCCGCGTGTACCGGTCTGCGACTGAAAGTCTTGGGACCACGGCGATATCCCTTATAGCGGGCCTAATGGGATGCGCTGCTCCCACTCTCGCGCGCTCGCCTTCTCTCGAGAGAGCGAGAGAAAGAACTCCCGCGAAGCGTCGTGTAGGTATACGCGCACAGGAGCCTTTCACAGAAATGAAATCGTAGCTTTTTTCGAGAGCACCCCCTCTGAGGTCCTTCGATTTTTTAACGCGGCTAGGGTTCCTGCACGAATGATGGCTATAGATTTTTGCAGTTTGATGGCAGGTGTTGTTGATTCATTTTTTATTTTTAGATTATGACAGCCGAGCTTTGGGAAGCTAAATTATAAGGGGGAATAAGATAATAGTTGTATATATTGTAATAATTGTTCCTTTAACATTTTTCTGCAGATTTGAAAGTTTTCATTTTATAATTTACTACTAATTTACAGGAAAAAAAAATTAATTGGAATTGTTTAAATAAAAAAAGAATTATTTTAAACATCTTATCATTATATCGCAGTTATTGTGATTTAGCGATATAATTAATTTCCATTAAATGATATTGGTAATTATTTGCAAAAACAATTTGTTTGTATAGTTTGTGTTCAGGAGACCGATTTCCTGTGTTCCAAAATTTTTTCATCTATTGTATGTCCTATAGAGCAAGAAAAAATTTATTGAAGTGATGTGCCTCAAATTTTTTTTTCGTCACTTTTACGACCGAGTCAGGGGAAATTTTGTTGAATTGCACATATATAACATATATAGCCATATAAAATCACATAAAATGTGGGATTGTAGCACAAAATGTTCTTAGCTACTATCTGACTATAAACTGGCTAGTTTTTTCGACTTTTACTAGGGATTGTGATTATATATAATCATATAACTTTTTTCCCCAGGAGTGGATAGGAAAAGCTTTAATTAGAGCTTTGATTCGTAACAGAATGATAATTGCTTGGCAAGTTATAGGCAATAAAAAACAAAATAAGAAAATGATTTCGAATATCTCCGAAAAAAACGTTAAAAATCTAACTATATTTAATTATTTTCTAACCCATATCTAACGAATCCACATTTCTGTTGATTGAACAGAAAAGCTTTAATTAAAGCTTTTTCTGCCAACTTTATATAATCTTTTTTCTTGTTTTTGTAGCACCAATTTTTGCGTAGTTATGGTAAATAGAATCTCATTTTTCAACAAAATAATTGATACTTAAAGATTAGTAGCTTACATCTCGAGAAAAAATGGCCGATTGGAATGAATTACGTCTATTCAGCTTCATTTTTAGATATCGGAAATCGACTCTCAAAGACTCCTCAAAATCCTTTTCTCATATTGACGAAAATTACCATACTTAATGACTTTGTTTATTTAGTTGGTAAGATCATGGAAATCTGTTCAAAAGCTAATTTTTTTAAATAAAATATTAAACAAGCGAAATAACAGTTATGAACACGAAACCTTTATATAAATGGCGTGTTTGCACGACAGAAAAATAATGATACGAGCTTTAATACTAATGATATTTATTCCGATTTTGTGACAGTTAAATGTGACTATTTTTGACGTGATGTTTTGGTGATGTTTGGTTGGATCAAGCTTTTGTATCATACCTATAGCGCGCAAAAATAAATATATAATAATATTACAAGACGCGAAAGAATGCTTGGGGTAAATCTTCAACACACGCTCCGCTCACTTTATCGAGTGTGGCGCTGATGAAACAAAACGTAAGGCGGTGCACGCGGCGTAATATTCAATAATGCTTGTTCACGTATGTGTGTGACTGTTGGCTCACCGTATAAGAAAACCCCAAAGGGCTTGTATATATATCCGGGGAATTCCCCTAAAGAGAGCGAGCGAGGAGAAAATCTTAGACGCGCAGGATGTACAATGTGCGCAAGTGAAAAGCGAAAGAGTGCATTGCACGCGAGCGCCTGTCGATTTAGCACTTTCACGCGATATGCTGGACGCTTCCAGCGTGCGAACGCTCTCGAAATTGCTTCGATTGTGTGATGCGTGTTTCGCGTAATCTGGATATGTGCGTAACGTTACGGTACTCAGTTTGGACTTCTGTTTTATTAAAAGGTAGCGGCTTTTATGGATGTACCGAGTTGCTTTACCACACAACGGTTTGCGATTCTTGGAAACATTCTTATAAAACCGTTGTAAAAAGTGCATCCAAAAGTTCAAAATATAAACGAAAAATATCGACAAAGTGTACTTCCAGTTTTTTACAATTTTACTTCAACAAAATGCTTTTTTACTTTAGTGACGTATTTTTGAATGAGAGACCACTGCATATGAGACGAGTAAACTTTTCCACTATTTGCTGACTCATTTGCATTGGATTGCCTTCGGGGAAGTTGTAAGTTTCCCTTTGAACCAATATCATATGACTGATTTATTAGCACCGTGCGCAGATTGTGCTATTCAATGAATGAACTAAATTTGTAAGGCATTCTAAAATTACTAAAAAGATTACGAGTACTTTAAGAACCGCTACATAGGTATCGAATAACGATAATTGGTTTTTAAAATCAAAAATATTATCATGAAAAACTTTTTCTCAAAAGTTTGCAGCTTCACTAACACTAAGTCATAGTAAGTATTACGATTTTTATTATTCAAACAAATGTAATTTTTATTAAAAATTTTAATAACATCCTGTATTTTTAGTACTTATTAAATAAACAATTTATGCTATTATTGTGTAAAAATGTAAAAATATTTTAGACTACACAATCTAGAATCAGAATATTCCAAAACATTTTCAACAATTGCCGTTAATCACCAAGTCCGCCGCTGAAAAAGATAGGACCGTTCTTTTTTGTTTTCCAAGATTTACTCCCCGGGGTAACAAGGTAACGGAAGCCCAAAAGAAGAAAGTATTTAATGAACGCGTGCGCGCGCTTGAGCTCACCGGCAGTCGGTAGGCAAAAAAAAGACGCAAAATCAGAAATGAAAAAGAACCAGTGATGGCGTGCGAGCAATTATTTGACAGCCGCGGCGAGTCTACGATTGATCTCGCACTGGCCGGGCGAAGACAAAAGACGAAGCGAGAGGAAATATGCGCGGGGGCGGATCGAGAGAGAGAGTTATTTTCTACCTTTGCCCTTGTTTTAATACTCTATCCCTCTGTGCCTTGTGTTTTTTTGTTGCGTGGTCCTCTATTTTTCCTCCTCTTTTCAAGTTTTCATATCTCCTTATCACTCGCTTCCCTCTGTGTCTGGCGCGGTTATGACATTCTTCATGTAGCCATCCACATCGCATTTTTAGAGATGTGAGCGCGTTCATGAATTCCCAATGACGTTTGTTGTTTCATTCTCTTTTCCGTACTCTCGGTTAATACTTTACGCAATAGCAAATATATATCGGTTTGTGAAGCTCGTCGCCTAACTTATTAATATAAAAAACCGCTTCCAATACATTGGCACTTAGCTTTCTCAGCTAATGTATTTATTCCTTATCTTTTTTAATTTTTCATGGCAATAATTGATTATATGGTACAAAATTTTCTCAATGAATATTCGCAATAAAACTAATATAGATATGCCGAAAATACACGTTTAAAATGTAACTACACTACTTTTCTCATATCCATATACGTGTGAGTGTATGTGGGGGGGGGGGGGGGATATGCCAATAAAAATATATTTAATTCTCTAATAGCGTGATTAAATTTACTATAAATCGTCGGCTTCGTGGAAAAAGCGGACACGTTGATTTTTGGTTCAAAACGCGAACATGTTGATTTTTAGTTGGACACCTCATACCGGAGTTTAAATTATTATTATTAGATTCTTGAATTTTTGTCTCTTTATTAAAAAAGATAAATTTGATAAATGTATAATTGAAGCAACGATACCAGAAAATACATAAAGTACAGAGAGTGTTTTCCAGTGCCAGTGAATATCAACTCAAACAATAATAATTTAAACTACAGCGCGAGGTGTCCGTTTTTCCAACTAAAAACAACGTGTCCGCTTTTTGAAGCAAAAATCGACGTGTTCACTTTTTCAACGAAAAATCGACAAGTCCGCTTTTTTAACGAAAAATCGACGTGTCCCCTTTTTCCACTAAGCCGACGAAATGTTAATTCATTATGGATATTTATTCAAAATCAAACATTTCAAATCTGTCAATCAATTAAATTAGGTACGTCAGCAATAATTAAATTACGTACGTCACCAATAAAATTAGAATATGAATACCCTATTTTTCACAAATGCTTTTGCGTTGGTAAATCAAATATTCTCTGAGAAAATGCTACTCGAAAATATTCAAAACAAATTTTTAACCCCAAATATCTTTGGTCGCGACGATAGGATTCTTTTGGGCAATGAACTCAGTTCGAACTTATATTATTTTTTTTAAATACTAGGGAATTAGTCGAGCACGACTTTTTCCCCGAAAATCTCGAGAGGCGATGCACCCCGCGAGCTTCGAGGAAGTTCGCATCACGACTCGGTCGACGGGCCGCACCCTCGAACCGCGGAGAGGGGAGCGAGCGATCCGCAACTCCAGCAGTAGCCTACCTGCCGACCTTTTGCAGCCGCCTTGCGGCATCCAATTAGCAAGCGCGAACGCTTACCCCCAACCCTCCAAATTTCGGAGCACACTCACAGACGCGCTCTCCGTGTTCCGCCGAAGACGGACCTCCTATGGCTTAGACGCCGTGTCAGGTTGTCCCTCGGAGAGGACCTCGCCTGACTCTCACCGCTATTTGGCGTATGGAGTCCCACACTCCCTCGCACATGGCGGACTAAGTCCGCCCAGTGCATAAAGGGATGACTCCGAACGCTTTTCGAAGTCAACGGGGAAAAAGCGAGGCACCCTCAACGAGAGAATCTCGCACGCGTTGTATTTAGCTAAAACTTCGCCTAACACAATTTTTTTATTTCATTTGTAATAGGGTGACTTCACCAGTGAAGGAACGAATAAGGAAATTGTAACTTTTGTTATTTAGTTAAGGTGGCTCATGCGTTTGGTGCCGTATCAAGTCGGGGCCCCGCAAGGGGCTTCTTTATTATTGCCAAATTAAGTTAACGTATTTTACGTAAATTTATTGTAAATAACTTCTAAATGTTCAAACAAAAAAAAGATTTTATAAATAAGTAAAAACTTTGCTAATTTGTCGCTACATTTATATGATTGGTCACAGTGCGCATGCGCAGTAGCACATTTGTAACGTTTATTGTTAATATCTTTTTTGTTTGGTCGTTAACCTATAATTCTGATGATATCATTAGATTCTTCACAAAAAAATCTTTAATTTCATACATTGTACATTAAAAACTGCTTTTTTACAAGTTACTACGAAGCAATAAACTGTTCATTCCCATAAGGTTATGTGTTAAACGTACCTATTTATAAACTCAGTTTTTTCGATAATTTGGTCGTTGACCTACAATTTTCTTAGTACAGATCGAAAGTTTAATGCCTAAAGAACATATTTGTTAAGTTTAAGATGTATCTGCTTTTTTATAAGAAATCGCATGAGCCACCTTAAGTGCTTTAAAAATGGATTAAAAGTAAAACCCTTTTGAAATTTATATTTTAAAATGTTCAAACTTTACGTCGGTGAGAAAATTTTGAATAAAGAATCAAAGTAAAAATTTTATTTAATAAAAATCTGTAAATATCTCCTAAAAACCAGTAAAGGAACACGCAATCATAGTATCTAAATACGTTTCACCAGTGAAGGAATACATCGCCAGTGAAGAAACACTTAATAGCGTCGATTTTATGATTTTATTCTTAACAAGATAATTTCTTTTATGCAGAATCTTTATATAAAATGAAATAAAAATTTGCAAGGATTCGAAAATTATCGCCATGTTAGATAAACAATACATAGAAAGCTTGATATTTTCATACATATAAAGAAAATGTTCGTTAACTGGCGACTGTTCGAATACCCGTAACCGACTTTTTGCAGTGGTCTTTTTATTTCGTAAATTCTTCGTGTCTAATTATATTTTGCTCTACCGTACTTTGAAATATTTGTTTTAACTTTAATTTTGTTTACACGCATTTTTTAATCACTTTCTTATCCTAACCTTCATCCTCTCATGCTCTCCGTCGCTGAGCTTACATCAAATATAAAAAAGCTATATCTCTGCCAAATTTCAGGACGATTGGTTGACTGCTATCGTGCGACAAGAAAACCGCGATTTTTTTATAAAACAATTTTTTTTCTGAAAAACAAATGAAGATAATTTCTTGAAATTGAAACTAAATATTATCTTCAATGAGTGTAATAAGTGGTTAAAATTTTAAGTCGATATTTATGAGCACATTCAAGAAAAGTTGATTATATTAAGTGACAATTATAAAAAAAAAGAAGAAAATCAATAAAAACTTAATCAGTCAGGGTACCGAATTTTTTCCTCGAGGCGAAGAGAATAAGCCTTGCCCGACGAAAATAGTCCGAGTGACACACACAGACACACACACACACACACACACACACATACACCTTCACACACACATACGCACACATAAATAGTGGTAGTTGACCCGATGGTTAAGAATCACATTGCTATTCAACGAAACAATTTATTATCTATCGAAATAGTTATATACTGTGTGTGTGTGTGTGTGTGTGTGTGTGTGTGTGTCTGTGTGTGTGTGTCTGTGTGTGTGTGTGTGTGTGTGTATTATATCATTCTTATGTTGGTTACGTGCTACTTACTATACGTTCATGTTAAATCACCATTACATGTTTGTCAACAGTAGATTACGCATATATGTATAACAGCTGATCAAGTTATACACATCCACATATGGGCCCTTGAACAGAAAAAGGAACAGTACACAGATATAGAATTTAACATGGGTTACTATATCTGTATATACGAGAAAATCTTGTTCCGTATATCTGTTCCTTATATATATAGCAACCCATGTTAAATCCTATATCTGTGTGCTGTTCCTTTTTCTATACAAGGGCCCTATATAGGACTCAAAAATGATATTATTGACTAAAATAGGAATTGACATTTTCAAAATTTGAGTGTGTATGATAAGTGTGTACTCTAAAATTAGAGTAAACGGTTATATTGTAAATATATAACATCGTTGTGTGAGTGCAATTTGATAACTATATTAATTAAACGTCAATCCTGTATTATGCATATTAGATATTATTAATAAATTCCTGGCTTTCTGCGTGTGATTAATTTCTCGAGCAATGTGAAAGTGCATTTAACATATAAATAGTGTTATTACACGGTGCAATTCCCTTAAACATCAATATGGAGTAAAATTGTAATATACTATTAATATTTATCCTATTTAATATAATGCTAAGATTTAAAAAAAATGGATACATTTTTTATTAAAATTTTCTATTACAACATTTATAAAAGTCAAATATTTTTATGAAAATGAAAATGTTTATGAGCAACTTAACCATAAGATAAGCTCATAAATATTCATCTTTGTGACATTATGTAAAAATACAGTCTAAAAAGTTGTTTTATTTAGTAATTCGTATAATGATAAACAATCTCAATTCGAAACGTTACCCTGAAATACCCATGAGCTATACACTCCTGGGATTCGTAATATCACTTTTTCGTGCGAAACGCTTTTTCTCTGAAAGAGGATAAAGCCTTCGACACACGCACATGTAGGACTGTTCGCCAAGATACCGTTTCTCAATACTGCTTTTCACTGCAATACACACGTTACACTCGGCCGATTTTCTTCGCTCAGAGAGCTTACATTGCATCTCCTCTTCTCGCGTTTTTTTTTCTTAGTTGCGCATGCGCCTCGATCTCGCGGAAGACGCTTAGGATGGGCTCGGAGTACGGTGCTCGCATGCATATACGCACGCTAAATATTCATGAAATTTTGTTGAAATAAATGAATTTATTGCGCGCCACTCAGTGTTCTGGGAGAGCTGTAATGATTTTATAAGGGGTACGAAGATGTGTGTGTGTATTTGCGTCGATGAATGTTATGTGTTTATTGCCAACAATGATCCATTTCTTAAGACAACATTTTATATTGGTGTAGAGTAGCTTAAATATACAAAAGATACTGTTGTTTACATTAGTGTATACATTATTCCATTATCATAAACGTTTTTTTGGAAATTATTTACTGTATTCATTTGATATACGCAATCATGACCAATATTTCACAAAAGATGAGTTATTATAACTGTACCTTGTTATATAAGGTTTATTTTCTAATAAAACTTTTATCTTCGTATATTGATTTTTAAATTTCCATACATACATGTATTTCAATGTGAAATTATTTAATCAAACATTTATCGCGTCTAACTTCTCTGTATAAATTAACTGATAAAGGTTTATTTTTGATGAAAATCAGTCAAAGACACAACATTCCCTAATGATAACGGCTCCAGTACTCGACTCGAATGAGACACACCATAAACTCCGCCAATTTGATACAACCCCCATCTTATCTTTCATCTGAATCTTCGAGAGATCGGGATCAGCGCGCCAGTAACGAGCGAATCTCTTCCGTCAGCGTGCCATTGTGCAGGTGCTTCCCGCACATGACAGAGAATTCGTGCGCGCGCGCGAGCCAGAGACATTTTCACGCGGCTTTGAAATATACGCGACACTAGATCATCTCTCTCTCTCTCTCACTCTCTCGCGCGCGCTTTCCCTCTCTCACTCTTTCTCCCCCTCGTCAAGAGGATAAAAGGACTCGTTTTATTGAAAAGGCTTCTTTGCGCGAGCTCGTGCGCTATTTATGCTTTCGCGGCGCGCCGCCGCTGGTCTTCCGGTATTATTTTACGACCGAGCGAAATTTCGTTATCGATCGCGTGTATGAAGGTCTCCACTGGTACGTGCGCCCTTTTTGCCAAATGCTGTTCCGTCGTGGTTCTCGTACACGCCCGATGTTCATAGGATAAAGCAAAATTTTGAAATTTTTTCCGTATTATATCACTACACACACACACACACACATACACACACACACACACACACACACACACACACACACATATATATATATATATGACGTATGCTTCACTTGTATCATTTTTTAACCCACCTGGTAGAAATGTTAACCAGAAGCTAATCAGCTAATTTCAGTTAATTTTATGGCTAAAAATGAACATTGTTTGTATTTCATAATTATGTAGCAATCCAAAATAAATTATGACATTTACACTTTATAAAATATGTATCTTAAGATGAATTATATTATTTTTGCATTGTGATTTTTGCTCAAAATGCTTCCATTTAATTAACACGTTAGCTATAAAATATAGCTAATTTTATATCAGAGCCGTGCCAATTTTGCTTCCTCCTAGAGGAAGCTGTGTGATAGTATATTTTTGAGTTATTGTAAAAACATGTTATAATTGTTTTTGGAGGTGTTAGGAATCAAAATACACGATTTTTGAAAAATGTCTATATGGATGTGTGTGTGTGTGTGTGTGTGTGTGTGTGTGTGTGTGTGTGTGTGTGTGTGTGTGTACGCCTGGATCTCAGCCTCTACTCGATCGATTTTGACCGGACAGGTCTCATTTTTGTTGCTTTTTTTGTGTGATGGCGGGTCAAAAATTCGTTTTTTGATTCGCCGATGCGTTTTTGTTGTATTTCGAATTTTCGATTTTCTCAAAATTGATTTTTGCTTTTTTTAAATGATAAGATCGAGATATTTGAATCGAATAGCATTCAAAAGAGCATTAAAATACCTATATTTTCTAAAAAAAAATTTCTCTAGGTATTACGGTTCTTTTGTTATTAACAAAACGTGTTTTTTTCTTTTTTTAAAGCTTATATAAACTAAACGGTCAATTTTCTTGAAAAAAATCATCGTAATACAGAATATAAATAGCTGTAATCTATAAAAATTTGAATTCATTTTGTCGACCAGTTTTTGAGAAAAAAATTGAAATGTGAAAAAAATGAGTTTTGCATGTCCAACGATTACGGGAGTAAAATTGACACAATCGCTTTGAAGTTCCTTGTAGAGGTAGATTTTTGACAGCTCTCGGTCGAGTTCTTTGGCAAAATGATTAGTCCAGAAATTTCAGAAATATTTGAGGTTAAAATTTTTTTAACCTTTTTTTCAAATCGTAATTTCTCGAGAACGGCTCCATGTATCAGCTCCAAATTTATAGATAATTTTGTATGTGATATAGATAATATGTGTGCGAGCTTTCATCAAGATCGTACGATTACTTTTTGTGATATTTGATTTTGAAAATTTTCGTATTTTACAAAGTTATTTTCTTTGTCGCATGATAACTAGAGGAAACAGAAATTGGTTTAGTCATGTTGAAATTTTGTGGAGATGTAGAGTCTATATATTATCGTATAAGTCCTTTAGGTAAAAGAATTGTCTCATGGTTTTTAGAGATATTTAAGGTTAAAATTCTTTTACGATTTTTTTCAAAATCGTAATTTCTCAATGACGACTTCATGTATCAGCTTGATATTTATAGACTATTTTGTATGCAATAAAGGCAATGCCTGTGTAAAATGTAATCGAGATTAAATGGTTATTTTTTGAGATTTTTGATATTTAAAATTTGTCTTTTTGAAAATGACTTTCTTTGTTGTCGCACAATATAACTACATTAAAATTGTTTTAATTTCTTTGAAATCTGGTGGAGATGTAGAATTTGTATATTATTTATTAGAAAAGTTCTTAGGGTAAAAGAATTCGTTTATAAATTTCAGAGATATTTGAGGTTAAAACTATTTAGCCCTCTTTTAAAATCGTAATTATTCGGGAATGCATTTATGTATACTAGAAAATGGAAAGGCGTGTTGTATACCTGCTTTTGTTTTGTAATAGCCATTTATTATTTTTAAGGTTAGAACCTTTTTCTTACATCGGAAAATCCAGAAAGAGCACACAAATACGGACAGACATACTACTAGAGACAAGTACCCTATGTGTGAAATTTCACAAAGAAAATATAATTTGAAGTAAACGTTATTTAGGAATTTTAAAAGGTTTTGACGATAATATTACAATCAATTATTTGATTTATTTTTCACACATAATTAAAAAAAAAAATCATACCTATTATTTTATTCATATTTTATACATAATTTAAAAATTAATAATTTTTAATCTTCATAAATGAATTTAATTATAATTATGTCATAAATTGTTGCAAAAATTATAAATTATGTTATTAAAAATTCATTAAAGGAATAAGAAAATTAAGTTTGAGGAAGCCACGAGTCAATGAATTGGCAGCGGTTTTTATATTGTCTAAGTATTTTACAGGTAAGATTTTTATTTATTGAAATATAAGTATTTATACAGTCTAGTTGGAGTTTTATTCTTTCCCTTAATATAAATTCATTTTATCCTGCTTATTATTGCTAATTAAAGAATGTATTGATTATACAATATTTAGAAGTTAAATTAACTTCACTTATTTTCTTTCTTTAAAAGCAATTGATTTCGTGCAAGATTTGGGCTGAACACGTCACGAGAAACGCGTCAATATCATGTGTCTGAAGTTTGCAACGTTGGAGTGCAACGAAATAACAAAAATAATTTATTTTACTTCACGTTTATACTAAACAATATTAATTTTGCGTGTAGCTTTAGTGTTTTATAGTACAAAATAACTTTATAATAAAGATTTAGATAAAATTTCTATTGTTCAATAACTTTAACCAATCGTAAAAAATTATTCCGTTGTACTGCAACGGTACGAACTTCAGACCCATTCAATATCACCTCTTTCTCTTGAGTTCTTGCCCGCTCTAAAAGTGCATTGGATTCGCTAGTATATATCAAGTTTCAATGCTAGCGAATTGGACTGTTGTGCGAGTTCTATTGCACCTGTCAAGGTGAATATTGAAATACAAATGTCGATAAATAAATAGACTTAATAAATCTGCCAACGATTGTTTTTCTTGATTATTCCGAGCAAAAAATTTCAAATATCTTCGTATCAAAGTTTGGCATAATCAAACTAAATTTTTTGAAGAATAATATTCAATTTTGCAGTATATTTAAGCAAAATAGCAATCAAAGCAACTTTAAAATGTAGCGCTTTTTGAGAAAAATTAATATACGGATTTTCGTTGTACAGTATAGTATAAATGCTCAGACGCAATTTTATTACCTTTTTACTGCCAAGTTAAAGTTGCGCAAGACATATATTTTTATTATATTATCTTTACAAACCTATAGTGTTATAATAGTTCATTATGCAACAAGGGAGTAAAGGCGCAGATTATACCCGCAGGTAGGTACACCAGTAATCACCGGAGGGATTAATCTGCTTTACCCCTGTATTACAGTATACAGTACTTTATTCCCAACTCCATCATTGTGGCCACTTTATAGACTTGCAAAGTTATTTTGTATTTATCTGTTATAATTTTGTTAGTTTTAACCAAATTCACCGTAAACGTAAAAAATTAGTAACTATGTTTCTTTACTCACGCATATGCGGGAATAAAGTAAAAGAGGGAAGTTACATAATGTACTATTATTTCCGCTAAACAGGGAATAAAGTATTAGAGGGAATAAATACTTTTGTCTCGCTTTTCAGGTTAATAAAGTGGCCATTATAGTAAAGTCGAGAATAAAATAATTTGTAAAGCAAATATCATCTAACTTGATAACTTTTTTCCAAGTCCACTCGTTATGAATAAAGAACATAAATGTATTTTCATATTATTACATAAATCAAATAAACATAAGTATTACGAATAATAATCTGTACATCAACGGTATTTATACAGATATATATACGTGGTACATAAACACATCGCTTAAAAACGTTTGTATAGCTTGCTGATAAAACAAAATCGTATAAACTACACAATTCATGCGCAATGAACGTCAATAACACCAAGAAACACCAAGAAACACCAAGAAACACCAAGTTCTACTGAATGAATGCAAAAAAGGGATTTATTAAAGCCAGATGGATTTCACATGTGTTTCGGTATAGGTTATGATTTGCGATTCATAAAGACATTGCGGAGATGGGGCAAACAAAGTTAGATGGCCATCGTATTTTAAACGAGACGAGACATGGATGAGTAGTGAATGACTGGACCGAAGTAAATTAAGGTATTTACACACCCAGTGTGTGTGTGTGTGTGAGAGAGAGAGTATGAGAGAGAGAAAGAGGCGAGAAAGGTGTTCGGATGGAAAGCCAGAGAGGAACATTGACAAAAAAGACGATAAAGAGGGGAGGGAGTCACGTTTTGACGATTCACTATAAAATTGAAGTCAAAACTTACGATTCTAAATAGCTCGACTATACCAGTTTATACATTGTACAAAATTTCAAAACTCTAAATTAGAAATATTATATTTCCGAATGTATACATATTGTATGTTATTATATAAATACTGTAACATCCATTTTTCTTTACTTGAACATTTTCGAATATATACTATCTAATTTTAACAGTCGATACATTGCCGATTCTAAAATGCTTATTTATACCGATTCTAAAATTAGACCGTCGATAATCTGGCTTCTCTAAGTTATAGCCAATTCAAAAAATAAATTTTTTTAACGACGTGCATGAATTTATGAACAATTATTTATAACTTTCTGATTTTTGAATAATTTTTAATTTTTCCTTCGGCAAGTCCCCATGAAGTTACTTAAAGCAAAATGAGACCTTGAAAACTAAAATCGGTTGAGAAACAAAAAAGATTCCGGTGATTTATCAATAATTGTTTGTAGTGACGATAGCTAATTTCTAGAATATCGCTTTTTTGTGAAAAAAATTATCTTAGTCATGTTAAATACACTTTATTAATAATACATTGACTATCTCTATCATTTTAAATAAATAAATCACATAACAACTATGGTTTTTTTTAATTTTAGGTAACCTCTTCATTTAGCACTACTTCTTTTTCTTGAATTAATAAATATGTGTGTTTTTCGCAAGGCTTCGTAAAAAGTACTACATGTTAAATTAATTTAAGGTCTCCAACTTAATTACTAATTTGTAATTTCTTTAGTCAATTTGAATAATATCCTGCAAGTAATCTGTAAAACATCGCCTTTAACATCTCTTGATAAGCTTATCGTATTATTATTATTACTATTTAAAACTAAATTTCATTTCAATGATTTTGAAGTTCTAAGATAGAATATTCTAGATGATTCGAATACGCATCGTTATTTATCATGAGCAAACATTGAAATGAAAATAAATGGAAAAGAAGCGTTCTGTTCCAGGTATCAAAATTAATTATCGAAGCTAGCCGATCCGAATGAACCATGTCAGAGAAAAGACGAGATTTGGGGTGACTATCAGAAAATGTACAGGAAAGCACAAATTCATCGTGACTCACGCGAGTCGCTGGATGCATATACCGGCCGAGTATCCGCAGTCTCCCTATACTAGACGAGCCTGCAAGGGATGCGTATATAGATAGAGCATCGACGAGAGGCAGCGAAGATAGCCGATAAGCAATAGAGCGACTGTAGACACGTCGGAAGAGAAGCGGAGAAAATGAGGAAGAAGCGAGAAGAGGATATAAGGAGACAGGAGTAGGTGTGTGCAAGGAAAAAGAATGACTATGGTAGTAGAAAAGTGTTGAGGCAGTACACATATAGAACACCGGGGAGGTATAAAAGTTTCAGCCACTTTTGCCTAGAGTGATCGGAAGTTCTTTTGCTATCAGTTGATTATATTTTTTATAATGAAAATCAATTTTTCACATTCAAATTTATGCTAAAATTATCAGAGCTTTTGAGACAAAAGAATGGAATCGATCAGAAGCTTGGGCTTTTGATATTTTAAGTCCCGAAATTAAATTTCGAATTTCAATTAGCGACCAAAAGTAATTAACAAAAATCCGAAAGAGAAAACTGTATTTTATTTTCAGACTGTTTAGCATGTGTGTTAGAGTTTTGAAATGAGGATCCTATAAAAATTAAGCATAAATAAGAAGCATAATAAGACTATCAATTTCAATCATTTATTTTACGTTTATCGACAAAAATATTTATAGATATACTCTATAGCCTATGTATATATATACTCTGCAAAATAATAAAAACAAAATAATATCTAGTGCAAAAAACCATAATAATTTTTAAAGTCGCAAAGAATTTTATTATACATGAAAGTTGAAGTAAAATATTTCAATTTCACAGCAGATGGCTAAAAAATTATTACATAAAAAGATCAAGTTACTAGGATTATTTAAGTTTTTAATATTGTTTTTCTTTCGAATATTCATCTCATTTCAGTAAAAAGTGTCAACCACGTAAGTAAAAAACTACCGAGAGGAAAAGCTTTAAAAGACTATAATTTGTGAGATAGAAGAAACGTGTACCACTTTTGCGTTCAAATATCTGTTGTGACAACTTCGTAATCAATTCAAATTGGGTGAGTCCGAAAAAGATAGGATCTAACACTTCTTCTCAATAAGAATGCAGCATTTGATGAAAACTATCGGCAAAAAATCTGAAATTAAAATACAGAAACCCATACTGTTTGTTTGCAGTCCGTAGATAACGACTGACTTCAATCACACATGGACCAACGATTCGCTGGGTTATCGAAATACGTTCGATGATGGAGAGCGGAAGTCGCACGAGAGAGCGAGGCAGATTTCCTACTGAATATCGATAGTTTTTCGATGGTGTCTTTCAATGTTACTTTTTTATGAGTATGCTGTGTGTTCCGCGGTTCAGAAAGACGATAATTTTCAATTTTACGGAATATCGACAAAATAAGTGATGCAAGTGATACGGCGAATCTTAACCATCAAAGACTGATTTTTGATTGATGGATTCGTCGAAATCCTGGACACTCACAAAAATGATTGATGCGTATGGCGAAATGATAAATTTGTTTGAGAATCTCATTACGTGGTATGTGCTCTTTATTAAAAGAACAAGATTTTTGTATTTATTTTGAAAGCTATTAACTTAATTAGTCCATAAGTATCGGTATTAAAATATTTAAAACACTCACCATCTCAATATGGTTATAATGCTATCATTTCTTATCAAACATAGTTTTTTCCGAAAAATGTATTTTATTTTTAAAAAATATATAAAATCAGTTTTATTTCGGGTTTAAAAACTTGTATTTGAATTTACGTAACCAGTCCTGCAAAATTTTAGGAGTAGCTTGATAAATCAATAGAGTAACGGAGCAAAAGTTTTATTAATTTTCATTTTTGTAACTTTTAGAAAATCAATTATAAATTAAATTGAGGTTTTCTGGAATGAAAAAACCTTCAAAGATACACAATTCTCGTTTGTATAGTTTTTGGAGCTGATTCGGTTGTTTCAATGAAAGTTTTAAAAGGCGGATGCACATAAAATATATATTTCAGAAATGACCTTCACAAGTAATTTACATAATTGAAATGCATTAAATTGTTACAATTTAAAAAAGAATTAGAATTGTAGCAGACGATAAGAGCATTTTAAAGACACGAAAAACTTAGCAATAAACATGTCACTGCAGAACAGCAATATTCCAAGAACTCTTTAGAGATATAGCTATAAAGTTTATGAACGGGAGTTAGAAAAGTTGGGGAAAGTGTAAGAAAATTCTACAAGACAAATATCTGACACGGTAAAATATTCGTAGACTGAAACAAGGAAATAATAAAATAGTAATAAAACTAGCTAGACGTGTAAAGTTAGGAATAAAGAGGATCATTTTTGCGCATTAAGCTATATCCGTTTTACTTAACTTGACGCATAGAGGATGCAAAGAATGTATATAGTTAAATAACGTAATAAAAAATAAAAATGTATTTTAAGTTTTATAGTGTTGTAATGAAAATTTTGCAAACAAATTAATTTGACAATCGTTATTTTCAGCTTATATATCGATAGTCAAACTGTAATTTTATTTGTGAGGGAATTATTCCACAATTTTCCGTGTACGAAATCTAGGCGACATCAGGGTAGAGCTATATAGTATCCAAATGAATGTATAATATCCTCGTGTGTTGCAAGTTCAGCTTAATATTAAGCGAAAAATGTTAATGCCTTTTGGCAACTAAAGTTAAACTTGTAATCTACAATTAGCCGAAATAGTAGGAAATTAACCGCGTACCGTATAGAAATTATTTGTAAAATTGATTAAATCTGTAAAATCGTCGCGATATGAGGGAACATGAAATGAGGAAATAAGGAGCCCTTTTTTCAATCTGCATCAGTCAAGGGACTAATTTCGCGATACAACTCACTGACCTCCACAGGGGAGAAGAATCTTCCGCCCCACAAACGAGATAACGGAAAAATCGAAAAAAGCCCCGGCGAAAAAGCTCCCGCACGAGGGGGAGAGAAAATAAAATCACAAGTAAAATCGAGTTGCCCCTCCGCACACGCGCGCGCGCGCACACACACACACACACATACCACCACTCGGCCAAACACCAAATCGATTAGAAAAATAATAAAGCGAAAATCGTAACGACGAAGGAGCACGGCCGAGGGGAGGGACGGTGGGTGTAGGCGGCGAAGAAAAGAGCTGAGGGAAAAAAGTCGCGCAAGTGAGAAGGAGAGAGACTACTGACTAGGCGGACACTCGACAAAATGCCAGAGAGCAAGACAGTTGCGGCAGTCGGCGGCGGCGGCAGCGGCGGCGGCGGCACTCGGTAAAAGAGCAGAGAAAGCGGCAGAGATGGAGGGAGAACGCTTGCGAAGGACGGAGCTTGCGAGAAGGGAGAGGAGAGGAGAGAGAGAAATAGAGAGAGACGGAGAGTGTGCGCAAGGTCTAGCAGACGACAGCGAGGCGCGGAGTCGTCTGACTTCCTCTTCTCGTTCCCTCTCCTCTCTCTCTTTTTCGCAGCTTTCATTCTTTCCTTCTCACTCGATCTCCTCGTTCCACTCTATGTGAGAAATCTCTCTCGACATAGAGATAGGAAAGAGAGGGAGGGGGCGGGGGAGAGAGTGCGAATCCACAGGAGCGAGCGAGAAGCGCCCATTAAAACGGATTAAATCGCGTAAAACCAGAGAAAAATCCCGAGCGCCATCGCCCACGTTCATTCTCTCTGGTCTTTGAGAATCTCGTGGAAGTGGTTTCGAGAGCAAGTAAGAGAGAGAGAGACATGCACGAAGAGGGAGGGGAAAGAGGAAGAAGAAGACCGGGGATGATGCATGCATGCGCCGCACACGATGTTCAATAAAAAGCTCTCTCCTCTTTCTCTCGCTCTTGGCGAGCGTTCGCTTTCCCGCACACGAGCGGCGCGCGGACGGTCTCACCGAAGCCGACTACTCCCACCTTCCTCGCGCGATCTCTCCTCTCTCTTCCACTCTCTCTCCCCTGCTCCTCCGCCTTTTAGGTTAAAGAGCTTTTGCCCGCAAGCGCTTAAAAAGCTCGCGAAGGAAAGCTCCGAGCCGCTGCGGCACACGAGGGGGTGGACCACGCGCGCCGCCGCCGCTCATAATCGCCGTGCGTGCGTGTGTGGAGCGCCTCCCCCTGGCAGGGAAATGGAGCGCCGACGGCTTTGGGAAAAAGGCTGAATGAGAGTCGAATCGCCCGGAGCCCCGAGGCACGGCAATGGGCGGCGAAATCGCGCGAGCCCGAGGGGGAAGGAGAGCGCGGAGCCGAGCGATACCTACACGAGCGCGTTAGGCGCGGCCAGTCGCCGCCGCCGCCGCTGCCTATCGAGCGTGTGCGGCACGCGCGCGCGCGCACCCGCCCGCCCTGCTCCGGGGCAAGATGCCGGGGCGGAACAGCATCCCCGGGTACTACACACAGACACACAGAGAGGTCCACTCACCTGCCGCGAGCTTGCAGCCCCTGACGAGAGCGGCCGGAGCCAGCCCCTCGCTCTCGCCGGTGTGTCCGCCGCCGACGACGACGTCCCTGCTCGGGCAGTGCGCTCCCTCCGGCGCCCGCACTCTCTCGCTCTCTCGCGGCGGGCCGGCGTTCGCGCGTGTGCTCTTCTGCTACGACCACTACTGCTGCTCTCTGGCTGCTGCTCCCTCTCTCCGGCGAGCTTTTGGGGGAAGCGCTGCGCGCTCGCGCTCCACTCACTGACGGCGGCGCAAGCTCGGCTCGGCCTCGTCCACGTAGCGGCGGCAGCACGTCGTCGTCCTCGTCTCGGAGCTGTCCCTGCGGCTCGGCCGTCGCGCGCCAGCCATCATCGGGTCCGCCATCTTGGGGCCAACTGCCACACGGAGAGCGGCCGCCGCTGCCGCGCGCGCACACCACTGTAGAGAGCCGCCGAGCTGCTGCTCTAGCGCGCGCGTGTGTAGTACGCGCCCACGCAACGACCACCCGCGCTCTCTCTCCCTCTCTCGCTTTATCTCGCTCTTCTGCTCTCTCTCTCCCTCTCGGCTTGTCCTTCTTTCTCGCTCGGCTCTCCCTGCGAGCTCTCTGGCGCACTGCACGCACGGCTCCCGAGCGAGCCAGGCAGGCAGCCTCGCGTCGTGGGCGCCCCCTTCGCCGCATTAGCTCCTCTCTCTCCCGCTCTCGCGCTCTCTGTCTCCTACAGAGGGGTGGATCGAGGGAGAGAGAGAAGGAGGGACGCCGGGAGGGACGGGGAAAGGGGTACAGAGATCGCGCGAGGGGTTTATTTCGAGAGACGGAGCTCTCGCGCGCCGACGTGTATCTCGTGATCTCTCGCTTCGAGCGATCGGACAAAAGCTCGACGCGCCACGGAAAGTGAAGGAGGGGGAGAGATTTGGGAGAGAGAAAGCTTTCGGGGGGTGACGGCGCTGCTGCTACTACTGCTGCGGCGCGCAAGCGAAAGTCGACCGAACGCGAATTTGAAATTGAGATAGGTTCGATAGCTCGAGGTTGTGCGGGAGATTTTGGTTTTGGCTCTTGATTGTCGGCTGCTATTGTTATGTGCTTTCAATTTTATTCAGAATAATAGAATAGTGACAAATGATTAGACAGTTCGAAACGAAAGTAATGAATCTTGTATAAAATAAAAGTATTTTCTAAAATAGAGTAGTTTAGGGTACATAACTTTTACTGTATGGCGTAATGAATGTGTTTATTTTGTATGTTTCGCGAAGAATCTCACAAATGATAATGAGATGCTTTGACAATGTTTACTTTATGGGTCTTGCTAAATGACTGTCAAATGTAAAGTTCCTTGATTCATTGAAAACAGCCCACCTTAATGTTTCTTTTGTTTTGATATTTGACTACAGAAATTATATTCCATTATATATGTATTTGTATATACATTGTACATATAAATCTGACGGTTAAATAGCAGAGGTGTTGTTTTATGCATTTAATTAATTGATGGATATTGGGGTGTACATAGAATAATGTAGATGCTGTTTGAAGATCTAATTAATACTTTTTAAGATGAGCCTGCAGAAAAATATGCAAGCTTTGCAAAGAATTTTTTTCTAATCGCACTCGATTTTATCACTATAAAGCAGAAAATCGTAGGTAATCTTTGTTTGAAATTCAACGGACTTACTGTAAGAAGCTCGATACCGATGCGATGTAATGGCATTGAACTAACATTGAACTAACAACACGTAATATAATAGTTCGACACATTACATGGCATATTTTCGTTTAGTATAGTTTTAATTCAAAAAGAATTGTGCGCAATCTCATACTACACATTTGAAAAATTCATCAATAACTCCAAAGGATTTGGCGTTCACGCAAGTCAATGCACTCACCACTCGTATACACGATACTATCTTCTTTGCGCCTATGTACTTTTTTCCCCTTTCGACAGGTGTGCGTCTTTTTCCCACGAAATGTACTTTGCATCTCTTAAGTTCGTTAGACATTGCACCGAAACGACCCACTAACATCGAAATGTCAACCCACGACAGTTGTACGGCTGTATGTAAAGT
This sequence comes from Torymus aiolomorphi, assembly GCA_036365515.1. NCBI lineage: Eukaryota > Metazoa > Arthropoda > Insecta > Hymenoptera > Torymidae > Torymus > Torymus aiolomorphi. The sequence continues at coordinate 96,038,618 of CM070874.1, forward strand.
GACGATCGCGCTGCGGAGGATGGGGAAAAAGTGTGTATGTATATGTATATATACGCGCGTGTGCGGGTATTGTAGGTACTTGCTCTAGATTCTTTGAGAAAGCACATATACATACACACGTGTCAATTTAATAAGCGCTCTGCGCGAACGATTTGTCTACGTCTACGATTTAGGGTTGAACAGTACGGGAAGTAGCAGTGGTAGAAATACCGTAATGGTGGGTTAGGGATGATTAAAAGCATAAGGCTATGCATATGTATATACGATCAGTATTATACCTGCTAAACGTGCAACGTGATTATGTCATTAGTCAGTTTAAGCTCTATATTTACTTGCGTCAATAAAATATGTGGTGTTTCTAACTTATCGATGTAGTACATTCATGTTATTATAGCAGCTGTATGCCAATTTTTAACAACGACAATTTTGAGTTCATGATCAGAATAATTTTGTATGTCATTGTCCTCTAACTTTTTATGACCGTATTCACGTTTTATATTGTCTATAATAGATTCAGTCAAACTTGACTGTGTTTAGAATGTTAATGATAGCCAATTAGTCATGTTTGCTGCTAATTATAATTTATGAGGGTTCGTTACTTGAATCGCTAATTTGAAGTAGTATCTGCTTTTCCAAATAAGACACACGTTATTTAATATAAAACTTTAATATAAAAAGTAGTATCAAATTTGAAACTTTATACATTGCAAAATGTAAAGAAATATTATTAAAAAAATAGTTTTAGTTCTTTTCTTATTCACGTTAAACAGGTTACAATAAATTTTCCTGAAATTATAGGTTTACCGAATAATTTGATTTTACAATAAATAAATACAATAATTGACGCATTAACGTCAAATTATTCAAGGAGGCCTTTCACCTATAGTGTACGGGTGGTGCGGGCCAACGCAAAAAACGAATAAAGAGACGAGTCATGAGAGGGGCTGTACAATCACCGCGCGGGTCTTTTGTGGTCGGTCCTACCACTAAGGGCGAGATGGCAAAGCGCCACGATCAATTTTTCAGGTTCCTTGCAGAACTGGAACTTTAATTCCTTTTTCTAGCAGCTCCTTTTTTAATGCATTCTTTTGAGGAGCGTGTTTAACGGGTACCGTCTCGTTATTCCTTCTAGCTGCTATTAAGTTACGCGTTTGCCTTTGACATTAGGACTGACCTACTCTGATATATTGCATCTGTTCAGATTTTTTCTACATTTATAAGTTACGAAAAATTGAAATTATGAACGGAGACTAGTGATTCTTGATCATTGCGATATGAGATAGTTGTACCAAATTTGTCAAGAACAGTAGAAAAATCATTTATGAAACTATGATTATTGTTAAAAAAATTATAAATAATATTGAATAATTTTTGACCGATTGGAGGAAATATTTATAAACAGTGAAAAATTACAAATAGTTTAGGAAAAATTATTATACTGTCCCGTGATCGGTGAAAATAATTATCTGAATTTTTATTAAATTTTACTAGAAATATAGGGAAATTCACTGTACTTTTTTTACAATGTTCTACAAAGATGGGTAATTTTTTGGATTTTGTGAGTATCTTACCGCTTTATAAAGCGGAAATCGATTCCATTATTTATTTAATAAATAGCTAGTTTCTCTAATAATCCTTAAAAACTAGACATTTTTCTTGTCCATTTCTATTCATCGATGAAACGATTTTTCCGATCATATTCGCCATTTAATAGACAGAATAATAGAATAAATTTTTTTCACACATTTACATTAGCTTATTTATGAGTATTTAAAAGATATTAAAATTGGTCAGTTTATTTAGTCAGGAAATGGCTAATAAGAGGCTTGTAAATCATGTTAAGTCATTGAGGCAATCGTAAAAATCATTGTTTTCGTTTGTATCCCCTAAAACAGTACTATAAACGAATTAAATACCAATAATTCGTGTTAACATTTTCGTTAGCTATCTTTCTTTAATGTTTGTTTTTAAATACATGATCAAATTACAGAGAAAATTTAGTAAAAACATTTTAAGGTGTGTTATTAAATAGACAATATGACCGGAAAAATCGTTTCATCAATAGCCAGAAATTAGCTATTTTTACTAGCTATTTATTATTTTCCTGGCCATTTCCGATAGAAACAATTTCTACCAGGGAAGTGTGTGTGTGTATATATAAAATGTGCAAAATTGAAACTGTAGTCACGACTAAGATTTTTATCTCTGAGATTAATGATAACTCATTGATTTGTTGATAATTATAAATAAATATCTTATGATTAATCACTGTATTATAACGCATATCAATAATAATTTTATCAATTAGATAACAATTAATGTTTAGTGTTTTTAGTATTTTTAAATTTTATCGCTAAAAAATTGTAGATAGTTATGTATTATAAATTAAAATAAATTAAAAAGAAGAAAGACTTATTAATTGCCTAGAAGCTTACGACATCTGACGTCGACTTATTTTACTATCGCAGTTTAGAAATCTGACAACCAGTAGATAAAGTCGGTATCATTTATATCCACCTGTCGTTGTTGATTTGATAATGAGTCCAGGCAATCCACGATACTTAAAAAGTGCTAGTATTATACAAAAAAAATTGGCCAATTCTGGCATTGTACATATACGTACAAATTTGCATAACTTTCTCAATTTTCAATCGATTTCCATAAAAAATGGTATAAACCCCTTTTTTTTACGCTTACAAATTGTTGTGCACTCTAATAAATAATTTGCTTGTACCAGTTTTGGCACGAAAACTGGAAAAAATCCTACCAGTTAACCATCAGTTAATAATTTATAAAAAATAAAGCAAAAGATTTTTAGCCACCCTGGTAAAAATGTTAACAACGGTTGACGAACTGTTTGTCAATTTTTAAATGAAAAACGTTTTATCATGATTATTTTAATATTGTCGACGAGGAATACCTATTTAAACATGTGAAAATATTATATTATAGATGCTTTAAAATATAATCATAGTTATAAATAGTTGTAATTGCTAATCAACAAAATTATTTTCTACCAGAACAATTTTTCAGATATACATATATTGAATCTTAGGTAAATGCAAATGTTACTCTCACAATATTTTTAAGGAGTTACTTAGTACAAAAATTAATATTAAAATGAACTAAATTAAAAATTGTATTTTTATTACTTTCATCGACAATAAATTAAAAATGAAACTGCTTTATTCGCAATATTTCAATCATAATTCAATACTGTCAACGTTGAAGTAATTTTTATTCTAAAACTGTTGCAACTTATATATTTCATAATTTTTTTGTTATAATTTATTTTTTATTAAATATGATATAATACTATATACTGCTAATATTTGTCAAGGATCATCTTTATTTTTTACTTATTTCTTTTTCGCTGATTCGCTGATTATACCTACGACGGTAATAATTACAATACGCAACTCAATGAGGTATTAGTAAGTACAATCAATAATTACCATACCTTCTCTACTGCTGCATAATTGCACTTTGTAAGCAAACTAATAAGGAGAGTGCGTAACCTTTGGGTCACGGATTTGTACTAAATTGAAAGATCGTCTTTTAGAGTAAAAAATATTGAACTCCTGTTCCAGGATTTATTCTCATAGGATAACTGGAGATATCTGCCATGTTATCTTAAAACTGCCTTATTATTTTGTTAAAAAGTTATGTCTCTTCTATTGTATCTAACTTTGCAAGTATTCCCGTTACGAAAATGAGCAAAAAAAATTATAAAAGTAGACAGAACAAGCTTTATTTTGGATAGTGCTTCACGATATATCAAGACTATCTTGATATTGTCTTGTCTTGTCTTGAAATTCAAGACAATCTCAAGACAAGATTAATCATGAAAATTTCAAGACAATACCAAGAGTAAGATAGCAAGAATATTGGTCTTGACAATAATTCTTGTATACCTCTATAAGCACTTTTTGTTTCCTCCTTTTAAGACGTCATTCTTCTTGCACATTAAACATATACCTATTTTATCAGAGACTTTTTTATATATTCCAAAAAAGTTTGATAGTTAAGTTTTTACTCTTGTTCTTGTCCTCCGGATAACGCAAATTGTTTGGATCCCTCGTTAGCTAGCTTTGCAACTTTCGTCTGAAGGACGCTCATGCATGAACATTTATGAACTCAGCAATAACATTTTTAACTATTTACGGTATGCTGAATCTTGTGGTATCCTTTATTAAACCGGTTACCGTGAAAAATTTGATGAAATTAAAGCTTTAAATTTTTACTTTTTTCATGGGCTCTTATTGGACAGAAGGAAAAAATTAGTAAAATTGAATATTTCCGGAACGCAAACAATTTTTTGTTCGATAAAAAATATATGACTTAAGAGGAGAAAGCTTTCTCTTCCAGATCATTATTTGTAAATCACTCGAAACCTTGCAAAATTCTGAGATGTTACCAGTCAAAGTAATTAAATTTCGTGAACTGCTACAAGCGCGCGACATAACCTCTCCCTACCCGAAGCTGACTACGGTATCTTGTAATTATATTACTATGGTTACATACGTACCTAAGGGGTCAAGTTGATGTCTATTTATTTGAATTAAAAATAGACATTAACAACAAATGTAATATTTGTTCTAATAATATGCATTAATCATTTTTTGATTTTTAAGCCTACAGATACACATAGATATTTTCGTTCATTTTTCGATGATACTGCATTTTTCATGGTCTTCTTTTGCGTCGATACATGTAAGCTAATTAATAAAAGCCCCGTAAAGAAACCCATGTTTCATAAGTATTGCGTCTCGGCATTTGTTTTGATCGATATTATGGATCGGTATTATGGATGGTCAGGAAATATGAATCCTATATACTTTAAATTTTGTGTAAAATATTTTGTGTAAAATTTTACACAAAATTTGTATAATCTTTGTAGTTAATTTACATAAATAATTGTGTAAAATAGGGAAATTTATATTTTACACACATTTTTTGTAAAATAGGGATAAAATTTTTAAGAGCGTATCAACAGTGCGAGTACATCACGAACGATTGATGACAACACAGCAGACACAGCTTTCTCACTAACTTTCTTAGCCATCTCATAAAAACACACATAAGAGAATTTATAGTTCAGTTAATGAAGTTCTGAAACCGACTTTTCGAGAGGCCGGTTAATGTGATTTTACAAAAGCATCTGATTTCGTTTACAAAATTAGTAGCAGAAAATTCATTCTGGTATACAAAAACTACTATTCTTTATTATAACGAAGCTTTCCCTCGCTAGAAAATAACAAAAACTGTAGATGTTTAAATAGAAGTATATATTGTAAAAAGATTATAGAAATCAAATAGTTTTGAAAGTATTTTGCAAAAAAATCAGGAAATCATTTAATTTTTATATTGATAGTAAAATGTTTACTTGTATTTAAATTTTTGAATTCAATTTTTCGAAAATTTTGTATTAAAGCCAATATATTTCAAGACAATACAAGAATAGACATTCTCTTGCAAGACAATACCAAGACAAGACAACAATTTAAATGTTTTTCAAGACCAATACAATAGGTTTATAAAATATCGTATTGTCTCGTTCTTGTGAAGCATTAATTTTGGAGCACTGTTTCGATCAAAAATATCGATTTTTCAGTAAGATATGAGAAATAAAAGATAGCGTAAAAAAATCATTGAAAATAGCACCCTTAAGGGGATGCCATACTCGTACCATTACCGACCGAGCAATTCACACAGTTTCAAGCTGATTAAAAATAAAATACGTCGAATCACAAAAAATCAAGAGAACACTCTTCTGTATTTTTTAACGTTCTATCATCCAGTCAAAGTTTGGAGTCGAAATATCAAGTCATTTTTGCAAAAACTTTGAACAAAGCGAAATTTAATTTCGTTCAAAGTTCTTGAAAAAACGGCTTGATATTTCAACTCCAAACTTTGACTGGATGATAGAACGTTAAAAAATACAGAAGAGTGTTCTCTTGATTTTTTGTGATTCGACGTATTTTATTTTTAATCAGCTTGAAACTGTGTGAATTGCTGGGTCGGTAATGGTACGAGTATGGCATCCCCTTAAGAGGATGTGAAACAGTCGCGTAGATGCCTACCATACCGGCATCGCCATTTTCTTTTTTTTCCGTTAATTATAGAAACTTTTCCGATAAAAGAGGATCGTCTTGCCCTCCGCAATGATGTAAGCAATGTCTCATTAAATTCTGAAGTAATTTCATTCACCACATTTTCCGAAAAACGTGTTTGAAATCTTCCAATTTCCAGAAATTGTGTTTAAAATTTTTAAATACGTTTTTCGGTAAATGTAGTGAATGAAATTACCTCAAAATTTAATGAGACATTGCTTACATCATTGCGGCGGGCAAGACGATCCTCTTTTATCGAAAAAGTTTCTTGAATTATCGAAAAAAAAAAAAATAATAATAGCGATGCCGGTATGGTAGGGATCTACGCTACTATTTCACATCCCCTTAAAATCCTTTAAAAAGGGGGAAATTTTCAATCATTTTTTACACTATCTTTAATTTTTCATAACTTTCTGAAGAATCGATATTTTTAGACGAAACAGTGCTCCAAAATAAAGCTTGTTCTGTCTACTTTTACAATTTTTTTTGCTCATTTTCGTAACGGGAATACTTGCAAAGTTACATACAATAGAAGAGATAACTTTTTAACAAAACAATAAGGCAGTTTTAAGATAACATGGCAGATATCTCAAGTAAAAGAGCCTATGAGAATAAATCCTGGAACACGAGTTCAATATTTTTTACTCTAAAAAACGATCTTTCAATTCGGTACAAATCCGTGACCCAAAGGTTACGCACTCTCCTTGTAAGTATACAATAAATACTTAAGTCATCTCACTTTTAAGCAACAAATATACTATGTACATTTATATCTACATTATCAAAGGATTGTTTTCCGGAATACATAAATATATCTTGATAATGTTCAAAATGTATACGCACTCATATGTAGGTAATTGGTTAAGAATTGATTAAGAAAATGAATGATGTTGTAAAATCATGTATTCTTCTTTGATTTTGATATAATTCTTAAAATGCTATATTTTTTATATTTCTAGAACGGTAATAAGAATCATTTTCTCAGTAGTTTTAGATCCATTATATTGTATGCGGATGCAAAATAGATGCTGAGAAAAAGTATTATTATAATTACTCTCATATTCCACGAACTTTTTAAAGCGGAATTTAGCGGATACATCAACACTAAAATTGCACGTCTAATCTTATATCCGGAAATTATTCAATCAGAAGTTCCGACAGTTACTTTACCATTCTTCAATTCAACAATTATCAGAATTGTTAAAATAACAGCAATGATTATGAATTACACGAGTTTAAAAAATTTGTTTATCTAGCAGTGTTACGTGCTAAATGCTTCAAAGAAATGCAGTGGAAGCCAGACCGAAAGGAGACCGCGCGTTTCTTCCCATGCAACAAAAGCATCTAAACGGTTTCGGTTTTTCTTGCTGAAAATTTCACCGTGCTGGTGGCAGATGACAAAAACAAGGCTCCAATTGTTTTATAACAATCGCGGCCATTGTCGTAATTGCGCAACCTCGCTGATTTGTGATGAAAACAATAAAACGTGAGGCAAAACATCGACATCAGAATCTCCGACCGCCTCGTGGACGCTTTTCCTTGCACAATCGCGCACGCCCGGGCGAGCCATGCATTTGCGCTTATCGTCTTTGGAAGTCGTGTGAGTTCGGTTCACTAACAAGGAGCAGAAGTTAAGTGTTGGGCATGTTTTTGATACGTACAGTAAAAAAAGGTTTTTAGAGGTGAATGGTGGTAGAATTAGTGCAAAAGGAATAAGTTTATTTTTAGAAGTATAGCTTTTAGTATTTTTTTTTATTTTAAAAAGTGCATGATAAAGATTTTTACAAATATATATTTCACAGTTGAGTTTGCGTTGTGTTTGTGAAATAGACATCTGTTAATGCTACACTAAATTAGTTTCAGTTTAAAATAAATTTAACAAATTTCATGTGGGCTTAAAATTTAAGATTCATATCAAATAAGTAGCATTATGAAAAGATAAATAACAAATTATGCGAAGACAATTTATTAAAATGTTAAAAAAGAATTCAAACTATTTTACTTGTTTAAGATAGTAATTATATTGATAAATTTTATTATCCGAAGATTTTACGTCGAAACAAATTAGACGATCTTACTAATTTGTGCACACAATTCTATACTTCAATTTCTATTTCAGTTTCTTCGGGAATCCTGAAAAGAACCTGTTATTTCAAAATCAATAATTGGATATAGCCGAAAGTGAAATTTATAATTCTATAAAAAGACATATTGCATTCAAAATCATTCTTATCAGCGACAAAACATGGCTCCAAGATCGATCAGAGAGTTGACAGCTGACAGTTGCGTCTTCTTGACGGGTGCCACCGGCTTCGTTGGTGGCTGTTTACTTGAGAGAATTTGTAAGCAGGATCCCGGACCAGCTCGTATTTTCGTGCTCGTGCGCAGAAAGCGTGGTATGGATCCTTCAGCCAGGTTGCAAAAGATCTTCGCTTCACCCGTGAGTTTATTGTTATTGTTTCATTATCCGAACCGTTGCTTATTGAATCAAATATCCTGTTTAAATATAAGTTCATTGACTCCAAACTTTGGAAAAATATTATAAGAGTTGACATTTATCCGTGACATTTATTACACATTATTTTACAGTTAACATTTATAAATTAATGTTTTAAATATTTAGCCATTATTGAACGCAGATATATGAATATGACTTCCAGGGTAGTTACTGTGATTATCTTATAAAGAAACAATAAATTTTATAGACCGTACGCTAATAATTATTTTATTAATGTTTTGTTAATTTTCAATACAAGGTGACTTTAAATCTCAATTTATAATAATGGAGAATTTAATCTTTCAAGGACAGGCAAAATTCATTAGTTAGACAAAATTCTAAATGCATATATAGATGGATTGTTTTTAACAATTTATGTAAAATAAATAAGATTTATATTTAAGTTAATTATTTGTAGGTAAAGATTTTTCTGAATAGAAAACATTAACATTCCATTAATTTCATAAATTTTTTGCATTAACTCATGTCTATTTTTTGCAAACATATTGTATCAAAATTTCGTATGAAGCTTGATATTTCAATACTGACAAGGAGTGTATCTCAGATCCGGGTCATGGATTCTCACCAGCTCGCAGGATCTTTCTTCTTTTACTTTAAAATGAAAGCCTGTGCGATACTAGATCCTAACACTTTGAGGAATCAGATACAAACCCTTGAATTATTTAAAAATTAAAAAGTATTTTCCACTAAAATTACAGTTTTGGCGGGTGAACCTTCTTCTAATACCTATAAACAAGCATACAGAGATGATTACTAGCTTGATTATGGTATCACATGGTGAAATGTATAAAAATCTCTAATGAAAGTATCCTTAATTATTTTACATTATCTTATTTGATGACGTAAAAGCCCTTAAATTGCTTATTTGGCGATAAAACCTTGTATTTACACCTGTAAATAAGCATTCAAGTGGTTTTATATGGTAAAATATATTATAATTTTTCACAAAACTACTATTGTTAAATTTACATTACCTTGTTTGAAGTCATATAATGCCTTCAAGGCGACCAAGGCCTCCAAGGTAACAATTGCTTATATTGCAATTTAAATGAGAAATATTGGGAAAGAAGGCATTGTATAACTTCAAACAAGGTAATGTAAATTTAACAATAGTATTTTTGTGAAAAATTATAATATATTTCACCATATAAAACCATAAGTTAAGTGATAATAATGTCTGAATGCTTATTTACAGGTATAAATGCAAGGTTTTATTTGCCAAATAAGCAATTTAAGGGCTTTTACGTCATCAAATAAGGTAATCTAAAATAATTAAGGATACTGTCATTAGAGATTTTTATACATTTTACCATGTGATACCATAATCAAGAAAGTAATCATGTCTGTATGCTTGTTTACAGGTATTAGAGGAAGGTTCACCCACCAAAACTGTAATTTTAGTGGAAAATACCATTCAATTTTTAAATAATTCAAGGGCTTGTTTCTCAGAATTCTCAAAGCGTTAGGGTCTAGTATCGCACAGGCTTTCATTTTTAGGTAAAAGAAGAAAGATCCTGCGAGCTGGTGAGGATCCATGACCCGGATCTGAGATACACTTCTTGTGAGATATAAAGACATATCAAAAATATAGTAAAATGAAAAAGTTTCACACTTTCCTCGTCTAATTAATATTCTTTTGCTGTTCAAGCTGTTTTCGGGAGTGCCGGCGCGCAAGCTTGGTCTTGTGAAGGCAATGGAAGGAGACGTGGGCAGTTCTGAGCCAAACCTTGGTCTTGCGGAAGCTGATGTTAGACTACTCGTTGAATCCTGCACGCACGTCTTCCACTCAGCGGCCTTCATCTCTTTCGCCGCTCAGCTTAATCGCGCCATTGAGATCAACCTGCGCGGAAGCAGATTCGTACTCGGGTTGGCTCGTAAGATGAAGAAGCTCAGGGCGATGGTCCACGTGTCCACGGCTTACGCGAATTGCACTCTGGGGACCGAGAATTCTGAGTTTGCCGAAAAAATTTATCCAGCTGATGTGGACCCTGTGGAGTTCCTCAATGCGGTTTGCACGATTTTCGTTTTCTTCTTTCATTCATATTATAAGTGTCATAATAACATTATGTCTTTCACTTGATTTTTTTCTTCTGGATCTTAGCTGACTAAAAAATTTTCAAATTTCTTATGGCATTATGTACAATGAAGTAATACGAAAAACGTGATAAAATAGGATAAGACTTGGAATTATAAATCTTCTATCTTTAACGACTATTCAAAAAATAGCGTTACAGAATTGCTTTTCATTAAATATATGAAATTAAAAAAGGAAAAAGACAAAATTTGTATGTTTTCAAATCTGTCCAAGTCGTTAAAAACTTGTATTATGCCGCTGATAAAACTGTAATATACTGGATATACATTCTATTGCCAGCTGTGGTTTCATATTTTATATTTACTAGACACGCAATAATTCACTTATATTTTTTAAGATGAATTTTAATCTTTTACTTTTGTATTTAGGCGAATGAAATGTTACCGAAAGACGTTGAAGCGAAGTACGGGGCCGTGATTCGTCGATACCCGAACACTTACGCTTTTACGAAACGGCTGACGGAAAATCTGCTGGCATGTGAGCGCGGCGACGTTCCCTTGGCGATCGTTCGACCTGGAGTCATCCTGAACAGTTGGCGCGAGCCCTTCTCCGGCTGGGTTGACAATGTCAACAGCGGTGCCTGCGGCTTCATCGCCGGCGCCGCTAAAGGCATTTTCTGCACGTAAGTTTCTCTATGTGAATTTGTTATGCAAAGATTCATGTACTTCTTCGGTAGATTAGAACGGAAAGCATTAATGTAATATGAAAAGTTTACTGATAAAAATCAGAACATTTTTTCCTATGAATCGTAATTAATTCTATTGAAGCAGAATATTTTTTGCAGTAGGTCATAATTTAAGATTATAAAATACTTTCTGTATATAGTTTTTCATTGTGATTGAATCAGATCTAAGTACACAGAAGAAAATTGATTACTCTAACCAACCGCATGATTAAAAAGGGGCATACTGCTGAGCGTTCAAAGATTAAAGAAAAACTATGTAGTTATTACCACTAATTTTCTTTAAGGATATTAAGCAAAGTAGATACTACAATTAATACTCTTGTAAATGTTCAAGTGTTAACCAAGAAATCAGTAGCACTGTTGATTCAAATGATTGTCGCAATTAGTGAACTCATTTTGAATCAATTAAAATTCGTGTATATAACTATTTGTTTGCCCATTCTTAGGTATTTTTTGCCTTGTAAGGATTTAAAAAAAATAGAGAAGTATACAAAAAAGAAAAGCCACCAATTTTGATTTTTCCATATGTTAATATGAAAAATCTTATATTAACATTATTTTCTTTATTTTTTTATGTAACTTATTTGGTGATAAAAAGTTTAATACAAATAATGCTCATAAAATATTTGATTTCTCAGCTGAATATGGCACTATAAAACCATCAAACACTTAGCATGTTTCAGCTCTGGATGGTTACCTTTCTAATTTTGTACATATTACGTCTTCTCGATATCCTGTCAAAGTTATCACAGAGAAGATTTTGCTATTTACGCCTCAACGAGTTTTAATTCTATAGTATATTCAAATCATGAATGAATGCCAAAAAGTATAAGCAGAATTTTATAGAAATATTTCATTTAATTTAATATTTAATAATTATATTAAATTTAAGCAGAAAGTTAAAAATAGTAGTTATTCAAAGAAACAATTTGCACCAGAATTTATGACTGAAAATTCTATCTTGAGATAGAGGAAATAAACATATGATTAACCTTAAGCTTATATGTTATTATTGTTTTTGCTTTCTTATACCCTGGAATTATCAATGTTTCTTTCTTGTAGCATTTGCTTTTTTTCTTTCTATCATCGTCATTTATGTTCACCTCAAGTTAATTTCAAAGGAAGCTTAGCTTTATTTTTTAGAAAAGAACTCACAAGAAAATTGCTTGCAAGAAAATTTTTTTTTAAACTTTCATGTAGAAATACAATAATACTTTTGTAAGTATCAATGTAACATAACATGATTTATATATTTCTATAATCCGGAGGATTATGTAATGTCAATCAGAAAAATAATTCTTTTTAGTAGATAAAACGTTGAAGCAGCTGATTAAAATGTTTAACGAAATAATTCATTTTTGTTGAAATGCTATTAACAACAGCTTTTGTATTTCATTCAATTTTTTTTTCTTCTTTCTTTCTTCATTATGACAACAATAATGAAAGATGGTTAATAGAATAATGAGTTTGCAACCATTTGATTGATTACGCAAACAATCGTAAAGTCTGTATATGAAAATAATATTGAAGGCTGTTATTGTTCAGGGTTTCATAAACAAATTGGTATAGTTTTAAGTGCAAGTTGCCGACCAAATACTTGAAATAATATTGTTTAAAAATTTGTGTCTTGACATGGGGAAATATGGGAGCCATGCTGTTGGCATGGAAAAGTATTGAAATTGAAGTACTTAAACACTGCAGAATTACAGCAAAAACGAGACATCGAAAAAGTAAATTTCATATTTTCTAAAGGTATTAAAAAATATACCAATAGGCCAATAAAATGAAAAGATATTTTAGATCAAAGTCGGAAAAGTCATGGTTTGAGGTTAGATTGACGGGCATTTACTAGTGAAAACAACAAACTTTTGAACCTTTACTTTAAAAAACCAAAAGTATTAGCTATCAAATATACATGAATATTAAACAATTATTATTAATTAATTTATCGTTTCAAAATATTTCTTAAATGTTGAAGAATGAAAATAATATTTTTATTAACACTCAATTGACTTCAGACTTTTAATAAAACCACCTTAAATTTTTCCAGTTGCTATTTTCCTTCGACATAAATAATTGTCACGACGAATATGATTAGTCTGCTCATTTTTAACTATAAAATAAAATAACTCAAATATAAACAAATACAATATTCTTCTTAGTATGAATTCACTTTCAGACTAAAGATCAGGTAAGATCGCTTAAGATATATCTATTATGAGTAAAACATCCTCAAAAATATGTTTATTCGAAACAATTTAACTAAATTGAAAGCATAATTTTTATTAGATTAGGGTTAGCGTTTTTTCTATATGACATATGTACTTAATTTTCTATACAGTTTTAGAAAATTCTCACACTTTTTTTATAAGCACTGGACACCATTGCGAAAGATGACATTTCACGAGGATAAAGACAGGAATTAGATTCTCTAAAGATATATGAGACGGCGTGTCTCTACTTTATTCAATTTTAAAACTTTCAAAAATGGTGTCAACGGTAATTCCATCGTCTAAACTTTATGGTTGGTTACGTAATATCTTGAAAATTCAAAAGACGTTTAATTAACATAGAATAGGAGAAAATCATTTCTCAATTGTGAAAATCTATTAAGTTGCTTTGTATTAAACATCCATGTTTGGAGAATCGTACACGATAAATTTATAATTTTAAAACTGTAGAATGCAAAAATTTTATTTCTCAAATAGTATGGCCCGTTACACGCAAAAAGGAACAGTGACAGATATAAAAATTAACATGGCTTAGTATATCTATATATATGAGGAACAGCGTGGAATAAGCGCTGTTCCTCATATATATAGATATACTAACCCATGTTATTTCTGTATCCGTTCCTTGTATTTTTTTGCGTGTAACGGGCCTATATCGTAGATAAGATATATTTCACTAGTACTTAAAAGGCTACTTCGAAAATACACTATAACTTTACATATTTATGGATAAGGAAATCTTTTCGACAGAGATAGGTAAGTTATTATAAATCATATTTGATTTTGTGGAAAAACATTTTTGCAACGATTTTCAAAGCAGTGAAAAATTTGAGCTTCCACGCTTTGCAAACAGCAAGTTACGTCAACTTGAATGATTTTTTTCTCCGCTTGTTCATTACGCATTACCACTAATGAATTCTCAACATACATATTGTTTTTATATTGACATACGTCAGTATTCATCTTAAGAAGATTCACTTTAGAAACACAAGAGCGCACAAAGTTTTCTCATTAACAAAAATTTGGAACTAAATAAACAATTAAATATGTGCAGTCGAAATTTATTTTAAGTTCTTACAAGGATGTTAGCGAATATTTTTAATGCAATGAAATTATATTTTTTTTTTGTATCTTTAATAAGATAATAAATAAATGTGAATCAAACACAAAGTTTGCAGTACTTATTCTATTATCTCATTCAATGATATGAATTTAAGTCTTGTAAGCAGTTTTAAAAGTATTACTGGGCTGAGATAAATGTTAATTACTCAACCGCAACAAGTTTGAAAACATCAAGTCTTAATAATATCCTTCTCTTGTCAGGATCCAAGCACGCGGCGAAATGGTGATTGACGTGATCCCCGTGGACCTTGTCATCTCGACGATCCTCGCCGCTGCGCTGAAGGCTGAGCGGGAGCCGTCGATACTTCATGTGCTCCACTGCACATCGGGCACGGTAAACCCGACGACCTGGGAGGCCTACTGCGCTGGCGTGATCCGGGCGGCGAGGCGACACCCCAGCGAGGTCGCCGTCTGGTATCCGCGTGCGAGTCTACGGGAGAGCCGACTGAGGAACGACCTCGTCATGTTTATCTTTCAGATGCTGCCGGCCTATATCATTCACATCCTTGCCAAATTCGTCAGCTCCACCGAGCACAAGTGAGTTTTGTCGATCTTCTTATTGTTTGGAGCTTGTCGAAGAAGCGCAATTTAATCTTTAGTTTCCGTTTTTTGTATAAAGTTTTGGTGTTTAAGATTGTTAAATGTCGTTAACCATAGCCAACGTAGCAATTCCTTCAGTTTTTGTGTCGAAGTATAGACACCTATCAGAAGAGTGTTTGGGCAGATATATATAAGGAATTTACTGGGACAGGCGCGTCAAAAATAAGGCCCAACTGAGATTCAACTCAATTGTAGTATATAGTATTAAACTGAAGAGTTTTGAAACAAATGCTATGATTCTTTTTAAATTCCAAGTTATTTTGTAAAATCATTTTAAGAGAATTATCAGGTAAATCTAAACGATGTTCCACGTACTTTCTTGCAAAAAGAATAATTATAAAAAGATGCGTTTGCATGATTTGGTAAATAATTAGTTATACCATACCAATTATACTTCAGAGCAACTATGAAATGTGTATGTATAGATTGTACAATTTGAAACCTGTATGCACTGTACATACACATGGTTTCCTACTCTTAGGAAAGTTTCTCTTTAAGAAAGCGAAAATTTACGTTTCAAATGTATTATACACTTGCGTAGAAATAAATTTTTAGTTGAATGCTTATATTTTTCTGTATTTAGTACGCTAGTATATAAAGATACATTTAATACGAGAGTTTCGTATATTTTTCATTAATAGTTTATTAAGTAAAAATAAACAGGTCTAGAAAATATCAAATATAAGTTAAAATAAATAAAAAAACTGTATTATATACGAAAAAAAAAAACAAAAACAAGAAATACAATAAAGTGTAGAAAACACAAACAATGATTTAACACAAAAGCCTAAGATATTAGATTAGTATATTAGATTGCGTAAAAGATATTACACTTTTTCATTTACCAGCCATTATTCGTATTATGTACTAGCGGTTTCGCGGTCCGTCAAAATTTATTACCGTCGATAAAATCCATTATCTGGTATTAGAAAATAACCCAAGCATCATTAAAATTCCTCGTCAACCATAATTTTACCCGATCGCCTCGAATCACTCGCAGACTAATCAGATTTTGCGCACACTTTCCAGCGTCCTGGAGCTCCAGCGACGCTACGCCCGTGGCAACCACTACACCTCGTACTTCGGTCTGCGTGAATGGCAGTTCGCGCGTCAGAGCGCGGACGAGCTGATCGGCATGCTGCCCGAGGAGGAGCGCGATCGACATCCAATGGACCCGCGCCTCATCGACTGGGATGACTACTTCGAGATTTGCGTCGTCGGCACGCGTAGCTACTTTCACAAGGAGCCGGCCAAGACTACGCCCAGAGCTCGTTTCCTGATGGCGCTGTAATAATACTCTATATCACTGCTATTCGTTTCCTTTCTTCTTTCTTTATTGACATATATAAAGGTATATGCTGTAGAGGAAAAATCGCTGATGTCCGCTACTCATTTATGGTTAATTTTTGGTTTTTATTGAGCTGGTAATATTAGACCGGAGAAATTTCTCGCTGAGAAAGTTGGTATACATTTGAAAAAGTTTGATTTTTCAAAAGTATTGAGAGCTTTAATCATTCTTGAAATTATAGAACGATACTTTAGCTAAAAATTTTCATTTTTATACATGACTAATATAATTATAATATAATTTTATAATATCGTCATTAATATTTTGAACTTCTTTATAAAGCATTTCTATTATCTAATATGCAGTTGAGTAGACGTTTAAATGCTTCTGTAACATTAATTGTTTGATTTTTCGAACTCATGTTTGGTATGAATCTAGTACTATTATAATTTGTATATAATAATAATATAAGGAATTACATAGTATATTATAATGCTACAAATGATTTCGTTTCTTATTAGATTAAAGAATATCGTCGTTATACGTGATTATACACACTTTAATGCAATTCATACAACTTTCACTTATTTTATTATCGACAATTTACTTGAAATTCACAGAAAGTTTCCCCATGACAAGACTTCTTCGCGAACAAATACATAAGTGTCATTCGATCGCAATTATAAAAATTTTGACAGAAATAGATAAATTTAAAATTTTAAACTGAGATTGATATATGAATAGTAATATATGATGTCAATTAACATTCCTAACAATGAAAACAAACCATATTGTGTTAAATAAGCATAAAATTTTACATCTCAAACTTGACATTAGTTTCTAAAACAAATAAAAAAGTAGTCAATAATTGAGAATCAAACTTTCAAATAACAGTCGCAGCTAGTTTTTATTTTGTCAAAGACAAGGGTGAAACCTCGACATTACACTAGTCCGTTCTGGAACGAAAGTCATCGACATCTCGCGCGCTTCGTATAATGACGCATGCTAAGGCTTTCTACTCGGTTATTTCTGACGCTGGTACTCATAGCTCCAAGCGCAAATACACGGCGACGCGCATAAACTAGTCACGCTCCTCTAGCAATTTTATTTTTCTTTTTCTCTGTCTTTATCCCCTCTTGCCCCCCTCTCTCTCTCTTTCCATAACTCTCTAAATTGCCGTTGCAGGCTGCGCGTAATTGCGACTCTCGTGCCCGTGCTGAGTTTCGCCGTCCTCTTCTTGGGTTTAATTTTGCTGCTGGGCCTACACTGGATGCTCGCCCTGCTGACAGCAGCTTCGCTCATTCTCTTGCTCATTTGGCTCTGAAGATGTGAAGGTGACGACGGTGATGGTGCACGCGCAGGTATACAGCGCAGTGACTTTGTTAACACGTTCATTTCATTCATCAAAGCACGCGAGCGCAGGTGAGAAATACCTACTCAACGCTTGCGCGCGTCTTAGAAATGTAGCTAATTCTTGCAGTTACAATGTTTCACGTACTATGGCGTCCCTCAATTATAACATTCTTGAAACTTGTAAGCGGTGGAATTCGACTTCTTTCGGTTATACGGATACGTTATTCTCAATGAAGTCTTTTTCTATCATATATGTACTTAACATCATCATAGTAAATTAAACATAGTATCAAATTCTATAGCGTAAGAAATATATTAATATGATCTAATAATTGCAATATTTATTGGAAAAGAAATTGTTAAACTGAGTACTTGCATAAATACAATTGACTTTTTTTCATGCTTGTCAAAACGTCATAGACTAAAAAAGTTGCTTTTACAAATGAATAAATGTACAATTGATCCCAAGAATACCTGCATAGGTTTCAATTCAATGAAAACAAGTTTCTTTTCGTATTCAGTAGTAATTAAATAAGTATGATAAAAAATCTATACAAATTACGTTTCTATTCTTAAAAATATTTCGCAACTATCTATTTCACTATTTTACGATATTATGAAATTGTGTTAAAATAAAAAGTTGATAAAGCATTTCAAACATCATTATCTACCATAATTTCATCATTTATCAAGGTAAAGTTTATATTATAAATCTTTGAATTGCATTAGTATGACATAATTCTAATATCTTTCTAAAACAACATTTCTTTCGTTTTAGGTAAAACGGATAACTTTTATTAACTGTCTACTAAAGAAAATGTGTACAAAAAAAAGTAAGATTTGGCAGTGGGCTCTTCATAGGATTTATTTTAAATTTGAGAAAAAAGAATATTCTTTAAATAGTTATATTATTTTATATATTAGACAAAAAAAAATAAAGAATTCGTGAAACGTCTACCTTTAAAATGTTATAGTGCATTGATTTTTCCCTGTTCCTATACATCAATTCAAAGGCGATGTGAACCTCAAAATCAACCCAATTTCATTATTTAATTAATAAACATTCGAACGTTTATTTGGAAAAGCAATTCTTTCAGGCGCTCCGTGTATGTAAATACTATGCTCAGATTTTTTTTTGTGTGATTCTATCAGCATTTCCATGAGATAAACACTTTTTAAAACTGGCAAAATTCGAAGTATACAGATCCCTACTTATCGGCATTGCGGCTTTTATTTAATTAAATAAATTCTGAGTAAATTTTTGGAAAAACAGCTCTTTCAGGCGCTCCGTATATGTAAATAATATACTCAATTTTTTTTGTTAGTAATTCTATTATTATTTGCAAAAGAAATATACATTCTAAAATTTGTCGGCAAGTACACATTACCTTAAACTAAATTCTAGTTTCCACTAATAAAAAAATCAACGTAACAAATCTCGTATTGAACGAGATTTTTGATGAAAAACTATTTGTAATTTAGTTTTATTATCATAAAATGGTTGGATGAAAAAAAAATTAAGGTTCGAAAAAATAGAAAAAATATTATATCATATCTTTCTTCAATAATCTACGATTAAAAATGACATAATTTTGAGTTTACAAGTTTCTGTTACTAGTAATGTTTTTTTTTTCATTTAATCGATGAATTTTTTTCAACACTTTTAAAATAGTACTATTCGGCCCGATGTCGTAAGGACTTCGCCGGTCCTCGGACGCACAATCCTTACGAAGCTGTGAATCTTTCGGCCGAGGTGCGAACATTAGAAGGTGATGGAGAGGCATGAATGGATGAGCAGATCCAGGGCCCAGGGAGTAAAGCGCAAAAAAGGTGCTAAATCCTATTATAAGAAAATTTATTTCGTAAATCAATATTTTACGTAAACGTTCCATAAAATTAAAATTTTTTACAGACAGGTATGCACAACATTGAAATTTATTACAAAATTAAGACTTAAAAGTATTTAATTAAAAATATAGCTAATTTAAATATTTCCTTATAATATTTTTCTATTGTCTGCATATGTTGATAGAATTTATGTTATATTTAACAATGATGAATATATTATAAGTTAATGAACGTCTTTGCGATGCTTATAAATACATATTAAAAACATTTGAATTTTCAAAAGTTTAATTCGAAGTTTAATTGTAAATTATACTCCTATTTCTAAATTGTCAATCTACATGAAATTTTTTCGTGACATATTTTTAGTAAACTCATTCTTTTGTAGATGCAATTACAAGTAGTACAAAGTTTTCGTATTTTCATCACCGTAATCCGACGACAAGCAATTTTTTCATTCTATTTGCTTTTGCGTACTTCGAATCTTCTTAGTTTTTCTATTTAAAATATTTGAAAATTTACTATTGGAACCATAAAATATTTGTCTACGGAATAAATATTAATAATGCTAAAAAAAATGATTAATAAGAAAAAAAATAATAATTTGAATAAAAATAATAACATTATTAGGTATAGTATCAAATTAAATAAATGTAAATAAATTAAATGATATTCAGAGACAATATACATTTTTAACAATTATACCATAATAATTATTTTTGTTGCAGCGCAAATCGAAAAGAGTAATTCGTAATTACAAAAAGATTGAAGATAAAACGTTTATTCAAAAAACACATTCTGCATAAAAACTAATATGTTTACTCCACATATTGATTAGATTTTGTTTATCTGACGTAAATTCAATTACACTTTGCATTATCCATACTTATATTTTTCTTCTTTATGTTTAAAAACAGTTTAATGATAAAATTTATAACTGAATTTTCATAAACTCTTATCTTATATATATAGCTTTATATATATTTACGTAATTATGTTCATTAGTTGATATAAATGTTAATGGTGAATATTCTACACTGGGTTATCTATCTTACGAATTGTAAAGATAAGGAGAGTAATTATATTTTTGCAATATCTCGAATTCTGCAATAAAAAACTTAATAATTTTTTAGACAAATAATTGAAATTTACCATTCAATTTTTTCAGTGCAGTAAAAATAATTAGATTAATTTCAAATTTTCAAAACGAAACAATTTTATTATTTTTAAAGATTGTTATGTTGTTTTTATATTAGTTTATTATTAAAAAAATGCTTTTAAGTCAAGATTAATAATTATCGATGAACGTCACGAATTAATTATCAATGATTGTCACGTTTATTATTTATTTATCGTTATGCAAAAGATCATATTTGTATCTTAATTTATCTTTTGATAAAACTCAATCAAAACAACGAAAAATCTGGTGTAGGCACGTGTAATGGCTTCGATGTCTCCCTAAACTCTAAAGCATAAATTATACAACTTGGATCCAAAACTTCTTTTGTGAGACATGATAGGCTCTTGTAAGCAAAGTTGAATGCAAGACCTATGTGCGCTAGCTTCGCAGCCGGTTCTTTGATTCTTTCCCATACCCATTGCCTACATGGACATTCGAAAATTTCCAGTTCCATAACCGTACCTGCCCCTCTCCGCATTCTAACCTCAACAAACCGCTCTTTCATGCCATCTCTCCGATGCTTGCCAACGGTACACTCGTATAGTCGTATATGTAGAGGATGAAAACGTGGCGGCGCAGTATAGTGGTATACATATTTTTTCCACTCAGACACTGCGCCTATATAGTGTATACCACACCAGCAGACGCGTGCGCACGTCTATCTCTGTCTGTCTCACAGACCGCGCGTGATGTATCTCTCTCTCTCTCTCTCTCTCTCTCTCTCTCTCTCTACTGCTCTACGCTACACTACCTACCTACTCAAGCCGTCACTCGGCGTGTTTCCGCGAGGGCGAGCTTCTCGCGTGCCTGCAAAGTGCAACAGCCACGGCGCCGGGACTCATCGATCTGCACGCTCAGTTTGCTCTTGGCAACCAGCGTCGCGAGCCGAGCACCGAGTTTCTTCCTCGCGCACTTCGTCCACTGATCTCTGTGCCTTTTAAACATTGTACACATTCAGTCCCTTAGTTCAGTGCTCCGGCTTTCATTGTTTCTCGTGTCACTCCGCTTTGGCTTTCGGAGTTTCGGAGCAAGATGGTATCCGAAGTCGCGGAGTTCTTCCGCGACAAGAGCGTCTTCGTTACCGGTGGCACCGGCTTTCTAGGTATTTCCGTCGTCGAGAAATTATTGCGCTGCTGTCCCGACATAAAGAATATTTACCTGCTGATAAGGCCGAAGAAGGGCAAGAAAGCCCAGGAGAGGCTACAGGACGTCACCAAAAATTCGGTGAGCGATGATAGGAACTTTTTGTTGTTGGATTGATTGATGATGGATTGTAATTTTGTAAAACCAGTTGCTTGATCGTATGATTTTTATGGTGATTTAAAAAATTAATATTTTATAGGTTTCTCTCTGCCTAAGTATTAAAGGTATCAAACAATTTATGCGTTATTATCACATTATTCTTTATTTTAAACTATTCTTTTTAATAAATTACTTTAATTTTGAGTTATTGTCAATGTATAACTATCATTTCCAAAGTAAAATACTAAATTAAAACCGTTACTAAATTTATCGTATACAAAAAATTTATTGGAATAATTTTCGTGGATTCCACTTGGTATGGCAAGTTTCTTCCCGAGTTTTAAGTTTAGTATTTCAGCGTTTTTAAGTGTATACCTATATCTATACTTTCTCCGCTTAATAGACTTTCAATTTTTAAGTGTTTACCAACTCCGACGGTGTTGGCTATTTTTACGGCAGAGACATCCTTTCGAGGTTATTCCCACTGGCTCGCTTAAAAAACATGCCGCTAAACAGGCGTAAACGAATGCGCCCAAGCGCAGGTTTTTGACAATGAATGTATGTCGGTATTATTATTACATAAAAGGCAATAATACGTATCATCCGGTCAAGCGGCATCATAAAAACTAGAGCTTCAAAACAAGTCATTCGATTGTCCGTTGTTTTTTAAAGATAATTGCAAATAAAAATAATTAACATATATACGTAAAAAAGAAAATAATTTATACGGCAAACCGTGACGTTATACATTCGTCACGCGAACGATTGATTAAAGGCTAGATACACAAGGATATAAAAATTAAACAATTTTGAATAATAAAAAATGTGAAATATGAAGTTTTATTACTCAATAATTATTATAAGTAAATCGTGTGAATCGCAACGAATGTAACTATAAAAATATCTGTTTTTGTACTTATAATTATATAATTATTGACATGATTTGTAAAACAAGAAACAAGGAAATCATCGAAATATGAATATATAATTTACAAACATTTATTAATTCATTGAAACAATTGATTATTCGTAAGATAACAATTTATCTGTTTGGAGTATATGATGTGAAAAGCTTGTATGAATTTATTAATTTTAATTATTAAAAGTTTTATATATTTTAATAAAAATTTTTATGATATTAAAGTACAATTCATCCTTCATTTATTACATTTACTAATAACGACGACTTATTGTCATAGTGCTTTTTGAATTTTTTAAATTAAATAATATTGTGCTTTCAGGTTTTCGAAAGAATCAAAGAAGAAGGCAAGACTGATCTTTTCAAAAAATTAATAGCCATCGGCGGAGATGTTGGCGAGGAGCATTTAGGATTATCCGCCGAAGATAGACTAACATTAGTGGAACATGTCCAGGTTGTGTTCCACTCGGCAGCGACACTGGACTTTGAGGCAGACTTAAAATCTACAGTCAATATTAACCTTCTCGGTACTCGGCGCGTTGTTGAGTTTTGCCAGGAAGTAAGGAATCTCAAGGTGAGTAAGCTTCTTTATCGCACTTTGCTTGTCGCGCACATTTATTTTGGCGACACAACATCAATTGGCTACTGCTAATATCGTGATCTACGTGAATCAGTGATGTAGTAAATGTAATGTAACTTGAAATAAAAATTTAAATGCTATTATGCAAAATATGTAACTGCAAATTAAAAAATAACTACAATTTTTTTCACACAAACGTGACATATCTGTACTTTATCAATTTCTTTTCCTTTAATGTATTTTTTGTCAATTAAAA
Source organism: Torymus aiolomorphi (assembly GCA_036365515.1). NCBI lineage: Eukaryota > Metazoa > Arthropoda > Insecta > Hymenoptera > Torymidae > Torymus > Torymus aiolomorphi. Next base: position 96,062,645 of record CM070874.1, read on the forward strand.
TTTGAATAGACAGTTTACGTATTTTTAAAAAATCTCAAAATTTTTTTTACATGTAATCGGTGAATAAGTTATAATTACTTAACGGGGTGGCATAGTCTTACCATTACCGACCGAGCAATTCACACAGCTTGAAGCTTATTAAAAATAAAATACGTAGAATCACAAAAAATCAAGAGCACACACTGAGAAAAAAATTTCTTGGAATCAAAGAAAATTTCTTTGCGGGCAATCCATGAAATATTTCTTTGAATCAAGACAATATTTCTTTCAATAAAAGTAATATTCTTTCAATTGAAGAATCAATTTCAATTGAAAGAAATATTACTTTCAATAAATTAAAATTAAAATTAAAATTAATAAAGAAATATTTCTTTCAATAGAAGTAATATTCTTTCAATTGAAGAATCAATTTCAATTGAAAGAAATATTACTTTCATTGAAAGAAATATTGTCTTGATTCAAAGAAATATTTCATGGATTGCCCGCAAAGAAATTTTCTTTGATTCCAAGAAATTTTTTTCTCAGTGCACTGCTCTGTGGTTTTGAACGTTGTATCATCCAGCAAAAGTTTGGAGTCGAAATATCAAATTATTTTATACCACTCTAACCTCAAAATCATAACTTTAATATGATTATTCGGCTCTCGTGGTATAAAATACGGTTCGAAACTGGTGCGTAAGAAGATTTTTAGCTCATGTGACTTTTCTCACTCGCTTTGCTCGTGCGAAAAACGTCACATGAGCTAAATAATCACCTTCCGCACCCGTGTCGAAATATACTATTATAGCACTGTGTGACCTAAATCCGCACTTAAGGGGATGCCTTACTCGTACTATTACCGACCGAGCAATTCACACAGTTTCAAGCTGATTAAAAATAAAATACGTCGAATCACAAAAAATCAAGAGAACACTCTTCTGTGTTTTTTAACGTTCTATCATCCAGTCAAAGTTTGGAGTCGAAATATCAAGCCGTTTTTTCAAAAACTTTGAACGAAATTAAATTTAATTTCGTTCAAAGTTTTTGAAAAAACGGCTTGATATTTCGACTCCAAACTTTGACTGGATGATAGAACGTTAAAAAACACAGAAGAGTGTTCTCTTGATTTTTTGTGATTCGACGTATTTTATTTTTAATCAGCTTGAAACTGTGTGAATTGCTCGGTCGGTAATAGTACGAGTAAGGCATCCCCTTAAGTCACGGCTAGCTGCGACTTAAGTAGCCCATTATTACAGTGTGAAATAATGAATTTACTTACACAGGCACGCAATTAACGCCAATTATCTACCAAAACTATTCAAAAATACGATTTTACATATAAGAATGAACAGGAAAAGAAGTAAAACTTCGTTAATAGTTGACAAACCACAAAGAATAAATAAAAATGATGATAATAAGGCTTGTCTATATTATAGGTTAGTTTCATCTGCTATGGGATAGCAGACCGCGCGCTTTTTAAATATTCAATATTAAACTGTATGGATTTTAGTTTTAAAAGTCTTTCTCTTTAATGATATAACGTATACAAATCTTTCACTTTCATAAACTTCAACTTATTGTTAAAGATACAAATCAAATTGCCAAGAATCTAGTTTTATGATTTTTTATGTATAATAATAATAACCATATACTACATCAGGTATTCTATTATTTAAATAACGTTTTATTAATTTTTTTCAGGGGGGGGGGGGCCTCCCCCCCCCCCCCCCTTCCGCCCCACACTTCTCCCACCCCACTTCCAAGTTCCAACTATCATTATAAATAAGCACAAATAAATAAAATAAGAATATGGCGGATTTATGTCACACGAGCTATAATAGTACATTTCGACACGGGTGGGGAAGTCGATTATTTAGCTGGTGTGACTTTTTGCACGAGCGAAGCGAGTGCGAAAAAGTCACACCACCTAAATAATCGACTTACGCACTAGTTTCGAACGGTATTTTATACCACGAGCGCCGAAAAATCATATCAAAGTTGTGATTTTGAGGTTAGAGTGGTATAAAATAGTATACGATACTCGTGACTTAAGTGGCTCATTATTACATGGCGTTTAGCGCCCTCGCTGCGCTCGGGCGCTAACCTCACGCCGTGCAATAATGGGCCACTTAAGTCACACATATCGTAATATACTATTTGCAAAAACTTTGAATAAAACAAAATTCAGTTTCATTCAAAGTTTTTGCAAAAACCACTTGATATTTCGACTTCAAACTTTTACTGGATGATAGAACGTTTAAGAGGGTGTGGTATTCATGTACTCTATTTTACCGACAGAACACGGTAAATTCTATATTATTAAAATAAATATATCGAATTACGTCTTATAAAGAGGTAGTTGCCCTTCGCAATGTAATAATCTACCAACCTACGCAGTTTTGAGCTCAAATGTCAACGGCACCCTAAAAAATTTTGCGAACAAAAATAACGGAAATTTCGTTTGCAAAATTTTTTAGGGTGCCGTTGATATTTGGGCTCAAAACTGCGCAGGCTGGTAGATTATTACATTGCACAGGGCAACTATCTCTTTATAAGATGTAATTCGATATATTTATTTTAATAATATAGAATTTGCGTAGTTCTGCCGATAAAACAGAGTGCATGAGTACCACACCCCCTTAAAACTACAGAGCAGTGTGCTCTTGATTTTTTGTGATTATTCGTATTTTATTTTTAATAAGTTTGAAAGTGTGTCAATTGCTTAGTCGGTAATGGTACGACTATGGCACCCCCTTAAGTATAAAGTTTATTAAATTTGTTATAGTTATATTTTTATAAAGAGATTATACAAAAGTGAACATATATGTAGAATAAGTCCATGTTCAATACAAACGTAGATCCCTACCTTATCGGCACGTGAATTTTATTTTATTTTTTTTGGTATTTAAAAAGCGCTTTTCGGGATTTCATTCATTAGATTTTTCCACAGATACTTTTGAAATTAGTAATTAATTCGAATCGATGTGGAAATTTTCAAAAGTGTCTCTGAAAAAATTAAGTGAATGAAATCGCTCCAAATTTGGATGCGATATTCGTCATACAATTACGGAGCGTCTGTCAAAGCGTTTTTTCTAAGATTTTTGTTTAAGAGTGCTCTCTACCTAAACCCCAACTCCGGAATAGATCGCAGCGCCCCCATGACTTCATTTACGTATTTTCATTAATTTAAGTGTACTTATAAATTTTAAATTAATCATAACTCAGTTTTCCCACGTGTAAAAGTTAAAAAGGATTACTTTTAAAGAAGTTTCATGAATTTAAATGAATAAATGAACTTGTATTTTGTAGAGAAAATTCAAACGTTCAGTGGACACTTCTGAAAATGACTCAAAATTTTTCTCTACAAAATACAGATTTATTAATGGAATTTAATTTGGGAAAACTCTTGTAATCGTGTTTTTAATACTAATTACACGTGGGAAAACTTTATTTTTACGTTAATATTGCCCCAAATTTTTTTAATTAACAAAAAACACTTTTGACAGTAGGTGGCGTTCCAATCGGGGTAGAGAGCACTCTTAAATACAAACAAATAATTAAATTCACGTACCGACAAGGTAGGAATCTACATAACGAAGTCAAACTGTTTTAAACAATCATTAAGAAGGGGGTTTGTCGCTGAACCAAAATCAATACTTTTTAATGAAAATGAAAAATCTTATAAGTAATGGTTATTACAATGTCTGTGTACAGAATTTTGGGAGAGCATGTCGAAGAAATCCATGAGCACGGGGATTATAAAAATACATTATTGAATTTATATAGGGCCCTATAAGAAAACGAAATATTGTACTTTTTTATAGTTCTAGCCTATTTTATTTGATAAAAAAATAGACGTATAATATAAAGACTATAAAAAATCAGTATCAATAAAAAACATGATGCAAGTCAATAAAAGTTTAGCAAAGTTATTTAATATTAATCTCGAAAATCTAATCAAAATGCGTGATATGCAGCTTTTTAAACTTCTTGAAGTTTCTAAATTATTTGTGTAATCCAGTTACTTTTGTACACTTTGTCATCAAATATGCTTTTGCGCGAATGACCCTTTTTAAGGAACAGACAATTACGATCTGATAGTACAAACATTGATATTCTTTTATCAAATTTTTCAATACTCCTTTTAATCGTTATACACACAAACTTTTTTGAACTGATAAAAACTAGAAAATAACAAGTAAACTAAAAGGATCTCAATATCGGCGCGATTTCTACCTTACCAGCACAAACATTATTAATTATTAAATTCATCGATGGAAATTTATTTAATAAACTCAAATTCAAAATATTTTAATAAAATTATTGTGATCTTTGAATACGTGAATTAAAAAGATAACATAATAGAATCGCATAAACATTTAAGTACAGTTTACTTGCAAACCGAGGGCCCGAAATTCAGTTTTTCATTCAATACATTTTTATAAATTAACATATTAATTAATAATTGGGATGCTGGTAATAGGAAGGAATCTCGTCAGTATATCCGACATCTCTTTAGCAACGCGAATATTTTAGAAGCGAATATCTTATAATATTTTACTTGAAAATCCGCCGTTTAAAAAAAAAATTGATAAGATTCTATTATGAATTAATTGACATTATTTGTAATACCCTATTATTTTTTAAGGTTTTGGTACATGTCTCTAGTGCCTATGTGAATGCTACATTAAAAGAGGCTCAGGAACGCCTTTATCCGCCTCCTATGGACGTAAAGGATCTTTTAAAAAAAATCGAGGAACTCAGTGATGAAGAGCAAGATAAAGCTACGCCAAGTATTATTAAAGATCATCCTAACCCTTATACGTTTACGAAGCATTTAGCTGAACATGAAGTAGCGAATTCAAAATTGCCTTCTGTGATCGTTCGTCCCTCAATGAGTAAATATTATATATCTTATTTTTACTTTCCTAATAAGTACCCGCGTGAAAATATGATATGAGATCTTAAAAAGATCTCAAATGAGATCTACATGAGATCTCATATGAGATCTCATATGAGATCCTATTACGAATTTCAGACATTATATCTCACATGAGATCTCATATGAGATCTACCTGCAATTTTCTATTAAATAAAAAACTTAAGCCGTTAGATCTCGTGTGACATCTCATATGAGATCTCATATGAGATCTCAACTGCAATTTTCTATTAAATAAAAAACTTAAGCAGTTAGATCTCATGTGAGATCTCATATGAGATCTCATCTATGATCAAAAGTTTTAAATATTTTTTTATTTCAATTATACAATTACCATAAATACTATTTGCATGTCTTTAGTGTATTTAATTTAATTTGTCGTAGAATCGACGTATCAAAAACAAGGCATGCCTTGTAAGTTCGACTCTTAAAAAGTCATTGAAGTGATCGACTCTCACAGTCTTATACACTCGACATTGACAACTTGTTTATAGGAACAGTCGGCGGGTCGCCACGTATCGGCGAATGGCGGTAATAAGGAATGGGTCTGGGTGACAAGCTTAGTACCGCCACTGGCCGATACGTTTGCTTCAAACACATAAAGTATGTCTTGAATTTAACAATAACATTACTACTGTATTACTCTGGTAAATAAATAAATCTTTTGTTTTTAAAATTTGAAATTTCGATTTTATTCAATGTTTTAAACAAATAGTATATGCAAATTTTTCAAATCTCTACACCGATTTTCAAATAAAAAATTAATGAAAAAAAGTAACTTTTGAGTTATCACCTTTCGTAGCTCGTAGCCGAGTGTCACCTTTCTCATCTGGGAGCCGAGTTGTCACCTTTTTTTAGCACCCGGCTGAGTGGGGTCACCTTCTTCCCAGTTAACGATTTATAATCTCTGTTATATAACCGCTGTTTACAATGACATTAATCTGCTGTTTTTATTTATACCGACGACTATTGATTGCATGTCAATTAAAAAATAGCGTCGGCTATATATTTTACTATAATCGTAATTTAAGTAAATCGTAATCCATCACCATGGTGGAAATCGATTTCATTATTTACCTAATAAATAGCTAGTTTCTCCAATAATCATCAAAAATTAGACACTATTCTTGGCTATTTCTATCTATCGATGAAACGATTTTTCCGATCATATTCGCCATTTAATAGACAGAATAATAGAATAAGTTTTTTCACAAATTTACATCAGCTTATTTATGAGTATTTAAAAGATATTAAAGTTGGACAGTTTTTTAGTTAGGAAATGGTTAATAAGAGGCTTGCTATTATGGCGAGGAGTGAGAGAGACAAAATAAAACGGAAAAATCATTGTTTTCGTTTGTATCCCCCGAAACAGTACTATAAAGTACGAATTAAATACCAATAGTTCGTGTTTATATTTTTGTTGGGTATATTTTTTAATATTTGGTTTTAAATACGTGATCAGATTACAGAGAAAATTTAGTACAAACATTTTAAGGTTGTGTTATCTCCATTAAATAGAAAATATGACCGGAAAAATCGTTTCATCACTACCCAGAAATTATCTATTTTTACTAGCTATTTATTATTTTCCTTAACATTTATTAACGAGAGAGAGAGAGAGAGAGAGAGAGAGAGAGAGAGAGAGAGAGAGAGAGAGAGAGAGAGAGAGAGAGAGAGAGAGAGAGAGAGAGAGAGAGAGAGAGAGAGAGAGAGAGAGAGAGAGAGAGAGAGAGAGAGAGAGAGAGAGAGAGAGAGAGAGAGAGAGAGAGAGAGAGAGAGAGAGAGAGAGAGAGAGAGAGAGAGAGAGAGAGAGTGTCAAACTCTCAATATTTGATGGAATAATTTTTTTGTAATTGAATTGAATTTGGTTATTGCATTTATCATAGTTGATTATGCATTATGTAAGAGTTTTATAAATTTATTACAGTTGTTGGAGCTTGGAAAGAACCGATTCCTGGTTGGACGACTTCTAAAAATGGACCGCAAGGATTTTTGATGGGTGCAAGTAAAGGAGTTGTACGACGTCTACCAGTAGCTAAGGATCTGATATACGATTACATTCCAGTTGACGTAGTTGTAAATGGTCTTCTAGTGGCAGCATATTCCATTAGCCGAGACAAGTAAGAATAATTTTTAATAGCGATTAATTAATACTTATTTAGCATGATCATAATCAATGTTTTATTGCAGACCGAAAGCAACAACGGTTTACCATATGACATCAAGTACATGCATGCCGTTCAAGTGGGAAAATGTTACGGATAGAATAAATGCTTACTTACATCAGTATCCACTGGCTAGTGCTGTTTGGTATCCTAGTTTAAAACTATTGCCATCTTTGCTTTGGTTCAGAATTTCCGCATTTTTTGTACATATGATTCCAGCTTACATTCTAGATACCGTAACTCGTCTTGGAGGTGGAAGACCCATGTACGTTACTTAAGTATTTTCAACATTTTAACTGCCATGACAAAATTTGTTCTATAATAGGAATGCTGGAAAAGAATCTTTATCATGTTGGTTACAGGGTTGACAATTTTTATTTTAATTAATTTTATCTGTGTATATAATAAGATTTCTATTTATTTTACAGATTAGTAAGATTACATACAAATGTTAACAACTCTTTAGGGCGATTAGAGAAGTTTATTTTTTCGGAATGGAAGTTTTATAATACTCAAACATTAGCGTTACACGCATCACTTTCAAACGATGACCAAGAAAAGTTTACTCTGGATATAAGACCAATTGATTGGGAGACATATTTCATTGATTTAACTAAAGGCGTTCGAGTATATTTGAGTAATGAACCCTTAAAAAATTTAAACAAGGCAAAGCGGAAGGACACGATGTAAGATACAAGTTATTTTTTTTAGAATAATAAATAATTTATTATTATTACTAAGTATAAAAGTCTTCAATTTTTAATATTTGTTAATAAATAAAAGTGTATAGTCCCGCAATTTAATATTACATTAACAATTATAAGGATGATCATTAAGAAAAGTAATTAAAAACATAAAAATACCATAAATATATCATGTGGAACATTTACAATTTTTTCTTACAATTAAATTTTTTAATATCCTCTAGTAATTGTTAAGGTAAATTGATGAATAGTTTTTACGCTATTGGAATACATAACAAATTTTAAAACGATTAAATATAAAAAAGTCTAACAAAATTTTGAAAAGCCTTTTAAATTATTTCCATTATTTATCTATTACATCTTGTCATAATATCGGATCCTTTTTTTGAATAATATATTGTAGTAATGGGTAAAACTTTTTCTTGAAAACATACTAATTAAAAAACTTTAATACTTTTTACTATTAACATTATTTATTATATAAATAATTATTTCTTTCAGATTGCTCGGCCTTCATATAGCACTGCAGATGTCTATTTTAGTATCCATTTGGTGGATCTTCAAAATAATCTTCGGTATGAGCTGGACTTCCAGCAGCGTAATAGTTCCAATAGCTCATTTTCTTTTGAACCTCTTGTAATTAAAAATTGTATTTATAATGATTTGTTTACCATATGCTAAGGTTGTTCGAAGTCTAATTTAAAGAAACATACTATTATCGTTGAAATTGAAAACGACTTTAAAACTTGGACGGTACTATCATTATTTTTTTTAATGAGGTTTTGAGAGTTACGTTTTATCTTATAAATAGCTTATTACATTTTTTTTTATAATTACTAGTATTATTTGTTCTATCTTGTGCATTATCTTACCAAATAGAAATTCAAAAGAGAGAAAAGTATTTTTGGGGAGCGTTCTAGAAACTTTTTGATACTATTTGGGATTTACATACGTAAGATTTTTAAATACTGAAAGTACTTTTTAAACACATAAAAATTTTGTATATGAAATTTTTATAATACTGAAAAACTAAATATCGTTAAACAAATGTATTATTTTTTAATGTACTGTATTTAATGTACTCAAAAGAAGAAAATAAAATTGTTAATGTTTTGTATTTATTTATGTATGTTATTTATGATAAATAGTGTCATTTAATTATATTCTTTCTTATTAAAATATATGCATGAACATATACACTGATTATTTATATTTTCTGTATATAAGCTATTAAAATGGAGTAAGACCAACTAAGCTGTTATATTTTAAAATAAGCAATCGATAACTAACTCATATTTAAAATATTTTTTTGTAATAATTTATTTTGTAACATAAACTTTACTTTGTAAAATAATTGATTTTCCTTGAACCTCGAATGTATGTAATGGAAAATGATTTGGTAAAACAGTACTAATATCATAACAGTTACCGTATTTTGTTAAGTTTTAAGGAGGCTCCGACGAATTAGCGAAACTAATAAGCAAGAAAAAGAAAAAAATACCTACTGAAAGTGCATATTGACAGCTCTTTTGGTATTTTTTTTTCAAGTAGGGTCACCAGGTGAACTATAGAGAAAAATGTTTTTAAAAATTTGATTTCTATTATAGCCCATAACATAATCCTTATAGAGAGAAAAGCATTTTTTTCGTCATGACATACAAAATCATTATTGTATAATGAAAATATCAAGTCACCAGAAAAATTTTAATTCAATTTCATAAAAACCGAAAATCATGCTGTTTACACGTATACATATCGCATGCATTGCGGTTATTTTTATGTATCGCATGACATATATCATAACAATAGGTCCATATATAGTAAATGATACTGTACTACTATAAATAAAAATGTTCTGGTCATTTGACGAACAAAACATTGGTGCCCCCACGGGACCCCTCATAGATACGACCCATTACGTCGAAGTTACTTTAATTGTATTTCCTGAATTTCGTTTCACTATTGCTAATTAATTCGCTGTTTAATTTAACGGGGCTTTAAATTCCTTTGTAATATTTGTAATTTTTTATTAGGCACGACCGCTACTGATTAGGTATATATGACCGCTAGACGTTAGGCACGACTGCTACTTGGGAGAGCCTTATATAGTTTTACCATTGTGAAAAATGTAACACCTCAAAAACTAACATTTCATAATGAGAAAATATAGGTTTTGAGTGGTTAAAAATTCCGTTTGAGTATTTTTGACAATGTATGTACAGTGTGTGGCCTATAGTGTGTATATGATCGCTCCACGACTATCTAATGAGTTTTTGAATTATTTGGTTTTTATTGAAATGTCCAGGTCACTTATAATATTATATACGAAGCTATGGTTGTATTTGGCAATTCATTGTAAAATGTAGAAATGGAAGCATACTGAGAAATTCTAAAAAGGCGTTTGGATTCTAAGTTACAGAGATATGATTTCCCATGAATATGTTTAAATTGTTGTTAACAAAAGTAGTACATATATTCGAAACACATAGTTTTTGTTCATCAATTCCTTGTAAGTTAGGCCTGAAAGGGCAATTAAAAAGGCTTAAATGTAATCAAAATAGTTCATTTTGGCCATTAAATAAGAAGAATTAACTTTTCATAAATGCGTCCCGCGCAAAAAAAAAGATTAAGTGACCAATATATTGCTCAGAGTATGAACAATATGTGGGCATCATATCGGCCATACATCGATGTATGGGCAATATGTAGGACATATGTCGCTCCGGCGCCCGAGCCATGTGTTGGCCATACTATTTTCCATATAACGTTCATAATGTGGCCCATATTTCTTATTCTTGGAGCTATATATAAATAAGAATTTATATAACAATTATATGGGAAATACTATGGCCAATATTTCGCTCCGGCGCCGGAGAGACATATGGCCGATATATTGTTCATATATCTATAATCAAATTTTTTTCACGAGGGATGGCATAAACTATAAATTGTATAGCTACACAATTGTATATTTTTGTAGCGGTCGGGTTTTATATATATGTAAATGCCAAGCTTTATATAAGAAGCGGGTGGTTGTCGCGATGAGCGGAGCGAAGTCCACAGGAGGTGCACCTCTCCCCCCTAGTTTTTCTTATAATATTTCAAATTTCATAATTATAAAATTATTGAAAATGAACTCTTAAATTACTATATAATTGTATCTTATACTAAACAGAAGTATTATGTTATGATTTACTATTATAAAAAATTAGATTTTTATTGCTCATTTCTCAACGCTGTAAAACCATAATATACTTACTATGTTAAGTTGGAATTTACTTTGTTTTTATAACTTTGTTTGAATTTAAAAACAAATAATAGAAGTTAGCTTTGTTGATCTTTCATGATTTTGTCATAGTTTCAACTTTTATTTCGAGATTTTTAGGAATAGAGATATAGATATATAATGATAGACAGATACACGTCAAGGGACTTTATTTGCACTTTACAAAAGAAAAAATAATTTTACTTATCCAAGTGAATAGGCGGGCCCGATCCGTTTTTGATGAATATTTGCATACGTTTATCATACACTGAAATTTTAAGAGATACAACAACATTTAGAAATATATACTTGCATTTAAATTACAATCGAATATTCAAATTTCTATATTAAATTATCGCACAATTCCCACTGCTTATAGAATTTGTAAACAATTTGTTTACTTAGTAAGGCGTTGATAAACTGAATGTTACGCGTAATTAATGGTTTTGACGGGAAACATGATCTAATCACGGGTACGCGCCAGCTATTTGTATACGAAGTATATCATATATTATGGTAATTAAAAGATCGTGTCATAATGCAGATCTTCTGATTCGAGCCAATTTTTCTCACGTTTATATATTCTCGGTAGGGAATGCACAGGAAGTACCTTTGATATGTATAAACGGTATAAACGTGCAGGATAAGTTCTTTACCATTGTTCAATTTACTCACATCAAAGGTGAAGAAGACTACTTACTGTCTATGTAAATATTTATATTTAATCATCTTACAGTTAATACTAATATCTTTCAATTATTTCTATAACTAGGTATTAAATCAATTAAATAATGCATAATTATTCCAAAATAGTATTAACAATATTCGTTCGTAAAATTGGGTTTCATAAAAAGTGCTATTTTTATTTTTACCATGGTTATTTAAGGATAATTTTGTCTATTTTACCGTTTATGAAAATATGAGTTTCACATTAGAACAAATAATAAATATTTATAAGTATAATATGAGAGTCCTCTAACTTTTTAATGTTTAATGAATCTCTATTGCCGTTGTTTAAACTTCAGAAAAATCCTTACAGTTTCAGTCTCTTTTTTATAGATGTCATTCTTAGTAAAATTTTTACTAAAGCAAAAAGTAACGCTTTGCGTTACTACCCTTTTCGTTTTCGGCTTCCCGATTATTACAATTTTGTTATTACAATCAAAATAATGTTATACTGCTTGGGCCCTTTAAATTTGAATCATTCTTTCTCCAAAATATAACTTTAAATTTTGAAAATTTGTATAGTTTTTGAAATCAACATTTTTTTTTAAATATTTCGTTCACAAAATTAATAACAAAAACGTTAACTTGATTTTAAGAAGTTTATCAATTCTCTGATTCAGATATTTAAAAACATAATTGAGCAATTTTCTGTCCCGTATTCATATTTAACAAAATAAATGAGGATGTGATATGATTTTTTGTGCGATCCCGTGAAATGCTAAATAAGAACTATCTATATATATCTTCAATCTTTTAATATTACTAAAAGTATATATATCGACAACTTCCAAATTAGGAAATCAGCATAAGCAGAATATCATTTATGAATTTGATGTATAATTTCAATTTGTTAAATTATGTACATCAATTTCTCGCAGACAGCATCATAGAATGAATCGATCTTAATGTATCTTCGAAATTAAATGCCGGCATTGTTGTTTTTAATCACCTGCCTGATTATAATGTTCATCAAATGATGCAATTTTTGGTAAATCAAAATTAGTAGGCTTGTGAAACTTGTTATCACCCTTTTAAGAGAATAATGACACTACGTAATTATTTGCTACAGGAGCATATAAGTTTTATGGTATAAAGCTAGTGACTTTACAAACCACATTTTCCTCCTACTTTTACACTTTTACTTTCACACGTATTCTTTCCCCTTAGGTACAGATTCATTAGCAAATTTTCATTGACGAACTTTACAGAATTTTATTTAAATGCAAATAGCAAAAAATATTCCAGAATTTTGGATATTATTACTAATAAATTCATTCATTCATACATTCAATAAAAAAAATTTTATTTATTAGATAAAAAGACTCTATATGTGTAAATACCATTTTCCTCTTGAAAAATCTATATAAGTAGCATACATTTTCATATTATACATATTTGCCATATTTTAGTTGATGTGATATTAATAATTATGCAATAAAATTTCACTACAAGATTATGGCATTAAAAGGAATGTTTCCTTATTTCGGCAATATCGCCCAGTTCTACGATCTTCGGAACTTGTTATAATGCTCACATCTTATACTTCTCTATAACGTTATTCGAGTGTTCCTCTTACGGCATCCCAAAATTATGCCCACCAAGGTTAACCAAGTTACGTTATCCCGGGCACGTATGCTATACTTTTTGTACAGGTTGAACATTCTTGCAAAGAACTATATTTTTTTATTATTTTCCGACTGTATATTTACTAATTAAAATGAATACGCCATCTTACGAAGAAAAAAAATTTGAAAAAAGTATTTTCAAACATTTGTCTGACGAAACTATAGTCTTTGCATTATTCTGTCCCACCCACACCTTCGCATTCGTGGTAAGGGAGCCCCGAACAGCCGGCAAATCCTTGCCGGTGTGACTTAGAATCGTCACGGCGTGGCGCACGCATAAAGCGCCGAGTGATAGGCGAAGGCGGCTCAGTCGCCCACCGATCGGACTGACCGATGTATGAATCGCGGTTCGTACAACCAAGTTCCAGAAGTCTCGCGCCGCTCACGGGCTCAAGTGATTATTCAGTGCACGAAACCAGTGTCGTGAAATATCTTCAGTTTTCGAAATTCCGGCTTTTCTTCGTAGAAATTTCAGCAGTTATAGTGTCGTTAGCCAAGAGATAGTGGAGATTGAATTGTTTCACTTTTCAAACATTCTTTGGAATAAGTGAAGTAATTGTTTTTGTGGAACTGTACAGGTATAATGTTAAACTTTGTAGATAAAAATTTTTATTTATATAGTCTAGCGAATTTTTCACATAAAGTCTGCTGTGGCTTAATAATACATTTTATACAATTTTTTTTTAGTTTTTACCTAACTCGAAAACATTCGATTAATAGTAAACATTATTTTATTGATTTTTTTAAATATTATTAAATTATTTTTTTTTATTCAGTGGTGCTTGTTTTTCGTTAATAAGAGTTTTATTATACTTCGTAATTAGCATAGTTTACAATTTCATAATGCGCTTTCAAAAGTTAACAAGAATTACTCAATAAACGCCAAAAATAATATATATTAATACAATATATGGTTTTCAAAGTAATTTCTAAAAAATGTAAATAAAAGAAAAAAATGAGTACATTTATAGATGAAAAAAAGATAGATAACGGCTGTGGTAAAGTTTTACTTAATTTGTAGTATTTGTTTAGATTAATGAAGTTTTATTTGTTATTTTATTGATTTTGAAAATGTAATGCATTTATCAGATCTAAAGCTATATTGTTTTACAAAAGTTCTTATTAAAAATTAGATACTTGTAGAATTCTTTTTTTAACAAGTTTGTAAATATTGGAAAAGGCCTAATTAAGTATGAGGTAATCGACAATACTAGTAGAAATTGTATATGTCTCTAATATAATTGCAGGAGATCTGAAGATTTTGCATTGTAAACGAGAAAACCTCGTTATACGTATGATTAGTATAAGTAAACCGGTCGGTAGTTTATTTCACAAAACAGAATCACAATTATTCAAGATTAATTTGATGATTAAAATGGTAAAAAGTGAGTTATATTCATTGATCGGTATTTAACACATATTACTCAGTAATGCATGCATTCCTATGTTAAATTTTGCAGCAAAGTTATAGATCTTTACATAATACATCATACCTGGATAATCCTTTGTTCAGAATTCGAATTTTCCATTGATATCATGAAAAATGTTCATGATATAAATGTAATTTATTTTAAAAATGATAAAAATTGAAATTCTAAAATATATTTAAATTTTTAAATTGCCCTTCTTGCATATAGATATATTATTCTTTTAATTAATAACATTTCGAAATATAAAAGCATACGAAACCGACAGTATGATAACTTCAATTTATACATCAAACTTTTTGTCAAGTCAGCTGCAAGCAGCAGAACTTATTGTAAATACCAAAGAAAATATTTATGAATAATTAGGTCATTGTCTTATTTCACACATTTAAGAATGTAAATTTTAAACTATTGTTACGAAATTATGCAGTAACAAAATATCATAGAAGTTTATGTTTGATTAAATATTTATAAAATCATTAAACATATGAGAGGATAGTTACAATTATTTCAATAATAAAAATTTTAAACCATTCATATACACCCAAGTAAACAAAAATTAAAAAATTTAATAAACATGCTAATTTTTACAAGTTAAAAAAATTTGCGGTAAGGTATTTACAGTAATTTGTAAAATGATATGTACAAAACTAAAGGTGAATGTCCCGATTCAAATTAATCACGGATAAAATATACATGTACTTTAGTTATAGCTGACAATGTGCAGATTCTTTTTTCTCGTTTAAATTTATTTTAAATATCATCTCAAGCAGTCAAAATTTTGTTAAAGTATGCTAGAGTCAAATTCCATTAGACGTAAAATAAACATCAGAGATCGATGTAATATAACTAAGTCGTTTGACCAGCTATAGCTAGTACGCGTGATGGGAGAATATGCATTGGTAGTGCCTATACCGGTAGTGCCTTCTAATGTAGTAATACCATTTTTACTTGAGAAAATCAGCGCAATGCGTGCACCGTAATGATATATAGCTTTGTTCATTATTTGGATGTCAGCGTAAAATTAGCTACATGTAACCCACTTAAAAAAGTATATAAGGCAAATGTACCAATCATTGGCCATCTTAAGAGCTTAGAGTTAGGTAGTATAAGAATTAAACGTATAAAAACACTACTAAATCTTAAATATTGACTATGTAATGGCAAATCGTTCTTCAAATTATAAAAAAAAAAAAATTTAAAAAGCATATTTTATAATTGAAGAGCTCAGGGCAACAAACGGTCAGCTCACATTTCGAGTTGGCCCTTAGATAAACAGCATGAACAGCAAATTCAGGGGCCATCTAGAAATGTGAGCTGACCGTTTGTTACCCTGAGCTCTTCAATTGTATCATAATAAATTAATCAAATAACGTCGAGTATCAATGCACCAGTAATTGGACACTATAGGAAAAAATTGATCTGTAATTTTTGGTTCTACAGTTTCAATACTTTGACTAGTTTAGTATAATAATAATTTAAGAATAGCGCTGGACAAATTATTGGGAGAAGATAGTCACTGTAATTATAAACTAGTTAAAACTTTCACAGCTTAGGCACTTGTTGCGTTGGTGTGCAAAGTGTCAAGGAACACTTCAAATGAAAATAACTGCTGACAAAGATAAAAGTGAAAGGACCTAACTATGTATTACACAATATAAGAATATGGGTCAGAATATTATAGACCTGTTAACTTTAACAGGGATAGATGCTTCAGTGTTGCAAAAATGGGTTTTTGTTTTGATGCGTTGAAATTAGGTATTTTTACAGAAGATAATTACAGTAATATAAATGTATATTATTTGAAATCGCTGAGAGTATCAAATTTTAAAATATAACATCACATCTGTATAATTAATAATTTACAAAAAATTAAGGATTTATCATTGACCTTTAATATTTGAAAACAAAATATAAAGTTTTTTTATATCAGCTAATATTTTAATATATTAAATCATTGCTATAACCTCAGAGAAAATTCTTTTTTTTTTTATTAATAAAATCATATATACTCATTTTCAAGCTTTGAATTATAATCATTGTGGTGATTGCCAGATAGACAGATTAAGAAACCATCATAATTATCTTTCAGTACAAAGATCGAACGAAACGCGACTCAATATTTTATAATCCTTTTCGGGTCAGGAGTATCCAAGTAACTATCGCACTGCGTTTTTTCAATACATACAGAAAAGACTTTAAATACATTAACCTTGGCATTTAGATTTCGGAAATCTACGACCTTGCAGTCCGTTACCGGTCGCTTTTGAATGGGTTCCAACATTACGCCTCCGTCAATTTGCCTAATGATGACTTTCATCTGTTCGCATCGTAGTCTCGAATCGTGAAACATAGTGAAGACAAGATTTTGTCAGGATAGGTGCCAGCTGATAAATTTTCAAAATTCTCATACTTGAAGAGATGATTGAATCACTGTTATAGCTAGAAGTTATAAATTCATTAAGTATCGCAAAATGTGAATTATACTGTAGAGTAAGTGAGTACTTACTGTGCCCCTCAAATGTTCAGTAATTGGACTTTGTCTTCTGCTTAGGGAGCACGACAATTATATCACTTACCCCACGCTCAATTATAAAGAATGTAAAATTTTATTTTTTGCAAGTGTGGATTTTTTAATTATCCTTTTATCAAATTATTGTTAATCAAATGATAGAAATAACAAAAAAGTAATTGCTACACTCCAATCGATGATGTAATGGTGGTTACTATGCCGTTCTTATTTAGAAATTATTTATTTACTCATTATAGTTTTATTTATAGTCCTACAAATCACGAAAGTTCACTAACTTCACAAAAAGATCATATTAACGGAAAGAAGAGAAAATCCATTTGATGATGTATATTTTTTGTTAAAAAAAAAAAATCTTTTATTAAACAATCTAATACATCGATTGACGTCTCTGATTTATTTACTAGTAATCGCTTAATTTCTAATGTCTATAATGTTATGATTCATAAAAACCGCGAACAAAGGGAATTTCAGAAAAAAGAATAGGAAAAAAGTGTTTTAATACTTAGAAACGTTTTGAAAAATTAAAATTTCATATCAGGTGAAATGTATCTGAATGTAATAGCTCGAACTCATGAATAAAGCATGCTTTATTGCGTTTCTCAGAAAATACATATTTTTTTAATACCGAATGATATACTCGTGTATTATTATAATGTTATTGCTTTTGTCAACTAATAATTTATGTGAGCACCATATAAGAATGACTTTTGATGACTTTTAAAAAATATTTTCTTTTTTTTTTTTTATTTCAGGTTCCATCTTAATTTAGAAAAAATCCTTTGTTAAATAAAAAAATGGTGGATACAGGAAAGAAAACGTCGAGTATACCAGAATGGTTTCGCGAGAGGAATGTGCTGGTCACAGGTGGCACAGGTTTCATGGGAAAGGTTTTATTAGCGAAACTACTCATGAGCTGCCCTGATATCGGAGTAATCTATGTACTGATAAGGGATAAAAAGGGCGTCTTTTCTAAAAGCCGGCTGACCAATTTACTTCAGGTTTGTTAACTAATATATTCAACAATATTTTTAATTTCACTAAATATCGTATTATAATAACGGAATATCCATTGATTGTATTTCATAGTTTGATTTTACTTTCATCAGATACATGTATCATACAAAATTTATAATCTGTTAATGGTAAAAATTAATCATTCAATATGTAAATAATTCATTTTAATAATATGGCCAAAAATTCTTTTGCTTCCTCAAAGATGAAGCTTTGTTACGGTGAAAAAAATTTTTGAAACAAAAAATGTTTAAAAACATGTTTTAAGACTTTTGGCGCTAAAATCCGTTGTTTTTGATAAAAAAAATTTTCGTGTGTGTGTGTGTGTGTGTGTGTGTGTGTGTATATACAGACGATAACTTTTGATCCGATCGACCGATTTACATCGGAAAAGGCTTACTCTCTTCGTTTCGGAGGAGAATAGAGAGAGCATAACCTACTTTTTGATTTTACAGTTTTTTTATTTATAACCAAAAAACGATTTTGAATTTTTCGTTTTTTTGATTTTTTTATTTGTTTCAGCCAGTATTACTTAATAAACTAAATTTTTATTAAAAGGTCTTTAAATTACCTACAATTTCTTTTTTTTTAATTTAAATTATCTTTAGCCTGTCATTTGTTATTAATGAAAATATGGTTTATATTTTTTTAATTAATATCTCAAAAACTTTTTCATTTTTCCACTCAAAATTTTTACCACTTATTACACTTATCGAGTGCAACATTGTGTTAAAATTTGAAGAGGTTATGTTGATTTGTTTCCGAGAAAAAAATTATTTTAGAAAAAATGTGCGTTTTCTTTCGTTAACGATATCAGGAGTAAAAGTCAATGAATCGTTTTGAAATTTGGCAGAGAATTAGCTTTTTTATATCTAAGGAGTCAATTCTTTGCCCAAAAAAATCTGACTGTTGTGACCAAAGATATTTGAGGTTAAAATTTTGTTATAAATTTCTTATATTTGCATTTTTAAAAAGAATATTCGATTGATTGATTCAAAATTTTTACCACTGATTACACTTATCGAGTACAAAATTATGTTAAAATTTTAAGCGGTTATGTTGATTTGTTTCCGAGAAAAAAATTATTTTTGAAAACGAGTGCGTTTTCTTTCGTTAACGATATCAGGAGTAAAAGTCAATGAATCATTTTGAAATTTGGCAAATAATTAGCTTTTTTATATCTACGGATGCAGTTCTTTGCCAAAAAAAATCTGACGGTTGTGACCAAAGATATTTGAGGTTAAATTTGTTTTATAAATTTCTTATATTTGCATTTTTAAAAAGAATATTCGATTGATTGACTCAAAATGTTTACCATTTATTACACTTATCGAGTACAACATTGTGTTAAAATTTCAAGAGGTTATGTTGGTCAAAATTTTTTTACTCATTCCAAATTAGCCCCAAAACACAAATATAAAGTTTTAAAACAAAATATGCAATAGTTCTATTTAATTTGTATATCATATATAAATAAAATAATTATTGTGTACTAGGGCATATCCCCGAGAAAGTAATTTCAGATTGAGTACTAGGACAACGATAATAATTGACTTTCAAAATATGAATTTCGTAAAAATTTCATAAAAATATTTCATAAAAATATCGATTCTTAAATATGAAAAAAACTACCTCTCTGTTAAATTTTAGAACGATTCATTGTCTTTTGTTAAGAAGTATAACTTAGTTATTATATTTGTATGATTGTTACAATGATGGATTAACTTTAAACCACTAAGTCGAGCAGGATAGTAGTTAAATACCTGTTTCAAAACAAATATTTATTAGATTATTGCTAATACATACTTTTCTTTCTCAAACTAATGTATTTCTTTAAAAATTTTTATAACAATAATTAATTGTTTGTATAGGATACATAAATGAAAAAACAAAAAAGATATTTTTATATTCAGTTTAAGAAACAACAAAGAACCACAAAGAAAACAGTTTTATTTATTAATAAAGTTTTGTTGTGAAAAATTTACTTTTGTTTTTTAAATTTTAAAAATGGAATCGATAAATTAGTTTGAGGAAGCGTCTTGCCAATGAATTGGCAACGGTTTTTTGTTTGAACTCATATCTCAGTGCTGTGGTAATTGAATATTTAAAAATTTATTGATTTCACAGAGAGAAAGGGAAAAAAATGAAAACAATTTCCTTCATCAAAATTGGATTTATTATTATACACTTCTACGGCTGCTGTAATAATTTTATTTATGTGATATATATATTTAGGGCATACATATAAGTTTTGAGTACATGACGTTGAAAGGTTTAGAATAAAGGAAATTGAAATTCAGTGCAACTCATCAATAGTCCCTTATTTTATAGCTAAGTTAATACTCTGACGTCAACCACGATTATATATTTTTTATAAATAACATCTTCTAAAACGTTTTTACATGGATTTTTTTTTTAATTATTATACCTTGAAAATCTTTGTTTACTAATAATTCTATCCTCATAAATACAGATGAGCAAGTTCAATAAATTTAATAAAAAGTAGCTTCTACATTTTACCTGTATTATTAATTAGTTTTTTCTGTTACATCAGATACTTTTTACGTTCTGGACGAAGTATATTCAATTGTGGTAGTCGCTAAAACATTTATCAACTGCCACAAACTGAACTATTAGCAATTCGTGAGCAATAGTGACTTGCACATCTTTTAATTTATCCACACGTTTACGTCCTACTAGATTATAGAGAAGTCGCTTAAATATTATTTTGGAAATCCCCAGCGAGGGTAGCATTATTGTTCATGTACATCCAGCAAGGATAGCCTTGAACGTGTATCCGAGGTCCGTTGCACCTCTGTCTTGACAATCTCCGGTCTTTTTCATTCTTCCGCCTGTGCATCCATGGCACGTATAAGGAAGAAATGTGCGTATGAAGTGGGAGTCTGCATAAGCAATTTACTGCTTGTCCTGAAAAAGGAGCAATAGTAGGGTCAGGAAAGTCTAGAGAGGGTTAGTCCTTGGTACTATTAAACGCGGATGATTACCCGAAATATACTAGCATGGATTATTTTGTTAAATAATGGTGTTCTTAATTATGCTCCGTATGAAGCTTGCCAAATGTGCCCGTTTCATTCATTGTTACAATTAGATTATTTGTATAATAGTTTCATATTTAAATCAAAATCAGTATAGATATCACTTTAGACTGTTAAAATGATTTATGAGAATATTCACGTTTCTTTCAACAAATTCAACAAAACAAATTTTAAAGTAACGTACGGAAATTTGAAATTTTTATTTAGGATTTTACAACATTAGATAATTTACATAAATACTATATACACAAACCACAACAGAAAATTGATAGCAGCTTATTGGCCAAGAATTATTGATATATCGATAAAATTGCTCTAATTTAGATATGAGTTACGTAAAAGATTAATAATTCGAGTGTCTAAATGCGATTGCATGATGAAATAGTTGAATGTATTAGTTGTATACAACTAATCCATATTAAAGATTCTTTTCAATAAAGGCCTTTAATGAAAATTCAAAAATAAGATTTGTCACTTTCTCTAACCAGTGGCGGATTAAGGGGCGGGGGGGCGGGGGGGGGGGGGGCTAGCAGGGGCATAAAGACTATAGCCCCAGGCCCCAAATTCCAAAGCAAAGTAGGTCTCCCGCACGAACATAGTCTATAGAGAGAAGATCAAAGTAAAAACTTTGCACACTGCAAGCCAAACTTACGAGAAATATACCCCTTACGCACGCCAAATAGGATTAGAAAATCGAGTTTTGCGCACTTATTTTAGGAAAAAAACACACGTACTTTAATTTTGCGCATAGTCTACTTGATGTGTTTTGGTCTCCTGAATCCGAATTTTTTGGGTATAGAAGTCTGAAAAATGGTCAGGTAATTAGTTATAAACAATTTTTTTAAACAATTGAGTAAAATTAATTTTATCGATCTAAAAAAATATAGTCGTATTCTTTGGCTCATTTTGAGCAAAAAAGGTCCTTACATACTTGATTGCTCGACCTATATTTTTCTCAGAAAAAATTGTCAAAGTTTTGAAAAATGGCATTTTTTCGATTTTCGACCCCCTACTACATGAACAATAAATAAAATTTTTCAACTTACAATCACATGAATCCCTTCTTTCAACATCTATTTTGAAGATGCAATCACGAGAAACCATATATTCTTTCATTTATATAATATTTTGGAGGATACAAATCGGCTACTTCGCGAAATGCATGCCGTGTAATGTATATATATATATATATATATATATATATATATATATATGATATAAATTTCTATCTATATATATAGATATACATTACACGGCATGCATTTCGCGAAGTAGCCGATTTGTATCCTCCAAAATATTATATAAATGAAAGAATATATGGTTTCTCGTGATTGCATCTTCAAAATAGATGTTTAAAGAAGGGATTCACCCTGGTAGAAAATAAACCAACTCGGATGGCTTATCTACTAACTGTTGGCCAATAATTTAGGCCAACGAATAAGAAAAATATTGACCAACGGTTAACCAACGGTTGGTGGACTATCAATCAATAATAAAACATTGAGTAACTCATAAAACAATAATAGAAATTAATAAGAAATATAGATATGTAAAAAGATTTTTAATACATAAACAATAATAAAAATTATTGTAATGCATTAAAAAAATATTTGAATGAAGTTGGGAGTAAATTTATTTGAAGGTTAAGTAGACAGCGTAGCACGTGGGCTATGCTCCGAAATTACTGTCCGCATCCCGCTTTCTGCAAGACAAGCACACATGCACATAAATACACACATATTACATACACACGATTGCGATCGCAGGTTCATGTGTTATGTATAGGTAAAAGTATTTAACTGCGCAGACTCATACGAGTCACGTGACGGGATTGCGGTTGCCGGGATCGCGTGGTTTTGCTTCACTGTAAAGGTCAGATGGTAACGGAGCACCGTGTAGAAAACGGAGCAATACGAGTACGAAGAATTTATGTAGGATACTTTCAAATTTTAAATGTAGAATACCTTTTATGTAGGATTCTTTCAAATTTTAAATATAGGATACTTTTAAATTTAAAAAATGTAAGTATCCACCTGTACATGTCCTGACTTACGTCAAAAAGTCACGCACACAACACATTAACACGCCCTAACCTCAATTTGAACAAACAAAACTATACCCGTTACCGATTTAACCATATTTATCTGAAGAAAAATACTATTAATATGTAGGTTTTGATTATTCTATGAATAATACAAATTTTGAGAGTTTTATTTAAATAATAAGTTGTGTAAATGATTCTTATTTAAGATTTTTAATATTAAGCATTCATTGACCAAGCGCAAGGGTGATTCCGTGACGAAATAAGCGGTATTCATCGCTAACTGTTGGTTAAACGATTGGCCAAATCCTTGTAATTTGGCGAACGGATGGCGTACGGTTGGTTACAATTTCTACCAGGGCATGTGATTGTAAAATTGAAAAATTTTATGTATTGTTCGTGTAGTAGGGGGTCGAAAATCGAAAAAATGCCATTTTTCAAAACTTTGACAATTTTTTCTGAGAAAAATATAGGTCGGGCAATCAAGTATGTAAGGATCTTTTTTGCTCAAAATGAGCTAAAGAATACGACTATATTTTTTTAGATCGATAAAATTAATTTTACTCAATTGTTTAAAAAAATTGTTTATAACTAATTACCTGACCATTTTTCAGACTTCTACCCAAAAAATTCGGATTCAGGAGACCAAAACACATCAAGTAAGTTTTGGTAGAGTCATGGACCTCAAAAAGGCAACGGAACCTTACCTGGCGCCTAGACTAGCATGCAAGCGTGTATGAAATTAAAATTTATATATGAAATCTAAATATGAAAAAGTTACATACTTTTTTAAAATAAGATAATTTGAGTAAGTGCGTTCAGATTATCTTATATTGTGTCAGCCAAAGGTGCTTTACTGGTGAGGAAAACTTCCCATTTATATTTGTATATTGAAAAAATAAATGATTCGAACTATTTTTATCTACATTTTTTTCTGATTCGCGCTACAATCGAAAAATAAAGTTGAATGTTAAATAATTATTTTATTGGTTTCCATGTGTATAAATATATGGTAATTATATGCACGTCTTGTAACCTTGAACAAAAATGGATAAATTCGTGAAAGAAAACATGGGGCGATAACAACACGAGTGAGGCAAAATTAGCAGCTACATAAATAAAAAACAGTCAGTATATTTTCGTCAGTCTGTCTGTTAAAAAAGCATAAACGAAATCCTTTGATTTATTAGAAAACGCGTTTGTCTTACACTCAAACTTAAAAATTTATAAAAATTTAAAAATAAAAAACAAAGTTAATCCTATTAACGTAATAAATTTGCTATTAGCAACATTTTCAGGGTTTCAAATACCGGAAAGCCCTTTTAATAAAGTAGAAATAGATCTGGCTGAAAATTTTGAAAGAATTTTATACGATAGTATGAATGACGTCAACGTGATAGAAGCAACAGAAGAGGAAACATTAGATTTTCAAGAGCAGTTCAAGAATCATGAAATAAAACCAATTGAAGATATTTTTACGAAGAAAAAAAAGGATTACGATGTTTGTTCTTACGATGATGAAGAGTTAAGCTTTGATTACAAAAAACAAGCAGTTGAATTTTAAAGATCAGGTAAAACTAAAAAGAATCGTAGCATAAAAAGTGTTCAACATAGATTTAAATTAGTTCATTCAGAACGATAACTGCGTCGATGGGCAAGTCAGATCAATAAAGGTGGGACTTAATTCACACTGGTCACATAATTCACGATATTGATTTAAGAAGGTGGGCTTTAGTAGCTAAACAATATTTGGAGTTTAATGATGTTCGATTTAGAGCATCTGACCATTAGCTAAAAATCTTTAAGAAAGCCCATAGAATTGTCAGTAGAAAAATCAACAAATTTATATCAATAAAAAATATTGAACACAAAGAAACTATAAATCAAGAAATTAGTACATTTTTAGCAGACATTAAACCATTTATTGCATAATTCCGAAATGAAAATACGTAAAACGCTGATCAAAGTGGGTTTCAGTTAGAATTACATTCTGGACGCACGTTAACAGAAAAAGGTACAAAGATAGTTAAATGCACTGTACAAGCTATTTCATCTACAACACATAGTTATACAATATTGCCCATAATCAGTGCAGCAGGAAAATTGCTCTCTCCATTATTCATAGTTTTAAAAGAAACCAAATAGGAATTCGGACCGGTTATTCAACAAAATTTATTTGAGCCAGATAACGTATATTTAGTAGCTTCTAAATGTGGGAAAATGACATTAGGTGAGCGAAATATTCTCGTACATGTAAACTATTTTAATAGACTCGTACTAAAAAAGCTTCCTGTAAATAATTTTTTTAATCGGGTATTTTTTCATTATCTCCAAAGTTTATAGAAGCGTTTTTGTGAATCAAACTTAATTATTCATCTAACTGTTTATAACTGTTTGTAACATTTTTTAATAGTTTATAACAGTTAATTATAGTTATTATATTGTTTAATAACTATTAAAAAATGTATTAATTATTATTATTATTATTAATATAATAATTAATTATTAGTAATTAATAATTAAATAAAAAGTAAAAACTAAAACTATTAACTAATATAATTAATTATTAACTGATTATTATGAATATAATAATGCAGCTATTAAATAATTATTAATTATTAATTATTATTATTAATAATAATAATTGATTAATGATTAAATTTGTCTTAAATACCAAATTCAAAATTCTTTGGAAGTGTTTCAAACTGTTAAAGACTATTAGAAACTGTTTGAAACTGATACCAACTATTATAATTATAAAATTGTGTCCAAAATCCTACATTTTGTAACATTTATAAAAGGTTGGTTTTAAACAGTTTTAAATAATTTTTAACAGTTATTAACCGTTATTAACATTTATAATTTACGACAGGTAAGCACTTTATAATATGTATTTAAATCGTACGGAAATATTCTGCACTTGAAGCGTTGTTTACCGTCTGATAACGCTGATACTTTCTAAAGCCCTGAAAGACGTAACTTGATTTTTAAATTATAAGCCCGAAAATGATTTTTCCGAAAATTATTTGAGTGTATTGCAAATATACGTAAAAAAAGTTGGAAAGATATGGTTTTGTTCGAAATAAAATATAAGGGTTGCCACCCCCGAGGACCAAATTACTCTACTTTTGTCTATCGAACAGAAATATTTTCTGTGAAGTTTGATTTCAAAACATTGATTAGAATTCGAAATATTCAGAAAAAATCGTTTTTGGGAGTAAGTTTTATGGATAATTTAATTACCCCTTTTTAAGGGGTGTGGACCGATTAATATATTTAATAACGGACTCATGTGTAAATGAAAATGTATATTATACACCCTGAAATATTTAATTTTATCGTACAAAAGTATTTTGCATTTTAGAGGTTGTTTACCCCCCAAAACGCTGTTATTTGCAAAAACCCTGAAAGACGTCAACTTTATTTTTCAATTATAAGCTCGAAAATAATTTTTCCAAAAATGATTTAATTTTATTGCAAATATTATATGTAAAAATGTTTTAAAAAATATCGTTTTTTCGACATTAAATATCAGGGTTGCTACCACCGGGGACCAAATTACTCTCGATAGTTTCGTCCATCAAAGAGAAATATTTTCTATTTTGTTTCATCTTAAAACTTCCTTAAGAACTCGAGATATTTCAAAATAATTGTTTTTTGGGGTGAATTTTAATAGGGGATTGGGCCGATAAAAAAAAATACGTGTTCCTTATTTTTCGATCCTCTACGTATCAAAATTTCAGGAGAATTGGAGGCGGACACCTCGGGCCGTTTCCTTGTTAGTATAGAGTGAAACATCATGAAAATACACCGAATGTATCGATTAGTTTAGAAGACGCTGTATACACTTAGCAGAAGCCACTTGATGCGTTTTTCAATTCGCGGAAAATGCCGTAATGACAGCGCGGATGCTCGGGTCGTTACGGGCATCACTTAATACGTGTTATTTTGCCTCGCGGAAAAACAATGAAAACAAAGTTCATACGGGCTTTGCCGTCCTTGTGACAGGCGGCGGCAGGTGGCCCAGAGAGTTTACACTACTAAAATGTTGAAACGAAAGTATCCAAGCGGGGCAGAAAAGCGCAAAGCAAAAAAAGTAAAAAAGGAATTAGTGAAAAATCTACCTACTATGTGGCTGATTTTTATAAATGATTTATTGCAGAAACTGAAGATCAATCAAACCAAATAAAAGTTACGGAAAGAACGACTCGGTTAAGTATAATGCAATTCAAAACCATCTATCACAAATTAAAGATAAAGATCAATTAAGCCAAGTGCTATATAAGTGTGCAAAGAAAGTAATTCTGTTGCGGAAAGGAGTGAACGAAAATATAATTTTTGAGATATTTTTATGCACATCTATTGTCTTTTCTAATTTGTCACGCAAACGTTTATATAAAATTATATTTTTCACTACATATTTATATGATATTTAATCAAAATATATAGAGACTCTAATAGCAAATACAACGTTTTTCCCGCAAAACACATGGAGATACAATGTTCTCATCGTCATGGTACTTCTATCATATACTGACATTAACATTATATTGTTTAAATTATTTCCAAATCGCTTTAAATTAAATTTTATGAACTAGCCATTTCATTTAAAGTGCAATATAACAGCTACGTTTCGATTTCTACTTCAATTAAAACTCAAATATTACGAAATTATTAGGATAGTCTTTACATATGGTTACACTCTGTCTCTACGATTATCATGAACACAAATAACGATTTGTTGAAAATATATAGCATGACATTCACACTCGATTAACCTTTAACTAGCGTTCGGGTAAGCCCCTCTTAGGCAATATATAATTAAGAATTGCCCAAGCTAATGACCGAGTGACTTTCTGTTTTCCTTTTCTTACACACGAATTCTTCGTATTATTGATCGATTTAACCAAGCAAGTATAATAAAAAAAAAAAAAAAAAATCATAAGCAATCGCAATAGCGAGCAAAAAAAGTACTGGAAAATCAAATAACGAGGGATACGGACGAGGATAGAGCCGCCGCAAAAGAGAGCGTGGACGAGGCCACGTGGTTTACGGCTTGGCGTAATGCGTGTTTTCGTTCCCCATAAAATTTCTGTTTCATTATTAATAGTGCGCACGTCAAATTCTGAACCAGTTTGCGCCACACACTCGCAGAAATATAGACGTATTCTAAACATGCTTGGCAACGGTAGGTATAACATTCGCTTCTACAACGTCTGTAATTTAGAAGTCTCATCGCATGCACGCGACGGGTTTGGTCATTGTACTTATACTTTTCGCTCGCGTGCAATGTTCTCTATATGTAAAATAATGTTCCGCTCTAAGATATCACCCAAGCCTCTTTTATGTTTTATTACTCTGTATATTCCTGGTATTTACTAGTATGCAAAAGACTTTGATCAAGAGAGACGAGTTGTGCGGAGTAAAAAGGATTTAGTGTTTTGGAGTAAAAGAGTATATATTTATAGTTTTTAAAATTGATATTTTACTTCTAAAAAATATTATATCAATACATTATAAATGGATCACTATAAACGTAATTATTTCTTCAAAATTGTTTGCAATAATAGGCTTACTTGTAATAATTCATTATCGGATTTGAAGGGAAAACCAAATGGACGCTATTAATATCGTAAATAAAGAAGATAGAAGATGTGCAAAAGATACTACTTGCAACAATGTATTATTATGTAAATTGGTATATGCGGCAATATTCATGAAGTAAATGATAAATAATTATGTGTTATGCATTTTGAGTCATGTATTGTTAAGATTATTATGATCTACCTATACATTTTTTCTTCGCTTCTGAATAAAGTGATAGAGTTAAAATAAAATTATCTACATGGCAGCCATAAAAAAGGCAACTCGTCGATGAATCACGCAAATGCGCACCATCTCAAAGGCGTTAAAAATAGCTTTCTTCAAAAATCTCAAGGAATGTTTACACGAAGATTATGTAGATGACCTCATCTCGCACTCTGATATTAGCATTTTTGTCATTTCAGCAAGAGCCATTCAGGCAGCTACGGGAGAACCAACCGGAAAGGCTGAAAAAACTGGTGGTCGTGGCGGGCGACACGACGTGCGCAGGACTCGGGATTTCCGACGCAGATGCGGAGATCATAAGAAACGGCGTGTCCGTGCTGATTAATATGGCGGCGAACGTACGCTTTGACCTGACACTCAAGACCGCCGTCAATCTGAATACACGAGGCACAGCCAACGTCATTGCGTTCGCCAAACAGGTACGTGGCTGTTGCGATTTTTGGTTGCAGCCGGTTTATTGGCTGTCACTGTTTATGCTATGAGAGACTTTAATTCATTGTTCGTGAGGCGTTGATAGAATTACAAATTGTCCGCTTTGTTGGCTGTAATTTTTATACAAGTATTTTTCGAGGAAGAGATTTATTTATTTATTTATTGTTGAAAACTATTTTAATAAAAGTATAATCGAAGCAGAATACGAAAATAAGTTTAATTAAAAACTATACTAATGTATACTTGCTCCCTACTTGCTTCGCTCGTTCAGCTCGTATTAACGTTTTATATCTTTATGGAATAGATAACATTCTAACTAATGAATAAATAATGTAAAATAACGTAAAAATAATCCCTCATCCTACTCCCTCTTCCTATTTCCTCTTCCGTTCCCTTTACCACTTCTCCAGCACACTGAAACGGCAGCGGCGGCAAAGTTTTTTAATAATATAGAAAGGTACATTAATAGAAGAAAGATTATTCGGAAAAATTGATGCACATTACGAATTTTTGGGTTTATTTTAGTTTGCTCTGCAAAAAAGATTCAAAACGTAAAATAAAAATGCCAAATCTTTCTCTGTCTTACCAATAACGTCGATTTCTACTAAATGAAAATGTACTTCAAGATAAGCATTCTATAAAAGTTTTTTCAAATTTTAATGTTGGTCGTACCATCTAAATTTTTATTTATACTTATGAAAGAAATATTACCGTACATAAGTATAGACTAATACAGAACTTTTTATTATTTCTTTACGGCCAAATTAAAGATTTTTCAAATTATTTACCAAAACGATACATTATGTACTTTTGGTTGCTTTTTTAATATTATTTTAGTATCCAAATTATTTTTCAGATAGAATTAGAAATTGTCGCATGTTGGCACTCAAACGTCAATGAACATAATTACTGTTAAATCACATGATATTTTTTCCTATTGCACCCGCAGTCTTTAATCTATATATTAAAAATAATTATAGATACAAAATTTGGACTCGTTCGTCCATGTATCAACAGCCTACTGTCATTGTGGCGAAACTGTGCTCGAAGAAAAATATTATCCGGCATCTCTATCGCCAGAGGAGATGATGCGTATGGTTGATGAAACTTCTGATGAAGTCCTCGAAAATATGACCCACAAAATCTTAGGTGATGAACCAAACACATACGCCTTCACCAAGGCATTGAGCGAGGAACTCGTGCAAAACAGCGGCTTACCAGCAGGCGTCGCTCGACCGTCCATTGGTAAAGTAGATTTTATTCATATGTACGATTTTTATATACGATGCCGATTTCTAGCAGCTGTCGGTACAGCGACCGGTACCGATAACATTGGCTTTACCAACAGATGATAACAAATAATTCGTTAGGCACACATCATATTGATATTTATAAAAATCAAGTAAATATTTTAATTGTTGATTCCGAATTTTATAAAGTTACCAGGTTTACTCGATTTTAAGAAAAAACTTGAATTTGGAAGATAGTACCAGATTATGATGAAACTTCGCGCGTTGCTTTCTACCATCACAAATATTCAAAGAAACAATTCAAAGAAATGAATTTCAAGTACTCTTAATCGTTATTTTTTATTCTTGATATATCATCGCGCGGTACGAAGAAAAGCCAATTTCTAAACTCACGCGAAACTGGCTTTTCTTCGTACCGCGCGACGGTATATAAGACTAATTCAAGCTTTTTATTATACTTCATGGGCATCGAATTAAAGGGCTTTTTATCTACTTATTGTATATTTTCAAAATAACATTAAATAAAATTACAAGTACCGTATATCGTCGCGCGATACGAAGAAAAGCCAACTTGGAAGTTACAGGCGAAGAAAAGCCAGTTTGACTTCTCAAACGAAAGCAACATTTAGTTGTTATCTTATAAATAACTTTCAGATAATAAGATAAGATAAAGATAAAAATATAACCAACAAGGTTTAAAATCTTTTTAAAAAGATAAAAAAATAAGATAAACAGATTAAAAGATGGTCAGTCAAGATAATAAGATAACTAGTAATTGATTAGATGCAGTCAGTTGGGGGATTTTTCCTCCGCAGGAACGGCGCAAATTGGCTTTTTTTCGTCTGAGAGAAGTCAAACTGGCTTTTCTTCGTCTGGGAGGGCGCAAACTGGCTTTTTTTCGTCGAGGAGGACCCAAACTGGCTTTTCTTCGTCTTAGACGCGTTTTTGGCTTTTCTTCGCCTGTAACTTCCAAGTTGGCTTTTCTTCGTACCGCGCGACGATATCACTTTATGTCAATAGGAAGTACATTCTGAAATTTCATAAAAATTTGAATCTATTATTTCTTGTACACACCTTCTCAGTGCCATGAGTAGCGAGGTGCAAAACTGAATCTTATTGATACTTAAATGAGTTTTCAAGTACATTCAGAAACATTAAGTGAATTTTGAATTTTTTAATCAAACTTATCCAAAAACCAATTTTTGTTATATGTCACATGTTTGTAGTGGTCGGCTCGTGGAAAGAACCGGACAGAGGTTGGGTAGACAACATGAACGGGCCGACGGGCCTGATGATTGGCGCGGGCAAGGGCGTGATACGCTCGATGCTCTGCAACTCTGAGCACAACGTCGACTTAATGCCCTGCGATATGGCTGTCAACGCCACGATCGCGCTCGCCTGGCAAGTTGGACTGGAGCAGCCGGAAAAGCCGATCTTCATGAACCTCACCGAGAGTCGTGAGAATCCTATGACGTGGCGATACGTTTTAGAAACTGGCAAAAAGCACGCCTTAGCTAACCCCTTCTCAGGTAATCATTGCTCATAATCGTAATTAATGTTTAGACTGCGCATAGTATCGTGGTAATTAAAAATATACATCGCCATTATAGGTCCCTTGTGGTATCCTGGCGGAGGATTAACTACTTCAAAGACACTGCATTTTCTGTCTGTTTTTTTCTTCCACTTGGTTCCTGCTTATTTATTGGACGCTTTGTTACTTTTAACTGGAAACAAACCCTTCCTTGTAAAGGTGCAGGCTAGAGTAGCTTATGGAATAAAGCTAGTCTATTATTACACAACAAAGCAGTGGTTCTTTAAGTGAGTATCAAAAATGTGACATCATACGTCAAATTTTCACATACCTACTATAACACTCTTGCTGCTTCTACTTTTATTTGAACTATTCCTATTTCAAATTCGGCCATTCAATGCTAATACGAATTGAAAACAAATTGCCTAAAAGTTTTTGATACACAGAAGCAATACTCGAATCTCCATATTGCCAATCGGTAACGTACATTCGTTCGACTCTGCTGTAGTCATTTGCTTTGAATAGTCGTGGCTGCGCTCAATGTATTACACCCCTCCTTCCTGTTTGCGCCTCTCAATTTTCGCTCGGGCGAAAACCGCAACAGCAAGTTGGTGTCAATAGGTTAATTATCTGGCGCGAGTCATTTGCAATGTAAAAATAATTGTCGCCCGGCGCGTTCGCGTGCAATTAATAACCGTTTGCAAATGCATTAGGAGCCGAGAATTTTTTACAGCCGACTCTTCGTATTGTTCGTGACACGTGTCCGCGCGTAAAACTCAAAGTACTTGCATACAACACTTTCACTGGAAATGAGATTGACAACATTTTATCGTTGGCTGACCATTTATTGTCTCCGCTTGATTTTCTGAGGCCGCAAAGATGGTTACGTAACGTCCTAAATATCAAAATACGCAAATTGCACAAACATATGAAAATATTTTATACGTTTTTAAAACGTTATTTATTTTATAATTCGTGTCTAAGGTTTTCTAAAATATTGTTAAGTCCTCAGGTTATAAATGTATAAAGCATTTTTTTAATATTTATATGAATGCATACTAATGATAATTTCTTTTAAATATGTAAATTTATATTTTATATAGTTTTATCAATGAGTATAATAAACGACATCCAATGGCAGAATATTCTAAATGGATTGTCATAAAAATGACGTACATATTTTATAAAATATATAATTTTCAAATATATAAACTAAACATTTAAATACTTTCAAAATAGCGGAGAAATCAAATTTGAATCTTTCGAAACATGCGTTTATTTATAGGGTAAAAACTAATCAATATTTGAATTTTATCTTTGTAGAAATGACCGGTTAAAAGCTCTACGCGAGAGTCTGAATCCAGAGGATAAAAATGTCTTTTTTATGGATATTAAAGAACTAGAATGGGATGAATATCTGCGTACTTACATACTCGCAACGAGGAAGTACTGTCTGAAGGAAGACCCATCGACGCTACCGAAGTCCCGTCGCGTCTTCGCCTATCTCTATGTATTAGATCTCGCCGTCAAGACTTTTTTCGCAACGTTAATCGTATGGTTAGCTTACTCCTGGATATTCCCTGCCAAGATGACAGTTCGTTCTGCAACTCTAGAAACTACGTTGATAAACTAAACAATAAGTTAATAACAATTAAGTGTTGTATCGGGAAATTGTAATGAAGTGATGCGCGAAAATAGCGTCTTATAAAATGTGATAAGTGTATTTGTCAATATTTACGAGTGCGTGGCTGTTTAGAATTAGATTTTTGTAATAGTTTTTAAGTTGTAAAAAAATTATGTAAGTTTCCTAGTATAATGGTTTTCTACCGAACTTTTTTATATATATTAAATTAATAAAAGATCAAAATGCGATTAACAATATTGTATTCATTGTAGTGCAATATAATGTTGAAACCATAATTTTTGAAATAGATCTTATAGAACACAGCGTTACAATCAATATAATCGATATGAATGATAATAAGAAAAAAAGCGTATGTGTTTAATTTTTATGAATATTTTTGTAATTTAACGTTATTATTTCTTTATACTATCTCGCATATGTTTTGATTATAATTTTGATATATTATGATAAACTAGAATATATAAACTACTATTATTATATTATTAATAAACAATGGATATAGTGAGTGCTTTAAATTTTTATAATTACCGACGTTATAAAGGATGTAGCTTGATGTACCAGACTAATATTAGAATAATAAAATGATTAACTGTTTCTGAGAAGTTAAAAATATTAATGAATATTGTGTTTATCCGTGAATAGTACATTGTGCAACAAGGGGAGAAAAAAAGCTATTTCTAGCAAGGGTGAGGTGTTCTACACGAGATGAAAACGAGTGCTGATAACACCCCATCCGAATCTGAAATAGCTTTTCTTCCCGTGTTACACACCGTATTTTTTTTAACGAAGGCATGACAGGGTCTTTTTTATACTTCTGTATTACAGGGGCGGACTGGCGAGTCTAAACCAGCCCGGTAATTTTAAATTCAGACCGGCCCGATTTAAGAAAGTAGCCAGGAGGGACGTGGGCTTTAAATTTGTTTTCTTAAATTTGAAAATATACCATTAATTCTTATTAAATCTTTATTTCAATTCTAGTAAAATGCGAGTTTTTAAATTTTTCTTCAAGTTCTGATTTTTAAACCTTATACTTAATTCGCGTGCGACAGTAAGAGGGACGATTGTTTAGAAAACTCTGAAACCCAAGTAGCCGGGGGTCACGAGGTTCATGCAAATAAGGGACTCACGTAGACTTGCGACACTAGGCAGGACGATTACTTAAAAAATTCTGAAACCCAAGTAGCCGGGGGACGCCAGGTCCATGCAAATAAGGGACTTACGTAGACTCGCGACAGTAAGTAGCCCGATTATTTAAAAAATTCTTAAACCCAAGTAGCCGGGGACGCGAGGTCCACGCAAATAAGTGATTTACGTAGACTTACGATAGTAAGTAGGACGATTATTTAAAAAATTCTGATACCCAAGTAGCCGGGGACGCAAGGTCCACGCAAATAAGGGACTTACGTACACTGAGAGAAATTTGGGAGGGCGTTAGTACTACCACTACTCGCACAGCGCTCTCATAATTTAGCGTTGTCGCGCTCTCACTTTGGGATCGTGGCGATCCCAAAACGAGAGCGCCACAACGCTAAACTCATGAGAGCGCTGTGCTGCTCGCCTCGTGGCGTGCCTGCGGTCTCAGTTTGGCACTATGACGTTCTCACACTGAGAGCGCTGTCGACCGCCTCCAACACTGCCGTCAGCCCAAACAGTGAGACCGCCAGCCCGCGCTTGAAAGGTGGCGCTGTGGTATACGCGCGCGGACGGTAGCGTTCCCAAATTTCTCTCAGTGTAGACTCGCGACAGTAAGCGGGATGATTATTTAAAAAATGTTGAAACTCAAGTAGCCGGGGGACGCGGGTTCCAAGCAAAAAGGAGTAGTTACGCAGTGGCCAGAATTTTTGAAATAATCCACTCGCTTATTTTCGCCCGTTTACATAACTCCCTTATTTGTGAGGCCACTGCGTTCCCCGGCTATTTGGGTTTAAGAATTTTTTAAATTATTATCCCTTTTAATGTCGCATGTCTACGTAACTCCCTTATTTGCGTTGACCTCGCGTCCGCCGGCTATTGAGGTTTAAGCATTTTTTAAACTATTTAACTCTGTTATTTGCGTGGACGCCGCGTCCTATGGCTATTTGGGTTTAAATATTTTTAACGTGTATGGGGTAGGTGGTGCCTATGGTTTGGCATTCAAGTTTTTTATCGAACACTTGCTGTGCGTGGGGTAGGTGGGGCTTACGGTTTGGCATTTAAGTTTCTTCATCGGCCACTTGCTGTGCACGGGGTTTAATTTTGGATCGGACCGGCCCTACGGGGCCTTTAAGGGCATCGACTCATCGGTGATTACACCGATTGATTTACGCTGCCAGTCCGCCCCTGGATTGTGTAAGTCGGAGAGAGGATTGGGCATTTCGAGTCGTATACGCAGTTGGAAATCAAAATAATTTGAAACGTATACACAATTAACTATACCTCCCTAAAGGGAGGTAGAAATATTCATTTCTCACCTGTTTTAGGGTAGAAATGGATATTTCTTATCACTTTCATAAAATACGCTCGAAATGCCAAATTTTCTCTCCTACTTTCACACGTAAAAAGGGCCTCAGTTGAGAAAAAATTTTGAATATCAATTTATCGAATTGTAATGCTTAAGAATAATTATTGAAAAATATGCAATATCATATAATTTTTTCTAACAATTATCACTGTGCATATTATATAGTATTTCTTTCTTTTATAACAGAAATTACTGTTGCAACTCAATTCACTTACGTATTATTTACTTCACTACGCTATTACTGCTTTATAATTCAATTTTTTACGCTTTCTTACTCTATTAATAGTTTTGTTTATCAAATATTTGTATATACGCTTGTAAAGAATCTCATGTCAGGCACCTATTGTTCAAATATTTACAGATTAATAATTAATTTGATTTAAATAAAAAAGAGTAGCTCGTATACTCGTATAGTGCCATAGCTGTAAAAGTTTTAATAGTAGTTTGAAAAATACTTGAACTTGATCGGGGTCTGTAATATAAAAAGAAATATTTTAAATTGTTACTGAAATAACTACTTTTGTAACGAATAGTAATCCGAAATTCAAATTACTTTCTTCACAAGCCAGATCTAATGTATGTCACAAAATTAAACCGGTTTTCTAGAAACACAACGTTACATAGAACCTTCAAAAAATTACCAAATCAATTCTCACCACGCGACTCTGACGTTCCATCTATGGCGAATGATGAAATTTCGGCCATATCGGACGTCATCATCATCATAATACGATATGTATCCTAGAGAAAACTTCTCAAAAGAACCTTATAGGCGGCCTTGTTAATCGAGGGGAGAAAATCGGTAAAAATCGAAAATTTGTCAACCTTTCTGATTTTGTAACGCACACTCGAGACTTTGAGCGTGATATTGACACAGACGTATACGCGACTGAGAAGACGTAATCGCTCTTCCGGTAGTGTCATAATGACACGTTTGGGCTCTCTGGCGATAGAGACGTTAATTCACGGCGAATAATGCCAAGCGAATCATTTCCTCTTTTTCTGGATAATTTTTCGCCATCTAATGTTTTTGCATTCGGTATTTACGAAAATATTCCAGTACAAATTAATATTTTGATCCTTTGAATTAACCAGTGCCAATATGGATTGCCTTGTATTTTGTATTTTTGAGATAATGATAAACGAGAATTGACGTCAATCTGAACAGAATGTAATCATTCTTCGAGACCTTAAATTATTTCCTGGTACACTGAGATCAAAAAGTAATCAAAAGTAATCAGTAGTGAAAATAAGGAAATTTCGAGTAAGTTTTATAGCAGCTGATGAATTTTCTTCGTAAACCAAACGGCCTTTACGAATCAGTAAGAATCTCACTGATATAAATCATTTATGAGAATATGATACCGAGAAGTATCCTCCTAAAATATTATTTCAACCGTCATAATTCGAAGTGATTAATGAATATTTATTCTTACATGTTATCCAAAATAGCATAAAAAGTTTTTAAAGATAATCCAAATTAACATGATCCAAAATTGACATATGTTTTTCTTAAATTATATGAATTATATACAAACTAAAAAGTTACGATAAATTTTTTGATAAACGAGAATATAATAATAAAAAACTACTTATTTGCTGAGCGCAATAACACGTGGATATAAAAATACATATAAAATGTTTCGAAATAATTGCCTAATCATAATAAAATCAGTACATTTTGCAATTTTGAATAATTTGAACCTTTAGTACTTATACGCATGAACAAATGAACAATTATAACAATGATATTAGTTAGAATCGTGTAGTAAAATTTGTATGATACTTATATGCCGATATATGTAAATTGAGAATAAGACTGTTAAATTATTAATGTTTTTCTGTTTTTAATTATTTTATTAAATGAAATTAATAAAAACATAAAAATATGAATAATGAAATTTTATTTATTTAAGTAGAAAAAGTCGTTTCATTTCACTGAAATACAATTACATTTACAATAGTACAAAATTATATTTACAACAGTGGTTGCTGCTTCCTACTGTTTTTACGCGTTGAAGTTAAGCATGTGAAAATCAATTTCTATTAAGTATTTTAGTTACTCGTTATTGGGCATTAAATTGAGTAATTTTTTGATTTTTTTCATGAATCTTTCAGCGTTTACTTTTGATTCTCCCGCCATAATAAGAACCTCATTCTGCAGTCGGGATTCCGATGCGGCAAAACTTCCAAGAGCTTTAATAATTCCAACTTATTTGTAATTTTCTCCGACTATTATATAACATCGTTCTCCAAATACTTTTCTCGGGGGCTTACTCGATAGAAATCCAATTACCTACAAAAAGGCAAAAAAAAAATTCAAAAAAACTCTTTTCGGCGTATGCGCACACATGCGAACGCGCGCCGGTACTTCCAAATCGCCTCAAGGAGCGCGCACACAGGTGACTCGCGCCTTCTGATGAGACGAAACACTTTCTCTCTCTCTCCCTCCCTCTCTTTTTTACCTGGCTATACAAAACACATGCGCGTGCGCGAAGAAAAAGGGAGAAAAGAAAAAGCTACGGCGATGTATAGAAGCGTATATAGAGTCATCGCGTGGGGATACCCGGCCGTCTGGCATCCTGAAATGTGTCGAAATCACACACAGCCCGCGAGCGCGCTTGCTATGTCAGCCGTGCGCACAGTCACGAACGTCTATTGCGTCACGCACAGTTGTGTGCGCATGTGTACAGGTCCGTATGCGTATGTGTGTACACATTTATACCTGCCCATACAAGCGCGCGGGGGTCTCTCGCATTATACTGCTCGAACCCAGCGGCACCGGGGATTCTGTGTGCGAGAGCTGGACCTTTTTATCGCCGTCGAGCTCTTGAACGACGAAAAACTCGAGGAGATTTCGAAGTGCGTTACGTTGAGGGATAGGTTTAAAAGTTGATCGAATACTGTACATATCAGTAGCTAAATATTTTCATAGCGCACGTATGAATCGTTCATGCAATATATTACGTTATACGTATTGTGTTTTTCTAGCTCATAATAAAACAGGTCTGATGAATTTTTTTACCAGTTTTGGTGCGTAACCAAATATCATACGTCAAGTAAAAAGAAAGTGACGCGATTTCGGCAGCCCACCGCTAAACAAGTTTCAAATTAAGACAGAGTAATATTAGAATAAGCTTAGACGAGAACCACCTTTAATTTAACTCTCAATCCCATTCCTGCAATACAAGATTAAATTATCAATAAAATATTTAATTATAAGCAGTTTTATCAGCCCTTCTTTAAGGGTAAATAATCTGTTTTAAATATATATTATTTCACCCGTACAACGCGATTTTCTTCTTAAAATTTATAAAACCTTCAAAAATTAAATTATCATGTTTCGTAATGTGTTTATTTTTGTAGATTGGGTTGTTTACTTTATAAAAAGTGTCCATTATTAATTTTAAAGTATATTGATCTCGAATAATTCAAGACTATAATAACGAATGTCTGCTACATAATAGAACTGTCTACGACTATTTAAATAAGCTTTATACTTACGCATGGGTTGCACTTTCCTACATAAGCTCGAACAGCTAATATAAAATTAAGCAAACATATACCTGCACAGGAAAAAATTTTGTTATTACCTTTGATCCGCAAGTCTCAAGGACTGCAATAACAATAAAATCTGTTTTTTATTTTGTTACTGTAATATTTGATGAATGAGAAATGAAACAATTTTTGATTTCCAAGAAAATTATAATCTAATTCAAGGGAATTCGGGGATTTCCCGAGGTCAGTAAGTTAATAAGAAGAAAGCCTGAGCGTTATTATTTGCAGAAAAACCCGAAGGTAACAGACGGTTTGAAACCGCAAAATAAATCATATATGAGTAGATTTGAAAAGAAAGAAAAAGGATATTGTGTTTATAATGATTATATATATAATTTTACAACCATCTGAAGGTCTGATTGCGAATCTTATACATAAATAGTTGTAATAATAAGCCCTTTGTAAATCACTCAGCAATGTGGACCTAAGTTTAAAGAGATGTGAGAGCCATTACATTGAATTTTTCGTAATTTCAATGTATTTTGTAAGTTTTAATTATATAATTATCGAAATTGAAAGTTAAAAAAGTCTAACAGAAAAAAAGGTTAGTATAACTATACGTCGATCTCTTAAGTTTCGTAAACGCATGAAAATTTTGAATTTCAGAAAACTCGAAGCACAGTAATCCTAGACAATCGCTGTGACTTGATGGATTTGAATCCGATGATAATTAGGTATATAAAATTTTAAAGTCCGAATTTAGATGACTAATAACTCTTTATAATTCTAAATTATTATGAACTGGCTCATAAAATTTACTCTTGAATTCATTTCAATTATCCAGAAATGTATTTATCTAATAGAGAAATTATAATCATTAATTCCCTGTACATATTTTATACGTATTTATTTCATATTATGGCGACTTTGAACATGAAAACAAATATTAAAACAATGTAGTCATAATTGCATAAGATTATGCTTATAAAACTAAAGTCTAGTCATTTCATCTAGTAAAACTTGAGTAGCATTCCAATAGCACTAAAGTTATATAAAGATAATTGTGATAACAAATTATCACTGCTTTTTCGAATGTTTTGAAAGTTTAGATCTTTATACAATTTCCTAATAAACTACTATAATAAGATATCTCAAAAATATAATATTTTTCACATTTTGAATCCAAATATTTTATTTATCTTCTATATCTATGTTTAAAGGTAGTGTGAAGTATGCTGCATCGCATCATATTGATTCAGTGAAATTTTGTTTAGATATAATAAGAGTATTAGATACAAAAGGATTTCAACTGCTGGTCTTAAACTTTCAAACGAATCCATTTATGGAAAATACGGAATATATATTCCTACGAATCAAGTGAAATAGTTGTTCATAAAAATTCATGTAGTAAATATAATATTTATTTGTTTCTGATTCGCAGAAGGTTCGGAACTATCTTAAATAAAACTAATTCTAAACATTAGTACTTTTTGATACAAGTGCGATAAAAATTTTTTCGACTCTAGCATGTATTATCATTACATACAATATTTCAAAGAAAAATAAATACAATTTTTTTGAAACTTTAAATTTAGTCATCTTTTTTCTGTTATATATTAGCAGAAGTTTATAAAAATAATTCTAATTAATTAAAAAAATAATTAATAAAGAATATTGCAAAACAAATTTGGAGATAGGCACTAAAGTTTTTGTAAATTCATACTTTATTTAATTTTTACTTAAACTCTACGAAGTGCTCTGATATTGAACTTTATTCACGATGCCCTTGCACAGCGTGATAAATTATGCTGAGATTATTTTCTCTATAGCATACACAAAATCAAAATTAGGGGAGATGAAACGTATTAATAATTAAATGTATAGAATGATAAATAGAAAACAAAAAGTGTTATGAAAACCCTATATTGTGCTTTATCTAATTTGACAATCAGGGAACAGATATAATATTTTAAGATGTAACAACAGTATATTTCATTTTAACGTGGCTTTCTCTAATTATATTACAACAGATTGAAATAGAGCATTTACTTTTCTGTGGTTCCTTGGCTATATTTGTTAGAAGAACAATTAAGAAAAATAGAAAGTAAATGAAGTATGGACTAATAATATTATTTTTTTAAAGTAAACTCTAGTAAAAATTAAAAAATTGCTTAGTAGAACATACTAATATTGTAATCTTAAATAAAATCTGTAAATGAAATTTAAAAATTACAAATTATTCTTTAATAATAATATGTAAAACGAAAATGGTAAAGGATACGAAGGTATTAAATCTCAGTAAGTACTACATATTTTAAGTGTTGCATAAATATTATTTCTCCTTCATTTCAAACATAAAAAATACACACACACACACACACACACACACATATATATAATTTCTAGTTATATCACTTGCTCGTTTGATATTTTTAATACTGGGCAATAGTTGTTGAGTATGTTTAATTGATTCATAATCACCCTCCCAGAAAAAATTCTTAGATAATCCCGCTGATTCTTATTCGCGGTTTGCGAAAGATCGTGCCAAAATTGTGGATGCAAATGAAAGGACCTTAAATAAGGAAAAGCTGTAAACATCGCATTTATGTTTTTTGAAAGTGTCAAGTAAACATCACGTACCAAAAAAAAACGTCGGCCGTCAATGCGATCACACATCTGCGATAACGATAAAATTTGTTTGATATAGCACGTATGTAATTATTAAGGCTAATAAAAACTTGATGAATTCCATAGAAGCAAATATTTAAGTGATATTTTGAAACGGCTGAGAGTGAAAGTGAAAATAATTACGGATGATAAAATATGGACGAAAAATTGAGACGAATAAGTTATAAGAGAACGAGGACAACATTTTAAATTTAGGGATTGCGTAAATTTTTCTTTTCGAATTTCAATTAAAGGTTAGGGTAATACGTATAGCTTTAAACACTGTACTTCTTTTTTCATCAATAAAATAGATTATAACGAGAGTCGTTAAGCATAAAATTGAAGTAGCTTTCGAGCACGT
Organism: Torymus aiolomorphi; assembly: GCA_036365515.1. Lineage (NCBI taxonomy): Eukaryota > Metazoa > Arthropoda > Insecta > Hymenoptera > Torymidae > Torymus > Torymus aiolomorphi. The sequence continues at coordinate 96,105,829 of CM070874.1, forward strand.
ATTAATATACGTTAAATTCTACAGGACATACACAAACGCGTTACATGAATTATAAATAAAATTGCTTCCTCCTAGAGGAAGCTTTGTGATAGTAAATTTTTGAGTTGTTGTAAAACCATGTTATAATTGTGTTCCGAGGTGTTAGGAATCAAAATACATGGTTTTTGAAAAATGTCTGTATGGATGTATGTGTGTGTGTGTGTGTGTGTGTGTGTACGCCTGGATCTCAGCTTCTACTCGGTCGATTTTGACCGGACAGGTCTCATTTTTTTTGTTTTTTTTTGCGTGATGGCGGGTCAAAAATCTGTTTTTTGATTGGGGCGATGCGTTTTTGTTTTTTTTTCAAATTTTTGATTTTCTCAAAACTGTTTTTTGATTTTTTTAAATGATAGGATCGAGTTATTCGAATCTGATGGGTAGCGTTCGAAAAAGAATTAAAATACCTATATTTTCTAAAAAAAAAAAGTTTCTAGCTATCACGGTTCTTTTGTTATTAACAAAAACGTGTTTTTTTTTTAGAAGCTTATAACTCCTAAACTTAACGGTCAATTTTTTTGAGAAAAATCATGATAATACATAATATAAATAGCTATAATCCGTTAAAATTTGAATACATTCTGTAGGCTAGATTTTGAGTAAAAAATTAAAAATGAAAAAAATCAGTTTTGTATGTCCAACGATTACAAGAGTAAAATTGAGTTAATGGCTTCAAAATTCCTTTTAGAGGTAGATTTTTTATAGTTCTCGGTCGAGTTCTTTGGGCAAAATGATTGGTCCATAAATTTCAGAGATATTTGAGGTTAAAAATTTTTTGACATTTTTTAAAATCGTAATTTCTCGAGAATGGCTCTATGTATCTGAATGGGGTGGGTAGCATTTGAAATAGAATTAAAATACCTATATTTTCTAAAAAAATTAATTTTTTATCTATCACGGTTCTTTAGTTATCATCAAAAACAAAAACGTGTTTTTTTTAAAAACTCATAACTCCGCTACCGCTACCTACCGATACGATATCTACCGCTAGGTGATGTGGAATGAGGAAACGTCATTGAGTAGGCATACGATGATTTTTTTTTAATTTTTGAAAAACCAACCAACAAAATGAATTAAAATGTTTAAAAATTTTATATCTATTATAATCTATTGTAATTATGAATTATGCATTATGAATGCATTATATTCTGCATTATTATAATTTATTTGTGAGTTATGAACTTTTTTAAAAAAACACGTTTTTGTTAATAACAAAAGAACAATGATAGCTATAAATTTTTTTTTCTTAAAAAATATGAATTATGAAATATAAAAAAAACACGTTTTTGTTAATAACAAAACAACCGTGATAGCTATTTGTTTTATTATAAAATATAGATATTTTACTTCTATTTCAAATGATAACTTTATTTATCAGCTCAAAATTTATATAAATTTGATATAAATAAATAATAAATAAATAAATAAATTTAAAAATTAACAATTTTTAATATTCATAAATGAATTTAATTATAATTATGCAATAAATTTTTTAAAAAATTATAAATTTTGTTATTAAAAATTAATTAAAGAAATCATCAAATTACGGTTGAGGAAGCTACGGGCCAATGAATTGGCAGCGTTTTTTTTTGTTTAATTTTAAGTTCTGTGCTGGTACGAAAATGATATATATTATTATTATTAGCATATTTGAATGTTTTGGAATTTTTTTAACTTTCAGTGTCTCATATTCGAAAATTCTCAAATGTAATTCGCACCATAAACGCTATTATCGTCAAGGTAGAATCGAATAAAGCATTTATAGTGTCGCGTTGGTCCGTAAACACTGTTGTATACATATGTTATACACGTCTTGCAATCAGTGCGCCAAAAATCATTAAAAACTGCTATCGGACAGGCTCAAAATGCGATAACTTCAAATTTTTTTACTTAATTGGTGATAATCCATTTTATTTTAAACTGAACAATACTTTATTTATTAAAATAAATAGATTTGTCTGAAATCATAAAAAATAATTAAATCTTAAATAATTTTGACAGTTAAAGAAAGTCTTTTTGATAGTAAAATTTAGTTAAATAAATAGCTACAAAGTTTACATCATTTATATTGGTATGTACGCTACATTGCGTAAAAGTAAGAAATAAAATTTACATATAAAAAGTTTAGTGTTTATCTATAATTTGCTGAGCATCAAATCCATCGTCTAATATAGAAAAATGTGTATGCTGCGAATTAGAAAAATCTATTTCTTACTTTCCCTCATACATAAATAAAGGTGTTTAAATATATTTAATGTGAAAACTTCTGGGAAAATCAAAAGTTATTTCTTTGTTTGATATCAGCTACGGTTTAATTCAACGGACTTTTGGTGTTGAAATCCTTACGCAATTGTTCAATCACTTTCTTTTAATGTAGGAGCTTCATTAAAATACTTATACCAAGTTACATTATTGTAAATAGGTTTCGAAAGAGACACCCACTTAAAGGAGGAACATATCATTATATGTCACATGTTGTAGTTCGATTAAATATAAATTTAACTCATGGATGTATCTAGATGATCGACGTGATTCGTGTTCTTATTTTTTTCTATACTAAAGTAGTTCGCAAAAAAAAATCATAATTATTACCTACGCTTTAATATATGTGCAAATTCGTCGACTACAGACAGCAACTGGGGTACGAAAACGGAAAAAATTTTTTTTGAGGGCACACCTACCACATAAGGTTTTTTCGGTTCTTTGGGGGTCCCCCAACATGAAAATACTCGTGAACACTCATTATCCGTTGCCGACGAAACCAATTTTTCTTATGGAAATTTAAAATGGGAAAAATGGATGAAAAGTAGTCATTGATGATTAACCAATAGCAAACTATTGAAGAGGCCAAACCAAATTCCACAAAAAAGCGATTAAAGTTGAATAATAGAGCTTTAATTTGAGATGAGAATTGTTAAAATCGGTCGATTCTGTGCAAAGCTACGTGAAGTTGAAAATGGCGAAAAATTACAAAAATTTGAAGAATTACGTGGGTTTGAAAAAAATCGCTCATTTTCGTCATTATTCGCCATTTTCAAATTCACCTAGCTTTGCACAGAATCGACCGATTTTAACGATTCTCATCTCAAATTAAAGCTCCATTCTTCAACTTTAATCGCTTTTTTGTGGAATTTAGTTTGGCCTCTTCAATAGTTTGCTATTGGTTAATCATCAATGACTACTTTTCGTCCATTTTTCCCATGTTAAATTTCCATAAGAAAAATTGATTTTGTCGGCAAAAAAGTTTGGCAACGGATAATGAGTGTTCACGAGTATTTCCATGTTGGGAGACCCCCAAAGAACTGAAAAAACCTTATGTGGTAGGTGTGCCCTCAAAAAAATTTTTTCCGTTGTTGTACCCTAGTTGTTGTCTGTAGTCCGCGGATTTGCACATATGCAAAGTTTTTAAATTATAGCTAATTCGTTAATTAAGTATAAGTTTCGTTTGCTCAGGAAAAGTATTTTTCTTAAGTACTTGGCATTTTCATTATTCTGAAGAATGTCATATTGAACGATAATATAAATTCACATTACTAATTAATTTAAAGTGTGCCGACATTTTAAAACTTTGTTTCGTCTATCACATTTTCGAAACTTTTTTGCAACCATTCCTATTGATATTTCTGGTCGATAAACATATCGATAAGCGGCGTATATGATTTGACAACACTGCACATACCCGAACGCTGCAGGTAATCATCAAACTTCGACGCATCGCGATCGCACGCCATTAAAATAAAGTAAAAATTAAAAACAAGTTCCATATACGAAGGAGCACGAGGCTCTACGTCGCATAACACCGCAGATGCTCGTAAACCGGCTTACGCCTGCCCCGACGCATAAACAATGCCGAAAAAGAGGAGCGCAGAAGCGCAGATCCCCCCTCCCGGGAAAAGCACTCGGCGTGGGGTGGGCGCGAAAAAAGAAGCGGATAAGTAAGCGTCGCCGCCGGCGGGGCTCGTCTCCTTCGCTCTTTATCTGCGTCAAGGCGATTGGACGCGCGCGCAGGTTTTGGGATCGGCCCTGGGACCATAAGACACGCGGGAGCGCGCGTATGGCAGCAGTAGTGCAGTAGCGTGGAGCAGCCGTTCGCCAGTTTTTCGCGTTACTCGCGAGCGCCCAGACCTCAGTTGAACCGATCGCGTCCGAGCGACAAGACCCTCGATGTTTCGTGCGAGCGCTCGGCCGAAAGCAGCCGCCGCCGAAGAGTGCTTTCGGTGATCGTTGCGAGCCCCGTTTTCTCTCTCTCTCTCTCTCTCTCACACACGCGAGTTCGACTTTCATTTTCTCTGTGTTTCGGTAGGCATCGGCGATTGAGGTTATCAATCTCGCGATCGGCCGCCAATTGGCACGTTCCCGGGATTTCGGGAGTGAGAGAGAGAGACGTTGACCAGTTTCAGGAGAAGAACCAGAGAAGGTGGCCCGGTGACAGGTCCTGCAGCGGGAATCGCTGCTCTCTTTTGTAAGTTCACATTACACATAGTCTTGGGAATTATGAATGAATCTTGCTGACCAGTGTCCGACTGAGATTCGGCATTTTTACCAGCCTGCATTTCCCGGCGCATTTCCCACGGTGGCGCACGTTTTTTTAGTGCGATTCAATATACGCTGACACAGAAATTTTTAATTAAACCGGCAACCGATTTGTTTCGCAACGTTTTATACTGTGGAATTCCTCGCATGAAACCGCGCTACTCTGAGATAATTTTTGGCATTTTTGACGTCGCGTGGAAATTATTTTTTCCATCTCCAAAACCGGTACCAAGTAGACAACAATATTTCTTAATCATTTTCATTGGATTATACCTTTAATAATTTCGGTCACTGTAGATTGGATTTAACGTAGTTGAACGTTTATATAAAGTAATAAACTTTATAAATAATTAAAATATTGACTGTAGGTCTTACAATCATCATATTAATATGTTCTATAATAAAACAGATGTTAATTTTTTTTATCATAATTAGCATAGTTTTCGAATAATTTACTTGAAACAAAGAAAAGTTTTGTTTAAAAAATTGACGCTACAAGATAATTTATTGGGATAAATTAATCTATTATCTACGCTTGCAGAATATAATGTCTTAGATAGAAATAAATAAATAGAATTGCCTTGAAAGTAAAACCCTGTTATGTATTTCGAAAATTAATGTTCCGAGCGTGGACCTTGAGGTTGTAAAAGATGACGTAGAAGCAAGTTTTTTCATCATTACATTATTTTTATTAAGTACGCTAAGAGTTTCACAACATCTAAGTATTTCGATAAAAAACCTTCATATAGTATTTAGCAAGAAGTTATCATCAGCACTAAGGAAAAACCATGTCGCGACTCTTATTCTCACTCGATCTTACTTGTTCCGCTCGTCGCATAATAGAATGAAAATTCATGTTTCAAATGAATTTCCGTAACATTATAACAGGTCGGTACTAATCGGATCACGTAGTGCAATTCACTGTGACAAATGTTAACGACGTTGCGATGACTGATGAATATGCAAAACGAACGTGCAGTATACTACTACGCGAACCACCAACGTTTTTGTATTTCTGCTGATTGATAGACTCTATTTTTTTAACTTCGCCTCTTAATTACACCGTCTCGACACTAAAATTTTATTTATAGCTTGTTTGTGAGTATTGATTGATGAACATTTGACTTTCTTCTACACTATTAATATGCCTAAAAAATGAAGTAAAGTACATACACGGCTGCAGTTGTTTGTTTATAAAGAAAACTGAATATAACCTGACCCAATACACGTATGCGCGCTACTTTTGAGCCTTGTTACTTACATAAGAGGTGCGCAGTTCACTCGCGCGCTGTAAGTACCGTGATGCTTTTATGCACTCTGCCATATAAAAAGCGCACCTTCGCACGCGTAATTGGTCATAAGAGTTTGACAAAAACATTGACACGCAAAAAAGAAGACAGCAGAAAAGTTAGTCCTTGAAATCGCACGCAATATTAAGTCGGAATAGATTAATTTCATCGTTTATTTAAAATAAACGAAACTCCTTGTATTTTTTTCTCGTTCTCGGCAAGTTTACGCGCATGCAATGAAAGTCACGTGACTGCGCGGGTCTCTGTCCTCACGTGCAGACCGGGCGCGCGCGCGTATAGTTTTAAAACGCGCACTACCTACCTCGTTTCTCTCGTCGTTTCCTCGAAGCGGCAGCGGCCGCTCCAATTTTAGAACGGGTCACTGGGCCCCTTACCCGTGCTCACTGTGGAAATCGACACTACCTTGGGCAATTATTGCATATGCAAATGTTTATTGAATGGCTGCACTTGTAAGTAGGTGCGCGACGTTTTGTTGCGCTTATGAAGGCATTAATTAGCGCGAGAACAATCGAGAGGGTAACGGGAGAATCTATTGAGAAATTTGGTTTGACTGTTCCGGGAAGTACTTTTTTGTAATAATGAATGATTTCACTTTCATCCTTCTAAAATGTAATAACTGTGTAAAAATAAATTAATTTTTTTATATCACACAGAGAAATGATAAATTTGAAGCTAAGGACAAATCCTCTAGTTCTATTATTCCGGCGGTAAAAGTATTTTCATTTTATACTATTGCTATTTGAACCTGATTATTTCGTTACCAAGTATATTTTTGGTTGGCATAATCCTTTTGTGATAAAGTTACTTTACTTTACGGCAACGTTGATTTCTTTTTAAATATGCCTGTGTTATGTTATATACTCTCTCATAACATTCAGAAAAAACCTTTCTCCACAAAAAGAATTTCCTCTTGTAATACGTGGAAAATCCTACCTATTTCGAATAGATATTATAATTTTATGTTCATTCAGGATTTATTTCTGTAAAGTATCAATTTTTTTACTTTATTTTAAAAAGAGAACTGTTTTGTTATACGCCTAATAGTTACAGAAATATGAATTTTATAATATAATAAATTATTTTCTTGTAACATATATTCGTTATTTTACAAATCAAGTGTACTAATTACTTATGTTTCCTCTTGTGACGAAAAAGAATCATTTTGGAATAAAAAACTTAATGTACATGTAATATCATCTCTACTCGAGAGGAATAGTATATTACGCAACACGGGAATAAAGAGAGCCACCTCAGAGCACACGTTTGCCACTCTCGCCTTTGGCTTAACCTCCCTAGTTGCGTAATAACTATATTACTGTAAAATTGAATCCTCCTGCTTCAAGATCAGTTTCTTTCTCCAATGAATACTCCCAGAACATGGTTAAAAAAAGTCCTATAGTTGAAGAAAAATAAATACTTCTCATCTACTAGGGATCATCTCCATAATCAGAAAGAAAATTATTCTTAAATCTGTTAGAGAAAAATTATTTCGTATATAAAAAAAATTAATTTCTGTTGTGAAAGTATAACTGTTGCTTTAACTTGCTAACAAAATATGGTTTGCAATAAAAATATTTTCACAAAATAATTATGCTTCGGTCCCGAATGATAAATTTTACTCAGTGTATGTTAATTGAAAATTAAACTCTTTTTAAACGTACTCTCTTGTTTAATTACACTTTTTAAGTAAAAGAAATTACTAATTCATACATGCAGTGAAAAAAAATTCTACATACTTCCAAAACTAAGAATTATGACCGTCGTAATGGCGTGAAAATCTGAATACAGTGTTTATTACAGTTTTCACCTTGCATAGTTTTAAGAAGTTCCGCCGCGCAGTAGCTAACACCTGTACGGTTCAATATATGAAATGAGTCAGCTTATTTTATAAGTAATAGCCAAGCACTGTACATTGTTGAAAAAAGTTTACTAATTACTTTAAATGCATAGTTTGATAACACAGCCAACGAAAAAAAAAAATTCAACGTGAAAAAAACTGGAAGTAAAAAAATGCATTAACATTAAAATCTTCCCACGTAAAAAAAATTTAATATCTATATATTGGCAATATTGGCCTTATTACTTCTTACATATAATAACTATAACGGTCCCATACTCAGAGAAAACAGAATATGGGACAGATATGGAAAATGGTATGGCAAATATTTGCCTCCGGCAACACATACGACCCACATATTGCCTACATGTTGTGAGTATGGCACATACTATGGGCATTTGGGTAACAATATTAACCACAAACTTTTATTTTTGCGCTGGTTATCATTTTGAAAATAACATGGTAATTATGATAGAGTTTACTTATTTATTTTCTTTGATATGGAATGCAACCAAAATTTTATTGCTATAATAATAATAATAATAATAATTACATAAATATTAAATCATACCAAAAAATAATAACAACTAAACAAGAAGCTTCCATTACCAAAAGTATAATATGTACTGCTAGTAATTTTACTTCCTCGCCTTAAATTTCGATATAAAATACACTCAGAAAAACGATCCTCCGGTACCAAAGTAAAATTCCTCCGGAAAAAAACTTTCTGCAATAAAAAGGGCTTCCTCCCGCGCGGTAGAATTGTAATTCGATTACAGGAACCGTGGTCTCCTGTTATAAGAGGCCAATCCTCCTGCAGAAGAAGAATTTTACGTTTTATTACAAGAATATTATGTGTCCGTAATGGAGGAATGATATTTTGGGTCTTAGGTTCCCAAAACTCTATTTTATAAATATCATTAAATTGCAGTGTAAGACAAGTTTTATTGATAATAGATGACACTAGGACTACTATATAAATATTTTAAATAACCAAAGTCTTTTTATTCCCATCTCTACTATAATGGCCATTTTATAGCCTGAAAAGCGGGGCAAAAGTGGCGTCTGATTCTCTTTTACTTAAATAAACTTGAATAAAGTAAATTAGCGGAAATAAAATAAATTAGCGGGAATAAAGTAACATAGTCTAATTTTGCTTCCTCATAGAGGAAGCTTTGTGATAGTAAAAAAAAAAGTTTATGAGATAATGTGTTAGAAATGTTATTTAGCAAATTTGGAATCGAAATACACTATTTTTAGAAAATGTCCGTATGGATGTGTGTGTGTGTGTGTGTGTGTGTGTGTGTGTGTGTGTGTATGTCCGTATACGCTGATATCTCATGATCTACTCGACCGATTTTAACGGGAGAGTGATCATTTTTTTAGATTTTGCTTCCACAATTGGGGTTAATATTCTATTTTTGTAAAATTTAATTTTTTTTTTATAGCCATTTTTTAATTTTCAAAATTTTTTTTTTCGATTTTTTAATATTTAGAACAAATATTGTTTATATATCATGAATTCTCTGTATGTAGGATAAAATTATTTACAATTTAAAAAAAAGAAAAAGTCGTTAGCTATATTTCGTCATAAGTTATTGATGAAAACGTAATTTTTTGTAAATAGGTTATATTTCGAAATTAAAAAAAGATATTAACATGAATATTTTTTTGGTTATAAAGGATATTAAGTACTATAACTTACTAAATTTTTAGGTTTTTTCATTCATTATTTTTTGAGAAAAAAAATAATTTATAAAAAAAAGTGTTTTTTTTTTTTCGTTCAATAACTATAGTAAAATTGGCTTAATCACTTTGAAATTCTTTGTAGGGGTAGATTTTGTATACCAATCGAGTGAGTTCTTTGGGTAAAAGGATTGATCCATAAATTTCGATGATATTTGAGGTTAAAATTTTTTTCAATTTTTTTTTAAATCGTAATTTCTCGAGAACGGCTCTATGTATCTAAATGGGGTGGGTGGTATTCGAAAGAGAATTAAATTACCTATATTTTCTAAAAAAAATTAATTCTCTAGCTATCACGGTTCTTTTGTTATTAACAAAAACGTAAAAATTGAAAAATGAAAAAAATGAGTTTTATATGTTCAACTATTACAAGAGTAAAATTGTCTTATTCGCTTCAAAATTCATTGTAGAGGTATATTATTGATAGTTCTCGGATGAGTTCTTTTGGCAAAGTGATTGGTTCATAAATTTCAGAGATATTTGAGGTTAAAATTTTTCTAGACATTTAGCTCTAAATATCAGTTGCAAATTTATAGGCAATTGTGATATATATTTTATGTATGTGAAATTTTGTGGAAATGTATAATCTATAAAAATTTGAATAAATTATGTTGGAGTTTTGCTATTTCTGTCTTTCTGAAGTATTAAATTTTAAATATTGGAATTAAAAATTAATTAAAGGAATCAGTAAATTAAGTTTGAGGAAGCTACGTGCCAATGAATTGGCAGCGGTTTTTACGTTTATATGGTGAATTGGGTTAAAACTAACAAAATTATAACACATAAATACAAAATAACTTTTCAAATCTATGAAGTGGCCACAGTGACGGTGGGAATAAAGTACTATATGTAACACGGGAGTAAAGTCGATCATTCCCTTGAGTGATCACTGCCCTCGCTTTGCGCTCGGGCAGTGAATTCACCTGCGGGAATAATCTGTGACTTTAGTCCCTTGTTACATAATGTACTATTATTACATTCATGTATAACAATTTTATTTTTACATTAATTATTTATTTATTTTTTTGTTAATAATTATTATATATACGGGAGGAATTTTTCTTATGGCGATGCGACATTGTACCAAGCAGATATTCCTCTTTCCATAGGAATATATTCTCTTGGCCCTATTTTTAACTGAAAATCCTCCTCCGACAGGCAGATTCTCGTTGGTACAGGAAGATCGTTTTCTGAGTGTATAATTCAATTTTCATTAAAAGTAAAGTATTTTGGTAATGTATATATACATTACCAAAATATTTGAAAAAAACAGTAATATTTCATTGCATTTTCCTCTCTTAAAAAAGTGATGACGGAGATGTGAAACCGAAATAAAACCTTTGCGATTGGTCAATAGGCCGTGACTGGTCGACGGTAACGTTATAGATTTTCGTTTAAGGTCTTAGCTGATTGGTTCAAATAAAACTTACAACGTTTGGAATTATGAAATATTTTAACTAAAAATATAAGTCATAAATAATATTAATGACTTAAAATTTAGTTTTGTACAGCAAAGCAGTATTTAAATTTTATCTGTAGTTAAGAATGAAGGACTATGAATACTGTTCTGATTACAGTTAACTTTCCAACCTTCAAATTATTTTATTGTAGGAATGAACTAAAATAAATATAATCAAAGTTTCAATAAACAATATTGGATAAATTTGCGTATGTTAAAAAATAAAATAAATTGTAAATTCATAATATTTCAATATTAATTGCATAATTCAAGGTAAAGAGCACGCGCAGCAAGCCTGAACTTGCTAGTATATTCAAAAATCTACTCCATCTAATGATAATTTGAATATTTCAAATTCATGTAAGTTTTACTTGTACTCTTTGAAGAAACTATATGAGATTATTTATTCAATTAGACATTAATTACAAATGATTTATTTTATTTTATTTTATTTTATTAAGATTAACGGGAGTTATCCCTTTATTTAAATTTCATATACCTACAAAACAGCAGTATATCAGCGCAAAGTAACGCACCAAACTTATATAAATTTCATATATAAACGCAAAACAGCGGTATATCGGCGCAAAGTATAACGTACCAAACTACTTAACACAATAATATTTCAGTAAAGAAATCTTCATATTAGATTTAAATGTGAATGTATTATTAAACTGTAATAAATCTATATTCAATGCGTTCCAAGATCGCCGCAATCTATGCACACAACTGTAATAAGTAGAATCAAGTTTATACACATTTTCTCCTTTATAGGTGTTGCATGTGTCTAAATGTGTATTTATTATCTTTGAATTGAAATAAGTTATTCACCTCCAGATGATTTTCATTAGAAGATAGTACTTTATGGAAAAACACAACATAATTGAGACAATGCATGGATTTGATCGTGAATAAATCAAAATACTTAGAAACATCGCTATAATTATGATCAAATTTATACATTGGAACATAAAACATATAATATAAATGTCTGAGAAATCTATGCTGTACCGATTCCAGATGAGCAATAGCGTAAGCAAGTTGTGGCGTCCAAATTACACAACCAAGCTTTTGAATAATGCAATTAAAGAGGTCGCATTTTTGAAAAGTTTAGTATTTCTACTGATAAAATATAGCATATTAAGGTGGTTCTTCTCAGACTCCCTAGTCAAAGCAGTGCTAAATGAAGAGGTTACCTAAAATTTTAAAAAACCATAGTTGAAATGTGATTTATTTATTTAAAATGATAAAGATATAGTCAATGTATTATAAATAAAGTGCATTTAACATGACTAAGCTAACTTTTTTCACAAAATGTCGATATTCTAGAAACTAGATATTGACGGCTGTGCGGAACAAGGTCGTATCTCACCGCGCGGATGAAGAACGTTGTATCTCGGCGTGAGGATGAAAAATGACGTATCTCGGCGCTCTTGCGGTCAGTACACGGCTAGTATACGGCGAGATACGACGTTCTTCGTCCGCGCGCCGAGATACGACCTTGTTCCGCTGTGCCGTCGATATTGTCACTACAAACAATTATTGATAAATCACTGGAATCTTTTTTGTTCCTCAACCGATTTTAGTTATAAAGATATCATTTTGCTCCTTAAGTAATTTTATGGGGACTTGCCGAAGGAAACATTCAAAATTATTCAAAACTCAGATAGTTATAGCCAATTGTTCATAAAATTCATGCACGTGGTTAAAAAATATATCTTTTAAATTGGGTATAACTTTTTGAATATTGAATAATTTTGAATATTTCCTTCGGCAAGTCCCCATGAAATTACTTAAGGAGCAACATGAGACCTTCAAAACTAAAATCGGTTAAGAAACAACAAAGATTCCAGTGATTTATTAATAATTGTTTGTACTGATAATATCTAGTTTCTAGAATAATGACATTTTGTGATAAAAGTTATCTTAGTCATTTTAAATACACTTTATTTATAATACATTGGCTATCTCTATCATTTTAAATAAATGAATCGCATTACAACTATGGTTTTTTAAAATTTTAGATAACCTCTTCATTTAGCACTGCTTCGACTATGGAGTCCGAGAAAAACCACCTAAAGAGCCTTCGAATTGATGGCACTGATATTTATAAATATAGAAAGTAATTTTTTATAGTGAAATTCATTCTAGCATGGTTTTATTCGATATACATTACATAAAAAATTTTAATAAATGTTATGTTTTGAAAAACCTTTAATATACACTCAGAAAATGATCTTCCTGTACCAACGAGAATCTGCCTGTCGGAGGAGGATTTTCAGTTAAAAATAGGGTCAAGAGAATATCTTCCTCTAGAAAGAGAAATATCCGCATGGTACAATGTCGCATCGCCATAAGAGGAATTCCTCCCGTATTATATAATAATTATTAACAAAAAAATAAATAAATAATTAATATAAAAATAAAATTGTTATACATGAATGAAATAAAAAGACTTTGATTATTTAAAATATTTATGTAGTAGTTCTAGTGTCATCTATTATCAATAAAACTTGCCTTACACTGCAATTTAATGATATTTATAAAATAGAGTTTTGAGGACCTAAGACCCAAAATATCATTCCTCCATTACTGACACATAATATTATTGTAATAAAACGTAAAATTCTACTCCTGCAGGAGGATTGGCCTCCTATAACAGGAGATCACGGTTCTTGTAGTCGAATTACGATTCTACCGCGCAGGAGGAAGCCCTTTTTATTGCAGGAAGATTTTTTCGGGAGGAATTTTATTTTGGTACCGGAGAATCGTTTTTCTGAGTGTATAGTACGTGCATTTTAAACATTGCGATACGTTTTTCTCATAAATCGGCACACTCTATACTTTTTTATATCAGCAATTTCGCAGAGAAATTAATACAAATTAGCAGTGAATTCAATGAGTGCACTAATGCAATGCATTATATAACTATTGTTCAACCGAATCAACTTCGTTTTATTGTTTGCTTAGTAGGCATTCACTTCCATTCATATTACCACCGATCCATAACAAGGCGCATTTCTTTGAGTTTTTCTTCATTTGGTAACTGACTCAGTTTTCTCCAATACTTTAAAAAGTTTCTACTCTAATGTGTTCTATTTTTGTAATAATTTCGCACAACACGCAAACGAAATTGGAATTAATCTTAGCAGTCGAAAGGTAAAAAAGCAACGCATTCAAATTTAGCGCGCGAAAAGCAAACCTTTCATTCAACCGGCTGCTGCGCAAACACCTCCTGCGCATTCCTTAAACAAACACATCCTTTTAGCCACTCGTGTATTCGGTTAAGCGCATGCATATTACACTGAAAGCGTATACACGTATAGGTGCAATGTCGCAACGTGTTATGACATTTTTTTTTTGTCTTTTCGACGACGGAACAGCGTCCTTCTAAATTTGCCTTTAGCGCGAGCCCAGCGCAGCTTTTATCTGATGAAGTTTTAGAAAGTCGTCTACACACATTCGTGTGTACGTCGCAATGCAGGCCGTGTTCAAAATTTTGCCGATGCGAATGAAGCCGGCCATGTTCGTTTTTCCCACTCGCCGCTTTCTGGGTTCCGAGCCAGCTCAACCTGATTTCAAGCGCTGCAACACGGAAAAAAATTTAGGATCTCCAGACCACCGGTATATATGGACTCCGTGCAATACCATCGATCGTCTTAATTTATGACGAATTTGGAATTAAGGCGCATCCAAAGCTGAACCTGTAAGAATCCAATATCTTCGGAGTCTTCACGATTCAAAAACGTATGTTCTGAACTCCAATTCGGTCATCCCCAGACTCCGAGATTTTCGGTATTGTAGCGATTCCACTTTGGACGTCTGAGGCCCCCATCTCTGGTATCGTCAATCGTGGCGCGACAGCGTTGAGAGAAGGGGAACGGTCCGCATTTGCGCGCGTTTTTCTCATATATATATGCGTTTCATCATTATATATCAAAGTATTATTATAGTATAATATAGCACACACGTTTTGAACCGTTTATATATATTATATTAGTATATTTACTAAGCGGCGCGCGTGAAATACGTCTGAATATATAGTCGACCCGCCGAGATACCAAGAATGGGGGCCTGAGGACTCCATCGGGCGGATCCCGACGGTACCAAAAGTCTCGGAGTCCCCGCCATTCCAACATGGCATACACATAATCCCATTTTGAGATCCGTACACAACCGAAATTGTTGGAGTCCACGCAATTCAATTTGGAAGTGACTACATTCAATTTTGGACGCGTACAGATACGGTATTTTTTGGATTTCTGTTAATTCCATACCTCCGACATCCCAGGCTTCCAAATTTTTTTCCGTGAAGGAAATAAGAACAAATGGAGCAGTCGACTTCCAGCGTATTCACCTGATAATATGCGCACGTACTCGAATCATGAATGGACAACTTCTCTTGGGGCTTCTCTCCGATTTTTATGTTGTTGTCTTGGAAGCAGTTGTAAACGTTGATTCTTGGAGTTTTAGAGCAACCGGTTGCTTGAGGGATAGATTGCCCGTAAAAATGCTGAATCATTTTAAATAAATAAACCGATCAACAGTTTTTGTATTTTACCATTTTCCGTCATTTTTGATGCATGGTTTTTTAAAAAGGATTTACTTATATCCGAAAATTTGCACGAAGGATTCATCTCTACGATACTTTTTAAGAAAATAGTTTATACAATATTCCCATTATAATGATTTAATCAAAAGATTTTAATTAATTCACAACGTAAGTGGTTGTAAATACTTTATTA
The DNA here is from genome assembly GCA_036365515.1 of Torymus aiolomorphi. Taxonomy (NCBI): domain Eukaryota; kingdom Metazoa; phylum Arthropoda; class Insecta; order Hymenoptera; family Torymidae; genus Torymus; species Torymus aiolomorphi. The sequence continues at coordinate 96,121,495 of CM070874.1, forward strand.
ACAACGCTTTCTAAAGCATGTTAACTTTAACAGACTTATATATCCATTTATCACTAATAATTACTGTATACACAACAGTTCACTTCAGTTATGTCCTTTATGTAGTAAATTTATAACTTTATGACGTTTTAAATAAAATTAATAATAAGAATTAAAGTACTTTATAAAAGAGATAGTATCAATGCTTTATTTAAAAGATTTTTATTATTCATTCAAAATTTCAATTATTATTGTAATAACGCCATATACAATAATATTATTATCATAACAATAACAATATTTCGCGCTTATTTCACCCTTTAACAGTATCGTGACACTAACACTCGTCAAACTTGAATTTCACAATAAATTAATCGCAACACATTTTACTGCACACCGCTTCACACATTTCTAGAGCAAAAATGACAATCATGTAGTGTTTACACACACACACACACACACACACACACACACACACACACACACACACACACACACACACACACACACACACACACACACATGTAGGATACACAGGCACATGATTGAACGAAGGAAGAAAGCTGCATGTGGTATGATTGAAGGGCACCGAGTGTACGCCGCTAGTGTCGTCGCATTACCTTATATGTGCGCCTTGTTATTTTTACAACTTATTTTAAGTGGGATCATAATTTGAAAATTCGTTAAGGCAACTGAAGATATATATTCGTCGTAAAGCTGAATATAATTGCATTTATCATTACTACAGCAGCCCTTCGGGAGTATATGAGTAATTCCGCGGTACTTTTCAAATTCGAGTTACTCTGATATCTTTAGATAAACTCAATACATGGAATTCTGTGCAGGTTAAAGTTCTTAAATAGGGTGAGAAGAACATCATCCTGGTACCAAAATCCAATTTAGAATCGTACAAATTACGTATGGTAAGGAGAAAGACTAAAATTAAAGGCATACTCAAGTGGTACTCGTATAAATTAGTATCTTCTTTATGCAATTAAAAAAATGGCGTTTCTGTAAATGATTTGGAAAAAGTTTTTTCACAACTATTTTAGCATGTACTTTCAAGAAGTCAACTGCAGATATGTGTGCCTATTAATAAATTACTTACGTAATGAGTTATTTAAGGGTTACCAGATTTTTGCAAATATTCAATTTTTTTAATCTATACTGCTTTTTAAAAAATGGCTTTGCATGTTTCTAGGTCTTTATAATGAAAAAACTTTTGTTTTAGCATAACAAATAATATGATTTATTACTCATCAATGTGCCGTTTATAGAATTTCTTTTACATTACTTTGAATGACGTTATTAAAAACGAAACTCGTTTTAAAATACACAATTAATCGCTGGCACACTGACAAAGTCAATGAAAAATAAGTGTTGTTTGGCGAGATCGATACATTTTATCCCTCACAAAAACATATACCGCATGTCGAAATAAGCAAGTTATTAGTTTTTCACTTACTATATAAAAACCGATGACTTTTATACAGAAAAGATTATCACAAACTACTAGATGTTCCCATAGCTTTCATATGAGTTATCCGGTAAAAAAATGACTTTGAAAAAAAATGAGTAACGCTACCACTTTTTCACTATTTAAGGTCTAGAAAGGAAGAAAAAAGGTCATATGAAAGTGTGCCCTTAATTTCTTTTTTCAATTTTCCTCTAGCTCAAATTTGAAAAGTTCAGTGGAATTATTCATATATTTAATGTACTAGCAGATAGGGCAATACCGTATAACAATACAAATCCACTGATTTATATACTTTATCTGATTTTTTTATTACTATACAATTTATCTCTATTTTACATAATATAGAATTAACTTAGACTTTGTGATCGTGTTTACTGATTCTATAGTAATAAAAACTAATTTTAGAACTGATAGTATGCTATATTTGACATTAGAACAATTTCAAAAAATGTGTTGTAACATAATAATGCAAAAATTGCAGATATAAAACATTACGAAAAGGTACTACAAAATTAAATTTATGAATATAAATCTGTAAAATTTTAAGTAAATTGCTGTATTAGTTTACACTTTTGTACTTATGTTAAAATTTGTTGACCATAAAATTATATCACATTTGTGCTACCAAAAAAAACTGGAGGTTCTTCATGTCAGAGTCTAATAAAAAATCTGAGATTAAAAAATTTTATTTCTTCTATGTGTAAATTCCATGTGTTAATAGTTCAGGAAGAAATCTTCTACTCATTTCACGAACAGAATGATAGTCCTTCGCTTTGTGATTATTTTTACATCTGCGAAATAGCTTTCATGCTTCTGTCACAATTTTTTCCTATTTCTTTTTTAGCCACTTGCGTAGCTGAATACTACAAAAATGTAATGCGTTATGACTCGTAGAAAAAAATCGTCATTAGGTTATGTGACAATGCAGTATTTCGGTAAAAAATATCTGTTAGTTCTTTGAAGTCATCTATTATAGGTACGCATCAATTCGGAAATAATAAGCCTATTTTAGTTTTGATTATAATTGATAGGCGCATGACCTTTCTTTATTTTATTTGGAAAAAATGTGTAAGTCTTTTAAAAACAAAATGCAGAAAGAGTTGAACCGTGGGTTTTTACATAATAAAGAATAAAGCATAAACAAGTATAAATATTTTGACGTGTTAATGAAAATTCATTCACTGATCCATTCGTCAATTTTGTCATATAAGAGTACAAGCTCATAAATAAATACCTTGTTACTAACGTACGATTTTTTTATTTCAGAAACTATATTGAGGGAGGAACGATTCTTTGATCACGATGACAACCACAAAGATCGACGATTGCCCTGACCGGATCGGAGCAACGTTCAATGGCCGAAACATTCTTATAACCGGGGGAACGGGCTTTCTGGGCAAAGTGATGATCGAGAAGTTCCTGCGCTGTCTACCCGATGTCAACCAGCTCTATTTGCTTGTCAGGCCGAAGAAGGGCAAGGATCCCAAGCACAGACTGGACGACATATTCAATTCGGCGGTAAGTGATCAATGCAGTCTCATATGATAACGTGGGGTAGAAAAATTGTTATATGTTATAAGTTATGAAGACATGAGGAGTGGAATGTTCGAAACACGATTGCGACTTTATTGGCTATATTTAAGGGTTGATTCACCGAGAAAAAGATCTAATAAAAATTACTAGGTATAATAAATAGTAACGTCGGGACATACATGCAATGTTAAAATAAGCACTATATGTTTTAAAGTAAAAAGTGCTATGTACATAGTAAAAATTACTAAACACATAAGAATTTTTATACTATAAGGCATAGTAATTATTTTGATATGCAAGTATGTCCCGACGTTACTATGTATTATACCTAGTAATTTTTATTAGATCATATTTTTCAGTGTATTAATTTTTATTGACCTTCTTGTCTTTCTAAGACGTGTAATTTATAAAGTTTAATTGTTATTAGATCTAAAAAAAATTATACGGTGATTGTACAATGCCCGAAAAATAATTAAATTTGTGTCTAATGTCATGAAAATCCTTAATGTGGCCAGAACCGGTACGTCTACCCTATCTATACTTTTTTTAAGATGTTTGTGATAATTTTCGATTTCGTATAATTCAACCTATTTCATATATGAAAATAATGACTCGACATTTGTTTGTCAATGAGATAAATTTTCCAAGAAAAAGGCGGATGAAAAAAAAGCTTCAGATGTTCACCCCTTTAAAACAAAAGTATTTAATTAAAAAGTTAGATCTTTGCTACAAAAAAGGATTCACATATTAATTGAAATGTAACTTGCCTGACTAAACCCATTGTTTTATCACTGTCGTTGATTTTACATTGTTATTTGTTTTAAGCTTTGAAGTTCCTCGCTTAGTAATACAGTAATGACTTATTTTTAAAATGATTTTTTATATTACGCTAAACTAAAATACACAGCAGCTACACAGATTGTACTCAATATAGCACGATATCTCATTTAATCCACATTTTCGTCTATGTAAACAAAAGTTCAATAGAAAACAACATTGGATAGAAAATAGAAAATTAATACTATTTAAGAAAATTATTTTAAACAGCTTAAAACTTTGTAATAAACTCCAAAAGAGAATTAAAAATAGTCACTCTTATCTATTTTCCTCTCCAATTGAAACATCAAACATTTCGTAATCGTCCTGTGGATATTTAACAATTGCACTAACTGTATATTCGTAAAATTGTTGAGAGGCGCAGGCGTCCATTCGTGCATTCTAATCGCTTCATCTCGCCAATGCATACACACCTTCGCTGCAAACTCGCCGTTCAATAGGCCATAGCGGGAATATGGGGCAGCGGGGGCAGCCGTGCGAGAGGGAAAGTTAGGTTTCGAGTCAACGAGATGCCTTCTCGCGACACGTACAACACACCTCTCCGGCGGTGCACGTGTGTTCATATACGCGAGCTCGCAATAATTATGCAACCGTACTCGCGCAAGGAGAGAGAGAGAGAGAGAGAGAGAGAGAGAGAGAGAGAGAGAGAGAGAGAAGAAAAAGCCTGCGGAAGTTTTGTGTCTCCGCGTGCGCAAGCATCTTTAAGACGACACGGGGACACATTAAGCGCGTCGCTTTCACGCTATTGCACTAAAAATTTTCACGCACGGCTTCGCAGAACGCGTTAATTACCGTCGCGCGTAAATAATTAGTTGTCCGCAACTGCGACTGTACGCTAATTTATACTCTTAGTGGTTCTGGCTTTTCCCTTTAACGATCGCATACTCACGCGTGGACAATGGCATCACCGAGTGAGTCCGGAAGAAGTGCGCATTTTTCCAGCGAGAAAGTTTTGACGCTAATTCAAATCTCTTGCATTATGCGTGCGAGTATTGTAGTGCGCTTTTGATTGGTCAATAATAATCGAGTTTTTTTTTCGAATGGCTTGCTTTGTGAGAATTGCAGTGTTTGCTAACTGGACTTAAAAGTTACAGCAAACTGTAAATTGCGGGGTAATTCTTATGGCTTAATAGCTGATAAAAGGTTACATAAGCTGTCTACAGCCTTTGGACTGCGCTTGCTGCGTTCAAGTTTATCTGGTTTCACGTTGCTTGCAGTGCGATTATTTCTATCCATTCTAAAAACTATCGGTTAGTGTAACTTCCAGCAGTTTTGTCTCTATAACAACTTTTTCATGTGTCGAATAAAAAACGTCTAAATTTAGAATACATACAATTTATATCGCGAAATGAATCATTATAAATATTAAACAATGCAGACATAAAAGTGAACGTTGCAACTCATTTAAAATTTCCTTACCTTATATCTTTGGAAAAAAGGTGTTTAATGGTTTAGCCAAACGCTGCAAATCTACTTCATACAATTTTAATCCTGATGCGCAGATATGTTTTATACAGCACTCAAAAAAACGATTCTACGGTACCAAATAAAATTCCTCCCGAAAAAATCTTCCTGCAATAAAAGGGCTTCCTCCCGTGCGGTAGAATCGTAATTCGACTACAGGAACCGTGATCTCATGTTATAGGAGGCCAATCCTCCTGCAGGAGGAGAATTTTACGTTTTATTACAAGATTATTATGTAGTAATCAGTAATGAAGGAATGATATTTTGGGTCTTAGGCCCCCAAAACTCTTTTTATAAGTATCATTAAATTGCACTGTAAGACAAGTTTTATTGATAACAGATCACACTAGGACTACTCTATTAATATTTAAAATAACTAAAGTCTTTTTATTACATTCATGTATAACAATTTTATTTATACATTAATTATTTATTTATCTTTTTGTTAATAATTATTATACACGGATAGAATTTTTCAGGAAAAATTACCGTGAAATTCACGGTAATCAGAGAATACCCAAATTTCTGGGAATTTTTACTGTTTTCACGGTAATTTTTACCGTGATTCACGGCAAAAATTAAAATTCTATCCGTGTATATACGGGAGAAATTCCTCTTATCGCGATGAGACATTGTACCAAGCGGATATTCCTCCTTCCATAGAAAGATATTCTCTTGGCCCTATTTTTAACTGAAAATCCTCCTCCGACAGGCAGATTCTCAATGGTACAGGAAGATCGTTTTGTGAGTGAGGGAAGGAAATGTTTTATACTATGTTGCAAAATAGTTGAATTTGATTGAATCATTATAACTACCTGATAAAATGTACTAATAAATCTCGTCAACTTTCACCGCGTCCCATGGTCGTTTTCCTAAATAATTATCATAATAGAATTCATATATGAATATCTTTCAGAGGTCGTTTCAGAGAAATACTATGAGAATAGTCTCTAAGGAGACGCGGAAGTGTTGTCAGTTAGTTTTTCAAAGTATTCTCTTGAAATAATTAATCGATTGGACTGACATTTCGGGAGAATACTTAAAATTTATATACAAAGCTCGGGCAAGTTTTGAAATTTAAAAAAATTATTATCTTTCAATTTCGTTATTTATAAGTTATGTTACCCGCGCAAGTTTTTCAAGGTTTTCTCGGCAATTAATTGATTGTTTAAGTTGCGATTTTGAAAAATAACAAAACATTAATATCCAAAGCGCGCACAAGTCTCCCAAATCCCAAAAGATAAGAATTTTTTAATTTATATAATAAAAACGCGTTATACTGGATACAGCGCCACCTTCCATCAAGGAGCGCAGGAGCGCTCCGAAGACAAGCATCTGTCCAATGTAAAAAAAGCCTGAGGGACGATCGTGCTATTCATACATTGAAATGGGTGCGTTTAAAATACATTGACTTCGGCGTCCCCCTAAGGTTCAGTTTTTAATTAAGAATATTGCTCGAAAGCTGCACTCGGAAAACAATCCTCCTGCTTCAAAGAGAATCTGCCTGTAGCAGGAGGATTTCCTACTAAAGATAGCGCCTGGAGAATTTCCTCCTGCAGTAAACAGTATTATTATTTGGTATCGAAAGAAAGCTCGTTAATGTAAAAAATATATTAGTTATGCAATTAGCTTGTATATACACTTACAATTGCACAAAATATTTCAAATTATAAGCTCATATGAAAATATTAATATGCAATTAAATAGGTCATATCGACATAAATCGAGTTTGTCACGAAAGCGTCGAGTGCGGGTGACCTATTGCTCACGTGTTGCGTACACTCTGAAAACGATCTTCCTGTACCAACGAGAATCTGCCTGTCGGAGGAGGATTTTCAGTTAAAAATAGGGCCAAGAGAATATCTTCTTATGGAAGGAGGAATATCCGCTTGGTACAATGTCGCATCGCGATAAGAGGGATTCCTCCCATATACAATAATTATTAACAAAAAAATAAATAAATAATTAATGTAAAAATAGAATTGTTGTAAATGAATAGAATAAAAAGACTTTAGTTATTTTAAATATTTATATAGTAGTCCTAGTGTCATCTGTTATCAATAAAACTTGTCTTACCATGCCATTTAATGATATTTATAAAATAGAGTTGTGGGGACCTAAGACCCAAAATATCATTCCTCAATTACTGACACACAATATTCTTGTAATAAAACGTAAAATTCTCCTCCTGCAGGAGGATTAGGGCTTCCTATGACAGGAAACCACGGTTCCTGTAATCGAATTACGATTCTACCGCGCAGGAGGAAGTCCTTTTTATTGCAGAAAGATTTTTTCGGGAGGAATTTTATTTTGGTACCGGAGGATCTTTTTTTCTGAGTGTATACTACTATTTTTCCTATAATGAGATGCGCAGAGTTCGATTTTGCACACTCCGTTAGGAAAAATAAATTCCGGAAATAGTTCCTCAAAAAACTTTGAAAAAACCTTATAATAGAAAACTCGAAAAATCCGAGAATGGGAATCGAACCGACAACCTTTATATTAAGAAGCCAAGCGCTTAACCACTCGGCTACGGAAGCCTTCGACTAACAATACTAAAAAAAGGAATATATTTAACGAATAATCTTTCGTTATCAAGGCATATAATCCTCCTGCATCAAAATATATAATCGTCCCACTTATCTTATCATCTTATATACTTATCTTTTGTCTTATCTTTTTATCTTCTTGTCGAATTTTCATCTTTTCTGTTATCTTTTTATCTTATATCTTTATCTTCTTGTCTATTTTTCACCTTTTTCGTTATCTTTTTATCTTACGGTTATCTTATTATCTGAAAATTATCTATAAATTCTCCACCCAGGGGAGGAACACTCTACTATGGCAGGAGATGATGGTTCCTGCAACAAGATGACGGTTCCTCCACGTAAGAGGAATTCCTTTTGACTGTAGGAGGATTTTTTCAGAAGGAAAATCATCTTGATACAGGAGGATCATTTTCTGAGTGTGATTTAATCATTTTCATGCAGAGACGTATATATGGCTGAGCAGTGGCGGTCACAAAGCTGTAAAGACGTAGTCGCGCTACTTCGCGCTACTTAGGGTACCGAAAATTCTAATGCGCTCGCACTCCATTACAGCCAATTACGAAATTAAGAGCGACGAAAGTTCCTCGAAGAAAAAAGCACACGTGAGAGCCTTTCGGTATCATTGCTTTCTTCTCTCAATGCCTAGTACGCAACGGCTTTTTTTAACTCACATATACATCGAGTGCATTTGTGCTCGGGCATAACGAGGCCGCACGTTTGTACTCACTCGCGAGCAAATCGCGCAATACCTCTATATCCCCGCAGGATTATCGTGAATGTCGAAAGGCTTGGATTCGTGTATGTGGGGAAAGAAAACACGTGGTACAAGCGGATTCTTTGACAGTAGCATCATTTATCTATCGTGAATAAGTTATGTTCACATGTAGCTATATATGTATAATCTTTTGTACGCACGCGGGCTTTTTCAGTTTTTCGATAGCAGATTACGTAATGATCCTACGAATCAAAAATTAATTGATGGTGGCTTTTTGTCGTGGCGATGAAGCAAGTTTTTGATTGGATCGATCAAAAGCTAGCCATTATCGCGGCTTCAGGCGCTTTCTGTATAATTTGTATCGTGCGTTTGGGGTTAGCTATTTTTTCACGCTCCTGTATGTGAAGGAGACCAACCATGCAAAAGTCTATAATTCATGACTTTATGAGAGATAAGTACTCAATTTAAGCATTGTTACGCAATAAGCATTAATTTCACTTGTAAAGTGCTTGTTTAATGTAAGAGACAACATATAAACAGTCAAGATTTAATTAAACGCGAAAATGATGTTAATGGTGGCAAGGAAAACTATTCATCAGAATAAACTATGTCAGCTGTCCTGGATTATGCAAAACAGTTTTCAGATCATGACGAAATTTTTTTAAGGTTGCTAAACTCTCAAATTAGAAATTCTACAAAAGGATTGAAATCAAGCTCGAAAGTGACACCTAATTATGGGTTTCTAGAAGAATATTTCCTCGAAAATTTCATCATTACAAAATCACACTTCATTAAAAGATTTTCATAACGTTTTACGATCTCGAAGAACATATTTTAAAAAAATTATTAATCTGAAACATAATATACATGAATAAGATTACGCGATATAAGAAATTTAAACCTATTGAGCATCTTTACAAGCTGTCGAAGTATATTGAAAAAGTAATACAAATTTTTTACAAGTCTGGATTGCAAAAGAATATAAATCAATGGTTACTTTTAGGAAGGTCAATTAGTCTTCCGATAAATAAGAAGAAAAAGAAGATTGAAAATTATAACATGGGAATTCCGAATTTCGAAAAATATGTTAGTCACTACAGTTCAAACCGACGATGTTTGGATAAATAAACACTGTGAGTGCATATCTGAGACTTTTGATAAACCCATTTAACTGTATGTCTGAGTCACAGAGGCCGAAACTGTTGCTACGTAAAAATACTCGCATCGTTAGCATAACGATTTAAGCTATACGTAAGACTTGCAATGAGAATTTCAGATAGTTATAAAATACAAAGAAAAAGAAAATTAGTCTTGAAACTGTTACTTTGTATGGTTCGGTGTAATTATCAAACTGTCAGTAAAAAGAAAAACGACAAAAAATCTTGGTAAAAACAACGAGGTGAATTATTTCTCTGAAACTCAAACGCAACGGGCGAACGTGCTGACGCATGCGGAATTTTATAAGTTTCCACACGTGCCTATATGTATATAACGTTCGTAATAATTCAAGACGCTTGAGATGCGCAGATGCAGGGTCCACAAGGCAGTCTGGTTTGCGCGAGCCGGCCGCGCGGCAACGTGCGCACAGCTGATTCTATCCGGCGTCGAGTTCTCCAGACTTTGGAAATAACGTGCAGTGACTCACGCACATGAAAGAAAGTTGATGCAACGTCATCTGTATCAATTATATGAATGAATTAAGCGAACAAAAATTTCTGTCGACTATTTTCTTCGGAGAATAACGAGAATAAAAATATATTTGTGTTTACAGATGATTGACTCCGAGTACGTTATACAGTTTAACGAACTTGAATTTTTAAATTTCAACTTTTATGGTGCTTAGGATGGATCAAAAGTAATATTTCAAATCCCACGACTCAATCTTCTTGAAATGAAATTTTTACAGCATATAATATATGCATATAGTATATGACATATTATGTCTTCAATAGTCTTGATTTAAATACAAGTGCTCTGTCGTAAGTAATATTCTTGGAATGATTAGTATCTAAGATTTGCAGATTGGAATTAGTGCTTTCTACTTGTACTTCCATTGCATTTATTGATATAACTAATTTATTCATATTGTTAATACTTATTATAAGTTTTGTTGACAAAACATTTGGACAGTTAGCGCGATAACAATCTTGATTTAATTAAACGAATGTATTTCTTAATCAGTTAGAAACTTGCAAAAACTTAAAAATTTAAAGGGATTACACCTAGTTATCCTGGCTTACTGATGCGACTATTAAAATCATGTAATTTAAACTCATAAGAGATTAAAATTACTTAAATCGGACGAAATACGAAGAAAACGGGGACTCGGAAGATTCTAGGAGGTTAAAACCAGCCCACACGTGTAAAACATTTTTATCAATTCTCTCTTCCAGCAAGCTTAACATAAAAAAAGAACGCTTCATAGCTATAAATGCGTGTGCGCGCGTGTGTGAGAGGGAGAGGGAGAGCGAGAGAGAGCGAGCGAGAGAGAGAGAAACTATCCACCACATTTTCTTTCATATCTATACCCTCTGCGTAAAACAAAAAAAAATCCCACCTAAAATCCAAAAACAACACATAACACATATATCTAATTCGAGCGAACGCGCACATGGCCTTGTTATTTTTCCACCGCGCCTCGGGCGGGACTGCGGGGCCAATCGGCGCAGACATGAGCGCGCGCTTGCGGTCCATATCTACACTTACCGGTATTGCGAAATTCCAGGGGATCGGTAGGTAGGTAGGTAGGTAGAGGCAGACTGATCACGCGTGCGCTCGCGAGCTCGCGGGAATGACATAACCGCGGTAACACCGCTTCTTGAATAACTTTCACCTGGTGTGCGATAATGCTCGCACTCGCACCGGATCGTAGCGCGCGCTCACACGAGGCCTTGACTCTGTTTCCGAGGCGGCCGGCGGCTCGAGCCCATGCGCGCGTGCACGCATAAAAGTGAAAAAGCCGCGCGCGCTCACTTTTTCCCGACCTGCTTCTCTGCACGCGCGCCCGCGGTTCCGTCTCTTTTCACCCATATTGCTGCCTGTCCGTGCGTCTCGCGCGATCGGTGCGTTTTCACTTTTCTCTTTCTCTGATTCTCACCTCTTTGTTGCTGTGGCTATTGCACGGTCTTGCAATTTCTCGTCGTCGATGGGAGGGCGGGGTCACCACGCGAACGCTAGTTTGAAGAGAGCTGCGATCGCAGAAAGCTTTTATGACTTTACTTCGATGAGCGCGAGTAAGTAGGAGATTCTCGTGGAAGTGGGGAGAGTAAGAGGGCAATTGTGATTGGGAGTTAATGGCTAGCCAGTAGGAGTTAATGTCAAAAGAGTTACAATAATTTAATGTATTTAGTTAACACATGTTATACATACTCTTGTCATTTCCACGTCCTCAATTGCATAGATATAATACTTGAACAATACCTCTATAAAGTTTCATTATGGTTTGGCTCTACATTCATTTAAATGGAGAAAAACCGACTAGTAGTATTATTGTTGCTTTTTATTTCTTTTCAATTCACACTTGAATGGAATCTACACAACGCAATTGATTCTGATTTGTTTCTTGAAAAAAATAAATAGTTACGATGATTCTGGTTCGGACAAAACCGTTTTATTTAGTAATTAATGTTGTTTTCAGAATGTTTTTGTAAAATAAAATAAACTCTAGAAAGAGACACTCAAAATTTATTAAATAAATAATAAAATTATTATTTATTACAGTTTTATGAAGAAAACTTAAGGTATTGTAATTTTTTACTTTTGATGGCAGAGGGTCATTTCGATTAGGAAAACGAGTTAAATCCGTTTTTGTTTAAAAAGGTTATTATCATTGTTCCATGGTGTGAAATGGATTTAAAAACATTAATATTAATTTGAATAAGAAAATCGTTCGTGAAGATTGATTAAGGTAGTAAATAAACGGACTCTAACGAACTAATGTGTTTTCGACCTTTATTTCGCCAAATAAAGGTCGAAAACACATTAGTTCGTTAGAGTCCGTTTATTTACTACCTTCATTAATATTAATATTAGCTCTTAATATAGAAAAATGTTACTGTTGTTGACGTTAAATATTAAAGGTATTATAATATTTCATCAGTTGCCCATCAAAATATGAACAAAATAAGTTCTTCAGCAACATAAAGTATTTCTTCTAATGATAGAATTGTGCAGCCTTATTGAATTTTACGGTAAAGTCTAAAGACTATGGGTCAATCGGTCTCTTTTTTCACTTTCTCTTTCGCTCATTCTGGCTTGCCAAGCATCGAAGTCCCCCGGCGCCGGTCACAAGAACTGCTTTGGGCTTTAGATGGACAAGGGACTGGGTAGCACATTCTTCATTTTTGTCAAAAATTGGTTTTGGAGACAATTTGAGAAAACACAAATGCAGTAGGATTAAAATCCGCTATCGAACACCCTTGAGCCGGGAAGCACGTTGAACTCTTTAGAAAGACCTCGCTAATGTCAATGTAAAGATTGACTTTTCTGGTGGAAATTGATTCCATTATTTGCTTAATAAATAGCTAGTTTCACCAATAATCGTCAAAAACTAGACACTTTTCTTGGCCGTTTCTATCCATCGATGAAACGATTTTTCCGATCATACACCATTTAATAGAAAGAATAATAGAATAAGTTTTTTCGCAAATTTACATTAGCTTATTTATGAGTATTTAAAAGATATCAGTTGGCCTTTTAGTTAGAAAATGGCTAGTAAAAAGCTTGCTATTATGGCGAGGAGTGCGAGAGACAGAATTAAAAGAAAAAATCATTGTTTTCGTTTGTATCCCCTGAAACAGTATATTATAAACGAATTAAATACCAATAATTCGTGTTTACATTTTGGTAGCTATCTTTTTTTAATATTTGGTTTTAAATACATGATCAAATTACAGAGAAAATTTAGTAAAAACATTTTAAGGTTACCTTATTATCTTCATTAAATAGAGAATATGAACGGAAAAACCGTTTCATCACTACCCAGAAATTAGCTATTTTTACTAGCTATTTATTATTTTCCTGGCCATTTCCGATATAGATAATTTCTACCAGGGTTAAAGAACTTATAAAACTTTATACGGTAATGTATTTTTCAAATCTTGTTAAATGGTGAATTCATAAAATGAAATCATATATGTTCAATTATGAAAATAAATATTTTAACATTTACTTACTAGGAGAGGGTCAGGCCTCCGGATCACTGATTCGGCTCAAACTTTGTGATACGTTTTTTGATGTAGAAATATGAAACAAATTCAAGTTCTGGTTATTTTTAGCTTTATTTTGACAAAAATCTTGAAAAAACCTCTTCTTCAAACGGTACCTACTTAATCTTAAATATCATTTCAAAAACAGAAAATAAAACTAGAGAAAACAAGCTTTCATTCGGTATTTCAAATTAAAAAATATTGATTACTTTCAAATTTATGAAAGTTTAAAGTTGAACAATGAAAATGCCCCAAAGTATTCATTAAGTCAAACAGCGGATTTTAGGGGTCTAACAGTGCATTTTCATTGCTCAACTTTAAATTTTCATTAATTTGAAAGGAATCAATATTTTTTAATTCCGAAAAAAGCATAAAGCTTGTTTTTCCTAGTTTTACTTTCTGTTCTTGATATAACATTTCAGACTTTCCAAGATTAAATGCTTCTCATTTCAAGAAGAGACATTTTTCAAGATTTTTTTTCAAAATAAAGCTATGTGTTCAGAACGTGAATTTTTTTTAAGCGTTAGGGTCTAATATTACACCTTTCTTCATATTTCTACATTCAAAAACATGTTCCAAAGATGGAGCCGAATCCGTCATTCGGAGGCCTGACCCTCTCCTATAGTTAGTATTTTATTGTAATTCTCGGGTATAATATCTTTATCTTAAATTCACTAAAAAGCCTTTGGAAATCACGAAAAATCTTTGAAGAATGTTCGTGATGTACATAAATTTTCAACGTTGACACTTATATTCAAGAACATAAATGAAGATTTTAAGAGATCTCTAGTGAATTTCGACTACATGGTATGGTGTTAGAGAACAAACAAGAATCTAATTGAGGCGATCAAGTTCTCAGTATTCATTTATATTCATAGTTTGGTCTCAGCCACGTGGACTTAATATTTCTTTATTCATTAGGATTCCAGGATTTTTCCATGATAAAATTTTATCGAAAGAAAAATGGTCTTTGCAATCATTTTTATCAATCTTTAATTTGACGGTTACAAATTATTTAAAGCTTTAAATGTCTGACTGTTGAATACTATAATATACTGTTAAATTTTTGGTATTTTACAAAGTAAATTGAGGACACTTAATTCAATTAAATGTAAAATAGTTTACCACAACTGATGCTTTAAAGCAAACATACATTTATATAAGTCTACCTCAAGCCACGATTAAATATTTATCAGTAAAACCAAAAGACTTTTGTGATATCTCACACATCTGAGGAAGTCAATCAAGTTTGACAGCCAAGTCTATAAAGGCAGCCATAGGAGTCTGGGTAACGAGGTAGTGTCGAATGTTGCAGTTCGATCGCGCGCGCGGTTGGTTGGTTCACCGCCGCACTAATCGCCCGTATACGTATATCTATAGGTATGCGGCATACATGTGGCCTGGCCCGCTGCAGTAGAGAAAGTAATCGAGGCCGCGCACGAAGAATTCCCCGAGTACGCGTGTGTTTTTCGCGGCGTCCGCCGCCGGTACGCGCGGTAAACACTCGAAAACGTCCGTTTAACAGACAAAAATTAAGCCTCTATCGGTTTAATTCGAAATACTAAAATCTAACAAGCTATACATAAAAAAATGTATAAATGTGAAACCTTTAAAGTGAAATTGTCATTCAACAAATTAAAAATTGTGAATTTAAAAAAAAAAAGACAATCTTTAGTATGCTGTTAAGGGGGTGTGGTACTCATGCACTCTGTTTTACCGGCAGAACGTACACGGTAAATTCTATATTGAATAAATAAACTCCTTCTTCTTGACCCAACGAACCAAATCTTTATTTAACTTAACCCAACGTTTCGGACATGTATTATGTCCAATTTCCGAGAACTGACGGCAGACGAGTCTCTGTGAGACATTATTACGTACTTTTTAACGATGGTTTTATAAACCTATTAATTTATTGATAGAGCCTTGAAAAGGGACATAATACATGTCCGAAACGTTGGGTTAAGTTAAATAAAGATTTGGTTCGTTGGGTCAAGAAGAAGGAGTTTATTTATTCAACAATCACCAATACGAACAATCCTCTAATCTTTCATAAATTCTATATTATTAAAATAAATATATCGAATTACGTCTTATAAAGAGATAGTTGCTCTGCGCAATGTAATAATCTACGAGCCTACGCAGTTTTGAGCTCAAATATCAACGGCATCCTAAAAAATTTTGCGAACAAAAATAACCGAAATTTCGTTCGCAAAATTTTTTAGGGTGCCGTTGATATTTGGGCTCAAAACTGCGCAAGCTGGTAAATTATTACATTGCACAGGGCAACTATCTCTTTATAAGACGTAATTCGATATATTTATTTTAATAATATAGAATTTACCGTGTACATTCTGCCGGTAAAACAGAGTACATGAGTACCACACCCTCTTAAGTTAACAGAGTAAGGCCCTTTATATTAACAAAAAAAAAAATAAAAGTTTGCAAGAAGTTTTTGTAATTTTTTTTTCAAATTAACAATATAAGTATACGCTTTCATTGAAAAAGTAATCCTTTATATATGTATATTTTTATTGATACTATCAGAGATAAGAAACAATAACAGTGAATTATTATAACACGTTGAGTATAACCAATTGATGGGTCACAATCGATATAATATTATTATAGTTATATTTTAATATTTTAAAAATCCAGGTTACATTATTGATATAATTAGTTTAAGGACGTTCTCCGAGAAAACGATTTTCTTGTGATTTTCCTGAAGCTTGCAGAGAATATTTGATTTAGTGTCCTTAGTACATGCTTCAAAGCCCCACGTCCATAGCGGTATTCAAAATAGAAATATTTGATTTCAACATTTTAGCGTTAACACGGGATCCCTATCTAAGCTCGTTTGAAAAATACATTTTGATTTACTGTAAAAAAAGTTTTCTTTGTGTTTTTTTTTTTTTCAACCGTAAGGCATGTAACTAGAAATCAAGAGGAATAATATCGTATAATTTTCAATATGGCGTGCGATATTAAGTTCAGAGACAAAGCAACATATAAAGAAAAACTCCATATTATTTGTACATCTATATTATATAGTCACACCGTGTAAGTGCTATTTATTTAAATATCGTATTGACACCTTTTATCTTACGCCGTCATTTTTTTTATTTTTGGAGTAGTGTGTAGAAATTCATGAAGGGTTTCCATCATAAATAATATTTTTAAATCATAATTTTTGCGATATTGATGAATTTGAGCCGGAGAACATCCTTAACAGTTTGTGCAGAATGTAAAAAGTGATTCTATAAAATAATATACAGTGTACTTTTAACAATACAAGCGATATTCAAACGCGCTTCGCGCGTACTTTTCTGTTTTTGAGGTTATGTATGCTATCTTTATTACGTTTTACTTTTAACTTATTTAAGTATTTTTTGAAAGTCAGAACTTAATCATTTTTATACTACTCTAAATGTAAAAATTCCATTAAAAAATTCAAACATTAAATTCTAAACAGTAAATTTCTCGCGCCTTCTTCTTATCGACCAATCAAAATCAAGCCTTTAGATGCTTCAACATGGCTGCTCATCACTTTTTAAAGAAGGGATACGAATTAGGGAACCAAAAGAGCTGTACCCTCCTCTTTAGAATTTGTCCGATAGATTTTTTATTATATTTCTTTTTAAAAGTAAATTTTTACCGTAAAGCTCTTTTAATTGCTTACTTACTTACGCTTCAAAATAAAATCAAGGAACTTTAGTAGTTTGAAATCATTAACGCTATCATTAAACAGAATCAAGGAAAGATATTTTCGAATTAATATACTATTGCCATTATTGGGACATCGTAAAAAGTGCGCTCTATACCCGGACAGTAATAATAAATACTATTAATAATCTAATACATATGAACTTAAATCACTTTTAAGTTCTAATTTATTCAATTACATGATTTATTTTTATTTAAAAAGTTGTGAATTTAAAAGAAAAAATAATAAACAGTGCTCTTAGAAAACAGTGTATCTATAATAGAATCTTAAATTGTCCCACTATCGGCAGTTTGTCCCACTTTAGCATGAAGTTCGATTAACCCATACTGGCAATATTATCCCGGTATTGGGCTTTTCTTTGTCCCACTTTAGGATTTACCTCAAAAATCATGTCCCAGTCAAGGGTGAATAGAATACCTATTAAATGTATTTTTTAAAACTTTTATAACATTTTAACAACATTATTTAAAAAAAAACAACAATTCACTGTTCTTAAATCATATGTATAAGAGTTAGGTGGTCGCAAGTGTCCCAGTAATGGGTTTTTTACCTTACTTATTATTTCCTTGGTACCATATTTATCTTGTAAACAAACATTTTGTGATAGTTTTTTCCATTATTATCAAATCAGAGTTTGTTACACAAACTTAAGCTCTTTCTATACTTATTCCTTTCGCATCCGTGTACACTTTAGTGGACAAATATATGTAAAAGCATATTTCGCAAAAGCTGCTGGAACGCAGTATATTATATACGCGTGCATATACTTTTTCACGCAAAGTGCAGCAGCGTAAGCAGCTTTCTCCATTTTCTAAGACGACTGTTTTGTACTTATTTTGTTCATGTATTTTTCCAATTAACAAAAAAATCGGTAAAATACATTGGTAGTTATCATACAAGAACCAAGGTGGAAATAACTAATGTTTGTTTGAGGGTTACGGAACATCAAACATTGCAAAAAATAAAGTGCTCAATGACCTACCCATATTTCTTTGCATATTATATTGTACATCTTCAATTTACAGGATCATATTGATTAAATGCAAAACTTTTCTAAATTACAAAATATTAACTCATATTAATGTTCAAACCCACCCTTATACAATAAAAAAAGTATAATAAATAAAGTAAAATCCAGTTATTAAATTTAAAATATCTTTGAAAGATTTCAATAGTATTAAAATTTATTCGCTAATTAATAAATGCCCTGCCTATTAATTGGGTAACATGATCAACAAGATGCAAATTTATGAAAAAATGGGTTCAGAAATGTTCTAAAACTAGTATATATATTTCGTTTCTTTTCGTTCTGAGGATATTCTATATAGATCAAATAATTAAAGTTACAGCAAATCGCAATGAAAACTAAAACGTTATAAAAAGTGTTGTACAAAATGAAATATTTATAATATGTCTAAATTGAATTACAAAATCACTAAAGGCAGTATAAGCAATCCTTCAAAGAAATCAAACTTTTTCAATTTCAACATTGATTTGAATCACTCAACGCATTATCATAAAAATGTTGAGTATTTTAAAAGAAAATGTTGACAGACGAATAAATTATCCTTATAATCTCAAAAATCTTCGATTTAAACGTTTCAATAAAAAATTTCGCTACGTGCCGATTTTCACGAAAGAAAAAAATTAAGAGAGGGCAAACAAAAGTAATTAATGAGTAGCCAGAATAAACTCGTAAACACCCCAAAATAGAAAACAGTCGTCATCGGCATAAGGATATTAGTTTACCAAAGTCATGACCGCACGTGTCGATTTTAGACCAAAGTCCAGGCGATTAGGCTGTCCGCTCGGGAGAGCGAAGAGAATATAGTTGGATACGTAGAGTCGTAATCATAATAGAATTCGTCTTCTCGATTTTAGAGACATGCGCACAACAGGCGGGTGTGTCATTTTTCCTGGTTATTGGCGCGCGAGAGTCAAGGCCGTTAACTTTCAGGGCTTAATGTACACACGTGGAATTGAAGGTCAGACTCGTATATACTTATAAAGTTACAATTTTGATAAGGAGAGGGGATGTGTGGTATCTCTCGGGGAAACGGTTTACGTCACTGCGTGTAAATTTCGTGGAATGTGAATCCCTGCACGTGCCGATTTCATACTTATTTCAAAAAATGGTGGCAGTTCGAATGCCGTCGGATATGTTTTTTGATGCAAGGAAAATTTTTTTAGATGGAATTTAATGAAGGATGATTACTGGACGACGTGGAACTCGAATTTATTATGCATAAACAGTGAGGAAATAATTTTCTGTTGATTCAATTAAGTGTAAATATTTGAATAAAGTAATGGCGGTTCATCTTAAAGTATGCGCCGAAGTATATAGGCAACTAATGCATTGCATCTGGTATAAAAATAATCGGAATCAATCAAACGCAATGTAATAATGAATTTATTAGAGCCAATATATTATGTCTAATATGGACATTGCCGAATAAATAATAAGTGTCTTGGTATAAGACCACGGTCAGCAGCCGGCACAGTAATGACCTTTCTGGGCGCATCACAGTAGAACAAAATCGACTTTTTTTAACAAACTAGCCTACAAGCTTCGATTTTCAACCGATTTGGACTATTTTTTTTTAA
This sequence comes from Torymus aiolomorphi, assembly GCA_036365515.1. Classification (NCBI taxonomy): domain Eukaryota; kingdom Metazoa; phylum Arthropoda; class Insecta; order Hymenoptera; family Torymidae; genus Torymus; species Torymus aiolomorphi. Next base: position 96,141,584 of record CM070874.1, read on the forward strand.
ATTAAAGCTTAAGAAATTGACAACAAAGTTATCGAGACCAAATTTAAAATTTGGACTTTCCCTTTTTTAATTTGCCCTAAAGGTTCGAAATATCCGAAAATCTCGATCTTAGCGATAATATATTAACTATTATTCGAAATTTTTAACCTTAAAATTCACCAAAAATTGTAAAAATCATAAACTCGTAACCCATAAACCATAATCATGGGGTTCATGTTTTATATGGTTTATGGGAGTTTGTGGTATGTATAGTTTTTGGTGATTTTTAAGGTTGAAAGATTTCGAATAATAGTTAATTAATTTATTATCGCAAAGATCAAGATTCTTGGGTATTTCCACCTTTAGGGGCAAATTAAAAAAAAACGGGACGTCCAAATTCAAAATTTGAGCCCAACAATTACTTTGTTATAAATTTCTTAAGTTTTAATTTAAAAAGAAATCGTCCAAATTGTTGAAAATTTATGCTTGTAGACTTGTTGTTAAAAAAAAATCGATTTTGTTCTACTGTGCGCATGCCAGAGTGAACATCCAAGTCATAAATAGGCAGTTTTTAACACTTGGATGGCAACCGCTTTGCCGTATCGACAGAGGCGCATTAATGCTGTTTATCCGGCAGGCAGGGGATAACCTTCCTGGAAAGGGGAACGTCCCAATACCCGAACAGTGCCCAATACCCGAACAATATTACTTATTCGTCTCTTTCTCGGTTAATAAACGTTAAAACATTTCAAAAATTTTTTCTTAGTTTTCTTTAAAGTTTTAGTTTAGTTATTATTCTTTTAAAGTTATTAAGGATACGGTAAACAGTTTATAAAAAATATTTCAATTAGATAGTATTCGGGTATTGTGTCATGACATTAAATAACATGTCCCGGTACCCGAACAGTACATGGTGTATGTCGTAACCTCAATATTGCAAAGTTTACATGTATTTTAGATTATGTTATGTTTTCCATATGACTTACATTTTACATATTGTATATAGTGTTTATACATCTATTCCAATAATTATAACAACAAAAGAACATTGTAATAATCAAAAATAGTTTAATAAGTTGTTTATTTACAAACGATTGTTCGGGTATTAGGACATAAAAATGGAACAATGGGGACATACGTATTTTCTGCGTTCGGGTAAGGGGACAAAGGCATCATCGTGCTTTTATCTTTATAATAAACAATTACCTTTATAAAGTAATCTCATTTTGATACCATTTGACTAAGGACGTCATAATTGATCATATAAAAGAAAATATTATTGTTTAAACCTTCTAGAGTAATTATTTTCGTTGAATGTTGAAGGTCAGTTTCTTATATGTTCGGATATTGGGACGTTTCCCTTATGGATTTTCCCTCGTGATATACACCACAGGAGACGTGCGTAGACACTAAGGCGGTAAGGGCGTCCCATTAAAACCCGGATTTATGGTATACAGATAGGAAAGAGAAAATAATTAAAGAAAAAGATAAGGATTTTGAATAGTTTCCATATTTATCATATTATTCTTACCACATAAAAATGAAATAGCATATACTTTGTCTTGGTTGTTTTTCTTTTAAATCGCACTTTTCTGTTGATTTCTTAAATATACGATTGTTTCATTAATGTATTGGTAGAATTAATTAAAATAGATTTAAAAATTTATCCTTTCCTTCCTTTGATTTCTTCATTTCCAGCAGATGTTAAAAATATTTATAAATAAGCTTATGTATATGCTTTTTATGTGTTTCAGTTGTTCGAGAAAGTCAAAGCATTGAGAGGAATCGAAGCTTTGCGGAAGAAGGTTACGATAATTTGCGGAGACGTTGCAAATCCAGGTTTAGGCATTTCTGCTGAAGACAGAAAACTGTTATGCGAGAAAATAAATATCGTTTACCATGCAGCAGCAACAGTTCGGTTTGTTGAAATTTTATTCACTTTTTTTTTTAAATTAAAATGAAAAGAAACTTACTTTAAAAGTCCAGGTCAAACCCGCTTACGTGCAATTATTTTTCCTTAAATTTCCTATTGAATAACTTTCCGTAAATTACCAAAAAATTCATTGCTTTTTGAGAACGTAAATTATCTCGTACCTATATAAAGTCAAATTAATCAAATCAACTTTTAAATTTAAATACCAATATAAGTTGCTAATCCATGAAAAAATTAATGAAAGAATACGTAATTTATGATGTAATTTATATATCTTCATGTTAATAGTTTTTATGATCATGATAACATCAATCTGGTTGTTAATGTATGATTAAAATGATTGCAAGTAAATTTTTATATTTTATCAAATAGATCAAATCAATTAGTCTTAACGTTGAATTTTTTATAATTGTTATAAAATACTGGTAAGGTATGGCAATCATGAAATAAATTTTTAAATATAAATGGAGAAAAAGATTCTATTTAAATTTTGTATTTATTTTTATTAATGAGGGGACAGGCTCAGACTGAACAGAATTAGTATAATTATAAAACTTTTAATAATTTTTAATGAAAATATACTAAATTTTACTATATAACTATACTAATTTTTGCATAATGCAAATTTGTCCCCTAATTAATAAAGAAAGTAGTAATTTTTAGTAGAATCTTTTTCTCCGTGTAAATCGTCGTAAAAATACTATGAAATATAAAGAAAAATCAATAATTGTATTAAAAATTATTCATTATTAAGAAATTATAATAAAAATATAAATAAATTTGAATGTTATAGATTTGACGAATTATTGAAACGGGCTGTTCTGTTAAATACAAGAGGCACAAAACTAATGTTAGAGCTGGCCAAAGACATGAAAAAGCTTGAGCTTTTTGCACACATAAGCACAGCCTATTGCCATCTTGAAGAAAAGGTAATTTTTTCCTTTTAATTGATTAGTCGGAAAAATGATCCTACTGCACATCCTACATATACTATACATAGTTACTTCTATTCAAGATCTTATAACTTTTGTCCTATCATATCAAACATCTCTTATGTAATTTGTAAAGTCAATATGTAAAACCTTTTTTATATAATTTGTGTAAAACTTGAATGTATGAGAATAGTGGTGTATTATATCAGTTGTTATTTATTTTTTGTTAAACTAATGAGTAAATTAAAAATGGGGCCAAAAAAGCGCTTGCGTGCCAAGAATTTTATCAATAACGTAAACTGTAAAATACAAAGTAAGATATTTTACCGGGATTTTTGGGTCCCTGATCATGATTCTAAGGTCAGAACTTCAAAATTCAAAATGACCGTTAAAAATGTGCGGATTAGTTTGTCGTTAGAACTCAAGGGCAATAGCATTAATGCGTATTATAATGATCATTACGAAAACAGCAATCCTATTTCTATTTCCGCTATTTTAGGTTTTAGGCGAAAAACCGTATCCTCCGCCAGCGGATCCACACCAAATCATCAAATGCGTCGAATGGATGGATGATCAAGTCGTCGAAGCCATGACGGACAAAATCCTCGGAGATCTCCCAAACACATATGCCTTTACGAAGGCCTTGTCTGAGGGTCTCGTTGAGGAGGCCATGAAAGATATTCCAGCAATAATTTTAAGGTTGGTTGCATATGTCCGGGTAAACGTAGGGTAGCGATCAACAATTTTACATTACGGCGGTGAAGAATTTATACAGAAACGTTTGCCATTGCTTAGATTATGGAGAAAATAGTTGACTGCAAAAGAAATCTGATTTTTTAGAATATAAAGATTGACTAATATTATAAATTAAAATTCACAAAGTCATATATTGTCCCGACTTTTTTCAGAAACCTCATTATTAACTCAGAAACGTATCTTCTTTATGGAAGTCTTTTTGAGAGTATATAATAGTATATTTTTTTTTTAATTTAAAAATTTCTCTTGCAAAGACAAGCTGTCAACCGATCGAATACTTATATGATTGATATATTATAAGCTAAGCAAGGAAAGTTGTTGCTTAAATTGCACTTTTGTCTAAATTAATCAGTAAAATCTATCAAAAATCGAATATTGGCGATTAAAATAAATTGCAGACCAAGTATTGTCATCCCTATTTGGAAAGAACCGGTCCCCGGATGGACGGATAACATAAACGGACCAACGGGTCTGCTTATCGGCGCGGGCAAGGGCGTCATCCGAACGATGTACTGCAATGAGGAAGGCTACGCGGACTACGTGCCAGTGGACATCGCCGTAAATGCGATCTTCTCCGTCACCTGGAATTACATCGGGAACGAGGATCACTCGAAGTGCGTCTACAACCTCACCAGCAGCAACGAATTCAAGGTCGGTCACTCGCGCGCGCGCAAGTATATGGGAAACAAAACAAATAAATAAACATAAAAAAATCGAGTTACATTGATGGATTTGTACTTAATGCGTTTGCATCACGTCATTGCAGGTCTCGTGGGCCGAGATCATCGAGCGAGGACGACGAATAACTCAGCGAGTGCCGCTGAACGGCGTCGTCTGGTACCCGGGTGGCAGCATGAAGAAGTCGAGGCTGATGCACAATATTTGTGTTATACTCTTCCACATGATACCTGCATACCTCATCGACGCCCTCATTTTTCTGGCTGGACACAAGCCAATGTAAGTCCAACTCGAATTTTGTCGTTGCAAGTCGTTTGCAGGTCGCATTAAATAATATAATCCGATAAGACAATTTTCAAACTTCTCCAGAAAGTTATTATTTTGTACATAACATAGTTAAATTTATGTAGATAATGTTAACATGCAATCATTATTATCGGTAAAATTTCATCGAATTTTCTGCCGTTAATAAAAAAATTTCTTCTAGATTTCATCTATATGTTCTGTATGTAAATGATCGCTAACAAACTTTATACTATTAATGTGAAACTTGTCCAAAATTGAGTAGTAAAAAATTTGGATAATTTAAGACAAGTGCATATGCTATGCAGATAGTGCAACATTTTTTAATATTTCATTACACACATAAGTACAAGGTATAATTCGGTCATACACCTAATTTGGCTACACCCACATTTCTTCGGCTCCAATTTATGGGAAAGCTTAATTAGATATAAGTGGCTAGAAAATGTAAAAAAAAAAAAATCTTATAAATTATTTCAAAACTTTAGGAATCTTTTTCACTTGGTTACAAGAGAATTAATCCGAAAAGTAGCCGTAATTAGCTACACATGCTAAGTGCAGAGTTAGCCACTTTTTTTTATTTATCTACTTCTTAATAATTTCATATTTGGAGTGTAAGTAATTGTTTTTTTTTTAGTAGAAAGATAGATTGTACTTTAATGTATATTAATATATTTTTGTATATATTTGTCGATTTTGCTTTAAAAAAAGAAAATCATAAATAAATAAAAAAATCTTTTCTGGATCAAATTTGCCGAATTAACAACACATGACGAACCATAGTCAAATCGCTCTTTTTACATTTTGGCTTTGTGTAAAGTCAATCCCAATTTCTAGGGCATCTTCAATTTTTTTTTCTGATAGTTTTTTCTAAACATGTTTGCACATAGACAAAATTTTCCGTGGCCGAATTACTTCGAGTTACATTATACGATAAAGTAATGAAGCCAAGCAATGTACTAATTTTCCGACATAGATAAGAGCAAGCCTAAGTTACTCTAAAATAACTTACTATTATTAGCTCAAGTATTATTTAGCTTCTTACATTTCGATAAAACTGTAGATATAGGTTTTTTGAGTCGGGGTGGCAGAATTCTATCCTAGTAAATAATTGCGCCGTTTATAAAATAAAGCACGAACATAGTAGTTACATAAAATTTTCAATTTAGAACAAATCATCAAAATTGTAGCAGTAGAAAAACGGGTCCCTCCAATCGTCGATAATGGATAGACCGCGCATCACCTAACATTCTGAAGAGTTGTAGAAAAAATTGTTCACTCGAAAAATAAAAAACCGCTGCCAATTCATTGGCACGTAGCTTCCTCAAACGTAATTTACTGATTCCTTTAATTCATTTTTAATTCCAATATTTAAAATTTAATACTTCAGAAAGACAGAAATAACAAAACTCCAACATAATTTATTCAAATTTTTATAGATTATACATTTCCACAAAATTTCACATACATAAAATATATATCACAATTGCCTATAAATTTGCAACTGATATTTAGAGATCTATGTATTTGAATGTAATTTATAGCATTCGAAACATAATTAAATTACCTATATTTTCTAAAAAAAATTAATTTTCTAGCTATCACGGTTCTTTTGTTATTAACAGAAATGTAAAAATTAAAAAATTAAAAAAAATGAATTTTGGATGTTCAACTATTACGATAGTAAAATTGTCTTATTCGCTTCAAAATTCATTGTACAGGTATATTATTGATAGTTCTCGGCAGAGTTTTTTTGGCAAAATGATTGGTTCATAATTTTCAGAGATATTATAAACTAAAATTATCTTTTTATAAATTAAATTAAATTTAATTATAAACTAAATTAAAAAAAAAATTATAAATTAAAAAAGTAGTCTTTTATTGCATTTTAATTAAATATTCTAATTCGATTTGATAATTTGAATATAATAATAATATAATAATCCATTTTTACGTGAGAGCCAAAACAATTAATTGCGCTCACGTAAATTCGATATTTCTTTCGAAACTATCGTCAATCTTGATCCGTTTCGTTATTTCGTTTTATTATAGTTAATGTAACGCGGAAGGCGCGTACTCGCGTCTATGAAACTACGTGTGTGATTGGTCAGTCCGATGGTAGGCGCACACTACTATCTTTGAACCTTAATGGTGTCTTTACCGCGTGCGCTATCGCGATAATAGACCGCGGTCTTGAATTTATAAAGTCTCGCGACTAGCGAGTTTGGTGTCACGTGTGCGGAGTATTAATCTACCGTATAGCGTGTGTTGATGGACCCAAGAAGCAGACGTTGCTATCTAAGATGACAGTATTAATCGGATGACTGAAGGATAACAGTAATGGATTGCTGCGTTAGATACGTATACTCCTTTAATTCGTCTTATGAATATGAAACCTTTTGATCCTTTGTGGTTGTGTTGGTTTCCGTTTGTTACAGATGTTTAATGGTAGAAATGTACCCATTCTGCACTACTACCACTGAGTATGAAATTGGTAGATGTCGGACAATAAATTTATTTTCGTGTTACGTTGAACATTGAATGTGTTATATTGAATGCGTTATGTGGAAAGGTTGTTATAATGTGAGGGGATGTATTAAAAAATTTGATAAAGACAGATTTTTGTTTTCATTTTTCAATTTTTCAAGTTTTACATTTTTGTTAATAATAAAAAACCGCGATAACTAAAAAATTTTTCTTTTTAGAAAATATAAATATTTTAATTCTCTTTCAAATGCTACCCATCCCATTCAGATACACAGAGCCATCCTCAAGAAATAGGTTTTAAAAATGTCTAGAAAAATTTTAACCTCAAATATCTCTGAAATTTATGAACCAATCACTTTGCCAAAAGAACTCATCCGAGAACTATCAATAATATACCTCTACAATGAATTTTGAAGCGAATAAGACAATTTTACTCTTGTAATAGTTGAACATATAAAACTCATTTTTTTTTTCATTTTTCAATTTTTACGTTTTTGTTAATAACAAAAGAACCGTGATAGCTAGAAAATTAATTTTTTTTAGAAAATATAGGTAATTTAATTCTCTTTCGAATACGACCCACCCCATTTAGATACATAGAGCCGTTCTCGAGAAATTACAATTTAAAAAAAAATTGAAAAAAATTTTAACCTCAAATATCTTCGAAATTTATGGATCAATCCTTTTGCCCAAAGAACTCACTCGATTGGTATACAAAATCTACCCCTACAAAGAATTTCAAAGTGATTAAGCCAATTTTACTATAGTTATTGAACGATAAAAAAAATCACTTTTTTTTATAAATTATTTTTTTTCTCAAAAAATAATGAATAAAAAAACCTAAAAATTTAGTAAGTTATAGTACTTAATATCCTTTATAACCAAAAAAATATTCATGTTAATATCTTTTTTTAATTTCGAAATATAACCTATTTATAAAAAATTACGTTTTCATCAATAACTGATGACGAAATATAGCTACCGACTTTTTTTTTTTAAATTGTAGATAATTTTATCGTACATACAGAGAATTCATGATATATAAACAATATTTGTTCTAAATATTAAAAAAATCGAAAAAAAAAATTTTGAAAATTAAAAAATGGCTATAAAAAAAAAATTAAATTTTACAAAAATAGAATATTGACCCCAATTGTGGAAGCAAAATCTAAAAAAATGATCGCTCTCCCGTTAAAATCGGTCGAGTAGATCATGAGATATCAGCGTATACACACACACACACACACACACACACACACACACACACACACACACACACACACACACACACACACACACACACACACACACACACACACACACACACACACACACACACACACACACACACACACACACACACACACACACACACACACACACACACACACACACACACATCCATACGGACATTTTCTAAAAATAGTGTATTTCGATTCCAAATTTGCTAAATAACATTTCTAACACATTATCTCATAAACTTTTTTTTTTACTATCACAAAGCTTCCTCTATGAGGAAGCAAAAGTAAAATAGATTGCTTCATCATGAAACATGGTTGGTAGTTTGAGATACTCGTTGTTTTCTATTTCATAAACGTATACAATTCCTATGAAAAATGCAAGTTATACGCGTGAAAAATTAGGCCAGTAAAACTAACACTTATACTGCTTGTATGTACGTTCTTTACTGCACCAGACGCTGCTTTCGGAGTTCGGCTTCAGTCTCGTGGCTTCACTTTCGCGACTGCAATATTTTAATACTTTCAATTTATATATGAGGCGTTTTACGTCAGCTCTCCAGACGCGGCGCGCGAGCGCGAAATCATGCTGTTTTCAGCATGTGTTTGAAGGGCTAAGATGTATCTAAAAAAAATAATCCCCAAGTGATTTCGATGTATTTTTTCCTCAGCTTTCCGATGGTGCTATTAGTTTCTCAAAATTTTTCAATTCTAACCTCAAAAAAACATAAAACGTGTTATATCTCAAAAACTATATTTTTAATATTTTTTTGACCTGCTAGATCGAAAGAGGAGGAAATTTTACATGGATATAGCCTTTTTCTACATAGGGGTTTTTTGATTTTTTCGAGATATTATTCAAGAAATACTTAGAATTGAAAAATTTTGAGAAACTAATAGCACCATCGGAAAGCTGAGGAAAAAATACATCGAAATCACTTGGGGATTATTTTTTTTAGATACATCTTAGCCCTTCAAACACAAGCTGAAAACAGCATGATTTCGCGCTCGCGCGCCGCGCCTGGAGAGCTGACGTGAAACGCCTCATATATATGCGCGCAATATGTAGAAAAGAGATATTGGGTTCTATTGCGCGCTGTTGTATTGTATAAATATTTCATATAAACATTTTTTAACCCTACTGAAGTAAAATCGTAATCTATATACTTTGATGAAAATACGAGATATTGTTTAAAGGCGTTCAATTTATGTTATCATTTTAATATGTTTAATTTTAATCATTTAACGTAATTTAGAACTTAAAAAACTACAAGCTATATTTTTGAAATTATTAAAAAATAAATTTAATCTATTAATTTTAAAAAACACATGGACTTTATCTTGAATATTGCAATTTCATTTACAGAATGTGCAGAGTTCATCGTCGTATTCAAAAAGGATTTGAAGTATTCGAATATTATGCAAACAATCAATGGGACTTTGAAAATTCAAATATAGCAGAAATCAGAGCAATAGTGAACGAGAAGGAAAAGGTACTATATCAGCTGCACGGCGATGATATGGATCTGGATGATTACTTTGAGAATTGCATACGCGCTGCAAGAGTATTCATCTTGAATGAGCCTCCAGAAACACTACCTTCTGCTCGAAGGCATATGAGAGTGTAAGTATTATATTTTAAATTGAATTTATTTATTAGAAAATTGTAACTATTAGAAACTAGTAGATATCAATTCAAAGGACGTGTATTGCATTATTATTTTAAGTACTTATATATTTCAATAATTTAACCTGCTAAAATACAATTATTGTTTCAGAATGTACTGGGTTGATGTTATAACGAAAATTTTGTTCTACGTGATGTTGATATACATGTTAACATGCTGGAGCGACAGTTTCAAAGCGCTGATCGTCGGCAGTTGGAAGCTTCTTACTCGGACAATAGATTCGTAATTGTGCCTTATGTATTTGTTTTTCATCATTTAGTACCTTCGTATTGTAAATTTACCAAATAAATAATTAGGGCGTTTAAGGTAACTTTGATGTAAAGTCGTCTAATTACCTCGCCATAAATTCAGTTGTACAAGTACTTAAATATGACTGATATTTATACCTCAGGCATCTTTTTGTGAGAGAAAGAAATATCAATAATTCAAGAAATCAAGAATACATTTTATATAAAAGCGCCCACGAACAATTTCGTTATAGTAATTTAGCAAATACGTGTTTTAATAACGCAAAACAAACCCATTGTATATTATTGTAATTTTATAAAGTTAATAAAATAAAGTTGATAATTATATATAAGAATATGGTTGGAATATAATAAATTTTTTAAAACACAATTTTTGCACTAGCAAGTGGTTTTTATTTTTTTATAAGATGTTATAAACATTACCCGCCTAAACTGATTCTTGGACAGGTGGTTCATAACCCTCAGGCCTCTCCATCTTGGATCCCGTCTCTCCACCTTCTCCTCCCTTGCCGCTACCACCATCTCCATGAAGCTCAAGAAGCTTGCTCAATTCAAAGCGGGGTTTCTTTAATACTTTCACCTATAAGCAACAGAAAAAAACATTTAATATTAAAGTTAAATTAAATGTTGAAATTTGAAAACAACTGATGTAAAATATATATTAATATAATATAATCTGCTAGCATTATATTTCACAATTAAAATTACTTAAACATAAACTGTTTACATAATGGGATTAATTATATAATTTCTATAATAATGAGTTAATTTATTATAAATTTAGCATGAAATTTCACGTTAATTATCCATGTTATAATAAAATTTCTTGACAGTTGCAAAGATTTCATATTTGTACTTATAATCATTCTTTTTAATAGTTAATACTGATTACAATTAAAAGTTATTATGAGTTTATATACTTAAATTTAGTTTATTTAATGCTGTTACTGTTCTAATGTTGCATAGAATATGAGTTATGTTAAAAAATATTCAATATGCAATTTAAGAATTTATACATTCTAAACATTTCCTTAATTTTGCTGTATTTAGAACTTATTATCCTGTATTTATATTTTATAAAATAAAATGACTATAGTCATAATATTAATATTTTATAATTAAAGGTTAAAATAAGAAATGACTCCATCAATTTTGTAGCTTTAAATATAAAACTTTGATATAACTTTGAAATTAATGATATGATATAAACTTCACTTAATTTTAAAAATACGTACTTTACGAATGTATACATCATGGAGTGGGTAGATTCCTTGGCAGGCCTTTTCAATGTCTTTAGCAATGGCATCAGGTAAGAGTTTGCTGACAACTCCCTTCAGGTCACTCTTGCTGACATCATCAGTGATGATTTCAACCATCTTCCTGCGAATGCTTCGAACCTAAACAAAAGCTGTCTATTAATTATCTACTCTTGTAATTTCACTCAAAATTAATAGTACATTATGCACCAAGGACGCAAAATGCTCGCTACACTCGACCCTAAAGCTCGCACTCATCGAGAATGATACATATGCGCCCGCGGAAGCATATATTATTTTTTTGTCCGAAGGCCACAAAATGAAATTTCGGGTCCCATGTAGAGGCCGCGAAATACTAAATGTAATTTCGCGGCAAAGGCCTTACATTTAGTATTTCGCGGCCTCTATATCAGACGCGAAAATACATTTTGCGGCCCAAGGACAAAAAAAAACTTTTTAAAATAGCAACTGTTGCAATGCTCAATATCACTACTTATAAGAGTAAATTAAGTAGTGTGGTAAGTGAAAGCACTTTTCTCTACGCAAGTTGAGTAACAATACAAACTGCAAATCATTTAAATGTCGTCATCCTGCGTTATACCATTTAACAAAACAATTGGCCCATTACAATGTTACAAAATTAGTTCATCGATGTATAAATGATACGTAGACACTTTGAGTAAAAAACTAACCTGTGCATGCTGAGCGTAGCAAGTTTTTCTCGTGCTTTGTTGGTCTTTGTTGGTGAAACCAATGCAGAATACCCTCAAGCTGTACCCATCAGTAGTCTTAACGTCTACAACAGCCTCAATGAGGGTTTGCCATTTCTTGACCATAGACCTCAGCTTGTCTGTGGTCAGATCCATACCATGGAAGTTCGTAAGGACATTGCGACCCTGAACATCCTCAGCAATCAGTCTGAATTTACGGAATGACCTTTCAGCATCGTGGTCACTCTGGAGGTCAGCAAGGGAGACCTCAAACACACGGTGCTTCAGACCCTCAGAAGCAATTTCTGTGAATTAAAAAATGAGACTTTAGTATGCACGAATGTAATGTAATATTTTGCAAATACTCATATAAAATTAATTTAATAAATTAATTGTTATAGTTCTTAATATGCCATTTGGATAAAATTTAAATGACAAATGCTAGGAACTATATTTACTTTAGCAACTTAAAAACGCCACCACAATTACAAAAACTTTGTCATGGAGCTGGAGTTGCAGTGTAATTATTACAAAATTAAATCAATAATTAAAGAAATGAACTCTTTTAGATTACAGTTATGAACAATTTTAAACATAGAACTGTTTTATAAATAAAATTATTTAAAACAAAATCAACAAGCAAGATAAATTTAGGGATAAGTACAAGAAATATTATTTTTAAATTTATTATTATTAAAAGAACAGAAAAAATTAAAAAATTAAGAATGATATAAAATGATATAATAGTACATTTCGACATGGGTGGGGAAGTCGATTATTTAGCTGGTGTGACTTTTTGCACGAGCGAAGTGAGTGCAAAAAAGCCATACCACCTAAATAATTGACTTACGCACTAGTTTCGAACGGTATTTTATACCACGAGCGCCGAAAAATCATATCAAAGTTGTGATTTTGAGGTTAGAGTGGTATAAAAAATATAATACTTCAGTAAAGTTAATTAACTTACTTGTTCCCTGGGTCCTGTTGACCAAGGTTTTACCAACTTGGCGGACGGTGAAAACTGATGGAGCCTTGACATCATACCAGTCTTTACGTGTGAATGGATCAACGCTATAATAAAAATTAATTATTAAAGCCATGTATCAAACATAATCCAAATTTAATTATAATTAATCTGGTGATCTTTTATAAACCATGTGGATAGCTATACTAGCAAATACTTATAGGTTACAGTACAAGTTGTGTTTTCGCAAAAGTATTTTTTTAGCAAAAAAGCTGTAGCACGTCAACATACACACTACTAGCAAGAATGTGATAAAGCAGTACTGTAAATTGATGCAGATTCTTTTCGCAAGTAGAGTGACAAAACAAATAAAAAATCATTGGCTCGTCGTCGTCTTGCGGTGATTTAAAAACAAGTACTTTCATTTATAGGTTAACACTCCACCTAATCACAATGATTTTACTTTAAAGGCTTATTCAAAATTACAAAATTGCTATAAAATGACTTGTAATAGAACAGTATAAAGTTAACTGACAAATTAAAAAATTGATAAACATATTTTTAACAATCGAGGTGGCACATCACAGACGGAGCGTGGAGACTAAGTCTCCAACCCTATTGTTCATCCACCTTAATCAAAGGCATCAATATTCGTTAATAATTTTTTTATACAAAATTAATTAAATGAAACATCAAAAAAGCCATTAGCAGCAATATAGTTTACTCACATCTTCTTCTTAACTCCTTTTTTGCCTCCTTTCGAAAGCCCCTTATTTTTACCCACCGCCATGATTGAGGCTACAAAACGGAAAGGAGCGTGCAAATATCCCCGCACCGCACCGCACGCGGCGCGCCGCGCGACACAACTTGAAGGTGTCGAGTGACGGTTGATGGCAAGTAACATCGAGCTCTCGATGTATGAGCGCGGGAATTTCATGATAAAATTGAATGAAAAAAATGTAATCTTGTAAATCTTGTGATAACATAAGTGGATTAAATTAAAAAATTATACATATCAATTTTAATTTAATATTATTATTTAAAATCTGAAAAATATAACTAATTTTTTTACTTACAGTGTTAAAAGTTTATGATGCATGTTTTTCTCTTATGAGCTTTGGCATTACGTACCACATGAATAGATAAATATCCGTGTTATTAATTATATGATTCTAGGTAGAATATTTCTTATAAGGATTGGGATCGTAACTTCATAATGAGATACAGAGTACCAATTCTTATTTATTATGTTGCCTACCGCGCCGACTAAACATTAATAATGGTACAACACATATTACAATCATTCGACAAATATAGTTACGAACCGTTTTATTAACGGTAAAAAAATCTGGTAAAAAAAATCAGCTAAAAAGAATAGCTAAAAAATACAGCTAGAAAATATAGCTATATCGACCTGAAATACAGCTGTATTTCGTTGGATATTTAGTTATATTTTTTAGCTGAAAATTTAGCTAAATTTTTAGCTGAAAATCCAAGTAATAAGTTTTCGGAACGAAAATTTAATTTTCATTATAGGAATCTACCAAACCGTTCGAAACTTTACAAAATGGAGTATTATTATTTTGCGGAGTTTGCGGAATTTGCATTGTACTTATTAATATTAGTATAAGTGGTAGATCACTTAATTAATAATATCCATATTTTTAAATGAGATCCATCCAAGATGTATATTTTACATATAGTATAAAAATTGAAATGAGTAAATATAAAAAGTTCACATAACTTTTAAATACAACATAAATTTATTTTTCATTGCAATACAATTTTACAACTGTGTTATAAGTAACTTTGCATTAAATTTTTTGACGGATCATTTAAAAATTTTGCATTAAAAAATAATCAACCCATAGAAATAAAAACGGTGAAATAAGACATTGCAGATTTTAGAATCTAAAAAATTATATGTACTTGAATGTAAAATTTAGTAGAAAAATATATTTTATATAAACGTTCAGTGCTACACAACAAAGTTTTAGCTTAATAATCGAACTATATCATATTTACGTTTCATACACAACAATGAGCTTACTAAATAAAGTTACTGAATACTTGTGCAGATAAAAAAGTCAAAAACAGGTATTTATTAAATTAAAGTAAAGAATAAAATGTCTAAGTATCAGTAGATTTTGGATTAATAAATTGTTTATAACTTGTTCCACTTTCACAGCAAAAATATAGCTATTACTAAAATTAATTGTATGAATTTCTTATCAAATTGCTATGGCAGAAAAACGTAATTTTTACCGAGAGTTAAAAATGTCAGTTATAAAAAACCCTTCTTTTTGAATATCTCTAAGAATTTCGTATATGTCATGCAAATCCGCGGACTACAGACTTCAACTGGGGTACAAAAACGGAAAAATTTTTTTTTGAGGGCACACCTACCACATAAGGTTTTTTCGGTTCTTTTAGGGTTCCCCAACATGAAAATACTCGTGAACACTCATTATCCGTTGCCAAGCTTTTTTGCCGACGAAATCAATTTTTCTTATGGAAATTTAACATGGGAAAAATGGAAGAAAAGTAATCATTGATGATTAACGAATAGCAAACTATTGAAGAGGCCAAACCAAATTTCACAAAAAAAAACCATTAAAGTTGAAGAATAGAGCTTTAATTTGAGATAAGAATCGTTAAAATCGGTCGATTCTGTGCAACCGAAAAAACCTTATGTGGTAGGTGTGCCCTCAAAAATTTTTTCCGTTTTTGTACCCCAGTTGTTGTCTGTAGTCCGAGGATTTGAACATATAAAAGTAAAATTATACATAAAATGAAAATAAACAAATTAAATTATTCGTAGATTCAAATATTGTAAATTTATTGTTTGTGGTGGATAATTTTCTGGGTTGCAATTTGAAATCTATGTATCATAATTAGTTTTTTTATATTTTTAAGAATATCTTAATTTTAGTATATATTGTTTTAATTTCCAACAATAGCTTTTTTATAAAAATAAGTAAAATAGTAACATTGATTAATTAATTTAAAGTTTATGGGCGCATAATATATGCAGACGTAAACAATGAAAACAAATACGATTTTTGGTAATTACCTATATGTACCTTTCATATTAAATTAAACTTTAGACTTACCTACGCATATTTAAAATTTACTATTTTTCGTATTCCGTAACATTTTGACTTTGATATATAATCATAAAATATAATTAAATAGATAAAATTAAACAATTTGTCCAAATTTATTGCTGGTCTCGATTTTCTTTAAATAATCTATAAATATATCAATTTTAAAGACTGCATTTTTATGGAGCATTGAACGCATTGTATTTATAATTTATAAAAGTAATATAATTTACAAGACCACAATTCGCAAAATTCATATCAAGTAAAGGACCGGCAGTGAAACGACAAGGTACACTGCTTCTCAGTAGCATCAATTTAACTAATAATTTAGTTTTTGCAGAAAATTTGTACCAACCACATGAATAACTGCAATATTATAATGATTAAAATGATTAAAATAACTATAACATATTGTAAAATTTAAATAGGTATGGACATACATCGTTTGAAAAAGCTCTTGACTAGTATCAATCAGTTTTTGACCCGGCCAATTCACGTAGAACATGTAAAGCACACCTCCTGCCCATAATAGAAATATTCTCATAAAATTTATGGGATTTTCAATATTTATGACCAGCTATCACAGTATAAATCATATTCAAATAAGAAATTAATTTGAGAAACAATGAAATATTTAATTTATTTCAGGTGCTACATACATTAACAGTAAATAAACTTAGTCCAAGCAATAGTATTCCAGATACAAAGAAAAAACAGTCAGTGTAAGCAGATTGTATAAGCTCTGCAAATCTATAAAGCAATCAATATTTCTATGAATATAACTGTAAAATTGTTTGTATAATAAATTACGTTGATATTAATTATATTATACTAAACTCAATTGCTTTTTTATGCATTTGTATAGACCTTAAAATACTCTTGTGCACATAATCGTCGAATAATTGCGAGTTATATTGCGTATGATTTGTCACAATTTCAAATACATTTTTTAATCGATACCTAAAATATATAATAGTAAATCTTATCATTAGAACTTGATTTATTCAGAGCTTCAATTCGTCTTACATCATTTAACATCGACATTTATACTTTACCTCCAGTAATTCTAAACCGGTTTAGTTAATAATATAGGGTGCATGACTTGTGAGAGTAGCATTAAATAATAATCCGCGTAAACAAAATTTTGCGGGCAATCCGGCAATATATGAGAGATATGCAGCTCTCGCGCCTGAGCCGAAAATTAATAAAATGAAAAAACAAAAAAAAAAAAAAAAGACGTTAAAAGCAATCCTATTGGGCATGTATATTCAATTTGAGAAGTTATTATTTTATACTTAATCGTATACGTGGTAGACTACTGGGAGGTGGTCGGTCACTGGCACTTCTATCCTAAATTGTTTAACAATACCTTCCTAACGAACATTTTTATACCGATTTATTTTTTGTCTAGGAAAATACAAAAATAATATAAAAAATTTTCAAAAATGTATATACTTTTTCTGAATCTGCAGTCAGAATTGACAAATTTCCAGTAAAAAGGTTCAAAACATCAACTTGAATATCAGTGGAAATTCAATTCTGTTATATCTATAGATATTCGGTTTTAAATCGGTGAACCCATTTCTTTCCAAGCGTACATTTTCATATCGATTTTTCAAAGCATTATTTAAGATTCAGAGTGAGCATTTTAACGGTAACGTCAAATGAGAAAAAAATCTGGGTTTTTCTTTAAATTTTTGAAATTAATAATTTTTGTACTGAACAAGTTTAATTCTTGTCGGAATTTTGTTTTTTTATACCTGCAAGATCCCTAGTTTTACATACTTTTGATTAGTTGGGCAATTCTAAATGTAGTATCAGATGATTTTTCAAGCGCAGAAAGATAATGTATCTCCAAGCAATTTGAATAAACTAAAATGCTCTTTTCGATTGAAAAGTATTTATTTGCAATCATTCAGAAAGTTACAGCTAGTTGTCCATAAATTCGTGCACATGGTTAAAACAAATATCTTTTTTAAATTGGGAATAACTTTCTGGGTTTTGAATAATTGTAAATTTTTCCTTCGGCAGATCGATATAAAATTACTCAAGAAACAAAAAAAGACAAAACTAAAATTGGTTGAAAAACAAAAAAATTGCAGTATTTTAACAACTGTTGTTTGTGGTGACGATATCCGTTTTTCAGATATCGACATTTTGTTAATAGTATATTACATACCTAGATCAGTAAAATAAGAAATGTCTCAGATCACATCTAATTGTCGGTCGAGGCGAAGCCAAGGTTGACAAACATGTGATCTGAGCCTTTCTTTTTTACTGGCTAAGGTGTGTATACTATTTTTCTGCTCGACGGCGCCGGAAAGCGGCAACTTTGTTTCGCGCAGCGGCCAGGAAGTTGGTGCTTTCCGGCAGGAGGGCAGAAAAGAAGTTTGCTTAGTCACGTTAAATACACTTTTTAATATATTGACGATGTATCATTTTAAATAAATTAATCACATTACACCATTGGTTTTTCCAATTTTAGCTCACCTCCGCATTTAGCACTGCGTTGACTATATAGTCCCTATAGGGAGTTGTGTTCGAACCACTCTTCTCTTTTCTCTTGTAAGAAAAATTCTAATTTTAACAAAATTAATTTCTGTCTCAAAATCCGTCCTAATAACATTAACAAAAAATATTTTTCAATAAAAAAATGTTTCTTTCGGTAAGTACAAGAAGAAAAATGGGCACATTATGAACAATAATAATCTTGTCTGTTTGATTCATAATTTATTTATGAAAGGTGTGATTTTTTACTTTATATTTAAAAAAGAATCGTTTTTAAATCCAAACAATTGGAGAGATATTGATTTTTTTCAATCATAGTACATTACGCAACAACACGGAGAGAAGTAGGCAGCGTATATACTGCTGCGCTCCGAAGCACTACCGTCTATATACTCGAGCTCTTTTTTCCGTGCACGACGACTGTATCAACCAAAGCAGGAGCTTTCACGATGTACTGCATGGTGTTTCCCCCTGTAATAGTCGATAGTCCGTCCATATCAGGTCATCAGCGGATACAGACGAATTTCGCGATTGCTGCTGATTGATTTACGTTTTCTTCCTTTTTTAATTTATGTTATGTTATTATTATGATGGATAACATCATTAGATATTTATCTGAATGGAATTTATCAGATATTTTATACTTTTTTCATGGTAAGTAGGGTAGTGGTCCGTATTAGTGTGCCTGTCCACATTTGTGTGCCCTATTATTAAAACGTATCCTAGAAGTGAACGAGTAAAAACGTAACACTAAAATATTTTTTTTTATAAAGTATAGTTAATTAAGTTTAAATAGAATTAATTACTTAATTTGTTTTCATTTACTATAACTTTAAAAAAGAACTTTCAAAAATATTGTTCTCGCGTTCGCCAGCTTCCAAATGAACCTGGATAGTTCGAATAAAATTAGTACATATTCTTCACGTGGATTCCTACCTAACCATTGAGCGCGAAATTCAAACACATAAATTGACTCGTTTGAGCCGTACTAATATTCAAATATAATGAAACAATCTTGAACATGCTATTAAATTCAATAGTGGATAAGTTAGCAAATAACAAAAACATTTGTAATATGTGAATTATCATTATCATTTATTATTACCAGTTTAAAGACAAATATAACATCAAATCGTTGAAATTGAATGGAGTATTTCGATTTCACATCGCAAACTCGACCTTGATCCGGTAAACATAATCGGCAAGAACCCGCATGCCGCTCGCCAATAGCAATGATCGCTCGCGGCCGAATAATAATGAGAGATAATCTAGTTGCGCTAATAATTGTCTCTAATTACTAGAGATTCTCGGAATC
Organism: Torymus aiolomorphi; assembly: GCA_036365515.1. Classification (NCBI taxonomy): domain Eukaryota; kingdom Metazoa; phylum Arthropoda; class Insecta; order Hymenoptera; family Torymidae; genus Torymus; species Torymus aiolomorphi. The sequence goes on from CM070874.1 coordinate 96,161,683, forward strand.
TCGCAAAGGTGGCCACCTTGGGTGAGCCTCGCATGAATGCGGAACGCCGTGTCGCACGACTCGCATCTGCAAATGACAAGAAATTCGTCGAACAGCGCCACAATGGCCGAGCTGTACGAATTCTTGTTGCGATAGCGGACCCGTCGGTCGGCTTCATCGCACGAATTGCATGGAAGGGGCTGAAGATTCTCGGAACCTTGCCCGAATGGCCGTGTCGCACGAGCCTGCGCATGAATGCGGAACGCCGTGTCGCACGACTCGCATCTGCAAATGACAAGAAATTCGTCGAACAGCGCCACAATGGCCGAGCTGTACGAATTCTTGTTGCGATAGCGGACCCGTCGGTCGGCTTCATCGCACGAATTGCATGGAAGGGGCTGAAGATTCTCGGAACCTTGCCCGAATGGCCGTGTCGCACGAGCCTGCGCATAATTCGCTTCGCCCGCTTCGACGAGCGTGTTATGAGTGTCGTCGCGCATCCCGCGAACGCCTCTCAACCTGGTCATACTTCACGCCTTCGAGTCGGATATTTACCTGGCAACTGTAGATGGTGCACTTCTAGGGGCCGCTGCCGTGTTTCTTAACACCTCGTCTGAGGCGAAGGCGAGAAGAGCGATGCAGACTGTTGCGGAGCCTTAACACCTCGTCTGAGGCGAAGGCGAGAAGAGCGATGCAGACTGTTGCGGAACCGTCTTCTTTTCACCTCCGTTTCAATCCTCCCCTTGGAGAGCGAGACAAACGAGCTGATGCGGGGACGACCGATCCAACGCAAGAAAAAGCTCTTCCTCTTTCTACTTCTTCCAGTGGTGTGCTTGTGAGAGCGCGCGCAGAGACTAGCGAGGAAGGAAAAACGCGCCAGCTCTTGCCCCTCCTTCGTCGTCGAATTCTACCAGAGAGAGCGCGCCGCTGATTGGGCCGCCAAAACTCACGCTCGCCAGTCCGCAGTGCCCGTCCAAAGGTGCACGATCGAACATCGCGCATGCGCGCCCTACGAACGCCGAACCTACTCCCACCGAATACGTCTTTACGCTCCAACGTCCTCCCCCCGTTGCGAGAGAGCACGAGCAAGGAATCGCACAGGTGTTAATGCTTGCTACGTTATGAACATCTTATGAACTAACGCGGGCCTTAAATCTAACGAATAGCTTAAACACTAATACGAAAAGTTTACAATAAATTAACGCAATCCCTTACCCTTGACATGAACGTCGCGCGCAAACGCCTCGCCTAGTAACGATATGCCCCTGGGCACCGAGTAACTTATTGAAGCGCCAATGAATCACGAATAACTGACCCGTGTCGCAACTGTCCAACTCATCATGCGTCACCTGACTCGGTGAGATGTGGAATCGGACACAAACGTGTGACGTTACGAATGTATTCTCCTTGCGCGGTTCTGACCTTTGCGACTCGCACTATGCCGTCACTACCTGGATACATTTCGAGCACTACCCCCAAAGGCCATCGACCGCATTGGTGGTCCTTTTCGATGACCACTACTATTGAGCCATTCGACAATTTTCCCTTTCCCTCTACCCACTTTTGACGTTTCTATAACTCGCTCAAATACTCTAGGTGCCAACTCTTCCAGAAATCTTGCGCTGTCTTCGTGATGTAGCGCCAAATTGAGAGTCTGTTGCGTGGTATGGTAGTATAATCCGGTTGAGGTAACAAAGTAAGTGGACGACCTACGAGAAAATGAGCTGGAGTAAGAGCCGCAGGGTCATTTGGGTCGGCGGAGGTAAGCCCGATCGGACGCGAGTTTAGAATGGCTTCAATTTCCGTGGCTAGGGTGGTAAACACTTCGAATGTGAGCGACGTGTTTCCTATCACCCTATAAAAATGGTGCTTGAACGACTTTACCGCCGCTTCCCAAATTCCCCCGAAATGCGGCGATAACGGTGGGTTGAATTGCCACTCTATGTTGAGGCGAGAGGCATACATGGACACGGATGTTTTGAATAAGTCGCTGTTATGCAGAGCGAATATTTCGCGTAACTGACTAGCGGCGCCGATGAAGTTTGTCCCATTGTCCGAATACACGTTTGACGGTATTCCTCGACGCCCGATGAAACGTCTGAGGGCAGCGAGGAATCGCTCCGTGGACAGATCACTCACGATCTCGATGTGAACCGCCTTAGTGGCCATGCATATAAATATACACCCATAACCCTTTATCGTCACGCGATTCTTATGCTCCCTTTCCTTTAATAATACAGGCCCGAAAAAATCTACGCCAACGTGACCAAATGCAAAATGTTGCTGGACTCGGGACGGCGGTAGATCGGCCATCTTGCTGAACATGGGGCTCGGACGTCGTCGCGTGCATTCCACACATCGGCGCACGATTCTTTTTACCTGGGCCATGCCGTCGGTCAACCAGAATCGATGGCGTATGTTGCATAGCGTTGTCCGTGCCCCGGCATGGAATAAACGTACATGTTCCTCTCGGATAATTGAATCAGTCACGTGGTGATGGGAAGGGAGCAACACGGGATGTTTTTGCGAGTCAGGCACGAGCGCGTTTCGCAATCTTCCTCCTACTCGGAGTATACCATGTTGATCGAGATACGGATCTAAAGATGCTAATCTTCCACTCTTTGCCACCTTTCCGTCGATAATTCGCTTGATCTCGTCGGCGTATTGTTGACCTTGTATTAGCTTCCAGATCCTTTGCTCAGCCTCATCCCTTTCGACTCTATTCAACACCAAAGCCGTTGGTTTGGCACGCATTGAAACGCGCAGGCAATAAGCGGTGACTCGGATCAATCTTGCATATGAAGAGATGGTCTTGAGAAATGAGTCGTCCGCGCTCATGGTCAAACACATCGGCTTGCGTAGCCCAGGCAACTCGGAAAGACGGCTCCTTGGCTTGATAGGCCATTGGGTTTCAGGCTGGTTCAACCATGGGAGTCCGCAGAACCATGTTTTATTTTGAACGAACTCGGTGGGCGTTTGTCCGCGAGAAAGTGGATCAGCGAGGTTTTCCCTACTTCGAACATGTCGCCATTCTATGGAATTTGAGGCCCGTTGGATTTCGGCAACGCGATTCCCCTCAAAGACGTGTAGATCACTCGGCGATTTCTCCAACCAATGCAGGACGATCTCGGAATCTGTCCAAAAAATGATTCTCTCGAAGACGAGGTTCAACGCGTCTGGGGATTCCATAAATAAACGCGTCAACAATACCGCCCCACACAGCTCCAACCGCGGTATGGATACTTGACTCACTGGAGCCACTCGCGATTTAGCGCACGCCAATCGGACAAGTACATGGCCCTTCGCGTCTACTGACCGTAAGTACAGGCATGCGCCGTAGCCGCGCTTACTGGCGTCACAAAAGCCGTGCAATTGCACCCGTTCGTAGTCTGATAATATCAAATGTCGAGGAATAGCTAAGGTCTGAATCAAATGCAACTGCGTAGCGAACATTTGCCATGTTGCATGAAGAGCTTGCGGAACCGATTCATCCCAGGCAATTTTCAGCTTCCAACAATCTTGGATGATTATTTTTAGGGCTAACACCAGCGGACCGAGCAATCCAAGGGGATCAAATATCTTTGCGATCTCCGATAAGATGATGCGCTTCGTGACCTTGCCAGAGAAATCGATATTCTTAACTAAGTACGCCAATTCATCCGTACGCGAAAGCCAGATGATCCCCAGCGTTTTACGGGAGGAGTCAGACCCGACGTCCATTGACGCGAACTCCCTTTGTTCTGAATTATCCATAACATGGTCATGGTTGGACACCCATTTGCGGATATTGAATCCTCCGCTGTGGAGTAGTTTTGTCATTTCATCACGTAGCTCCGTGATCGTCGCAAGCGAGTCTGCCCCCGTGATCCAGTCGTCTACATAAAATTCGCGCGTCAGCGCCAAACTGGCGCGAGGAAATCGAGATTTTTCGTCCTCCGCGAGTTGGTGCAGCGTTCGGATGGCCAAGAACGGAGCCGATGACACTCCGAAGGTTACCGTGTTCAACTGGAATGTCCGCACCCCTCCGTCCTGCCACCAAAGTACCCTTTGGTATTTCCGGTCGCGTGGATCGATTAAAATCTGACGATACATCTGTTCGATATCGGCAGTAAGAACGTATTTATAGAGCCGAAACCGAAGTAGATGCTCAAACAATTTTGGTTGAAGAGTTGGACCGGTTCTCAGCGATTGATTGAGCGATTGACCGGAATCGGATTTTGCCGACGCGTCGAACACTACGCGGACCTTGGTGGTCGAAGTTGTTGCTTTAAAAACGGCGTGGTGCGGCATGTAATACGAGCCCTCCGACGAATCCTCGTCAACAAGAGACATGTGATGTTGATCCAAATAATCTCGAAGTACCGCGGTGTATTCGCACTTTAGAGTGGGATGTGAGTTGAATCTGCGTTGTAACGAGAGCAGCCTGCGGGCTGCTTGAGCTTGTGAATTCCCTAGTCTAGGCGCACCGTCCTTGAAAGGCAGACGCACGACGTACCTGCCGCTGGCTTCCCGCTGAACATTCGTCGTATAATGTTCTTCACATAACAAATCGTCCTTACTTCGCGTATAATTGCCCGCGCAGTCTTCAAGCTCCCAAAACCGAACAAGTTGCTTGTTCAATTCTAACAAATTGCAGAAGGTCGATCGATCAAGTTCGTCTTCTATACCTCCCGCGATCACCCAACCTAACAACGTTTTTTGCAAACGCAGTTCGTGCGTCTTCTGAGAGAGTTCGATCTGTCCTATCGATAAAAGCGATAATGATGTCCCGGAGTCTATCAACAAATCGACCGGACGAGGGATATGGAATTGGGGATCGGCTAGCGGCAGATTGGCCGGGATGTCGATCTTCTCTCGTGGGAATGTGGAATTTGGAGTGAAATCTACAATCTTAGGAACTACCAAGTAATGTAGAACTCGCTGATGATTCGTGACGCGTGACTTGATGGTGAGGGTAACCATCCCCTTGGCCTCTGTCTTCATCCCATTCATCGCGCCTACCGACGTTTTAGTGGATTTGATGGGCAACCGCAACTTCTGGGCTAAATCGACGGTTACGAAATGGTTGGTGGAGCAGGTGTCCAAAAGGGCGCGAGCCTCGACGTGACCCCCATCCGCGTGTCGCACGTGTACAACTGCGCTCATCATGAGTTGTGATTGCGTTAACCGAGACAAGGTGCTGAATACCTCCCTGAATAGTCATGCGGCTTGATGACCGTCGCGTTGAGGGTCGTTACCGAGGACATTCGCAATCACTGGTTTGGGAGCAGTGGCCTTCGAATCATGCAAGAGAGTGTTATGATGTTTATCGCACTTCCTGCAGTGTCCAAAGCCACATTTATCACGATGGCTTCGCAAACAATTTACGCATAATTTGCGAGCCCTAACGACATCCCAGCGCTCTTGCACCGTTAGCGAGCCGAAATTTGGGCATCTGAAGATGGCGTGAGGTCCCTTGCAATGCGAGCAAGGTTGCGCCGCGTTCATGACCAGCGTTCGCGCGCTATCATTCCCCTTTCTAACCTTTGTCTCCCGGAAGGTTACAGCTGCGCGCTTGGTGGCCGCGGGCCCTTGATCGCGAGTCGTATTCGCCTCGAGAGTGCATAGGCGAAATACGGCTTCCCCGACGAATTTGTAAAGCCCTTCCAGTGTGGGCAACTCATCCAACTCTAACGATTCCTCCCACTTTTTCCTAACCTTAAAAGGCAAGGCTCTCTCTAAGATGCAAATAACCATCGCGTCATCTACCTTAACGCCCATTCCCTCAAGCACGTTCAAATCTTGTTTGGCTTCGTCCACCAAGCGCGAGACCTCCTTCGACGAGGCGGTCTGTGCCGGGGCAATGTCTAAGACTGCATTTAAGTGCCTCGTTACAAGGATGCGTTTCCTCTCGTATGTGTCCACTAGCATACTCCACGCCTTCGAGTAGTTTTCTCCTCGAATGTCATAGATATTAATTTTCTTTAAGGCTTCATCTTCTAACGAATTTCTCAAATGAATAAATTTTACAACATCATCGACTAATTGAGTGTTCACAACGCTGAGGAACGCATTCTTGAACGAAAGCCACTCTTCGTAATTGCCGTTAAACGTGGGAACCTTTGCATCAGGAAGTCGCGGCAATCTTCGCCTTTCAACAAATGTAGAATTCGCGAGGGGCTCTCTAAAAGCCACAGTCTCATTGGCAGGCGTTTCCGACTCCTTGAGTTTCGCGACCTTGCTCGCGACCGAATAATAGATCGCGCGAATCTCGTTCCATTCGATGGGGTTCGCATTTTTCTTGTCTAAAACACACAGTGTCTCGTACGCTTCCTCGTACTTGTGGAAGGACGAAGACAAGTCATTGTATCGCGCCGCGATTTCTAATTTGTCGACAACCTCGGACGACATCAATCGTTCCAACTCCGCGGAGAAAATCCTCATCGCGCTTGCCTTAATTGTTACGACCGCGGCAGCCCTGTCCCCCATGGTTGAGTTAAACAACTAAACAACGCAATGACCTCGAGAAGTACAATCTGATGCGCTCGCTCGCTCAAGGTCACCCAGTCGCACGTTTACGCCGCCGAACCCGTCGGGGTTCTCTCGAATTTGTCGCTCGTTAGCGTGACTCGTTTTTCGTGCTTCTCCGCCTTTGCTCTGGCAGTGCAATGGGATGACGATGTTTGCAGACTCGACGACAAGAAGTGAGTTGAGTTCTTGATCCAACAGGAACTGTCGACGTGGCTGAGGTCTCAGACCTCACAGGAGGCACCAAATGTTCTCGCGTTCGCCAGCTTCCAAATGAACCTGGATAGTTCGAATAAAATTAGTACATATTCTTCACGTGGATTCCTACCTAACCATTGAGCGCGAAATTCAAACACATAAATTGACTCGTTTGAGCCGTACTAATATTCAAATATAATGAAACAATCTTGAACATGCTATTAAATTCAATAGTGGATAAGTTAGCAAATAACAAAAACATTTGTAATATGTGAATTATCATTATCATTTATTATTACCAGTTTAAAGACAAATATAACATCAAATCGTTGAAATTGAATGGAGTATTTCGATTTCACATCGCAAACTCGACCTTGATCCGGTAAACATAATCGGCAAGAACCCGCATGCCGCTCGCCAATAGCAATGATCGCTCGCGGCCGAATAATAATGAGAGATAATCTAGTTGCGCTAATAATTGTCTCTAATTACTAGAGATTCTCGGAATCTCGCAAAGGTGGCCACCTTGGGTGAGCCTCGCATGAATGCGGAACGCCGTGTCGCACGACTCGCATCTGCAAATGACAAGAAATTCGTCGAACAGCGCCACAATGGCCGAGCTGTACGAATTCTTGTTGCGATAGCGGACCCGTCGGTCGGCTTCATCGCACGAATTGCATGGAAGGGGCTGAAGATTCTCGGAACCTTGCCCGAATGGCCGTGTCGCACGAGCCTGCGCATAATTCGCTTCGCCCGCTTCGACGAGCGTGTTATGAGTGTCGTCGCGCATCCCGCGAACGCCTCTCAACCTGGTCATACTTCACGCCTTCGAGTCGGATATTTACCTGGCAACTGTAGATGGTGCACTTCTAGGGGCCGCTGCCGTGTTTCTTAACACCTCGTCTGAGGCGAAGGCGAGAAGAGCGATGCAGACTGTTGCGGAGCCTTAACACCTCGTCTGAGGCGAAGGCGAGAAGAGCGATGCAGACTGTTGCGGAGCCTTAACACCTCGTCTGAGGCGAAGGCGAGAAGAGCGATGCAGACTGTTGCGGAGCCGTCTTCTTTTCACCTCCGTTTCAATCCTCCCCTTGGAGAGCGAGACAAACGAGCTGATGCGGGGACGACCGATCCAACGCAAGAAAAAGCTCTTCCTCTTTCTACTTCTTCCAGTGGTGTGCTTGTGAGAGCGCGCGCAGAGACTAGCGAGGAAGGAAAAACGCGCCAGCTCTTGCCCCTCCTTCGTCGTCGATTTCTACCAGAGAGAGCGCGCCGCTGATTGGGCCGCCAAAACTCACGCTCGCCAGTCCGCAGTGCCCGTCCAAAGGTGCACGATCGAACATCGCGCATGCGCGCCCTACGAACGCCGAACCTACTCCCACCGAATACGTCTTTACGCTCCAACAAATATGTTTCACGGTTTGCGGTGTGTCACGGTGTTTCCTTGTCTAAACTTGTTAAGAAATGACATTTTTAAAAGTAACATTAAATGATGTTTCGGAAGGATTTTAATGTGGGATACAATTGATTATATCATAAAATAATATTATGTTATATAATAAACCTTAATATAAAGGTTTTCAATTGATTTTAATATTTAACTAATGGTGTCTACTAATAGGGCAGTCAAAAACGACTTGTCCAGATTTGTGTGTGCACAAATACAATACGAGCATGCTCGTATCGACGCTTGAACAGAAAAGTTAGGTTAGGTTGTCTGCGCACAAACGTTGTTTCATATCGCATTGACGACCTTCAGCAGTTTTTACCGTATTGGAATTAATTAACATTCAATGTAAACAAGGGTTAGAAATTAATTATAAATGCACTACAGTTAACAAAATAATTTTGTTGGCAATGATAATATTATCAAAACACACTAATGTGGGGCACACAAACGTGTACATCCACATTAATACGGGGCACACAAAAATGTACTTTGTTGTCTGCTAGGGCACACAAATGCGTACAAATTTTTTTTTTTTTTATATTGCTTGTAACTTTCGTAAATATTAATATTTTTCTATAAAAAAAATTGTTTCGTGTAGATTATTACTTTTATTATTTATATAAACCATCCGGAATCTCTGATACAGCTTAAATAGTCTATTATTATGCGACAAAACTGAAGAGTTTCTTAAACCCACACTAATACGGACATCTACCCTATACAATCTAAAGCGTACTATTCAAACTATTTTTTGATTGTGATTTATTATGTATGCCATTTTTCTTTTAAATTGAATTATGTATATTAAATAGTTGAGGACGATCTTTGGAGGCAAAATGGAATGATCTTATTTCTTTTTTGGCAACGTTTCGTTGGCTTAGTACGCCAACCTCATCAGACCTTTATTCAAAACACAGAAATAAATTAACATATAAAACTTTTTTTTAAAGACAATTAAACAACAAAGTATAAATACAAAAATCAAAATTACCGAAATTATAACCGTATATATCCTACCTCGATCAGATGTTATTCTCGACTCTGTATTTATATACGCTGGACGATGTTTTCATAAAGAGTTATACAGCATCAAGTTCGTTAATAATAGGAAAATACATTGTACTTAGTCTTTGGATATCTTCCTTTTTATTAATACTATTTTGATTGCTTTTTATATAGATCATTTCCGAAATCAGTCTTTTTTTGTAATTGCTTTCAAAATCTAAGATGAATGTATTTTCCCAATCGAACTCATGTTTGTTTTCTAATCGATGTGTACTGACAACAGACTCTTTATTTTTGTTTATTTTATGTTCATTAATGCGTGTGTGTAACGATCTTTTAGTTTCTCCTATGTATGTAGCAGAGCAATAATTAGGCAATCAAATTTGTACACCACATTAGTACGATCCCATTTTTTGGTTATGTCTTTGCCTAACCGAATGATCGAAGACAAACTTTTATTCAATAATGGGATTGTACAAATATTATAAGATTTTAATATATTAGATAGACTATTAAAATCTTTGTTAAACGGTAAAGACAATTTTGGTAATTTTTCATAGCAATTTTGGTGCGTATTATATGTATAACCATACTTAAGTTTTTTAAATCTAATTTCGATATGTTTTTCTATAAACCACATAGGATAATCATTGTTACGTAAAATCTTCTTTATGAGTTTTATATTGTCTAAGTGAAAATTAGAATCTGAGAGTAAAAACGCCCTATCAACTAGGTTAAAAATAATATTCTTTTTTTGCTGTGTTGGATGATTTGAAAAATAATTGATTACACGTCCCGATGATGTCGGTTTTTGGTACCAATTTGTCAAAATTTTATTATCAGTTCTAATTAATGTCATATCTAAAAAATTAATTTTTTTATTCTCTTCTAGTTCATGAGTAAATTTTAAATTTATGTCATAAGCATTAAAAACTTTAATCACTGTGTCAATGTGTTGTTTTTTAACACAAATAAGCGTGTCGTCAACATATCTGTAATAAAAAATAGGGATACAGTCATATAATGTAGTTCTAATTCTCGTAAGCAATTCTTTTCCAAATCATCCATTACAATGTCCGCAAATAATGGTGAAATCGGTGAACCCATCGGGGTTCCATAAATTTGTTGATAGGCTTGACCATTAAAAGTAAAAACGTATTATTAAACAGAAAAGCGGTGCATTCTTTTAATTCATCAAGCGGAATCTTACAGTGATTATGGATGGAAACCGCTCTTCTATCTAAACTATTATCCAACACTAATTCGCACGAGATGTTTGTAAATAACGACGTTACGTCTAATGACAGTAAGGTGTATTCATCCGTTATTATTATATTTTTTAATTTTTCTTTCAATTCAAAACTGTTATTAATATGTGAAATAGGCTTATGTATCGCATTCTTAAGTTCTTGATATACTATTTTTGCTAAGAAATACGTGGGGCTATTAAGGTAGTTCTTCTCGGACTCCCTAGTCAAAGCAGTGCTAAATGTAGAAGTTACCTAAAATTTAAAAAAACCATAGTTGTAATGTGATTTATTTATTTAAAATGATAGATAGTCCATGTATTATAAATAAAGCGTATTTAACATGACTAAAATAACTTTTTTCACAAAATAACGATTTTCTAGAAACTAGATATCGTCACTACAAACAATTGTTGATAAATCACTGGAATCTTTTGTATTTTTCAACCGATTTTAGTTTTCAAGGTCTCAATTTGCTCCTTAAGAAATTTCATGGGGACTTGCCGAAGGAAAAATTAAAAATTATTCAAAACTCAGAAAGTTATAGATACTTGTTCATAAATTCATGTACGTCGTTAAAACAAAATATTCTTTTAATTGGTCATAACTTTCTGAGTTTTGAATAATTTTTAATTTTATAGCACTGTGTGACCTAAATCCGCACTTAAGTCACGGCTAGCTGTGACTTAAGTAGCCCATTATTACACTGTGAAATAATGAATTTACTTAAGTCACAGGTAGGTAATTAACGCCAATTATCTACCAAAACTATTAAAAAATAGGATTTTACATATAAGAATGAACAGGAAAAGAAGTAAAACTTCGTTAATAGTTGACAAACCACAAAGAATAAATAAAAATGATGATAATAAGGCTTGTCTATATTATAGGTTAGTTTCATCTGCTATGGGATAGCAGACCGCGCGCTTTTTAAATATTCAATATTAAACTGTATGGATTTTAGTTTTAAAAGTCTTTCTCTTTAATGATATAACGTATACAAATCTTTCACTTTCATAAACTTCAACTTATTGTTAAAGATACAAACCAAATTGCCAAGAATCTAGTTTTATGATTTTTTTATGTATATATTCAATATTCTAGATTCAATAATAACCATATTCTATATCAGGTATTCTATTATTTAAATAACGTTTTATTAATTTTTTTCAGGGCGGGGGGGCTGCGCCCCCCCCCCCCTTCCGCCCCACACTTCTCCCACCCCACTTCCAAGTTCCAACTATCATTATAAATAAGCACAAATAAATAAAATAAGAATATGGCGGATTTATGTCACACGAGCTATAAAATAGTATACGATACTCGTGACTTAAGTGGCTCATTATTACACGGCGTTTAGCGCCCTCGCTGCGCTCGGGCGCTAACCTCACGCCGTGCAATAATGGGCCACTTAAGTCACACGTATATCGTAATATACTTTTTTCTTCGGCAAGTCCCCATGAAATTTCTTAAGGAGCAAAATGAGACCTTGAAAACTAAAATTGGTTGAGAAACAAAAAAGATCCCAGTGATTTATCAATAATTATTTGTAGTGACAATATCTAGTTTCTAGAATATCGCCATTTTGTGAAAAAAGTTATTTTAGTCATGTTATAAATACACTTTATTTATCATACATTGACTATCTTTATCATTTTAAATAAATAAATCACATTACACTATGGTTTTTTAAAATTTTAGGTAATTTCTACATTTAGCACTGCTTTGACTAGGGAGTCCAAGGAGAACCACCTTAACTAATGAAACAATAGGACGTAACGGTACATCAATTTTATGAATCTTTGGTAATCCATAACATTTCGCCAGTGTCGTATCAGATTGAGTTAAACTATTTTTATGAAAATGTTTGTACAAAAAGCCATTATTATTTAAATAATTTAACATACTATATGTTCCATCTTTTAAACGTTTCAGTGGATTTTTACTTATTTTTTTATATGTTTTTTCATCCGATAATAGATTCACCATCTTTTCGTTATAGATGGATTTTTCTAAACAAACCGTTACTTTGCCTTTATCTGCTTTTGTAAAGAAAATATCATTATGCGTTTTTAAAAAGTTTTTGGTTATTTTTAGTTTTTCTCATAAAGCTCTGTCTGTATATGGTATATGTATATCAGTATTAACAGCCTTTTTTTAATGATCTTGTGACTTTTTTCCGTATTTCATTTTTCTCGTCATTGTTAATATGTACTGAATTGAGACAGTTTCAACATTTTTTATTGTATTAACTATATCGTTATTAGAAATTTTTGAAATATGGCTAACCTCACGCCGTGCAATAATGGGCCACTTAAGTCACACGTATATCGTAATATACTTTTTTCTTCGGCAAGTCCCCATGAAATTTCTTAAGGAGCAAAATGAGACCTTGAAAACTAAAATTGGTTGAGAAACAAAAAAGATCCCAGTGATTTATCAATAATTATTTGTAGTGACAATATCTAGTTTCTAGAATATCGCCATTTTGTGAAAAAAGTTATTTTAGTCATGTTATAAATACACTTTATTTATCATACATTGACTATCTTTATCATTTTAAATAAATAAATCACATTACACTATGGTTTTTTAAAATTTTAGGTAATTTCTACATTTAGCACTGCTTTGACTAGGGAGTCCAAGGAGAACCACCTTAACTAATGAAACAATAGGACGTAACGGTACATCAATTTTATGAATCTTTGGTAATCCATAACATTTCGCCAGTGTCGTATCAGATTGAGTTAAACTATTTTTATGAAAATGTTTGTACAAAAAGCCATTATTATTTAAATAATTTAACATACTATATGTTCCATCTTTTAAACGTTTCAGTGGATTTTTACTTATTTTTTTATATGTTTTTTCATCCGATAATAGATTCACCATCTTTTCGTTATAGATGGATTTTTCTAAACAAACCGTTACTTTGCCTTTATCTGCTTTTGTAAAGAAAATATCATTATGCGTTTTTAAAAAGTTTTTGGTTATTTTTAGTTTTTCTCATAAAGCTCTGTCTGTATATGGTATATGTATATCAGTATTAACAGCCTTTTTTTAATGATCTTGTGACTTTTTTCCGTATTTCATTTTTCTCGTCATTGTTAATATGTACTGAATTGAGACAGTTTCAACATTTTTTATTGTATTAACTATATCGTTATTAGAAATTTTTGAAATATGGCTAAAATTTGAACCCCGTGTAACAATATCAATAACTTCCATATAAAACTTTTTAAAAAAAAGTTTTATATGTTAATTTATTTCTGTGTTTTGAATAAAGGCCTGATGAGGTTGGCGTACTAAGCCAACGAAACGTTGCCAAAAAAGAAATAAGATCATTTCATTTTCCCTCTAAAGATCGTCCTCAACTATTTAATACAAAAATGGATGGCATTATACCTTCAACATTGAATTATGTATAATTTCATTTTGTATGTAGTTAAAAAAATAGATGATACACAATTTCGAAATCTTAGTGAAGAAGAAATTGATAATATTTTACCCGATGCATGTGAGAAGAAAAATCTTTTCAAATATTTTTACAAAAGCTACAAGATGTATGCTAATAACTGGCAAATGAATGGTGATAAACAAATTGATAATGATTATTGTAACAGTAATGATTGTAATATAACCTATCAAAAGTTAAATAACTTAGAGAATGATAAAGTATTTGAGAAGAGTGTGAGCGTTGCATGCAATGTCGATAAGACAATCGGTGTTGGTAAGCCCTAATAATAAAGAGGAAAATGTCCTTATTGATTTAAAATTAGCTAGTACTTCTGACAATAGTGAAAAGGTTGTCAGCTTTGATAAGTATTATCAATTTTATTCTCAAAGTAATTATCAACCATTTACTTAGTTTTTTAATCATTTTTCGGTTATAATTAATAACAATTATCATTTTTAAGTTATTGTAGTTCAGAGAAATAAAGAACTTTACAAGCTTCTAAATAATCCTCAAGATTTCCTAGGAAATGTAATTTTAGTAAAGTACGCTAAAGATAAGAGTCTTGTTAGTTTAAGAACAGAATTGAGCAAAATAATAATTAAACATGAAATGGCACTATCAAAAACTGCAACAACACCTTTTACGTAAGATAGCTTTTAGTTTTTTATTTTATATTGTCTCATGCATATTGTATTTTATAATAGAAAGATATATAAAAAGCTAAAAAACAATTTTTATATTATAGTAATGTATAAATGTATAAAATATATGTACATAATATTAATGCATGAAATTTGTATCAGTGTTTTACTTGTTGCATGGAGTTTTAGTATTAAACACTTTTTTGGTTTTATTTATTATTCGTTTATCAAATTGATAATATTTGACGCAGAAAATAATGTATGGTTCTAATAAAAAAATTGATAATAAATAAATTCATTTATATTGTAATATAATTAGTACTCGATTTCAAGAATTAGCTGAATCAATAGAGGAACTTTTTAAAAGGGAAAAGACTAATTTGTGTTAAGAACAAGCTTATTTAATTAATAAAAAAAATATAGAATTGTAGTGGTGCCTTATATTAGGAATATTTAAGGCTGGAAGGCATACTACGTAATAGTTCTCTAATTACAGTGATTCACAGAGCTTCAAAACCTAAAAGGACTGGTGGTTAGTAATATAATATAGTACATTTCGATACTAGTGCGAGAGAGATGATTCTCGTAATGAGTGTGTTTGTCGCCCGAGCGAAGCTCGATAGGGTGACAATTACACGAGTCAAGAATCATCTCTCGCACGTGTATAGAACAATATTTTTCAAAACGATGGACGGAAAGTCCGAGTTTGCACACGCTTGCGCAAATCATCTCTCTCGCACTAGTATTGAAAAGTACTATGTCGCAACATAGATTAAGAAATTAGAATAATTGATAAATGTTTGTACTTGAATTTTTAATTTCGAAAGAAATTGATTTATCTACATTAGTTTCTGGGATATAAGATGAAATTGATGAAAGTAAAGTTATCCAAACATGGAAAGATTCCTATAGTTACAGACATAAAACTGTAAATGTGAAAGGACTATGCTTAATTGATAAATATTCAATCTTGAAGTACAACATCGCAACAAAACTGGTAACTATAATTATAATATTTTTATTAATTGCTAAATTGGTCGTTTATCATTCAAACTGTATTTAAAGTATTGTTTTTTAATATTATAAAAATCACATTTAACTCAATGTATAATTAAAATAAATGAAATAATATTCTAAGTAAACTTTTTTATTCAAATGTTTCATACAATTTTTTTAGATACCCTTGGAATTTGAACTTATATTTAATATTGAAAATCAATTAGATGATCAAGTAATTCACACGTCAAACCAATTACTTTTAAAGTGACCCATTATTTCCAAAAAAATAATCGCTATAGCTAAAAGTAAAATGAATTCAACGATAATTGATGCAAAAGAAGTTTTGACAGACGAGTGGAGAGAAACTGATTACTCGGATTTAACTGATATTCTGAAAAATAACGCTGTGTTAGATAATGATGGTGAATAATTTTATAGTTATTATTTGTATTATTATTATTATCGTTAATATTATAATTATTGTTATTATATATTTTATTATTATTAGTATCACTATTATTATCATAACTACTAATATTATTATTTTAATTGTAGCTCACAAAAGTGCTCTAGCGTTTTTAATTTTACCACAACTTATTAAAAATGTTTTTAAAGCTAAAGTTAATCAGTGGAGGCCAAAACAGTCAGATATTGCTGGTTCGCTCATTCAACACGTGAAGGTAGCATAAGTTTATTTCTAAATTGTTTTAATATTTTCAGATCCTCTTCTACAAAAATTTGATCAAATTTTTATTTTATTACATTGAGTTTCTTAGTAAATTGTCAAATTATAAAATTTTCATTACCACTGTTAAGAAAAGAGAATCTAAATGCATGTTTCAGGATGGACAATTTTGAATGCAAAGCCCACATAGCATGAAAGCTTCCAGCGGAAAGTTTCGAGAAAGCTTCCAGTAGAAGATTGCTGCAATCTTTCAGGAAGCAAAAGGAAGCATTCAATAAAATTACATTGGCAATATTTCAAGAAAGCTTCCCGAGAGTTTTACGGAAGAAAACATAAAAGATTCAAATTAACTGGCTTTGGAATATAATTTGAAAGCTTTAGGGAAGATTGCAGGAATCTCACGAGAAATATTACAAAAATCAATGCTGGAATCTTTCATAGAAGATTCCACGAAAGATTACAAAAAGCTCTTTGCAAGTTATAATTGTTTCTTTACATAACAAGCTTACGGAAAGCTTTCAAAATACCTTCCAACATCCTTCGCGTAAGATATTCCATTGAAACTTGGCGTAACCTTGCCAGCAAGATTGTGGAAAGCATTCAACAAAGATTTTTGATTTATTGCAGAATACCTTTACGAAAGTCATAACGAAAGCTTGTAGGAGTATTCCAAATCAATGCTTCAAGAAAGCTTCCTGAGTGATTCACGAAAGAATAGAAAAAAAAGATTCCAAATACTCGAATATGAAATATAATATGAAAGCTTTAGGGAAGATTGCAGGAATCTCACGAGGAATATTACAAAAATCAATGCTGGAATCTTTCATAGAAGCTTCACGAAAGATTACAAAAAGCTCATTGAAAGTTATAATTGTTTCTTTACATAACAAGCTTACGGAAAGCTTCCAAAATACCTTCCAACATCCTTCGCGTAAGATATTCCATTGAAACTTGGCGTAACCTTGCCAGCAAGATTGTGGAAAGCATTCAACAAAGATTTTTGATTTATTGCAGAATACCTTTACGAAAGTCATAACGAAAGCTTGTAGGAGTATTCCAAATCAATGTTTCAAGAAAGCTTCCTGAGAGATTCACGAAAGAATCGAAAAAAAGTTTCAATTACTCGAATATGAAATATAATATGAAAGCTTTAGGGAAGATTGCAGGAATCTCACGAGGAATATTACAAAAATCGAATATGAAGTTTAATATCAAAGCTTTAGGGAAGATTCTAGGAATCTCATGAGTAATGTTGTAATAATCAATGCTGGAATCTTTCACAGAAATTTCACGAAAGATTACATAAAGCTCTTTGAAAGTTATAATTGTTTCTTTACATAACAAGCTTACGGAAAGCTTGGAAAATACCTTCCAACATTCTTCCCGTGATATATTCAATTAAAGCTTAGCGTAACCTTTTCAGCAAGATCGTGGAATGCATTCAAAAAAGATTTTTGATGTATGACAGAATTCCTTTGCGAATGTCATAACGAAAGTTTGTTGGAGTATTCCAAATCAATGTTTTAAGAAAGCTTCCTGACAGATTCGCGAAAGAATAGAAAAAAAGATTCGAATTACTCGAATGTGAAATATAATATGAAACCTTTAAGAAAGATTGTAGGAATCTCATGAGTAATATCAAAATAATCATCGTATTGACACCTTTTTTCTTACACCGTCATTTTTTATTATTTTTGGAGTGGCGTATAGAGACTCATGAAGAGCTTTCATCATAAATATTATTTTTGGATTACAATTTTTGCGATATTCATAAAGTTGAGTCGGAGATCGTCCTTAAGGAGATGTGGGATACCGACATCATATTCCAACAAGTATACTTTATCAAAATATTAATACGATGGCTTTAAAGAAATTCTTTGTATAGTATTTACATATACGGAGGGCGTGTAAAATTGAGTTTTTCCAAAACACTGTTCAGAAATTTTTTAATTAAAAAATCGTTGTAATATTGAGAAGTAGGAATCTGCATTTTTATCATATTGATTCAATTTTTCAACGAGTATATTTCATGATAGTACTAATAAAATCGTTAAAAAAATTCTGAATACTTTTTGTATTTACATATAGGTAGGACGTGTGTTTTTCCAAATAAATGTTTAAAAGTTAATTTATTAAATAATAAAATTGGGTGGATTTTGGACTAGAGAAGGTCGACTTTGCAAGTCGAAGACTTAATAAGCTATAATAAAAAAAAACTAGGAGGGCCGAGCCCTCCTGCATGTCTCGCTGCGCTCGACACGCCACCCCCCCCCCGCCCTCACACACACCTGCTCCTCGCTTCACTCGTCGCCCGCCCCCTCCCTATGTAAAAACTTCGTTTTTACATAATAGGCACGACCGCAATGCTCAGGAGAACCTTATACTTTCATTATTGCAAAAGTTGTAATACTTTATTTATCGTTTTTATCATTAAAATAAACATAAATATATATCTACAGTAAAATTTAAATAAAAATTGTCCATTTAGTATTACGCATTTATTTCTTCTTTTTTGTAGAAGGTTTGCGTTTTAATTCTACGTGTATAAGTATATTTAGATAACTTTTTAAATATGATGTATATAAATTTAATAAGTACTATAATTGATATGATATAAAATGCACATAGATATATTGAACATAAGTATCATGATGGCAGGTATATTTAAAATTAAAAACATGGTTATCAAAATTTTTATCGAATTCATTTTTATGATTTATTATTTTTATTTATGAAAATGTTAAATAGAAAAAAAAAACGTTTTGTTTCAATATAATCCACAACTTTTGTGTTTGAAATTTTTGCGTATAGTCAAATTCTGTTGAATTATATGAGAAAAACTATTGTTTCATTACTCTTAATAAAAAAATATAGAGTTAAATGTTATTCAGTTCTATAACAAAAGGTGGGGACTATTCGCCTTGTTAAGACCAGCGTCAGCGCCCCTCGTGGCCAAAATTCGAACTGCTTATTAAAGGATAAACACAGCTGATTAGCATGAGCGGTATACGAACCAAAGATTATTTAATTAAAAAATAAAATAAGTAGTGATCCGATGAACGTCTTAAAATCATTTATTGATTTGTCTGATATTATCAGATATATTGGCAATGGAACAAGGCCTTATGTGGAATATTGCCAATATATCTGATAATATCAGACAAATCAATAAATGATTTTAAGACGTTCATCGGATCACTACTTATTTTATTTTTTAATTAAATAATCTTTGGTTCGTATACCGCTCATGCTAATCAGCTGTGTTTATCCTTTAACAATCAGTTCGAATTTTGGCCGCGAGGGGCGCTGACGCTGGTCTTAACAAGGCGAATATCTATTGTTACGACCCGAGTCGGGGTCTTTTAGCAGAAAGGCGCTTCTGCAATGGTCGCCAAGTTGACCAATCGGAACGTGGAATTCGTTGCTCAATTAAGTGCTAAAGCGCATGGAGTTGCAGGAAAATTAGAATAAAACTCAAACTCGAGAAGTAAACTTAACTTGGAGTTTATTGAATTAATTAACTTCTTGGATTTAATATTTTTTGAAGCTGCGTTTCTTATTTTCAAAGCGATATTTTAGTAGAGAAATAATCAATCCAACTGCATTGAAAGCTAATGAATAATATTAGTTGAAATTTCAATTAATTACTCAGTTTAATTTAAAATTAAAATTTCAATCGTTATTTAAACCCCAGTTTAATTAATAACTAAAAATTCAATCGTTAACTATACCTGCGTTCAATTCAGAATTAAAATTTCAATCATTAATTAAACGAGCGTCTAATTAAGAATTAAAGTTTGAATCGTTTATTAAACCAGTATTTAATTAAGTTTCTTCGGACCTGATTCTGCAGTAAAAGCGTAGTCCTAAATTCAATTATTTAAGATACGAAAACGGTGAAACAAATCTCTAAAAGTAGACAGTAAAAGCTAAAATTTAAGACCTGATTCATTACAAAATTTTGATTTTTCAGGAAGTTACAATCAATCAAAGATAACGTAAGAAAATATTTAAAATGTATGTTTAGTTTAACTGATTAAATGGATTGCATTTTTAGCTTTTTTTTTTACTCGACGATCGTGACACATAGACGTAAATTCGTGTTTTCGGCCGTGATTCTTTACAAGGACTTTACAATTACTGCTCGGGGATATCGCATTTGACTTCAAAATCCATTAAACGATTAAAATGAATTCTTAATTAAACGCTGCCTTAATTAACGATTGAAATTTTAATTATTAATTAACCGATATGAACTTAATTAACGGCTTATTTAACAATTGAAATTTTTATTATTAATTAAACCCGGGGTTTTATTAATGATTGAAATTTCAATTTTGAATTAATAATGGTATAATTTACAACCCCGGGCATTATATTATCTCGATCAGAATATTAGATTAGTCCAATTACATTTTTCTTTTTTATTTCTGCTTTAAAGTATTTGACTATCTTTAGTTGCTCTGTTTATCTGTCTTTTCACAAATCAGATTTTAAATGTAAAAAGATTTTTATATAAAATAAATGATAAATTTCATTAACATTTTACATTGAGCAGAATGATTTTAAAAATAATTCATTGGTTGTTTGGCCAAAGGAACTTATTGTATTGCATTTATCAATTACAATAAGTCCATTTGTTTTCGGGGGGCACCAACGGGAAGGCAACCAATACCACCCCCCATCTGAAAATAAAATTATCTGAAAATGATAATACCTTATTAGCTACAGGAATGCTAAATTATTTTTTATTTTCTTATAATATTCTATTTTACCTTGATAATATTATTTTCTAATCAATTTTATAGTATAATATACCTGAAAAGTATCCTGAAAAGGATAACAATTATATTATTTACAAACTTTATACATTATAATTACAAAACAATACGGAAAATTGAGTCGCAAAATATTAATAATTTAGAACAGGATCAACGTATTTACATCAGAACATATATTACAATGTTATTATTATTATTATTAAAAAACGGGAACTCAGTTACTATCATTAGAAAAAGCACGCTCTAGATTTAATAATTAAAAAATTCACGTAAAATATTTTTTAAACAAGTGAAGTTATAAGTTTTAGCAATTTTTTTCCAATAATTTACAAAAAATGTTACTACCAAATTTATACATTTTGAACAATCTTCAGCTTTCTACATTTTGTCGCAATCGGTCTTTTAGGCGCAGTTTTCCTATTATTGTTACGTTCCCTAGTTTTCGCATAAATTTTAACTAACAAAAGAAATTTAAGCATTTGTACTCTGTGCTCATAACAGACATTCTCTTGATCAAACCAATCAGGGAACTGTTTACGAGTATACGCTTCTACGTTTTCAGCTAACTTAAGTAAAAGATCATGCTCATGCCAAAATTTTAAATAAATTTTGTCAAAGGCTTCTAATTGACAATTAACTACTTTTGCAAACTGTTCCGTTGGTCTGACTAAGAACATTACTGATGGAACTTCTGGATCAGAATGAGGGTACTCTCTCAAGTTGATGTATGTTTCATTACTGGTTCCAGATTCTGATGCATCTTTCATTAAATCTTTTTCGCATGTCAGACAATGATTTTTTCTAATGATTTACGCGCCACGTAACCAGAAAAGTATGTTATAGCGTTTTGTTCATAACTAAATTTAGTGTCCATATCTGACATGTTAGAAGACTGTAACTCTAGATGGAAATCCAGTAAATCGTCTGCAGCATCTGTAATTTCTTGGAGCTCTTGCATTTCCTTGGAATTATATTCAGGTAGTGCAACTAACTCTGTGGTCTCTTTTTCAACGTCATTTTGAGGAAGTAACGAATGGCTCTCTTCGCAACTTGTGTTACCTTTTTTACTCGTATGAATAAAATCGGTTGACATTATGTGCCTAAGAGTCAAACGATACGTCCTACAGGTAGGATTCGGATTGAATCCACCTCTGCCACGCAACTTGGAGTGAGCATGTTCCACAGAATCTTGGTTGCACAGACCTGTTGCTAATTCAAAGTCGGAGAATGAAGATTTTATTTCCAAATACAGACTTACTAAAGCACGAGCAGTCAGAGGTAACCCCAAAAAACAAGGTGGCTTGTTGTCGTTCCCTTTTTTCTTTACATTCCATTTCTCTGACCACTCGATAAAACTTTCAAGTCGCTGCTGGATTTCTGGATTTCTGTCAGATAATGGTCGCTTCAATGCATGGCGATTTTTCAAACTATATACATTACATGCATCGATGACAGCATCCATTGTTTCAACGAAATTGGCTGAATTTTGCCATGTATTCGAAGACAACCCTGATAAAACATCTTCGCCGGCTAATTTAATTGCACAGGCCATGCGACGGCTTAACAGTTGAAAAGCAAGCTTTACTTTCATAGCATCAAAACTATTAGGATTAAAGTGATTTTCTGATAAAAAGCCTAATAAATTTGGTGTACCATGAGAGCGGTCAAGCTCCCAGGTTTGCTTTAAATCGGTAAAAGAAATAATTTTTTCATTATCGACATAAATGTAATCGTGGGCTCTTAGCTGTGCTATCAATCTCTTAATAAGGTGTGGCCAATCAAAAGTTGCAAAAATCTTAACAGAATCTAAAATAAAATAAGGCTTTTCTGGACATACATCCAATAATTTAAATAACTTTTGATTGTTGCTACCTTGGTCACATACAATCACACGTATATCTGCTCCTATTTTTCGAAGTTCTGTTACGATTTGGGGAACAATCTCAAAGAGCTCTTCTGCACTGGCGCCATTTTCGTTAAACCCGAAACATACTATTTGACGCCATGAATTTTTTGCATTTATGCTGTCAATATAAAATAGCAACGCGTGTTTCGCGACTTTACAATCTCTGCGATCTTTTCCCATATCGACCAGACCTTCAATTACATCATATTTCTTAGAATATTCTTCCGCTGCTCTGATGGACATTTCATCAAATTTCAACGCACACAGTCGCTCTTGTGGCGGAATCAGCATCAAATATTCTCCTATCTTCTTCAAAATTGCGTCATTGATCCCTGGGACGATTTCACATTCTGCCATCCACGATCTAACCGTTGATTCAGCTGGCAAAACTAACCCTCCCGCCCTTAATCGAGAATAGCAAGCTGCTGAATGAAAATAAATTTGTTTTGCCAAGTCTTTCTCTTCGGTTGTGTATGGCGTGTTGGGCTTTTGCAATTGTAATTTCATCATCGTCTTAGCCATATCATGGATGTTTTTTTCTTTTAAAAGATCATTAATATCAGAAAATTTTTTGGACACTTTTTGATGTAAACGTCTAGTCAAACGACTGTTTTTATTTTTCTCAGTTTTGAGGGATCTCTGTAACTGCTTAACCTTTGATTCTGCAGCTAATAATTTACTTTTTAATTTACAAATATAAACTTTACTACGAACCATTGTATCAACAACGCGTTTTCTCAATGGTGAAGCAATTGGAGCAGAGTCCTCAGTTGTGGAGCTAACGTTTACTTTAACAATTTTAACAGGAGATTCGTAATTCAGAAACGACAGGTCATCATCTTTTTCAGAAAAAGAAAAAATTTCTTTACCCGAGGGGTAAGTTACAGGTGGCAATGACCTTTTCAACACACCTACAAAATCAATTTCTTTTTCCGGTTGGGACTTTTCTGTCGTTTCAATAACAATGTCTTGTGCTACCTGTTGTTTTTGTTGTTCTAGTTGTTGATCTTGTTGTTGTTGTTGGTCTTGTTGTTCTGGTTGCTGTTGTTGCTGTCCTTGTTGTTGTTGTTGTTCTTGATGTGGTTGTTGCCTTTGTTGTTCTGGTTGTTGTTGATGTTCGGCTTCTTCTTCACACATCTGCACCTGGGCTTGCAGTTGCGCAGGCAGTTCATTGTCAGCATTTTCAAGTCTTTGCCAATGAAGGGGAACTGTGCCACGCTTTAAACTCGTCGGCCCTAGCACGTCATCCTCGCTGAAGTGGAGGCGACAAAGTCCTGCACGCCTAAGTGAAGCTGGCGTCCAATTCAAAAGTACTTGGTTTCCTGCGAAAATTTAAAATTGATTTAGAGTTTCGTATTATTATTTTTAGTTATTCAACTAATATTAGCAGTAATTTGTTATTTATCTTGAAGTAAATTATTTTATTCGACTATTAATAGCATTTATGGTTATTTTACTACAGCAACTTTGTGGCAAAAAGAAAAAAAGTTCCATAAAAGACATGGTGGGTTTCAATTCAACTAAAATCGAAAAACGCTATTTTTAAATAATGTCTCCACATCGTAACGTGAATATAATTTCATTTAATATATTCAGAAAATTATAAGATTCTATCTTTTCGAAGCTAATTTTATTTCTATAATTTTGTTACAATTAATAAATACATTTTTCATTTTTTGAGACTTCGAAATTAACGTTAAACTTATATTAATGATGTACTCGACGCAGGATTCAATTTTCGACATTTAAAAAACAAAAATTTTTTTTAGCTATTCTTCGTAGTTCTTATGGAAAATCACTCTTTTAATAATAGGTTAAAATAAAAAACAAATAATATCAGGATAACATTTTTTGGTTTATGTATAATATATAAATTTGTAATTTATCGAAATTATTATTTTTTATGTTGGTTGGTTTCGGAGAAAACAATATTTTATAAAAAAAATACATTTTTCGTGCTTAACAGTACTGAGAATAAAATGAATTGATTTGCTTTCAAATGGATTTATATTAATGGAGTTTGTAATGTATTTGTTATACATTCATTTATAAGCTTAAAAAAAAGGAAAAATTGACGAAATGTTCTAATAAAATGATAACAGAAAAATTTATATTCTTTTATTAATAGTTTATTTTTATCAAATATATTGTAAAAATGAACTTTCTTTTATTCTTAGAAAAATATAAGTATAATAAAGTTACATTAACATTTTTGACACTTCATAATATCATTTTATTTAATTTGATCAATTTCTGGGAACAAGATATATCTATTTATTTCAAATTTTTATTATTTTTTAAACCATTTATTAAAAACCTTTATTTATTTTTAAAATTATTTATTTATAACCTTCATTATTATTTTGTCTTGATAAACCAATAAGAAAACCGTTCTTCAATTATATCTTGATTCCGTATAGCTCTTTAAATATTTTTTGAAATAACAAAAAATAATAAGAAATTAAATAAGAAAGGACCCCGCACACAATGTATGGAAAATAATCATTCGGTCAAATTGGATCAAACTTGGGGAAAAGATAGATCTTGAGGTCCTGAACAAAAGTTCTCATCGGCGAAACCCCCAAAATTTGACCGAATGATTTTTTCCCATACATTGTGTGCGGGTCCTTTAATATAATTCTGTTATTATAAAAGTTTTAATTAAAAAGATTTAAGTTTGTTTTGACGTAAATTTTTTATTTCTTTGGACGATGTAATTAATATAATGTATTAATAATTTCAGTTTCATAAAGGTTAATACCACCAATTTAACGTATAGGAAATAATTTTAAAATTTTGTTAATAAAACCATAACTAAAAGTATTTTTTAAATGTAGTATGATTTTTAATTTGGGATAAAAATGAGAAAATAAAAATTTATTTATGTAGGAATATTTGAATGGCGATGTATACATATCATCGGTTGGGAGGAACAAGGTATCAGCTCGAGCAAGCGCTTAAAAAGGATCCTACTCGGGCGAGCGCGTGAAAACGTATCAACTCGGGCGTTCGTGTAAAAAGGTACAAACTCCTTTGAGCGCGTAAAAAGGTAGCAACTCGCGCGGTCGGCTTTTGAATGTTTAGCAAGCTATTGAAGAAGCAAAAAAAAAAAATACAAAAAGCAATTAAAATTAATGAGAAGAAGTTTAATTTTGAATGTAATATATGAAAATGATAAACATGTAAAGTATTACGTGGATTTGGGAAAAAATCGCTCATTTTTTGTCATTCTTTGCACTTTCAAATGCATGTAACTGCACAGAATCGAACGGTTTCAACGATTCTCATCTTAAATTAAACTTCTCCTTTTCTACTTTAATCGTTTTTTTGTGGAATATTTGTTGGCCTCTTTAATAGCTTGCTAAGATATTAAAAAGCGTACCGTGCGAGTTGGTACCTGTTAACGCGCTCGCCTGCGTTGGTACCTTGTTCCACTCAACCGACGATATACAGGTGTTTATTAATATGTTTCAATTAATTAAAAATGTTTAGAAAAAACAACGGCAAGAAGTCTAAATCTACTAGCTTACACAAAATTGAACGCGTAAAAAAATTATTACAATTCATAAAGAAAATCACAAAATTAAAATAAATAAAGCAAAAAGAGTATGCGCTTAATTAAAATTAATTGCTTTAAAAATTATTCATAAAGCACATTTCTTGGATTAAATGGAAGCTATCTGATTAACGAAATTTATAGGTACTAGATTAGTCTTACAAAATAATTATTTACAATACAACTATCTTAAAATGATATTTGTGTTATTTAAGTAAATAGATTTTGTTTTATTTAGTAAATCTTATATAAGTCATATATATATTTATCTAAATGAGATTTATCCAACAAGAAAATAGTACTGCACTAACCTGAATGTTCTATCCACTGTAATTGTTTTTGCCTTTCCTTTTGAGCAGGGAATCGGAACAAATGGTGACCATCACATTTCCTATTGTTGCAATGCAAGTATTGGCATCGATCGTAGACCGTCTCTTGCTTTTTCGCCATAGTCTTAACATTTTCACACACTTTTAAAAAAAGTATCTTAATACCCTACATTATAATAAACACTGCACAAGAGTACGTCCAATAGCTTAGTTCGGATGATAAATACAACAAACGCAATCGATAACCTACAAAAAGTTAACCATTTCGTCGGTAGCTAAAAACTATCACAATATTTAGAAAGTGCACATGAAATTCGCACTAATGACACTTTCATACACTTGATTACTTATCTCACGCACTAGAAATATCGCTATCACTGCACTACTCTGAAGACTAATTTTTCACGCGACACGCATCTGAGCGCCCGGATAAAAACAAACGCAAGCTCTTTAACCCGCCAAACACGTAACAACAAACGCGCGCGCTCATGCCGAGCCGCCGTAGCTCGCGAGCGCGCGCGCGATGGATTTCCAAGAAAGCACAGACCGTTTAAAGTCCAGAAAAAGATGTAGCAAGTTATTTTTTTAGACTGTGCAAAAATGATAACCAAAAATTGTAATAACGGATAAATTATAGAAAATAACATTGTATAAACTCTTGTGACCGTAATAATACTGTCATATGATATTCAAAACATCCCTGCAAAAAATTACGCTAATACGCGTACATCATAATCTGTAAAAGGTTTTTAAAAATTTTTTTATTTAAAAAATAATAAATACATTAAAAGTCTTGAATCGAAAGTTTTTTTTCTGCAATGTAAAATCTTGTCGACTCGCTGTCAACGAAAAAAAGATAGCCAAAAACTTTAAAGCAGAATATTATGGATGGATATAATAATTGGACTAATCTAATATTCTGATCGAGATAATATAATGCCCGGGGTTGTAAATTATACCATTATTAATTCAAAATTGAAATTTCAATCATTAATAAAACCCCGGGTTTAATTAATAATAAAAATTTCAATTGTTAAATAAGCCGTTAATTAAGTTCATATCGGTTAATTAATAATTAAAATTTCAATCGTTAATTAAGGCAGCGTTTAATTAAGAATTCATT
Source organism: Torymus aiolomorphi (assembly GCA_036365515.1). Taxonomy (NCBI): domain Eukaryota; kingdom Metazoa; phylum Arthropoda; class Insecta; order Hymenoptera; family Torymidae; genus Torymus; species Torymus aiolomorphi. The sequence continues at coordinate 96,189,543 of CM070874.1, forward strand.
TTAATCGTTTAATGGATTTTGAAGTCGAATGCGATATCCCCGAGCAGTAATTGTAAAGTCCTTGTAAAGAATCACGGCCGAAAACACGAATTTACGTCTATGTGTCACGATCGTCGAGTAAAAAAAAGCTAAAAATGCAATCCATTTAATCAGTTAAACTAAACATACATTTTAAATATTTTCTTACGTTATCTTTGATTGATTGTAACTTCCTGAAAAATCAAAATTTTGTAATGAATCAGGTCTTAAATTTTAGCTTTTACTGTCTACTTTTAGAGATTGGTTTCACCGTTTTCGTATCTTAAATAATTGAATTTAGGACTACGCTTTTACTGCAGAATCAGGTCCGAAGAAACTTAATTAAATACTGGTTTAATAAACGATTCAAACTTTAATTCTTAATTAGACGCTCGTTTAATTAATGATTGAAATTTTAATTCTGAATTGAACGCAGGTATAGTTAACGATTGAATTTTTAGTTATTAATTAAACTGGGGTTTAAATAACGATTGAAATTTTAATTTTAAATTAAACTGAGTAATTAATTGAAATTTCAACTAATATTATTCATTAGCTTTCAATGCAGCTGGATTGATTATTTCTCTACTAAAATATCGCTTTGAAAATAAGAAACGCAGCTTCAAAAAATATTGAATGGTTCGCACGATATTATTTAAGAGATTATCGGAATTTTCTAAATTTTTTGCAACCATTTGGGAAGTACGAAAATGTCAATATAAGAGATTTTTCAAAAGAATGTTAAAAAGTTTGCCTTCTCTTATATGATTAACGCCATTTAATAACTTTTTACATTTAAATATTTTGAAGAATTTATATGGAAAAGTCAGAAGTCTTGGCGATTACTTATATTTTAAATAGATTAAAAAATAGAGTATGGAAAACCGAGTAAATGACGAAATCGCTGTAAAAACATGTACATAATTATTTATTTTACAGAAGAGTTGTTATATTGAATAAAATATGATTTTTTCGAATTATTAAATTTCAACTCTATATATAATACCATTTTTTTATGTTATACACTATTATTGATTATAATTCAAAGGAAAATGGTGTTTTCATTAAGTTCCAAATGTGAATGCAAATCTTATGCAGGATTATCTTTGAGGTTTAAATAAAACAATTTGAAGAACAAGCACATTTTTTGAGAATAGCCTTTATGCATTTTCGGCCGGTTAAAAATGCTTTTTATATTATATGCTTACTTGTTGATTACCACTTAATAAATAATATTAATAAAAACTTACTTTTAGAACAAATAACGTATGTTTTATAGGGATTAGAGAATGGGAATGAGAATATAATATGTATTTCTGAAATTGAACTTGATTGGTCAACGATACTTTTTTATCCTGCTTAATCCTTAAAAAAGTTTATCTTGACCGTGATTGATTACATTTTACATATAAATTGGATAGGGATATTATTGCAAAAAGTAAATATAACGATATTTTTAATGAGTTTACTCTTGGTGAATTAATTTATTCAGAATATAAAATTTTCTTTAAAATATAAATTAAAACATCAATTCTACTAGAGAATGATAATTAAATGATAAGAAGGTGAAAATTCTGTATGTTGTGTTACAATAATGTAATGAAAAAAATTATGCACGAGAAAAAAAAAAATATATTGAGTCGGGATTGAACGTGGATCCAAAAGATTACGGCAAAACTAGCCGCACGCCTTAGCCACCACGGCTACCGCTACGATGTCAATGTCTAACACTGAAATCGTTTATGTTCATCTTCTCCCCTTCGGCTTAGGTTGTGAATTAGAATTTGAGTTTTACAGTTTAAAGTTTATAATTTCATTAATTTGCGTGTATACAATATACAAATGCACGACCGAGCGGCGGTTGTCAGGCCGCTCAGCCGAAGTCGGATTGTTGCGGGAGAAGTAAACAGACGGCGAGCGCGGGGCGCGCTGCTGGGTCGCTCGTGTATACACATAACCGGTGCACGCGCACTGAGCCGCCGAGCCGTCATCTCCCGCTTGCCCCGCCCCGCGCCGCGTGTACACGTCTCAACGACCAATCACGAAATTGTGGACATGCTTCGCTACTTTGGCCGCGAGAGGCAGAAGCGCGCCGCACGCAGAAGTCTGCCTCACTTTTTTCCGGGGCGCTGGCAATCTCTCTATTCATCTCTGGTGACGGGCCGCCTCCCTCCAGTGGCGTGGGACGCCGCTAGTCCGTGATTGGCTGTTGACGATGGCTCGGGCCATTAGGTTGTTACGCCACTGCGCCACAGTTCTGGGAATTGTTTGTCTCTCGAGCCAATTCACTGTTTCTCGGAATTGTTTGTGTTCACGTTGGGTGACCGTTGGCACTAATGGATTCTGAGAAGTGTTTACGCATTCCTGGCTTGTACGTTAATCCTTTCCTTAGCCTAATGGATTCCAAGAAGTGTTTACGCATTCCTGGTTCGACCGTTGATGCATTTCTGAAACTCTTGACCTGGAAGTGGATTAAGTTTCCTCGAGTCCTTCGCTAATTGATTCTCGGAAGCGTTCACGTCTTTTGTTTGTCCTTGAATTGTTTTTCGAGCTGCTGGTTGTCCTTGGAAATTTCTGTAACAGAGCTTCTTCATACCTGAGCGAGCTTTTCCCTAATTAATTATTATTAATTATTATCGCAACAGCCATTAATTTAGTCGCAAATTACTACTATTATTTTGTTTTTATTGTCCATCTCAATTTGTTTATTAACGCGTTGACCTTGTTAATGATAGTTGGATTATACATGCGCAGTTACTAATTTGTTAAAGGTAATTAATTAATAAATCCATTATCGCTTGCTTATTATCAATTCTTGTTCGGGTTATTATTAATTAACTAATTAATGATTATCCTAGCTCGAGATTATTGCTCTATGATTATTATTTAATTGGTTTTTATATTTAATATTTAGATTTCAAGCTATAATTGTAGAACGACCTTAAGTATCAGGCTATTCGTTTGCGCAAAAGCAGTTTGTAACAGTTTCCCCCCTCTTTTAAAACACGAACCCATGGTTCGGGCTTTTTTCTTCACGCAACGGGAAAGTTGGTACGCCTAATGGTGGGAAGGACCCGATTACAAGAACATGTGCGTGCGGTGTGTGTGTGTGTGTGTGTGCGCGCGTGCGGTGTGTGTGTGCGGTGTGCGTGTGCGCGTGCGTGCGTGTGCGGGTGCGTGTGCGCGTGCGCGTGCGTGCGTGTGCATGTGCGTGTGCGCGTACGCGTGTGCGTGTGTGTGTGTGTGTGTGTGTGTGAGTGTACGACGTGTGAATGGGTGGGTGGGTATGTAGGGGTGCGTGTATGTGAGGGTGAATGTGTAAGTATGTTGTTTGAGTGGGTGTGCATGTGCGCGCGCGCGTGTGTGTGCGTGTGTGTGTGTGTGTGTGTGTGTGTGTGTGTGTGTGAGTATGAAGTGGAAGAGAAGGAAGAAATGATAAATTGATAAATGTATTTTTTTTTTTTTAACAAATCACAGGACTAAAATATGCCAAAAATAAAAATAATTCCCTTAAGAAGAATGAATTTTAAATTTAGTAAATATTATAAGTTATGGTTCACGAGTACAATGCGATTCATCAGATCATCTTTTTCCGCAATCAGCGAGTAAAAAAGCATTAAGTAAAATAATAATTAATGATATAACTTATAGTATAAATACAATAATTGCAGCAAATATTTATGATGATGGTCCTGACTATGGAAAAATTGATCAAATTTATACTATAGATGATAAGATACTGTTACATTAGAAACCTTTTGCAATCATTGGATTTGACTACCATTATTTTGCTCACGCAGTGTTGTTGAAGTACACGAACTAAAATTAATTGAATTTAATTCATTAGCCGTCACCACACCTTGTTTAATGTTTGTGCGAAAAAATACTTCATACATTGTAACAAGACACATTTTATAATGTTTTATAAATAAATAAAATGGAATGTTTTCAGGTCACTAAATATTTTTATTTCGATTATTTTTAAAGCAAATGATTAGACAATTAAATTAAGTATATAAAAAAGTAGATATTAATAACAAATTCAAAATTTATTAGTTTTCAAGTATTCAATTTTCTAAAATATTTTCATATTCATAAATAAAATAATATATATTAATGTTTGTATCAAAATATCTGTATATTAATCACTCACAACTATATGAGAATAATTTTATTGTTAATAATGAATAAAATTATAGTTTCAAACTGATTACGAATGTATAAAAATTGCATCATAAATATAAAATAGATGTATCATGCCCACCCATGAATACGATCGTTTGTGCCGCACGATAACGGATGGAGAGCCGATTATTACAGGAGGAAATACCGTGCAATACATCGTGAAAGCTCCTGCTTTGGTTGCATGAGGAAAGAGTCTACACGCACGGAAAAAAGAGCGTCACGCTCGAGTATAGACGATGGTGCTGCAGAGCGCAGCAGTATATGTATACACTGCCTACTTCTCTCCGTGAAAGTAGGAGAAAAGTCGCTCTTGATTCCCGCCGGTGGGTTCACTGTGATCACCCGAGGGAATCATCGACAATTCTCTCGAGTTACATATAGTACTTTATTCCTACCTCAACTGTGGCCACTTTTTATTTAAGTGTGTATTTAAGTGTATTATTTAAACAATATTTAGATGAAATTTGTAGATTAAATTTGTAAATTAAACAAGTAAAGAGTTGGCCAGTCCAGAGCACGTGTAAATTGCCGTAAAAAAGTATTATTTTCACCATACCCTGGTCGAAAGTACCACTTTCGCTCCCGGCTCAAAAACGCGAATGTGGTATTTTCGGTCCGGGTATGGCGAAAAATAGTATACGCATCACGGGAGAAAAATTGACCCTTCCGCTCGGGTGGCAATTTGCACGAGCTATAGACTGTCTTTTTTTCCTCCCTAGGTGCGTAATGTACTATTTTTTACACGTGCTCTGGACTGGCCAACTCTTTACCTCCCTAGTTGCGTAATATACTATTTTGTCCCGCAAATGAGGAAAAAAAGTAAAATTAGTTATAAGAGGGAAACAAGTCTAACTTTAGTCCTGCTTTTCAGGGAAAAAAGTGTCGATTTTAGTTGAGATGGGAATAAATTATTATTTTGTCACATATTTTCTATTTAGCACGTCCTGGGTCAAGAGTCAGGGTTCTGAATTATCTAAACAATAATTATTTACAAATTTAATTTTAATTTATTTGTAATAAAAAACTAAGGAAGTTTCCTTTTGCTTCAAAAGACATTCTTTTGACACAAGCAATGCCTACCGAATGACAATTATTTTTTTGTTTAGAACGGTATCAATTCTGACAGCTAAATTAAGATTAAATTACTTGGCTTAACAAAGAAGTTCTTCTTTTAGACTAAATAAACAATTGTCTTTTTACAGAACTAAATTATCATAATTTCAATGCATACGGTGTCTCTCTTTTAAGAAGAGGAAAAACTTCTTATAAAAAATGGTCGTGTAAATGTTACATGGCGGTACATGAAAAAACTTCCAAACGGAAATCAATTTTGTCGTAGAAAGTATTTATCAAAGAAAATGCTTCCTAAATTCAAAATATGTTATTGTATTATGTTTATGAAATTGTATTATTAAATCGTTTTGTACAAAAAAAAGAGCAGTGGTTTATATATAAATCTAGGCATTTCCCATAGTAGATTACACTTCTATTTAAAATTTACTTTTATATAAGAATGATTCTCACTGAATAATGTTGAATAATCCAAGGACATGTTGTACACAGTTCACATAAGTAGTATCAACAGCAACAGCAATAAAAACTGTCACAAATGCTGAGTATAGATTTTGAAAAAACAGGTAAAAAAAGTATTCATCTTCATCAACAAAATACTCAGCATATATGCAAAGCGATTTTTTAAAAGATTCGTTTCTAGGAATAAGAAGGTTGAGAATCATAGGTAATACTCCAGGAACAGCCACAAAACCTAAGCAGCTGAACATGACATAAACTGTAAATAAATTTTTAATATTTATTTTGTGCATGTAATTTTTAATTGAGCTACATAAATACAATAATATCAAGAGGATTTATGGGTAAAAGTCGCATGGATCTCTACCATACCAGCATCGTAATTTAATTTGTTTTTTACAATTCTAGTAAGTATATTTGAAATAAGAGCAAATTACTATCCTTTATAGCTTACTTCGCTAGATTTTACTCAGCAGCTCTTGATCCTTAGAACTTAATGCCGTGAGGGCTAATCTATTATGACCATCCCTGAGGGATGGCAACCTGAAAAACCGTTAACAAATATCGATACTCGAATTTTCCCGATGTCGAAGATGTGAAATACTCGCGCTAGCTAAGATGATAGCCGCGAGGCGTATCAATTCAGAATCATCGTCGTTTCCGGATGGCGGTTCCGCGGAATCCAGGAGAAGGTTAGAGTAAGGTCGTGCAATAAAGAATAGCTTCATTACATAGATAAGAAAATTAGTCAATTTATAGTTAAAAAATGTCGCTTTTCAATTGAAAAAATCGCTGCCAATTCATTGGCACGTAGCTTCCTCCAAATTAATTTATCGTTCCTATATGTATAGTATGTAGTTTAAATATAAAATATGTTTATTCATTATACTTTTTTTCAATGATTTAATAATTCATCAATATTAGAAAAATTGGATATTGCTTCCTCCTAGAGGCTTTGTGATAGTAATTTTTTCAGTTACTGTAAAGACATGTTATAATTTGTGTGCGCGCGTGCGCGCGCGCCTGGAACTCAGTTTCTACTCGATCAATTTTTACCGGACTGGTCTCATTTTTTTTTTCTTTTTTGTATGATGGCGAGTCAAAAATTCGTTTTTTTGATTCACCGATGCGTTTTTGTTTTATTTCAAATTTTCGATTTTCTCAAAATTGATTTTTGCTTTTTTTTAATGATAAGATCGAGATATTTGAATCGAATAGATAGCATTCGAAAGAGCATTAAAATACCTATATTTTCTGAAAAAAAAATTTCTCTAGCTATCACGATTCTTTTGTTATTAACAAAAACGTGCTTTTTTTTTTAAAAGCTTATAACTCCTAAACTAAACGGTCAATTTTCTTGAGAAAAAATCATCGTAATGCAGAATATAGATAGCTGTAATCTGTAAAAATTTGAACTAATTTTGTTGACTAGTTTTTGAGAAAAAAATTGAAGTGTGAAAAAAATGAGTTTTGTATGTCCAACAATTACGAGAGTAAAATTGACATAATCACTTTGAAATTCCTTCTAGAGGTAGATTTTTGATAGCTCTCGGTCGAGTTCTTTGGGCAAAATGATTAGTCCAGAAATTTCAGAAATATATGAGGTTAAAATTTTTTTAACCTTTTTTTCAAATCATAATTTCTCGAGAACGGCTCCATGTATCAGCTCCAAGTTTATAGACAATCTTGTATATGATATAGATAATATGTGTGCAAACTTTCATTGAGGTCGTACGATTACTTTTTGTAATATTTGATTTTGAAAATTTTCGTATTTTACAAAGTTATTTTCTTTGTCGCTTGAACTAGAGGAAACAGAAATTGGTTTAATCATGTTGAAATTTTGTGGAGATGTAGAATCTATATATTATCGTTTAAGTCCTTTAGATACAAGAATTGTCTCATGATTTGTAGAGATATCTAAGGTTAAAATTCTTTTACGGTTTTTTTCAAAATCGTAATTTCTCAATGACGACTTCATGTATCAACTTGAAATTTATAGACTATTTTGTATGCAATATAGGCAATAGCTGTGTAAAATTTCATCCAGATAATACGGTTATTTTTTGAGATGTTTGATATTTAAAATTTTAGTCTTTTTGAAAATGACTTTCTTTGTTGTCGAACAATATAACTGTGGCAGCTCAAGCTTCACAGGTCTGACACCAGAGTTCGTGCCAAGTTTGAACTCTCGCAAGTGGCCGAATCGAGTCCTTGGTTAGTATACATAGAGCGTCTAACTTAGTACAGACACCCAACCGCGTCTAAGGCAAGGTTACCATCAGTCTCACTGATGAGTCCACGATGGTAACCTGGGACGAAACGCAACCTTCCGTACCGACACCTCTCCTACCACCCTCCTCACACACTACCCGTAAGATGCCTTTCGAGGCGCTGGATGCGCAGCACCCCGAGGCGGCATAGTGGTGACCCCGACGTGATATCGAACACGCAAAACCTTCTGACACAATCCAATCCTTGAACCTTCGTCACACATGGCAAAATTGGCAAAGTGACAAATAAACGGCATTGCCGGCTGGATGCCCGGAGCCCGATAAACCCATTCTCTACCTTATCGCCGCAACATGGCAACAGACCGAATGGTAACCATGCTCCGGCTCCACTCTACTACATCCAAACACGTCTCTCCACCAGCAACAACGGCGGCCTGACTGCACCGCCACAGCTGTGGGGGGTTAGGGAGCGATTGAGCTTAGGATGTAGGCCAACACGTATCCTCACTTCCCGATCCTGTGAGTCACACTTCATCGTTGTCGGTAACCTCGTCCCCACTAACATCAACAGAGTTTTTGCCTTAGCACGGGCACTCACACCATCTCGTTCCTCACCTGTGGGCACCTGTGGCAGCTCAAGCTTCACAGCTCTGACACCAGAGTTCGTGCCAAGTTTGAACTCTCGTAAGTGGCCGAATCAAGTCCTTGGTTAGTATATATAGAGCGTCTAACTTAGTACAGACACCCAACCGCGTCTAAGGCAAGGTTACCAGCCTTACTGATGAGTCCACGATGGTAACCTGAGACGAAACGCAACCTTCCGTACCGACACCTCTCCTTCCACCCTCCTCACACACTACCCGTAAGATGCCCCTCGAGGCGCTGGATGCGCAGCACCCCGAGGCGGCATATAACTACATTAAAATTGTTTATAGCATGGTGTGACCTAAGTCCGTACTTAGGTCACGCCTATCCGTGACATAAGTAGTCGATTATTGCACTGTGTTTATCGCGCTCGCTGCGCTCGCGCGCTAACCTCACGGTGCAAAACTGGACTGCTTAAGGCACGAATAGGCGTGACAGCGGACTTAGGTAAACGTGCTATAAAATAATATACGATACTTATGACTTGAGTGGCCCATCACACGACGTGAATTATCGCCCTCGCTACGCTAATCTCACGCCGTGCAATAATGGGCCACTTAAGTCACATGTATCGTAATGTACTATTTAATTCTTTGAAATCTGGTGGAGATGTAGAATTTGTATATTATTTATTAGAAAAGTTCTTAGGGTAAAAGAATTCGTTCATAAATTTCAGAGATATTTGAGGTTAAAACTATTTTAGCCCTCTTTTGAAATCGTAATTATTCGGGAATGCATTTATGTATACTAGAAAATGGAAATGATATGCGCTATGCGCTATGCGCCGATGCGCGCGTGTTGTATACTTGCTTTTGTTTTGTAATAGCCATTTATTATTTTTAAGGTTAGAACCTTTTTCTTACATCGGAAATTCCAGAAAGAGTACACAAATACGATCAGGCATACTACTAGAGACAAGTACCCTATGTGTGAAATTTCACAAAGAAAATATAATTTGAAGTAAAGGTTATTTAGGAATTTTAAAAGGTTTTGAAGATAATATTACAATCAATTATTTTATTTATTTTTCACACATAATTTAAAAAAAGAAATCATAATTATTATTTGATTCATATTTTATACATAATTTAAAAATTAATAATTTTTAATCTTCATAAATGAATTTAATTATAATTATGACATAAATTGTTGCAAAAATTATAAATTATGTTATTAAAAATTCATTAATGTGGTTCTCCTCGGATTCCCTAGTCAAAGCAGTGCTAAATGTAAAAGTTACCTAAAATTAAAAAAAACCATAGTTGTAATGTGATTTATTTATTTTAAATGATAGAGATAGTCCATGTATTATAAATAAAGTGTATTTAACATGACTAAGATAACTTTTTTCACAAAATGGCGATTTTATAGAAACTAGATATCGTCACTACAAACAATTGTTGATCACTTAACAATTAAATCACTGGAATCTTTTTTGTTTCTCAACCGATTTTAGTTTTCAAGGTCTCAATTTGCTCCTTAAGAAATTTCATGGCGACTTGCCGAAGGAAGAATTAAAAATTATTCAAAACTCAGAAAGTTATATATAATTGTTCATAAATTCATGCACGTCGTTAAAACAAAATATTCTTTTAATTGGCTATAACTTTCTGAGTTTTGAATAATTTTTAATTTTTCCTTCGGCAAGTCCCCATCGAATTTCTTAAGAAGCAAAATGAGACCTTAAAATCTAAAATCGGTTGAGAAACAAAAAAGATTCCAGTGATTTATCGACAATTATTTGTAGTGATAATATCTAGTTTCTAGAATATCGCCATTTTGTGAAAAAAGTTATTTTAATCATGTTAAATACACTTTATTTATAATACATTGACTATCTTTATCATTTTAAATAAATAAATCACGCTACACTATGATTTTTTTTAATTTTAGGTAATTTCTACATTTAGCACTGCTTTGACTAGGGAGTCCGAGGAGAACCACCTTAAGGTGATTCCCTCGGTAAGAGAGAGACAGACAGCTTTGAGCGAGAGAGATAGAGAGTGCACGCTAGCGCGCTGAGCGTCCATAACCCTCGAAACATATCAAGTCTGCGAAAGCGAGATTTTTTAAGACGCTCTATTTTAATAATGAAACGATGAATCTACTTCATTCTTGCGCGAAAACATTCCTTGTTATATATTCTATGTGTACATAAAATTCCAAGTCTGTCTTGAATCTCGTTGCATAGATATTGTTGTAAACAGATACAAAACGCGACAGTTTTGATATATATAGATATATCTCCCGTGTAATCCGTGGAACTTTGCACAGCAATTACTCAGAAGCCAAACGATAAAATGCTCTGAAATTTGGATATGACATTCGTTATGTCTTTATTGACCTATATGTGTAATTCCAAGTATGTGTTGAATCAACTCTTATCTCGAGGGAACCACCTTAAAGGAATAAGGAAATTAAGTTTGAGGAAGCCACGGGGCAATCAATTGGCAGCGGTTTTTTTTCTTGTCCTTGAAATTCTTTATTAGCTGACACTTATATTACAAAGCACTATATTAACGTATTAATAATTGAAAAATATATAATAACCCCCTTTTCTCCATTCGTATCGCTGTCTCTCTAGAGTAGGTGATCTATGCCACTTCTGGCGCAGTTACCCTCTGAGTTGGTGCTCGGTCGGTAAGGTAGAGCGCTACCTTGCCGGTGGGCGGTAATTGCAGGGTGACCCAACATTACCAGCAGTCAATAACTCAAATCTACCTTACCAACAGAGCAGAATACTGTATAGGCTGTTAACTCAATTTGAATTTCGCGCCGAGAGATTAGTTCAGCGATAACACAAATCTACCTTACCAATAGAGCAGAATACTATGTAGGCTGTTAACCCGAGCGCTGTCGGCAGGATGGCCAAACTCTACCTTATACCTGCAGTCAATAACCCAACCTTACTGGCAGAGCACTCTACCGGCAGTCTAAATTACTATTTTAATCTTTTATAATTGTCATGTTTGGGTATAGAATTGGTATTCGTGAAATACTTTTGAGAATATTTTTTCCATTTTGAATCCTCTTTTTTCTCCTGTTCAATAAGAGGAGCGTTTAAACTTGAGCTTTGACCCATCTTGTACGATGTCTGGGACACGAATGAAGCATCTACTCCCAATCCATAGATGTCTTGCAATTTTCGTAGAATTTTTTCAGAAGTTTGACGTTATGAAATGCGCAGTTGGTTTTGTAGGCACCCTCGTGATGTGGACAAACTGTCACAAGTTTGATCTTGTCCAGCGGTAGAAAACCCATCTCCGAAACATCATGAACGTTGAATTTGAAACGTTCGAGCCATTTTTTCTTGATGGAGCCCATAACGAGTACTTGAGTAGCATCGTATAGACATTCTCGAAGAACACTTCCGATGTTGGTGTAGGGATGGTCTCCCGACTTCCAAGAAATACCATGATAAAACTGCTTCAACTAAGTATTTTCGCCCTTATACTTATCCGTGAGTCGTTTCCAAGGAAAAGGTTCCTTGAAGAGAAAGATCAGAGGTTGCTCGTCATCATCCAAGGGAACTATTGCCAATTCTTTCAAAATGAAATCATTACCGGGCTGTTTGAAGCCCTGCATATCGACGATGTACTTAATTTCGTCACGACTGTCGGGACTATACCGAACGTCGTATTCTCAGAAATTTAGACGAGTTTTTTCACGTCTCCGCTAATTGTACTGAACAATGCGATCGTGCAAAATGAGACAGTACGCCGATGTTACAGTGGGAAAATTATCTCTCGCTTCGAATTCCAAACGAACGTCTACGGATGCACTCCTCAGAGATTCGTTCTGCTTAGAACAATCGATGACGATGAGTGGTGCGTGAGTGAGATAGTTGATCTTTTTCAACGTAGGCTCAGAATCTTTACCATAGTATGACTTTTGAAAATTGGCATACATGTCGTGTAGTACGGCATATTGATTACGTGTTACATCTAAATTAAGATTTCCGTATGGATAGTATTGTGAATTGAGAAAGAGTTTTACATTGCTGATATGGCAGTGATCGAAGCGACTAGCGTTCGTAGCTCTCTGACCTTTTCGATCCGTCTGGAAGGCGAGAATAACGAAGCGAGGTTTCTCCAGCTGGTTGGATGTTTTGATAGTCCACACACGTTTCGACGTAGTCGGTAGAAGTGGATATTCAAACAACTCCTACGCGCAAAAACTCATGGTAATTGGTCGATCCTTTTCTATGAAGCCGAGTAAACGAATTTTATGTTTGTCCGCGACCACAACATAGGGCATGAGCCATTCAACACGATTGAGTACAATTTTGAATTCTTCGTTACTTGCGCCACATACGTTTGCTTAACGGCATTCAAATCATTCCTCGATCTGGTGAGTATGAGCTCATGCTTCGTGTTAACCACTATTTTGCGATAGTCTTCGGTAAAACCCATAATCCTACTCAGAAGGATGGACACATCGAAGTAGCCATCATCGTTGCACATGTTCAACGTTTTCTCAACGTCGAGTCAACCAGCATTCTCCATTACCCAATTTTGAGAGGGATTGAATGATACCAAACCTTCCATGAGACTCGTTAAGCCTACATTTTTACATCTATCGATTTCGATGGCATTGATCTCATAGCGAATTTCTTCGAACAAGTGACAGATGGCGTTGTTAGCAAGGTTTGTTCTTTCTACAGCACTTCGATCAGTTTTAGTCAGTCTTCCACATACATGTAGCGAGCTCTGAGACGGTAGAAGGCACAAATCTTGATGATGAATAGATATACGTATTTCATCGCTGTTGTTGAAAGCGGAAGACGTGTAGGGTTGATATGCATGAATTTCATAGTGCGCCACTGATTCGTCAAATTCAACGGCTGTCTGAATGTTCAAAACTTCTTCCATCATTCTTTCGCATACAACAGAAAAATACACACGTTATCCTCCACCAGGATCGCGGATTCTTAATCCCAAGTTTTCTAGGAACTGAAGGCTTTGACGTGTTAGAGCTTTGACTGCTCGTTGACAAGTGATCGTTGGCCGCCATGACGGCCTGCTTATATACCCTCTTCCTATCTTACTTCTATAAACAACACCCATCAAGCTTGCTTTATGTGAAGCCTAATTGTTACAATTTCTCCACGAAATTTCACCAAATTTTCGTCTTGATCAACTATACGCACTTGCAAATGGTCAATAGTCTTGACTGTGATTGGCAGATAGATGACTTGCGATGGAACCTCGATTATTTTATACCCTGGTGGTACTGCTGGAAAGAATTCGTGTATCGTGTGCACTCTTCGTTCGTTTATATAGGCGCCAGCTGTCACGTTGTACTCCACTCTCAAAGCATTAATTTTGAGAATGCTCACGGGTAGATCGGAACTGTGAGTGATGTTTGGTTCGAGAATGCGTTGAGAGAAACCCAACAACTTACCTATGGAATCCTGCAGTCGAAAATCAACTTGATGAGTACACTTGATTTCACTGCGTAGTGTGTTATTATTTGGCTTTATACTGATTAGTATGCCCTTGGGTGAGAGGAATTCATGTAAATAGCTCTCTATGTCCTCGATTTCATAACTACCAGTAGGCAAAATAACTACCTCTTTATCCACGTAAAACATATTATTATCCTCATCGATGTTGGGTATAGAGTTGAAAGATAAAAGTTCTACCAGACCGAGAACATAGCTCTTATTTCATGAGAGTTAAATTGGAGGAAAGTATTGTGCTTCGAGTAGCGCCGAAGTGCCCGAAAGACTGAAAGTCAGTGAATCAGCCATGATATAGAGAATGCGCAGTCCCCCCCCCCCCCTTATATACGTTTGAGACTGTTGCACAGAAACTGCAAACACAAATGTCCACAATTGTAAGTGTCGAAATCCTGATACCTCTCGTGATTGTACTTGACTCTGTCAAGTCCGAGATACAACATCAAATCGAAAGGAGGTTGAAGATCGCCAAAGCTATCAAAGTATACAACGTCTTTATCTCGTTTTCGATAAGCTATCCAATGAGTTCCGGGGCCGCTTACATCATCAAGATTGATTATGGCTGACTCGCGATAATGTGGACCAGTAGATGGCAGTGCGTTGCGCATAAAAACACTACGAAAATTTGGAATTTTTAATAGCTTTGCATACTTGAGCAAATAATGATCGGGAGAGCACGATCGGGCAGTTTTATTTCGAAGTTTTTTTTTTTTTTTAAACTCCTGTAAGGATGAATACCCAGCCCCGTCTTGTGCGATTTTAGATACAATCCATTACCTCCATTCTCCATAACTCTGTTGTGTCTCTGAGTCTCCTCTAACTGCGACTTTGCAGCTTGAGAATCGTTAACAGCTTTCGCGATTCCAGCAGCCCCACCTGCAAGAGCGCCAGCTCTTGAGGAATGAGAAATGGTAGAAAGCCATCTACTTTTGTGGGCACTGGTAGTATTTGTGGAATAATGATGTTCTGCTTACCTCCAGCTTTCTTGACTGCCTCGCGAGCACCCTTTAGAGTAGATTTGATGACTTTCTTAGCACATTTTCCCGTGACCATAGATTTTTTGGCCATCTTGACTATGTTTTTCAGAGAAATAGATGGATTCTTACTACCCATGCCAAATTTTCTCTTCAACTTCATGGAGTTCGTGATAGCGTATGCGGCCATTTTTTCACCTACTCCAGCGTCTCCCGAGGTAACTCTTCCCCAAGCTTTGTTCGCGAGAACTTTGTCTGCAGCGTTTCTAACTTCGATATTTTCTCGATTCTGCGAGTATGCTATATCGTCCTCCTTACAAGCTGTGTCGAGAGAGTTAATTCCTGAATCTCCTCTAGCCAAACATTTAGCTAATTTGATTCCTGGTTCACAGTACTGATAACCCGGAATGTGAAGTTCAACTGGAAGACTGTTGAGAAGCTTCTCCACGGGACCACGACCTTTGTTTCGTCTATGTATGATCATCACACGTCGGTGGTTGTCTAACGACTGATGGTATGAGGGGTATATAAGCTCCTATTTATACCCCAGAGAGTCAGTCGCTATCCAGACAGCACTCATGAACTTTCAAACGCAATCTCTCAAGCTCCCGGTGGTGAACTTTGACACCATTGTGGAGGAGGAGAAGAAAACAAAGAGACATGGTGAGTTGCTTCCAGACAACATACGTGCAATATTCTGCTGTCCATCCAATTGTGGTAAGACCAACAGCTTGCTCACACTCATAACGCATCCTAATGGCCTGAGATTCGAGAACATTTACGTTTACTCGAAATCACTGAATTAGTCCAAGTACAGATTTTTAAAGGAACTTCTGCAACCGTTAGATGGCGTTCAATACTTTCCCTTCAGTGAACACGACGAGGTCGTTGCACCTAACAATGCACTGCCGAATTCCATTATTGTATTCGATGACATAGCATGTGAGAAGCAAGACAATGTCAGAGCGTTTTTCTGCATGGGCAGACACAAGAATGTGGATTGTTTCTATCTCTGTCAGTCGTACGCTCACATACCAAAGGATCTGGTACGAGATATAACGTCAATCTGTTGGCAATATTTCGACAAGATGACATGAATCTCAAACATGTATACGAGGATCAGGTGAATTCGGATATGAGTTTTGCACGATTCAAAGACTTGTGCTCAAAGTGCTGAAGCGATGGAGGGCATGGATTTCTCATAATCGACAAAGACAGGCGCATGAACGGTGGGAGATATAGAAAGGGTTTCGACTGTTTTGCTATAAATACGGGATGGATGTAGATGTCTACAGTCACTGGTTGAACGTTGAACTGTCAACATGTCTGAATTTCGACGAGAGAAGAATGTCCTCCACCAACTTGTTAAAGCTAGGGATGCTATTCGATACAAATACAATTTGTTGAAGCTTTCAAAAGACAATGTGAGGCGAGTGTTGGGAGAAACTTTTCGAACAATCGTTGAGCCGCTTGAAAAGCTCATAGCCAAACAAGCATTGAGTAGAGCTGCTAACACGGTGAAAAACGCGATGAAAAGTATATCAAACGCGATGAAGAGTATGATGATATGCAAGATGATACATTGCAAGCAGCAGCAGACACGTCTTTTGAATCAGCTACGAGTAATGCTGAAAGCAATGATAGATATTTGCAAATGCTCAGTCAAGATCGATACATAGACAAAATTTATGGTATACGCAAAGAAGATGGACGATTCATGATTGGTAAATCCCCTATAGACTTGGAGGGTAGCTATATCGATGTGAACAGGGCGAAGTATGCGAAAACTGATGGATTACTCGAATTACTCGTTACAAAGCAGCCCACCCAAAGTCAGATTACTAATGCCGATATGGAGAATTATCGAAAAATACTTGAAGCACCGTCAGCACACAAGAAACGCTACGATAGTAACGAAAAGATTTGTTTTCACAACAGCAACAAATTCAAATACATCATTGCCCCGATGTTTGAGAAACAAGGTGCTCGTCTACCGCGATACAAGTTGGCAAGAATGAATACGACTATGGACTATGTATACTGGGATGATCCGAACGGGCTGCTGGAACGTTTGAGATTACTCATAGCTGAACAATCAGCTGGCAATCCCAGTCACGTGAACGAGATTCACTCGATAACTGAGGAATGGCGCGAGGGAGGGTATATATATTAGACGAACCTTCTCTCTCTTCTCAGTATCACAATGAGTGTCAATGTGTTCGGACGTAAACTGGAGCAAAGCTCCAGTAGAGGCCCACCTGGGATAAGTTACAAATTCACCGACGATGGTCAATACGACGTAGATAGCAAACGACTCTGCAACGTAGCACAGCCGAAACAGTTGAATGACGCAGTTAATTTGGACACTTTGCTAATGGAATTACGCAGTGTACACGAAGTTACTGCTCGTTTACGTAGCGACCTCGATGTCTTAGAGTCAGTTATTGACACTCACAGAGCCGATATCGATAAGAAGCTGCAAGAACTTTTCGCAGACGTTCAAGCTATAAAAGAGGTAACATACCAGCCGTGGAGCAGTGAATAACATTCAAACTATGGAGAAAACAATGAAAGTAGTGGTGGATGAGTTGTACAAGCCCGCTCGTCGCTGCTATCTACGTCGAAAATACGATATTCGTAGCATGGACGAGACGTGGCAAGCTGATCTAGTGGAAATGCAACCATATGCACGAGAAAACAAAGGTTACAAGTACATGCTGACTGTCATCGATATATTTTCCAAATACTCATGGGCAATTCCTGTGAAAAAGAAAAGAGGTAAAAATGTAGCAGCAGCTATGAAGTCTGTGTTGCGCGAAAGTGGTCGAGTGCCGAAGAATCTCCATACCGATTGAGGAAAGGAATTCTACAACAAGAAATTCGAAGCCCTCATGACGCAGTACAAAATAAATCTCTACTCGACGTACAGCAATCTGAAAGCCTCGATATGCGAACGCTTCAATCGAACGCTGAAGAATGAGATGTGGAAGAAATTCAGTCTACGTGGAAACTATAAGTGGTTGGACATCTTACCCGCTTTGTTGACAGCTTACAATGAGAGAAAACACAGAACAACTGGAATGAAGCCGAAAGATGTGACAAAGAACAGTAGCGTGAAACAGAAAATTGTCCAGCATAAAAAGAAGCCTAAATTCCAAGTCGGTGACAAGGTACGTGTGAGCAGAGTCAAACAAGTTTTCGAAAAAGGATATACACCCAACTGGTCAGCAGAGATATTCAGCATAACAAAAGTAACCGCTACAAACCCTGTTACTTATCATTTGAAGGATTATCGCGAGCAGCCTCTAAGTGGAGGTTTCTACGAAGAGGAATTACAAAAGGTTAAGTATCCTGATGTGTACCTAGTGGAAAAAATTCTGAAGAAACGTGGTAATGAAATTTACGTTAAATGGCTGGGATTTGATAGTTGCCACAACAACTGGATTGATAAATCAAACTTGTAAATATTAAAAAAAAATTTTTTTTTTGGAAGTGATGAGAGCCCCAAACATCGCTCTCACCTGTGAGGTACAACAATCAGCAGCTACCTCTCCATGAACTACCTTTTTTATGTTTTTTTTTTATTTTTTTTTATACAACATTAAATTCAACACCACTATTTTTACAAGTTATAAAGAGCTTGAGTTTGTTGGCGGTCTCCGCCATGTTGTTGTCATCCTTCTCCAGTGCTGAACATACTCGGCTGGGCAGGAAGATCTGGAACTCGTCTTCCAGGTTGGCAACATACTTGGGTCCATATTTAGTCTTGACGCGCCTCAATGTCATTACCATGAATTTGTGATCGTGCTCCATGTCGAACAGTTTCTTTGTCGGCAGAAAGCCTCCACGGGCAATTTCATTAATTGCTGATAGATCCATCTAGAAAATGAAAAAAAAAACATGATTATTATGGGAAGAGAGAGAGAGTGAGAGAGTATGTAAAGTACTTACATCAGATTGTTCCTTAGTCCTGAATCCTAGCCCTCTTCTTCAGAGGTTCGCAGATAGATGTGGTGGATTTCTTCTTCGGGAGCTCCTTTCTGTTCGAGGTTCTCGAGCGACTGATGACTCCGGCTGGTTGCAGCGCCTTAAGTATGCTCCTCCCCACCACTTTTTGTGCCACCGTGGGGGTGGGGGAGCTCGCTGATTGGACAGCGCAGGTTGACTGCTCGGAGCATGTTGAGATCTGTCCGCACATGCACTCCCCACCATTGCGCAGCGTCTTCTCGCACTCGTGGATGGAGAAGTACCCCCACGAGAGACTAACCGTCTCGCCAAGCGCCAGATGGCGCTTGCCGTCATGGGGGCTGAGCGCGATCTTTTGCTCCTTCTCCGTGCGGATGACGTGCAGGCGGGAGCGTATGTTGTGCTGCTCCTTTGACAGCACCTGCTGCTCACGTAGGCAGCGCACATAGTCCTCGAAACTGATGGCCATCTTAACCACCGAGGACTTGACGCCCTTCGCCTTCTTGATGGTTTTCTGGCCTTCGATATGGACACCGTACACCTTGCTTCGGAAGCCCAACATGATGTTGCCATTGCATTCATCCTTCATGAGCCCGACCACCTTCTTATTGGCGCGAGGCATACCAAACTGGTTGGCCTCGGCGTAGTCAGAAGTGTCGAACTCATGAAGGTCGCGCTTTATGGCTTCATACATGTCGAAGCTGCGGACCTCGTAGATGAGGCTGTCCGTATCGGTGTACATCAGCTTCGAGGACACACCCACAGTGTGCTGCATATATTCGTAGTGGAAGCCGTATACGAGGGTCTTGGAAAGATCCAAGACAGCGAGGCCCACGTATACCGGTGTAACGTCTGATGGTCTTCTCGACCACCTTACTTTGAATCCTCTTAACATCTGCTTTAAAAAAAAAAGGGAAAATATATCTTTCTTCCAAACAGTCCAAAAGAATTCTTGTATTCGAAACATTAGTCCGCACAAAGTAACGGTCAGATTTTATGTCATGCAGATGCAAGATACTGCATTCCGATCCTTTCCCACGAAATAAGATAAAAAAAAAAAACAGAACACCATGCAAGTGGAAACTTTCATCACGAGCGAAAGCATTTCCTCCTATGTGAAAAAAAAGGGAAAGATTTTACGACCTTACCCCGAAAGGCAGGCCACCCCAGCTGTGCACATGCGCGCCTACGCGTCGCCAAAAAGCCATAAAATTTCAACCGTTACAACTTCCTTCGACTTTACATATAGCTAATTTTATTTTTACATTTTAACTTGTAATTATTAACTTATGTTAATTTAAATTTTTCTGATTACGCTGATCTAAATTTTACGAAAATAGGCCTGGTAGAAGTAAAGATAATTAAATAAAACACCTCACAACAACTTCATTTTAGTAATAAATAATAAACAAACTCATAAATAAAAATGAAAAATAAGAATATAATGTTATTTGTGTACTTTAAAATCTTTGTAAAACCACGTTACACACTCTTTTACATATACTATTTATAAAAGTTTACTAAAGTATAGGCATATATATATATTAATGCAAGATGTATTCGCGAATTTATTCTGATACATATGTATTAACTGCATCTCTTACATATATATAAACACATAGAGTATTGCAAAAATGAAGCAGGTTCTTTACTTTCTTTTACTATACAACGAGGATAACTGACAACAATAATAAATAATAGGTTCTGTAACTCGTAAAGTGTAATCATTTACAATAATATATTGCAACGGTACATAAAAATTTAGTTATAAATAACAATTCTTATACAAGCATCTCGCCAGAATAATTTAGTTTAACTTATAAAATCTGTTCCTATATAAAGGAATGAATAAAAATTGTCACTTCGTTATATTTTTGACACTATTATTAATTTTTAAGTTAGTTTTAAGCTTACAAATGTAGAAATAATACGTATTTTCTACTCGATAGTTAATTAGATTTTAAACCATGTATTTTGGAAGTATTAAAATATTAAGTGTGCGCAAATTTGTACAACAAAATTAGATTTAATTAGGAAATAAGTCATTTGTTAAGTTCATATACAATAATTAACACTATATAATAAATAGTTAACCGAATTTTTTATGTAAACGATGTATTTAACATTAATGAAAAATAAGCGCAGAAACACTACATGTAACGTCATCTCTGTGAAACGGTCGAAACTACAGCCGAAAGCTGAGGGATGCTCCTTCCCCCCACGCAGCCAATTAGCCGCGTCAAAGGGCTTTAGGCCCACCCTTATTTTTCCACCCATACTTGTGCGACCAGTCAACTGTCCCTAAAAATCTTTGTAAACTCCCCCACGGAGAGTACCCCCAAACCGTACTTGGCGAGGGAGGGAAGAGGGAGAAAACCGAACTAAGCTTTTCCCTCGTCCCTCCCCCGTCAGCCAGTTCCTCGCTACCATCAGAGTTGAACAGACAAGTTCCTCGCTACCATCAGAGTTGAACAGACAAGTTCCTCGCCACCATCGGACTCGACCAGCCACCAGCACACCACTTGTAACCGAGGGAGGGAAACTCTGAATAAACCTAAGTGTAAGTCAAAAAATTGTCTTCGAATTTCATTTCTTCTCTCCAATCTTTTCTCAACTTAGTCCTTCACATATACCCACTTCCGAGGAGCGTTCAGATCGTTCTGTGCCGAATGGGCAGAGCTGGAATCGCTTGTCTCCTTAAACATATTAACCTTTTTTTGTCCCTCCCTCCTCCAGTGATAAGTTCAAATAAAACGTTTGTAAGATTTGGCCATCCCTAATTCTTGGGTAATACCAGGCTATAAACGGCAAAAGTGGAATCAAGGTATAGACGACCCTCTGGACGTCACACCGGCTTCCTGATGGTGACCTGTGTACGACTTAGTTGTATGGCTACTAAATCCTCCCTGAAGACGACTGTGCTGTGGAAGTTAGGCTTTGCTATGAGGGCCTCAGCCCCATAGCGCCCTTCCCACTTGCGCACCAGCTTAACGTCCACCCGCTTGCGCTCGTTCTCCATGGTCTTGCCATAGATCGCGTTGTTGAACAGCTTGAAGAGGAGTTTCTCGAAGTCTTTCTTCGCGTTCTTCCTCTTCTCGCTGTTCAGGTCGATGTACGGCTTCAACCATGACTTCTGATCGAAGCGCAGCGCTCGGTGGACTCTCGTCAAGCGCAAGCCGTGCTTCAGCGCCTGTTTGAGAGCGCTATAGTGGATGATATAGCGCTCCTTGTCATACAGGGTCGTGAGCAGCTTTCCCTGTTTCTTACCAGGTGGTGCCATGTGCTCTGAGCAGAGGGGCAGGTCTCTGTGAGCATCATGGAGATGCTCCGGGTACTCCAGGTTTACCTCGAGAATGTAGCCCTCGTGGTGGTTGTCGGGCACATCCCAGAAGTTGGGCTGCTCTACGTCCTCGACCTATCGGAAGCCTCTGTAGGGCAGGGGCTGCGTCATGGCCCATCCGTAGAGGTTATTCACATCATAGTAGAGGAGATATTTTGACTCCTCCTCAGAGTTGTAGAAGTCGCCTATGTAGTGGTTGTTGGCCTTTCCGTAGCGGTTGGAGCACTGACTTACACCACCCCGAATGCCTCGCTCTACGAACAGAAGCATGTCGATGTCCGTGAGCAGCTCTAACTCAACCTTGCTGTACTTGAGCATGCCGTCCTAAGTGAGTCCGGGGGTAGTGTAGTAGTGGGCCGGATCAAGACCATATGCCTCCAGGCAGTTGTCTCGAAAGTTTTCAAAGATGTCGGCAAGAAGCAGCACGTCCGTCTTGAGGTAGAGATCGGAGTACTCACCAAGACTCTTGATGTCGAAGGACTGCCATACCTTCTGAGCGTGTTAATAATCTTCGTCGCTGATGTCGCTGTTGTAGAGACTGCTGTAAAAATCCTCCTTGGCTGGCAGTTCTCCCTTCTCCAGGGTATCGAGGGAGGAGACGTAGTCATAGGGGAATACTCCCTTTCTCCTCAGTAGCTCCATCTGCTCTGCAGTATAGTTTTTCAGGAACTCTAGTTCAGCGATTTCCACACGATCCAAATAGGATGCCAACTTCTCAAGGGAGGAGGCCATGAAGCGGAGCGAGTCAATGAATCGCAGTTGAATTTCAGTGAACCTCGACGTACTTCGTGAAGGAGATATATTTTTCCTTCGTCTAAGGGATGAGGCTCACTCGACTTCCGAATCTCGTTGCTACCTCCATGATGAAGAGGTGGGAGTCATATCCGCTCAAGTTGTGGAAAACCACTGGCACGATTCTTGAGTCCTGATATTGCAGGTTGCAGCTGTTGTATGCTGGGCCTCTGTATCTGAAAAAAACAAAATATATTAGAAAAGAAACAAATTGTAAGGTGGGAGAAAAAAATTGTAAATACTTACTTTCCCGTGAGATAGCAGTGATCTCTGACCTTCTTGTCCTGGCTAGTAAATGGCTTCCTGCACATGTAGCAGTGTATAGCCCGCCTGAAGTCGTCCTTCTCTCGATGTGTGAGCTCGTCCATGGGTCGAGGATTCTTAAGAGAATTGTTTAGCTCCTCAGCGAGCTCTGTTCGCTGAACTCTGTCCATCTTCTTCATCCTTCCTGTAGCTGGTATAGCCGCAGAGAGTCTCGTCGAAGCTGCACTTGAGATAGAAGCCTACACTGAAGGCCTTGTGCAGCTGGTAGGCTCGCTCGTTGTCCGCCACAGGCTTGAGTATATACCCAAAGTCGGCGTATACAATGAAGGGTAGGCGTTCATGGTTTTTGAAATTCTTGAATTTCAAAATCTTCTCCTTCTCTGCGGGCAGCTTCACCTTACACTTGTTGATCTGAGCGCAGTCTACCTCGTGAGCCTTCAATTTTTCATCGCTCCAAAAATAGTGAAGGCAGCGATCACAAATAAATTTTTTATGATGGCGACGTGATAATTGACTGTTCACCAATCGAGACAGATCCTTTATCCAGATGTAGTGGAATTTGGGCACTACGTCGTCATCCTCTTCTTCTTCATCATCCTCATCCATGTAGTGGTCTTGTATGAGGAGGAGATTAACATGTTTCTCCTTCTTGCCTTTTGTCACGTGGCACGGTGACACCTCGAATTTTCCATCTCTCTTCTTCAGGATGTATAGGTTGATGGACACGTCATTTTGTCGCTCGAATTTGGCGATCTGCCTCGGCGACACTGGAAACTCAATACCCTTAAAGTTTAACTCACCTTCAAATGCCTTGTACTTGGTTACTCTACAAGCATCTTTGCTAGCTGGATGTAGCGCCGAGAGTACAGCCCACTGGAAGCACTTATCGTCCTCGTTTTGTACGTTGATGCAGACTTTCTTCTTTGTTATTTCGTCAGGCAGTGGCATGTAGGAGTTTCCCTCATGGGATTGAACTTGTTGACATTCACAGCCAAGTTCAAGATGGAGCGTAGTGTCCAGCCAGAGTCTCGTTCCTGGAATTCCAATATTTCGTAGAGAACAGGCTGCTCGATGTTGGCTGCGAACCACTCATTCCTAGTTCGGTGGTGGTGTAGATTGGAGCGTTCTTTATGTTGAAATAGAAAATTTCCACTGTTTCCTCGTTGCCCGTGACCTTGGTGTACTCTGCAGCGAGCACTGCGTTGACCTTGAGTGCGTTGTGTTCCTCGAGAGCTGTCTCTATTTTCGCAATAAAGATGGCTTGAGCATCCTCGAGGGAAGTTGTTGCGTCCAGATGTTGGTGGTTGCTGATAACTCCGGTCTTTATGAAGCTATCAAAGGCCGAGTTGACGTCATCCCAGCTGACTCTTGACAAGCCTGCACCACGCATCGCGAAGAAGCAGAGCAAGCTCTGTCGTATACTGTACAGTACAACGATGGTCGACTCGCATTTTCGCTTCTCGTGCACTTACGTGCCTGGGGTGTGGAGAAGTCTCTCGTACATCTCGATGTGGTCAACGATTATGACGTTGGCTCATCTTTCAGCCATGTCGCTGCTCACATTACCACCTTTCATCAGCTCCAATGCTTGCTGCATGAGCAAGATGGATTCACGACTATCCAATGCCATTCTAAGGAAAAACAAAATGTATTAGTAATTGAGCGATAATAAAAAAAAAAATACGTTGTATAATACTCACTTGACACTTTCTCGTACTAGATGTCTAGGAGAGCTACTTGGGGGGTATCCTGGAGAAAACTCACAGGAGAGCTCGGATCCTAGAAGTCGTAGCAATGGTCTTCCTCGACCGGGACTCTACTCTCGTAGTAGATGGAGATATCCTGGAGAAAACTCACAGCGATGATCTGTTGCCTCGTAGGAGAGCTACTTGAGGATATCCTGGAGAAAACTCACAGGAGAGCTCGGATCCTAGAAGTCGCGGTCTTCCTCGACCGGGATTCTACTCTCGTAGATGTCTAGGAGAGCTACTTGAGGGTATCCTGGAGTATCCTCTCAGGAGAGCTCGTATCCTGGACTAATAACACAGCGATAAAAATACTTTCTATACACCTGGACTTCTTGTACTAGTTCTTGTTGCCTGCGCACAGTGAACTGGAATGAGCTCCTCGGCCGGCGTCTCGCCTTTTACAGGGATCGCGGAGCATGCGCTCAACCAATCAGAGAGCTCCATACCATTTTTCCAAGAATTCTACGGAGGTTTGAAATTGTGTCAGCCAATCAGCGAGCTCCATGGCGGTGAGGCGCTGCTCGGAGAGGAGCGCTCTCTGTAGAGCGCTCGCGCGCGGTGGTGTGGGGGGGAAGGCCCGTGAGGGTATATAAGCGGCGCATCGCATCGCGGAGCTCATTCGCTCTCGCCATGGAGTACGTGGTGGACGTCCAGGGATTCAAAGCCGCTGACAACGAGTTCGTCTTCAAGGTAGTGAGTGTAAGAGCACGAATCGCTGGCTGGAGTTGAACCATCACGGAATACCCTGGAGCTCTGGAGAAATCCCGTACACGAAGCTGGTGGAGAGTGTACAGTATGGTTTGATAAACGCGAGGAAGGTGTACGTCAAGCGGTTGGAGAAGAAGAGGTGGTTGCAGGATATATGTAAGTATACTTATCTCATTCATAATCTTTCTTTACTTTATAAAACGTAATTTTGTAGGACTATATGCTATGTTGAGGATATGGGCTGTCCTTCGCTGCGGATGCTAAACCAAGAGGAGCCATACATATAGTATACGCATCATACCTTGGGAGATGAACACTGCAACTGCGCCGTCCAGAACGTATTCGCATTGAAAAAGTGAATACTTGACAGCAGCAGCAGGCGACCAGAGTTATCGATTTACAGCGGCTATGTGAGCGCCGACGACAACGCCGTGGGTGAAGTGGATTTAAGCCAATTTAAACCTCTACACATAATGTTAAGTGGAATGTATAATTAATTATTGTAATAATGGAGAGGTAATTGTATCTCACAGGTGGGAGCGATGGTTGGGGCTCCCACTATTTAAAAAAATAAAAAAATTTTTACTTTATGAATTTTGAATTCCCGCCAGCCTCTATCGGATAGATGGAAAATTGAACGGCGAAACAGACAAAATTTTAGGAGTTATGGTATGACTTTATTGGTCGATAATATAGTTATCGATCAATAAATTCATATCTATGTTAATTTAAATTTTTAAACTTTTGCGCGCGCTTCCACTCTTTGATGGTCTGCTCCTGCTGCTGCAATGAAGAGAGGGTTTCTTGGAAATTTGTCGGCTTGAAAAATATATACTCCTGATAGTGAAAACCCATATAATGTAATGAAAGTTTGGGTATATAAGGAGCAGAGGACCAAAAAAAATTATCATTCGTCACTCAGTCAAGCAAGATGCCACTTCTAGAAGTGATTCCCTTCCAGACCTGGTTTGCAGCCGCCGAGGAGGAGATGGAGGTTGAGGAGGAGAGCGAGGAGGAAATGCTCCCAGATGGTTACTGGAGCGAGCAGTTTATCCTCGCTCTCTTCCTCAACCCTCATCTCGAGGATGACGGTATGGTTGCGATCCTGGTCGAAGAGCCTGGAGGATGCTTCGGGTATACTTTACACCCGCAGATCATCGACTTGACTGAGGACGAGTAAAAAAAGAAAAAAATGGAGGAGCAATAGGTAAATGGAGTGCTCCACAGGTGGGGGCGATGGTTGGAGCCCCCACCACTAAAAAAAGATGAAAAAAATGAAAAAAAAATGAAAAAATGAAAAAAGTGAAAAAAAAAGAAATAATAATTAATTAATTAATAATAATTAATTAATTAATAATAATTAATTAATTAATAATGATTAATTAATTAATTAATTAATTATTTAATAAAATACCACCAACCCTCACACGATGTGTGTGAGTGTAGGTGATTGTCAAGTGTTGGAACACAGCCTGAATTATAGCCGACACCACGCTAACTTAGTGGTGGGCAGCGCGACGACTGCGGCTCGCCACCTAGTGGAGCGCGCGTAACTACACTCCCCGTGGAGTGGCGCGAAATTTAAAAAACCTTTTTCTTTTTTTGGAAGTGATGAGAGCCCCAACCATTGCTCTCACCTATGAGGTACAACCATGAGCAGCTACCTTTCTCCATGAACTTCCTTTTCTTTTTTTTAGCCGGTCTTGTCCTCTTCCGGATGAAAGGGCCGTTTTCATCAGCCGGGATCAGGATGGCTCGCTTCCTGGTCGATGGCGTCTCCTCATCGTCCTCAGAGTGGAACAGGTCCCGTTGCAGCAGCTGTGACAGTAGCCGCCTGGGTGCGGAAGGCAGCCGTGGCATCAACAGCCGCTGCTGATATGGCGCAGCTACTGTCTGCGCCATCTTGCGGGCTCGTCGAGCCAGCGGGGCCTTCCGCACCTTCCGCATCTTAGCAGGTGGCGGCGGCGGCGGTGTATGCGCAACATTCCGCACCGTAGCAGGTGGCGAAGGCGACACCGGTGTTGCTGGCCGCGGTGCTGGAGGCGGCGGCAGCGGGATATCCGCCAGTTCTGGCGGCGGCGGTGGCGGCTGTGCTGCAATCAGCGCTAAGAGTGCTGGCGATAGCATTCCTCCTGGAGGCTCTAGAGCAAATTGCGGTAGAGGTAAATCCATTACCTTTCTTCGTGGATCTCGAAAGTAAAATGTAACCTTACACATAATAAATTCTGAGTTGAGTTCACTGCCGAGGGATCGGGCCCAGCCTGACTTGTAGCCAGCGCTGCGCGTACTCAGCAGTGGGCAGCGCGACGCCTGCCGCTCGCCACCTGGATGAGCGCGCGGAATTACACTCCCAGCGCGGGGAAGTCCCGGTAGCGCGGGGATTCCGGGGAAGTTCCGGCAGCGCGACGGTTGCCGCTCGCCGCCTAGTGGAGCGCGCGGAACTATACTCTCGGCGGAGCGGGGCTTTCGGCGCGAAATTCAAATTGGGTTAACAGCCTATATAGTATTTTGCTCTGTTGGTAAGGTAGATTTGGGTTATTGACTGCTAATAATGTTGGACCACCCTACAATTACCATCCACCGGCAATGTAGCGCTCTACCTTACCGATCGAACTAGGTAGAGTTGGGTTATTGGTCTCCCTGCAATTACCACCCACCGGCAAGGTAGCGCTCTACCTTACCGGCTGAGCGCCAGCTCAGAGGGTAACTGCACCAGAAGTGACAGCTCACCTACTCTCTAGCTTTAACGTCTTGTCTCTGTCTCACCTCATGTTCTTTATCAATAAATTTAAATTTTAGTTTTTCGTTTAACAACAGTGTGCTCTCTTAAAAGAATTCTCTCTTGAAATAATGATGACGGAAACGGTGTATTAGAGGATTGCACAAAGTAAATGAATTTGTTTAAGATGAAATCATTATTTTTTTTATATTAATTATTTTGACATTTTCCGTCGATAAAACAGGGTTAATGATAAAGTATGACTATTACACCCTCTTAATAAAAAACAAAAGCAAAAGAAAAGCAAATAAACATCACGCGCGCGTAGGGCGCGTCATTTTCATTTTCTAGAATACATAAAGCTGTTCCCGAAACATTTTTATTTTTCTCAAATATCTCTGACATTCATAAACAAATTCTTTTACCACTCTTTTACCCAAGAATCCCCACTAAATTTCAAAGCAATTAAAACAATTTTACTGCAGTTACTGTGCGACAAAGAAAGTCATTTCCAAAAATACAAAAACTTTAAATATCAAATATCTCAAAACGTAATCATATGACCTAAATGAAATTTTACACAATTGTCTATATCGCATACAAAAATGTCTATAAATTTCAAGTTGATACAGGAAGTCGTCATTGAGAAATTACGATTTTGAAAAAAACGTAAAAAAAATTTAACCTTAAATCTCTAAAAATCGTGAGACAATTCTTTTATCTGAAGAACTTACACGATAAATATATAAACTCTATATCTCCACAAAATTTCAACGTGATTAAACCAATTTTTTTTTCTAGAGAAAAATTTTTTTTTTTGAGAGAAAATGTCGATACCCGTATGGTTTAGGGATCTATGCAACTCTTTCGCATCTCCTGAACATGCACACTCATTATGACTTTGCATTTCATTAAATTAATATTAATGTATATATAAGAAAATTTTTATGTTAAAGTAAATCTATTGGTTACATCTTTGGCAGCCCGCGCAACAAAAATTTTGTTGGCTATATATTGCCCATAGTGTTGAACAAGTATGAGCAATATATGGGCCATTCCAAGCCACATGAGGGCTATATAATGGGAGATATGCGGCACCGGCGCCTGAGCCGAATTCGGGCTGGATTCGGGCCATACAGTACCCCATATAGTTCCCATATTAGTCCCATAATTATTTTCATGAGAACCATTAACAAGATAAAATTAAAAAAAAAACAAGCGCGTAAAACAATCCTATTAGGCATGTACTGACTTTCATGGCCGTACACGCTTGCTCTCTGGGAGCTTCTACTCGTAACAACTGTGATTGTGAAATATAAAAAAAAAAAAATTTTCTTTGTGCGGATTGGAACCTAGAACTTTTGAATTACTAGACTTGCTCGCTACCGACTCAGCTGTATTTAGTTATGTTTATGTTTATATCAAAGGATCAAATGGAGATTGTATGTATACTGTAATCTGAAACGAATGACCATGTCCTTCAAGTACTAACCTCCATTTTATCCTTTGATATAAACGTAACTAAGTAGGTAAGTCGGTAGCGAGCAGGCTATAGTAATTCAAAGATTCTAGGTTCAAATCCACTGAAGAGTTTTTTTTTATATTTTACACACAGTGCATGCCCAATAGGATTGTCTTTCACGTTTGTTTTTTTTTGTTTTTGTTTTTTTTTTTTTATTTTGTTAATGGTTCTCATGAAAATAATTATGGGACTAATATGAGACCTATATGGCCCGAATTCAGCCCGAATTCGATTCAAGCGCCGGTGCCGCTTATCTCTCATATATATTGCCCTCATGTGGCTTGGAATGGCTCATATATTGCCCATAACACTGTGGCCCACAAAAATTTGTTTACGAGGGGGTATTAGTAACTATTACTAATCACTAGAGCCTCTCCAAGTGAAAATAAATAATTTTATTAATTTTATTTTGAAACTCATTATACCAGTATAATAGGTGGTTAATTGCTGTCCAATATTAGCAAAGCGGTGAAGAATAGCTAATTCACCTGCATCCTTTATTTGTTTCCAATCTTCTGTAACTTCTTGGAAAACACGTAATAGCTAATAATGATATATTAAATAAATTTATTAAAAAAATCAATGTTTTTGAGTGATTGTTAAAAAAGTACCTTTTTTTCAGCAAACATATTTGTTGTGTATTTTACAACTATTGCTTGAAAAAATAAGAAACCGCTAAGGTTCTCGAACAGAATTTCCAAATTTACAACGTCGGCCTGACATTCTTCAATACCTCTTATCATCTGTAATAAATTAATACAAACTACCGATCTGAAGCTTTATTTTAACCTTTTAAATAATATGCGTGCGTGCGTGCGTGCGTGTGTGTGTGTGTGTGTGTGTGTGGGTGTGTGGGTGTGTGTGTGTGTGTGTGAGTGTGTGTGTGTGTGTGTGTGTGTGTGTGTGTATGTATGTGTGTGTGTGTGTGTGTGTGTGTGTGTGTGTGTGTGTGTGTGTGTGTGTGTGTGTATGTGTGTGTGTGTGTGTGTGTGTGTGTAATAAAGTATCATATGACATTTTTCATGAGAGATTCACATCTCCCGTAATTCCGTTCCGATCCTCTTCCAAAATCTCACTTTAAATTTCACGCGAAGACTTCTGTGAACTCTTGTATAAAATACCATGTAAGATTACTTACAAGAGCTTTAATGTCAAAATATTTTTTCTTGTATTGACAGCTGAGCGGAACAAGGTCATATCTCGCCGCACGGACGAAGAAGGTCGTTAAACAATTATACTAACTAGGAGAGGCTGCGAACTCTGAATGCGAACAAAGACATATTTTTAGGTTCTAACGCCTCAAGAAAGCTAAGTTATCGACATTTTTAGTGTAAGTTTCAGAAAATCATGAAAAAATCTCCTATACTTTAAGCTTGAATAATTCAGTTCAGAATTGTCTTTAATAAAATTATAAAAAAAAGAATGAAACTCGAAATAAAAAGCTTTAATTTGCCGTTCCTAGAAGTGAAAAATATTGATTCGTTTAAAAATGATATGAGCTTAAAGGGGATTAAAAAATGTATGTATAAAATAGCCAAAAAATTTTATTCCGAATTTGCATCATATTTTATTGTATTTTGAATATTAAACTTCAAACTCACATAACTTTTGAATGAAACAATATTTTTCAATTCTAGAAACGACAAATTAATGCTTGTTTCATGTAGTTTTATCTTCTTTTTTAAAATTTTATAGAAATTATTGAAACTCAGAATAGAGGATATTTTTTTATGTTTTTCTGAAAATTACACTAAAAATGTCGATAAATTAGCTTTCTCGAGATGTTAGACTCTAAAAATTTGGCTTTGTTCATATTTTAGTATCTAAAAACATATCCCAAACTTTGAGCTGAAAACGTGATCCGGAATTCGTAGCCTCTCCTAGTAAGTAGAAGTGCTTGTACTTGGAAACTGCAAGTTTAAGGGATAAATAGTTTTTATGATGAATGATAAATTATGTTTCTAGCATATGCATTTCTAAATACAAACACTTCTACTTATAGTATAATGAGGCCTATTCCTCCGATATGGGCCCTAGCAAACATATAGGGGTAAACCATTATTTTTGTATATCTATACATTGTAATTGCGCGCGTAACCCATTGCTATACGACCTTCTTCGATCGCGCGGCGAGATACTTACGACGGTCGCGCGGCAAAATACGACCTTCTTCGCCCGCGGGACGAGATGCGACCTTGTTCCGCCCAGCCGTCGGTATGTTATCGTTAATTTACTTTACAAATATTTTTGCATACATAAAACTTAAAAGTACCTTGATCTATCAAATGTTTAAAACTTAAATTTCATTTATATAGATGATAAAAATTATTTTTTAAAAATATGAGTTCTTTTCAAAACAATAGCACAAGCGAAATATTATAAAATTAACACAGAGATAACTTTCCATATTTTATGATCAATATTAATGTTAAACAAAACCTGTTCTTAAATGTCAAAAATATTTTACGTTATAAATATTTTGCTTTTTAAAAACCCATATTTAATATTTGGAGTGATATAAATAATTAAACAATTCATAGCATTAAGTAACTGCACATTTTTATTGTCATTATATAAAAGACTACTATACTTAAGGAGGTTCGAGACTTTTGATTGACGTTAACATAAACAATTTTTTACAATGATTTTTACACATTCCATGGTACAAGCAGCAACATACATTGAAGGTAGTGGTGTTAAGATGACGAAAACATTTTTTTAACGACATTTAGTTATTATTAAAACTAGTTACCGTTACCTAGAAGAAAATTCAATAAAATATGACAATCATTTTGACTTTTTATCCAATTTATATTTCAAAACGGTCATGTTGTTCAATTTCAGGGGTAGTTACCACAGGAAAAATTGGAAAATTATCTAAACCTGCAAAGTTACAATCAATTGTTTATGAGAGATTTTCACATATTTATAAACAATTGATTGTAACTTTGCAGATTTAGATAATTTTCCAATTTTTCCTGTGATAACTACTCCTGAAATTGAACAACATGACCGTTTTGAAATCTAAATTGGATAAAGTCAAAATGATTGTCACATTTTGTTGAATTTTCTTCTAGATGTCGTTAACTAGATTGAATAATAATTAAATGTCGTTTAAAAAAAATTCCGTTATCTTAACACCTCTACCTTCAATGTAGGTATGTCGCTGCTTATATCATGGAATGTATAAAAATCATTGCCAAAACCCCCAAACCTCCTTAAGGTGTAGTTGAGAGCGAGTATTGGTCATTAATAAAATTTGTTTACAATCGTTCATTAGAAACGATAGCATATAAAAATATGGTTCTTAAAGAAACAAAAATAAAAACCGCTGCCAATTCATTGGCAAGATGCTTCCTCAAACTAATTTATCGATTCCATTTTTTAAATTTAAAAAACAAAAGTAAATTTTTCACAACAAAACTTTATTAATAAATAAAACTGTTTTCTTTGTGGATCTTTGTTGTTTGTTAAACAATTTGACTGAATATAAAAAATATCTTTTTCTGTTTTTTCATTTATGTATCCTATACAAACAATTAATTATTGTTATAAAAAATTTTAAAGAAATACATTAGTTTGAGAAAGAAAAGTATGTATTGGCAATAATCTAATAAATATTTGTTTTGTAACAGGTATTTAACTACTATCCTGCTCGACTTAGTGGTTTAAAGTTAATCCAACATTGTAACAATCATACAAATATAATAACTAAGTTATACTTCTTAACAAAAGACAACGAATCGTTTTGAAATTTAACAGAGAGGTAGTTTTTTCATATTTAAGAATCGATATTTTTATGAAATATTTTTATGAAATTTTTACGAAATTCATATTTTGAAAGTCCATTATTATCGCTGCCCTAGTACACGTTGCCGCGTGACTCAATGTGAAATTTCTTTCTCGGAGATATGCCCTAATACACAATAATTATTTTATTTATGTATGATATACAAATTAAATAGAACTATTGCATATTTTGCTCTAAAACTTTATATTTGTGTTTTGAGGCTAATTTGGAATGAGTAAAAAAATTTTGACCAACATAACCTCTTGAAATTTTAACATAATGTTGCACTCAATAAGTGTAATAAGTGGTAAAAATTTTGAGTCAATCAATCGAATATTCTTTTTAAAAATGCAAATATAAGAAATTTATAAAAAAATTTTAACCTCAAATATCTTTGGTCACAACGGTCAGATTTTTTTGGGCAAAGAACTGACTCCTTAGACATAAAAAAAGCTGATTCTCTGCCAAATTTCAAAACGATTCATTGACTTTTACTCCTGTTATCGTAAAGGAAAGAAAACGCACTTGTTTTCAAAAATCATTTTTTTCTCGGAAACAAATCAACATAACCTCTTGAAATTTTAACACAATGTTATACTCGATAAGTGTAATAAGTGGTAAAAATTTTGAGTGGAAAAATGAAAAAGTTTTTGAGATATTAATTAAAGAAATATAAACTATTAAAAATATTACTTATGTCGACTGCAACTTACTATCAACTGATGAGAATTTTTCCATCGGTCTTACAGTCTTATAAATTAAATTAAAATAATTAATATTTATGGCAGTCAGATTGCCCTTGTTTATAATCACCCCCGCAGAATCTGAAATAAAAACTTAATTACCTGGAAAAAAAAACTTTATTAGCAAAGGACTATCTGACTGCCCCCCACCACCAAATTGCTCAATTGCCCAACGTTCCGAGCCCGCTCCTACTCCTCTTCAGGGACTGAAATGAAACCCGCGATACACCTCCTTATATACCCATACCCACTTATTTCCTCTTACCCCCACCACCATTCACCTTCCACTCTCCAACTTTCCATTCTCACTTAAATTAATAAAGAATGATAAATGTTATCTAATTTACTTGACTCTATACCATTAAATTTACATTATTTCGATTCCTTAGAATGTGAATACTTTCAAGGCTTTCCCTCTTATATTTATTCTTAATCCCTTGTTCCAAAATATCCACACTCTAAAAATCGAAAGAATGCAAACTATTTAAACAATGTTCTTTCAAACCCGATGTAAAATTTGTACTACGTAAATTATATTAATGTTCATATATTCTCTTCTTCAAATATCTACTCGTTTGACCAATATAACATCCATTACAATCCCTACAATTAATTTTATAAACTACTCCCGATTTTAAACCTTTATCATCCTTGTCTTTACAATTACTAAATAACCTTTCTAAATTATTATCGTTTCTAAAGAAAACTTGAATATTATGTTTACTAAAAACCCTTCTAATCCTTTCCGACAAACCTCTAATATATTCTTTGTTTGCTAAATATTTAATTTGTACATTAGATTTACATGTACAAAGTATATATACATATACATATAACAGAATAAAATTTCTCTAGTTAGATGTCAACCAAATAAACATTAAGATGGGTTATTTTGAAACTTATTCTCTGAATCAATGTACTTTACATTTGACATACGAATAGCAAGAGCCAAAAATAATTTGTATAAATATTTGTTATTGTCTTTAAAAACTTTGAATTACTCACTTCGCTCGAGCGACAAATAGCACCCGTGCGTAAATCGACTACGCGCAAGCATATCGTACATTATTTTTGTGAACTCAGTTTGCGTAATTTCCTATTTTTATGCCTGTTTATATACAGGCTCATCAAAAAGTATCAGATCCCCCTCCCTGATTTTGGAATCAACTATACCTAAACAAAAATGGCGACCCCCCAAGGTCGATAGGATTTTCGACGAGGATTCCAATGGTGACCTTGAATTTGACCTTGGACGTGTCTTTTAAGGCTCCATTCACGGTCAACTTGGAAATTTCAAATGGATTTTGGCTCCGGAATGAGAAACGTAAGATTTTGTGCTCTTTCTCATTCTGGAGCCGAAAATAGGGTTTTCCATTTGAAATTTTGTTTAGGTAGTTGATTTCAAAATCGGGGGGGAAAGGACCGATACTTTTCGATGACCCGGTATAGTAGTGCCCAATTTGCGCGTTTTGCGGCCCAGTGTTCGAAGTGATTACACTGGACCGCATAATGCGCAAATCGGGCACTTCGCACACTATAAACAGACATGAGAAGTGGAATTTCGCACACAGAGTTGGAAAAAAAAAATTTGGAGACAAAAAGATCTTTTGCGCAAGTGTGTTTTTAATGTTGGTAATATATACATCTTATTTTTTTTAAAAGCTTTGATTGATTTTTACCGGAATATTGGACGATAAAATGAATTTACCTGTGGATAACGATTGATTGCAATTACATCAAAGTCCCTCGTTCGAAGAGATTATACGAATGGTTATCCTTCTTTCTGTTAGAGATTACAACGTCAGAGCAAAAAAAAAATAAATAAAAAGCGTCTTTATCGCTATCGGCCACTCTTCTCTCATACTTTCAGAGCGTAGATAATTTGCGATCATCATCAATAGGGATGGGAATTTCTTTTTCTAGTAGAACTCTATAATCTCTACGAATAAGGTGTTTCATATAATTGTGATCGAACTTACAAGTAAGTTCGTTTTATCGTCCAATAATATTTCATTTTGTCTCGGTTTCAAGATTACGCGTAGATATTTAGGAGAACGGAATTTTGAAGAAATTAGTTTATGCAATATATGCAACACTCACTATTATAGAAGAGTGCCAGGGATACGGCTTACGCATTCGACTCAAATTTTGGAATATGTTTTTGGATGTAGAAATATGAAGAAAGCTGTAATATTATATATTCCTATGATTAAAAACTCAAGATTTGAAAAAATCTTGAAAAAAGTCTCTTTCAAACGATAACATTTCAATCTTAAAAAGACTTAATACAATTTCCAAAATGTAGGATAAAACTAGAGACAACGAGCTTCTATTTACTGTTTCAGATTTAAAGTATAATATAAATAAATTGTTATAGTATCGGATGAAGTCTTAAAACGCTTTTTCAGAATCTTGAGATCATTGGATCCTCGCAGATTTTTGAGTGCGATATCAAAAACATAGCCAAAAGACGACGTGAAAGAACAAAGTAAGAGCTTTAATTTAAAATTTGTTCGATTGAAAAATCTTTATTTTTTCCAAACCTACATATGTGTGATCTAAAATCAGTTAATAAATTAAGTGTATTTAAACCCTTTTCTAATAGGTAATCTTTTAGTAATTTTATTAGGATACTTTAATCTCTTGCACCTATTGAACGAATAAAGATTTTTCAACCAAATGAATTTTAAATTAAAGCTCTCATTTTCTTCTTTCATATCGACTGTGGGAGATATTTTTAGAACTTTTCGGTATAAAGCTATTTAAGTTTCTGGAAACACCCATTTCCCCTATGATTTTCGAAAAAACGCCCATATCTCTATTACTAAGGTCTATACAGAAAAAAGCCGAGACACTTGTCCATTTATTTTACACTTTACTCCCTCGTTGCATAATGTACTATCACATCAGTGAATTCTGATGTGAATCATTTTATAAATTCTAGAGTTTTTAACGACTTTAAAATAACGTATTGAATGTGACCTGCAAAAGATAGTAGCATCTCTTTTTATATTCGCATCTACACTATCATTTTGGAGCAATACCAAAATTTTTTTCATGCGGTAAAGGTCCACAAAGTATTTTTTATTTTTGAAATGTAGTAATTTTTTTTTTGGCTGTATGAAATTAGTTTTAAATGATTGCAAATTATTTGTTTACATTCACTACAGCAACAGTGTAGTGATTCAAATTATCAGATGTAATTGACAAACTTTCATAAACTCCGGGTGTTGGCACTACGACCTTCAGCTCTAAGCCACTACAAAGAGGAAGAAGAAAAAATTTCATGTTGAAGTTTAGTACTTTCGTCATAATAAATAACTACAGTATATATACAGTTACTTAATTGTTATTATGGAGTTATTGAGCTGCATTTTGTATAAAGAATGTCTAATTTTTTGAAAAATTTAAGCAAATTATAAATTCATCTTCATTTATATTGTATTTATGATTTAAAAAAAAAACATTTGACTTTTGGCAAAAATAGTATATTATGCACCTAGGGAGTAAAGTAAGCTATTGACCTCCGCGAAAGACTTGCTGCCCGAGCGAAGCGAGGGAAGCAGCTCGCGCGTGTCAATAACCGTCATTGCTCTCGAGTGTAATATACAACTTTTTTGCATACCCTACGGAAAGTTAATTGTGTTTAATCCCTGATTTCAGGGACGAAAACGTCACACAAACTCACTTCTAGAAACTGCGACGCCTATGCTCATTTCTCTACTTTTTTCTCGCCAGCGCCGCCTGTAAGCAATTTGCGGACCGAGCGACGGAGTGAAGCGAGGAGAGCAACACGCACTACACACAGGAAGCACTATAAGAGGGAATAAAGAAGAGAAACGCTCTTGCGCGGCGGTAGTTTCTAGCAGGGAGCACATATGGCGTTTTATCCCATGTAGTCAGGTATATAAAGACAGTACTTTACGCCAGGGTGTGCTAAAAAATCATGTTTTATTAATTTGGAGAAGCTTTCACAATATATATTCACAAACTCATCGCTTTCGATTACTTGAGTTTTCGGCGTGTATACACCCGTCAGTTTGTACCCATGTATCAAATTTAATTTCATCAACATTATTTTCATTAAGAATTAAATCGACGGCCCCTACGAAGAACAACACTTGCCTACATTTTTGCGACGAAGAATAACACTTGCATTGCTTTTGTGGCGAAGAATAGCACTTGCATTGCTTTTGCGGCGAAAAATAAAGTTTGTAATACTTTTGCTGCGAAAAACAAATTATGACTATAACAACAAGAAAAACGATTTTTTTATGTATAGTGTGCCTTATACAATACTGTAAAATCCAAAAATATGCTTTCTTAAACGTGTTCATTTAAACTTATTTTACCTATAACTTTTCATGTTCAATAATAATAAAAAAACACAAATTAATTTAGATCTAAATATTTGTTTGGAAAGTTCAATATTTCAATGCAATAATTATTTAGAGGAAAAAATTAATCTACATATTTTTCGTTTAGAAAAACTAATCGGTACTACTTTCATTTCATTGAGGAAATCCAAGGTATTATAATATACGCCCGAAAAGTTCAGGACATATTGTTTTTTATCACTACTAAAAATAGATATTACTTTTCGTCGGAAAAATCCAGAAGGTACTATACTTTGCGTCGGAACAGCTAGCGTTGATCTTCGTAGAGAGCTTCGAAATAATCTTGAAATTTTGTCATATCCAAACAAAAAGCACACTCTCTAAAAAGCAAGAATTTTTAGTTTCAAAATAATATATTATGTGCCAAGGGCGTAAAGTGGGCTTTTTTTAGACCAAGTGTGGAGTTTGCAATATGAGTCGAAGGCAAGCAAGCACGAGCCGAAAGCGCTAGATTTCGAAAAAATAAAAAAGTCTCTTTTCTGAATAACTTTTATGTAAAAAAATCACTTAAAAAATATTAAAAAGGAGGCTCTCTGAAAAAAATTAAAAACAAATTTTCCTTTTAATTTTCACCGGGAAATGGAACAATTTTGAAAATTAAATTATGCCATTCAAAATTTCATATCAAAATCTACAAAAATCATACTTGGTAAAAATTTTTTTATAGCTTTTGTGACTTTCACATTGAGTTGAAAAGTAGCTTAATTTGCGACTTTTTTCAACCACTGAACAGCTAACTTTACACTCTTATAACTTTTGAAAGAATCAAAATTTTTAATTTTCAAAAAAGCAAATAAAAGCTCTTTCTTTCTAGTTTCAATTTCTTTTTTAAAACTTTGTGTAAGACGTTTCTGGGCTAAATAACTGAGGTTTAAAAACGAATACATTTTGGCCATTTTCTTTAAAAATTTTAACCTTTAAAAAAAATGTGTCACAAAGACGTTTTCAATTGTACACGATTTTTTCGTATACTTTGTAATGTGAGGAAGAAAAAAAAACCGCGGCCGGAAGGTGTGCCTTAAATAGTACATTACGCAAAAGGGCGTAAAGTGGGTGATTCACGCCCTAGTCAATGGAATTTTTGAACCTCGGGGCGCAAAATTCCACTTTTGATGCCTGTTTAGCGGGCGCAAAGTGCCCGATTCACGCCCTAGGGCGTAAAAGTGTATATTTTGCGTCCTATGACACAAAATACAGTATTTACAATATAAAAACGTACTGTTTATATTTAAGTAATATAGAATGTTAATTTAAAAATTATTTAATATATAAAAAATTATTCAATATATAAAAGATTATTTAGTATAAACGATTTGATGCATAAAACTAATTAAATGATATTATAATAAATCTTAGTTTTTGAATACACGGTAGAATTGAGCAACTGGTGAGAAAAAGGTTATACGCATGTTTACAAACTGGACCGTTGACAATAATAGGCATATACACACAAAGACTGTACCTCTAACTTTTCGGTCATCGAAAATGTTATGATATATCGTAATAATAATTACAAAGAATTTAATTTACCTGCTAATATTAACATATGTTTATTGATATACGTTTTAAAAATTTTGTTTATATGAAATTTTTATAATTATTGCTTATATTATAATTTTTTATGTGTATTTTTTTGGGGGAGGAGCCCCTCCCCCT
Source organism: Torymus aiolomorphi (assembly GCA_036365515.1). Classification (NCBI taxonomy): domain Eukaryota; kingdom Metazoa; phylum Arthropoda; class Insecta; order Hymenoptera; family Torymidae; genus Torymus; species Torymus aiolomorphi. The sequence goes on from CM070874.1 coordinate 96,230,235, forward strand.
CCACTTCCCCTGTCGGAGGCTTCGCCCCCTGCATCTCCACAAGGTTCTGCAGCCCAGGAAGGACCCGCTCTTCCGCCCCTCAACACCATCCTCTTAATCTACTAGCAAATTCAGACGCGCTACGCGCGCTCTTCCTTTCCCTTACTTATACGTATACAATTAATATTGAAATATTATGAATTTAAAATTTATTTTACTTTTTAACATTCGCACATTTATCCAATATTTTTTATTGAAACTTGGATTATATTTATTTTGGTTTATTTCTACAATACAAAAATTTGGAGGTTAGAAATTTAATTATAATCAGAACAGTACATAGTCCTTCATTGTTAACTACAAATAAAATTTTAATACTTTTTTGTTATACAAAAACAAATTTGAAGTCATTAATCTATTTATAACTTATATTTTTACTTTAAATATTTCATAATTTCAAACTTTGTGGGTTTTATTTGGACTAATCAGCTAAGACCTTAAGCGATGAGCTAAGGACACCGTCTACCAATCACGGACCCCTTTTAAACGGACTTAACCAATCACAAAGGTTTTATTTCGGCTTCACATTTCCGTCATCAGTCTTTTAAGAGAGGACACATTCTTTGGTTGACTCTTGTCGTTATAACATTTTTTTGCTATTAAAAATTCTTTCGATTTTAGCGCCTTCTGGTTCAAAAAATAGTATACCTAACACGGGCACAAGGTGATGAACGCCCTTATTTTTATTGGGCGTGAATCGCCCACTTTGAGTCCTTATTGCATAATGTACTATATTTGCGCCCCGAGGTTCAAAAAAAATTTTGACCTGTTTTGAAGCCAGCCATAAGTGAAACTTTTTGTCCTCATATATGGGAAAATCCACCAAACTTTTAATATTCGATATTGAAGAAATAAAATAACTTTTTGTAAAGCACACTCATAAGACACAGCCTACCCTATTCAAAATGTTTCGAAATGGTAAAAAAATAGCGTTACTTGTTTTATCGAGAAAGCCCTTTAAATAATTAAAAACAAATAAAAATTGACAATAAATTGAATTCACGAATAGTATGAATAGGGAACTTGGAAGGAATGGGATCATATTGGACATTTTTCAAAACACAAAACTTAATACGGGATTCCTTTGCAATAAGACCGCTATGTGTCCTTTGTCTCTTATAAATCGTTAGAGTAAGAGAGACAGATAGCGACTTTATTGCGAATGAATACTGTATAAGATTTTACACCCTTCTGACGGTATTTACGTATTCACTTATTATTACATATCCCACATAGCACGTTACGTTTTTGAAACGTTTTTGAAACGTGCCTTTAGCAACCTACAAACGTTTCCCTAAAAATATAGAAACGTAACAGAAACGTTTCAGAAATGTAGAAATATCCTAAATCTGAAAAAAATTTTATCAAAATCGTAAACGTGTTTAAATCGTCTCAGAAACATTTCTGAAACAGAACTCAAACGTTTGTATAAAGTTTTGGAAACGTCTCTGAAACGTACATAATCGATTCGACAAAAAACTTACTGGACAATTATTCACGTTCCAGATTCGTCTCAAAAATGTTTCCAAAACTAATTGGAAACGTTTCAGAAAAGTTTCTCAAACGTTTCTAAAACATAGCACGAAACGTTTGAGAAACGATTCTACAACGAAATTAAAATAATTTACATTATCAGTTATTAACACTGATATTACTTCAAATAGTATTCGGTACGCTTTGCTAGAGTAGACGTTCCTTATTATTTATTATTTATTAACCAGAGTAATACAAAATTACATTACAAAAGTAGTCCAGCAGAGGAAGTCACTTCCTGTATGCTGGTCTGGTATATATAATAAACTTACAAGCTAAACTTACAATCTAATACATTTCTTTTAGAGCGTATTTGTTTACTCTCCTGTAACTTGGTTACAGGGAGAAACAAATTTTAACTATAAATAAAACTATGTCACTACCACTCTCACCAATATCTTATTAGCATAGATCTCGCAGTTGTAGGTGTTTCTGTTGTTGCATTCTTGTTTCTTGCATAAATTATCCTTTCATGTTTGTTGAATCGAGCTGGGCATGTAAACCCAACTGCACAAGTGACCCTATAATGAGGGAACATGTCCCTGTGTTGGTTACTCGAATCGCATTTACAGTTTGATGTGAAGACTATTTCATCTATTACTACTATATCCTTGTGTTTTGGTTGTGCATCTAGTGGGTACATTGAATTAGTAAAAGTTTGCTTGCCTCTGATTCCTCTATCAAAAGAAAAAAGTGCTTTGTTTGATCCTAGGTAGTTAATATCACCATATGTCATACGGATGTTGTTTGTAGTTGCTTTATTTCCTGGTTCTGTTGTTACTGGTTTTTGTAGTAATGCTATTTTCATTGGCTATATTGTCAATCATATCATATATTTCTTCTATTTCATTATGTTCTGTTTTGGTGGGTTTTTTTATTTTTTCCTTGATTTTCAGTTGTATCAGTGCTTTTTAAGAAATCAGTATGCTTAATTCCACGTGTTTTAGGATCATGGCAATAAGGACAATTTTTGTTGTATGTTTTTGTTTGTGGATTACTGTTCTAGTTGGGCCACTTAGTAAATTTCCTTATAAAAGAATATACTTTTTTTGGTTGTTTAATTTTTTCTTCCGTTTCTGTAGTAAATAACTGGATTATGTTGTCTGCGATTATGTTTATATTTTGCAAGTATCTATCATTATTGAATTTTTTTAATTTGGTGTAGTTATAATTTGTCATTCGTTGGTGTTAGTGAAATTGGTGTCGTATGCATTTGGTTATCGAGCAGATGTATGTTCTAGTATCTAATAATAATGCGTCAAGCATAGTCTTATCCACATGGACTTCCGATGTTAGACAGTCATACTTGACGGTTGTTTTCCTTTCTTTATATTGTAATACTAATATAGCCTTTATATAGCCCTTTCTAGTGTATTTTACTTCATGTAAGATTGTTCTGATTTTATTGCAGTCTATTCTAATTTCTTCTCTTGCTGTGTGTTCATAACTTGTTGATCTTAATTTATTTTTATCCATTCTCTTAGTTTAATTTTTCTGTTGTTTTTGTTTCTTAGTGTTTTGAGATTGTTAGGCAGACTGTTATAACAAGTAATGGCCCTTAAATAACTGATCTTGTTACTTATTCTTTTGTTTTGTTTTGGAACTATGATGAATTTCTTTCTCGTGATGCTATTTGAATTTATAAAGTTATCTTTTAAATCTTCGTAATGATATAATAGAGATTCGTAAGTGAATTTTTTATCTAAATTTAGTGGCTGTTTTTCATTTAAAAAGTTATTTTTGTTTATTATTTTGAGAATTCTGTACTGTAGAGTTTGAAGAGTTCTAGTTATGTTTATGTATGCTCCTCCCCATGCAATTATGCCATAAGACATGATACTATGAAAAAGAGCGTAATAAAGTATCCTTAGATTTTGTTGCAATAGTATTTTAGTGAGTTTATAAAAAATAAAGATTAAATACTTTGATTTATTATAAATATTTGTGATGTGGTTTTCCCATCTCATGTTACTATCAATGGTTAGTCCTAGGTATTTGGTACTGTCAACTCTTGTTATTTGTTTTCCTTGTATACAGATATTTAAATTTCCCGGAGTGCTGTTTCGTGTACTTCCAAATTCCATGTAAACTGTTTTATCAATGTTTAAGGATAGTTTGTTTAGAGCTAGCCAATTTGATACTTTATTTAGGTATAGGTTCATTTTTATTTCTATTTCTAGCCATGATTCTCCTTTTACAATTATTGCAGTGTCATCAGCAAAAGCCAATATTGAAAGTTCTGGTATAGTTTGAAACATGTCATTTATGTAGATAATAAATAATAATGGTCCTAATATTCTTCCTTGGGGACTCCCATTTGTATTGTATCGAATTTGCTATTTGAATTGTTTACTTTTACTCTTTGTTTTCTGTTATCTAAGTAGCTTTTTAGTAGTTTGTAAACTTTACCTCTTATTCCATAGTTGAATAGTTTATTGAGAAGTATCTTATGATCCACTGTGTCAAATGCCTTGGCGAGATCAAGAAAGATGGCTGTTATAGGTTCACTTTGATCTATTTGATTGTATATTAAGCTTGTTAGAGCATTTAGTGCATCTTTAGTACTTTTATTTTTTTTTAAGCCGAATTGTTTCTGTGATATAATTTTGTTTTTATCTAGAAAGCTTAGTAACCGTTTGTGTAATAGTTTTTCAAATATTTTTGCGATATTGGAAATAAGAGATATTGGTCTATAGTTGTTTCGTAAATTTTTTTCTTTTCCTTTGTATATCAGAAAGACTTCTGCTATTTTTAGTGCATGTGGCCAGACACCATGTTCTATGCATGTGTTGTAGATGTCTACGAGTGGTTTGCTGATGTGTTGTTTTAGTGTTTTTATAACTTGTGCATCTATTTCATCTATACTTCCTTTTTTGTTCTTTAAACTTGTGATAATGTCATTCATTTCAATTTGGCTAGTTGGGAATAGATACATGGTTTTGGAATTCATGGATGGCATTTGTAAATTTTGATTTTGAGTAGTTACTATCTTCTTACTCATTTTTCTTCCTATATTACAAAAGTATTCATTCATCTTTTCAGCTATCTGAGTTGAGTCAGTGATTTTTATATTGTTATTTTTTAGGTAGTTTATGTTGTTATTAGTATCGGTTTCTTTTCCAAGTTTTTTATTAATTATCTTCCAAAGATTCTTTTGGTTATTTTGGTTCTTTTCTATTTGTTTTTTATCATAGCCATTTTTTGCTTCGTTTATAGTTTGGTTTAGTATTTTTACATAATTCTTGTAAGCATCTTTTTTTGATGTATTATGTAGGTCTTTTTTCCATATGTTGTATAATTTTTCTTTCGTTTCACATGATGTAATTATGACTTTGGTTATCCAGAATTTTCTGGGTGTAGATTTTATTTTTTTATTGTTATTAGTTGACTCAGATTCATATATGCATTTTTTAATTTTGAGTATCAGCTGATCTAGTGCATTGCTTGGGTCTGTGGTTATGGAGATATCTCCCCAGTTTATGTTATTACTTATAGTTTTTAATTTGTTATAATTTATTGTTTTGTAATTGGTTTTGTTATCATTTTTTGTATCTTCTTTGTAGACATTAATATCGGGTAATGATCATTAAAAGGTATTTTTATCGTATAACTTTTGTACGCAATTTTATCAAGTTTTAAGTAAATATTGTCTGTGCAAGTACCTTTACCAATGTCATTGTTTGCTGGTCTAGTTATTTGATTGAATCCTGGGTGATATCCATTTTCTAATAGGATCTGTAAAAACTCTTGGTTTATCATTTCATTACTGTTTATGTCTATGTTAAAGTCACCGATTATTAGGTTATTTTTAAATTTTTTGTTCATTATCAACAGTTCTTTGAAATATATTATAAATTCTGTTTTCTTTAAGCTATGACATCTGTATAATGCTAATATTAGTATTTGTTTGTTATTGTCCATTATTATAGTTGAATTTATTATTTTAACTTTGTTTATTTCAGTTACCTCAGTTGTTTCAATTAATTTGTTGTCTATGTACATAACGACCCCATCATTCTGATTTATTCTGCTATTATTGTAAAATATTTTGTATCCATTTATATTGAAGTATTTATGATGATCCATATATTCCAAGTTTCAGTGCAAATTATAATACATGGTTTTACTGTAAGGCTCTTTAAGAATATTATTAATTTATTATAGTTGTGGTTCATACTTCTTATATTTATGCATGCAATGAGTTCTTTTTCAATATTCAGAAGTTTGTTTAGTTTACTTACTGTATCAACTATTATTTCATTGTTTATAATTTTCTCTGTTTCATCCATTTCTGCTTCTTGTATTTGTGAATGTTTGTCCAATTAGTGGTAGATCTCTAAAAGTTGTTTGTCTGATTCTATTTATCATCGGTGTTGAAGTTGTCTCATTTGTTGGTACTGTAGGTTCCTCTTCATTTACTTTATCTGTATGTTTTGTGTGTTTTACTTTACCAAAGTATCTTTGATAAGTAGGTTGTAATGGATAATCTGTTGCTTCTATGTATCTTTTTATTTTCTTTTTTAAAATTTCACATTGATCACTATCAATTGCACTATGATTTACCTTATAATTTATTTTATATTCTTTATTACTATAGTCACAGTTTGCGCACTTTAAAGTGTTACAATTGCATTTGCTTACTTCATGTGGTCCTGCACATTTAAAGCTCCTGCATTTTTTGCCACCGCGTCCATAGCCAGCACATTTATTCCACGAATTTGTATTAATAATGTCATAGGCTCTGCAATTTTGATAGCCTATTAGAATTTTGCTTCTATTTTTCTTTACATGTTTATATATACTAGAAGTTACTTCTATTATTGCACTATTTGATGTTTGGTTTATGAAAATATGTAGCACTTTGCACTTTTCATCCATGTTGCTGAAGTTTCTTTGGTTTATGTCAGTTTCTACTTCTTCTTTGGTTGAGAAATGCTTATCTATTCCTATTACTTTCATTTTAGGTTTATTTATTTGTTCTTTTTCAATTTTAAAGTTTTCGTTTAGACTATTTTTTAAATTTAATTCTATTTTCTCTACACTTTCTACGTTCATACAGTTTATTATCACAGTGTCCTTGATTTTAGTATTAACATTTTTTGTTTGTACTGTTTTGTCATTAGTTAAGTAATTGCACACAATTTTCACGATATTTGTTTCATCTTTGCTGTTGGTTTTCTTGATGATGAGCTTTGGCACTTTATTGTTTTTTGGCTTAATATTGCTTTGTGTAAAGACATTTGCATATGTTGCCCATGCTTGGTTTTCATTTTTGTTATTTTTTTTCTTTTTCTTGGATTAGTAGTTTATTAAGTAGTTCATTTTTTTCTTGCAGTACCTGAAATATTTGTTTTAATAATTTGTTTTCTACTTTGTATTTTTCATTTTCACTTAGTTCTTCATAGATGGTATCATTTAGTGTTTTTCCTTTATTTGACTCTAGATCAATTTCATTTAATATCTCTTGCTTCTGTAGTTCCCTGTCTTCGCCTTTGTATTGAGCTATAAAAGCAGCAGCAGGTCCTTTTGTATTTTGTAACTACTTCGTTTGTGTGTTGAAATTCACCACATAAAATACACACTACTGCACCAACTTTTTGAATTGAGTGACATTTATAGAATTTATTTAACGTAGCATCGGGCGGCTCCTTGCTACCCGACGCCATGTTGATGATGTGAATATCCTGGAAATGTCTTTTCTTTTATGGTCTGAACTACGCCATCTATCGGCGGGTCGGATATCGAATACTTTACAATCTTAATGTTTTGTATGTGGTTCATAAACGTTTCTAAGACGTTCTTACAACGTAACCTTGCACTTCTGAAACGTCATAGAAACGTTTCCGGCTCAATCAGAAACTTCGCTGAGACGAATCTGGAACGTGAATAATAAATTGTCCAGTAAGTTTTTTATCGAATCGATTATTAACGTTTCAGAGACGTTTCCAAAACTTTGTACAAACGTTTGAATTCTGTTTCAGAAACTCTTCTGATTTTTACGTTTCTGAAACATTTTTGTTACGTTTCTATATTTTTAGGGAAACGTTTGTAGGTTTCTAAAGAAACGTTTCAAAAACGTTTCAAAAACATAACGTGCCATGTGGGATATTATTAATTTATTCGTTATAGATGTAATAGTAACAGTTGTATAATATTTTAAATTGAATTAGATAAAAATTATTTGCAATTGATTCAATATTATATTGCACTATGATTTAAAAGTTTATTTATCGTACATTTTTTGAGTGTACATACTTATTTCTTTTATGATATTATTCTACGCTGAGAAAAAAATATAGTATATTTTCACATAAAAGTACTATACAATATAGTATTGTATTATTTGATTATGACCTTATTTTATAGTACTGTTTACATTTAAGATTATAGTGAAGATAGCTAGAAATATATTGTTGGGTACTATATTATGTAGTAAAATTTGAAATATCAAAGGAATTCGAATGGAAATATTATATTATACTAAATAAATATAGTAAGCTTTACGACAATTTAGTTACATGTACAATAATTAAGTTACTATAACTGTTTAGTCCTTTGAATTATATGAAAATATTTATTATTAACATATTATAGTCCACTTTACAAAAAAACATAGTTAAGGCAATAATATTGAGTTTTACTATGTAATATAGTTAACAGTACCAACAACTTTTTTCTCAGTGTAACTTTATTTTTCGTATGTTTATATCTTTATATGAAAAAATATGATCTCGCGTATTTATTAATCACTTTTAATTCTCAAGATACATATATAAAAGTAATTGTGGAAATAAAACAATCAAACGTAGGCAGTAAAAACTTTGAAACAGTTTTGTAGACAATTTTTAAAATTGTTTTTTGCAATGTCAAGTGCTTTGGAAGTTTCCATTGAAATTTGAAAAATAAACGACTTGACTTGACTAATACGTGATAAATTAGAATGCTCAGATCTTCGCGAATTTTTATGTTAGAAATTTTCAAAAAGGCATTTTATAGCTTTTAATCACTACTTGTGATTACACTAGTTAATCATAATATTCAAGTTATCCGAGAAAAACTCTAGAGGTAAATATGATTTTATTTAACAATTCACGATTTAGCGATTTGTCTTTGTCTCGCTATAATATTATTCCTATGGAGTGCACACTTATAACTCAGGTGTGAGTTAATTAGTTATGTGAAAAGATGTACGTGCAGCCATGAATAATTTAAAATGTAAAAAATGCTCTTTTGAAAAACGGTTTTTTCGATAAAAAATTTAAACTGAGAAAAATGCGACTACGCTCACGTTTGCTCTTATATCTAATTATTGTCTATAGACACACTTTCCGAAGGTTGATTTATCGAAAATATGAGTAAAAACGAAGATTTTACAAGGACCTTAAAATGTTTTGACGATAGCCACTTCTTTAATAGCTTAAAGAAATAAAAAATTCATCCAAATACGCACAGAAGTAATGAAAAATTGATGTTTGTTTTTAGTTTCATGAAAGTGCATTCGTTTATAATTACCTTTACGATAGCAGAAATGTTCATACAACCATAACTTAGTAAAATTTCTTTTGGTCAAAGGTGTGCAATCACTTCTTTAGAAACTGTGCAACGGTAACACGAATATTAAAAGTTTGGTGGATTTTCTCATGTAGACGCGAGAAGCGGGAAAGCCACTTCTCAATTTTTGTTTTACTCTGAACGTTGTGACCTCTGGCAACAACAAGAATAACTACTTGTAACCTTGAAAAAGAGGCGACTGAAATACAATGCTTATTCTCTGCGCTTTCAAAGAACGAGTAGTTGATATCATAAACCAATATATTAAATTTAGGGAAACTAAGTGCTATTGAATTAACAACAGTTTTTTAATAAAAAAAATACCTGTGGCACCATTAATGCGTATATACTAATATAAATCCAGGTTCTTACTGCTACCTTGACTCTAGTCTTCTGATAGGGCCAGAGTGCCACCAATTTTAACATCTTTTTATTTATAGTAAAATATCTACTGGTCAATACTTCTTCTGGTCCCATGTTTTTCCCTTGCACAAGCGACTGTTACTAAATTTGTGTAGGAAAAATATAAGGTATTCCTTATATAATATTATTTCTTTGTTGGTCGAACAATTACGATAAATTGCTGCGACGATGACCTGCGTGTATATATTTCAGGGGCAATTCAACCTTATGCGTTTCTTTTTAATAATTCATGACAATTTTCTTTTCAGCCACGTTGAGTTTATTCTCTTTCTCCTTACGGGGACTCGATCGGATTCTAACTTTAAACCTATAGGAAGGTAAAGCATAGAAAATGCTGTAACAACTATGATTATTTTATGAATTTTCAAGAAAATTACATGTTTTTCTATAGAAAAATTATATATTAATCATATCTTTATTGTTCGTTTCGTACTTCTTGCAAATATCTAATACAAATTTTTATTCGATAAAAAATCAGTAAATAAATTTGATTGTGATCTTATTTTTTCTAATAATTTGAATAGAAATTTTTAATAATTTTATTAGAACAGCTTTTAATTTTAAATTATGCGGTACTGTTATAGTCGTTTTATCATTTTGAAAACTGCAAGGAACTTGAAAGTTCAATAATGTTTAAGAAAGAACTTTATTCAGAAGAATAAATTGAAATCGTAAAATATGCCAGTGATACATTTGCAAAATTATACCTAACCGAGTCAAGGAACAGTGGAACCATGACTGAAAATTAATTTCAATTATCCTAGCAGTCAGAGGCTTCTGGGCGAAAAGAAGCTCAAGCCACCATTCGGCCGAATAGGGGTAAGTTTGTATTCATAATTGTAAACGTGACGAGGTTTCAAATATCTATAAAGCGTTCACCAATAATTATTTTGCAATTGTGAGTCGTTTTGATAACTATCATCAAGAGATTCGTTGGCAATCGCCGAAGCTCGCGAGGTTCCGCCCAGAGGAGTGAAAACCGAGTCAGTCAAAAGTTACTCTTGTTTTGACGTCGATGACTTCATCTTTGAGGACTGCATTACAGGACTTTGCTACGCTAAGTGCCTCAAAAATACTCAATATCCGATTGTAAATATTATAATAAGATGAAAATTTCGCCTACATTCCATTGTCCGCGATATCGCATGTCCATTCGTCGTTAGCTGACATGGCTCAGCTCACCATTTTCTCTCATGATGAAAGCGGAAGATCGCGTGTAGGGGAAGGAAGGGCGTTACGGGCACCCTAACGTTAATTCAAGATTATATAAAAGATTGATGGATTTCAATTCTATCAATAATTGTAATAAATGATCAATACTGTTAGAAAACTGAGTCAATCAATAAAAAAATTATATTGACTTATATTTTGTAATTATAAAATTGGAAAGTAAAACTTTTGAAAATGCTCTGCGTCCCCACTAGTGGGGTACGAGTAGCAGGTTCTAATGAATAATAATTGGGGTTAAAAGTATTTTAAAAACTGTTGGAATTTATGTGATCAATTTGCGTAGCGTTAAAGTAGATATAGATATATAAATGTATGTAAGAGAGCAACGCCGCGCGGCGCGAGCGACCGCTGTCGCAGCGCGGGGAGGGAGAGTGGTAAGCCGCTCTAGTCAGACGGTCGCAACGCGCCGAGCGAGACAGACGTATGGAGTTTTGTGAGTGTAGGACAGTGTTCAATAAAGCTTTTGTTTCATCTTGGTTTGTTGCGTTTATCTTGTTGTCTTACCCTAAACCCTAACAGGTTATGGGTCGGTAAGATAACGACGCTTCCACCGCGTAAATAAGTGTGTGAGAAAACGCGAGAGAAAAAGTGACGTGTTTAGCCTTTGTGTCGTGAGACGAGACAAAGATTCAAAAGTTGGAGAAAGAGAGGCTCTTTTCCTGCTTGCATCTCAGGGCACGGTGTGCACTGGAGAGCGCCAGGAAGTTTTGTGCTTATCGGGGCTAGGTTTACCAAAGAGATGCGAGACAGGGGCAAAAACGATATAAGGCGAGCCCAGATCAAAGGCGAACAAAGATATGTAAAAATACACGTATGTAGATACTCCGGAGAAAAATTGCGAAGGTAAAAGTGTTTAAATACAATTGAATAGAAACGCTAGCGAAACAAAGCAGGAAGAGAAACTCGCGAATTAGTAGAAAGTGAAAAGATCAAAATTGAACTTTGCGAATAGTTTAGCTAAAAGATAGAAAATGGATCGTGCAAGAAAGGGAGTAATTTATGAGAAAATAAGAACAAAGTGCGCGTATAAAAGTGAAAGACGAAAAACAATGGTTAAAATCAAAGAAGAGAAAAGTGTAGCATAGAGAGAAATTCTGATGATTCTCAGAAGTGGCATAGGCGCGCAACAAGTTTGAGCGGGAACACGCACGTGTGCATGCGCGCGCAGCGAGCCAAGATGGCAGCCCGCGGTTTCGCCTCGTGGCTACCTTCCTTTTCGCTCGAGGCGAACGACGCGCCATGATGGAGAGAGAACGGCGGGGGGAGGGGGTGTGCGAACGGGAGAGACGACAGCGCGGAGCCAGAGAGACTCCGTGCATGGTAGGAGAAAGGGAGAGACTCGATGGTCGCGCGGAGAAGAGGCGCACCGCGTGCATGTGACGAGGTGTCGAGTGCTGCACGGAAGAGTGGTGCGCGGCGCGACTACATGATTGTGAGAGAGAGAGTCGATGATTGCACGGAGATGTGACGCGCAGCGCGGCACACGAGTGACGGTAGTTGCGTGCGACGGGGCGCACGCGGCTCGAGCGAAAAGCCTTAGAATAGACAGAGCTGTGTATGTATATACATATACACGAGAGAGAGAGAGAGAGAGAGAGAGAGAGAGAGAGAGAGAGAGAGAGAGAGAGAGAGAGAGAGAGAGAGAGAGACTCGACGGTCGCACGGACGAGGGACGCGCGGCGCGAGAGTGCGAGTGAGTGAGAGAGTCGGTAGCTGCGCAGCGACGGAGTGAGCGTGGCCCACCGCAGATTTAACAGTGTTGTATATATAAACACATTTATATACACATATTATGTCCCCTGAAACGCGTCCCTGAAACGCGACGGGGTGCATGTTAGCTGCACCGTGTCAATGCGGGAGGGGGTTTGTTAAAGACTTAGACAGATATTCAGACTAAACATTAGAGAGTTCGAGAGAGTGCGCACATGTATAGAGAGTTAAAATCGCGCGTATTTGAGTGAATGACATCAAAGTTTAGTCTGAATTTAGACAGTATCGCCCTTTTAATTAGAGAGTAAAGTCGTGCTTTAGACGAGATATTTGACAGTAAAAGGTTAAAAAATGTGAGTGAATGACGTCACGATTCGAATCGAAAATTAGACAGTTAGACAGGTATAGCTATATAATAGAGAGTAAGCACGCATTTGACAGAAATTAAAATGGATCCATATACAGTGCGTATAAAGTGTATATAGACAGTGTAGATGAGTAGACAGTAAAAGTCGCGCGCAATTTGAGAGAATATTGTCATGACATTGATGAGAAAGTAGACAGTAAAAAAGAGATGTGTATAACATTGACAGATGAAAATTATTGACTTAAAGGCAATAATAAAAATAATTTTTAAGAGAGTAAATAAAATTATGATGTAATACAGTTTTATTGAATTAGATCAGTATTGACAGAAAGTTATACACGTGGAAAATAGACTGCACAGGAAAAATTTGAATTATAATTTGAGAGATTATATACTAAAATAAAATTGAATTTTACAGATGGTCTGGACGAGCTTAAAAAGATGCTTGAGGCAGTCTGGACTAGAGAGGAACTATACAAGGAGCATCAGGGAGAGAGAGTGTTCCTGGTCAAAAAGGATGATGGAAAAATCTATCTGACCCTATCAGACAGAAAGATAACGAGGGTTAACCAGTACCTCATCGAAGCTGAATATAAACAGGTACACGAGTGCTGGAGCTCAAAAGAAAAGGTGATCTCGTTTGAACCACCCCAACCTCCGGAGGTAGGCATAGGCGCAGAGGGAGAAACATAAGGTGTAAGCATGGAGACTGTCCCAGAAGCTTCTGAAGAAGCAGAAAGCAGAAATAAGGACAGAAATGATCGATGATCTGAGGAGGACTCAGGCTGAAATGTTTGACAGGCAAGTTGAAATGAACAAGCAGTTGGTGGACGGCTTGGTCAATAATTTAAGCCAAATGCTCCACGCAACAATTGGGCAAAGTGTATGTCCCAGCATCGAGAGTTTGAAAATCAAAGAAGTAAAAGAGCTGTCTGCTAGTGTTGAGAATGAGACTTCAAAAGAGAGAGAAAAGGAGAAGAGAGAGAAAGAAAAGTCAAAAATAATCTCTGAGGTGAAAATGGTGAACAGTCCGTTCATCACCAAAAGTGAGAGAGTGGAGTACGCAATCAGGGGCAAAGCTGCTCACCAAAGACCGGACAGGGCACACTTAGCCTTTTCACAAGAGAAGATAGACAAGCTGCCAGATATGAGTGGTAGTGAAGGAGAAAATGTAAAAAGTGTACCGGATTCGAGATGGGCTCCGATTAAAGCTGCAAGCTCGACAAAATCTCACAAATCGACTCCAGAGGAGGGAGAGATCGTGGAGACAGAGAGCGAGGAGGATTGGAAGTTACCGGAGGGTAAAAAGAAAAGACGAGTGAGGACTAAAAATGAGGTTGAATCAGCAACCACAATGGTACCTAAGGAGACGGCAAAGACAGCGATGTTGGCTGAAGGAGCCTTCCGGGCCCAAAGTAACCGTGGCAGGAGCCAAGCGAGAGGAGTAGGCCGGCTCGACAAGACACGGTGCTTTTCGTGCGAGCTATTTGGGCACATGAGCCCTGACTGCCCATCTCGTGGCAAGCCAGTCTGTTACACTTGCAGGCTGCCGGGACACGTGGCTAAAAACTGCTTGGCAAGAGAGCGACAGAGAAGCAGGAATGGAGGCCTGCTAAACATTCGAGACAGGAGAGGCAGGTCGAAACAACCAGAGGAGCTGGTGCTCGAGGTCCTCGGGTCTTTACCGGCGGCAGAGGTGCTGGACGTGCGCGTGGCGGTGCTGCACCATCTGGATGGACGTACGCGTGGCGGTGCTGCACCATCTGGCTGGTCCTTGATGGAAGCAGGAGAGGAGAATGACGAAGGTGGAGAGAGAGAGAAGCTGAGAAAATGAAATTTTCTGTCAGTGAGGAAAACTACAAATTGAGAGATAGTAAAGTAGATAATAGCGTTGAGGAGAAAAATAGAAATGTAATAGTAAAATTTATAGCAGTCTCAGACGTGACTGAGCACTTAAGTAAAATGACATTGATTTTGAGATGTTAAATAGGAATAATATGATAATACGCTAATAAAAAAAATAAAAATTAGATCAGAAACGGGTAGAGAGTTCATGTTAAATAACATATTGTATTCTAAGGAGTTACCAGAGAATTTATAGTCACTTAGACAGTTTGTTGATTAGGCTTTACTAATCCATTTAGACAATTGTAGAATAAAAATCTATGATCAGGGATCTAAAGAGAAAATAATTTCTGGAATCTATGAGAGCGCTTTTTGGATAGTAACATTAATGGTAATAATAGAGAAAGACGATAGAAAAGATTACGTGAGTCTTTTCGCATTAGCTGTAGAACGAGGCACTGAAATAAACTATAATACTGGGAGCAAAAATAAATTGAGAGTAAAATCAGTAAATGGAAAGGAACTAGAAAACGAAAATCGTAAGAATGAAAAGGGAATGATATTTTAGAGAGTAAATTACCTAAATAATCAGATTTGTTAACCACTGTAAATAATAGAAAGTTTCAAATTACAGAAAGTAGAACCGAAAATGACAAAATGGAAATTAGGGATAAGTTAGAAAACGAATCAGATTCTAGTGTAGAAATAAGTAAAAAAATCCTATGGCATTTGAAACTAGGTCATATATCAAACAAATATTTGATAGAACTGGCAAAAATTTACCCAAATTTGCTAGGTAAAAGAGAGGTTATGAGTGATAGGGATATCATAGAATGCGAGACGTGTCTTATTATTAAAAGCATGAAGTTGCATTTTGGCAAAACACGCAATAGGGCCGAAAAACCACTTAGAAAGATAGCTCTCAAACACAATCATAATATTGAGCAGTTTAGAAGGTTGGTCTGCGTTAGAGTTTCAAAATACGGAGAAACAGTAACACTAACCTTAGAAACAAGTGTTGAAAGTTTTTCTAGTAGGATATATTTTGACAGAGTACATAATCTATGTATCTGAGCAAAAGAAACTGTTTGAAAGCAGACATGTGAAGTTTATAGGAAATAAAACTTAAAAAGGCGTACATCTTAAAGACGAGAGTACATGTACAGAAAAAGGGGAGTTTAGAGAGTCAAAAACACCCGAAAAAGGAGAAAATTTAGGAAACAAATTAAGATCATAGAAACAGAGGGAGAAAACTGGAAGAAAACGATAGAATCTGAACTCAATTTTCCGTAGGAAAAAGTAGTGTTCGAAGTTGTTATAAAGAAGGGGAAGTTTACAAACAATAAAATCGAGTCAGGAGAAATTTGTAAGTAACGTGTTTGGCTACATGGAGACTAGCCAAGTAATTAATAGAGAGAGAATAAATCGAGAAGAAGGTGAGAAAAACAACTTAATTCCCCAAGAAATAGATTTGAGAGGCATCAAATTGAGCCCACGAACATTGAGTGAAAAGTGGCCAAGAGAGTGTCACAATATTAGTCAGGGAATACAAAAATTCAGTTTGACATATAGAGCAGAATCAGAAGGAATATTCGGGTATTCTGATGCGAGTTTGATAGACTGTAAGAACTCACTGACTACATGCGGATTTATTATTAAATTCTTTGGAGACTTTGTGGTTTGGAGGACGTATAAGCAATCGAGTGTAGCCTTATCCACTTGTCAAGCTGAGTATGTTGCGATAAGCGAGGTTTGTCAAGAGTGAATGTCGCTGCGAAATTCCGTGAATTTCATTACTAGACAGAATCAGTACCCAATGGCATTGTATTGCATATGGCATATGGCAGCTCAGGTTTGTGCTGATATTAATGGTGGCAACAAATTGAGGTATATGGTAGAGAGAACATTATATTAAAGAGTTTATAAATAATAATTGTATTAAATAATTGGACAGAATCAAACGAGCAGTTAGCTGACATATCTACAAAGGCGTTGGAGAAAAATTTGCATGATAAACCAACATATAAAATACTTAATAAGAAAGAGACTTAAATTTTGTTCTGTTCACAGGAGAAACTGACGACTGGAATGTACCTAGTCAAACTACAGGTAAAACTGCTAGGTGTTATTAGATAAGAGGCTGAAGCACCAGTATAAATCAGTCAAACGGAAGAAAACAATTCCGACCAAAGACCAATGATAATCACACGGACCAGTATTAGTCCCGGATTTAATTAAATTATAATATGTAGAGATAGGTGTGTTAATATAAACCCAGATCTTATTTATGTATGCGATACTACTGGATTGAGAGGGAGTGTTAGGATTTATGTGATCAATCTGCGTAGCGTTAAGGGGGTGCCATAGTCGTATCATTACCGACCGAGAAATTGGCACAGTTTCAAGCTTATTAAAAATGAAATACATAAAATCACAAAAAATCAAGAGAACACTTCGCTGCAGTTTTGAACGATCTATCACCCAGTACAAGTTTGAAGTCGAAATATCAAGTGGTTTTTGCAAAAACTTTGAAAGAAACCGAATTTTGTTTTGTTCAAAGTTTTTGCAAAAACCACTTTATATTTCGACTTCAAACTTGTACTGGGTGATAGATCGTTCAAAACTGCAGCGAAGTGTTCTCTTGATTTTTTGTGATTTTATGTATTTCATTTTTCATAAGCTTGAAACTGTGCCAATTGCTCGGTCGGTAATGGTAGGACTATGGCACCCCCTTAAAGTAGATATAGATATATAGGTGTATGTAAGAGAGCAACGCCGTGCGGCGCGAGCGAGCGCCGTCGCAGCGCGGGGAGGGAGAGCGGTAGCCGCTCTAGTCAGACCGTCAGACGATCGCAACGCGCCGAGCGAGACTAGACCTATGGAGTTTTGTGAGTGTAGGAGTGTGTTCAATAAAGCTTCTGTTTCATCTTCATTTGTTGCGTTTATCTTGTTGTCTTACCCCAACAAAAACCTATTTTAAACTATTTTTAAAACTATTTAATTAATCTAACTTAATACTAAAAAGTAAAACTCCGGATCTGATCATAGCAGTCTTGCTCTGATTTGCAGGTTGGTGAGGTTAGGCTGCCGTTCCGAAATAAGAGCTGCCGTCGGCCCCCGCATCGCTGTATGTTCCATTGGTTTATCATTGGTTTGTATTTTAGAAATGTGTATCGAAAAAAACAAGAAATGTGCTTGAAAGTTTAAAACTTAAGCTTTCAAATGAATTTTATTTCATATCAATCGGAGATATATTCGCTCTTTATGTCAGTATAGAGCAAAAGATCAAGCCATCGTATTTTCACTGCTCCGAATTTCAACCTTATGAAATTAATTCTTACGATTTTTTTTTCATATGAAACACTCGGATATAAAAATTTGTACAGTTTTTTATACATTTTTGTGAACATTTGTTTTTAAAGAACCGTTTACGATTTAAATATTAAAATGCATGACTGACCCGACAGCCTCTCACCTTCCCCAATGCGCAAGAGTGCGGCGAAGTATATTTTTATCTTGTAAATTGCGTAATACATATTCTTATTTTGAGTTCACAAACTACATTTACTCTCATTTATTCTTTTCAATCGATAATACCATATTTCCTTACGAAAAAAAACACTCAAATATTGAGTGTTTACTACCCAATTTAACTCACTAACATTACTACGTATTATCCGAAATTATAAGCAATTGGGAGTAATTTCGGACACATTGAATTTTTTTGTTCGTATGGGTTACATTTATACATTCTAAGAAACTTGAAAGTTTTTTTTAAGTGATTTTTCGCTCTTAATTGATTCATTCAATCGGTCGCCATATGTGAT
This sequence comes from Torymus aiolomorphi, assembly GCA_036365515.1. Lineage (NCBI taxonomy): Eukaryota > Metazoa > Arthropoda > Insecta > Hymenoptera > Torymidae > Torymus > Torymus aiolomorphi. The sequence continues at coordinate 96,248,760 of CM070874.1, forward strand.
GTTAGTGCCAAAATCTAGCAAACTCTCAGATCTCTCTTATGTACAAGAAAGACATCTGAATAAAGGGGTCGCTCTAATTGTAAGGATAATACATATCGTTAAAGAAACAGATATCGAAATTGAGTATGAAAAAAGATGAAAGGTCGCTTGAAGGTTAAGTTTGGCAACTTTTCACAAGAACATTTCTAAAAAATTGATAAAACTGTACATAATTTTAAAATGCTTTAAAATAATATTGAAAATGAATGTAAGGATGAATTTGGACGATCTTCCCGAGGCAAGGAATAACAAAACATCTTTCATTTTATTATTTTTTCTTTATTCCTTGTCTCAGAAAGATCGTCCAAATCGATCCCTATATTGATTGTACATACAAAATCCGTGTTATCATAAAACTATTTCTTAAAAAATTTGGGAGAGACATCTACTATAGGCAATACTGCTCGGTATACAGGTGTTTGAGAGTTAAGTCCTTGGGACGGGAGGTTTTTCCGTCTCGAATCTCTTCTATGCTAAGAGGTAGTACAGCGAAGAAAAATCAATTTAAAACAACTTAATTCGTGAAAAATCGAATAATCTAAAATTTTGCCAATACGTAGAGTTTGAACTCATTGTCAGAATATTTTTGTACATTTATAATAGTTTTAGAATAGCGATATGTACAATATGAGAAATTCTACAGAAAATCCACTATTACAAGAAGAGTGTACCCTCTAGGAATAAAACGGATTTCGACGGCGCTTTGAGAGTGGATTTCTGATATCTAAAAATGAAGCCCAATGTTTGGAATTCCATCTCATAGGCCCGATTTCATGAGATACGGATAATCTAATCCCGTGTGAAAATAATATATGAGATCCCATATGAGATCGTTACTCATTATTTTCACGTGAGATCTCAAATATGCTCTATTTTGTTAAAAAAATTATGTCTCTCTTATTCACTGTCATTTTGCAAGTATTATGATACGAAACCAAATAAAAAATATTATAAAAGTAGTCAGGAAAAGCTAAAATTGGAGCTTTGTTTCGTAGAAAAATTAAACAAAAATTTCGTAAGAAAATGTTTTAGAATTTGCCTTCTTTTTAGACAATTTAATGGGTCGTATTTTCTTACGACTATTTTCTTACGCTATATCTTGAATTGCTATTTATTTTATGAAAAATTAATAATATTTTTTAACGATACAAAGCTTTAATTTTAGCTTTTTCTCTCTACATTTATAATCATTTTTGCTCGTTTTCGTATCATAAATATACTTGCAAAATGACAGTCAATAGAAGAGACATCATTTTTTCACAAAATAGAATATATTTGAGATTAGATCGCCTGAATCTTATGAAAAAGGGCCTATGAGATGAAATTGAAAACACTGGGCTTCATTTTTTGATACCAGAAATCCACTCGCAAAAGTCACGTCGAAACCCATTTTATTCCAGGAGGATGTGCCTCAGATAGCAAAGTTCATTTTAAGAACATTCTAAGAACGTACATTCTAAAAATGTATGAAAAGGTTTTAAGATGTACCAAAAGGTATTAATGATGCGTTTAATATAATAATAAATAAATTAATATTTCATTTTAAATTTTTTTTTGAAAATGTATTGAAATGTATTAAAAGGTATCAATAGGTATCAAATGGTATTAAAGTGTGCTACAAAAATTACGAAATGCAACCTCTATATACAGTTTGGTACACTCTGATACCTTTTGATACATTTTGATACCTTTTCATACATTTCAAATTTCCACTGGGTTTATAATTTCAATTTCATGTGACATTTTTGTGACGTCTCAATAAGAACGTTACTTAAAATGAACGTTCTGAAATTGTTTAATCAACGTAACTTTAGTTTTTAATGTATCTATGTATATATGTATGTATGGATGTATGTACGTATGTATGAATGCATAAATACATACATACATCCTGTGCCGAGTTGCTAGTCTCGCATCAGGCGCCTCCCCAGGCGGCGGATAGGGGAAAGCTCGTCAGATATGAAGGGTACTGGGGAAATAAAATACCCGGGGTGGACCAAAACTAGCTAGGGGAAGGAACCCCGAAATAAAACCGAAAATAAGTGATAAGCCCACGGAAACGACTATCCATGGAGGTAACCCGGTAAACGGATGTCCCCCCGGTGGTTCCGATCGGGGTATAGTAGACCCGATGGCTGTCGCAGGTCTCCAACTCGGATATGGAGGAGACCAATCACTCGCTAAAGGCTCTGGGGGTAATGGTTTAGACCCCCAGCTGCCTCCAAACGGCTACCCAAAACCCTACCGGCGCGGTGGCACACTTGGCCGCGTCGACAGGAGCAGCAACAAGCGCAGCTCTAGCTGCAAAAGACAGAGTACTCGACACCTGGAAACACATTCAGGGAGCAGAGTCGAAGGAAAACGAGCTACGGGGTAAGATTCAGGAGAATCTAGACAAGATGGATGCAGTGGTGGATGAAGAAGAAGGAGGCAACCAGGCAAGCGCGGATTCAAGAGAATCTAGACAAGATGGATGCAGTGGTCAGTGAGGCACATAACATCCACAAGTGCGTCAAAGAGGACCTGCAGAAAGTAATGTCCTTAATGCGACGACTAACCAGTGCCAGAGAAGCAACTGGCAAGATTAAGTCGAGCTTCGACCTAATACTGCTGAAGAGTGACCGACGCCCACAGTGCTCAGATGTCTCAGTACAGACTGCAGTACCAGCAGGAATGAGAAAGGAAAGGTTGCCCTCATCCGTAGCAACTATCAAAAGGCGAGAGAAGACAGAGGAACAACCATGCAGTCTCAGCCCCAGAGGACTGGAGGGGTGAACCTAAACACCCCACTGCCCACACCGCTGACGCCAGGAGTTAGCCCTGACGCTGAAATGGACTGGGAGGTTGCCACAAAGAGAAGCAGGAGGAAACAGCGCAAAGACGAGAAGAAGAATGCTGGGAGAATGAAAGCGAAACCAGACGCAATTCTGATTAGGAAAAAGGACCCAAATGCGACTTTCGCCAGTGTTCTCAAGCTAATGAAGGAGAAGGTGGACAAGGGGCAAGTCGCCAAAAATGTCAATAAAATCAGGCAAACTAAGACTGTGGACGTATTAGTGCAGATGTAGAGGGGTAGCAACGCCATGCACCTAAAAGAAGCAGTTGCAACAGCGATTGGTTCAGAAGCTACAGTTTTGCAGCTCTAACAACAAGTAGTTCTCGACGTGAGAGACATGGACACGGACACAACCGAGAGCGAAGTACAGAAGGCGCTTGCTGAAGCTACTGGGGTTCCAGTAGAAACGCTAAAGGTCAAGGCAATGCGCCCCACGTATGGGAGTATGTAGGTGGTAATCGTAACGATGCCACGTATGAATGCACTGCACATCATCAAGAGTGGGAAGGTAAGGATCGGCTGGGTTATTTCCAGAGTACGCGAAAAAATCTCAGTTCCCAGGTGTTTCAGATGCCTAGCCTTTGGGCACCTCTCGCACAACTGCGACAAAGGGAACAATGCGACAAAGCCGTGCTTCCTATGCGGGACCACGGACCACCTTGCCGTAACCTGCAAGAATGAACCAATGTGCACTCAGTGCGAGACGTTAGGTGCCGACCATAGACATCGATCTGGGAGCGCAAAATGCACAGCCCTGGCGAAGGCGAAGGAAAGTCTGCTAAGGAAAGGAAATGGCTAAGTTTATACAAATAAATTTACATGGGGTCCAAGCCGCGCAAGATTTGCTTTACCAAACGGCTAAAGAACACGATGCGAGTATTCTGCTCATCTCCGAACAATACAGAAACTCGGAAAAAATGGCTGGCACTCGAACAACCGTGGCGATGCGGCTATACACGTACTGCCTAGAGCGAACACGCAGGTAGACTCAACAGAGAAAGGAAACGGGTATATACGATGCGTGCTAAATGGCACCGCAGTTTCTAGCTGCTACTACTCGCCGAACGCACGGCTTGAGACGTTCCAGGCAGACTTAAATGACTTGGAGAGAAGCATAAGACAATGATCCGGGCCCATCATCGTTGCAGGAGATTTCAACGCCAAATCTAGGTCATGGAGCGGAGGTCCGGAAGACAGAAGAGGACAGCTTTTAGACGAAATGATGTTGTCACTCGACCTGATAGTGATTAATCAGCCGGGGATGGCAACATTCGAAAGAAGAGCGTCATCCTCGGTATTAGATCTGACATTCCTTCGACCAACGCTAAGGAAGCACCTACACGAGTGGACAATATTGGAAGAAGAGTCACTCAGCGACCATCGATATGTCTGCTTCGAGTTAAAGAGCCGAAAACGCGATGCCCCGCAAGATAAACCCACAGGATGGGCTGTCAAGAAATTTGACCGGGACGCCTTTGCAGAATACATCTCGGGGACACCAGGACTAGATAAGACTGGGACGACGGACGACCTGAGGCGACGTTACACAAATGAAATGAGCCGAGTTGCGATGCATCCATGCCCCGGAGAAGACAGCACAAGGATCAAAAGCCTGCTTTCTGGTGGTACTCAGAAATCTCAGAACTGAAGAGCAGCTGTAAGAAACACCGAAGGAAAGCTCAAAGAGCGCGGAAAAGAAAACGCCCCGAACAAGAAGAGGAAGAGGATAGGTACAAGGATGCCAGAAAGTCGCTCCGAAACGCCATAAAGCAAAGTAAGAGGCAATGCTGGAAAGCTCTGTGCGCCGATGTCGATCGAGACCCATGGGGCACACCTTATCGCCTAGTGATACGGAAACTCCAGACGAGTCGGGGATGATCGGTCGCACCAACAGATGTACCGACTGTACTTAAAATCGTAGAAGCGCTCTTTCCAAAAGGAGCTCCCAGAGAGAGCTACCCGAGCGATGAAGCACTAGAGGTACCTCTGTTCCAGATAAGCGAACTTAAACTGGCTGCAAAGAGGCTGGACTCCGGTAAGGCCCCGGGACCCGATGGGATCGCCAACGAAGTTCTGCGAGCGGCTATTCGGGAAAAATCTCAACTAATCCTGGACTTATTCAACACGTGTTTGGAAAGAGGTCATTTCTCGAAACAATGGAAACGCCAAAAACTGATCCTCATACCGAAGGGTAAAAACAAGGATCCCAAGGCACCATCCTCTTGGAGACCGTTATGCATGCTTGACTCTACGGGCAAGCTATATGAGAGAATGATTCTCAACCGCATGCAGAGTGAATTAGACGACCCGGAGAATGAGGGACTGTCGGAGATGCAATGCGGATTCCGTGCAGGTCGGAGCACTTTGCGCGCGGTGTAGGAAGTGCAGAAAAGAGTAGACAAAGCATTCTCCATGAAACCGCAGCCGGGAGGCTTCTGTGCCGTGGTAACACTCGATGTTAAAAACGCCTTTAACACAGCCAACTGGGAACATATATATCAAGCCCTTAACAGAAAACTCCCTGAATATCTAATGAGGGTGGCTAGCAGCTACCTATAAGAGGACAGAACGCTGATGGTGAAAACGGACGATGTCATCACAGAAGTCGCGATCACGGCAGGAGTCGCTCAAGGATCTGGAAGTGGTCCCACGATATGGAACGTACATTACGACGGGCTGCTGCGGCTCAAACTACCTAAGGACGTGGTTTTAGTAGGATATGCGGATCATGCAGCCATGATGGCAGTAGCCACAACTATACAAGAAATAGAGTGGAAATGCAATGAGTCTCTAGAAATAGTCAGCCGCTGGATGAAAGCACACGGCCTCGAACTATCCCAGGAGAAGAGCGAGGCTGTTCTCGTAACAAAGAGAAGAAAGTTCGAGTACCCCAAGATGGCCATACGATACAGTTCCAGGATAGCATCCGGTACCTGGGCTTATGGATCAACAGGCACTGGAACTTCAAAGACCACATCAGGCGAACATCGACTAAAGCAGGGAATGTAGGTACAGCGCTACAACAGCTGATGTCCAATGTGGGAGGACTTAAACAAGGCAGCCGAACACTTCTAGCGACTGTGGTGCACTCGGTGCTACTCTACGGCTCGCCTCTGTGGGATGCCCATGCGCACAATAGCGCAGTCATGAAGAATATGGCTCCTGTACAGCGACGAATAGCACTTCGAGTTATTGGCGGATATCGTACCATATCACTGGGCGCAATCTTGCTCCTCGCAGGAATAGCCCCGATATAGCTACTCGCTAAGGAAAGAGCCAACGTGTAGGAGAGGCAGCAACGAGAGGATGAGACAGCCACACTACTGGATATCAAAAAGGAAGCCCACGCAGCCCTACTGCAAGAGTGGCAAAGTGAATGGAGCGCATACCCTAATGGTAGGTGGACACATACGCTTATTAGGGGCGTCAAAAAGTGGACGACCCGAGAACACGGAAGACTCGATTACTGGGTCACGCAGGCACTCAGTGGACATGGGTGTGTCGGTGCCTACTTGTTTAAGTATAAAAGGCGAAGCGATCCAAGCTGCCAGGACTGTGGCGCCGAATGAGGCGACGCGGAACACGCGTTCTTCCACTGCAGATTCTACATGGAGGAGCGGGTTCAACTACAACAGAGTATTGGTGCACTCTTAGAGCCAGAGACACTGGTCGAAGTCATGCTACGTGGACCGGAATCTTGGGAGAAGATTGCGTGCTACTTTAGGCACGTAATCACAAAGAAGCGAAAAACAGAAGAGGAGACAGCGAATGAGGAAGACCCTTGGACTAGAGGGAAGGAAAGGTCGCGCGAAGAGATGGGTCTGTGTGTGTGGGTGAGTGTGCACGCGCGTGTGTGTGTGTGTTTGTGTGTGTATGTGTGTGTGTGTGTGCTGAAAAAGAAGACGGAGGCGCCCTGAAAGAGGGACGGATCGAAATGCGGATAAACTGTCGAACCCGAACCCCTAATCCCTTGGCCGCAAGGCTAAGGGGACGGGGGAGTAGGGATAACGACAGCAACGGCGACGGGTCTAGCGGATCAGAACGGGCTCCACTGAAGGAATGCTCACGCGGTGCCGGTGGGGTTCTGGTGTCGTAGGGCTACTGGCTGGGGAGCTTGCTCCCCCCACGCCCACAAAAAAAAATATACATACATACATACATCTTGTGTCGAATTGCTAGTCTCGCATCAGGCGCCTCCCCAGGCAGCGGATAGGGGAAAGCTTGTCAGATATGAAGGGCACCGGGGAAATAAAATAACTGGGGTGGACCAAAACTAGCTTGGGGAAGGAACCCCGAAATAAAACTGAAAATGAGTGTTAAGTCCACGGAAACGACTATCCATGGGGGTAACCCGACAATGTCCCCCGGTGGATATGGAGGAGATCAATCACTCGCTAAAGGCTCTGGGGGTAATGGTTTGGGCCCTCAGCCGCCTTCAAACGGCTACCAAAACCCTATCGGCGCGGTGGCACAATTGACCGCGTCGACAGGAGCAGCAACAAGCGCAGCTCTAGCTGCAAAAGACAGAGTACTCGACACCTGGAAACACATTCAGGGATTAGAGTCGAAGGAAAACGAGCTACGGGGTAAGATTCAGGAGAATCTAGACAAGATAGATGGCAACCAGGCAAGCGCGGCATGAATGAGATCATCTCTGTGGAGGCTGTGGGACCAAATAGCAGAGAACGATAAGTTGGAGCAACAATCCCTGGATGCCCTGGAACAGAGGATGATTTCTATAGAAGATGAGGTGAGTAAAGCCAGGAATATGCACAACAAGCTAAAAAACGACCACGTAGCTGCCATGTCATATCTGAGACGAATACTCAAAAGTAGGCAGAAAAACAAAGAGGCTAAAGCGGCGGCCTTCCAAAGAGAATTGGAAAATTGGGCGGAAGGAAATGCCTCAAAGAAGAGAGTGACAAGTCCACCCGACTACTCAATAGGGAGGGCCAGAAAACTGAGCGTCGGCGAGAACAGAAGGGTCATCATCCGGAAGGAACGGCTAAATTCTGCTCCTACATCTACATCTTCATCCCAGAGGGACAGAATTCCGAGCACTGAGAAGACGAACGTTCCTCAGGACCAGGCTGAAAGCGGACTGAAAGATAGTCAGAAAGCAGGAGAGGAAACAAAAAAGCAAGAAAGAAAATCTTGTCCCAACAAGAGGCAAGACGGCACCTGGAAAAGCAACATCGATGAGGAAACTTTCGAGGCCAAAGGCAGAAGCGGTACTCATAAAAGCGAGCGGGGACAATAAGATGTCCTACGCGGATATGCTAAAGAAGCTGAAGACTAAGGCAAGCCCGGACGAAGTCGGATCCAAGGTGGGCAAGATCCGCAAGACCAGGGACGGAAACCTCCTCGTAGAACTTCGGAAGTATACAAAGCTAGAGGAGTTAAGCGGAGCTATCCGAGAAGCAGTAGGGGACAAATTGCTCGTAAGACCACTGGTTCCAACGGTCACCATAGAGCTAAGAGACCTGGAGGAAACGACCACAGAAGAAGAGATCAGAGAAGCTTTCATCGCTGCCCTAGTAGCGGCGACACCAGATCAAGTCGAAGTGAAGGCTCTCCGCGCAGGACCAAGAGGAACCAAAGCGGCACTCGTAGTGGCACCAAGAGTCATAGCGACTGCAAAGGTGCTAAATCCAGGCAAAGTTAGAGTCGGTTGGGTTAATGCATCAGCATGTAAAAGGAAGCTAGTCATTAGATGTTTTAAGTGCCTGAAATTCGGACACGTCACCGCAGAGTATGCCAAGGATATCCTGTGGAAGCTGTGTTACAGATGCGGAGAGCCAGGACACTTGGCTGCAGGATGCGGCAAGCCATATAAGTGTCTCGCTTGCGAAGCTACTGGAAAACTCCACGGCCACAGAACGGGGGATGTTACATGCGCTGCTCTTCCGATAGCTAGAGGGAAGCTGGACCACCGCCAAAACGGAAATGGCTAACTTCCCTAGCGTGAACATGCTGCAAATCAACCTTAACCGGTCTCAGGATGCACAAGATCTTGCCATACAGACCGCGAGGGAAAGAGAAGTAGGTATACTCGTTATCTCGGAGCAAAACCGAGATCTCCACGACGCGATGTGGTTTAAGGACAAGAGAGGCGATGCGGCAATATACGTCTGCAAGGACGAATACTACAGGACCAGAGAAGTGATATCTGGTAATGGCTATGTAGGCGTGGCTCTAGGACAGCTGGCCATATTCAGTTGCTACTTCTCTCCGAACGTCGCGGACGCTCTGGTAGAACTAGACTTGGCTGCGCTAGAGGAACACATCCGAAAGTGGAAGGGCCCACTTATCTTGGCGGGTGACAGGAGGGCCCCGGAACCCAAGAGACGACCTACTTGAAGAAATGATGGCGACCTATAATCTGGTAGTGGCAAACCAACCTGGCGTGCACACTTACGAGAAGAGAATTGCTAGATCGTCTTGGACCTGATATTTGCATCTCCGGAAGTAACAAAAAACATCTCATCCTGGGTGGTGTTAGGCGCAGAGTCGCTCAGCGATCACCGATATATATCGACGAAACTCCTAGGGAAGCAGAACTAACGAAGAAAGTACAAAACGAAAGGAGGATGGCCCCTCCAAAAGATGAACCGCGACGAATTCCTACAGTGAATTAGCGCAGTTAACTTGGAAGGTTCTTCTACTGCAGAGGAAGCAGCAGAAACACTTATGAAGACCATAGCGGATGCGTGTGATGTATCGATGCCACGCAGGTCGCCAACCTACCACAGGAAACCAGCCTACTGGTGGAATGAGGAGCTGGCGGAACTGAGAAAGGAATGCAACAAACGTAGAAGGGGCTTCCAGAGGGCTAGGAAAGCAAATAGGCCAAATGCGATAGAGGAACAAGAGGCATACAAAGAAGCCAGGAAAATGCTCAGAATAGCAATCCGTAAATCTAAAACTGAGAGCTGGAAAAACCTTATCGAGACGATCAATGGTGATCCATGGGGCCTACCCTACAAGATCGTGATGGATAAACTCCGGAGGTCGCAAGGATCAAGCGTACCGGAAGACGAAGAAAGTCTGCGTAAAATTCTGGAAGTACTATTCCCAATGGGAGAGCCTAGGACTAGCTTCCCAAACCAAGAACACAGAGAAGCAGGAGAGCTCTTCAGCCCCCAAGAGCTGAAGGCAGCAGCGAGTAGACTAACCCGTGGCAAAAGTCCGGGACTGGGTGGAATTCCGAACGAAGTGGTGCGCCTGATAGCGAAAAAGAATCCCCAGATGCTAACGAGCGTCTTTAATAAATGCCTAGAGGAAGGATTTTTCCCCGACAGATGTTAAAGGCAAAAATTGGTCTGATACCCAAGAGTATTCAGGCTACGGCCGCTGATCCTTCATCATTCAGACTATTGGGAATGATTGAATCAACGGGCAAACTGTTCGAGAGACTTATTCTCAATAGAATGGATAAGGTGTACGAAGAAAAGGGCAACGAGGGAATTTCCGCAGCCCGGTTTGGCTTCCGCAAGGGGCTGTCAACAAACCACGCATTGAAGAAGGTAGAAGAGAGAGTCTCGAAGGCTCTTCACGAACTACCGAGCCCGGGAGGATTCTGTGCCATAATTGCGCTAGACGTTACGAATGCGTTTAACTCTGTTAGCTGGGAGTGCATTTACCAGGCTTTGGCAGAAGAGAAGAAAATGTCGCAATACCTTCTCAGGATTATGGACAGCTACCTAAAGAATAGAAAACTATCAATAGTAACCGAGGAAGGCAGAATAGTTACAGATCTATTGGCGGGAGTACCGCAAGGGTCGATAAAGGGCGCCTTCCTCTGGACCTGCATGTATGACGGGCTATTGAGGATGAAAGTACTGAACGGGGCATCGCTGGTTGGATTTGCCGACGACTTGGCCCTACTAGTGGTGGTAGAAAAGGCATGGTTAGTGGAGATAATTGCTAACGAAGCCCTGGAGCTGATCGCTGAATGACTGACCAGTAGATCTTTGCAGCTAATAGTGCGCAAATGTGAGGCGATCTTGGTAACACGTCAAAGAAAGTACGAAGCTCCCCGGTTTGAGATCAACGGGGAAGTAATCCCTCTCAAACAGGAGATAAAGTACTTGGAAGTGTGGCTAGACAGGAAATGGTAATTCAAGCACCATGTCAAGCAAGCAGCAACGAAGGCGTCGATTGCTTGCACATCACTGATGCGACTTATGCCCAACAAGGAGGGCCGTGGCCGGCACGCAAACAATTGCTGGCAACAGTGGTCAAGTCAATTCAGCTGTATGGAGCACCTACTTGGGCAGAGTGCATTCCTGCATATCTAGTGGATAAGCATATGGGCGCAGTGCAGCGTAACATGAATCTGCGGATAATCAGTAGATGGCGGACACTGTCAAGAGATGCGGCCAACATACTTTCAGGGGTTCCTCCGATCAGGTTGCTAGCTCTTGAGAGGAAAGAAATATGGGTCGAACACGAGGAGTACCGGCGCAGACAAGAACACTTACCCGAACAAGAGAGGAACATCATACGAGAGAAAGCAAGAGAGATCCTTTTCAAGAGATGGCAAGAGGAATGGGACTCGTCGAAGGACGGAAAATGGACGCATAAGCTCATACCAAAGATCAAGAAATGGGTACTCCGAGAACACGGCTCGATGGAGTACCGCCTCATGCAAGGACTCAGCGGCCATGGGTGCTTTGGAGTGTATCTAGCCGCGAGAGGACATAGACCCAACAGCAACTGCCGATTATGCGGAGAAGAAGAAGATGACGGGAAACACACGATATTCGCGTGCCCCGTGCATGAGCAGGACAGGAGGGAACTAGCAGCACAAGTCGGTACGCTATTGTCGAAAGACAACATAATAGTGACCATGTCAAGTCGCCAGACAGTTGGGACAGGATAGCTCCTTTTATCAAGAGGGTAATCAAGACTAAAGACGAGAAGGAGAGAGAAATGAGAAGAAAAGACTGATAGGCTAAGAAATACAGCTTCCGAAGAGGGGAACTCAGGGACCAGAACAAGCTCCACCGAAGTAATACTGAAAAGAAGTTCCGGTGGGTGCTAGATGCTGCAAGGGCTATCAAACGAGGGAGGATTTTAGTCGGTAGGAATCCCGACACTACCCACTTCGTGAGTGTCATATGAACGATTTCCCCTCCTCAGGCAAAAAAAAAAACACATACATACATACATACATTAAAAACTAAAGTTACGTTGATTAAACAATCTCAGAACGTTCATTTTAAGTAACGTTCTTATTGAGACGTCACAAAAAGTCACATGAAATTGAAATTATAACCCCAGTGGAAATTTGAAATGTATGAAAATGTACCAAATGTATCAAAAGGTATCAGAGTGTGCCAAACTGTATATAGAGGTTGCATTTCGTAATTTTTGTAGCACACTTTAATACTATTTGATACCTATTGATACCTTTTAATACATTTCGATACATTTTCAAAAAAATTTTAAAATGAAATATTAATTTATTTATCATTATATTAAACGCATCATTAATACCATTTGGTACATCTTAAAACCTTTTCATACATTTTGATACCTTTTTATATATTTTAGTACATTTGGATAGTTTTTTTTATTTTTTCGTTGAATAAATTTAATTCTTAATAATATTAATAGTGGTAAATATATCAATTCAGTGCTATGAATCGCCGAATTACGAAAGTCTTTTGTCTACAATAATTTTTTAAACGATTTATTTCTCTATTTAAAAAATTGTAAACTTATCCAATCCATCCAGTTCCTTTCCGAAATATTTAAGATGAAAGGAATATTTAAATATTTAATATTTATTTTTTTATAAATAATAGATAAAATTTCATAAAAGATCGTTAAGGATCACATTATAGGTTAATTTGTCAAGGTTCGCATGAAACCGGAAAGGTTCAAAAAATCTATAAATTGTTTATTCTTGCTCTAATCAACGTATTTCATTCAAATCTTCGTTATTCTAAAGAGTATATTGAAATTATTTTCATCTTAAATATTTCGGAAAGGAACTGGAGAAGAACTGGATGGATTGGATAAGTTTACAATTTTTTAAATAGAGAAATAAATCGTTTAAAAAATTATTGTAGACAAAAGACTTTCGTAATTCGGCGATTCATAGTACTGAATTGATATATTTACCACTATTAATATTATTAAGAATTAAAGGCTATAGCGGGATAAGATGGTCAAAATTGCACTCACCTGGATTTTTTTTTTGGATTGACCATTCGAAAGTACATTATTAAAAACCTCTCTAGCCAAATTTTCAGCTCCCTAGGTGATGATTTGAGTCTCCTAACCTAAAAAACGTGTTTTTTCGAAAAAATTTTTTTCCGCTCGACCCTTTCTTTAAAAAAATCTGAAAAAATTCACAGACATGTGTTTTTGAGTAAGAAAACAGCCTGATTTTTTCAGATTTAAAAAAAAAATTGAGCTGAGAAAAAAATTTTTAATTTTTCAATGATTTTTTAGGTTATGTAGGTAATTTTTGGCTAACTTGTAAATAATGATTTTTTGTGTATTTTTCCCCGTTCTTTCAAATGGTGGTGTCCGAATTTGCGTTTTCGAGCCGGAACATATTTAAAATTCGAAAAAACCGATTTTTTAAGCATTTTTCCCATGTTTTTGGCACATAACCTCAAAACTAATAGTTAAATAAGTGTTTATGAACAATTTTTTTTCAATTTCTTTCTATATCTTCAAATTCCACTGTCAGAACTACCATTTTTGCATCAAATAATGCTATAAAATTAAATTATAAACATTTTTTTCGTGTTTTTTACCATGTTTTTAGAACATAACCTCAAAGAAGATCGTTCAATACGTGTTAGGACATACAAAAATATTCTAAAAATTTTTTTAATGAAAAAAATTTTTTAGAATTGAGTATTACTTCTCCGGTAGCTACAAAGGGCCTGATATAGCCTTTTTCAGGCGCAGGAAAACTGCATATTACAGAATTATTCGTGAAACATATGAACATATGTATGTATTTGTAACTATGCATCAATATTAATTATTATGAGTTGATATGCAGATAGTCAAGTGCCGCATGGAGTATATATATTCATCTGTACTTCAACTACCGATCTGCATAATTATAATGATAAAAATATGCTTTAAAGTAATAAACGATTGAAATAGTTCAGTAATTGAATATCAACATGTGGGGTGCGTTTTTTTTATTGGTCGTTTCGCTAGTGAACCGACTATTTCGGTCGATTCTGCTGTCTAGTTATAAAAAAAAAGAGTTGAAATAGACAAATTGTGTTAAAATATAATAAAATAAAATAAAAAAATGTTACTTTTCTTCATTCTATTTAACTCAAATTGTCTATTTTAACTAATTTATTTTGTTAATTAGACAGGAGAAACGACCGGAATGGTCTGTTCACTTGTGAAACGAACAGAAATAACATGGGTTAGTATATCTATATATACGAGGAACAGCGGGAATAAGCACTGTTCCTCATATATATAGATATACTAACCCATGGTATTTCCGTATCTGGTCCTTATATTTTTTTGAGTGTAACGGGCCATTTGAAATAAGTTTGAGTGAGTATATTGTTTATCTAAAATGAAGAACAATACTTTTTTAAATACTTGCTACTAAAAAAGTACATCACAATTTCTTGCTAGTTGCAAGTCTATTTAAAAGGATAGTCGAAAACTTATTAATTTTTTCTCAAATATTTAAGTACAACTTTTGTTGCAAAGCCAGCTAGTTTTTGCATCTGTTTTGTATGTTGTAAGTTTTTTCCGGATATATGTATGAAGAATATTACTATTCTTTTTTTTCTTATTTAATTTTATCAAAGGAAAGTATCGGTTATTTTGCACCATTACACAAACTAAATATTTAATTGCCAGGTTATACATTTTTAAAGTATGTTTTGGAAAACCACTCTGTAAACCACTGTTTATTGCAAAATTGAATTTGATAAGAACACGAACATACTATTGATAGAAATTGGTGATTATCAAAATATATGAAATCTACTAGCATCGAGTTTATTAAATATTTCATTTCTGTAAACTTTTAATGCTTTGTAGGTAAAGCGATCAAAATTTTTTTTTAATTTTATCTCATTTACCATGTTGTATAACCTAAACAAATCTTGAACAGTTTACTAATTTTTTTAAATGCGTTGTGAAATAACATTGTGTAATGCAGTCATAAATCGAGCTTTTTTTTGTCTGGAAAGTTTTTAAAAATATTAGATGGGATTTAAGAATTCGTATCACTATACTTAATATCATCTTCTCATAAATAAAATGGGTTTTTCCAATGAGTAGAGGTTTTTATTAAATTGAGAAATGCACCCATTGTGCAACATATTTGGTAACTTAATTGATGATTAAGTACAATATTGTATAGATTTAATTACCTTTTAGTTTCTTGGAATATGTTGCAAATCCAATGAATTTTTTATTAACTAATAAAAAAAGATCAAATCTTTTCATTGAAAACATATATTTTATTTATAAGAACTTGCTATCAGCATTGTCATGCACAGTTTTAAGCCTAGCCTACATATAATGAAATATTGCACTATATAATTTCACAACATGTTATTAGTATTGTAATAGTATTTTAATAGTAGTTAATATTAAAGGAAATTGATAATAATGATTGCCCAGGTTTTAAACAATATTATAAATAATTAAGAACATATCTCTTTTTTTTAGTAATTGTATGGGATTGTAATCACTAGATGTTGCTTAGCTTTCCGCAAGCAAGTTGCCAAAAAAGTATTTATATGTAGATAATCTCATTCTTACAAAGGTGTGCATTAAAAGAAGTGTATTTAAAAGCTCTCTCTTAATAGAGAATCCTCTCTTTATAAAGGTTTCGTTTTGCTTAAATTATCTATGCCTATACTTGTACTTTCGAGTCAATTAGAATAGATCGTCATCTCAATTTCCGACAATACCTAACAAAAAACAGAATATAGTCCACATTTAAAAAAATATTTAATTTTTTACCATTCATTAATTATTATCAAAATAGTTTTAAGTGCATTATATTTCTTGGTGAAAAAAATCATTTTAATATAAAATAATAATCAAATTCATTAATTTTGTGATAATTACATAATGGCTTAACTTTAAAAAAGATTGATTATTACACAAGTAACTGTTTAAAGATCACCGATATTTTTTGTAATTATATTCATGATCCCATAATATATCTTAAATATTCTCCATTTTAGTTTTTACATCGAACATGGATGAATTTGATGATACTGATCAATGTTGCAACTGCTTCAAGCGAAATCTCAGTAAAATATCAGCTCAGATTAAGATCATTAATTCAGCTAGTGAAGTCGAAGCAGTTTGTGAGCAGTTAAATGTAGATAATGTTGACATTGGGTTTAAACTTTGCGATAAATGTAGAAGACTTGTTTTTTTTTGGCACACGAAAAGTAGAACCTTCAACCAGTGATCAAAGTCAGCCAATGAGTTCGCAGTCAAGCTCGGAAATACCCAGCTCTCAGAGTTCAGGGAGCGTTTTTGAGGTAGTATTAAAACCAACTGTAGAAAAAAAACCTTCCACCGAGTTGCCCCTCAAAAGAACTATGATTTCTCATACAGCATGTTGCGTTTGTAGAAACAAAAATAACTTGACATGTGCACCATTGACTGCAAGACTGCAATGTTTCAAAGAAATGCAAATCTTTATTCCAAATGGCAATCGAGTTTGTACCGAGCATTTAATAAAAAAACGATTTTTTGATGATGACCTGAAACTAATACAGATATACAGTAACACGAGTTTTTTAACTGCAGATGAAATATGTTTATTTTTAAAAAAAATTTCAGATTTAGCCTCGGAAACATTTTTAGATAAAATAAAATCATCAGAGCTTAGCGAAAAACAATTATTTTCTTTTACTAGTCTTTCGACTGATCAATTGCAAGAGCTGAGAAAATTATTAGTTTCCATGAGATCATCGGATTCTAGAGACGTTACACAAGCCCTGGTTATATGTTTATTTAAATTACGAACTGGATCGTCGAATAATTTTATTTCGTCTATTTTCGCAATAGAAAACGAAATAAAAGTTTCAGATTTTTGTGAATCAGTAATTAATTCATTTGAAAAAGATGTCCTACCGAAATATTTTGGAGTAAAAAGTATTAAAAGGGAGGATCTTATACGTGATCACTCTTCCATTTATGCAAAAAAACTGTTTAAATTAGAGAACGAGCTTGTTTTGGTTTTTGATGGAACTTACTTACGTCACCAAAAAAGTAAAAATAATGAATGCCAAAGAAAGTCATATTCAGGTCAAAAGAAATATCCTTTGGCCAAGCCATTCACTATTTGCACCACAGACGGATTCGTTGTTGATGTCCCTGGTCCGTTTTTAGCCACAGAAAATGATGCAAGCATCATGAAGAAAGTAATGGATGATCCAGATGGTATAAGAACTATCATGAGAGAAGGTGATGTTTGCGTTGTAGATAGAGGTTTTAGGGATGTGATACCTTATTTAAAAAGTCTTGGCTTTAAAATTCTCATGCCTGCCTTAAAGGGAAATAGACCCAACTTGAGTACGACTGAATCGAATGAATCTCGTTACGTTACGAAATTGAGATGGGTTGTAGAGACTGTTCATGGTATTCTTGGTAAAAAGTATAAGCTTCTTCACCAGCATTAGATAATAAACTTTTACTAAAAGCTGGCGCATATTGTAGAATTGCATGTTTTCTCAACAACCTTTTCGGTAAGCGTTTGAATAGCGATAAAGATGACGGTGGCTTACAAGGTATAATCATCGAAAGAATATTAAATTCTAATCAAAGTGAAAATACTTTAGCATTAGAAGCTGAGACAACCAGATGGTCTAGACGGCCCACTACTACGATCAAGCTAACATCCCAAGAAATCATTGACTTTCCGGAGATGACTGAAAGAGATCTCAAAATATTTTTTTCAGGTACCAATTTGGAATATATTAAGATCAAACGAAATATCATTAAAGTATTAATAAGGTCCAGGCATATTAACAGTAAGACTTACAAATGCTACATCGAATACAAACCTAACTCAATTGGATACAGCGGTATCCTACGCCATACGTGGGACTGTGCCAATGGATTACGAACTGTAGGATCCTGTTCTCACATTGCTGCAGTCATATATTATCTCAGTAATGCAAGATATAAGTCAAAAATTATTAGACCAGCGAAAGTTCTTTCCGAATTATTTACTACTTCAGATATTGGTCCTGTAGTAGACGAAGATAGTGACGAGGATTAAAAATATTATTATAATTCAATATTAAAAATTATTACTCATGTAATTTTGTCAAATAGAACTTCTAAAAACAATTCTCGCATGAATAAAGGTCAAATATGAAATGGTACATACTTATTTTATTGTTTTAATAAAAGCACAAAAATATTCATAACATATTTATAATAATTAATTTCTATTAGAAATATTTACTCATTTTTATTTATCTACAAATGAATTTGAATAAAAATAATTAATTAAAAGGCTATATCAGGCCCTTTGCAGCTACCGACGAAGTAATACTCGATTCTAAAAATTTTTAGAATATTTTTGTATGCCCTAACACGTATTGAACGATCTTCTTTGAGGTTATGTTCCAAAAACATGGTAAAAACACGAAAAAAATGTTTATAATTTGATTTTATAGCATTATTTGATGCAAAAATGGTAATTCTGACAGTGGAATTCGAAGATATAGAAAGAAATTGAAAAAAAATTGATCATAAACACTTATTTAGCTATTGGTTTTGAGGTTATGTGCCAAAACCATGGGAAAAATGCTTAAAAAATCGGTTTTTTCGAATTTTGAGTATGTTCCGGCTCGAAAACGCAAATTCGGACACCACCATTTGAAAGAACGGGAAAAAATACACAAAAAATCATTATTTACAAGTTAGCCAAAAATTACCTACATAACCTAAAAAATCATTGAAAAATTAAAAAATTTTTCCTGAGCTCAATTTTTTTTTTAAATCTGAAAAAAATCAGGCTGTTTTCTTGCTCAAAAACACACGTCCGTGAATTTTTTCAGATTTTTTTAAAGAAAGGGTCGAGCGGAAAAAAATTTTTTCGAAAAAATACGTTTTTTAGGTTAGGAGACTCAAATCATCACCTAGAGAGCTGAAAATTTGGCTAGAGAGGTTTTCAATAATGTACTTTCGAATGGTCAATCCCAAAAAAAAATCCAGGTGAGTGCAATTTTGACCATCTTATCCCGCTATAGCCTTTATAGATAGAAGAGATGCTGATAAAAAAATAAAATACATAAAAATGCATAAGGAATCATTGAGAAAGCAAGTATATCATAATATCAGTTTGTTAGATTTTTTTTAAACCTTTATGAACCATTACGATAGTTTCTGGATTGCCATGAACTTTTACGAACTATACCGAAATCGATCGAATATCAATAAACCTTTATGAACCATTACGAAAGTTTCTGGATTGTTATGAACCTATACAAACTATACCGAAATCGATCGAATATCAATAAAGTTTTTCCCTTTGTCATAATATATAATTAATTCTAATAAGATTATCATTTATATATAAAATGATAATAATACATGAAGTATTTTTTTTATTTAAAACTGTATTATTGAACTTCAAAATTATTTGGCATAACACCAACATACTTTACGATTCTTAATAAATATTGGAATAAATATTAATAATCTTGGGCATTTGTTCCGAACGATTCCACGGTTACTAATAGCTAGAAACATGATGGTTCACCAAAGTCCTGAATTGATCGTAATGATTCATTATAATTCAACAAGGTTCGGAACCTACTAATAGCCAGGAACATGATGGTTCACCAAAAGGGCGGTACAGGCAAAAAGAAAAAGCAAAAGCACAGGAACAGATATAAGAATAACATGGATATGTATATCTATATATATGAGGAACAGGAGCAGATCTAGGTGTTCCTTCTAGCTGTTGCTGTTCCTCATATATATATATATATATATAGATATACATATCCATGTTAATCTTATATCTGCTCCGGTGCTTTTATTTTTCTTTTTGCCTGTAGCGCAGCGCCCTAAAGTCCTGAATTGATTATAATCATTAATTATCCTTCAACAAGGTTCGGAACGAACCAACCAATCCTGAATAAATATACCAAATTATTTCAAAACAAATCTTAATAGATCGGAAAGGTTCTAAAGAGATCATCAAAATTCATTACAGTTTAGCTCCATATCATACAAGTATCGAAATTATAACTCTGATGCCAACACCCGTTTTAGAGTAATGGTTAAGGCGCTGGACTAGTAAGCTGAGGACTCAGGTTCGAATCCCGATGACATCGAAAATTCTTTAATTACTTTATTTACAATTTCAGGCTTTCTATAATTTAATATTCTTATAAATTATGTTATAAATTAAAAATAATTAATTTCAATCACAATATATCAATTATTAATAAATTTAAATAAACATTAATTTGGGCATGACGTTAAGGTAGTTCTCTAATGCGTTATAGTTTGTACGCTCAGCGAGAGCACAAACTATACCATACGCAAGCCATACGCGTCGTTCTGTCTCTCTCGCTCTCATGCATGTCGTCTGCTATTTGTGTTTATAATCATTCATATCGTTTTAAAAAGGTCGGCTTGACACATATTTGATAAACTTAAAAGAAAGATCTGAATTTCATCTTTCTTAAGCAATGTTTTTCTTTTTGAAAACCCACTTTTTTATCAAGTAATACTATTACTTCCTGTTATGCGTTATATGGCGTCATTTACTCTCAATGTAAAAGTAACCATTTTCAATAATTTTTTTCTTGAAAAATAGTTCGGCAACCTATATTTTTAAAAATAAAGAAAAATTATTTAGATTTTAAAGAACACGCTAGAATTTTGTTACTTTCGAAACCCACTTTTTGATATATTAGAGAACTACCTTAAGGACGTTCTCCGAGAAAACGATTTTCTTGTGATTTTCCTGAAACTTGCAGAGAACATTTGATTTTGTGTGCTTAGTACATGCTTGAAAGTCCCACGTCCATAGCGGTATTCAAAATAGAAATATTTAACTTCAAAGTTTTTGTGTTAACACGGGATCCCTATCTAAGCTAGTTTTAAAATTACATTTTAATTTACTATAAAAAAAGTTTTCTTTGTGTTTCTTTTTCAACCGTAAGCCATAAAACTAGAAATTGAGAGGAATAATATGGTATAATTTTCAATATAGCAAGCGATATTAATTTCAGAGATATAGCAACGTAAACAAAAACTCCCATGTTATTTGTATATCTATATATAGTCACCCTATGTAAGTGCTATTTATTTAAATATCATATCGACACCTTTTATCTTACACTGACTTTTTTTTTATTTTTGTAGTAATGTATAGAGACTCATGAAGGGTTTTCACTGTAAATAATATTTTTAAATCACAATTTTCGCGATATTAATGAATTTGAGTCGGAGAACGTCCTTAATATTTCCATAATTATGCGCGAAAATCAGGATAATTTTTTTTTTCTGTATCCCTAATATTATTTATTAACAACTATTATTTATTATTTATTAATAAATAATCGTTATTAATATAAATATAAATTTAATTTAAACAAATAAAGATTTTTTTTTTCGTGAGAAATTAATTAACAGCACATGTTTATGTAGGTTTCCCTACACGGGGCTTATTTCATGACAGTTCCGAACGGTTCCACGGTTAATAATAGCCAGAAACATGATGGTTCATTAGAGTCCTGAATTGATCATAATAATTCATTTACTTCAACCAGGTTCGGAACGAACCAACCAATCCTGAGTAAATATACCAAATTATTTCGTAACAAATCTTAATAGATCAGAAAGGTTCTAAAGAGATCATCAACATTCTTAACAGTTTACCTCCATGACAGTTCGGAAGAGTTCGGAAGAAATTGGTTTCAAAAACCGGAAAGGATCGGAAAGGTTCCTTAGATCCGGACATTTCCGAACCTTGAAGATCATTTTTACCAGGGCAAGTATGTACATATAAATTGATTGCGAGATGAGCCAAAACTTTTCATTTTTACTGTTGACTTTTTTCGTGATTATTTGATATTTTAGCATTTTTAAGCGCATATTATAGTTCATACCATAGTTTTTGAACCATAGATTCAGTTTATATACACATTTACTAGTTTTTGTTACTTTTTCTATAAAATAAATAGCTGTTTCACAATAGGTGCCAAAATTTACGAGGGGCCCTATTTATGAAACGGTAAAAATGGTCTTTTTTAAGAATTCCCTCAATTATTTTAGATTAATTTAACTAAAATAGTAGTTTATATGTTGTTCCGAACCTTGTTGAAGTATAATGAATCATTACGATCAATTCAGGACTTTGGTGTACCATCAAGTTTCTGGCTATTAGTAACCGTAAAATCGTTCGAAACAAATGCATAAAATTATTAATATTTATTCCAATATTTATTAAGAATCGTAAAGTATGTTGGTGTTATGCCAAATAATTTTGAAGTTGAATAATAAAGTATTAAATAAAAAAAATACTTCATGTCTCATTATCATTTTATATATAAACGATAATATTATTAGAATTAATTATATATTATGACAAAGGTTTATTGATATTCGATCAATTTCGGTATAGTTTGTAACAGTTCATGACAATCCAGAAACTTTCGTAATGGTTCATAAAGGTTTATTGATATTGATCGATCGATTTCGGTATAGTTCGTAACATTTATGACAATCCAGAAACTTTCGTAATGGTTCATAAAGGTTTTAAAAAAATCTAACAAACTGGTATTATGCTATACTTCCTTTCTCAATGATTCCTTATGCATTTTTATGTATTTTATTTTTCTATCAGCATCTCTTCTATCTTTATAATAATAGATAAAATTTCATAAAAGATCGTTAAGGATCACATTATAGGTTAATTTTTCAAGGTTCGCATGAAATCGGAAAGGTTCAGAAAATCTATAAATTATTTATTCTTACTCTAATCAACGTATTTCATTCAAACCTTCGTTATTCTAAAGAGTATATTGAAATTATTTTCATCTTAAACATTTCGGAAAGGAACTTGATGGATCGGTAAGTTTACAATTTTTTAAATACAGAAATAAATCGTTTAAAAAATCATTGTAGACAAAAGACTTTCGTAATTTGGCGATTCATAGCACTAAAAGTAAAAATCTATTTTTAACAAGGTTCGGAAAGGTTCACAATTTTCTGGATATGCCACTGATCCACATAGGTTCGGAAGCGTTCTTAATGGATCTGAAAGGATCGGAAAAAAAACCATTCCGATTCATTCCGAAACTTAACGGGCATTTTAACCAGGGTACAATTTCCAATTTATAAATGAAACAGTAGGAACTATTACACTGTATAAGCACTTAATTTAGAATTATTGATAAATTTTGAAAACTAATATAAAGTGAAACTTTTCCACATTTTTTGTACATTATAAACAATTTTAACATTAAGAATAAGTTGTGTAAGTACCAAAAACGTGATCAAAGCTAGAAAAAGGATATTTTATTCTGTTTCATAATAGGGGTTGTAATTATGAAACATAGGGGTCAGCAGGAAAATCGTGTTTCATATAGGCACTAAAATCACTGTCACTATTTTGATAATAATTTATGAAATATAGCATTAATTTCAAATTTGAAAAAAATATTTAATCTACGAGAATTAGCGCTTCGAATGAGTTATGATAGTATTCACTTTTATGTGATTTAGTTATTCATTTTTTTAATTGAAGAAAAGTACCCGAAGATCGTTTCATAATAGGCTACTTTCCATGACGCTCAGGAAAACTTTATACTTATACCTGCATGTGCGCCGTTTCTCCCACTCATCAGCGGCGACAAAGACAGAGACAGAAGAGCAAACTCTTGGCGACTCTGTTGCCGCGTTCAATTGTTGGTCGTGCGTCCCCGAGAATCAAGAGTTCTCCCGCAAGCGAAGATCAACACACGGCGGGCAAATGACGCCGCGCAACATAGCCGCCGAAGAGGAGAACACGATGCGGGGCGCTTATAATACTCTCTCTTATTCCTAAACGCGCAGCTTACCCGTGCGCGTGCGAGACGCAGTTCGAGGAAAGAAGCCGTAGAGTAGAGGACCTCACTCCACACCTAATTCGTTAGTCTACAGCACTCTCGGTGCCCGTTTCCATTTCCACGGCCAATAACGACGACGGCCGTGCAACATGAATCTTCAGACGCTCTTCCAGGATTTCAATCCCAGGTGAGAAAAACGGGCTGTTCGCGATTTTCCCTTTGAATTTTTTACGTAAGTATGTGCGCGTCCCCCGTGCATACTGCAAACGCTCGATGTGCAAAAGTATGTCGACAAGAGACGTGTTGTTGCCATGTTTTCCGCGAGTGATGCTCTCTCTTTTTCTCTCAGCTGATGCGGGATATTTTGTTTAAGCGCTGTTTACGTTTATGAAGTGTGTGATGATGGCACGCTTCTTTTGGAGCGTGTTTACGTGCGATAGGTTGATTTTGTTGTTCAACTGAATCCTAACCTTCTTTGACGACTTCCAGCTGATCATACCACTAGTTATTTTATTGAGTTTTTTGGATATTTTATTTCTAACACAAAATAAATTCACATTGGCTAAAATATTAATATTTCATTCAATGTTGGAAATATGACATCGAACTTAGGCTTTTTCAACTATGCAGATACTACTGCAATTATATAAATTGCTATTTATAGAACAGACACTTTATTCGTAGGTTTAAAAATAACAATAATATATTACACACTTTTAAGATAAATAGATATTAAATTTAATACATAAATGCAAGCCCTTTTGAAATATTTAAGAAGTATGAAGGTTAGTTGTCAATCATATGCACTGTATATTTTACAAAAGTAGACCACGAATATTAGAGTAGGCAAGTCTTACTATGTCAATCTAAGTATGCAGACACATACTAAGTTTATGTTGATACTACTTTTGCTGAAAAATATTTCTCTTTAGGTACATACTTCATTTCTTAAAAACATATAGTTCTGAATAGTTTTTTTATCAATAATTGTATAAGGTACTTTGGTATAAAGATTTAACTAGTTTAATTTTATTTTCTACAGCAAGTTCCTGGTACACTCCTGTTTGATGGTCTTTACTGCATTATTTGCATTAAGACTTGATGGTATTATAGAATGGAATTACTGGGTAGTATTTACTCCAATATGGTTTTGGAAAGGAATGGTCATCCTAGGTGCCTCAGTTGGCAGTTACATATGGTGGAGACATCCTCATTCTCGTCTAGAAGGAGATGCTTATATTCATTACAAGGCAATGCTTATCACTTTGGCATTGCACTTGATTTTGTTAATGTTTGAATTGCTAGTCTGTGATAAGCTGGAATCTGAAAGACACCTATGGATTCTTGTGTTCATACCTTTAATTTTTATCTCCGTTGTCTCAATAGCTGTAAGTAATCTTATTTACATAATTTATCACTAAAAGAAATTTTAATCAAAAATATGTTTCTTTTCATTATATAAATTATAAAAACTTATAATATAAAATATTTTAGGTCTGTATTTGGGCTGTGAAGCATGATCGCTCATTTGAGCTTGAACTGTTCTGTGCAGTGAATGTTCTACAATTTATTTTCCTTGCTCTTAGATTAGATGGTTTTGTTACATGGAGTTGGGAGGTGGTATTTGTTCCACTTTGGGCACTTTTATGTCTATCTCTTGTTGCAGTTTTATATGCCATTGTTTTTGCTGCTGTTTTATTACGAACCCCACAAATTAATGCAAGGCAAAGAAGGACTTCCTTAAATTCTGCATTAGCTTATACATTTTTGGTTGTGCCAATTTTAGTATTTCAGGTATATTCCCGTTTTATTATTAATATTCCTTCTTTTGTTTAATACAAATTACGCTATTTTTAATATTTTTATTAATTATACATTATTTGCAATTACAATTCATGTAGGTGCTACTAGCAAATAAACTGGATGGTGACATATCTCTTAGTTATACAACAGTAGCTATGCCATTGCTACTATCACACTGGACATTGATATTCATGTCTTTTGGAGCTAAGGGAGGAAATAGATGTAAGTGGTTAAATTTTATTTTTACATCTTATTTTGTGTTTGTTTAATTATCCTTAGTAATGATTGAATATAAATGGATTTAATTATTTTATTTATTTTACAGGGTGGTTTGGAATTAGAAAAGACTTTTGTCATTTCCTTCTAGGCTTATGTCCTTTATTACAAGAGTATGGTAATATTTCTTACCAACCTCGAAGCGCTCAAGACCAACCTGTAGAGCCAATAATTTTTGAAAAGAATGAAAAGAATATCAAGAAAATGGACTTAACTAAACCTGTTGAGCCTATAATTGCCATAGATATGCCTGATTGATCATGCTGGCTTATATACTTACAATTTATTGGTTTTTCTTGAATAAGAGCATACATAAGCTCTGATAAACAAAAATTGCTTTCTCTGTTGGGACAGAGAAAAGTATGGGTAAAAGATTCATAATAAGAAAATTCAATGCAAGTAAATTATTTAAAAAATGATTTGCTATTGAAAGGGAAAAGTAAGGTTTGACAATGCATACTATTTGCAAATTGTCTCAAAAAATGTAATGTAATGTAGGGTAAAGCATACAATTGTGGATAAGAATAACAATGATACTTTTCATAAGTGTAATAAAATTGTACCTGCAGGGGTCATAATTTTTTCCGAATATTTTTAAAATTATGCAGTGACGTTAGTTGTTACATCTAAAACATCCAATTAGATTACATAATTTTAAAACATTCTGAAATAATCAAACACCCCTGGGTGTAAATACACTTTTACAACTAGTATATTTTAACTCTATTTCTAATATTATTTCTAATTCATTATGTGAGTTATAATAGATGAATGAATTTACAAAATTTAATTAAGTTCCTAACAAATAAATTTAATTACTATTCATATTAAAATTGGATAAAAGAGAACAATTCATTTATTATTGCTATTGCAATAAATTAAAAAAAAATTATTTAATATTATCGAAAGAGAAATTTTGATATTTATTTTTTATTATTAACAATGTATTTTTTCAAATTCTTTTTTAATGAAGTAAAAAGCATTGCGTAATGTTTCTTCACAAATAATTGTGAATACTGCTATTTAAAAAGCAGATATTACAAGCATTAGGTACATATAAGAAATAATAAAACAGTAGCAATTAAATAATAAAATGAAGGGTCTATGCTAATAATTTCTTTAGCTTAGGTATGTGCTTTAATATCTGCTTTGATAAACGTAGCTTTTAGATATACGCCTTTAGGAAAGCCTAAAAGAACTGGTTATAAAGTTAGCGCTGAACGGTGTTCCGAGAAGAGATAAGAAAGCCTAATTGGCAGCTTCCAACTATTACGAAGACTTACTTTTTACTTTTGAATCGTGAATTTTTAATTCAACTTATATTGTATATTGTGGCTTGGTCTGTGAAGAGCTTGAATTGTAAAGTTTTATGCGTACAGACCATGACGTGCGTGTTGGTCATTTTTTTTTGCGACTGTGCCATAAAAACCAAATTCAGCAACTTTTTATTATTAACGGAAATATGTATATGGCTCAGAAACGACACGAGATGTTTGAAACCGATTATTGGCCTTAAACGCAAACGAGAAAAAAACATGAAACGCAACTAGCCATCGGAACACAAGACTGAGCGCTTTGCATACCAATTTAATAGTATTACATACTACTGCATTGGGTCATTTGGACAGAAACAAAGGAGACAAAAATAAGAGAAAGAATTTTAGAAGAGAACTAGATAAGAGGAACTTCATTGTTAACGTTACCTAAAAAATTGTAGAATTACTAAGAAGTCCAGTTGTTTATGAAATTGTATATTGAATAGCAAAATGCTGTACATACCTCGTTGTATTGTGTAATATTATAATTATTATATTATTGTACATTATTATACATATCTATAGAGAGTACGATGGTTAATTAACATAATAATTAGCGACATCATTTTATTTTATATAAGGAAGTATTGGTATGCGTTTAAAAGAAACAATGATCTAATAAAATTTCTATTTTTTGGTATCAATGGAAAAATGCTTTTATCAATGAAAATTCTTTATCTTTCATTTATTTTTTTAGTGTAATGACACACACACACACACACACACACACACACACACACACACACACACACACACACACACACACACACACACACACACACACACACACACACACACACACACACACACACACACACACACACACACACACACACACACACACACACACACACACACACACACACACACACACACACACACACACACACACACACACACACACACACACACACACACACATATACATATATATAGTTAGTTTTAAGTACTTACATATTATATTATTATTTATGTAGTTTACTACAACGGATTATAATCTCGATCGTAAAAGTTTTTATACAGAATTTTTTATCATTTTATTAGAAAAAGTACAAATATTTTATATAAATAGCACTTATATTTTATCACAATTCTTAATAATAAAAAACTTAACTAAACTTTTAAGTGTATAATTAAATAGCATAAAAATATAATGTTCATGTATCACTATAAGTAGTACTATTTTTAATTTCTTTTTCTAAAATAAAACTAGCTAAGAAGGCGTCATAAAAATAATGCTCGAAAGTATATCCGTTTTACAAGCATTATAAGAATCCAGTTTTTGCTTATTTATGTATTGTTCACAAAATTAAAATAACTTTTCACGTATATACTTGATGATATTTTGATTTTACCAATAGGGAACGTAATTAGGCTGCCAAGATTTTCCTAGAAGGGACGATACTTTGGCGGAGACATCCATTATATTGTGTTGTGAATCTTCTAAAAGAGACGTTTCCAAAACGTATAAGACCTGTAGTCGCTTACAGCAGAGACTCACAAATTCGATGAACCCAGAACAACTGAAAAGTATAAATTATTCCATCAAAATTACAAAAAAATAAAATGAAAATTTGATCGTTGCATAAATTAATGATTACAATATGGTACATTTTAATCCCGTCGAAGGATTACAATATATCAAAATATTTATTCAAAATAGGATATATATTTGACGAAAAATTATTGTTCTCTCTTATGTGACAAAATAAAATGAATTTATAATATAAAAGATATTTTGATTAAAAAACGTGTATTGTCTGTCTATTGAAAATGATGTTTCATATAAGCAGCACAAAAACTGTTTTTTTAATAAAAAGAAAAAAAAAGCTGTCAATGCGTTGAAGCTGTTAAGAGACATAAATTTTGTATAAATCAATATTCAAACGTTTATTTAGAAAAAGACGGTTGTCAAGCGCTCCGTATCACGTAAACACTATATTCAGAAATTTTTTTGGGTGATTCTATTAGCATTTTCGTTAACTATGCTCGTTTGAAAAGTAGGTCAATTGCAGATTCCTACTTACCGACAGTACGGTTTTTATTTAATTAAATAAATTCTGATCATTTTTTTTTTTGGAAAACACGTTTGTCAAGCCCTCCGTATATGTAAATACTATACTCAGATTTTTTTTTTGATGATTCTATTGGTATTTTCGTAAGATGTACTGGTTTGAAAAATAACGTCAGTACTCACATCCCCTTCAAATGCGACCTTGATGAAGGTGAAAATAGATCACAGAAAAAAGTTACGGGCAATTAAAACCGTTAAAACCGTGAAAATAGTGCTTTTTCACTGTATTTACAGCTTTAATTGCACATAACTTTTTTTACTGATCCTTTTCCATCTTCAACAACGTGCTATTTTAAAGGTAACATTTTTTACAAATATTTTAGCCTTTGGTGAGGAGTTAAAAAATCATAAAAATTGAAGATTTGTAAAAAAATTCAAAATTTTCAAATTTTCAATTAATTGTAACTTTAGAACGATCGCATATTTTGCTCTAAAACTTTATATTTGTGTTTTGGGGCTAATTTGGAATGAGTAAAAAAATGTTCAGCAATTTTAAAATTTTGAGCTTAACAGTTGACATGAAGTTACCCATATATATTAATATTATAATGAATTATGATTCTTTTTCTTTTTTTCCTTCATATGTATAATTTTTCAACACAATGACCCGCAAAAAAAGTTTCGTGGCCAATATATTACTGTTAGTATGGGCCATACTCACCATATGTGTGCGATATGTGGGTAATATTATGTGACCACAGCGCACAGTGGGCCCAAACTGCATTTTTTTTCAAAATAAAATATCTCAGTGTAGAATCAACCGATTTTTAATTTTTTTTTTAAATGTAGGTAATGAGCTATAGTTTTAGGGAAAACTATAGAAAATTCCGGCATACATTTTTTTAACCTGTAAATTTGATAAATACGCGGTTTTTCCAGATAAAGGAAAAACTGAGGTATTGATGATATTGACAAAATTTTCGATAAACAGTATAACATTACGTATACACGCACGCACGCACACACGCACGCACGCACGCGCGCACACATCGATATGGACATTTCCTAAAAATAGTTTATTTAGATTCCAAATTTGCAAAACAACATTCCTAGCATGTTTTCCAAACATTTTTTTTACTATCACAAATTTTTCTCTAGGAAAAAGCAATAAGTATTCGTGATATTGAAAAATCTTACTTTTTCGATAAAGGGTATACTATAAAGTTATTTCCATTCACGTGCATACACACACACAAGTACACTCATACACACACATCCACACACACACACACACACACACACACACACACACACACACACACACACACACACACACACACACACACACACACACACACACACATACACACACACACACACACACACACACACACACACACACACACACACACACACACACACACACACGTCATACTGATCTTTCATGATCTACTCGACCGATTTTAACCGGATAAGGCTCATTTTTTTAGTTTTTGCTTACACAATTGAGGACTTCAAATTTTTTCGGACTTCATCGTAATTAATTCCAAAAGTGCAAAGTGTTTGCAAAAGTGCAATAAACGCGATTTTTACGAAAAATCGACAAGTTTAACGTCACGTATCTTCATGAATTTTTTATCGATTTTACGTTATCAAGATGTATAATTTCGTCTTTCCAAGACAAAAAATTTGGTTTATGCGTTCGCTCGAAAAGCTCTTAAATGACAAAAAAAATCAATTTTAAAGCTTCAAAAAAGATGGAAAATTTGCTTGTTGACAAGCATTTGAAAATTGGTAAAATACAGCAAAAAAACATTTTTCAAATTTTGAATAGCAATATCTCAGTTTCTATGGCAATTATCTATAATTTGGTTAAAATTTGACTAAGAATATTTTCGTCGGGTATGTGCGGGTTGTATGAGTGTGTCTACGCGTGTGTGTGCGCGTGCGTGTAATAACTTTTTCGCCATACCCTGGCCGAAAGTACCACATTCCCGCCCGGCTCAAAAACGGGAATGTGGTGTTTTCGGCCCGGGTATGGCGAAAAATAGTATACTATATACCCATTATTGAAAAAGTAAAATTTTTCAATATCACGAATAATTATTGCTTTTTCCTAGAGAAAACTTTGTGATAGTAACAAAAATGTTTTGAAAACATGCTAGGAATGTTGTTTTGCAAATTTGGAATCGAAATAAACTATTTTTAGGAAATGTCCATATCGATGTGTGTGTGTGTGTGTGTGCGCGCGCGTGCGAGCGTGCGTGTATACGTAATGTTATACTGTTTATCGAAAATTTTGTCAATATTATCAATACCTCAGTTTTTCCTTTATCTGAAAAAACCGCGTATTTATCAAATTTGCCGGTAAAAAATTTTATGCCGCAATTTTCTATAGTTTTCCCTAAAATTATAACTCATTACCTACATTTAAAAAAAAAATTAAAAATCGGTTGATTCTACGCTGAGATATTTTATTTTGAAAAAAAAAATGCAGTTTGGGCCCACTGTGCGGCGCCCGAGCCAAATATTGGCCATACTATTTGCCAGATAACACACATATCAATCCCATATTTTTTTGTTTTTTGAGATATGGGATAGATATGGTTATTATATGGGAAATAGCATGAAAAGAAATGACACACAATTTTTTTTTCTGTAAGCTCATTTCAAGTTAAGGGGATGTGAGTACCGACGTTATTTTTCAAACGAGTACATCTCACGAAAATACCAATAGAATCATAAAAAAAAAATCTAAGTATAGTATTTACATATACGGAGGGCTTGACAAACGTGTTTTTCCAAAAAAAAAATGATCAGAATTTATTTAATTAAATAAAAACCGTACTATCGGTAAGTAGGAATCTGCAATTGACCTACTTTTCAAACGAGCATAGCTAACGAAAATGCTAATAGAATCACTCAAAAAAATTTCTGAATATAGTGTTTACGTTTACGGAGCGCTTGACAACTGTCTTTTTCCAAATAAACGTTTGCATGTTGATTTAAAAAATATTGAAATTAGGATTTCACATCACCTTAAGGTGATGTGATACCCTGATTTCAATATTTTTTAAATCAACATTCAAACGTTTATTTGGAAAAAGACGACTATCAGGCGCTCCGGACATGTAAACACTATATTCGGAAATTTTTTTGAGCGATTCTATTAGTATTTTCGTTAGCTGTGCTCGTTTTAGAAATAGGTCAATTGCAAATTCCTACTTACCGACAGTACGGTTTTTATTTAATTAAATAAACTCTGATCATTTTTTTGGAAAAACACGTCTGTCAGGCGCTCCGTATATGTAAATACTATACTCAGAATTTTTTATGGATGATTCTATTGGTATTTTCATGAGATGTACTCTTTTTAAAATTATGTCGGTATATAACATCACCTTAAACATATTGTGAATGGTGTTCTGTCAAGTATAAATTAGCAAAATAATTGGCATCTATCTGCAAAATTCTAAAAAATTCTACTTACAATTTGCAAACTTTTTCCCATTTAATATGCTATACAAAAAGTTTCAAGTTTTTGAGTTAAACAATCATAAAAACTGAAGATCGATGAAAAAATTCAAAATTTTCAAATTTTCAATTAATTTTTACTTTTGATTGCATATTTTGCTCTAAAACTCTATACTTGTGTTTTAGGGCTAATTTTGAATGAGAAAAAAATTTTTGAGCAATTTTAAAACTTTGAGCTGAACAGTTGACATGAAGTTACCTATAATATATGATTGCGTGTGTGTGTGCGTATGTGTGTGCGCGCGTGTGTGTGTGTGGGCTCACTGAGTCACTGCCCGAGGGAATCATTGACTTTTTTGCCGAGTTACATATAAATACCTATAGTACTTTATTCCCATCTCAACTGTGGCCACTTTTTTGACTTGAAAAGTCAAACCAACAGAAAGATGCGGAGTATAAGTATTTGTAAACGCGAGGGGCGGAAAATATTTGGCCTACTTGATATTGAATTCACTTTCTTCGCGCGTTTTGCGGAAAAAAGTAAAGGAAAGTAACAAGAACAACTTTGGTCCCGCTTTTCAGGGAAAAAGTGTCCATTTTAGTTGAGATGGGAATAAAAATAATTTTCCCACATGCTGCATACCCACGAGAAATAAGCGGCAGGGTACATACACTGAGAAAAATGTTGTAGTAAATTTTATTATAACTGTAATAAAAATTACTATAAAGTATAGGAAGGGTGAGACAAATACACTTTATGCTGCATTTTTATTATAATTGTATGAATAATTACAAAATTTCTTGTAATTTTTATGACAGTTGTTGATTAGAAAGTATTACGAAATAAAAGAAAAATTGCTATACACATAGCAAAAACTGTGATATAATAAAACTTAAAATATATGCTTTTAATTTTTATTAGAATAGAATATAAATTTTATTTTGTAGCGTTTAAATTTTATTTTGTAGCGTATAAATTTTATTTTGTAGCGTATTAAAAATTACTATAAACATAGTAAAAAGTGCCACATTCAAAAATTGCTACAGGCCATAAGAAAGTTTGCTATCCAACATAGTAAAAATTGCTACAACATTAGTACTTTCTGCGCAGATCAAGGCGCCCACGTGTCTGATTGAGGTTATGTTTCTACGGGAATTTCACTTTGTCTTGCTTTTAAGTTTACAAAACATTCAAAACCTTACTTCAATTATTTTATTTTTATATTATGCACATTAATGATAAGTTTCTTTGCATTATCAAAGTTATTTATTGTCATTATTTAATATTATCTGAAATTTTCTTGAAATCGATGGTTTGACATGTACAAGTTCCAAAATTTTACACTCAAGAATCCTATGTGGGTAAGTGGTTAGCGCGTCCGATTGCCGCGGTGAAGGTTGCAGGTTCTCGATCCCAACGCTCGTAAAAAAAATATTTTTATTTCTCATTTTAATTTATTTTCACGTTAAATATTGTATGATTAGAGTCTGAAAATAGTTCTGAAAACAGAAAGAACGAGAAAAAATTTCATTTTTTGAAATTTAAGGTCATTCATAAAAATTACTATGTTGCATAGCAAAAATTGTTATAATTTCGATTTGTCCCTCCGTTCCTACAAAAATATAGTAATTTTTCTTATGTTTATAATAAATTTTATTACAACATTTCTCTCAGTGTAGGAAAGTACATCGATCTGAGGCAACGTACGAGAACGTCGCGTTGTTCGCACTGACAAAAAAATAGTGTGTGTTCAAGGAAATCGGACTTTGTTTCAAGTAAATATTACTTGTTTTAACTAAATTTTAGTTGAAACAAGTAAGATTTCCTTGAACACATAATATTTTTTTGTCAGTGCGTGGAAAGAAAAACAGGGAATGATATACATGTACACGGAGAGAAATTTTGTAGTGAAAATTACAAATATTCGAGACAAAATTACCAGTTTCTATGGTAATGGATGGACAGACTGACAATTTCAAACTTTTTACCAAAGTGCCTTGGTAAAATTTTTTTTTAGTTAATTTAAATTTAAAAAATTAACTTTTTTATCCATATTGATGGATATATAGCATTTTAATATAGAAATAGAAACAGAAACAAGGATGAAAAAACATTAAACTGAAAAAAAACTTATACGGAAGCGGGATTCGATCCGACGATCTTTGGATTGAGAGTCCGACGTTCTACCGACTGCGCCACGGAAGCTGTTACCAACAGTCATTTGAATCGCCGTTATTACTTACTGAAAATATGTGTATTGTTTTCATTTTAACGTCGCGCACGCCTCTAGTATCAATCTTCTGAAACACAATAATGCGCAGTGCGCATGCGCGAGTACACAAATACCAGGTTATTTGGTAAAATTTATCAGTTTTCTGAGTAAAAATTCTTAGGTTACCTTGTAAAAGTGACTAGATCTCAATTTTTACCAGTGTGTCTGGTAATTTTTATTCCGATAATTTGGTATTTTTTTTAAGTGATTATGGTAGTTTTTCCTGGGAAACTTATAAATTGTATTAGAAACCTGGGAATATCACGGCTTTTGACAGTCTATCCATGCGCTACCAAGGCACCTTGGTAATTTTTACTCTAAAATTTCTCTCCGTGTAGGTATGTGTGGAATAGTTACGTGAGTTCGCAGTCGCCGAGGCCGATGGAGCCGAGTCTGGGACAGCCACGCGCGGCTGCTATGAGGACGCTGTCGATGGTGGCCGGCCCGTAACTCCCGACGACGAGCTCCATTAGTCGTGGGCAGCAGTGCCCGACTCGGTCGATCGCAGCCGCAGGCGCCGACTCGCCAAAGTACAGGTGAGTGAGGGGCACGTGCGCCACCAGCAGCTCCTCGTAGTCCGCCGCCTCCGTCAGATAAGTCAGTCTGAGGGAAGTATCGGTTTTCTTTCATGGTGCATGTCATTTGGTAAAGTACGTAATATGTATTATAAAATTTTAATTTCACGCAAGAGTTGGAAAATTAATTTTAGAAAGATATTGCACAAAATTTTATATCTATATTATAAAACTTCAAGCTATAGTATGATAAAATCTAATTAGGCACGACCGCTATATATTATATTTTCACCAGATCAAAAATTGTTTACACCTAAAAAACAAATAACTTATTCTATATAATAATTGTTTCCCACTCAAAATGAGTCAGTTTAAGCGATTTTCGAGATGTATGTCCGTACGTCCGTATGTAATCAAGTTCCTTGATTATCTCAGCGAAATTTTGACGGATCGCAACGAATTTTTTACCAGATACTCGTCTAATTATAGGTACCTGGTGGTACTACATTGAACCAAATCCGTTGCAAAATACAAAAACGCCAGAGCAAATGGAAATTTGAAAAAACAGATTTTTAAGCTTAATGTATCGAAAATTAATTTTCAGTATAAATCTAACACAAGCTTCTGCTAAAACTAATTATATTTTTTAAATTGCGTACATGTATTTTTTAAATTGAACATTTTTTTCTGCGAATAATATTTAGCGTTTGGCTCAGTTGGTAAGGCGCTTGCCTTTGGAATCAAACGTCGCTTATTCTTATAGGGGCGTGGGTTCGAATCTCCGTCGATCCGAATTTTTCGGGAGTACTTTCAAAAAGGTATCTCCCAGATTTTTCGACGGCGAAGA
Organism: Torymus aiolomorphi; assembly: GCA_036365515.1. NCBI lineage: Eukaryota > Metazoa > Arthropoda > Insecta > Hymenoptera > Torymidae > Torymus > Torymus aiolomorphi. Next base: position 96,285,212 of record CM070874.1, read on the forward strand.
TTCGAATCTATTCTCCCGCATTGTGCGTGAGGTTCTCGATATGACCTGTGATAGGCTGGTGAGCTAGATGCGCTGAGTGCACTAATCAACAGTCTATCACTGAGGGTCAGTACGGGGACCTTGCCCAATCTGAAACACACACACACACACATACACACAAACCCACACACACACACCACACACACACACACACACACACACACACACACATATATATATATATATATATATATATATATATATATATATATATATTCACTAAGCATGCATTGTGGCACATCGGAGTCTAGTATCCACAGCCAATAAAAGAACAAGAACAAGAATAATATTTATAAACGCAATATTAGTATAATCGACAAAAAATAATAGATTTTTCCTCGTTACTTAACAGGATTTGATTGTACACAAAAATTTTAAATCCAAAATAGATATATAGGTATTACTTAAAACCTTTTCCTCTTGAACATTTTTTTGTGCAATCAATTCCTGACGAGTTAAATCCATAAAAACGATTTTTAACGCCGAAATGTATCTATATAGTTAAGAAACAATTTCATTGCAGAAGATCTTCTTTAAAATATTTTTTACGTTAGAGGTGCAGATTTCGACATTTTTAATGAAAATTTAATGAAAATCATACATAGAGGATAACATTTTTAATTAAAAATGAATAGTCGATGTAGACACAAAAGAGTTTTTATTTAATTAATAAAATTAAAAACTTTTATCTGTTGTTTTTAATTGCTTCAAATTGTTCGCGTGCCCAATAACCCGAATTGCAGTAATAATGCTTCAGCGAAGAAAATTCTTTACTTTCAGAGAATTAGAAAAGAAAGTGTGACTCACAGAACCAAGTTGACGTCCGGTGAGTGGTTGGCGAATGCCTGCCAGGCTTCGCAGCTGAGACTCGTCGCGAGCTTCATCTCCGGATGAGCTTCCACTCTAAGGGTCTCCAAGTGGAGCGCCTCGTCACTGCTGAGTGCCTTGAGGAGCTCCTCGCTGAGAAACGAGTACGACAATGACAGCTCTCGTATGCTGTTGCAGTGGTTCATTATGGTTAAGATGCCTTTTGGACGGAATAAGTCAGAAAGACGGAATTGTTATTGTGGAATAATTTAATAAAACGTGTATATTATAAGTTAGCATTCTTGAATATTTTCAAGTTTTCTACCGAATACTTTTATTTACATGTTAACTGTAATTCAACATATTGTTTTTAAATTAAGACTTCGATTTTATTTATAAATTTGAACTACGAGGCACATGTTGAGAAAAATTATAATTCTGTGTTTTCGAGAAATCGCCGTTTTTAAATTTCTGTCATGACACTATCATGTATAAGATCGAAATGCGCGAGATGAGTCATAACAATTTAGACATTTACAAAGATATCGAATATCTTTCGAATCCCACTATCAACTGCTAGAATACATTTTTGTTCTTTGTATAAACAAACAAAACAATGCAGTTAAGTCGTTAATCTGGTAACTGTGCAGTTAAGTGGTTTAGGGAAATTATTCAAATAAGATAAATAACATGGTTATTTCTACACTTAAAACATAGAATACGAATTCTTTTTTAAATATTCGTTCCCGCGCATGCGCCTCCCAACGGAATGTGCGTGAAGTCAACGGAATTCGGTAAACCGAATACCGAACGTTTCTCGGTTACTGTTTAGGGAGAATGTACATAAGCGCCGCGCTGCGGGGTGATTCTGAACCGATAAAACGTATCTTTTGTCTCTGTCTTATGCACTGATTTTGTATCTTCTATCTTCGTTGTTTCAGTTTATCTATCGGTTTAGAATCAGGCCCCAGCGCTGCGCCGCGCCGTGCTGCGCCGTACTGCCGCTGCGCTGAAGCTTAGCTCTGCCGTTCCGTTCCATTCGTATATTCTTACAAAAAAATGAGCAGTTGCATGTCTATGATATTTGTAAATCACGGACGATGTCTATATGCTCCAAAATGAAAAGTTAAATAAATGAAGGGATAGTTTATATGACGGACAGTTTAAGAACAAAAGTATTTTAAGCCGAGAAAGAAAACACAAGACCCAATTGATATGATATACTATGAATTATAAAATTGATTAGAACATTGGAAAATGAAGCTATTGATGAATAAGATGGAATTAGGCGATAATGAGATGCCCTTTAACCAGTTCAAATAAATGATGAAATTGATTAAAACTCGTGTTAATAAATCTATAAAACTCTTCATGATCCTTTAATGCAAAATATTTAAATAAAGTGCTATAAGCACTATGAATATTTCTTTGAGGTATTGCTAAATGTGGTCGAACCCACCACCTTCTGCAAGATTGTTGTTTCTTTTTTCTTAATTTTTTTAACAATTTCAATAACTTTAATGAAATTATACATTTTTCTAATTTTTTTTATTTTGACTTCAATCATGATCATGACCATGAAAATGATAGATGTATGACATAGATCTATAGAATTGTACCATTAGCAATGGAATATAGAAACGGAACTATGAACCAGCGCAAGCAGAGAACCGCGCAGCGCAGCGCGGCGTAAGGGAGCATGTACATAAGCGCTGTGCTGTGCGATGCCGTGTGATGCCGTACGATGCCGTTCGATGCCGCGCGGTGCCGCACGATTAGTGCTTCGTCCGATCCGTTGTCTAAATGGTTCAAAATAAATTGTAAGTTGTATCTCTGCATGATTTAAATTAAATAGTTAAATAAATAATGCAGAGATACAACTTACAATTTATTTTGAACCATTTAGACAACGGATCGGATGCAGCACTAATCCGTGCGGCACCGCGCGGCATCGAACGGCATCGAACGGCATCGAACGGCATCATACGGCATCGCACAGCATTGCATAGCACAGCGCTTATGTACATGCTCCCTTAGAGGCGCAGCGCAGCGCGGCGCTTATGTACATTCTCCCTTATGCACACTCGCCCCATCGCCCGGCAATCAAAGCTGTAGTGTTACCTTCTATTATCTATTGCCTTTGATCTTTGTTTCTACAAAAATAGGTATGTCATAGTCTGTTTATTGTATAGTATTAACTTCAAAACGGAGCTTTAATTAAGGTAATGTGTACTTACCGACAAATTTTAGAACATATATATCTTTTGCAAATAATAATAGAATTACTAAAAAAAAAATTGAGTATAGTATTTATATATACGGAGCGCCTGACAGAGCTGTTTTTCCAAAAATCTACTCAGAATTTATTTAATTAAATAAAAGCCGCAATGTCGATAAGTAGGGATCTGTAATACTTCGAATTTTGCCAGTTTTAAAACGAGCGTATCTCATGGAAATGCTGATAGAATCGCACAAAAAAAAATCTGAGCATAGTATTTACATACACGGAGCGCCTGACAGAATTGTTTTTCCAAATAAACGTTCGAATGTTTATTAATTAAATAATGAAATTGGGTTGATTTTGAGGTTCACATCGCCTTAAATATAAATATTCGGTTAAGTGTTTTTTTCGGGTACTGGTGCAGAAGGCGATGTGAACCTCAAAATCAACCCAATTTCATTATTTAATTCATAAACATTCGAACGTTTATTTGGAAAAACAATTCTGTCAGGCGCTCCGTGTATGTAAATACTATGCTCAGATTTTTTTTTGTGCGATTCTATCAGCATTTCCATGAGGTACGCTCGTTTTAATACTGGCAAAATTCGAAGTATTACAGATCCCTACTTATCGGCATTGCGGCTTTTATTTAATTAAATAAATTCTGAGTAGATTTTTGGAAAAACAGCTCTGTCAGGCGCTCCGTATATATAAATACTATACTCAATTTTTTTTTTTAGTAATTCAATTATTATTTGCAAAAGATATACATGTTCTAAAATTTGTCGGTAAGTACACATTATCTTAAGTGGTTATGCACTTAGCTGATATTTGCTCTTTGAACGCGTTTCAGATTTCCGGACCAAGTCTACATGAAAAAGGGTAGTTAGAAGGTATAAATTCCGGTGCTAACTCAATTTTGACAAAAAGTCGCAGTTAAGTCGTTATTCCTGGAAGCCATAGAATTGTACGAATAACTAACCAGGAAAGTGCACAAACTTTGGGAAAAGAAAGCCAATTTGTGCTCCGTAAAAATATATGCACTCTAGTATTCATAATAATTCATTCTCAAGACCCTTTCTATTGAAATGCAAGTAAAAGCTTTGCTTTGTTAAAAAATATTAATTCCTTAGAGAGTTATAAGCAATCAAAGATAAGAAAAAGCATTAAAACCTAATGGGGCCTGGTGCTAAAATCACGCCGAGGCCCACTTAAGGCGGTTGATTTTAAGTAAATAAGCGTTTGTACTGCCAGTAAAAACAGGAATTTCATATAAATAAATTCGCGTTAATAACAGGAAGTTAATTTTTATTCAAAACTGTATGTACAGTACAAAAAGATAATTGTTTCAACAAAAATATAATTTTTAGAAATATTTTCTTCTACTTTTTGCTTTAGCAAAATCTTCTATCAGAGTGTCAAGACTAAGTGATCTAAGTAACTCCTTTTCGATTGTGAGAATGGCCAGTGCAGATAATCTTTCATCAAGCATAGCAGATCTATGAAAATCTTTTATTCTTTTTAATACTGAAAATGATCGCTCGCTTTCACAATTTGCTATGGGAATAATCACAAGTATTCTGTACGCTATATGAACGTTTGAAAATATTGGAATCATAGAATTATCGACTATTCAATTTAATACTATTATAGGGCACATTGTATTATCAGTATCTTTAGAATTTTCACGCGTGCGATTTAAGAAAAAACCAGGAAGTTGCATTTTTACAAGTAATATAAATTGCTTAGTTCTATCAATAAATCTTCAGTTAAGTCATCTGGATAAACTTCCACAAGTTTTTTTGCTTTCAATTCTAATTCAACGACATCTATGGTTAATAGCTGTGTTAAAAATCCAAATAAATTTGTGATATAACTGTAAGCTTCGCTACGCTTCTTCAATTCTACAACTAATTTGTCAATTATAACGTAAAATGTTTCAATTTTGAATTTTTCTAACCCATGCAAATTCTCTATTTGTCTTTCCCCGTCACTCAATTTTTTTATCGTACGCCTTTTATTCAAATCTGAGTACTCTTGACTGACATACGCACTAAGAGCTTTTGCTTTAATCTCAAATTTCACAAATTCATCTCGTATATTTGAAACTAAATCGACTAATGCCAATAGCATTGCATTGGTCACTCACTAATTCACGTTCTCACGTAATCTTTTATTAGGCATAATCGCGTAATACAATGATATCTTTAATGATATGTAGAATAAACTCTCAGACAAAAAACTTCTCTGCATCTGTAAGTGCAGCAACGATGTCGCGAGCAGTCACTAGTCGCGAGACTCGCGAGCTATGGTATGCTCTAGCCCGTTCGAGCCTGCTTTTGTTTTTTCCGCGAATTTCCTCAACGCATGCAGAACAACGAATTTCCGTGCGCTGCGCGCTAAGATGCGTAGTTTATTTTTACTCATAAAATGTGGAAGGGCCTTCAAGTTCGAAATTCAAAATTTACAATAAAAATTTAGTGCTTTTTTTTAATTTATTCGTATTATTTTTATTATTTTTATCTTTACAAGTAACTAAATAATAATGTTTTTGTTCAAATTGTAAAAACTATATCATTTTTCTAGGACAAACAGGACGAACTTATGAATTCGGGTTTAGCCACTGGCGATATGAAACTAGCAAAATACTTACCAGTTTTGAATTGAAAGTATTTCAAATTGTTAATAGCAGCAAATGGTAGATTTTTCTTCTAATTTTCAACGTGTCTGCAGCTTCTGGCCAATCTTCTACCAAGGTCAAAAGGTATTTTTTCTCAATAAATTTTGATAACAAACACCTTTTTATTAATTTGATCTTTTATTATTCAACGTTTCGGACATTTTGGTTATGTTCCTCTTCAGGAATAAATAATTGTAGTCTTTCCTGAAGAGGGACATAACCAAAATGTCCGAAACGTTGAATAATAAAAGATCAAATTAATAAAAAGGTGTTTGTTATCAAAATTTATTGAGAAAAAATACCTTTTGACCTTGGTAGAAGATTGGCCATAAGCTGCAGACACGTCGAAAATTGAAAGTATTTCAATTCATACGGGACGGAAATGAACTTGAATAAATGCTGCATGTCAAAGCATAAGATTAAATCTTTTCGTTCTGACATCTTTTAATTAATTTTATGCATATATTTTTTTTCAAATATAACTACATAACAATTGAATTGCCTTTAAAAACTACCGCTCAGCTAGTGTGTATAATGATATCGGGCTTATTTGAACTGCATATATATATATTTTTTTTTTAATATTGGATAAAGTGGGGCCCCCTCTGGCTCGGGGCCCGGTGCTTCAGCACCACCAAGCCCCTCCCATGATCCGCCATTGAGAAAAAGTTTAAAAATAAATTCGATAATATGGTTAAAAAAAAATTTTTTAATCGTTTTGTTACTATTCAGTTTAATTGTTTATAACTACTTGAATTCACATTTTTTTTAACAAAACAAAGCTTAAATTTATGGATGCACATTCGATCTACTTTTATAATATGTTTCGTTCGTTTTTGAAATATAAATATTTTGCAAGTTATAACCAATAGAAGAGACACCATTTTTTATTTAATGTCGCATATATCGTCGCGCGGTACGAAAAAAAGCCAACTTTGTAGTTACAGGCGAAGAAAAGCCAAAAATGCATCTAAGGTAAAGAAAAGCCAACAAACGGCTATTCCAGTTTGCGTCGTTCCTGGAGAAAAATTCCTAACTGACATCTAATCATCTACTAATTATTAATTATCTTATCTAATCATCATTTTATCTTATCTTTTTGGTTATCTTTTTATCTGTATCCTATCTTATTATCTGAACGTTATCTATAAGATACTAACTAAATGTTACTTTCGTTTGAGAAAGTCAAACTGGCTTTTCTTCGTCTTGGAGGGCGCAAACTGGCTTTTTTCGCGATATAGCCGTTTGTTGGCTTTTCTTCGCCTATAACTTCAAAGCTGGTTTTTTTCGTACCGTGTGATGATATACTTGATATTACCTAGCTAGTTCATGTAACAAGAAAAAGAGCTCATAAAAACCAATTATGAGCGCTAATAAGTTCCACTTTTAGGTACTAAAATGTGCACTCTCCTTGTAAGTAAGGTACAGTTATTATTGCCACAATTTTAATTGAAATCTCTTACCCTTTGTCGATATTTTTGGATTGTTTTTATGAATTTGCGACAGGTGTAACGTCGTCGACGCATTCGACGCCGAGACTGCCAGAAAGGGCTCGTTCATGTACAGGCAACCTGGTTCACCCGCTTCTGCAAAATCCTCATCGTCTTTCGAATACATCGTCAGCGCTGTCTTGAAACGATCGCTGTCCACGTCAAATAAATTTGACTGCTCCTCGTCCGTTAGCGTCACCATCTACAAAATTCACGATGAAAAAATCATTTGAGTATTATAAGAACGATATAGTATTTTTCCATTCTTAAATATATTTTTACTTTTTGTATTTATTTTGTACAATAACAATGTATGATTACATGGTATCTTAATGAGAAGGAAGAATGACAGTTTGCGTTGTAATTGTTTCTAAATAATTAGCTTAAAATAATTGTTTGCACCGATAGTAAATATAAAAATAGTTAATATATATGCATCATAATGTTAAAATTACTATTAGCAAAACGGATTGAAATTCACTCCAAAAATTAATATTTATTAATTAATAAACGATTTTCATTCGTTTTAGTATATTGCACCACTTTATAGATTACTCCTCCCTTTAAATCAAAATTTAAAATTTGACATGATTTGTACTTTAAAATGAAACGGTATTTTCATTTATACGTTTCATGTATTAATAAACGAAAAACTCGAATCGATATAATGATCACATTTCGATCTGTTATTGAACTGCATGGTATCCAATTCGCCGTTTATTTCAGAACACCTTCCCAGCATTTCTTGAAATTCAAATTTATCAGTGATAAATAATTGTTACCACTTAAAAATACTTGCAATTACGACCGTATAAACTTCGAACAATTTCCCGCACTACATAGTTAATAAAAACAATAAATTTGAATCTAATTTATCTTTAATATTGAGGCACGAAATAATCGTGAGTGAAGTTTTCGGTCACATTATAATATAGCAATACATTGAAAATTCTCTGTGTATATGTCACGTAAACCGTAAAGAAGATAATGCCAGCCAGATGCTCGAAGGTTTTCGGATCGTTGGCGCTAGCACTGCAGGCTCGTCGACGCGCCGCGCCCTCGGACGTTCTCCATCCCGGGCTCGCCGTACTCCGACTGAGTCTCGTGAGCGCGGAGCCGCGGCGCGCTGCAGGTACGTTACGAGCAAAGCACGTTTAGAGAGAAAGGATACCAAGGATCGCGCTTTTTTCCGCGGTAATCGCGGTCTCGTGCAGCCCGCACGTGACACGTGAGCGCGCAGCAAAAGGCACAATGTTAATAGCAGTCGCGGCTCTATGGGTCAAGTACGTTTTGCCGTGTGGCGTGGCGTTATGGAGCGGAGCACTGGATTTCGCCATGGGAGCTGATCTATGCACGTGACTGGCATAGAATGGTAGATTACTTGTACTGACTGCGATGGGATGTTTGAGATTTGGTTAGCGTGTAAAGAAGATATATAGGGTATTCGAAAAGCTAATTTTCACTTGGAATTCATTTTTTTATGAATAGTATTTGAGCATGGAGGGAGAAATCTAGTTTATTGCTTACGCACAAAAAGCAGAAATGTTTATTCAAATCATTATTGCTTACAGTGAAAGAAGGTTGTAGTGAGACCAAAGCAGAAAATATCTTTACGTTTTATACAACTGTAGAAGACGTGAAGTTTTCCAGTTAATTTGCATAATATTATTAAATTGTTTTGCAACAAAAATACTTTTAACATTTTATCTTAAGATGAGATTTCTATATTATTCAGGAATTCTTGTATACTTTGGTCTTTGGTTGGATCTACCAAAAAGTTAAAAATTTCTGAGATTTCCGTATATATTCGCATCAAATAAAAAACTTTGATATGAAAAGTATCTTAAACTGCCAAGCTTTACACAACAACATTACTAAGCAAGTGTAATGGCCGAAAATGTTATTAAATTTTAACCAGAAAATATGAACAGTTATATTTAATAAGCTATAATTTTAAAGTAAGCGCAAAAATAAATGATTGAGCAAGTGTTTAACGAATATATAATATTTGAATTTCTGATCTGTCTCAACCCGTAATCGCTGGTGCGTGATACCCGTGCTTCATTATAATGAAATGTTTTTTTAAATTATTTATATTTATATTTTTTTTTTAAATTAAGAGAAACTGGAAACTCAAACTGTCTTTCGATAGAATGAAAAATAGATTCATTCTTTTTCCGTTACACCGAAATTGAATCTTATCAAACTAAGAGTAAAACTACCACATGGAATTATCAGCCATTCATGGGTTTAATATGTGTAGCCAAATTGAGTCGCTAAGCTCAACGTGCTCCACTGTTCCCTATAGCTATACTACACCTAATAATAGTTAAAATTTTCACAAAAATAGCAAAAACCAAAGAGCCGCGTTAAACCAACATGAAAAATCGCATCGTTCACGGCTCGCAATCGATCGAACGCAAATGATAACGCGAGAGGAGCCCGTCTCGCAGTCACGTGACTGCGTTTTCCGGCGAGTTGCATTGAAAGTTGCAACCAAAGCAGCATAAGTGAGAAAGAGAAAGAAGGCGCCCGTGCGAATATTATTCCAGTGGTATTCAGGCAAAAAGTAAAGGGGCGTTCGCGCAAGGCCTTGCCTACGTCAAAGGTGCGCGGGTACACTAAACTAAACTAATCACGAGCACGTGATACAGCTTGGTCAAACACGTGAGGAGAGCGCGCCCGATCCGATAGTAACAGGGAAATAATACGGTTAAAGACCAGCTTCTTTGAATTCTAATGGTATATGTGCGTTCATTTTCATTAAATCCCTCTGGGAAATCTATTTTTCACTAAAGAATGAAACTGATTTTGCTAAAAAATCGTATACTTCATGTAAGTAAATACTTATCGTAACTGACTGTAGAATTTAAATACCAATAATTAAAAAAAAAAATTATTACTTTTTTGATATAAAGAACTATTTAGACATGAATTAAAAAAAATGTGTCATAGAATAAAAATAACTATATTAAGTGCTTGATTTAAATTGCGATTTATTTAAACTCAAAGAGAATATTTATATATATCGTTCCCTTTACTCGCGAAGAATAGTATAAAATCAAAATGACTTTCTTGGAGACAATTACGCATTGCGGAAGAGAAAATATGACTTACCTACCGTTTTACGCAAATTGTTTAACGTTAAGTCCGTTTGAACAGGTGCAATTCCCTTTGTATACTGAAAATTCTTGTAAGAAATAAAAATAATTCATAGCATAAACTTTTCTAAGGCATTAGAGTAATTCTTAGAAGCTAAATATTTATCTACATTTGCGTGGTTATATAATACACCTACTTTTATAAAATTATTTCTATGATGCATACACAATAGAAGAGATCGGCAAAACAATTGTCAACGCTTTTATGTAATGGGGTAGAGCGCACGAGAGGAAAAAGAAATAAGTTATCATATAATATAATATTATATTACATATTATTCAAGCAAATTGAAAATGAACAATGAAGCGTATATAATAAAATAAGGTTTGGAAATGAATATACAGCTGATAATATGCAGTTATGACGTAGTTTATGTGCAGTAAATTACGTTTTATCTTTATTTATATTGTACGTTTATTAACTTTATACACACACACACACAAACACACAAACACACACACACACACACACACACACACACACACACACACGCACACAAGTGTATGGTGAAAAAAGAAATTAAAATTGAAGTGAAAAGAAAGTCATATCTAACTTTTTCTGTTGCACGTGATGCCTCATATATAAGAAATGGAAATAGAGTATCGCCTACTCATAAGCACGTGCTTGCGAACACGTTTGTTTACCACTGTAATGTGGATTATTGCGACATGATATGCAATAAGAAGATCGTGAAAGTATATCAACCGTAATCTGAACACCCACACACACACATACACACACGCACGCACGCACGCACGCACGCACCACGCACAGATTTATGATTGTTAATTAAAAACTAAATTGTTTTAGTTTAATTAAATTAATATTATAAAAACGCTTTTATTTATTGAAATGCAAAATAAAATATTTTCTTGCATACATTTACCATGTAATATTTATGAACGGATTTTGAACTAAAAATTATAATTTTTTGTTTACTCACCTTGATAATTTTCGATCTTATCCAGATGTGCAATTATAACGTGTCTTCTACGGCGGATCAACTTTTGCGAAAGGTATAGTATTAATACTCCGGAACTTTGAGAAAATAATGATAATGATGCGACCCATTCGTCGAGTATACTTATAAGACTTCTTAGGGTAATTATACCTTCTATTTTGCCGTGCAGTGTGAATGTATATGAAAATTCTTTTTAATCAACTGTGTTTCGTATCGTACCACCGATTATCCATTAAAATTCTGAAAAACAAAATTTACGATGATAAATTCGAATTTTTGTTGTCGTAAGTTTGAAAAAGCTATTTAAATATTCCTTAAGCTATACTGTATATATTTTTTTTTAATAAAATAATTAGTTTTCTATCTACTAAAATAGCTATTATAGAAATTAGTATAGAAAAACTGATAAAACTAAAAAATACTAATTAGCTACGAAACTTTATTCAAAGTAAATAAAGTACAATATTCCGCGTAAGAAAGCTAACGTCAGACTGCCATTTATGATCAACAATGATTAAATCATTTCCGTAAAAGAATAACGTCTTCATCGTGACAAGAAATGTTATTTGTCAAGTATATAATAAATATCTCTACCACCACCTTTTGGGATATTTCAAGTAGGTACGTATTTTCAAAATTTAGAGCATCATCATAATTCACGGTTGTGTATTTTATGTTATCATATATTATTATTTGTTATAAATAATTAAATTTGCCTATAAAATTAAAATTAACAAATGGTAGCAAAGTACTGGCATTTCTTAACTAAAGATCCCGAATTTCAATACAAATTCATCAAAAGGGTTTTTTTTTTATAAATGGAGGATAAATTACGTAAGTAGATGCAGCATCAATATAGTAGTTACATAAATTGTAAAATCAAAAGAAAACTTTTGAATAATTGTTACACATCTGACGACTTCTCTCTGCGCATAAACTCAAAAAATTCCTCAACTGCGTCATCATTCCACACACTCGCGGCCAAGCGGTGTAAAAGTACTCACAGCGAAGCACTTTCCGTCCTACGATATACCCACGCTCGTCCCTGAGCCGACCGAGCCTCGTCCCTCGTGCAGCGATCCCGACAAAAAAGCTGCAACTATGCGCGCACGTGTGGATAAAAATTTCACGACCACTCGCATATAAGTACGTAAGCTATATAGGTATAAGTATTATAGAACGGGCCGATATACGTATGTACAAGCGCGCGCGTGCGCTGCTGTAATCTCGTGGACGCGCATAGTAGCCGCTCGCGCTCTCGTGCGCGCCGTCCGCGTGGGGCCACGTGCCGGCCGGTCTCGTGCAGAGGCGCTCCTCGCCGAGCTTAGCACGTCACTACGTCAGACGTTGCGGGCGCGCGCGTGCAGTGGGGGGCACGTTATCCCCGCGGCAGACAGAGGGAGAGAGCGATACCTCTATGTACCTATCTACGCAATAAACGTTCGCGTTCGTAATTCCATTAGACGCGGGATTTCGTTACGCGCGCGAGCGAGCCGTAGCGAGGCTCTGCTGTATAGGTTCGATTATTATATAGCTGTTAATTCGTCGGGGATTGGGTTTGGGAGAGCAGTGTATTTGTATGTGCATAGGGAGCGAGGATCCGAGAGTCGCGTGTCGCGAGAGCTTATCACGCGCGCGCTCGCTTATAGGTAGGTATATTTTTCAGATGTTTCTTCAGAAAAATGCTGATGTTGCATGCGACCTCAGATAAGGGATAGTGTTTTCAGAAAACTTCGGAAGTCTATCGCGGGAGATACGTAGGGAAAACAAATTTTTTTTCAAGTCTACCGACATGACAATGATTTGCGATTGAAAACACTTTGCGACCCACATACGTCAATTTTTCTCTGAGTGCTCGGGAAATTTCCATTGTTTAGCCGAGAAACATTAAGCTGCGTCTAATTTGTTGTTATATGAATAAGTAGTAGATATTATACGTTACCATAATTTACACGGAACTTTTCGATCGATAAAAAAATGTTTTTTAAATTAAAAAAAAAAAACGATGTTATATACATAAACGTGATTTTTCACTTTTGATTATTAAACAATGAAAAAGATTCACTTTACAATATATGACGTTTATTCACAATCAAGAAAATAAAAAATATTACATAAATTGAAAATTATATTATTCCATTACAATTACAAATTACAAAAGTATAAAAAGATATCTATATATAGTAACGCAGTGTATTATTACCTATCGAAAGCTTTCAAATCTACAATCAGATTGAACTCGTCCTTATCCTGACATCACAACGATGACTTCTCAACTCTTTATTAAGGATCGAAAAAGTCCAACTGCTTATAAGAATAATGCATGCGATGGAAAACTGTTCACTTGGTTGACGTCAAAAGTACAGATATATATACAGACACTCAGGAGAAAAGCTCCGCCACGGCACTGTGTGCGCGCTGCGTGCCGCACGTCGTCTGGCGTCGCGGTTCTTCACCGAACGGAGGTCCGCTGACAGTACGGCGTCGAGAACGCCGAAGCGCTCGAGAGCACGACGCACGCAGGTACCTATATACCTATAAACGACATAACTAACACTTGCGCGAGGTAGGTATAGCGTCAAAACACACGCGCGCGGTGCCATCGCAGAGGGGATAGCAGGAGCGAAGAGCTGCGAGAAGCTCGTCGCAAGCGTTCATCAATGAAGTGTATAGATATATGCACGTGCTTAGAATTCTTAGATGTACCGATGCATGTTTTGTACAGAGGCCGTGTCGGTAGGTTTTCTTTAATGCCTCTATTACATAAACGCGTACAACCGCGTTCGACCGCGTAAGAGCGCACGCGCTCGCTTCTCTCAATTGGTTGGGAGCGAACTCAGCGAGCGCGCACGCCTACAAAACGACCAATTGAGAGAAGCGAGCGCGTGCGCACTTACGCGGTCGATCGCGGTTGTACGCGCTTATGTGGTAGAAGCATAATGGAACGTTACGCGTATTACAAGTTTGTAAGTTTTACCGGACATGTATATAGGTATTGCAGAAGTCTGGAGTATTGGGCATTATATACAAAAACTAGCAACTTTTTTGGCCTCCTCACGAAGACTAGCACATTTCAGAAAACTGCAAAGAAAACTAGCATAACTCACGACTTTGCCGCGAATACTAGTACAATTCGCGAGGTTACCGCGAAAACTAGCATCATTCACGAGTTTGCGTCGAATAATAGTACAATTCGTAAGATTGCGACGAAAAGTAGCACGATTCGCGAGTTTGCGACGAAAAGTAAGACGATTCGCAAGCTTGCCGCGAAAACTAGCACTTCGCGTCACCGTGTTAATTTACATAAGAGGCAGTGGAATGTGCTAGTCTTCGACGCAATCAAGCGGATCGGGCTAGTCTTCAACGCAAATCAATGGGACGTGCTAGTCTTCGCGGCCAACGCTCAAATGGACTAATCTTTGTGGCAATCTGAATCGAGCGTCGATATATTCTTTTGCGATGTTTACTACAACCTTCGGAAATCGAATTCGGTTCAATAAACTATGTTATATTAAAAATATCAACGATTATTTCAATAAATCATAAAGTTCCAAGTAAAGTGGTAAGAATTACAACAAAATTGGAGATTCAAAAAATATTAATTGTGTCTAAAATTATAAGCCGGTTTAAAGTTGAGCAATGATGATATTGATGCAAAATTGTAGAATATTTCACAAAAATACATATCATTATAATATTATGATGTGAGGCATTTTCGTTGCCCAACTTCAATAATAATTTAATATAAATATTTCTATTTTCACGCATTATTAGATTAGTAAAATTATCTAAATTTAAATATTAAAAATGCTTTTAACAATGATTTTTTTTTGTTTTTTACTATAGGTACTATATTACCTATATTACCAAATTATACCTTATTATAAGTATGCCATATTACCAAAAATAGAAGATTTAAATGCAACTTTTTATGGAAAAGAAATTAAATTTATATCCATGAATGAGCGAAGTTTTGCACCCTGATTATGGCCGCGCGACGGCAGCAATTACGAACCCGCCTTTAGACGAGATACGACGGGAGGGGGGATCGCCATCGAAAACAGCCTTTTCCTTGTACATTTCTTTCGAGGCGGTACGTGATCGAATAAAAAATCCGTAATTTTCTGTATAATCATGCTAAAAATAATAACAATAATTAATTTTATAAATAAATTGCGACTTTCCACAAGTATTCCATTCAATATTTTTGGAAAAAATTATTAAAATCATATTAATTTTGGTGTTCGATGGCGGAGGTTAGCGGACACTTCAACGTGCAGTGGTGCTAAGCTTGCCTGTTTTCTGTTTCAGTTGCTTAACCAAACGTAAGCAACATGTCGATCCGACCAGTTTACAGGCCGAAAATCGTTAAGAAGAGGACGAAGAAGTTCATTAGGCATCAAAGTGATCGATATGACAAACTTAAGGTAAAAATTATATAAATTAACAATGTATAACCTCAATTTTGTTAAGGCCATGTAAAATAGTGCCAAAATGTTACTTGAAAACTCATCAGTGATAGAATTTACTAACATTTACTTACTTCTATAAGAATAACATTTATTAACTTATCTCATTTTATAGCGTAACTGGAGGAAACCAAAGGGTATTGACAACAGAGTTCGCAGGCGTTTCAAGGGTCAGTACCTTATGCCCAATATTGGTTATGGTAGCAGCAAGAAGACCCGTCATATGCTCCCTACTGGATTCCGCAAAGTTCTTGTTCACAATGTGAAAGTAAGTTGTTCAATAAATATAAATATAGAAAATATATACTAATACTTCATTAAAAAATAATAAAACTAAGAACCAAAAACATTTTATGTTATAATCTATATTAATAATTCAAATTATTAATTTTGTCAATTAATTGAAAAATGATGTTTTTATGTTGAATTTTAGTGTTTTTAATTGATATTTGTTTTATATTCAGTATAATACTTTGTGCAAAGATTTATCTTAAGGGGATATTCAGATCTATATGGAATTATGTATTCACCAATATTATGGTATTTTGTGTTCAACTGCTCTTCAATTTATTACAAAGATGGGATGATTGATATGCTCTTAAAAAATTCAAAATAACAAAAAATTTGGTTTAGGAATCTATAATAGTTCTAATATTTCTTTGTATATGTATATATTAAATGTTACAGAGATGTTAAATGTCTAATAGATTTTTCCGCTCATGTACTTATATCGCATTTATAATTCACATTTACTATAGAAGCAAAAAATGTTTCCATCTGTTGGACGTCTAACAATAGCCTAAGTGTTATTAATTCAATTTTAAAATTTCTATCGGGTGTTAATTAGTAGTAGTGTGATGATGAACTATTGGAACATCTATCATTTTTAAGATGCTTACGTACTATACATATGTGCTATATATACCATAAATACAAATGATTTAGGATAAAAATAAAAGTTTTATTTGTTAAATTTTATATATGAAAGATATGGGGTTCTAAAATATTAAAATTTTTATGTATTTTAAAATATAACATGGTTTAAATAATCTTTCACCTTGCTATAATCTTGTGTACATACATATGCATAATGCTAATTTTTTTTAACATTATTAGTTACAAATATTTTTTATTCTCTTTACTTAATTTTGTAACATATTTACTGTTGGTATATACAAAAATCTACAATTTTCATTAGTCTGTGATATAGGAATATATATTTATATATATAACATTGATAGACTGAAATGCATTCACACAGATTCATCTTATTACAAAATAGACTTTTACAATTGATACTAGTATAAATCTGTTTTTTTATTTGATATTGTATAATAAATACAATTCTACTTTTTACTTTTTATAGGAATTGGAAGTCCTGATGATGCAGAATCGCAAATTCTGTGCTGAAATTGCACATGGAGTTAGTAGCAAGAAGCGCAAGACTATTGTAGAGCGTGCACAACAGTTATCCATTCGTGTAACGAATGCCAATGCCCGCCTGCGTTCTGAGGAGAATGAATAAACTAAAATTTTTTAAAATATATATAATTTACGAAAATGGAACCTCTCGTTTTTTTGCATAAATCATTTCCTTTCCTTCTAAAATTATTTTGTAATAAAATACTCTAAAGTTCTTAATTTTATTCATTTATTTATTTTAAATTACAATAAATAATAAGCACAACAATACGTAAATAAGATTTTTTTTTTAATTATATTTGTTGATATGAAGATAAAACTGTGCGGTGGATATAATAATATAATGTATGTCGAACATTGCAAGTACATTCGCGAAACGATGACCAATCGCGGCTTTTCGCGTCGCACTGGCTGGGTCTACATAGGCGCGTTGAACGCGCGTTAGTGCACTGACCAATCGTAGCTCAACTCGAGAGAATCAAGTCCGGTCAAGTCGAGCTACGATAAGGTGAGCGCACAACGCGTCTATGTAGACCCGGCCCCTCGTAGGGTGTGTCCAGAATAGGACGGAAACTGCTCACGAAAATATATACATTAGTAATTTCTAGTGAAAATTTAGGGATATCTGGTAATTAAGGTTCAAAAGGCGGAGATTTTGAACCTTAATTACCAGATATCCCTAAATTTTCACTAGAAATTACTAAAGCATATATTTGCGCCAGCAGTTTCCGTCCTATTCTGGACACACCCTAAGCCAACGCAGACTGCGGCGCGGCGAACAGTTTTGTTTTCGGTTGGTTATTTTTTATCTGTAAGGCAGTTTTCACTCCGTCAAATCTTCTGGAAAATATAGACGTAATATGGGAGACCAGACGCAGCAAGCGAAACCAACAGAAAATACAGGTTTTTCCTTATTATTTTGATGTCTAATCCTTTAAAAAAATGCGAGCCCTAAATTTATTTTATTGCAGAGGTCAATCAAGATGAGCTTATCCTTCAACAACAGAGGCGCATCGAAAAAGAGGTTATTATTTTATTTTTTATTAAGTGTCAAGTGCAAGGTCTTTGATCTAACATGGGAAATAATAATAAATTTCCAATTGGAAAGCTTCACTTTGTATTGATTTTCAAGCACACTTTTTCTTATATGCTTTACTTTATTGCTTTTGTAGATACAAGATACAACACCGTTGGTTGGTGAGAAGGAATCTTTAAAAGCATTGGAGAGTGAATACACAGAGGATGATGTATACATGGCAAAAGCAAAAGCCTTGGCTCAAAAACATTCTTTTTTTAGAAGAACAAGGCCTGATGGTAATTGCTTCTTTCGGGCCTTCAGTTACGCTTATCTTGAAAAATTAATTGGCAATAAAGAAGAATATGAGAAATTTCGAGAGCTTGCACGTAAAAGTAAAGACAATTTAGTTGAATTAGGATTTCCTCAGTTTACAGTTGAAGATTTCCATGATACGGTAAATATTAATTGTCCACTATTTTATATTATTGAGATTTCTTCAATTTTAATGTTTTAATTTTTATAGTTCATGGAAGTTATTGATAAAGTTGGAGGAGGTACAGATAATAGTTATGCAGAGCTTCATAGACTTTTCAATAATCAAGGATATTCTGATTATGTTGTAGTTTATCTTAGGTTAATAACCTCCGGTCAACTCCAGAGAGAAGCAGAATTTTATCAGCATTTCATTGAAGGTGATCGTACTGTCAAAGAATTTTGCCATCAGGTATGTCTTATTTATAATCCACTATGTTGTCCTAACAAACAATTAATAAAAAGAAATATTTAAAATATTATAAGAAAATATAATTTGAAAATGGATGAAGGAGCTTGAAGATTGATTTTTAACAAATGTTACCATTTTTTTCTAAGCTTATGGGGGTTTATAGGTTGTCAAGAAAACGGAACAGTCTGTTTATTTTTTAATTATATTCCTAGTGATTTTTCTGAACATTTGACAAAATGAACTGTTTTTATTAATTAAACTTTTTGCTTTTAAGAAATTCTAATTTTTTATTAAATGTGTTTAAATACAAAAAATACTATACTGAATAAATAATACAATTGAACATCAAATTCTATTATTTTAGGAAGTAGAACCAATGTATAAAGAATCTGATCATATTCATATTATTGCTATGAGTACTGCTTTAAATACCGGTGTTCGTGTACGGTATATGGATAGAGGTGCTGGTACTGAAGTAACTGCACATGACTTTCCAGAAGGAGCAACACCATCTGTTCATTTATTATATCGACCAGGACATTATGATATTCTTTATCCTTGATAATTTTTAATTCTGTGAAGATTCCTTAAAACCCCCTTTTATTAATAAGATTGAAGGAGTATAACCTTCCGTTTTGTACTTCATACGTAAACCAAAATTTTTAAATTCATAAAATCGCTTTATAATAGATTTAATAATCTCCAGCGATGTCTAAAGCAAAAATTTGTAATAATATTAAAATGTAGCCATTGTACCTATTTTATTAATTTTGTAAAGCAACACGTTACAATCGCTTGAGTTTAAGAATTTTAAAAGTTTTATGATTATAAAAAGATTTTTAGGATTAAGAATTAGTATTATGCAATTATTTGTAAGGAATGAAACATTTGATTTGTAAAATATCAAATTTCCAGCAGCTTTTAATTATATATTTTCTGAAATAAAAATAAACAGATTTATTATAAACTGAACACTCATTATCTGTATTCATTTTATTTTCTAGACATGAGTCCAATAAGTACTTTAACAGGTTCGTTACTGACAATGTATAAGGTTTTTCTACTCCCCCATCCTTCGCAATAAACTTGTTAATGATAATATATACATCAATGTCAATATAAAATATTATTTTAAATCTTGGGATCAGTATTCCATTGAATATAATAAATCTTAAAATCCTGCAGAATGAGAAAATCATGATTTAAAAAAGTTTTATCATAAAGTATGGAAAACCACATAAGCGGCATGAGTCATATTTGACTCATGCCATAGCGAACCTGTTAATATTTTAATAATGTCAAAATAAAATTATAATCACAGTTTTCATTGTAAACAATTGAATATTCAAGGCATATTTATGAATTGCACATATACCCTAGCAAAAAAAAATAGTGAAGACAATTGAATAAAACTGAAGAAAACAGTTATTCACTGCAGATAACTGCAGAAAAAGGTCGGAATTGAGACAAAGACAACAGCTATCTGTAGTTTTCATCAGTTATTTTCAGTTATTAACTGTTATGTTCAAATTCCAATCGCAAAAAAATTTTAAAAAAATTGTTTTGTTCATTTTTCTTCAAAATTTTCTTCACTTTTAAACAGTTTAAAACTGTTTTCTTCGTTTATTAATAGTTATTATCAGTTTTCTTCAATTATTAACTGTTATGTTCAAGTATCGAATTAAGTTGTATATAGCAAAATTTTCCAATATTTTTATTACATTTATAAACAGTTTTCATCCGTGTATAACTGTTGTCTTCAGTTTTATTCAGAATAAAACTGTTATTTTCA
Organism: Torymus aiolomorphi; assembly: GCA_036365515.1. Classification (NCBI taxonomy): domain Eukaryota; kingdom Metazoa; phylum Arthropoda; class Insecta; order Hymenoptera; family Torymidae; genus Torymus; species Torymus aiolomorphi. The sequence continues at coordinate 96,305,997 of CM070874.1, forward strand.
GTTTTTTACTGATTTCTTCACTTCTTAAAGTCGCTTGCTTTTCCGAAAACAGAACATAACTGTTGATAACTGAAGAAAACTGTTTATAATTGCAAATAACTGTAGATAACTGTTGAAAACTGATACAAACTGAAGAAAACTGATAAAAACTGAAGATTACTGTTGTCTTTGTCTCAATTCCGACATTTTTCTGCAGTTAATTTCTGTTTTCTTCCATTTTCTTCAGTTTTTTTCTGATAGCTGCAGATATCAACTGTTATGAGCATTAAATTTTTTTCACTAGGGTATTAATATAATAGATATTTAAAAAATATCAACAAATATTCTTATTAAATGAAAATATATACAATAATAAATAATACAGTCAAATTTTGTAAGCATATCAAAGAGCACGGGAGCACTTCGAAGGCAAGTATTTGTCAGATTAGAAACATTCATCGTTGCATTGCTCGTACTTGTTCAGTAACCTCTTCCAGTTTAGTTGAACTTTGATCAATAGCATCCAATTGATATTCCAAATGTTTTGTTATTAAAGCTAGTTTTCGAAGGTTAGCTTCTGTGCTTTCTAGAACTTGTTCTTGTTGACTAAAGATTTTTGCAGACTGCATCAATATCTGTAAAAATAAGAACGATTTTGCAATAATTATACAAAGACATAAGAATGTTTTAGGATTAATTATGAATAGTATTTACTTCACTACTTTTTGAGCCTCTTTGGATTTGTCTTGTTAAAGATGCAATATTATTAATGTTCACCTGTACTCTATCAGCAAGCCGCATTTTTGACTCCACAAATAGACTGCGAGCACTAGTACTTGAAGCAGATGCCATGATGGGCTACTATATTTCTGATTGTCCAGCTATTAAAAAATTGTTAGTAAGTAGTAATTTTCAATTAATATATTAATTAATTTTTTTATCAAATAAATGTCTTAACATTATGCGAACACTTTAATTCAGGAATAGATATATTTATTACCTTTTTTACTAATCATTCATGTTTTTTTTTAAATTAGAATTCTTATAAAATATTTTGAAATTTCGTAGTCACTTTTCAATTAAATCCAATACTTATATCTAAATCATCATTGGTGCATGACAGCAACAATAATAACAGGAAGACTATAGTAAGGAGTTAGGAGAGTCAACGGAGTCAACGCAATGCTATAGTATTGTTCAAAAAAATTTTCCCCGCATAGCGGCGCTGCGCTCGCTTAGTTTCAAGATGGCTGCCGTTTTCTACATGGCTGCCGTTTTCAAATGTGCGGTTCTTTTTAAATAAATAAAAATATGATATCGTTAACTATTCTTTTTAAATAACTTTAAATAATATTAAATAATTCTAAATTACATTACCAAAGCATTATATACGTGGTCATTTTATAAATGTTTAAATATTCATAAGAAAAATAACAAAATCAATTATATGCACCGATTATTTATTAAACATAGCATAAAATAAATTATACAAAAATACAAAGGATAAATAGTTATAATTATTGGAACAAATTTTTATATTAACTTTAATTCGAATTCGCATATTTTTAAAATTAAGCTCAATCCATGTCCTGCTGTTACCGTTGTGTGCCGGTACATATGACAAGTCAACATCATAACTTAGCGATTGCAGCGCCCTCGCAACAGACTAATCTTCGTTACTTTTTCGCTGTGCTTCCGTATTCTGTTGACTCTCCTTACTATAGCTAATAAGCTTTGTGGTGTACGAGTTAACTATATATAACCGTAGGGTTACTCGGCTTATTAGCCAATCAGCAACAAATTCCACAAGTACAGTAGCGTCGCGTTGCGTCGCATAGCGTTTATGTACACTCTCCCTAATGCCCTGTCTACAACCACCGATTTTTTTTTGCGCATGCGGAAAAATCACCAGAGAGGGTTAGTGATGTAAGAAGAGCCAATCGTAAAAAAATTAACCCTAAATATTGAGTTTGCGTTGAACACACCTAAAAATCAAAGAATACGAGTTTCTGCTTTCTAAACTGAAACCTAGTCTGGAATGATTTGGTGAATAGTTGAAACATCAATTGCATAAAACAATGCATTTTTTTGTACACAATCGCCATGTGCTAAATAGCTGTAAAAATATATGTAAATTAACATTCAATCTAAACTTGCATTTATTATATTTACTTACTTTAGCGTTATACACAGTCTTAACTCTGGAGAGGTATTGGTACTCTCCGACTATATTTTGTTATTCTATCTTTAACTAAATTACATAAATACATAAATGCTTGTACATTCATTCTAGTAAAATTCATGAACTCTTCTTCGTCATTCATCTTAAAATACGTAAAAACTCTCTCATAAGCACCATATCCTGTTAAGTAATTATTTCTAATTAATGGTTTGCACCACCATCTTCTGAATTTTTTTTTCGATTTCTTAGTAATTGTATTAATCGAAGGTAATTAATGCTTACTTCCAGTACTTCAACAACTAGATTATGATCATCCATTTTACATTAATTGAAAAATCTTCTTATAATAAAATCTCTAAATCACTAATCTTCTTCCAACACTTGACTCTTTGTTAATGTTAGAAAGCAGAAACTCATGTAGTCATGTTTTGATCTTTTTAGGTGTGTTCAGCGAAAACAATATTTAGGGTTAATTTTTTACAGTTGGCTCTTCATACATCCCTAACCCCCTCTGGTGATTTTTACGCATGCGCCAAAAAAAAATCGGTGGTTGTAGACAGGGCATAAGGCCAGGGCCACATATGTGAATACGCTTGCGCATGAATGCGTAGGCTGTGACTCCAATAGAGTACAGAGTGCTGTTTCGCGTGCTATGTCGTGGCAGCACGCGTGTGGAACGTTTAGTATTTATATCTAGTGTAGAAAGGTCTCGCCAGTTATCCTCTGCGCATGAGCGCACCGCCAGCTGATTTTAAAGAAAAAGTGAACTTATTTATTAATAATAAATTATTTACAAAATTACAATGTATATTTAATACTTTTATTATGTATAATATCATTACATTTCAATATATATTTATGTTTACGTTTGCAAAAATAAAGAAATACTAAAAAATTTATATTTATTATTATTAAAAAAAGGCATAGAAATAAATTGATAATGCATTTGAAATTTTTAAAATTTATTTCAATAGCAAATATAAAAAGTTATACATTAGTAAATATTAGTAAAACATTAGTAAAACATTAGTAAAATATTAAGTATTAATACCTACGGAAAAATATTATACGATACAGAATTATAAAATTCACTTATACAAGATACAAAATTACAAGCAAAAGGCAGCAATGGTAGTATTTCACAAAATTTAATAAAGAATAATAAAAAGTATTTTTTTTTTTACGATTGAATTTAATTATATTCACTCGTTGCAGTACTTAAAATTCATAAAATTTGAAAAAGGAATCTAAAAACATTCTTATTAAACTTAAAAAAATTACTAATACAAGATGAAAAATTAGAATCATTATTTTTTAATGTTTTTTAAAAATTTTCATTATTTTTAGAAAAGCTAGGCCTTTTCTTTGTTTAGGTAACATATTAAAATTCATTATAATGATGTTGATTCTGGCTGTTTTCATGTTAACATTTTCAACGTGCATTTTTGATAAGGCTTTCAATTCGATATTCAATGGCTGTTCCCTCTTCCTTTTCTTAGAAGTTTTAATATAAATATTTTTGTCAGAAGTTAACATAGCTACATTTCTCCGAGATCAACTGGCGGTGCCCACATGCGCAGAGGATAACTGGCGAGACCTTTCTACACTATAAGATATAAATACTAAACGTTCCACACACGTGCTGCCACGACATGGCACGCGAAACAGCACTCGTACAGCACGCGAAACAGCACTCTGTACTCTATTGGAGTCACAGCCGTACGACGCGGCGGAATCACTAGACGGCCTAAGCGAAACTCGCTAGTGCCAACTGTACAGGAAAGTCAGTATGACTTCGTGAACCCTCTCAACAATAGAAGTTCCTCACGAAACCATAGTGACTTTCCTGCAAAGTTGGCATTACAAAGTTTTCCTAGTGACTCCACTGCGCTATGCGGATTCATACGCAAGCGTATTCACATATGTGGCCCTTTCCTAATGCCCTGTCTACAACCACCGATTTTTTTTTTGCGCATGCGCAAAAATCACCAGAGAGGGTTAGTGATGTAAGAAGAGCCAATCGTAAAAAAATTAACCCTAAATATTGAGTTTGCGTTGAACACACCTAAAAATCAAAGAATACGAGTTTCTGCTTTCTAAACTGAAACCTAGTCTGGAATGATTTGGTGAATAGTTGAAACATCAATTGCATAAAACAATGCATTTTTTTGTACACAATCGCCATGTGCTAAATAGCTGTAAAAATATATGTAAATTAACATTCAATCTAAACTTGCATTTATTATATTTACTTACTTTAGCGTTATACACAGTCTTAACTCTGGAGAGGTATTGGTACTCTCCGACTATATTTTGTTATTCTATCTTTAACTAAATTACATAAATACATAAATGCTTGTACATTCATTCTAGTAAAATTCATGAACTCTTCTTCGTCATTCATCTTAAAATACGTAAAAACTCTCTCATAAGCACCATATCCTGTTAAGTAATTATTTCTAATTAATGGTTTGCACCACCATCTTCTGAATTTTTTTTTCGACTTCTTAGTAATTGTATTAATCGAAGGTAATTAATGCTTATTTCCAGTACTTCAACAACCAGATTATGATCATCCATTTTACATTAATTGAAAAATCTTCTTATAATAAAATCTCTAAATCACTAATCTTCTTCCAACACTTGACTCTTTGTTAATGTTAGAAAGCAGAAACTCATGTAGTCATGTTTTGATCTTTTTAGGTGTGTTCAGCGAAAACAATATTTAGGGTTAATTTTTTACAGTTGGCTCTTCATACATCCCTAACCCCCTCTGGTGATTTTTTGGCGCATGCGTAAAAATCACCAGAGGGGGTTAGGGATGTATGAAGAGCCAACTGTAAAAAATTAACCCTAAATATTGTTTTCGCTGAACACACCTAAAAAGATCAAAACATGACTACATGAGTTTCTGCTTTCTAACATTAACAAAGAGTCAAGTGTTGGAAGAAGATTAGTGATTTAGAGATTTTATTATAAGAAGATTTTTCAATTAATGTAAAATGGATGATCATAATCTGGTTGTTGAAGTACTGGAAATAAGCATTAATTATCTTCGATTAATACAATTACTAAGAAATCGAAAAAAAAATTCAGAAGATGGTGGTGCAAACCATTAATTAGAAATAATTACTTAACAGGATATGGTGCTTATGAGAGAGTTTTTACGTATTTTAAGATGAATGACGAAGAAGAGTTCATGAATTTTACTAGAATGAATGTACAAGCATTTATGTATTTATGTAATTTAGTTAAAGATAGAATAACAAAATATAGTCGGAGAGTACCAATACCTCTTCAGAGTTAAGACTGTGTATAACGCTAAAGTAAGTAAATATAATAAATGCAAGTTTAGATTGAATGTTAATTTACATATATTTTTACAGCTATTTAGCACATGGCGATTGTGTACAAAAAAATGCATTGTTTTATGCAATTGATGTTTCAACTATTCACCAAATCATTCCAGACTAGGTTTCAGTTTAGAAAGCAGAAACTCGTATTCTTTGATTTTTAGGTGTGTTCAACGCAAACTCAATATTTAGGGTTAATTTTTTTACGATTGGCTCTTCTTACATCACTAACCCTCTCTGGTGATTTTTGCGCATGCGCAAAAAAAAAAATCGGTGGTTGTAGACAGGGCATAAGGGTGATGTGATATGCTGCGATGTGGCGCAGCGCAGTGCGGCGCCGTGCGACGTCGTGCAGCGCGATGTGGTTCACTTTTGTTCCAAAGTCTTATTGGTCTGGAATGAGTTCGCGTGTTGCTCTTCTTTATTATTTCATAGTTATCGGACGTGCTCCAAAATTTACGTACTCCAAAATAACCAGTCAGCTTTAAAACGTACCAAAATAATTGTCTAATTATTAAGCATTTTTACTTGCTAGATATTTAAAAAATCTCTAATTGGCGAAAAAATAGTAGGTGATAAATTTCTAGTTATGGTATTTATATAAAATAGTTTCACCACCTTCTTGAAGATTTTCTTTTTCTTCTAATGCGTTTTATTAAAATAGTTAATTCAAGTAAATTTAGCGTTCTTCTCAATGTCTTCAACTTGCTAAAATTTAACATTTTTAAAGAGGTATCGTTTTCATGTCAGGTCCTCATCAATTGTGTAAATATAATCTGAGTACAAAATTATAATAACCAAAAGTATTCCTCAGCACCGCACGGATGTACCTGATTTTTTTTCTTTCAATACTTAAGAGGTATTCTATTTCTAGCTCCAGAGACGGACGTACCTGACGTGTACATACGTTCACTTTCGTATAGCCATAGAGTACGTAATATTAAGACGTAACAAAACTATTTGTTTTGTACCGTAATAAGACGTAGGAAAATACGGAATTGCCTGGCATCGCACAGCGCCGCGCCGCAGGGCGCCGCACTGCGCTGCGCCACATCGCAGCACATCGCATCACCCTTATACAATCTCCCTTATGTGATTAGGGCATTATAGTTGGGATGGGAATAATAAAAATATTATCGTTTGAACGGGAGAATCAGCTTGCAACTCGAATTGATAGCCGCGCCTATCTTGGACCTTGGACTAAAACTTCATTACTTAAAAGGATTTTTTATTGATTAATTTTTATTAATGATTTATCTATACGGTTGTAATATAATTCGCTTTACAAATTGCCGATTTTGCTCATTGCATATTACGGTGAAAGTACAATGGTGTTCCGTGCCATGCTCCGTGCTCTGTTCCGTGCTCAGTGCCATCTGTGCGTGGCGTCCACACTGTTCCTGTTGATTCCATAATTCTGGTTCAAAATTTAACGTTGGTGTGCCATCTCTATAACATTTTTATCTACGTACTATAATACTATAAACAGTATAATCCTATATATTTTACGAGGTTTGTAATTTGTAATATAATTGAGATATTAATAAAATTTGTAATTTTATTATAATTTTGAAAGTCGTAAATTTAGACAGCATTTTTTACAGTGTAATATAAGTGTATATAGTATATAGTAATACAGTGATAGTGATGTTATTATAAGTGTTAAAAGATGAACGAATGACTCCAGAAAAATTATAATTGTAATAAAATATTGAGAGCAATAAATGTAGCAGAACATTGTGTACATTTATTAGAAATAGTGATGTTATTAAAATTGTTAAAAAAAAAGAAAAAAAAATTTTAGCCCAGAATTATGGGATCAACAGGAACAGTGTGGACGCCGCGCACAGATGGCACTGATGGCACAAAGCACGGAACAGAGCACGGAACAGAGCACGGAGCATGGCACGGAACACCATTGTATTTTCACCGTTATGTAAGGGGCAATGTACATAAGCGGCGTTCCGCTCTGCTCCGCTCTGGGGCCTTTCTACATATGTGTGTTCTGTGTGTTCCCGACAAAGACAGATAGATCTGTTCCGTTTATGTAAGACAGAGACAGATATAGAGAGAAGTTGTTTAGAACAGGCAGAACACATATATGTAGAAAGGGCCCTGCTCTGCTCTGCCCTGCTCTGCGTTGCTCCATTCCGCTCTACTCTATTCCAGAATTCTGAAACAAGTAAAGGGAAAATCGCTTACAAACGGAACTGAACTGAAATTGGACCGGGTTTGAGCTGAACAGGGCCCTTTCTACATATGTGTGTTCTGTCTGTTCTACACAACTTCTCTCTATGTCTATCTCTGTCTTACATAAACGGAACAGATCTATCTGTCTTTGTCGGGAACACATAGAACACGCAGAACACACATATGTAGAAAGGCCCCAGAGCAGAGCAGAGCAGAGCAGAGAAGAACGGCGCTTATGTACATTGCCCCTAAGGAACAATGTACATAAAGCCGTGTCGTGCTGTGTCAAGCTATGCCTTGCCGGGGTCGTATTCTCAAAGGGTGCGTCTACATAAGAGAGACAGCGTGATGGTTTTCTGGCTTTGTCCATTGTAACAGCGCAAGAGCGCCTAATATGGTAGGTATCAATTGTTAATAACTGCACTTGAATAATATGAGGATTTTCTACTTTTGTAAGAATTTCTAATTCTCTTGGAAAAAATGTATTGAGGAAATCATTTGGAGCTTTCTTTTTACGGTGCTGTTATACTTATTACGACAGATCGATATACGAATTGTATGTCGTATGATCTATGACCGATGGTCCAGTATACGTATTCATGTTTCGCTTTCCCGAATATAGAATACGTATCAATCATATATTTCATTTTGAATTGTTTTTATCCCAACAAAATTTTATTATCTCCCTCCCCCCTATAACCCTGGTTTTTTATCTATATTAATTTCTAGAATTTACAATTATTTTTATTTACAATTTATTTATATTCAGAAATTACAGTAGTAATTTAAATTACATGTTCGTAATTCCGCAATATTAATTAAACAAATTTTATTATACTCTCCCCCCTCTAACCCTGGTTTTTTTAGTTCAATTATATTTATTAGCTCAGTTGACAACATTTTATTATCCTCCCCCCCCCCCCCTCTAACCCTGGTTTTTTATTTAGATTAATTTCCAGAATTAATTAAACAAATTTTATTATACTCTCCCCCCTCTAACCCTGGTTTTTTATTTAGTATTTTTTTTTTATTTATTTATTTTTCACTTTTTTTATATGAATTGACTTTAAATAAAAAATTAAATTTGCAAAAGGCTTCTAAAACAATTGAATCATTTTCATTTTCTATCGTTGAAATATCTAGAGTTTACCGTGATATATTTTGTATTAATGTATTTGAACGTTTATGTCTCATTGAATAGAAAGTCAACCAGAAAAATCGTGTGTATTTTATTTACAATATTAATACTTCCATCGTACGATTTAAATGTTTTGATTGTGGCAAATTGAAATATTTAGATTTTCCAGTTTTTGAAATGTAAATTTTTAATAAAAGCAATTAGCATTTACATAAAACCAGCTTTTTAATAGACTTTCCTTTATTACAAACTTGAAAATATAAAAATTCTATATTCCTATTCCATAATCCATGTACTCAATGTTTTCGCCCTCTACCGGTGATTTATGGTTGTCATGAATTTTCGTATACGGCGACTTTCCATGTTCTTCAACGTGTTCATCAGTCATCACTTCTCGTACGACAGATTACTGCTGCTACAGTTTTTCTTTATCCTTTTTAATATAAAAAACGTTAAAATTTATGTGTTTTGAGGATAGATTATTGTTCCTCGCAATTAATACGTCTAATATGACCATATTTTGAAAAAAAAAAACATGATTACTATAACCTGTCCAATTCTTTTTCAATAACATATCCACACTGTTCAAGTGCTTGCACTTCAGAATTTCGATGACACAGTCGTGTGGCCATAACAGCAGAAATCACAATTTAGCCAAAGTAATTTTTTAACCTTTAACGGGGTGGCATAGTCCTACCATTACCGACCGAGCAATAGCTTATTAAAAATAAAATACGTAGAATCATAAAAAATAAAGAGTACACTGCTCTGCGGTTTTGTAGGTTCTACCATCCAGTAAAAGTTTGAAGTCGAAATATCAAGTGGTTCTTGCAAAAACTGAACAAAACAAAATTCAGTTTCATTCAAAGTTTTTGCAAAAACCACTTGATATTTCGACTTAAAACTTTTACTGGATGATAGAACGTTCAAAACCACAGAGCAGTGTGCTCTTGATTTTTTGTGATTCTACGTATTTTGTTTTTAATAAGTTTGAAACTGTGTCAATTGCTCAGTCGGTAATGGTACAGCTATGGCACCCCTTAAGTTTTTGCTTCCAATAATTTACACTTCTATGATAAAGTTTTCAATATCTTGTAACTAAATACTTGTAAAATCTCATCAGAATTCCAGATCGTATGATAAGAGATAACTAAATCACTGTTGATTAAATTTTGTCCCAAATACATTCAAACATATCTAATTTTGAATAAAAAAATATTAGAATCTAAATAAAAATTTTAATTTCTAATACAGCATTTTTAATTGTAAATTGGTATTTTACCCACAGAAGTTAAGATTTAGTTCAATCGCTTTTCAAAACTATACTTATTCCCAAAATTATTAGATTAATAGACAAAAAAATTGTAAAATTAGTTAAGTGAAAAAAAGAATCGATTTTTAAATAATTTTTTATTAGATCAATTTATATGTACATCCTACGCAGCTGGGTCATCACCCTTGGTCGTTCTTGTATAGATTAGTTGCGCATGATGTTGGACAACTTGTTTTATTAAACCCTTCTGTTGGAGCTCAATCAGAGCTCTCCTGGCCAAAGATCCACGAATCTTCATCCGTTCCGACACAATGGACGGAGTTATCAGCTTATAAGCTGGGACTTCCTTTAGTAGCTTCTCATATGTGCCTTTATCGAACAAGACTTGATTGTTTAACTTATCTCTAACCTTTCCTTTTGATCACTTCTGCAAATTTATAAATAAAATTCTGTCATTAGTATAAAGTAATTTTTGTGAAAATTATTAAATATTAAATAATAATAAAATCAGTCTCATTAAATCAGTTTTAAGCCTTCATAGCTTTCAGGATAAAATGTTATCCTAACATAATAAAAAATAGAAATTCTTTTTACTAATATAAAATAATATTTTAGTTATTTACTTATTTAAACTTTAAATAAATATAAAAGTAATTTGTGTGTGAAAATATTTCAGATTTTAAATAATGAATTATTAACTCAAAATTTACAATCACTATTATTTTTCTAAAAATGAAATTTAAAAATGAAATTTAAGTATACATGATATTTAAGCAACTAAAACAGTGGATAGTATGATTTTTTGCTGTAATATTTAAGTTACATAATTATAATTAATTACCACAAATTGTTATGGGTCTGAAGTTTGCAACCTTGTAGCGCAACGAATTAAAAAATATATTTGATTTTTCTTGATGTTTATAATAATTAATATTAATTTTGTGTATAGATTTATTGTTTTGTGGTATCAAATAAACTTTATAAAAAAGATTTAGATAAAATTTCCATTGCTTAATAACTTTAATTAATTGTAAAAAATTATTTCGTTGCACTCCAACGACGCAAACTTCAGATCCATAAATTGATTAAATCATAAAAAGTAAAGAAACTTCTTAACAAAATATTTTTGAAAAAAAATATTTCTTTCGCACAAAATTCATAAATGTTCATACTTATATATGATATAAAGTTAGCGCTTTGCAGAGTTGTATTAATTTTGTTTGTAAAATATTAAACAATTTTAACCTGGATTTAATTAATATATATTCAGGAATCATTAAATCCATAAATAATGTGATACACGTACCTTCTTTTTAGCTTTGCCACCAGATCCTCCTTCCTTTTTCTTTTGGGTCTTCTGGGGTTGCTTAGAAGACCCCTTTGCATCTTTCTTGGGTGGCTGTAAAAATTATGGAAAGTTAATCCAACTTTTGTAACTACTATTACTTAAATAAATGAAGTGGTTTCTTAATAATTAGATCAGACTCATTAAATCAGTATTGCGCCAACACAAATACATTCTGGTGCTAAAGTGTTCATCACAATAAGGTTAAGTTTACAATTCACGGCATTAACCACCGATACCGAATTACACTATTGAAACTGTTAGTAAAGTTTTCTCGACAGTAAAATTCCGTAACCAATTATAAGAATATTATAGATATTTTACATTGTGACGAAAAAGCTGAGGCTTATGAAAAAGTAAAGAAAACGTGATTGTTGTCAATCAACCATGTGCTTGGCATCCTTGAACCGCTCGATATTAATCATGTTTTTAAAAGTTTTACACGACATATAAGCCACACACGATATAACTTCAATAAATTGAATCGTAAAATTTAACATTGTCACATTTTTATTAATCAACTTTTGATATTATAAACAATATAAAAAGAAAAACTTGTTCGAATCATTTTGCGCTGCTACTCACCATGCTGAACCTCAATTGAGAAAGAGACAAGGAAGTGTTTGCCACGCCATGGGAACATATAGAGGTAGGGTAAGTGTGGGTACTACTGCGGACGTGGGTATTATTGTGTATGTATTACTGCTGTATAATCTTATGGAAAATCGCAGTAATACCAACGAAGATAGACACTAATAGAAGCGCAAAGCTTATAGGGTGACTGAGGCAACCCGAATGTAGTATGTACCCCGACCACGCGTAGCGCGACAGTCGATTTCTGAAAGTTTCGTGAACAGCTGACTGAGCTGACGAACGGCCGATAACATACCACCCGTAACGACTGCAATGGTAACACAATACATATTATGTATGTAAAACTGATAAACTGGGCATTACAAAAATGTCAGTAATCAACATTAATTACAAGGAAGTAGACTAAACCCCAAAAACATTTAACAAAACAAATTAATGTTAAACTCCAATCTATAAACCAAATGGGGAACACTTTATATATTACATCCACGTTACAAACATATGTATGTGGCGTTGGTCCTGTGGTTAATGTACCTGAATACTCTTTTGATGCGGGTTCGAATCCATCACCCGGAGAATATTTTTTTTTTTTTTTTTATTTCTTTAATTAATAAGTAAGACTGTACTTTTCTGCTGGTTGGAAAATAATGTATTGAATTTTGACGTTTTTAAATAGTTTTTTGTACTACCCTGGAAGTACTGTTCACAATGCGTTGGATATAATTTTTTTTTTATTTACAAATGATTGTAAGAAAAAATTAGAAATACTTCATTACAATCTCTTGGCATGTAGACATTATATTGAACTATTAAATAATATTGTTATATAATTATTGTAAATATAACAGTGGAAGAAAGAAAATAAATGATATAGAGGAAATAAAGAATTGTTCCTTATTTAATTTCCTTTTTAAATTTCAATCGTTACTTAAACATGAGTTCAATTAAAGACTGAAATATTAAATCTTAATAAAATGCTGGTTTAATTAACAATTAAAATTTTAATTCTTTATTAAACGCTGGTTCAATTAACGATTGAAATTTTAGTTCTTAATTAAAATTAAATTAATGCGCAATTAAAAATATTACAATATTTTCGCAGCCCTGAATAAAAGTATACAGTCTTAAGTACTCATTAATTAAAGAAATAAAAGAAAAAAAAAAATATTTTCCGGGTGATGGATTTGAACCCGCATTAAAAGAGTAGTATTCAGGTACGTTATCCACAGGACCAACGCCATATACATATGTTCGTAACGTGGATGTAATATATAAACTGTTCCCCCATTTGGTTTATAGATTGGAGTTTAACATTAATTTGTTTTGTTAAATGTTTTTGGGGTTTAGTCTACTTCCTTGTAATTAATGTTGATTACTGACATTTTTGTAATGCCCAGTTTATCAGTTCTACATACATAATATGTATTATGTTACCATTGCAGTCGTTACGGGTGGTATGTTATCGGCCGTTCGTCAGCTCAGTCAGCTGTTCACGAAACTTTCAGAAATCGACTGCCGCGCTGCGCGTGGTCGGGGTACATACTACATTCGGGTTGCCTCAATCTCTCTGCAGGCTTTACGCTTCTATTAGTGTCTATCTTCGTTGGTAATACTGGCGACGTACTTTTTGGGGTTCTGCGTATGCGCGAGTGCTCTCCCTATGCTTTAACATGGCACCGTAAATACCAACGCAGTAGTTGCAGCAGCTTCGCAGTAACATCAGTAGAGAGATGTTGTTTTCAAAGTCATTTTATACATTTATTTATCAGTTTTTGTTCTAAAATTGTACTTTAATCGATAGATATGATACCTAAATTCCGTTATTAAAAAGAATCAGCATAATTTTTTTGCATGAAGACGAAATATAATCGTTTGAAACTAACCTGAAAAAAATACCGCCGTAGTAGCCACACTTACCCTATTATAGATAGAGCAGGGGAGACATATACATATAGGGCTGCCCGTAAGTGAAAATGTCCGAACGTTAGAAAGAGAAAGAAGATCGCGGGACGTAGCTATCTCTCTCTTCACGCGCTAGCGCTGACGCTCCCCAGAGACAGCTAGCTAGGGATGCCCGATGCACAACAAATTATCGATACTTCGTATCGATACGTATCGATGTCCTGAATATCGATACATGCAATATCGCCGGAAAAAATATCGATATTTATACTTATCGACGTAATACCGGAAAATATAAATTTTTGGAAGAAATTTAACTAAATAGAAAATAAATATAATTAATTTCGTTTTTTGTGAAAAATTATTTTTTAAATATTGATTCTCGTAAGTAAAAATATTAACATTTATAGACAAAGAAAATTTTTAATGTAAAAAAATATAATTTTTAACAATAATTTACAAATTTAAAACTTTAATACTTATGCATAATAAAAATGAGTATGATAAAAGAAATTTTTGAACTAATTATTTGATTTTAAAAGGCATTTATTGTTATCAATAACATACATTGACTATAACAATAAAGTATTAGCTTTACTATTAGTAGATAAGCTATGGCGGTTCTGGAGTCAAGGCGGTTCTGGAGTCAGTATGCTTTCTGGAGTCAAGCCTGACTGCAGAACTGCGGTCAGCTGTCTGACCACATAAAATATACTGACTCCAGAGCTGCGACTCCAGAATCGGTGACTCTAGAACCGACACGAGCGGCCAGTGGCGAGCGGCCAACGGCCAGCGGCGAGAGGTTCGCAAGAAGCGAACGGCCAACAGCGAGCGATTTTGAGGCGTGCGCGGCCAGCGGTCGAGCGACTTTGCGGCGCGTGGCCAGTAAATGTGTGTGTGTGTGTGTGTGTGTGTGTGTGTGTGTGTGTGTGTGTGTGTGTGTGTGTGTGTGTGTGTGTGTGTGTGTGTGTGTGTGTGTGTGTGTGTGTGTGTGTGTGTGTGTGTGTGTGTGTGTGTGAAAGCCTGTAAAAAATTGAAATATAATTTTTTTGCTCTTAAAAGAACAGTTGAACATAATATATATTGAATAAATATTTTCAAATAATTTGCACCAATGTTTAAATAAAATTAGGGCCCTGAAAAGGGCCAATTGGTTTTAGTCCTGAAAGGACTGTTTAATTTTGGCCCTGAAAGGACCGATTGAATTTTTTTAATTAAAAAAGCCGCCGTCGTACTCCGTCTATGTCTTGCTGACGTCGCCTTGATGGAAGTTTTTCCAAAATCATAACGTCTTCTTCATCTTCTTCAGTGAGGTCGATAATTACAACCGGAGTGCAATCCATCACCTCGACCTCGCCGCAGCGTATATCTTCTGCGGGGACTTCATAATATAACTGCTCTACGGGATCGTATAGCAGTATATTATCCGGTGACGCTATTTGTAGGGCAGAAGAGGATGAAGAAGACGGTGGAGGACTAAGCGAGTCCTGAACTTCAATCGATGAGTTGGCTCCCTCAAACATCAACAGCCACACATCGAATGACATAGGCGCTGGCGGAGATGGCGGTAGCGATGGCACTGCGAAACCCAATGGTGGTGCCAATTGAGGAGACGGCGTCGATGATGAAGACGGCATGGGCAGCTGGAGAATCTCATCGTAAAAACGAAGAGGCGATGATGGTGGCGGTGGAGATGACGGTGTTGGTGAAACCAATACCTCTTCGCTTCGCTGCCGCTGCACTAGAGAAAATGATGGAGAGGAAATCAGTGGCTGATCTATCACAATCTCCTCGCCCCAGTCCTCCTGTAGAGCCGCTAGCTGCCTCCGGATCATCTCCTGAATATCTTCTGCGTTGCACTCTTTCACGATGAAATCCATTTCAAAGCTGAATTTTGAGTGAGTTCGATGCGCTGAAGCATCGTACTTTTATAGTCCACGAGTCGCCGCCGCGGCCGCTCGAGCGCGCTCATTGGTCGCGAATTGGTAGAAGGGGAAGCAGTTGCTGTCAGCACCGCGTGTATGTGTGTGTGTGTGTGTGTGTGTGTGTGTGTGGGTGTGTGTGTGTGTGTGTGTGTGTGTGTGTGTGTGTGTGTGAAAGCCTGTAAAAAATTGAAATATAATTTTTTTTGCTCTTAAAAGAACAGTTGAACATAATATATATTGAATAAATATTTTCAAATAATTTGCACCAATGTTTAAATAAAATTAGGGCCCTGAAAAGGGCCAATTGGTTTTAGTCCTGAAAGGACTGTTTAATTTTGGCCCTGAAAGGACCGATTGAATTTTTTTAATTAAAAAAGCCGCCGTCGTACTCCGTCTATGTCTTGCTGACGTCGCCTTGATGGAAGTTTTTCCAAAATCATAACGTCTTCTTCATCTTCTTCAGTGAGGTCGATAATTTCAACCGGAGTGCAATCCATCACCTCGACCTCGCCGCAGCGTATATCTTCTGCGGGGACTTCATAATATAACTGCTCTACGGGATCGTATAGCAGTATATTATCCGGTGACGCTATTTGTAGGGCAGAAGAGGATGAAGAAGACGGTGGAGGACTAAGCGAGTCCTGAACTTCAATCGATGAGTTGGCTCCCGCAAACATCAACAGCCACACATCGAATGTCATAGGCGCTGGCGGAGATGGCGGTAGCGATGGCACTGCGAAACCCAATGGTGGTGCCAATTGAGGAGACGGCGTCGATGATGAAGACGGCATGGGCAGCTGGAGAATCTCATCGTAAAAACGAAGAGGCGATGATGGTGGCGGTGGAGATGACGGTGTTGGTGAAACCAATACCTCTTCGTATCGCTGCCGCTGCACTAGAGAAAATGATGGAGAGGAAATCGGTGGCTGATCTATCACAATCTCCTCGCCCCAGTCCTCCTGTAGAGCCGCTAGCTGCCTCCGGATCATCTCCTGAATATCTTCTGCGTTGCACTCTTTCACGATGAAATCCATTTCAAAGCTGAATTTTGAGTGAGTTCGATGCGCTGAAGCATCGTACTTTTATAGTCCACGAGTCGCCGCCGCGGCCGCTCGAGCGCGCTCATTGGTCGCGAATTGGTAGAAGGGGAAGCAGTTGCTGTCAGCACCGCGCGTGTGTGTGTGTGTGTGTGTGTGTGTGTGTGTGTGTGTGTGTGTGTGTGTGTGTGTGTGTGTGTGTGTGTGTGTGTGTGTGTGTGTGTGTGTGTGTGTGTGTGTGTGTGTGTGTGTGTGTGTGTGTGTGAAAGCCTGTAAAAAATTGAAATATAATTTTTTTTGCTCTTAAAAGAACAGTTGAACATAATATATATTGAATAAATATTTTCAAATAATTTGCACCAATGTTTAAATAAAATTAGGGCCCTGAAAAGGGCCAATTGGTTTTAGTCCTGAAAGGACTGTTTAATTTTGGCCCTGAAAGGACCGATTGAATTTTTTTAATTAAAAAAGCCGCCGTCGTACTCCGTCTATGTCTTGCTGACGTCGCCTTGATGGAAGTTTTTCCAAAATCATAACGTCTTCTTCATCTTCTTCAGTGAGGTCGATAATTTCAACGGGAGTGCAATCCATCACCTCGACCTCGCCGCAGCGTATATCTTCTGCGGGGACTTCATAATATAACTGCTCTACGGGATCGTATAGCAGTATATTATCCGGTGACGCTATTTGTAGGGCAGAAGAGGATGAAGAAGACGGTGAAGGACTAAGCAAGTCCTGAACTTCAATCGATGAGTTGGCTCCCTCAAACATCAACAGCCACACATCGAATGACATAGGCGCTGGCAGAGATGGCGGTAGCGATGGCACTGCGAAACCGAATGGTGGTGCCAATTGAGGAGACGGCGTCGATGATGAAGACGGCATGGGCAGCTGGAGAATCTCATCGTAAAAACGAAGAGGTGATGATGGTGGCGGTGGAGATGACGGTGTTGGTGAAACCAATACCTCTTCGCTTCGCTGCCGCTGCACTAGAGAAAATGATGGAGAGGAAATCGGTGGCTGATCTATCACAATCTCCTCGCCCCAGTCCTCCTGTAGAGCCGCTAGCTGCCTCCGGATCATCTCCTGAATATCTTCTGCGTTGCACTCTTTCACGATGAAATCCATTTCAAAGCTGAATTTTGAATGAGTTCGATGCGCTGAAGCATCGTACTTTTATAGTCCACGAGTCGCCGCCGCGGCCGCTCGAGCGCGCTCATTGGTCGCGAATTGGTAGAAGGGGAAGCAGTTGCTGTCAGCACCGCGCGTGTGTGTGTGTGTGTGTGTGTGTGTGTGTGTGTGTGTGTGTGTGTGTGTGTGTGTGTGTGTGTGTGAAAGCCTGTAAAAAATTGAAATATAATTTTTTTTGCTCTTAAAAGAACAGTTGAACATAATATATATTGAATAAATATTTTCAAATAATTTGCACCAATGTTTAAATAAAATTAGGGCCCTGAAAAGGGCCAATTGGTTTTAGTCCTGAAAGGACTGTTTAATTTTGGCCCTGAAAGGACCGATTGAATTTTTTTAATTAAAAAAGCCGCCGTCGTACTCCGTCTATGTCTTGCTGACGTCGCCTTGATGGAAGTTTTTCCAAAATCATAACGTCTTCTTCATCTTCTTCAGTGAGGTCGATAATTTCAACCGGAGTGCAATCCATCACCTCGACCTCGCCGCAGCGTATATCTTCTGCGGGGACTTCATAATATAACTGCTCTACGGGATCGTATAGCAGTATATTATCCGGTGACGCTATTTGTAGGGCAGAAGAGGATGAAGAAGACGGTGGAGGACTAAGCGAGTCCTGAACTTCAATCGATGAGTTGGCTCCCTCAAACATCAACAGCCACACATCGAATGACATAGGCGCTGGCGGAGATGGCGGTAGCGATGGCACTGCGAAACCGAATGGTGGTGCCAATTGAGGAGACGGCGTCGATGATGAAGACGGCATGGGCAGCTGGAGAATCTCATCGTAAAAACGAAGAGGTGATGATGGTGGCAGTGGAGATGACGGTGTTGGTGAAACCAATACCTCTTCGCTTCGCTGCCGCTGCACTAGAGAAAATGATGGAGAGGAAATCGGTGGCTGATCTATCACAATCTCCTCGCCCCAGTCCTCCTGTAGAGCCGCTAGCTGCCTCCGGATCATCTCCTGAATATCTTCTGCGTTGCACTCTTTCACGATGAAATCCATTTCAAAGCTGAATTTTGAATGAGTTCGATGCGCTGAAGCATTGTACTTTTATAGTCCACGAGTCGCCGCCGCGGCCGCTCGAGCGCGCTCATTGGTCGCGAATTGGTAGAAGGGAAGCAGTTGCTGTCAGCACCGCGTGTGTGTGTGTGTGTGTGTGTGTGTGTGTGTGTGTGTGTGTGTGTGTGTGTTGTGTGTGTGTGTGTGTGAAAGCCTGTAAAAAATTGAAATATAATTTTTTTGCTCTTAAAAGAACAGTTGAACATAATATATATTGAATAAATATTTTCAAATAATTTGCACCAATGTTTAAATAAAATTAGGGCCCTGAAAAGGGCCAATTGGTTTTAGTCCTGAAAGGACTGTTTAATTTTGGCCCTGAAAGGACCGATTGAATTTTTTTAATTAAAAAAGCCGCCGTCGTACTCCGTCTATGTCTTGCTGACGTCGCCTTGATGGAAGTTTTTCCAAAATCATAACGTCTTCTTCATCTTCTTCAGTGAGGTCGATAATTTCAACGGGAGTGCAATCCATCACCTCGACCTCGCCGCAGCGTATATCTTCTGCGGGGACTTCATAATATAACTGCTCTACGGGATCGTATAGCAGTATATTATCCGGTGACGCTATTTGTAGGGCAGAAGAGGATGAAGAAGACGGTGGAGGACTAAGCAAGTCCTGAACTTCAATCGATGAGTTGGCTCCCTCAAACATCAACAGCCACACATCGAATGACATAGGCGCTGGCAGAGATGGCGGTAGCGATGGCACTGCGAAACCGAATGGTGGTGCCAATTGAGGAGACGGCGTCGATGATGAAGACGGCATGGGCAGCTGGAGAATCTCATCGTAAAAACGAAGAGGTGATGATGGTGGCGGTGGAGATGACGGTGTTGGTGAAACCAATACCTCTTCGCTTCGCTGCCGCTGCACTAGAGAAAATGATGGAGAGGAAATCGGTGGCTGATCTATCACAATCTCCTCGCCCCAGTCCTCCTGTAGAGCCGCTAGCTGCCTCCGGATCATCTCCTGAATATCTTCTGCGTTGCACTCTTTCACGATGAAATCCATTTCAAAGCTGAATTTTGAATGAGTTCGATGCGCTGAAGCATCGTACTTTTATAGTCCACGAGTCGCCGCCGCGGCCGCTCGAGCGCGCTCATTGGTCGCGAATTGGTAGAAGGGGAAGCAGTTGCTGTCAGCACCGCGCGTGTGTGTGTGTGTGTGTGTGTGTGTGTGTGTGTGTGTGTGTGTGTGTGTGTGTGTGAAAGCCTGTAAAAAATTGAAATATAATTTTTTTTGCTCTTAAAAGAACAGTTGAACATAATATATATTGAATAAATATTTTCAAATAATTTGCACCAATGTTTAAATAAAATTAGGGCCCTGAAAAGGGCCAATTGGTTTTAGTCCTGAAAGGACTGTTTAATTTTGGCCCTGAAAGGACCGATTGAATTTTTTTAATTAAAAAAGCCGCCGTCGTACTCCGTCTATGTCTTGCTGACGTCGCCTTGATGGAAGTTTTTCCAAAATCATAACGTCTTCTTCATCTTCTTCAGTGAGGTCGATAATTTCAACCGGAGTGCAATCCATCACCTCGACCTCGCCGCAGCGTATATCTTCTGCGGGGACTTCATAATATAACTGCTCTACGGGATCGTATAGCAGTATATTATCCGGTGACGCTATTTGTAGGGCAGAAGAGGATGAAGAAGACGGTGGAGGACTAAGCGAGTCCTGAACTTCAATCGATGAGTTGGCTCCCTCAAACATCAACAGCCACACATCGAATGACATAGGCGCTGGCGGAGATGGCGGTAGCGATGGCACTGCGAAACCGAATGGTGGTGCCAATTGAGGAGACGGCGTCGATGATGAAGACGGCATGGGCAGCTGGAGAATCTCATCGTAAAAACGAAGAGGTGATGATGGTGGCAGTGGAGATGACGGTGTTGGTGAAACCAATACCTCTTCGCTTCGCTGCCGCTGCACTAGAGAAAATGATGGAGAGGAAATCGGTGGCTGATCTATCACAATCTCCTCGCCCCAGTCCTCCTGTAGAGCCGCTAGCTGCCTCCGGATCATCTCCTGAATATCTTCTGCGTTGCACTCTTTCACGATGAAATCCATTTCAAAGCTGAATTTTGAATGAGTTCGATGCGCTGAAGCATTGTACTTTTATAGTCCACGAGTCGCCGCCGCGGCCGCTCGAGCGCGCTCATTGGTCGCGAATTGGTAGAAGGGGAAGCAGTTGCTGTCAGCACCGCGTGTATGTGTGTGTGTGTGTGTGTGTGTGTGTGTGTGTGTGTGTGTGTGTGTGTGTGTGTGTGTGTGTGTGAAAGCCTGTAAAAAATTGAAATATAATTTTTTTTGCTCTTAAAAGAACAGTTGAACATAATATATATTGAATAAATATTTTCAAATAATTTGCACCAATGTTTAAATAAAATTAGGGCCCTGAAAAGGGCCAATTGGTTTTAGTCCTGAAAGGACTGTTTAATTTTGGCCCTGAAAGGACCGATTGAATTTTTTTAATTAAAAAAGCCGCCGTCGTACTCCGTCTATGTCTTGCTGACGTCGCCTTGATGGAAGTTTTTCCAAAATCATAACGTCTTCTTCATCTTCTTCAGTGAGGTCGATAATTTCAACCGGAGTGCAATCCATCACCTCGACCTCGCCGCAGCGTATATCTTCTGCGGGGACTTCATAATATAACTGCTCTACGGGATCGTATAGCAGTATATTATCCGGTGACGCTATTTGTAGGGCAGAAGAGGATGAAGAAGACGGTGGAGGACTAAGCGAGTCCTGAACTTCAATCGATGAGTTGGCTCCCTCAAACATCAACAGCCACACATCGAATGACATAGGCGCTGGCGGAGATGGCGGTAGCGATGGCACTGCGAAACCGAATGGTGGTGCCAATTGAGGAGACGGCGTCGATGATGAAGACGGCATGGGCAGCTGGAGAATCTCATCGTAAAAACGAAGAGGTGATGATGGTGGCAGTGGAGATGACGGTGTTGGTGAAACCAATACCTCTTCGCTTCGCTGCCGCTGCACTAGAGAAAATGATGGAGAGGAAATCGGTGGCTGATCTATCACAATCTCCTCGCCCCAGTCCTCCTGTAGAGCCGCTAGCTGCCTCCGGATCATCTCCTGAATATCTTCTGCGTTGCACTCTTTCACGATGAAATCCATTTCAAAGCTGAATTTTGAATGAGTTCGATGCGCTGAAGCATTGTACTTTTATAGTCCACGAGTCGCCGCCGCGGCCGCTCGAGCGCGCTCATTGGTCGCGAATTGGTAGAAGGGGAAGCAGTTGCTGTCAGCACCGCGTGTATGTGTGTGTGTGTGTGTGTGTGTGTGTGTGTGTGTGTGTGTGTGTGAAAGCCTGTAAAAAATTGAAATATAATTTTTTTTGCTCTTAAAAGAACAGTTGAACATAATATATATTGAATAAATATTTTCAAATAATTTGCACCTATGTTTAAATAAAATTAGGGCCCTGAAAAGGGCCAATTGGTTTTAGTCCTGAAAGGACTGTTTAATTTTGGCCCTGAAAGGACCGATTGAATTTTTTTAATTAAAAAAGCCGCCGTCGTACTCCGTCTATGTCTTGCTGACGTCGCCTTGATGGAAGTTTTTCCAAAATCATAACGTCTTCTTCATCTTCTTCAGTGAGGTCGATAATTTCAACCGGAGTGCAATCCATCACCTCGACCTCGCCGCAGCGTATATCTTCTGCGGGGACTTCATAATATAACTGCTGTACGGGATCGTATAGCAGTATATTATCCGGTGACGCTATTTGTAGGGCAGAAGAGGATGAAGAAGACGGTGGAGGACTAAGCGAGTCCTGAACTTCAATCGATGAGTTGGCTCCCTCAAACATCAACAGCCACACATCGAATGATATAGGCGCTGGCGGAGATGGCGGTAGCGATGGCACTGCGAAACCCAATGGTGGTGCCAATTGAGGAGACGGCGTCGATGATGAAGACGGCATGGGCAGCTGGAGAATCTCATCGTAAAAACGAAGAGGTGATGATGGTGGCGGTGGAGATGACGGTGTTGGTGAAACCAATACCTCTTCGCTTCGCTGCCGCTGCACTAGAGAAAATGATGGAGAGGAAATAGGTGGCTGATCTATCACAATCTCCTCGCCCCAGTCCTCCTGTAGAGCCGCTAGCTGCCTCCGGATCATCTCCTGAATATCTTCTGCGTTGCACTCTTTCACGATGAAATCCATTTCAAAGCTGAATTTTGAATGAGTTCGATGCGCTGAAGCATCGTACTTTTATAGTCCACGAGTCGCCGCCGCGGCCGCTCGAGCGCGCTCATTGGTCGCGAATTGGTAGAAGGGGAAGCAGTTGCTGTCAGCACCGCGTGTGTGTGTGTGTGTGTGTGTGTGTGTGTGTGTGTGTGTGTGTGTGTGTGTGTGTGTGTGTGTGTGTGTGTGTGTGTGTGTGTGTGTGTGTGTGTGTGTGTGTGTGTGTGAAAGCCTGTAAAAAATTGAAATATAATTTTTTTTGCTCTTAAAAGA
Source organism: Torymus aiolomorphi (assembly GCA_036365515.1). NCBI lineage: Eukaryota > Metazoa > Arthropoda > Insecta > Hymenoptera > Torymidae > Torymus > Torymus aiolomorphi. Next base: position 96,329,655 of record CM070874.1, read on the forward strand.
ACAGTTGAACATAATATATATTGAATAAATATTTTCAAATAATTTGCACCAATGTTTAAATAAAATTAGGGCCCTGAAAAGGGCCAATTGGTTTTAGTCCTGAAAGGACTGTTTAATTTTGGCCCTGAAAGGACCGATTGAATTTTTTTAATTAAAAAAGCCGCCGTCGTACTCCGTCTATGTCTTGCTGACGTCGCCTTGATGGAAGTTTTTCCAAAATCATAACGTCTTCTTCATCTTCTTCAGTGAGGTCGATAATTTCAACCGGAGTGCAATCCATCGCCTCGACCTCGCCGCAGCGTATATCTTCTGCGGGGACTTCATAATATAACTGCTCTACGGGATCGTATAGCAGTATATTATCCGGTGACGCTATTTGTAGGGCAGAAGAGGATGAAGAAGACGGTGGAGGACTAAGCGAGTCCTGAACTTCAATCGATGAGTTGGCTCCCTCAAACATCAACAGCCACACATCGAATGACATAGGCGCTGGCGGAGATGGCGGTAGCGATGGCACTGCGAAACCCAATGGTGGTGCCAATTGAGGAGATGGCGCACAGTGGGCTAAAACCCGATTTTTTTTTTCAAAATAAAATAACTCCACACAGAAGCCACCGATTTGGATGATTTTTGTTTCTACTTATAGCAAATTAAATGTAGATTAGAGGAAAAATAAAGAAAATTGTTAAATAAATTTTTATAACCTCCAAATTCGACAAGAAACATAGGTTTTTTTCTAAATTTTGTAGAAAACCGTATTTAAGTTTTAGAAAAATGATTCTTTTTGGGATAAATGTTGCCTCCTCTGTACATCCATACATAATATATAACCTCTATACCTGTGAACCATAACCTAACAACTTGAAGATGAATACTTCGCCGCAAAGTCAGGTTAATATGATAATCTGTAATGCACTATAACTTTGTAAAGTATTTATGACAAAATAAGTGATCTGTAACATTACAAACTTTTAATGACCATAACCTAAACCTTTTTAGAGATTAGCTTATTATTTTGATTTAGAAAAAAAGTAATTCCACACAGAAACCACCGATTCGGATGATTTTTGTTTGTACTTATAGCTAATTAAATGTAGATTAGGGGAAAAGTGAAGAGTATTGTCAAATCAATTATTATAACCTCCAAACTCTACAAGAAACATAGGTATTTTTCAAAATTTTGTAGGAAACCGTATTTAAGTTTCAGAAAAATGTTTCTTTTTAGGAAAAATGTTGCCTCCTGAGTTCATCCATGTATAATATATAACCCCTACACCTGTGAACCATAACCTAAACACCTTGCAGATGAATACTTCGCCACAAAGTCACGTTAATACGATAATCTGTAATGAACTATGACTTTGTAAGGTATTTATGACAAAATAAGTGATCTGTAACATTAAAAACTTATAATGACCATAACCTAAACCATTTTACAAATTAGCTTATTATTTTTATTTAGAAAAAAAGTAATTCCACACAGAAACCACCAATTCGGATGATTTTTTTTTACTTATAGCTAATTGAATGTAGATTAGAGGAAAAATAAAGACTATTGTCAAATCAATTATTATAACCTCCAAGCTGTATATAGTAGATATTGAGTTCTCTCCTATTATATGTCAAAGTTAACGGCCTGTATCGTATAACCTTTTTTACTTTTGTTCAAAGACAGACCAATCTGAACGCTAAATATCTCCGATAATCCAAACTATATACCTTCAAAATCTTAATACACAAACAGGTAAACTTTACATCTTCAAAGTTCTTCAATCTTCTTCATCTTCAGCTTGGAACTTCAGGTCAAGCTTAAAGTTAATTAGCTCATAACCATTAAAGTTACTCAAAAAGTAAATACTTAAATCTCAATGCCTTATGGCTTCAATTCATTTATATACCATTGGGCTAAGATTGATATACTTTTTAAATTTATACATTATATTTTTTTTAGAGACCACTGGTATTGTTATAACATGAAGTATTCTATGCCCTTCGGATAATGCGATGGAGTAAATGCTATCATTCTTTTTATATGAGTGTATCTTGAAAATGTTTATAATTAGTAAATATTTGAACTCATAAATATGTAAAAAATATATGATAATGTGTATCAAACATTTATTTAATTTTTAGCTAGATACACTTTCGTCACTTTCACTGTCTTCAGTTCCCACATCTTCATCTCGACCACTTTCATTTCCTTCGTCTTCAGGTTCACTCGTTTCAGTTTCTTTATCTTCCACATTTACTCTGGAATAAAGTCTCAGTACTTTGTACTTTGTGTGCCTTTGTAACTATGTTGTGATTTATTTTCCATTTTTGTATACGATAATAAAATTAAATGTCAAGTGCCTATATTGAATAAGCCCAACTCATTTTTTTAAATGTAGGTATAGGTATTTAGCAGTATATAGTTTTTTCAAGCGCATATATAAATGTTATCAATATATTTATAATTACCCTGGTGGAAATCAATTCCATTATTTGCATAATCATAGCTAGTTTCACCAACAATCGTAAAAATTATACACTTTTCTTGGCCATTTCTATTCATCAATGAAACAATTTTTCCGCTCATGTTCACCATTTAATAGGCAGAATATCAGAATAAGTTTTTCACAAATTTACATTAACTTATTAATGAGTATTTTAAAGATATCAAATTTGGCCAGTTTTTTTAGTTAGAATATAACTAGTAAGAGGCTATAGCTATTTTTTAATATTTGGTTTTAAATACATAATCAAATTATAGAGAAAAGGACCACCCAGCAACCTTATTGATTTTGGTTCCCGGCCAATTCTTCTGAAAATTTAGTATTTTTGTACTGTTTGACCTTCCGATCAAATGTGTCAATAGGATCTAGATCTGCAAATCAATACATAATGGTTGTGGGGTGGGTCCTTTTTAGTAAAAACATTTTGAGGTTACCTTGTCTCCGTTAAATAAATAATTGGACCAGAAAAATCGTTTCATGACTACCCAGAACTTTCCGGCTATTTTTTATAGAGAAAATTTCCACCAGGCTTTTTTGTAGTATGAGTAAATTTACCCAATTTTTGGCATAATAAAATAACAAAATAAATGAAGGGATTTACTATTACATAAATATAGACTGTTCCCTCATTAACTTCCCAGCAACAAAAAAAAAAATGAATTACCTTCTCTCGAGAATAATATAAACGAATTAATTCCTTTCTTGTAGAATTTACTTTTTAGTACTTATTATCATTCAGTCTCGAATAAAGCTACGTTAATTTTATATTTACTCAATGATATCTTTTTACTTACACTTCGTTTATATACTCTAACATATCCAAAGTAATCTTGTTTTTCTTTCGTCTTTGTATTCTGTTCTTAATTGTAATCAAGGAAATTTTTGGGTCACTCATATATACAGCTCTGTTAAATACATCTAAAATACGGTTTTTTCTGCTGTTCTGTCTAGCATGCAAAACCATATTTCTTCTATAGTACTTGTGGGCTGCTTCAAGGGCATCTTCCGCATAATAAGCTATAGGTAAAGGGAAGCGACTCGATATCTCACAGCCATGCCTAAGAAATTTGTGCATTGTTGGGTTCATGCGAGCCCAGGGGTATAAACTATAATGCATATCATATGTTTCCCAACAAAACTTCTCTGTTTTTTTAAACTTTAATTCTTTTTTGCACTTAAATAACTGCAATAATAAAGCAATATTGGCTACAAATAGTTTATCTAATCCTAAAGATTGTCCAAATTTTTGTGGATTGCTAAAACATTTTCGTGCTAAATTTCCAGTGTTTGTGGTACCGTGACCTTGTAAAACTTGGTCTACTCTTACTCCAAATTGAGCAAAAAGTATTTTTTGTACAGCAGTTTTTTGTTCATTGTATTTTTCTGAAAACGTAGTTATAATTTAACATGAAGTATGAAATACTAATCATTTTTTTCAATCAGGAAGAGTAATAGACTACATTGAAATTTTTATGAACTAGAGACTCGAGACGCGGATTGCACGTTCTTGTTGTTATATTTTCTCAATTTTTACTTTTGAGGTTAAGAATTCATGCATATGTAGAGAGTCTGAGTTAGATCTCTTATTCGTTGGCCGAACGATTAATAAGAGAACGAATATAGAAGGATTACTATCTCTTTTTTAAAGTACGATTTATGAAATTACTACTTTTAATAGATACAGTGATTTTGGAGAGAAAAAAAATAGCAGCTTGTAAATTGCTTATGTAACAATTTTTGTTTAATTTTATTAAACATATGTTATAATGTAGGTGGATGTTTAATATTAAGCCAAAATTTTGTTTTAATCTATTTTTATTTTCACTATACTCTCTCTTTACGTATTCAATTACAAATTTAATATTAAAATTTGAGTCTATATTTATAGAGGTTGTAGGAGCAAGCATACCAAGCTGTATTTCTCATTATTTATTTAAAAAATAGTTCATATCATCAAAAATAATATTGATAATAATACATTTTTATATAGGAAATCATTAAACTCAGAACATTAGTTGCGAGACGATTATTTAAAAAGTTTCTATACTCAAATAGTCGGAGGACGTAAGGTCAACGTAGAAGAACAAGGTATACTGACGTGAAATACTAAGCAAGTTGATTATTAGAAAGTCTTAAACCCAAATAGCAGGGAGAAGTGATTTCCACGCACAATTATTTAAAAAAGTCTCAAATCCAAATAGCTGGAGGCACTAATGTAAGTTTACGTTACAAAGGGAGTTACATAGACATTCGACAGTTAGCGAGTCAATTATAATTCTTATACCCAAATAGCCAGAAGAGGCTCACGTAGAAGAGGAAGACACGCAGACGTGCGACTGTCTGAGAGACGATTATTTAAAAAATCTTTATACCAAAATACTCAGAGGACGCAAGGTCCACGTGAAATTGGAGTTACGCAGACGTGCGACATGACAGTAAGCGAATCAATCATTTAAAAAAGTCTCAAACCCAAATAGGAAGGGGAAGCGAGGTCTACAAAAAAATGTGAGTTTTTGCAGATGTGCGACAGTAAGGGAGTTTATTTAAAAAAGTCTCGAACCCAAATAGCAGGAGGAGGCGTGATCCACGCAAAAAAGGAAGTTACACGTACTGTAATTCGTACTGCGACAGTAAGTGAGGCGATTATTTCAGAAGTGTCAAATATAAATGGCCATGGGTGCGATGTCTATGTAAAAAAGGGAATTACATAGACGTGCAACAGTAAGCAAGTCAATTATTTCAAAAATTCAACCCAAATAGCAAAGGGACGCAAGGTCAACACAAAATAAAAGGGCGTTATGCATACGTGCAGCAATAAGTGAGTCAGTCATTGAACAAAGTCACAAACCCAATTAATCGGAGAACGCAAGGTCTACGAAAAAATATAAGCTGGTCAATTATTTTGAAAAGGTTTTAAACCAAGTAACTGTAATGAGTTACTTTTTTTAAGTAACTTCTCGAACACTTCAACGTATTTAGTTTATATGATCAAATTCAATTTTTAAAGTTACAAAAGGTAGAAAATATCAATCAATCCTCATAGCCCCAACATCCCCTTAATTTAAAATATTAACTAACGTACCTTTCCGTGGTTCAGTAACATCCCATTCTTTGATTGTTAATCTATAAGCCAAATGCAAAAGATGTTCAAATGTTTTGATTTCAACATGTAATAATTCTAATCCATACTGCAAATTTTCCTCTTTAGGAGTGAATGGATCTTGTAGCTTAAACTTGTACGTGGTTCGTAAACACATAGGGCATTTGCAAGTCGCCCTATTCCCTGTGATTGTATTTACACATTTTCCATCAAACATGGTTTTAGACACTTGAAACTTTACGGTCACTTTTTTATTATTTAACATCTGAAACTTGTGGGTGGTAAGCGAATTTATCTCATTAGTTAAACGCTGAAATTCCCGAATAGTTGCTGTTTCATCTTCTTTTTCAAGGGCGATTCGCAACGGTCGACAAAACCGAACACTTTGTGGTGTGGGATTAATCCAGCTATATTCTTCAGCACTTGATATAAGAATATATTAATTTAATATTTTACTGTATTATATGTCCAATATGTAATGTTAAAATATTTTTTGATTCAGTGTGCGTAAACTATCAATTTTATGCTCCTTAAATTAAATATCGTTCGGTAAATTTACTATTAAAATCTTCATAGAAATAAATAATACTTTACATTTTGTTAAATATTTATCACCAACATGCTTTAGGATGCAGGTGTTTAGATTCAAAGCTGAGCTTGCCTATGTATAAAGTTCTGTATTTTATATAGTTGATTTTATCACGTAAGAGCAAAAAGCTTTAGCTATAGAGGTCTTTATCAATTTAAGTATTACTTTAAAGTATAAAGGAACAGTAAAAGTAACACTTGACTTCAGTGTTATAATTTTAATTTTAAGTGTGTACTCTTAACTGATGAGTATCATCTCCAAAATTTGAGTGTATACTCTTTATAATTGAGCGTGTATACCCAAATTTGAGTGTATAATCCTTACAGTCGAACTTCCACACTCAAATTTGGATGTAAACCCCCAAAAAGTGATTTTTTTTCCGTAAGATACCTTATAGACAGATAAGCCTCTGAGCTGTGAATTCTTATAAGCATAGTTTTTATACAAGTATGTCAAATCAAGCCAGGTTTTATAATTTTAATCTGATCTACAGATTACAAAAACAAAAATAGGAAATTCATTTTAGTTTTGTTGTTTAAAAATTAATGTTACCTTAACTTAATCAATAAGATACTTGTTACAAACAAAGTTTGTTGAGCAAGCAGGCTGTCATTTTCAGGATTTTCACACCTTTGGTGCGAATTCATGTGTCCAGACGAGCTATCAAAACCTGATGTAAGCAGCAAGGTGACATCATTTAAGGCTTCTGGTCTCCAATCAGTAGCTACAGTTTCACATAACCTTTCTACGGTTTTGTTGAGCATGATTTGCAGAGGTACTCTAACTTCCACTTCTGTCGCATAAACTCGTGTAGGTAAACATTCAACAATTTCACTTCTAATTGGAAAAACAATATTACTTTATTTTACACGTTAAATAATTAGTTTGAATGGAAATTGATTATCGTTACGCAAACTAACACAAAAATAGCACTATTACCCTATTGGTCTTGAATTTTAAACAAACTTTCACCTAACGTTTGTCAAAAAATTTAAAGTAACGTTCATTATTTCGTCGGCTGGGAGGAAAAAGGTGCCATCTCGTTATTTTGCCAAGAAAAGTGTCAACTCGTTATTTAGGTAAGAAAAGTGCCATCTCGTTATTTTGCTAAGAAAAGTGCCAATTTCGCTAAGAAAACTACCAACTCAGCGGAGCACTTTTCTTAGTGTAATAAAGAGTTAGCACTTTTCCTAACGAAATAACGAGATGGCACTTATCTTACCGAAATAACGTGTTGGCACTTTTCTTAGCAAAATAACGAGATGACACTTTTCTTCCCGAAATAACGAGTTAGCACTTTTCTTGGTAAAATAACGAGATGACACTTTTCTTCCCGAAATAACGAGTTAGCACTTTTCTTGGTAAAATAACGAGATGGCACTATTTTCCTCCCAGCGGACGATTTATACTCATATAGCTTTACTTTCAAAACGAGAAAGCTTTTAAACTCTTGCGCATTATATTTACAATGTAATTGAAACTTAATTATACTTTAACATTGAAATATTTCAACATTTTTGTAACCTTTTTTACTGTCACAAAGCTTTTTGTATAAAAAAAGTCGTTAATACATCGCAATTTTCAAATAATATTCACTATACTGTCCAGTAAAATAAAGTAGCAAATTCAGCTCCACGAATTATTATATTGAATACAATATATCATGGAATTATAAATTTTTCATGGAATATATCATGGAATTTCAAATTCTACAATATATCATGGAATTATAAATTTTCTATCGAAATATAAAAAAAAAATTATTACCTAATTAACTCATAACGTGGATAGATCTTGGATTTCTTTGAATGAGTATCGGTTACTAAAGATTTATACCGATTCTTGCTATAGTCATTTTCCATATAGAAAGCTAAGGGTGATTCATTCGAGTGCCCTGATGAAAAATCTAATTAGAATTTATCAATCATTTCAAAATGGAGTAAGAAGGTTCTATTAGTAAACATTCACTATTCGAAATTAGTGCTCTTATTTTTTGTTTTATTGCTATATGCATACTTCTTAACTAAAGTGGCATCAATTAACGTACAGTAAACACATTACTTTATCTAATAATTAATAAAAATTCTTCAACAAAAGATAATTTGGTTAATTTTTTGAGATTACATATATTATTTTTGTTTCAATGTATTTTTAATAATTTAGAGGTAGTGAAAAATAATTATAAAAGCCAATTATTTTTTATTATAATTTCATTTTAAAGCACAAACATTCTCAACAGATTCTAAATTGTGATTGCCGATGGATATGAAGTCGCGAATTTAGTAAGAACTTATATTAGTTAAAGAAAAACTAAAACTTTGATTTTAGAGTAGGATTATTTTATTAATTGCCTTAATTTTTTTTATTAAGGTTCTTTTTCTATAGGACTTACTTAGTTCATCATCAGTTTGGGTTTGATCTTCATAAGCAATGTGATTGTTTCCATCAATACTTTGTCTCTTTGATTTTAGAGTCAGTTTCAGAGCTAATTCTAGTAAATTTATATCATGATTTGCGAATTCAGCAACTTCATGGGCTCTTCTATAAATTGTGCTTTGACATCCTAATAACAAAGCGTCAAACGTTTGTTTCGGTAGTGTGTGTGTGTGTGTGTGTGTGTGTGTGTGTGTGTGTGTGTGTGTGTGTGTGTGTGTGTGTGTGTGTGTGTGTGTGTGTGTGTGTGTGTGTGTGTGTGTGTGTGTGTGTGTGTATATATATATATATATATATATATATATATATATATATATATAAATAGCAAAGTTTGGTTAACATCAATATATATACACTTTTTAAAATGGATTTTCCTTCAATTGTTGTATCACCCCTCCCTCTCACCTTCTACAGTAAATAATATATCATTTAAAATAAAAATATGCATTTAACTATAGCATGTTCAAACCCAAAACAAAAAAGAGAAAAAGTGAAAATATTCAAAGAGGTCGGCCGAAAAAGAAAACTATATATATATATATATATATAATATATATATATATATATATATTGAACAAAAGAAATAAAAGGGCTTTTCCGAACGGATACCCTTTCCCCCCTATATATATATATATATAGATAGATATATTAAATTGCAGGACATTGCAATTGTTGGTTTCATTTATGATGACATTATTTTTTACCGGGATCAGAATCCGTTGTCACTATTCGTTTTCTTCCTCCGTTAAAACTGCTACGAGTTTTCTTTTTCGGCCGACCTCTTTGAATATTTTCACTTTTTCTCTTTTTTGTTTTGGGTTTGAACATGCTATAGTTAAATGCATATTTTTATTTTAAATGATATATTATTTACTGTAGAAGGTGAGAGGGAGGGGTGATACAACAATTGAAGGAAAATCCATTTTAAAAAGTGTATATATATTGATGTTAACCAAACTTTGCTATTTATAAAGATCGGGTTTTGCTACAATATCAATCAAAAATAATTATGAAACACTATTTTATTTACGAAAACATTAATTTCTTACACGTATGACATCGGATAATATAAAATCGGGTAATTATCGAATAATAAAAATTAATTCTTGATTCTTCAAACCCTAGGTGTACGATATATCCCGGTCAAAAATATCCAGCTAGGAAATCCAGATGGATTCCCTAGCTGGATCCAGATAGATTTCCGAGCAGGATCGGGTGGATTCACGTAGATTTCAATGGATTTTTTAGCTGGATTTCTACTCTGGTCCATGTTGCGTAGATTTCCTACTTAATTTTTACTGAAAATGGGTAAGAAATCCACGCAACATGGATAAGAGTAGGAATCCAGCTAAAAAATCCATCGAAATCTACGTGAATCCACCCGATCCTGCTAGGAAATCCACCTGGAATCCAGCTGGAAATCCATCTGGATTTCCTAGCTGGATATTTTTGACCGGTTACTACTCGCCCTAAAGTAATATGCCACTTTATAAAAATAAATAATAACTAAATATAATCCTCAGAAGTATTATTTGACATATTTATATTTTGTATATAGCATTTGCCTCTAAAAATAAAAAAAATTATCTTCTTAATTATATAAAAAATATTTTTGAGAGTATTTATATAACAACAATCGAATAACTAAAATAAAGATGCAACCCTTTAAAACTTGCCGTTGATTAATTTTAAACACCTCGGTAATTGTTGAACACATCCACGCATTAAGGAGGATCTTTCGCAAAATCCAACCAAATATTTTCAAATAAAATTTAAATACGTAATAAATAATGATTATTCCAATCTCTCTGCATAATTTTAATGTACCTTGATGAAAAATAAATTGAGCACGACATTAATAAAAATTGAGTTTTCAGGTTACATTGCTACATAGCCTTGTGGGATAGCACGATTTTTGTATGTTTGCATAATTTTTATACTTCCAGCCTATTTTAGCCAATAAGAAAACGCATATGTATTCAAGCAACCACCAGAAAAATGAAACAATGAAAAATATATGGGCCAACGAACGACCAGAAAAAAGAATCAATGAAAAAAATATTTGGCCAATTTATTTAATATTAGTCACGAAAATTTAAACAAAATGCGTGACATACTGATTTTAAATTTCATAAAATTTGTGAATTGATTGTGTAAGCAAATTTTATATATTTTTTACCTATAAAATCTATTGTTTCATTATTAATTTTGACTATAGATTACTTTGCAAGCAATAATATTAATATTATGGGCTAAAAATATTGGAGGCCCAAGGAAGTACTCGTTAAATATGCTCCTTAGCGAAATACCCCCCTTAAGATATACGTTATATGACATTTTACCTGCACTGGCATCTTTGACCCTGCACTCTACATTATTTGCATCACCTATTTATTTATGATTTAATTATTATTCTATAACATATTCAAATAATTAACCCATAATGTAATTCGAATCAGGCTAAAACAATAGTCTGGCATTAACCTCACCTTATCTTAACGATGCAATGTTTGATGGACACGAATCAAATTATACTAAACTAAAGTATTTTCTTCTTTCTTCGTGTTTTGAAAATCTGTGCATTTGGCTATTGTTGATGCGATTGCTGTGATATGATTATACCTATTTAACATAATTGTTTATACGGTTGCTATGCTATAATTTGATTATTTATTGTACTGCAGATAATAAGATACTTATAGATTATAGGTATAGTTAATAATTATATTCCAAATTGATAGTATAATTTTTAAAGTTTATATTTTACAGAATATTGCTTTATTTCTGTAAGACAACATAAATGCTAATTTCGACTCGAATTAGTATATATACATACTTGTCTTATCTTATAATTTAGATAAAATTATATTTAATAACTCATTAAGAAATTTATAAAGTAATAAAGAAATTCTACGCTTATTTATGCTTATTAGTTAACCGAGTATTAATTTTTTCGAACCGAATTTGCAAAAATTATATATAAAAATTTAATGTTAATATAATTTACGGCTTAAGTATTTCATTAGGGTGTACATTAGAACTTTTCCTTTAAATGATAACAATACAAACCAGGAACACTGGACAGTCTAAAATTTGTATTAAGCAATCCGATACATGTAGTTAAAAATACTTACCTCAGATAACCGATGCAATGTATAGTACAAACGAAAAATAAACGTTCATTTATTTATTCTCTTATTGTATTATAAATGTTATTAAATGTATACGTAACTGTATATAAACAAAAGAGAAAAAATCGAGTCAAGTTACCTGGGGTAACAAATATAAAAAATCAAAGCCTGTGGATGATTTAGCTTCAAGCCAAGCTAGCCTATTGAGTTTAAAGCTTTATTCTATTTATATAAAAGAGTTTTGAGGCTATCGGATATTTTCCTTTCAACCTGGTATTTCAATCTACAAGGTTCATAAGATTACAGATTATTTCGATTCAAGCTCTGCCTGTCCATTGTATGAGTAATTTCAAATTATAAGATAATTCAATTTAAGCTTTTTTTGCTTCCTCCTAGAGGAAGCTTTGTGATAGTGATTTTTTGAGTTGTTGTAAAAACATGTTATAATTGTTTTCTGAGGTGTATTGGCGCCCAAATATAATATGTTTGAATTTTCAAGAATGAATTCTTGAGTTTAAGTATTCAAAACTGACGAATAATTAAAATAATATAAGAAAATTTTCTTTTTTTTCATTTATCCAACTTACATTATTATCGTAAAATTTGAAGACAAAAATTTTCATCGCAAACTTCGCTTGGCTGCTCTGAGAGAGACACAAATGCAGGTATAGTAGAGCGTCTACAACCTGCTACCCAGCCTCAGGATTTCGATTTTTGGTCGAGCAAAAATAGACAAAACATCACTAGAGCGGTACGGGGCCTTGATAAGCTTACGTCCGTCGCACCCAACGGTTTTTCCTTCTAAAGAATCTCTCTGATTGGGCTAAAACTCTCGTCTTGTATCTATCGCACCGAGATAGAGTTAGAGAATCAGGCCCCGAGAGGGGGTTCCGAAACCAAAAACCAGACGCTGGGTGGCACGTTGTAGACGTACTCTCTCTACACATAGCAGGCCTTTGAGGCCCACATGGCAGTTTGAGGCTGTGTGCTATCATTCAACAGCTGACGGTTTCTAGATTCTGGTTAAATTTCCATTCTAGTTCCTCTATAATTGTAGATACTTACATCATGCACTGACAGAAAAACAAAAATATGAAAAATTTGTATGTTGTCTGGTAAACTGACAATAACTGACCATGTACTATAAACCCAAACTTTTAATTTTTCAATAATAAATTTAATTATAATAATGTAATAAATTGTTGCAAAAATAATAAATTTTGTTATTAAAAATGAATTAAAGGGATCATCAAATTAATTTTCAGGAAGCTACGGGCCAATGAATTGGCAGCGGTTTTTTTAATATGAAAGAGCCCGAAGGTTATACTGCATTTAGCTTCACCAAAGATTGTATATATCGAATTGTTTACAAATCACTAATCCAGTGATAATTATATTCAAAAGATATACTGAATAAAGTATTAACCTGTCATTGCGGCGAAGTATTTTACTTATAGTTGTAAGGTTAAAACTGCAAACCGGATGCCGGAAAAAAAAGACTAAAATTCTGAAAGGAAAACGGACATAAAATAATTCAGTTGTCTATATCTTTTAAACAAGATAATCTTATTAAATAAAATCTTTTGATTTGAGTAGAGCAATGAAATAGCTTTCGATTAAGAGTAATATCAAGGAGCGCGGGAGCGCTCCGAAGGCAAGTATCTGTCCAATGTAGAAAGAGCCTGAGGGACGACCGCACTACTTATACTTTGAAATGGGTATGCGAAAAATTCAATGCGCTTTTACGTATATTGCATTAGGTTTTACCATATAACATCTCACTCTTAATCGATAGCCATTTCATTGCTTTACTCAAATCAAAAGATTTCATGTCAAAAGGTGTTCTCATATTAAAGATATTAAATAATGAAAAATTTTATGTCTCGTTTCCGATTTTTCTCAATTCTCCATTTCTCATCGTAAGACTTCCGTTTTATATCTTACGACACTTCCGGTTGTCGTCTATCTTGCGCTTGTATTATCTACTAATATATACACACACATATGTGATCGACCTAACCTTATATATAACATGTCAGTATATTTATATTTTTTATATACAAATGTTGTTATCATAATCGTGAGATAGTTAATAACATATATATATATACACACACATATGTGATCGACCTAACCTTATATATAACATGTCAGTATATTTATATTTTTTATATACAAATGTTGTTATCATAATCGTGAGATAGTTAATAAACATATTTCAAAGATCTCAAGAAGTTGCTAGATTGTTTAGGTTAAGAACTTATTCTCAGCAATCTAAGAAGAAGAATTTTTATCTATCTACATCATCGGGGTTTTTTACATTAGATAAGTATTTTAATAAATTTGTTAAGTGACTATAATCATTTAAAAAAAGTGATACTTTGTGTGATTTTTTTATTACAGTTACAGATTTTATGACTTTTTGAAGTCATTAAAAAATAATGTAAAGTAAAACCAGGATGCATTCTAGTGAAATTTTTTATTATCAACTTAATAATACAAAGCTAATCTATGAATCCAGAATCAATATGAAAAAAAGCTGGAACACGAGTTCGTGAAATTTATTTTATAAAATATAAGAAAGTATAAAATAAGGCAAGTATAAGTTTTTCCTGGAATATATAAAAATAAAAAGAATTATTTTCATATATGACTTCACAATTAATAGTATTGTTAATGAAAAATGTTATACTAATTTTAGATGGAAGATATCACCACATTCCAATGATTCGTGGTAATATGTATGGAAGGCATTGCTGGTGATGAATAATGATTCCAGTGTTAGTACCCAAAAACCATACAAAAGAGAAAGCCGTAATACAATAGATTATTCTTCGTTATCGGATAATCTGACAGATGTTGACAAGGATGATCTTACAACTGTGTAAAAATGCTAAGAAGGCGAAGACACAGTTTGAGAAGGTCTAGAAAGAACGATATGATAGGTTCACAACTTCCCATTTACAAGGTATAGAAATATCAAGATGTTTTATATTTTCTACTATAAAAGAATGTCGAGAAAGCTTTTTTCTCTCAATGATTCTGAGTTCACAAACTTTTGTTTTTAATTTTGCAATAATATAATTAATTTCAAAATAATATAATTAATGATTGGCTTATGGTGAGGGACGCCAAATGTTTCAGAGAAGCCATCTGTTCTGTGAATATATAGTCCATAAAACTATAATATAAATTTTACTATAATGGCTACTTTTTGAATCTGCAACCAATATTTTAATTTGCTAGTTGATTGTGATGCAGTAGTATGATTATTAGATCTAGTATTTTCATCTACTTCAAGAAATTTAGTCAATGTCCGTGCAAAGTACTTTTTATGGAAAGCGATTATATATCAGATAAGTTTAAACGTTTCTTTTCGTTTTTAAACTGTTCTTTTTTCAAGAGAATTGTTGCTTTGTGTATTGTTTGTTATGTTTCTGACTAGTAGATCTCTTGAAGGCATTAAAATTCTACATGGTTTTAGCCGGAAAAATAAATATAACTTAAAAAAAAAATAAAAAATAGATACTTTGTGAAAATTTTTTTCATTTTCAGATTATAGAATTTTCTCACAGACTTTGACCTCTGGAACAGATTCTTATCAAAGGAGCAGCACCAGTAGTAATATCAGTAACTTCTCATTACATCGGCAAAGTCTTCATAGGCTACAAGTAATACAATTAGACAGACTTTTAGGAGGTGGAATAGAAACAGGATCTATTACAGAAATCTTTGGAGAATTTAGTTTTAATAGATTATCTAGTTGAAAATCTAGGTGAAAATAGTGTGCTTTTTTGAGGGATTGGAAACTCACTGATAACAAACTCAAAAAAAGAACGTAGTGATCTGCCTGGTACAAGTGTATTATTGTCAAAAAGTGACATCTAATCAGTGTTTTGCGTTAAATTAAATAAAGTACTAGTATGATGTGTTACATGATGAAATAAAATCAGTATTTATAATTAACAATTTAAATAAGTAGTGTAAATAAACAGTGTTATAACCAAAAATAAATAGTGATCTTCCCGATACAAATGTATTATTGTATTGTCAAAAAGTGATATCTAATCATTGTTTTGTGTTAAACAAAATAAAGTACCAGTATGATGTATTACATGAAATTAAATCAGTGTTTATAATCAACAATTTAAATAAATAAAAAAATAAAATAAAAAATAATAAATAAAATCAACTTAATTTAACTTTTACTTTTTAAATTTGAGTTTCAAATATTTTGAGAGTAGCTCAAGTGTGTATTCATAAATAATATAAAATCTCTCTCTTCCTCTCTCCCTATCTATCAATATCCGCCAAACTCTGTACCAAAAAATTTAATGAGAAATTTAACAACACAATTTTTGTACAGACCTTTTATTTCTTCGAATCTCATCTATTCAATAAGCACTCTCTGCAAATGGTAATAATTTTTTTCATGACTGTACCAATAATAATATTGTTAATATAAAACTTTCTATGAAAGTATAAAATAAGGCAAGTATAGATGTTTTTTCTGTATAATCTAAAAAATAATAATATTTATGATTTTTTAAAAGAAATCAAATAAATACTAGTGAAAAAGTCTTTTACTTCTTTGAGTCATTGTATGCTGAACAAATTATATGTTAGTAAGTACATTCAAATTGTTCACTGCAAAACAAACAAATGAAAGTTGTGAAATCAATTATCGATAGTCAAGTAATGAAACAACTCTCGGAAACAACTGTGTGACTGTTCTCAGAAATGTATTAAAATTTGTTCATCCTTCTATACAAATTAGACACAAGAAAGAACTGAAATCAATTTATTGTAGTCAAGTACCTATAAGTTAACTTGACTGAATAATACAACTTTTCGTACCTACTCAAAAATATTCAGTCAGCGGGCATAAAGTACTACTTAACGCCCAAGAAGCGTAATAGCTCCCATACTCCTACAAAACTTTATAGACGCACTTTACACCCGTGTGGGCAAAAATTATTTCAATTGTATAATATGTAAGTACATTCAAATTGTTCATTGTAAATCAAACAAACGAAAGTTGTGAAATCAATTACCGATAGTCAAGTAATGCAGACAACTCTCCGAAACAACTGTATGACTGTTCTCATGTTCAAATTTTGTTCATTCTTCTATACAAATTAAACACAAGAAAGTACTGAAATCAATTTATTGTAGTCAAGTAACCATAGGTTAACTTGACGGACATAATAGAACTTTTAGTACCTTGCGTGTAAAATTACATTTTACGCCCACGTTGTAACTTCAAAAATATTCAGCCAGCGGGCATAAAGTACTACTTAACGCCTAACAAGCGCAATAGCTTACATACACCTACAAAACTTTATAGAACCTACGCACTTTACGCCCGTGTGGGCGAAAATTATTTTAATTATATAACTATTATGCCTTCCTTTTATTTCTAAAATTCATAAGAATTTTATCATATATTTATGAAAAGTCAAAGCCTATATAAAAAAATTACATAGTTACCACCACATCCCCATTTTTCATTATTCTTTCTCAATTTTGAAATTTCTATAATATCTTGGGAAGACAATAGAAGTCTATAGAGCTGCTCTAGCAGTGGTGGACCTCCAATCTCCCATACATACTTGGCGGGCCCGAAGGTTTGCAGTTTAAGGTGTAGACATGGTCATTTTCATATAAATATCATATGTTTAAAGACCAGATAAAATGTATAAATGGGTTGCTTCTACATATTAAATACTGATCCGCATTGAATCTATTACTCTGTTTTTAAATAGAAAGTACAAACCCGCATGAGAATATCATATGAGATCTCATATGAGAATATCAGACATCAGATCTCATATGAGATCTCATATGATATTTACACACGGGAAAAGGATAAAAAATAGGTGGCTTACAAAATGGTTAATAAAATCTAAAGCACTTTTGAGTAGACTATAAATGTATATGCATTTTTTATCTCATTTCCGCTTAAAAAAGACGGACACAAGGAAAAATATTTTGGGTAATGAAAGTAAAAGCGGTATCAATTAAAAACTAGAACCAATGTAATTATTTATAGTGGGCTTATAGATATAAACATTGTTAATGAATTTATGCAAAAATTTAGTATTCTACATTTACAAAGCCCACCGGTAAACTGCAAACCTTCGGGCCCGCCAAGTATGTATGGGAGATTGGAGGTCCACCACTGCTAGAGCAGCTCTATAGACTTCTAT
This sequence comes from Torymus aiolomorphi, assembly GCA_036365515.1. Taxonomy (NCBI): domain Eukaryota; kingdom Metazoa; phylum Arthropoda; class Insecta; order Hymenoptera; family Torymidae; genus Torymus; species Torymus aiolomorphi. The sequence continues at coordinate 96,347,612 of CM070874.1, forward strand.
TGTCTTCCCAAGATATTATAGAAATTTCAAAATTGAGAAAGAATAATGAAAAATGGGGATGTGGTGGTAACTATGTAATTTTTTTATATAGGCTTTGACTTTTCATAAATATATGATAAAATTCTTATGAATTTTAGAAATAAAAGGAAGGCATAATAGTTATATAATTAAAATAATTTTCGCCCACACGGGCGTAAAGTGCATAGGTTCTATAAAGTTTTGTAGGTGTATGTAAGCTATTGCGCTTGTTAGGCGTTAAGTAGTACTTTATGCCCGCTGGCTGAATATTTTTGAAGTTACAACGTGGGCGTAAAATGTAATTTTACACGCAAGGTACTAAAAGTTCTATTATGTCCGTCAAGTTAACCTATGGTTACTTGACTACAATAAATTGATTTCAGTACTTTCTTGTGTTTAATTTGTATAGAAGAATGAACAAAATTTGAACATGAGAACAGTCATACAGTTGTTTCGGAGAGTTGTCTGCATTACTTGACTATCGGTAATTGATTTCACAACTTTCGTTTGTTTGATTTACAATGAACAATTTGAATGTACTTACATATTATACAATTGAAATAATTTTTTTGCCCACACGGGTGTAAAGTGCGTCTATAAAGTTTTGTAGGAGTATGGGAGCTATTACGCTTCTTGGGCGTTAAGTAGTACTTTATGCCCGCTGACTGAATATTTTTGAGTAGGTACGAAAAGTTGTATTATTCAGTCAAGTTAACTTATAGGTACTTGACTACAATAAATTGATTTCAGTTCTTTCTTGTGTCTAATTTGTATAGAAGGATGAACAAATTTTAATACATTTCTGAGAACAGTCACACAGTTGTTTTCGAGAGTTGTTTCATTACTTGACTATCGATAATTGATTTCACAACTTTCATTTGTTTGTTTTGCAGTGAACAATTTGAATGTACTTACTAACATATAATTTGTTCAGCATACAATGACTCAAAGAAGTAAAAGACTTTTTCACTAGTATTTATTTGATTTCTTTTAAAAAATCATAAATATTATTATTTTTTAGATTATACAGAAAAAACATCTATACTTGCCTTATTTTATACTTTCATAGAAAGTTTTATATTAACAATATTATTATTGGTACAGTCATGAAAAAAATTATTACCATTTGCAGAGAGTGCTTATTGAATAGATGAGATTCGAAGAAATAAAAGGTCTGTACAAAAATTGTGTTGTTAAATTTCTCATTAAATTTTTTGGTACAGAGTTTGGCGGATATTGATAGATAGGGAGAGAGGAAGAGAGAGATTTTATATTATTTATGAATACACACTTGAGCTACTCTCAAAATATTTGAAACTCAAATTTAAAAAGTAAAAGTTAAATTAAGTTGATTTTATTTATTATTTTTTATTTTATTTTTTTATTTATTTAAATTGTTGATTATAAACACTGATTTAATTTCATGTAATACATCATACTGGTACTTTATTTTGTTTAACACAAAACAATGATTAGATATCACTTTTTGACAATACAATAATACATTTGTATCGGGAAGATCACTATTTATTTTTGGTTATAACACTGTTTATTTACACTACTTATTTAAATTGTTAATTATAAATACTGATTTTATTTCATCATGTAACACATCATACTAGTACTTTATTTAATGTTATATAGTTAAAACTAACGTAATAGGTATATAGGCGCATTGAATTTCTCACACACCAATTTCAATGTATATGTAGTGCGGGTCGTTCCTTCAGGCTTCTTCTATACTTGCCTTCGGAGCGCGCCTGCGCTCCTTGATGTTCACAGGTCTAATGGTAATATATTATATACGGACGAACTCAGAAGTAAACATTTTTACCACTAAGAATCATTTTTCTAAAACATAAATACAGTTTTCAACCAAATTTAGAAAAATTTAGAAAAAATGTTTCTCGTACAGTTTGGAGGTTATAAAATTTGATTTGACAATACTCTTCATTTTTCCCCTAATCTACATTCAATTAGATGTAAGTACAAACAAAAATCATCCGAATCGGTGGTTTCTGTCTGGAGTAACTTTTTTTCTAAATCCAAATAATAAGCTAATCGGTAAAAAGTTTTAGGTTATGGTCATTAAAAATTTTTAATGTTACAGATCACTTATTTTGTCATAAATATCTTACAAAGTCATAGTGCATTACAGATTATCGTATTAACCTGACTTTGCGGCGAAGTATTCCACGTAGAGTTGTTAGGTTATGTTTCTTGGGTGTAGAGGTTATATATTATACATAGATGAACGCAGGAGGCAACATTATTCCCAAAATGAATCATTTTTCTAAAATTTAAATACGGTTTCGTACAAAATTTTGATAAATACGTATGTTTCTTGTAGAGTTTGGAGGTTATAATAATTGATTTGACAATACTCTTTATTTTTCCCCTAATCTACATTCAATTAGCTGTAAGTAAAAACAAAAATCATCCGAATCGGTGGTTCCTGTCTGGAATAACTTTTTTCTAAATCGAATTAATAAGCTAATCGGTAAAAAGTATTGGGATATGATCATTAAAAGTTTTTAATATTACAGATCACTTAATTTTTCATAACTAACTTACAAAGTCATAGTGCATTATAGATTATCATATTAACATGTCTTTGCGGCGAAGTATTCAACGTAGTTGTTAGGTTATGGTACAAAGGTGTAGGGGTTATATATTATACATGGAGGAACTCAGGGGGAAACATTTTTTCAAAAAAGAATCATTTTTATAAAACTTAAATACGGTTTCCTATAAAATTTTGAAAAATACCTATGTTTCTTGTAGAGTTTGGAGGTTATAATAATTGATTTGACAATACTCTTTATTTTTCCCCTAATCTACATTCAATTAGCTATAAGTACAAACAAAAATCATCCGAATCGGTGGTTTCTGTGTGGAATTACTTTTTTTCTAAATAAAAATAATAAGCTAATTTGTAAAATGGTTTAGGTTATGGTCATTATAAGTTTTTAATGTTACAGATCATTTATTTTGTCATAAATACCTTACAAAGTCATAGTTCATTACAGATTATCGTATTAACCTGACTTTGCGGCGAAGTATTCATCTGCAAGGTGTTTAGGTTATGGTTCACAGGTGTAGGGGTTATATATTATACATGGATGAACTCAGGGGGCAACATATTTCCCAAAAAGAAAGATTTTTCTGAAACTTAAATACGATTTCCTACAAAATTTTGAAAAATACCTATGTTTCTTGTTGAATTTGGAGGTTATAAAAATTTATTTAACAATTTCCTTTATTTTTCCTCTAATCTACATTTAATTTGCTATAAGTAGAAACAAAAATCATCCAAATTGGTGGCTTCTGTGTGGAGTTATTTTATTTTGAAAAAAAAAATCGGGTTTTAGCCCACTGTGCGGCGTCGATGATGAAGACGGCATGGGCAGCTGGAGAATCTCATCGTAAAAACGAAGAGGTGATGATGGTGGCGGTGGAGATGACGGTGTTGGTGAAACCAATACCTCTTCGCTTCGCTGCCGCTGCACTAGAGAAAATGATGGAGAGGAAATCGGTGGCTGATCTATCACAATCTCCTCGCCCCAGTCCTCTTGTAGAGCCGCTAGCTGCCTCCGAATCATCTCCTGAATATCTTCTGCGTTGCACTCTTTCACGATGAAATCCATTTCAAAGCTGAATTTTGAATGAGTTCGATGCGCTGAAGCATCGTACTTTTATAGTCCACGAGTCGCCGCCGCGGCGCTCGAGCGCGCTCATTGGTCGCGAATTGGTAGAAGGGAAGCAGTTGCTGTCAGGACCGCGTGTATGTGTGTGTGTGTGTGTGTGTGTGTGTGTGTGTGTGTGTGTGTGTGTGTGTGTGTGTGTGTGTGTGTGTGTGTGTGTGTGTGTGTGTGTGTGTGTGTGGGAAAGCCTGTAAAAAATTGAAATATAATTTTTTTTGCTCTTAAAAGAACAGTTGAACATAATATATATTGAATAAATATTTTCAAATAATTTGCACCAATGTTTAAATAAAATTAGGGCCCTGAAAAGGGCCAATTAGTTTTAGTCCTGAAAGGACTGTTTAATTTTGGCCCTGAAAGGACCGATTGAATTTTTTTAATTAAAAAAGCCGCCGTCGTACTCCGTCTATGTCTTGCTGACGTCGCCTTGATGGAAGTTTTTCCAAAATCATAACGTCTTCTTCATCTTCTTCAGTGAGGTCGATAATTTCAACCGGAGTGCAATCCATCACCTCGACCTCGCCGCAGCGTATATCTTCTGCGGGGACTTCATAATATAACTGCTCTACGGGATCGTATAGCAGTATATTATCCGGTGACGCTATTTGTAGGGCAGAAGAGGATGAAGAAGACGGTGGAGGACTAAGCGAGTCCTGAACTTCAATCGATGAGTTGGCTCCCTCAAACATCAACAGCCACACATCGAATGACATAGGCGCTGGCGGAGATGGCGGTAGCGATGGCACTGCGAAACCGAATGGTGGTGCCAATTGAAGAGACGGCGTCGATGATGAAGACGGCATGGGCAGCTGGAGAATCTCATCGTAAAAACGAAGAGGTGATGATGGTGGCGGTGGAGATGACGGTGTTGGTGAAACCAATACCTCTTCGCTTCGCTGCCGCTGCACTAGAGAAAATGATGGAGAGGAAATCGGTGGCTGATCTATCACAATCTCCTCGCCCCAGTCCTCCTGTAGAGCCGCTAGCTGCCTCCGGATCATCTCCTCAATATCTTCTGCGTTGCACTCTTTCACGATGAAATCCATTTCAAAGCTGAATTTTGAGTGAGTTCGATGCGCTGAAGCATCGTACTTTTATAGTCCACGAGTCGCCGCCGCGGCCGCTCGAGCGCGCTCATTGGTCGCGAATTGGTAGAAGGGGAAGCAGTTGCTGTCAGCACCGCGTGTATGTGTGTGTGTGTGTGTGTGTGTGTGTGTGTGTGTGTGTGTGTGTGTGTGTGTGTGTGTGTGTGTGTGTGTGTGTGTGTGTGTGTGTGTGTGTGTGTGTGAAAGCCTGTAAAAAATTGAAATATAATTTTTTTTGCTCTTAAAAGAACAGTTGAACATAATATATATTGAATAAATATTTTCAAATAATTTGCACCAATGTTTAAATAAAATTAGGGCCCTGAAAAGGGCCAATTGGTTTTAGTCCTGAAAGGACTGTTTAATTTTGGCCCTGAAAGGACCGATTGAATTTTTTTAATTAAAAAAGCCGCCGTCGTACTCCGTCTATGTCTTGCTGACGTCGCCTTGATGGAAGTTTTTCCAAAATCATAACGTCTTCTTCATCTTCTTCAGTGAGGTCGATAATTTCAACCGGAGTGCAATCCATCACCTCGACCTCGCCGCAGCGTATATCTTCTGCGGGGACTTCATAATATAACTGCTCTACGGGATCGTATAGCAGTATATTATCCGGTGACGCTATTTGTAGGGCAGAAGAGGATGAAGAAGACGGTGGAGGACTAAGCGAGTCCTGAACTTCAATCGATGAGTTGGCTCCCTCAAACATCAACAGCCACACATCGAATGACATAGGCGCTGGCGGAGATGGCGGTAGCGATGGCACTGCGAAACCGAATGGTGGTGCCAATTGAGGAGACGGCGTCGATGATGAAGACGGCATGGGCAGCTGGAGAATCTCATCGTAAAAACGAAGAGGTGATGATGGTGGCGGTGGAGATGACGGTGTTGGTGAAACCAATACCTCTTCGCTTCGCTGCCGCTGCACTAGAGAAAATGATGGAGAGGAAATCGGTGGCTGATCTATCACAATCTCCTCGCCCCAGTCCTCCTGTAGAGCCGCTAGCTGCCTCCGGATCATCTCCTCAATATCTTCTGCGTTGCACTCTTTCACGATGAAATCCATTTCAAAGCTGAATTTTGAGTGAGTTCGATGCGCTGAAGCATCGTACTTTTATAGTCCACGAGTCGCCGCCGCGGCCGCTCGAGCGCGCTCATTGGTCGCGAATTGGTAGAAGGGGAAGCAGTTGCTGTCAGCACCGCGTGTATGTGTGTGTGTGTGTGTGTGTGTGTGTGTGTGTGTGTGTGTGTGTGTGTGTGTGTGTGTGTGTGTGTGTGTGTGTGTGAAAGCCTGTAAAAAATTGAAATATAATTTTTTTTTCTCTTAAAATAAGAGTTGAACATAATATATATTGAATAAATATTTTCAAATAATTTGCACCAATGTTTAAATAAAATTAGGGCCCTGAAAAGGGCCAATTGGTTTTAGTCCTGAAAGGACTGTTTAATTTTGGCCCTGAAAGGACCGATTGAATTTTTTTAATTAAAAAAGCCGCCGTCGTACTCCGTCTATGTCTTGCTGACGTCGCCTTGATGGAAGTTTTTCCAAAATCATAACGTCTTCTTCATCTTCTTCAGTGAGGTCGATAATTTCAACCGGAGTGCAATCCATCACCTCGACCTCGCCGCAGCGTATATCTTCTGCGGGGACTTCATAATATAACTGCTCTACGGGATCGTATAGCAGTATATTATCCGGTGACGCTATTTGTAGGGCAGAAGAGGATGAAGAAGACGGTGGAGGACTAAGCGAGTCCTGAACTACAATCGATGAGTTGGCTCCCTCAAACATCAACAGCCACACATCGAATGACATAGGCGCTGGCGGAGATGGCGGTAGCGATGGCACTGCGAAACCGAATGGTGGTGCCAATTGAGGAGACGGCGTCGATGATGAAGACGGCATGGGCAGCTGGAGAATCTCATCGTAAAAACGAAGAGGTGATGATGGTGGCGGTGGAGATGACGGTGTTGGTGAAACCAATACCTCTTCGCTTCGCTGCCGCTGCACTAGAGAAAATGATGGAGAGGAAATCGGTGGCTGATCTATCACAATCTCCTCGCCCCAGTCCTCCTGTAGAGCCGCTAGCTGCCTCCGGATCATCTCCTGAATATCTTATGCGTTGCACTCTTTCACGATGAAATCCATTTCAAAGCTGAATTTTGAATGAGTTCGATGCGCTGAAGCATCGTACTTTTATAGTCCACGAGTCGCCGCCGCGGCCGCTCGAGCGCGCTCATTGGTCGCGAATTGGTAGAAGGGAAGCAGTTGCTGTCAGCACCGCGTGTATGTGTGTGTGTGTGTGTGTGTGTGTGTGTGTGTGTGTGTGTGTGTGTGTGTGTGTGTGTGTGTGTGTGTGTGTGTGTGTGTGTGTGTGTGGTAAAGGGTGTAAAAAAGAGAAATATAATTTTTTTTGCTCTTAAAAGAACAGTTGAACATAATATATATTGAATAAATATTTTCAAATAATTTGCACCAATGTTTAAATAAAATTAGGGCCCTGAAAAGGGCCAATTGGTTTTAGTCCTGAAAGGACTGTTTAATTTTGGCCCTGAAAGGACCGATTGAATTTTTTAATTAAAAAAGCCGCCGTCGTACTCCGTCTATGTCTTGCTGACGTCGCCTTGATGGAAGTTTTTCCAAAATCATAACGTCTTCTTCATCTTCTTCAGTGAGGTCGATAATTTCAACCGGAGTGCAATCCATCACCTCGACCTCGCCGCAGCGTATATCTTCTGCGGGGACTTCATAATATAACTGCTCTACGGGATCGTATAGCAGTATATTATCCGGTGACGCTATTTGTAGGGCAGAAGAGGATGAAGAAGACGGTGGAGGACTAAGCGAGTCCTGAACTACAATCGATGAGTTGGCTCCCTCAAACATCAACAGCCACACATCGAATGACATAGGCGCTGGCGGAGATGGCGGTAGCGATGGCACTACGAAACCGAATGGTGGTGCCAATTGAGGAGACGGCGTCGATGATGAAGACGGCATGGGCAGCTGGAGAATCTCATCGTAAAAACGAAGAGGTGATGATGGTGGCGGTGGAGATGACGGTGTTGGTGAAACCAATACCTCATCGCTTCGCTGCCGCTGCACTAGAGAAAATGATGGAGAGGAAATCGGTGGCTGATCTATCACAATCTCCTCGCCCCAGTCCTCCTGTAGAGCCGCTAGCTGCCTCCGGATCATCTCCTGAATATCTTCTGCGTTGCACTCTTTCACGATGAAATCCATTTCAAAGCTGAATTTTGAGTGAGTTCGATGCGCTGAAGCATCGTACTTTTATAGTCCACGAGTCGCCGCCGCGGCCGCTCGAGCGCGCTCATTGGTCGCGAATTGGTAGAAGGGGAAGCAGTTGCTGTCAGCACCGCGTGTATGTGTGTGTGTGTGTGTGTGTGTGTGTGTGTGTGTGTGTGTGTGTGTGTGTGTGTGTGTGTGTGTGTGTGTGTGAAAGCCTGTAAAAAATTGAAATATAATTTTTTTTGCTCTTAAAAGAACAGTTGAACATAATATATATTGAATAAATATTTTCAAATAATTTGCACCAATGTTTAAATAAAATTAGGGCCCTGAAAAGGGCCAATTGGTTTTAGTCCTGAAAGGACTGTTTAATTTTGGCCCTGAAAGGACCGATTGAATTTTTTTAATTAAAAAAGCCGCCGTCGTACTCCGTCTATGTCTTGCTGACGTCGCCTTGATGGAAGTTTTTCCAAAATCATAACGTCTTCTTCATCTTCTTCAGTGAGGTCGATAATTTCAACCGGAGTGCAATCCATCACCTCGACCTCGCCGCAGCGTATATCTTCTGCGGGGACTTCATAATATAACTGCTCTACGGGATCGTATAGCAGTATATTATCCGGTGACGCTATTTGTAGGGCAGAAGAGGATGAAGAAGACGGTGGAGGACTAAGCGAGTCCTGAACTTCAATCGATGAGTTGGCTCCCTCAAACATCAACAGCCACACATCGAATGACATAGGCGCTGGCGGAGATGGCGGTAGCGATGGCACTGCGAAACCGAATGGTGGTGCCAATTGAGGAGACGGCGTCGATGATGAAGACGGCATGGGCAGCTGGAGAATCTCATCGTAAAAACGAAGAGGCGATGATGGTGGCGGTGGAGATGACGGTGTTGGTGAAACCAATACCTCTTCGCTTCGCTGCCGCTGCACTAGAGAAAATGATGGAGAGGAAATCGGTGGCTGATCTATCACAATCTCCTCGCCCCAGTCCTCCTGTAGAGCCGCTAGCTGCCTCCGGATCATCTCCTGAATATCTTCTGCGTTGCACTCTTTCACGATGAAATCCATTTCAAAGCTGAATTTTTAATGAGTTATATGCGCTGAAGCATCGTACTTTTATAGTCCACGAGTCGCCGCCGCGGCCGCTCGAGCGCGCTCATTGGTCGCGAATTGGTAGAAGGGGAAGCAGTTGCTGTCAGCACCGCTTGTATGTGTGTGTGTGTGTGTGTGTGTGTGTGTGTGTGTGTGTGTGTGTGTGTGTGTGTGTGTGTGTGTGTGTGAAAGCCTGTAAAAAATTGAAATATAATTTTTTTTGCTCTTAAAAGAACAGTTGAACATAATATATATTGAATAAATATTTTCAAATAATTTGCACCAATGTTTAAATAAAATTAGGGCCCTGAAAAGGGCCAATTGGATTTAGTCCTGAAAGGACTGTTTAATTTTGGCCCTGAAAGGACCGATTGAATTTTTTTAATTAAAAAAGCCGCCGTCGTACTCCGTCTATGTCTTGCTGACGTCGCCTTGATGGAAGTTTTTCCAAAATCATAACGTCTTCTTCATCTTCTTCAGTGAGGTCGATAATTTCAACCGGAGTGCAATCCATCACCTCGACCTCGCCGCAGCGTATATCTTCTGCGGGGACTTCATAATATAACTGCTCTACGGGATCGTATAGCAGTATATTATCCGGTGACGCTATTTGTAGGGCAGAAGAGGATGAAGAAGACGGTGGAGGACTAAGCGAGTCCTGAACTTCAATCGATGAGTTGGCTCCCTCAAACATCAACAGCCACACATCGAATGACATAGGCGCTGGCGGAGATGGCGGTAGCGATGGCACTGCGAAACCGAATGGTGGTGCCAATTGAGGAGACGGCGTCGATGATGAAGACGGCATGGGCAGCTGGAGAATCTCATCGTAAAAACGAAGAGGTGATGATGGTGGCGGTGGAGATGACGGTGTTGGTGAAACCAATACCTCTTCGCTTCGCTGCCGCTGCACTAGAGAAAATGATGGAGAGGAAATCGGTGGCTGATCTATCACAATCTCCTCGCCCCAGTCCTCCTGTAGAGCCGCTAGCTGCCTCCGGATCATCTCCTGAATATCTTCTGCGTTGCACTCTTTCACGATGAAATCCATTTCAAAGCTGAATTTTGAATGAGTTCGATGCGCTGAAGCATCGTACTTTTATAGTCCACGAGTCGCCGCCGCGGCCGCTCGAGCGCGCTCATTGGTCGCGAATTGGTAGAAGGGGAAGCAGTTGCTGTCAGCACCGCGTGTATGTGTGTGTGTGTGTGTGTGTGTGTGTGTGTGTGTGTGTGTGTGTGTGTGTGTGTGTGTGTGTGTGTGTGTGTGTGTGTGTGAAAGCCTGTAAAAAATTGAAATATAATTTTTTTTGCTCTTAAAAGAACAGTTGAACATAATATATATTGAATAAATATTTTCAAATAATTTGCACCAATGTTTAAATAAAATTAGGGCCCTGAAAAGGGCCAATTGGTTTTAGTCCTGAAAGGACTGTTTAATTTTGGCCCTGAAAGGACCGATTGAATTTTTTTAATTAAAAAAGCCGCCGTCGTACTCCGTCTATGTCTTGCTGACGTCGCCTTGATGGAAGTTTTTCCAAAATCATAACGTCTTCTTCATCTTCTTCAGTGAGGTCGATAATTTCAACCGGAGTGCAATCCATCACCTCGACCTCGCCGCAGCGTATATCTTCTGCGGGGACTTCATAATATAACTGCTCTACGGGATCGTATAGCAGTATATTATCCGGTGACGCTATTTGTAGGGCAGAAGAGGATGAAGAAGACGGTGGAGGACTAAGCGAGTCCTGAACTTCAATCGATGAGTTGGCTCCCTCAAACATCAACAGCCACACATCGAATGACATAGGCGCTGGCGGAGATGGCGGTAGCGATGGCACTGCGAAACCGAATGGTGGTGCCAATTGAGGAGACGGCGTCGATGATGAAGACGGCATGGGCAGCTGGAGAATCTCATCGTAAAAACGAAGAGGTGATGATGGTGGCGGTGGAGATGACGGTGTTGGTGAAACCAATACCTCTTCGCTTCGCTGCCGCTGCACTGGAGAAAATGATGGAGAGGAAATCGGTGCCTGATCTATCACAATCTCCTTGCCCCAGTCCTTCTGTAGAGCCGCTAGGTGCCTCCGGATCATCTCCTGAATATCTTCTGCGTTGCACTCTTTCACGATGAAATCCATTTCAAAGCTGAATTTTGCTTGAGTTCGATGCGCTGAAGCATCGTACTTTTATAGTCCACGAGTCGCCGCCGCGGCCGCTCGAGGGCGCTCATTGGTCGCGAATTGGTAGAAGGGGAAGCAGTTGCTGTCAGCACCGCGTGTATAAAATACACCGCGCGCGCGAATGCCGTGTTCATTCCGCGCGCGAGGCCCTTCACGCGCGCACGCACCTGCAACGTGCCCTCGAATCTACATCTTCGTTGGAGAGCCAAGCCGTCCACCGTATATGCTCTACCACAAGGCACAGGAGGGCGCAGCTATTCGACATGAGGCTCAATCGCGCCCACATGTGGCTCACACACCATCACAAAAGGAAGGAAGGAAGGAAGTAAGTGTAGCCGTTAGCTCTCTCTCTCTCTCTCTCTCTCTCTCTCTCTCTCTCTCTGCATAATTAATAGCAAATGCTTTGGTATCTGATCGTCAGATTGACGTATAAGTCGACTACGATCAGACATAGTTATTTGCTTTGAACGCAAAAATAATGTTTGAGAGAGAGAGAGAGAGAGATAGAGAGAAAACTGCAACGTGTTCTCTCAAGGCCGCACCGAAGCTCCAAACCGCATCATTGAAGGAAGGAAGTGCAACCATTAGTTCTCTCCCTCTCTCTCTCTCTCTCTCTCTCTCTCTCTCTCTCTCTCTCTCTCTCTCTCTCTCTCTCTCTCTCTCTGTCTCTCTCTCTCTCTCTCTCTCTCTCTCTCTCTCTCTCTCTCTCTGCGCAATTAATAGCAAATTCTTTGGTTTGGTCGTCAGATCGACGTATATGTCGACTACGATCAGCCATAGTTATTTGCTTTGAACGCAAAATTGCACATGAGAGAGAGAAAAAATAAATAAATAAAAATAAATAAAAAAAATAAAAGATGTTTTCACTATAACCCTTTGTCTCTCACACGCGACCGTTATTTTCAGCCGAGTGTTTGTGTATTTATATGCGTGTTTATATATGTATGTGTGTGTGTGTGTGCTCTCTCTTTTTTTCTCTGCGCAATTTACAGCAAATTTTTGAAATGTAATCATCAGATCGACGTATAAGTCGACTACGATCTGCCTGTTATCTGCTTTGAACGCAAAATTGCCTTTGAGAGAAAAAGACATTTTCGTCTGCTCTCTCTCTCTCTCTCTCTCTGTTGTGTGTGTGCGTGTGTCGGTGCTCTCCCTCTTTTTTTCTCTGCGCAATTTAATGCAAATTTTGGCATGTAATCGTCAGATCGACGTATAAGTCGACTATGATCTCCCTGTTATTTGCTTTGAACTCAAAATTGCCTTTGAAAGAAAAAGACATTTTCGTCTGCTCTTTTCTCGTGCGCGATCATTATTTTGACAGACGTGCGTATGTTTTTCTCTCTCGCGATAGTTACATGCGCAGGCGACTATGGCGCACCTTAAATAGTCAGCCTTTATCGCCCGCATTTGCACGCGTTTGAGAGATCATTTTAGTAAACAGTGTTTACACTGCCGCCGCGCGACCGCTATTTCTTCGATGCTCTCTCTCTCGCTCGTGAATCGCTGTGTATGTGCACGAATTGGAACTCTCTCTCTCTCTCTCTCTCTCTCTCTCTCTCTCTCTCTCTCTCTCTCTCTCTCTCTCTCTCTCTCTCTCTCTCTCTCTCTCTCTCTCTCTCTCTCTCTCTCTCTCTCTCTCTCTCTCTCTCTCTCTCTCTCTCTCTCTCCCTCTCTCTCTCTCTCTCTCTCTCTCTCTCTCTCTCTCTCTCTCTCTCTCTCTCTCTCTCTCACCTATAGGAGTGTGCGCGCTCGTGCTCTGTGTATATGTGTACATGCGTGCGTGTATAGCCATAGGTCGCGCGCTAAACCATATGCATAGGACGTGCGCTTATTCAGTGTAAATATTTCGCGCGACCGCCACATTGTCGCGTGTTTACAACAGCGCAGCGTTCTGCTCTCATATCTTTTTTTTTTTTAACAGAAACGATTTCCATTATGCATAGGACGTGCTCTTATGCAGTCTAAATACTTACTGGAACTCAAAATTAAAACATATGAGATTGTTACGTTTATTCTATATTACTGTATATATTCTGTACAGCTTATTGTGGTGACAGATTTCATCACTTTTTAAAGAGTGGATTTGTTTTAATTATTTAGTTAAAATGTTTAAAAATAAAATTTCATATAGTAAATTAATTATGAAGCTAACAATCTAATTGTTTTAGGAGAAAATTTCAGATCTATAGCAAACATTTTCAATAATTCGCATATTTAGTTTAACATAAATAACTACACGCAGATATGATAATATATATATTATTTATTCATTTATATTTAGAGTATGTCTGTGTGAATATAATTTAATTATACATTAAGTGAAATGACTCCATTTTTTCTTCATGATGTTGCTCGAGCATCCACTTTTTCATGGCCATTGCGTTTCGAAGGGCACATACTGGGAAATCGCAACCGAAATGATTATTACACGAAAGAGGGTCCGCTGGGAGCTTTCTTAAAGACGGACATCCCAAACCTTCGATGTTGAAAACTAATCTGAAATAATATAATTGATTAGAATTTCTTTTTATGAAATCTGTTGTCACGATAAGACTGTTTTGGCGCGAAAGTCTAATATATTTGAATTTTCAGGATTAAATTCTTGAGTATTTAAAAAAAAAAAAAATGAATAGTATAAATAAATTTTGACTATAGGCGCGAAAAGCTAATATTTGAATTTTAACATTGAATAATTAAAATAGTATAAGAAAAAATTTAATTATTTTATTAAAAAAAAAATATACTATTATCGTACAACTTAACATATTGAAACTAACTTGAGCATGTTCATATACGTAAAAAAAATTTTTTTTTTAACTACTTACCGGTCAGAGAAAAATCTTTGCAACCATTTTGTTTTCTCCAACCCTTTTACATATATCTTTGCTCCGTTGAGCACACCGTGTAGAGTGTTGCTAAGCTCTTCATACGGAATATTGCCTACTCTCCACATAATTCCGTGGAAATTCTCTTCAAGCCATCTATTTTCAGACTTATTTTTGTCCAACAGCTTTTCCCAAGCATGAGGTAGTTTGAAGAGGAAGACAGACGGTGTAGGGTCTTCCTCGAAAGGGATGACGGCTACCTCCTTGAAAACGAATTCGTTCAAGGTAATCTTGAATCCTTGCACGTCGACAATGTACTTCATTGTGCTTCTGCAACTGATGCGACTGGTGCGACTGCTCCGACTGCTGCGCCTGCTCCGACTGCTGCGACTGCTGCGACTGCTGCGACTGCTGTTACTGCTCTCGAACGAGAGCAGAGAAGCGAATGAGATTTTTTACCTCACGTGGTTACTTTTATATCCTCCACGTTAGCGCTTTTCCCCCACTGCTCGTTTTTGACCAATCACGTTATTTTCCCCCACCCCACACTTAATAACCAATCACAATCGATCTCTCTTCTCAGCTCAGAGATAAAAGGCGTTGCGTTGACGTTGGAAAATTAGTCCTCTGCTCCGAGTCGTCGAGAGCAGTTGTATCAAGATGGCGCAAGAGTTTATGGATATAGGTCTTAACCTATGGAAAACCTACAAGAACACTATGAATGATGTTGACAATGAGGACGATGACAGATGGTTATGGATGGGTAATGTTGCTCTACGCAGAGCCAGAAATTCATCGCGTAACTTTTCAGAGGATGAAAAGCGGCAGCTTGAAGTTGCTGTCATGCTTATAAAAAACGTAATGAAATTGATAAAAGAACGTCGCATAAGAATTAACGCGAATAATCCTGCAGTCGTCGATCTAAGTACCTCAAATCATTCGAATAATCCTGCAGTCGCTGGTCTGAGTAGCCCAAATCATGTGAATAATCCTGTCGTCGCCGATGACTCAGTTCAATCTAACATCGCTCAAGATTGTAAGGATACAGCTCTTATGTTATGGAGAGCGTACCAGACCATACTGAGTGGTCGCGCTGATGATGACATCAACAGATACATAGAGATGGGACATGCCGCTCTACTCAAAGTCCAAAATTCATCGCAAAACTTGTCTGTGCCCGATAAGCAGAAACTTCAAGCTGGAGTCGCACTTATTAACAGCGTTGTACATCTGTTGAGTGAACGTCGCGTAGGTGCAGGTCTGAACGAGAATAATCCTGCAGAAAATAATCCTGCAGTCATTTGGGACGACGTTCAGTCAGCCTTTGAAAATCGAATAAAAACAGGAGTTATTACTAATCGACGGCATCTCGATCTATTAGCTTTCATGAAAGATGCTAAAAAGCAGTTCATTGCGAAAGTCACTGAAGCTCTCGAGGAACATCCTGCTCTCAAAGTTAACACGGTCTTGGCTGCTGAGTACATAATTGTAAAGGACGACGAGGAAACTGTCGATATTAAATATTTTAATACAAAGACTGCTCCCATCTATTCGACGACAGATTTAAATGAGTGGTTTGTGATGAATGTGCAGCAGCCTATCGACACAGAAATGGAAGAATTTCAAGAGCGAGAATCGGGCTGGTCGCTCAAATCAATTTTAAATTTAGTTATAAATATATATAACTACAATCCAATGAGAGGAAGCTCTTATATAGATTTGCCTCCATTTATCAAGAATAAGAAGGCATGTGTCAACGTAAAGAATGATGATAACGAGTGTTTTCGTTGGGCTATTTTGTCAGCGCTACATCCTAATAATGACAATACAAATCGAGTAGCTTCCTACGTTTCATACAAAAATGAACTCAGCTTCGAGGGGATTGAATTTCCAGTAGATCCCAGAAAAATTGACAAATTTGAAAAACAAAATGATGTTTCGGTTAATCTCTATTATTTGAAGAAAAAGGGAAAATTTTTTGACATCCTACCCCGACACTTAACATCTTACAAGAAAGAAAAGCATGTCAATTTACTTCTTGTCGAAAGTCATTACGTAGATGAGGAGGAGGAGGAGGAGGAGGAAGAGACTCGTGACAGTTTTGACATAGTATTTAAAAATCACTATGTGTGGATCAAAAATTTATCAAGACTCGTACGAAGTCAGGTATCTGCTCACACTCACAAAAGTTATATCTGTGATAGATGTTTACATTTTTTCTAGTCTGAAGAGAAGCTGATGAAGCATACGGTTGATTGCGAAAAAATTAATAAGCGTAAAATTACGCTCCCCTCGAACAAAGACAGTATTTTACAGTTTAAAAACTTTGGCTGTAAAAATCGAGTTCCATTCGTAATATATGCAGACTTCGAATGCATATTAGAGCCAGTGACTGACAATGAACGATCTTATCAAAGTCACAAACCATTCAGCGTGGGTTTCTTTATTAAATGTAGCTATGATAATAGTATTTCAGAATACAAAAGCTCCAGACAAGAAGGAGAAGAAGCTGAATCTCCAGCTACATGGTTTGTGCAAAGTCTTCACTCTTTAGCTGTGAAACTAAATAATGCTTATAAAAATCCACGGCCGATGATTGACTTGTCGCCTCTCGAAAATATAAGGTTCGAAGACCCTTGTGTATGTCACATTTGTGAGGTGCCATTTACCGATGCTGATAAGAGAGTTTGCGACCACTGTCATTTAACTGGAAAGTGAGTATTATTGATTTTCTTTATTAATTTTCTTTATTAATTTTCTAAAATTGTTACAGATATCGGGGACCTGCACACAACAAATGTAATCTCAGTTTCCAAGATTCGAGAACCATCCCGATAGTATTTCACAACTTGAGTGGATACGATTCACATCTCTTTATTAGAGAAGTAGCGACATGCTTCCCAGGACGAGTTTCACTACTTCCACAAACAAAAGAGAAATATATTTCTTTTACTAAGTTTGTGGAAGGTACAGACATCAATTTGAGATTTATTGATTCTTTCAAATTCATGGCATCGTCTCGGGATAAGTTGTCATCATATTTGGAGAAGCTTGATACTTTAGAGTGCATGTTCAAGCAAGATGGATTCAATGATGAACAGATTGCCCTCTTAAAAAGAAAAGGAATATTTCCTTATGACTATGTCTCATCGTTTGGAAAGTTGAAGGAGACGAATCTTTCTTCGAAGGATGATTTCTTCAGCAGTTTATATAATACCAACATCAGCGATGAGGATTATGAGCATGCGCAACACGTTTGGCAGAGTTTTAACGTTCAAGATCTTGGTCAATATTCCGACTTATACCTCAAGACAGACGTCATACTGCTGGCTGAAGTTTTTGAAAACTTTAGAAATAACTGTCTTGTGGCTTACGAGTTGGATCCTGCACATTACTACACAACCCCTGGACTGTCGTGGGATGCTATGCTCAAAAATACTCAGGTATAAATTTAATTATTGAAAAATATCACTTTATTATTCTAAAAAGAACTTTCTTACAGGTCAAACTCGAACTTCTCACAGATGTGGACATGTTGCTGTTTATCGAGCGCGGCATACAGGGAGGAATCAGCCAGTGTTGTAATCGCTATGCCAAAGCGAAGAACCCGTATATGAAAGAAGGTTATAATGTTGAAAAGGATGATAAATATTTAATGTCTTTGACGTCAACAATTTATACGGTTGGGCGATGACCGAGTCCTTACCATATGGAGTCTTTCAATGAGTGAAGAATGTGAATGAGCCAAACTTCTTCGACATCCCCGACGACTGCGACTTTGGATACTTTGTTGAAGTAGATCTGAAGTATCCCGAAACACTACATGATGCTCACAAAGACCTTCCATTCTGCGCTGAGCACATGACACCTCCAGGATCTAAACAACATAAATTGATGACAACGCTTCACGATAAACATCGATGTGTGCTTCACTATAGAGCACTCAAGCAAGCTTTGAAACATGGCTTAGTTCTCGTAAAAATACATCGTGTCATTCAATTCAAGCAAAGTCCTTGGCTAAAACAATATATTGACTTGAACAGCGCAAAACGAAAGGAAGCCAAGAACGAGTTTGAAAAAATGCTCTTCAAACTGTTTAACAACGCTGTTTATGGCAAAACAATGGAAAACAAGAGGAAACGCGTTGATGTGAAGCTAGTCACTAAGTGGAAAGGCCGCTATGGAGCTGAAGCACTTATTTCAAAACCAAATTTCCATAGTTCTGATATTTTTGATGAAAACCTCGTTGCTGTGCAGCTACTACGCACGGAGATCTCTATAAGAAAACCAATATACATCGGATTGTCAGTTTTGGATTTGTCCAAGATATTAGTCTACAGGTTTCACTATGAGTACATGCGAGATCGTGTAGGTGACCAAGGCAAGCTATTATACACCGACACGGATAGTCTGATATACGAGGTGACAGGTGTCGACATGTACAACGTGATGCGACAGGATATTCAAGAATTCGACACGTCAGACTATCCAGAGATCAATCCGTTCAACATGCCTCAAGCCAATAAAAAGAAAGTTGGCTTGATGAAAGATGAATGTAACGGCGAGATCATGTTGGAATTCGTCAGGTTGCGAAGCAAGATGTACAGCGTCAAGGTACAGAACCAAAAACCTATAAAGAAGGCTAAAGGAGTCAAGACTTCCGTGGTTAAAGCCACGATCACCCCTGACGACTATATCAAATGTCTTCGTAAGAATGTCATCATCACTCGTGAGCAGCGAAATATTCGATCTCGACATCATCATCTCAACACCGAGAAAGAAAAAAAGATTGCTTTGAGTGCTCACGACGACAAACGCTGTTTGCAGTCCGGCACAACAGATACACTGCCCTGGGGTCACTACAAAATAGTGGGGGAAGCAGCGACCAATGAGGAAGCATTTCAAGAGGAGGGGATAGAACCATCGAACACCGCAGAGGTTGTGTCCAATGAGGAAGCTCATCGAGAGGAGGGGATCGAGCCGCCGAACGCCGCAGAGGAGGTAGCGGCAAGCTCGTTATATAAGGAGACGGTGCAAGAGCTCATTCGCACAGTCGAGCCTTCTAGTCAGCAACAGACCCCCGAGCAACAAAACGCCTCGCTTCTCGCAGCTCAGCAGCAGATTTTCGAGCATCAAGACGTCTCGCTCCTTGCAGCTCAGCAGCCGTTCCTTGTTGCTCAGCAGCCACTCCTCATCGCTCGACATCTCAAGAGATCTTGTGAGACGACACTTGACGAATCACTCATCAAAAGAGCAAGAGAAATCTAAGGTTAGTATCATACATTGAGAATTTTTCATTATTTTAATAAACTAAAGGAAATTAATCAACACACTTGTATATGTTACAGATGGATCTTTCAAAGTTGAATGCCATCGCTCGTGGAGGATTTCTCCCTACAAAAAAACTCTGATCTATCTCAAGGAGTCAAGCTTATGGTGACAAAGTTAAAAATCGTGACGACAAAATATGGAACGAAGATCGTCGCCGAGCTGGACAGCAAGTCTGAGGTGTTCTTGCCCAAGCGAGTATCAGACGCATTAGTAGAAGACGAGAACTTCTTCTTTGACTTAGCTGGTGCAGCAAACAAGTATGAACTCTTTTTAACTTGTCTCGGCGTGTCTAATATTGAATTTAGTGGAAAATGAGTGTTGTGAATATTCAGTTCTTGTAAATAAGTTATAGAATAAAAAACATTGTTCGTGATTTAAAACTAGATGTTGCAAATAAGTAAAACTCTTGTCTCGACGCGTTTAATAAGTGATGTAAATAAGCATTGTAAATAGGCGTTAAAATTAGTTCTTGTAAAAACATATGTTAAAAAAACGTTAAAGACATATAAGTTAATGAATAAAACATTGTTCTTTGATTTCACTTTAAAAAATTGTTTTTATTAAACATTCCATCTACATTTTTATCAATCCAACTATTATGTGAATTATCAAAGCCAAGCCATTTTACAAAAATTTTACTTCCTTTTTTCTTAATTACTTTTTCTACAAGATAAATATCTGGATACTTGGCTTTGAGCAATTCTTGTTCGTAGAAGCCGCCTGAGACAGGCTGATCTTGATAGTCCTTCAGATGGTAAGTCGTGGGATTTGTAGCTGCTATTCGTATAATTGTAAATATCTCTGTAGACCAATTGGGAGTATATCCTTTGTCAAATACTGCTTTAGCCTTGCTCACTCGGACTTTATCACCAATTTTAAACTTTGGTTTAATCTTCTTAGTTATTTTACGAGCAAATCTCTGGAGTATATCTTCTTCGTTTTTGGATGTTACATCTTTAGGTTTCACGCCGATAGTACGATGTTTACGATTATTGTATGCGGTAAGTAAATCGGGTAAAATATCTAGCCACTTGTAGTTGCCTCTCAAACTGAATTTTTTCCACATAGCACTTTTTAACGTGCGATTAAAACGTTCACATATCGATGCTTTTAGATTACTAAAGGTTGAGTACAACTTTATTTTGTGTGTACTCATAAGTTTTTGAAAATCTGTGTTATAGAATTCTTTGCCTCTGTTGGTATGGAGATTTTTCGGTACTCTGCCTTTAACAAGTACAGATTTCATAGTTTCTGAGACATCTTTGCCTGTTTTTCTCTTTACAGGAACAGCCCATGCGTATTTGGAGAAAATGTCGATTATAGTAAGCAGGTATCTATAGCCCTTATTATCCTGAGCGTAAGGAATCATTTCGACAAGATCTGCTTGCCAAGTCTCGTCCAAACCACACACGTCAAAGCTTCGACGTGTATAGTTACGTCTTACAGGTTTGTGCAGTTCTTCAACTAGTCTTTCATGTTCCATGTTTGTGGCATTACTGATTGAATATTTGTGCCATAGCCTCTTTTATAGTCAAATTGTCAGCTTTTATTTGAGATATCTTTGCATCAACTTCAGCTCTATGAGTGTCAACTATCTTCTGTATGTCATCCAGACTAGCTTTAAGTTTTGTAGTTATTTCTTGAATTTCTATTTGAATAATGTTTCGTAGAGTCTCTAAATTTACAACATCGCTCGGTTGTTGAGGATCAGCAACATTGCATAATTTTTTATTGTCTATGTCGTAGTGACCGTCAGTCGTGACTTTAAAGCCAACGCCCGGTGGTCCTCTACTACCTTCGGTTTTTCCAAGATTACGTCCAAACACGTCAACTCTCATTTTAAGAATGATCCATATATTCGTGTGCGCTCAATATATATAGCCCGGTTCACGCAGTTCTTCGATTATAGAGTGTATCTCGTTTACGCGACTTGGATTTCCGGAAGATCTTTCAGCTGTTAGTAATTGAAGACGGTCAACGAGCTCATTTGGATTGTCCCAGTAGACGTAGTCTAAAGCAGTACGCTTTTTTGCAATTTTATAACGAGGTAACGAGCCACCTTTAATCGATTCTCCGGTAATTGTTTTCGAGGTAATATTGAACAACGGAGCAATAATATTATTAAATTTATTACTATTATGAACACGAATCCTTTCGTTCTTGTCATATCGCCTTTTATGAGCCGATGATAGTTTTAAAATTTTGCGATAATTTTTTAAATCATCTGCACTTATATTATTTTGATTTGGCTGTTTCGCTATGAGTAACTCGAGTAATCCTGTAGTTTTCGGGTATCTTACTCCATTAACTTTAATTTGCTTATTATAAAAGCTAATCGGTAAATTACCAATAAAAAATTCACCCTTTTCATTTCGTACTCCATAAATTTTGTCAAGATACTGTGATTGATTGAGTTTCAGGGCTTTGATGTACAAATCAGAGTCATAAGCATCGTTATCACTACCTGCTGTTTCGAAAGATGTCTCGTGAGCATTTTGTATCGTTTCATTAAACTCGCTGTCAGAACTTTCATTTTGTTTGACGCTACTTAGTTCGACTGTGTTATCTTCGACACGACTTTGTTCGACGGTGTTATCTTCGATACTACTTTGTTTATTTTTCTGAGTTACAAGGTTTTGTAGAGGATCAACTATTGGTTTAAAAGTTTCATTTAAAATCTTTTCGACATTGTCTTTCCCAAATTTTAATATTCTATATTTGCGTTTAATCGCAGCTCGTGCCTTAACGAGTTGACGAAGCACGTTTTTTTCTCGTTCAAAGTGAGCCATGTTGTCGTTTCAACGTTCAGTCAGAAACTGGTGATTGTTACCTATGTGCATGTTATATTTATAGCAAAATTGTCGAAACCCTTGCGAAATCTGCCATCATTTATTTCTCTATCTTTATCGATTACTAAAAAACCATGCTTATCATCTCCCCAACACTTGGAGCACAATTCTTTAAATTGAATATAAGTCATATCGGTATTTACGTGATCGTCATAGATATGCTTTAGATTTACTTCATCTTGTCTAAAAATAGCAAGTAAGTTTACATTATCTCTGACAAGATGTTTGGGGACGTGAGCATAAGTTTGACATAGATAAAAGCAGTCAACCTTTTTATGCCTGCCCATGCAGAAAAATGCTCTAACATATCCTGTTTTTCACAAGCAATATCGTCAAATATCATGATAGAGTTTGGAAGTGCGTGATCGGGGTCGACAACTGCATCGTGCTCGCTGAACGGAAAAGATTGTACACCTATAGGTTCTAAGATTTCATTTAAGAATTTATATTTTGGCTGATTGAGAGACTTTGAGTAGACGTATACATTTTCAAATCTAACGCCATTAGGATGTGTTATGAGAGCAAGTAAACTATTTGTTTTTCCGCAGTTTGACGCGCCGCAGAAGACTGCTCGTATACTATCAGGAAGTAGATCGCCATGTCGTTTTGCTCTTTTATCATGTTCTACAAGCGCGTCAAAATTTTCTATTGGTAGCTTTACTCTTTGCTCTTTAAAGTTCATGATCATTACTCTATGAAAACCAAATCACGAATGATTGCTATGAGTATAAATAGCGGTCTTATATAGCTTTCACCATCAGTTGCCCGTTGACATTCGAAGAGTGATGATCATTCACAAACGCGGACGCGGTTTAGTTAATAAAATTATCAATAAACTTCCATTTGAGCTTCACATACCTGGTTATCAATACTGTGGTCCAGGCACTAAGTTGGCAAAACGTTTAGCACGAGGAGATCTTGGAATTAATCCCCTAGACGCTGCTTGTAAAGAGCACGATATAGCTTATTCTAAAAATCGTGAGAACGTTCAAGGGAGAAACGCCGCAGATAAAATTTTAGCTGATAGAGCTTGGAATCGCGTTAAATCAAAAGACGCTAATTTCAGTGAAAAAGCGGCTGCATACGCTATAACTAATACTATGAAATTAAAATCTAGATTTGGCATGGGTTTGAAGAAGAAGAAAAGTAAAAAGCGAAAGAACTCTAGAAAATCTAAATTAGGAATGGGTTTGAGGAAAAAGAAGAGAAACCAAGTTCCCTTGAAAAAAATTATCAAAGCTGGTGCCTTTAAATCAACGCCAAGTAACTGCGCTCTAACAGTCATACGATCAGCTTTGAAAAAAGCTCGAAGCGCTGTTAAAGAAGCTGGAGGTAAAAAGAATATTAAAATTCCACGTATTTTACCAGTCCCCGCGAAAACAGGTGGTGTGTTGCCATTTCTCATACCCCTCTTTGCAGGTTTGAGTGCAATTGGCGCTCTAGCAGGTGGTGCTGCTGGAATAGTGAAAGCCGTAAACGATGCAAAAGCTGCTAAGCAGCAGTTGGAAGAAAATAAAAGACATAATAAAACTATGGAAAGTGTAGCGTTGGGAAATGGTTTATATCTTAAACCACATAAAGTTGGATTAGGTCTTCATTTAAAAAAAAAAAAAGTTTGATCAAATAAAATTACCTCAGCGCGCACTTACCAATGTTGACATATTAAAATATGCAAAACTTTTAAAAATACCTAATTTTCGGGGAGTATTTATGAGAAATGCAATGCCGGCTTCTAGACCGCGCTATAGTGAATCAGCTATAGTTAATCTAGACGATGCTAGCGGTCCTGGAACGCATTGGGTTGCATACAGAAAAAGAGGCAAAAATGTTATATATTTCGATAGTTTTGGCGATCTCCGACCGCCTTTAGATTTAATATTATACCTCGGAGTAGACGAAGTTAAATATAATCATGAAAGATATCAAGATTTTGACACATACAATTGCAGTCACCTCTGTCTAAAATTCTTGTGGCTATATAAGGAGAGGCTGAGGAAACATTGCTTCATTCTGATTTAAGCTGTCATGGAAGATTCATTAACTCTGACACTTTCAGGTACATCTTCTACACTAGAAGCACAGTATTTTCTACCAATCGAGTTATTGCCAAATAAAAATTACGTTTTAGGGCTTGTTGAACTTTTAACATTTAATTCAATCCCCAATATAGATAGTAACAATAATAAGTTTTACGTAGGTGGAAACGTTGTCCCTCTTCCAGTAGGAAGTTACGAAATTGAGGATATTGACAAATTCCTTCGTAAAAAATTAGCGCACAACGATATTACTTTCAATTTAAAGCCTAATAATAATACTCTTCGCTGTACAATCAAGTGTAGTCAGCCTATAGATTTTCGACCTGAAAATTCACTCGGTCGTCTACTGGGCTTCACCAGACGTATTCTCGAACCAAACGTCATTCATAATTCTGACTTACCTGTTACAATTCTCAAAATCAACGCTTTGAGAGTCGAGTGTAATATCACTTCAGGAGCATATATAAACGATCGAAAAGTACATACGATACACAAGTTTTTTCCTGCAGCATCTCCAGGTTATAAAATCATCGAAGATCCCTCGCACGTCATTTACCTTCCGATTGCCGTAAAGCGTATAGATCATTTGCAAGTACGTATCATCGATCAAGACGGGAATTTAGTAAATTTCCGCGGAGAAGTTATAACTATAAGATTACATATCCGCCAGGCATAATGGGAATCGTTTACAACAAAAACTATATAAGCAGAGAAATATGCCCACCACGCATCAGTCATCAACGAACTGTGAAGGCGCTAACACGTCAGAGCATACAAATACTAAAAAGTCTAGGATTAAAAGTAGTACTTGGTGGAAGATAACTTGTATCATCTTTTGCTGCTTTCAACGAAATGGAAGAAATTCTAAGCATACAAACACCTGTAACTTTCGATTAATCCGTAGCGCACTATGAGATTCACGCTCACCAACCGTATACAGCATCATTCAGCAACAGTGATGAAATTCGCATATCTATTCAACATCAAGATTTATGTCTTTTACCTTCTCGCAGCGCTCTACATATCTGCGGACGATTGGTTAAAACTAATAATACTCCCACTACAAATACAGAACTTGTCAACAATGCCATTTGTCACTTGTTTGGAGAAATCAGATATGAGTTGAACGCCATTGAGATAGACAAGTGTAAAAATGTTGGTTTAACCACTCTCATGAAAGGCTGGGTGTCACTCAATCCGACTCAGAGTTTTATCATTGAAAATGCGGGCTGGATCGATGTAGAAGAAACACAGAATATTGTTGATAATGCTGGTTACTTCAATGTATCGATTCCATTGAGTCTAATTTTTGGCTTCGCAGAGGCTATCGTAAAATTGTAGTAAACGCAAAGCATGAACTGGTTCTCATGAGATCGAGAAACGACTTGAACGCCGTTAAACAAACAGCTATAAGAGTAGAAGATGCAGAAGGTTATGAGGACTTTAATATTGATATAACTAGAATCGAATGGCTAATGCCATACGTAGTTGCATCGAACTCTAACAAAATTCGCTTACTCGATTTCGTGGGAAAAGATCGACCCATTGCCATGAGTTTTCGCACGTGGGAATTGTACGAGTATCCACTACTGCCGATTACGTCGAGACAGGTATGGACTTTTAAAATATCAAATCAACTTGAAAAACCACGCTTTGTCATCTTAGGTTTTCAAACTAATAGAAAAGATCGAAGAGCTGCAAATGCTAGTCAGTTCGATCATTGCAATCTTACAAATGTAAAACTCTTTCTCAATTCTCAGTCATATCCGTATGGCAATCTTAACCTCGATGTGAATCGAAATCAATTTGCCATGCTCTACGATATGTACGCTAATTTTCAGAATTCTTACTATGGTAAAGATCCAGAACCTATGTTGAAAAAGTCGCAATATCTCACTTACGTGCCCCTAATAGTGATAGACTGCTCAAAACAAAACGAGTCCTTAAAGAGCGCCCCTGTAGACATTCGTTTAGAATTTGAAGCAAAGGAAAATTTTCCTGCTGGAACTTCAGCCTACTGCTTGATCTTGCACGATCGCATAGTTCAATATAGTCCCGTCAGTGGCGACGTGCAGAAACTTTAAGGAGTATATAAGATGCGCGAGCCTCCGGCTCCTCGTCATTCGTCATTTGGAATTCGAAGCGAAATTTTGCCATGGACTACGCAGTGGATATGCAGGGCTTTAAAAAGCCTGGCAATGATTTCGTTTTGAAAGAGTTGGCTTTCGTGTCTCTTAACGACGACGATGAGCCTGTAGTGTACCTCTTCAAACCACCGTTTCCTTGGCGAAAACTAACAGACAAGTACAAACGTGAAAATTTGTGGTTAGAACTTTGCTATCATGGACTATCGTGGAATGACGGTGATTATGACTATACTGAAATTGGAAAAATTCTTCAAGATGCATTCAAAGATGCTAAAAGAATTTTCGTGATTGGTGAAATAAAAAAGTTGTGGTTAGAACGTTTTAATTTTAATGTTACTGATATCAATGAAATGAACTATCCATCTTTCGATTCTCCAAGATCAGTGACTATATGTACTAACCATAATGGAGCATGCAAAACTACTTGTGCACTGTACAACGTAAAGCGCATGAAAAAATTTTACCGCAACGATCCCAACATGGAGTGGGAAGACGTTATGGAGTGGGAAGACATAGGAGAATAAAATTTGAGGGGCAATGGAGGGGTTGATAGACAGGTAGAACCTCACAGGATAGGAGCGAGGTGGGGCTCCTATCCCCCTTCAAATTTTTTAATAGTTTCATAGCTGACCACTAGGTGGCTACGGTGCTCTCGTAAGCAGTCAGTAGGGGCATGGGTTATATATAAGCGTGATGAGGCCGTTAAAGGCTTTCATTCCTTAATAATGGGTCAAACCAGCTCGTCCGTTGCTCCTGAGCAACAACCACTAATCAACGACAAGAACGAGAAGAATCAAAAGTCGCAGTGGAAAAAATATTCGGAAAAAATTTCAACAAACACCTGTTCTTTGTCCCAACAACAGGGTTATAAAAAGTTCTAAATATTTATAAGTAGATAAGCTATCAAACCGCTGACCGCCCGCTGCGAACCGCACACCGTGCGTAGCAAAGCCGCTGACTGCTCGCGGCTCGTCGCTTCTGGAGTCACCGCTTCTTGAGTCACAGCTCTGGAGTCAGTATACTTTCGGCAGTCAAACAGCTGACCGCAGTTCTGCAGTCAAACAGCTGACCGCAGTTCTGCAGTCAGGCTTGACTCCAGAAAGCATACTGACTCCAGAACCGCCTTGACTCCAGAACCGCCATAGCTTATCTACTACTATTTTTAATTTTTACAATATATTTGATAACAAAATTTTACAAAATATTATTAAGTTTGATACAAAATTACAAAATTCTTGTTTCCTATAAGGATCATTAAAATCATCTAGACTTCTAATGACCAGTTTTCTTTTGATAAAGACGACAAAAATAATAGATGCTGTAAATGTTTACCAATAAGTCTACTTCTGTCTCTTGAAATAATTCATCCTGCTTTTGAGAACAGTCTTTCAGACGGGACTAACGTAGCTACTTCAGATAAGTATCTTTTAGCTAAATTTGAGAGAGGTGAATCGGCATTTCTATTCCAATATGCTACAGGATTTTCATCCATTTTGATATTTGGCTGATTTAAGTAATATTTTAATTCATCTGCTAAACCTTCTTCACTGCGAATTTTTTTAGATAAATTATTCTTTACAAAAAGTGCATTATGGTATTCCCAGAAATTATGATGATTTAATTTTTTTAAGTAAAAATAAAGTTTTTATGTGTTCAAATTGATTTCAATTCAACTATAATATAAATCAAAATTTATGTTTTGATACGAAAATATACATTTTTTAGTTGAATTAAATTAATTAAAAAAGTTAATATTTATTCAACGATTAGTGTTTACTTATTGTTTATATAAATTGTTTATCAATTGCATTAATATATTTTATTGTTAAAATAAATACTTAGTCTATCGTTAAAGAGTAATCAACTTTTCAGTTGAATTATAATATTGCATTTCAATGTTATTTTTTGAAAAATGTTATCCTTATAAATTTATTAAATGATAATTAAATTTAATTGTACTTAAATTTTATTTAGCATATCGTCATCTTTAAATAAATGTAGATGAAAAAAATATATAAAAAAAGTCGCAGTGACCAGGATTTTAACCCTAGTACTCGACACATGAGGCACGCACCGTAACCACATTGCCATTGTCGAATATCAGTAACCAGAACATAAGATAGTTTATGTTCATTTTTACCCTAACGGATTTATATTAGCAATTTTATTTGACTATAGATTTAAAATAATTTTGATGTTAGTCTTCCTTAATTTATATTCCCTTATATAAATTGAGCATTCGAGATAATCTATTTTACCCTCGAACGATCTCGAAATCTCGAATAATCGAATCCGTCTCGAATCTCGAAAGGAGAGAAACAAAAGACCAACAAACAGTGGCGCGCGTAGCGCGCTGATTAACGCTAGTTTTTTAAAAGAATAAGCATATCGGAGTTAATATCGAGCCCTAATATATCGATACCACGATATTTTGCTGGTCTATATATCGATACAAAATATCGATATATGTAAAGCGATATATCGATATTTTGTTATATCGATACGATATCGGGTATCCCTAAGGGAGTAGGAAATACAATAGGCGCCGTCCTCTGCGCTGCGCTCTGCGCCGTGCTCTTCGCCGCTATCCACACTGTTTCACT
Organism: Torymus aiolomorphi; assembly: GCA_036365515.1. NCBI lineage: Eukaryota > Metazoa > Arthropoda > Insecta > Hymenoptera > Torymidae > Torymus > Torymus aiolomorphi. The sequence continues at coordinate 96,376,737 of CM070874.1, forward strand.
TTCATTCCTGAAATCTAAAAATTGATAGCAAAAATGCAATGTGATGTACCATCATCTATAGAATCATATATGCCTATGATTCATGACAAAACTATCCACCATAAACGTGCTCTCATGCTCCGAAGTGCATGCTCCATTTTATCGGAAAGTTATATAGAAGCACTGTACTCCCTTTAGCAATCAAGCTTGGATTGTTTTTGTCCTGATGTTTGATGCTGTTATCATTTAAGTGTAAGTTAAAGTTTGTTGTTTTATTTTATAATTAATAAGCTTAATTAATGTTATTCAATACTATTTACACATGGATAATGCTACCAGTTTTTTTATAAATAAATTTAATTTAGTTTAAAATTATATTTATTACAAATAAAATATTGAGTAAAATAAATAGAAATTATTGTAATTACACTCATGGTTTCAATATTTTTCCTGTACAGTAGATGTAATAAATTAAAATGGATTAAAGGAAATGGAAATAAAAGAGTTAATTCCCAGTAAATTTATTGAAAATTACTTTAATCAAGTCACCAAAACATTCCAAAATAATAATACAAAGTTTGGGTTTGAGTATCATAAAATCTAAAATTTAAAATGTAAATGTTATTCTGCTTTGTACTTATCTTGTATCTGAATCTAAAAATTATTTTATATCGGATTGCCATACGCTTATAAATAATTTTTTATGTTTTCTAAAGTTGTTATAATGTTTTTCCTCTTCTCTTCTTATAATTTGCATTTTCTCAGAATCTGTCGAACAATATTTGTTTTGTTCTTCATGTTCGATGCCATTTTTTAATATGTTTCCAATGTTGTGTTGTGGTGTGCAAATGATACGATACATATCGGTTTGTTTCAAGTACCATTCATTCACTGTTATGCTGCTATTTTGAGCATTACAATCTTGGACAATCACAATCACAGGGTATAAAGATTTCTGATATTTTTCTCTAATTAAAAGGTTCATATAATCTAAAGTTAACTGCATTTTGTGAGGGAAAATATAATGCGATTCTATGGTAATACAGTGACCATGAATATACAATAACCACCAAACTTTATTTTCAAATTTTACTTCTGTTATCCAAACTCTTAAGTACTTATCTGATGTTAGTAAATACTTTAAAGCAAACTCCATCTTATCCTTAAGTCGTTGAGAGTCAAATTGTTGACACCTTAATAAATCTTTATCATAAAAATGAAGAAATTCTTTATCAGAAAAAAGAACAGGTATTTCTGAAAAAAGAAAACTTTGTTAGATGATTTTACAATATAAATAAAAAGAAAAGCAATTATATTTCATTTATTTATTGATGATATACAATATACAATAATAATATTATTTGTAAATATTTTTTAACTTAATTTTAATTATTCTGAAATTTCTTTTTTATAATCTCTAATGCATGTTATGATTTCAGCTGTGCATGCAAATTTTTCATCTGCCTTCACATTTTTTAATCCTTCTTTAATCATAGGCATGTACGTATCAATTTTACTTTTGCTAATATAATTGCTTTTTATTCTTTCTATGCTTTCGTACATGTTATTCTTTGCATCGATCAACTGCTTTTCCCCATCATCAGATATTTTCTGTTTTTTTAATGGTTGTTTTTTTATGTACAAACTAGGATTTTCCTGAGATGTTGATGGCCCTGGATTAATGGATGAAACCATAGTTTCATGTTGTACATGGGGAATCAGGAAACTCAACTCTTCATAGTGTTCCCATTGGTGACATGACCCTGCTGATGATCCTGATGGAACATAGCCGGTAAGCTTCTTGTGCACCGCAGTAAACTTTTTTTTCAAGTTTTGCCACTTTAGCTTTACTTCTGCCACTGTTAAGATAGTTTTAAATTAATAATTATAGTATTTTTGCCTCAACGAAGGTGAAGTTTGTAAATTTGTAAAATACTTTTACAATAAATGAAATACTAATACTAAAAAGTTTGTCACCTGATTGTAGAAAGGATGACAATCACACGAGTTGAGTTTATCTTTGCCCAATTGATTGAAAATATTTATTTGATTTCACCTGAATTATCATTCAAAAATTTTAAATGAATTTCAGGTAAAAATCAGATAAATATTTTCAATGGAGGCATATGCGATATTTTTTTTTAATACGTTTTTGCGCATGCACGTGTGCAAAAAATCATGCTTTACGAACATTAATTTTAACATTTAATAATATAAATTTTATTTATATTTTTTTTTTATATACTTATTTTATAATACTTAATAATTTCTGTACTGAATGTGTTTAATATTACCTGATAAGTTTCTTTCGTAGATTTGGTAGATGGCTTGGGAAATGGGTATTAAATACATCATTTTTAAAGTCATTTCTCACATAATCCGGGTACTTCTTATCATAAATGAAAGATTCCGGCTGTATCACTGTTATTAGTAAACTATTGATTTCTGTAATTTCCATGTCGATTTGAGATTTTCCGAAAGATAAAACGTTATCGTCTTGTCTTGCTCACTGTTTGACAAATGAGCCTCACAACAAAATGCAGCATCCAATCTTTGCCTTTGTTTTATGCTATAGCTACTTAATTCTTCGAAAATCAGATTTAGTTTCCGCGCCTCAAGATTAGTACGACATCTATACTGCTCGCGGTTGACAGTTTATTCGTACCAAAATGGTACCTTTATAAAAAAAGTTTGAATATGGAAGTTAACGAAGTAGATTTATCCGTTATATCAATGATAAAAGAATGCCCTTTTCTATATGATAAAAACGACGATGATTTTTATGATCCAAATTTGTGGAATAAAACCTACAATGAAATTTCTGGTTTTGTAAACAAAAAATATAACGCGAAAATGACAGGTACATAAAAAAAACAAAAATGATAATAAATTATTATTAAATAATCACACAAATTAAATTATTATATATTTGATATTTTTTACAATCCACTTTATTTAGAAGTGCATTTTTAAAATCTAAAAAGGTTATGTTTGGGATATTATATAAATAATGAAATAACTTCTAATTATTTTTCAATTACAGTATCTTTTATATAATATATATATTTTATTTATATTTTATAGGTGAGGATGTCAAACAACGCTGGAATTCTATGAGAAAAGGATTCTCAAGAGCATTGAAGGAAAAGAATGAAAAGTACTATTTGTACAAACATTTATTGTTTTTGAAAGACTACATCTCAATTAAAACGAATAATAATAAGAATAATAATCTTGAAAAAGTCAAAAACGTAGAGAAAACAATTAGAGAAGAAGAAGATGATGAAGAAGATGATGAAGATGAATTGTCTTTTGAAGATATTGAAACAGCTGCAGAAGAACGTAACACATTAAAATTATCATCAATCACCACTGCAGGACATTCTTTAATGAAAGAAGACACTGACAAAAAAGCAAAGAATGATACTAATAGTCATTCAAGAAAAAGACATTCAGAAGAAATGGATATTTTAAAGAAACTTGTTGCATCAAAACATGCACAAGAGGAAAATTGTTTTGATAAATTTGACGCACCAGCAAAATATTTTCCACCAGTGGACAAGTCTGCACCCCTAGTGGAAATTTAATTTGGGCAAAACGGTTTAAAACAATTCGTAACTGTTCAAATCTGTTTAAAACTGTTTATTAGTGTGAATTTTTGGACGTTTAAAACAGTTCTAAACAGTTATGAACAATTTTGAACAGTTTTGAACAATTTTGAATTTTTGTATTGAAAATGTACCTATCAGACATTCATTTGATCAGTTTAAAACAGTCTTAAATAGTTATGAACAATTTTAAACAGTTTTAAATAATTCAGAATTATTGTATTGAAAATGTACTGATCATCAGGGAATTATTTGAAATAGTTTAAAACAGTTTTGAACAGTTTACAGCAGTTTTGAGCGAATTAAATTTCCAGTAAGGAAGCGACTTTTCGTCATATCTGCGACGACGGCGACATTAATAACTGTTCAAATCTGTTCAAAACTATTCTAAACAAATTCATATTGTACAAACGAAAGTTCAGAACGGATTAAAACTGTTCAAAATTGTTTGAAACCATTCATAAATGTTCAAAACCATTTAAAACTGTTTAAAACAGTACATAACTGTTCAAAATTATTTTAAACTGTTTTAAATAAATTCTTATTAATTAATAATATTTTAATACAAAAGTTCAAAACAGTTTTAAATTGTTCGTAAATGTTTAAAAAAGTTCAAAAGTGTTTAAAACTGTTTAAAACTGTTCATAACTGTTTAGAACTGTTTTAAACGTCCAAAAATTCACACTAATAAACAGTTTTAAACGGTTTTGAACAGTTTTAAACAATTTTAAACAGATTTGAACAGTGACGAATTGTTTTAAACTATTTTGAGCAAATTAAATTTCCACTAGGGACAGAAGAAAATAGATGAAATGAGTAGAATGGAGAATGAAATACTACAATTAACAGCAAAATCTATTGAAAATCTTAATAAGAGTCTGTCTCCATCAGGTACTGATCTCGAAGATGATTGTTTTGAGATGGCAATTAGAGAAAGTTTAAAAAGTATTCCAGAAAAGGATATTCTGGGCTGCATTCCTCAAATTTTAAATATTATATCTAATTATAATTATAACAATAGTATACAATCATAGTATTAGTTTCGTCATACTTCAAATTATTTTTTTTTAATTTATTTATGCTGTGCTTTGGTATTATAGTACTAATACTATCAGATTTATAATCAAGTTTAAGTAATGAAGATGTAACTGATTTAATTTTCTAAGAGCGTGTTAAAAAATTTTTTTTTTTTTATTAATCTATTTTGTCATTTTTATAAAAAATTTATATTGTCATTCTTAAGGAAGTTGGAAATCTTATGTTATACAAGAATAACATAACTCAAAATATTCATAATTATTATTTTTAAATAAACAAATAATATACGTTTCTTAAAAAAATTAAGTTCATGCTTTAGCAACAATGTTTAAGGTCAAGTTTATATGAAGAGAAAGACATTGTAATTGGAGTTTAATAAAAAGCACTTTTTATCTGAAAAAATTTTTTATTAATATGAAATTTAAAGTAAACAAATTAGTTTTAGTTTTAGTTTAGTTTTAGTTTAGTTTCACATTTCATCAATAGGGGCATTACAAAAATGGCGTGCACTTAAATAATAATGGATTAAGAAATTTGGTACATTACTTACAAGAGAAGAAATGGGAGGTACAACCTCCGGTCAATTGAGCTCATATTCTTGCAAGAAGAAGAAGTTGAGTGTTGGGCCAATAATATTATTAATTTTTGGAACGTGTGCTCAACCAGGAGCTTGTGACTAAGGTGGTTGTTGAGGAGGTTGCTGTTGCTGCTATTCCTGTAGGTTACAGTAATGAGTATTTCTATATTAAATTATATACACTGTTCTTGCCAAGGCACCGAACCTACGGGTGAATTAAAATATTGTTTTAAATAATTTCGTTGATCCCAAGGACTCATTCTTCCTTCCAATACATCTTCAACGTCCACATTTTCACTTATTGTTTCTCCATGATTGTTTTCACTATTCGTAGATAAAATAAAATTGTGCAAAATTATTGTAGCAGAAACAATCATTCTCGTTTTTTTAAAATCAAATTTTAAGCACTGCCGTAATATTCTCCATCTTGAAGAAAGAATTCCGAAACTGCATTCTATTGCCATTCTAGCTCTTTTTAATCTGTAGTTGAAGATTTTTTCTTCAACTGTCATATTCACACTCTGAGTATAGGGTTTCAATAATTGATTTTTCAACGGAAAAATTTCATCCGCAACAAAAGCTAGAGGTAATTTAATATTCGTGTGTGGCAGAGCTTGTGCTGTTGGAATATCCATTTGATTATTCATCATTTTAGAATATAGATCTGTATATGTTAAAATACTGGAATCACTACAAGAACCTACATAAAGTGTATCAATCAAATTAACTGTTTTTGTAAAGAATGTTTCATATTCAAATGTTTTATATTCAAAACTACTTACCATAATCACCAATGTTAAACCATGTGAATAAACAATTTGAGTTACATGCTGCTAAAAGTACAATACTATTAAATTTTTTATAATTGAAGAAGAGACTGCCTGATTTTTGTGGCAATTGAATCTGAATGTGTTTTCCGTCTAGGGCTCCAATACAATTAGGAAATTGCCATCTTTTCCAAAATCCATTAGCAATTTCTTTCCATTTTTTTTTATCTGGGAATTGAATATATAGTGGCCCTGCAACTTCGTAAATGACTGTACACACTTCTAGAATAATGCGATATAGCACTGACTTTGATATACAGAAATGCCATGCAGTTGATGCTACATCACTTCCATGTCCCAGTAAACTAAAAAGTAATTATAAGATATTTGAAAGCTATAATATAATATCACAATATAAAATTCAATTTGTTTATAAGTTTTTATAGCATTAAAACATACTGCAAAGTTATCGCCAATCTTAGTGAAGCTGGTAATGGAAGTCTTCTACTTCTTTTTATTAATTTGTCTTCTAACAAATCAAATAAAATTATAAACTGTTCTAAATTCATACGAGAGAAATTGATAAATTCTTGTTCATCTGTTATTGCAAAATATTTGAAGAGAATTGTAAAAGCTCCAAATCTATCTCTCATTGGTACACTTAGGATTGGTTTCACCCACCACCTTCTTATCTTCCTCCTTTTTCTCTTCAATATTTTTAGAAGAATTATTATATCCAGTAAACTAATACACTTTTCTAAAATATGTATTTTCTCATTCATCATTTTGAAATAGAGAATACAGCTCCTTTTTTAAAATCATTATATAGATGAGTATAGATATAACTTTGTTAATCGTTTTGTCATGAATCATAAGCATATAGATGACGGTACATCACATTGCATTTTTGCTATCAAATTTTAGATTTCTGGAATGAAAGTGAAACAGTGTGGATAGCGGCGAAGAGCACGGCGCAGGGCCCTTTCTACATATGTGTGTTCTGTCTGTTCTAGACAACTTCTCTCTATGTCTGTCTCTGTCTTACATAAACCGAACAGATCTATCTGTCTTTGTCGGGAACACACAGAACACACAGAACACACATATGTAGAAAGGCCCCAGAGCGCAGCGCAAGAGGACGGCGCCTATTGTATTTCCTCCCTAACAGCTACGTCCACCGACCCCCTTCCAGCCGTAAGAATTTTTCAGTTTTTTTTATTTTTTGACTAAAGAAATAATCCATCTTTAACAAAAAATTAGCTCTTGTTGTATTTTTATTTGCTCCATTCAGAGCTATCTTGCAATAATATATGCTCCTAAAAAATTAGTAGTAAAAAGCTAGGATGTGTAATTATCATTTTTTCACGTTAACGGTAGCATTTCCTAACAATCAAAAAAACTGAAGGTAGAGCCGAATAGAGCAAATAAAACTACACTATATAAGAGCTAATTTTTTTGTTAAGGGTGGATTATTTCTTTAGTCAAAAAAATAAGAAAAACTGAAAAATTCTTACGGCTGGAAGGGGGTCGGTGCTACGTACTCGTAACTCGTAACAATATATATTTCTTACAATAGGAGGTATTCTAGGATTCTAGCTCCAGCGATTTTAAAAAAAAAAATATATATATATATTCCCTCTATAAAAAATGCATCCTTGGCATGGTCGACGCCATGTTGCGACGCCATGTTGATTTTTTCTCGAATATCTCGAAATCTCGAATTTTTTGGCGCATGCGCAAATGCCCTATAGGGACTTAGGGAGTCTCTACAACCGTGCAGCACGCGTGTGTGTGCTCGCCGTGTATAAGGTATACCTATATATAGGAGAGCGCTATATATAGGTATACCTTATAGGAGAGCACTATATATAGGTATACCTTATACACGAGAGGGCATATGCACGCGCAAAGTTATAGAGACACCCTTAGAGTTATGGTGGAATGGTATAGAGATAGCGCATGTGTTGTGAGCGGGAAAATATGATATATATTAATTGATAGAAATTTATAATCAATTGATAAATCGATGAAAAATTTTTATTTAAAAAAAAATATTTATTCATTACGTGTGTGTGTGTGTGCGTGTGTGTGTGTGTGTGTGTGTGTGTGTGTGCGTGCCTGCGTGCGTGCGTGCGTGCGTGCATGTGTGTGTGTGTGTGTGTATGTGTGTGTGGGTGAGTGGGTGGGTGGGTGTATGTGTATGTAAACACTCGATATCTCGAAAACCATTTCATCTATTTTCGTCGGACAAAGCTTATTCTCTTGGTCCTGAAAAAATACTCCGTTTTAATTTTTTATCGATTTTCTTTTTTTTTTTATAACCAAAAAATCTTTAAACTACCTACGTTTTCTGTTTTTAACTTTCAAATTATCTTTAGTATGTCATCCCTAGCGGAAATGATTTTTGTAAATAACTGTTAATAACTGTTAATAACTGTAAATAACAGTTTATAAGTGTTTGATTTGAGACGCTAATAACAGTTATTTATAGTTATTTACAGTTATTTACAGTTATTAACAGTTATTAACAGTTATTAACAGTTATTAACAGTTATTAACAGTTATTTACAGTTTTGCAAAAAAGTACCTGCGAAAACGGAGGTACTGATAAAGGGTATTAATAGTTATTAACGGTTATTAACAGTTATTAACAGTTATTTACAGATATTTACAGTTATAAACAGTTTATTTTTTTCGCTATAATACGAACTTTTTTCTTATCAACAAAACTGTAAATAACTGTTAATAACTGTTAACAACTGTTAAAAACTGTTAAAAACTATTAATAACCGTTAATAACTGTAACTAACTTTTATCAGCATCTCCGTTTTCGCAGGTACTTTTCTGCAAAACTGTAAATAACTGTTAATAACTGCTAATAACTGTTAATAACTGTTAATAACTGTAATTAACTGTAAATAACTGTCAATGACTGTTATTAACGTCTCAAATCAAACACTTATAAACTGTTATAAACTGTTATTTACAGTTATTTACAGTTTTTTACAGTTATTTACAGTTATTTTCATTTTTCATTTCCACTAGGGATGGAAAATGTTCTTATAATTCATAAATTAATTTTTCAAAAAATATTTGATTATCGACTCAAAATTTTATTTACTTATTACGCTTATTGAAGATAATATTTGGTATAAATTTCAAGAGATTATCTTCATTTTTTTTTGAGAAAAAAATTATTTAAAAAAAACCAACGCGTTTTCACTGACACACGATGACAAGAATAAAAACCAATTAATCGTCCTGAAATTTGGTATAGAGGATGTAGATTTTTTATATCTCCAAACTATTCATTGCGCAAAAAAATTGAACTGTCACGACCAAAGATATTTGAGGTTGAAAGTTTTTTAAAAATATTTTCGAATAGCGTTTTTCAGACAATATTTGATAGATAGAGAAACTTTTGTATAATACAATTAATTATTGTCATATAAAAAATTAAAAAGAGGAATAAATACATTAGTTTGAGGAAGCTAAGTGCCAATGTATATTGGGAGCGGTTTTTTATTAGTGATGATGGTCGGATTAGTGTAAGGATCTTTTTATTTAGTTAAAATTAAAAACACGGTTTTCTCAATATAAAAATATTCATCTTGAATTTTATACCTTCACTTTGCCTTTTTATATGTTTAACATTATTAAACACAGAAAACAGATATTTTCATAATTATGTTATTGTTTACCTATCTTAGTGGCAATTTTACTTATTGAACAAAATCACAACATGAAAAAAGCTTATTTAAATGAAATTAAACTTGATTAATCTTTATCATTGTAGTGACATTCTGATACTATAGAATTGAATGAACCTTTAAATTTGTTAAAGCAGGAAACTATGAAATGGAATGAATCACTAGAACTAAATTCAAAAGATAAAGACAAATCATATATTAAAATAACAAATACTTCTTCATACATACATTTTTTAGTCAATAAAACTATAACATAGCTTGATGAAAAACATCATAATGTTTAAATGAATTCAAAATAAGTGCATTAAGGTTGTATTGGCCGTAAGATCTCATTTAAAAATTTAAGACAAATATTTTGGTCGTATAATTTGTCGAAAACACTAATATTCTACAGTACTAAGAGTAAACAAATATGTAAAATGTTTTTTAGAACTATGAAGAAAACTTTACATCGGTTTTAGAACATTGCATTGCTCACTTCTTTCACTTTTTAGTATGACTGTACGCCTTACTACACAGTTTTTATGCTATAACTTTGATGTGAGTACCAGTAGTTACCGACGATTGCAGGGACCCGTTTTTCTCAATCAATTTTAAATTTTAAGAAAATATCGCTCTGGTACGTTATAGTTGACTATCAAATCTATAACGTGTCAGAGAGATTTTTTGTCAAAATTCAAAATTGAATGAGAAAAACGGATCCCTGCAATCGTCGGTAACTGTGGGGCCTCGCATCGCCTTAAGGGGGTCCGAAAGTCAATTAAAAATTCAAATTTCGCGCCACAATATAGCAGACGAAAAAATAAGTAATTTGCCTATAACAAATAGTAAAAACAATATTACGGAAAATCAGGACTGCATTACCCTCCGTTACATTATTGTCTATCATTTTACAAAGTTTGAAGTTTCTATATAAATATTTCGCTGAATGGCATTTGAATAATGTCTCAAAATCAAGTAATTCAAATGCCATTCAGCGAAATATTTATATAGAAACTGCAAATTTTGTAAAATGATAGATAATAATGTAACGGAGGGCAATGCAGTCCTGGTTTTCCGTAATACTTTTTTTTACTAATTGTAAATTTTTACTAATTGTTATAGGCAAATTACTTATTTTTTTGTCTGCTATATTGTGGCGCGAAATTTGAATTTTTAATTGACTTTCGGACCCTACTAGCTCGCAAAAGCAATTCATTTCAATTGCAATCGATTACAAAGGTTTTCTTTTACGTATACACAAATTTACAAGAACTAAACACTATTTTTTCAACTTAATTTTTTCAATAACTACGACGAGTCTAGCCATATTCAGAGAATCTCCATAAGAACCCACGTTAATTTTAAACTACAATATCTCGAAAACTAGCACGCAAATCATATTCAAATTTGCCAGAGACGTTTATAATGATATTATTGACCTACTGACGAAACTTTATTGATCTGACATTATTTTTTACATATAGTCCATACAACCTTAAATAATGAATTGAATAATAACATTTCTCTTGTAAATAAAAAAGAAACCGTTCATTAGTTATGCAGCTTCTTTTGTAACTTAAAAAAAAAAAATCAGCGCGCGAAGCGCGCGTGTCGAACTCTAGTATATATATAAGGTCAGGTAAGGTAGGTGCAGGATGGACTGTGTGTCGTCGTGCCGTTACGTCGTCAGATCTCTATAAATATTAGGTATACGGTTGTCAGTCCAGTCGTGCCCTCGTGTGCGGTGTTGGTCGTGCATAGGGTAGTGGTCCGTATTAGTGTGCCTGTCCATATTTGTGTGTCCTATTATTAAAACATATCCTAGAAGTGAACGAGTAAAAACGTAACACTAAAATATTTTTTTTCATAAAGTATAGTTAATTAAGTTTAAATAGAATTAATTACTTAATTTGTTTTCATTTACTATAACATTAAAAAAGAACTTTCAAAAATATGTTTCACGGTTTGCGGTGTGTCACGGTGTTTCCTTGTTCAAACTTCCTAAGAAATGACATTTTTAAAAGTAACATTAAATAATGTTTCGGAAGGATTTTAATGTGGGATACAATTGATTATATCATAAAATAATATTATGTTATATAATAAACCTTAATATAAAGGTTTTCAATTGATTTTAATATTTAATTAATGGTGTCTACTAATAGGGCAGTGAAAAACGACTTGTCCAGATTTGTGTGTGCACAAATACAATACGAGCATGCTCCGCGTATCGGCGCTTGAACAGGAAAATTAGGTTAGGTTGTCTGCGCACAAACGTTGTTTCATATCGCACTGACGACCTTCAGCAGTTTTTACCGTATTGGAATTAATTAACATTCAATGTAAACAAGGGTTAGAAATTGATTATAAATGCACTACAGTTAAAATAATTTTGTTGGCAATGATAATATTATCAAGACACACTAATGTGGGGCACACAAACGTGTACATCCACATTAATACGGGGCACACAAAAATGTACTTTGTTGTCTGCTAGGGCACACAAATGCGTACAAAATTTTTTTTTTTATATTGCTTGTAACTTTCGTAAATATTAATATTTTTTTATAAAAAAAATTGTTTCGTGTAGATTATTACTTTTATTATCTATATAAACCACCCGGAATCTCTGATACAGCTTAAATAGTCTATTATTATGCGACAAAACTGAAGAGTTTCTTAAACCCACACTAATACGGACATCTACCCTATTATTGCATCAATTTGTTAGTAACCTCCGTATACTATCGCCACAAAAGGATAGAAGAAAAACAATTTGGTGAAAAATATTCAGTTTCTGTATTTATACATCTAGCTATATATTTTATTGAAGTTATCTTGAAATAAAATATTAATATTACAATAAAATTTATAAATGACACAACTAGGAAAAAGAAAACACAAATAAAGATGGTATTGCGGTGCACTGTGCGTGGCTGCAAAACAGGCACTGTAGCCGATATACGACAGAAAACGCGCGCTGGATTAAAACTTAATACTGTTTTTACGAGTCCTAAGGTAATCCAATATTGAAACTATATATTATAACTAATAAATAAACTATATTATATATAAAAACTATAAATATATGAAGTAATATAATAATATGGTAGAAATATCTTTATTTTCTAATTGAATTTGTCTCTAATAATATATCCAAACTGTAAATTTTTCATTAAAAAACTTATTGAAATGTTCCTATTATTTACATAAATTATATAATTTCTTATTCTGTAGCTTGCAGCTATGATAGAGAAATGGAGTACTGCACTTAATCAAGAGATCACTCCAAATGATAAAATTTGTGAATTGCATTTTGCAGATTTAGATGTATTGCGAAGTGACGATACAATATTACCTGATGGCACAGTGTTTTCTCTTCCTAGACATAAGGTTACATTGCGTAAAGGAGCAGTTCCTTTAGATCATAATAATCAAGAAAATAAAGTACCTAAATATCAGGTATGGTGGGTATTTATATGACAATATTATCTTTTATATAATGATTATATTAAAAATTATAGGGAACTATAATGAATCATGAAGCTACGCCATATTCTTTAGAAATAAAATGTTTTGAAAACGAGTTATTTGAAGAAGTGGAAAGTTCTAATGAACTACAGATTGATACTGAATCAAGTGAAATGAAAGTAATGACCAACTTTAATATCTTTGTTGTAATAAAGTTTTCTTTTTCCAGTACTTTGTTCAATACTTATTTTGTATAATATTTCAGGAAACACTTATTGAAACTACAGCATCTTTTGTCCATGACTGTGATAATGAACCACAAGAGCAAATTATAATTGTAAGATTAACTGTAACTATAAATTTGTATTTAGTAAATTATTTCATGTTTGCAAGAAAAATTTTAGTAATTGCAAAGTAGCTGTAAGTCTAAGTTACTTAATGAATATTAAATTTTGAATCATTACAGAATACTTCGATTATAGATCAGATAAGAAATTCTATTTTAAATGATCATCAATACTTTCTTGATGAATCAAAACCAGGACAATATTATTATTTCAATAAAGAAGTAGCAGCATCTTTTACAATTCCAACTTTTAAAAATAAAATAAATGAAAAACAGGTACACAAAATTTTCAATTATTCTTTAAAATAATATTAGTCGCTATGAAAATAAATTATGTAATTTAGATATCTTATTTTACAAACTCAGCAAACAGCAAAAATTTATAAAAATAATAATCTGCTTGTACAAGACATTGATATATCAGAAGAAAATAATGATGAGGTAAATTAAATTAAATCATTGTATTTTCAATGACAAATTTATTTTTAGTGTATTAAAATTAAAAATTTTTTTAAAATATTCATTCTTATAACATCTAAAAATTTCTATAATTTTGTCAGAGTACAACAAAAAATCTATTGGAAGAAGATGGTAGTTCAAATGACTTATTACCTCTTTCTAAAAAAAAACCATTTTTGATATCGTCACCAATATCAGTTGAAAGTTTGAAAATTTATCTTTGTAACAATCCATTACCAAGGACATGGAGCTGGATGAGTTACACAGAGAAAGATAATGGTATCACTTTTATACAAATAGATTGTAAAACGAAAAAAATAAGGTGTTATGTAGAGATTTATGAAGATTTTACTGTATTGGTATTATTATCATTTAATTTAATACTTCTTATTAATACATTAGGAATAGCATAACATGATTTTTTTATTATTTAGATTCAAACAGCAGATAAAGAAATTGGTATGGAAATAGATTTTGAAATACCATTTGTTGAAAGTATTTTGAAAATATTAGAGACAGTCGGAAAAATGAAAATATGTACAGGAACTGGTATTCAGGAAAAAAAGTAAGACATTTTATTAAATTGCCAAGTTTTCTTATTTATAATCTTTCAAATTATCTTTGTTTATATCTTACAATCAGAATGAAATTTCTCAAAATTAATATAAATATTTTTATACAGCATTACAAAATCATTCTTTTTGCAGTCGAGATAAATATTGTACCGGTGTTGTTACTCCTGGTGACGAGTACAAAATAAGTATGCAATGTGATAGATGTATGGCATGCCGGAAAGCAAGGAATACAGTTATGAAAAATGCTATCAAGCCTCAAATAGATTTAAAGGCTAAGTATAAACTCACTAAAATGGAATTAGATCATTTCAAACGAACATGCAGGCGTTTTCAGGAAACAATTAGTTTAAAAAATAAAAAATTAAAAACACTCAAAGAGTTAATTAGAACTAGTAATAAATATAACAGAAGCCAATATTTTGAAACAGATAGTGAATAAAAGATTGTGTTAAGAGATTGATATTTTTATTAAAAAGGTTTTAGTTGCAAAATATGTATACATAAAAATCTTTGTGTGTGTGTGTGTGTGTGTGTGTGTAATTATGATAGTTAATTTATTGTAAAAGAAAATTTGAAAACGATATTTTGTAGTACTAGAATTTAGTTTAATATACAAAACTATTAACATTAGTTCACAGCATTATCAAAATTTCAGAATACACGAAATTTCTTATAAGTATAATATTTAATTAATAATGATCACTCAACAATAACTGAAGTTAATATTGTTCAATATTTTGTAAAATTTTATATTTTTTTAATAAAATATTTATAACAAAATTAAATTTTGTTATAGTGATAAGAATGTATGTGAGTTATTAAAAAAATAAATTTCATTTTTTGTAATATTATAAAAAAATTAATTTAAAAAACTTAACCTTCTAATAGTAAAGGTATTAATTAAAATGGATGTGACAATAGGATAAAGTAAAGTTTTATAGAACAAGACATCAAATCTTTTGTAATGCAACCCCCTTTTATATTTAAGAAAAGTGGGATTGTGCAAATATTTTATTACGTAAACTTTGTGGAATTTATCCTTCTTTGTCTTTAATATTTATAAGGTACACATAAATACACCTTAAATAGTACTCTTTAGTCACAATGATTTGTTTCTCACGGATGAATGTTTTACACTTTATTACAGAGCAAACAAATTTTTTTATAATGATTGAATGCAACGCAATATAACATGATTAGTAGCATTTCCATTACTACTTTTTTAATGACAATCAAGGTAATAAACATTGTTACTTGATGTCCAATTTTAAAAATTCAATGTTTTAACAATTATCGTATCAATTTGTAAATCTATTTAGAGACGTCACTTTTAAATAACATTTTGTGCATAGGAAAAAAATCTTTTATTTTTATGTATTTCGATTACTCTGATGATCACAAGGAAAATCTAATATAAAATACTGAATTAATTTTATATTTCTCTTTTTTCACTGAATACTTTATTGCTTTTCCATTAGTAAAATTTAATCATTTCTTTTAAAGATTGATAAAATGTGACCATCACAGTTAAGCGACATACATTACAAAATTACGAAAATCTCTAAATTTTTTAGTTTTTAATATTATTCCATAGATTCATAAATATATCACCATTCTATAATATTTCATGAATATGCTTTTTGTCTAACAATTTATATATATTATATGTATTTTGTATAATTTACACCTACTATTACTATATATAACTCGATATGTATGTATGTATATGCAGCGAAGTAGACAGCAACTTGTAATACACATGATAAAGTTAAAAATGCATATCTTTATATTTCAGCGAAGTTAGTTCCCTTACAGAAATGCAAAACGTATGTTTTGTATTACAGAAACTGTAAAAATTAAAATCGTTGTTATAAGTTGTTGAGATTCAAAGAAAATGACTAGATATATTTATTTTTCATTTTTAGTGTATAGTATTTATACTATTAAAGTTGATAAATGAGTTTAGTACACAAAAGTATTTTGACTATGGTGTGTTGTAAGAAGTTTAAGTTATTATTTATTCGTAATTACAGATATTATTAACTCTTATTACTTGCATGTTTTAAGTAGTCATTTTAGTTTCAAACATTCCGAAAATTATTCTACGGTAATACAATGCACTATTTTAAGGTAAACTTTTACGTTCTAGTTATAGAAATAGTTTTAATTTCAAAGAAAGTTATTTTCTAATTGATAAAAAGCTGAACAAAAATTAATATCCTATAATTGTATAGGGCTACAAAGTTTATATTTGGTTAATTTGTAATTATTTAACATCGTGATATTCACTTTGGTAGTATTTAACAGCTTTTGTAAATGTTTTATACGTAAAATTTTTCATTATAAAATATATATATATATACATTCATATCTAAAATTAGAATTCAAATGATTTTAATATTTTTTTTTTTAAATCAAAACTTTCTAGGTATATTGCATAATATAATAAAAAAGGTAATCGATTTTATTTTGTTTCTTGTTTATTTTTCATATGCATGTAAACTTAAAAATTCCAATAAACGTTTAAACGCTTATTAACCAATGTATAGTTTTCTTTTATAGTTTTTGCTGCTTAATTATTAAAAATGTTGATAGTATTTTTAATTTTTTTAAACACGTTTTTTATAGGTGTACCAGTTAGTACTTAAATATTTTTGAATTAATCTATATCTGCTTAAATTTATTTTTACTTATGTGCATTTTAAGCGTTGCGTGTGCATTTTTCACGTGAAAATATAGATTCTATGATAGTATTTGGTTTTGTGGACTGTTATTTTTTTAGTGGCAATATTTATACGTAAGATTAACACTTCTAGTTACAGTAATTCATTAATTATATGCATATATCTTATCTTATTTAATATTATTTAATATTAATTTAAAATTTTTTTATGAATATTTTTAACATTTTTTATAACTTCATAGTTCTTACTGTCAACTACAAAAACAAAACTAAGACTGTCATAGCTGCACATTTTGTAATATCTTTCTATAAATTATTACGTTATTTTTATGATTGTTATGGAATCATCCATTTTCTAATACGCTTATTTAAAACTACCTAACTATTACATCAATTTTGTATAATGAAAAATTGTTATTTTTACAATTAACACGAAATATCATCGGGGTAGCAATAAATGATCTTATAATAATTGGACGCTTAAATACAGCATACCAAAATGTAATTTTGGTAAATCGACAATATAAGCTATACGTCATACGACAATAATTATCAAAATTTCGTGAATTCAATAATGTAAAACTCATTCGTTGAACGCCGAAGCAACAGTCGATTTTCGATTAGCCTTCCATTTAAAAGCTATCCATTATTTTTACATACGCATAATCAGGGTATGGGCACAATAACGCATTGGCGATGATTTTCGGTAGTGTACAATTAAAACTATGACTTGCAGGTGTCTAATGAATAGTTAGCGGGGTTTGAGCGCATGCTGTAAAATTTCTATCGCTTACAGTTTAACAGACCACGGCGACGTCGGTGCCACGCTTGCCTCGACGATTATTATTACCAGTTCTTATAGAACCATACAGTTATATTTCCACAGTTTTGTGCATTGCAGGCGACAGCGCGAAATAATGCGCGATTACGCTCGCGTGTAGGTAGTATTAACGTTGGTTAAATCCTTGCTTGTGAAATTACCACCGTGAAATGGTTGATTATTTTGATTTTTTTTTTAACGACAATTATACATATAAATTACAGTGGATTTGCAGCACAATCTGCAAATATTGCAGGTAGCTTTAATAAAACTTTAAATTTTATTATATAAAATTCTTCGTTGTTTAATTTTGGCAGTAAAAATAGAAATAAAAGTTTTATAAATACATTGATGTTTGTATCAAAATAAAAAAGAATCAAGTTTATGGATCAAATTGTTTAATTCTTATTAGTCATGTGTTAAGTCGTTATATAATTACTGAATAATTGTTATCGCTTATAAAAATGTATAAAAAAGAATATAAAAATTTATATACATCTGTATGAAAAAATGTTTTTATGTTCACATGAAAATTTTAAGTTAAAGTATATAAAAACTACAAAACAATTATTTTATTTTCATTTTTTAATTTTTTATATATTTTTTTAAAACTCGTAGTATAAATTTAAGATTGTATAAATAATAAGAAGTAACTAAAGGGGTAACTTCACAGTGGTTATTTCGGTTCGCAGAAAACTTATTCCATATCTATTATATAATTTATAATGTAGAATAAATTACTTCGCGGTGTCTCAGTTGTTTGTCATTCGCTTATTATATTTACACAAATGATGGATAAAATAAAATTACATTCATATAATTAATATAAATTATAGCCTACTACATTGTTTTTTATATAATACTTAAATTCAAAATTTTTTTGTGATGACAGACTGTTCTTACAGTAATTATTTGTTGCTGTCTCGTTAACAACTAATTTTACCGCTGTCACATTTATACTTATGTTAATACTGTCCTCAGTTTAATCATACACTCATACACATGTTCTCTATGATGTTTTACAGTAACGTTATTGATAGGCCAAGTGATACGTGACCTATAATGTTTTAATAATATAGTTTGCATATTTCAACTATATATTTTTCTATTCAATGCTGGTGATTCTGTTCTTCCTTGTTTTTCCTGTTAATACATACGATATATTTATACTTTACGGCTTTAAAATTTGTTTGTATGTTCTAACGACGTATATGAAAATAATAAAAAGTGGTGATAAAGTTTAATTAGAGCAACTTAGTGCGAATTGGTCCGTGCAATTAATTTCTGCTTTATATGTATTTTTAAGAAGAGACTGGTACGCTGTAAAGATTATTAATCAATAAATAGCACTTTAAACGAGAAAAAATGTATCAACAATACTTTAAAATGTTTAATAATCAAATTAAAATATTTAAAAAGTTAGACATTATAGTGTTACGTGTGGATACACGTACGAATATAACAATAGTACTTTTCGATATTAGTGCGATAAAAATGATTCTGGGAAGAGTGTGAGTTTGTCGCCCGCGCAAAGCGACAATCACACTCGTGTCAGAATCATTTTTATCAGAGTATCGAACATTATTTTTTCACACAACGCGGGTTAAGTACTATTTTAGCGCACGCTTGAAAATCTAAGCGTGCGTAAAAGTAGTACTTTACGCACGGAGTGTCATATATATATATATATAAAGATATTGTACTCTTAGAAGTGAAGTGAACATTAGTCTCTTCTTAAAACAAATGTTAAAATTATGTATATAGCTACTTTGCACGCGATAAATCTATTTTTAATACGATTATCGTGTAGATTTATATACGGTTAAGAATATGATGCAGGCTTATAGCTATTGGGGTATATTTGACAATTCGTTACACATTGACAAATGACAAATTACTACTAATATAACGAAAAAGTAAACATCTGGAAAAAAGTTATCTCGGAACAAAAAGTCACTTGGATGAATCGTGTAAGTATAGCTCAAAGTTTTTAATACTATCAAGGACATGAGTTACGTGCATATTTTTAGTATAATTTCAGAGTCCTTGATAAAAATCTCTTATTTAAACACATAATTATGTTTAGCAAAGTCTTACGAATATATTTAAAAAGGAAAAATACTAAAGAGAACCAAGCTTCAAATATTTTTCTAAATAAAAAATTTCAGACATCTAAAAATTTATTCAAAAGTTTGAGCTGATTTCGTAATACAAGTGGATCTCTTTGTCAATAATTATAAAACACCATAATTACCTGTTCAATATACATGTATGTGTCTGTGTGTATAAATAAAATGGAAATTTAAATAAATTAAGTACGTATCTTTGGTATATATTTTAATCTGATTTTTAGGAAATTATTTAATTTAAATAATTTCTTTTCCCAAATAATAAATAACAGAAAGTAAATGTAATTATTTACTCTCGTTTATAATGTATATGCAGGAATGGTGGTTTATTGTTTAGTTGTTCAAAACTCAGTATTTATAACGTTAACATGATAAGTTAATAATGAGATACTAAATGCTTAATATCTGTTTACTTGTTCTAATATAAGTTATTGGGATCTGACATGGGGCCGTGGCCAATATATATAGCTATACCTTAGTCATAGCCAACATGGCGCAGAAGAGCCAGGTCTGTACAGCGTTAATGCCGGGCTATCTCTAGTTCACCGCGCCACCACGAGGGTCGCATGACCGATGTCAGATCTCAATACATATCTCATCTGAAAGCTGCTCTAAATTTTGTTCTAACAGTAAATAATTCAAATGAAATTATTTAGACGATTTTTTAGTACTACTATAAAAGTATAATATAGAAAAACACCGTAATATGGAACATTTCTTTCTTAAATTAAAACATCAAAATAACATTTAGAATAATAGTGATGTAAATTAATAGAAAACACATGAAATATTGAAAAAAAACTCTTAATTTTTTATCGCAACAAGGATAATTTATTTTGATACAAGAGGATCTTTAACTACATTTAATAAATATTGATAAATATTCTTTATAGGTTGTAGTTATGTTTAGGATTGACTTATTTCTGTATTTTCTTTGATTTTAAAAATGCAAGATGCAAAACTTGATATTATACTTCAATTTAAAAGAATATTAAAAATGTAAATGTCTCATATGTATAAAAATAGTCAACATATTTTTTGTAGAACAATACTATAACAGATCTAAAGTGTACAATTTTTGTGTAATGTGAAAAACACGGTTTAATACAAATTAAACTAAATATTTTGAAAAATAGAGCAGTATAATCATTATAACAGTATAATAATTATTATCTGATTTCTGTAACAATATGACTATCTACGTTTAGATAGACATTCCGTTAATACTTTATGAAATATAAGACGAAAGCATTGGATTTTTACAATAATTATTTATTAATAATATAACAATTACCCGTAATCGATATTTCGAATCTTCATCGTTCCATATTACTGCGATTTTCTTTACATCTGAGAATTTCATAATTCGCTGTATTTATAACAACAATAACAGATTTCATTCAAAAATTCACAAAATAAAGTTTTCAATTTAAAAATGACTAGTACTATAGTGATTCTTGAACACGAGAAACAGATTAGACATACTTAAGCACCGCGGTGATCTTCGAATTGATGGTTGAAAATTTATTTCGCGTATTGGATGATAAAGAGTACATTTGTTTATCACGATGTTATATTTCCAATATTATTGTAAAATATTATTCACCTGTGAATCCCAATAGAAATCGCGCACGCGTATTGATTAAAGTAATAAAACAATCGTAATTTAGACGGCAAAATCAGCTCTTCGTTTGCATACAATTCTTTCGTAATATTTATGATTTCACTCACAAACTTATACAATGTCCTCGTGTGGAAATTTGAAAAGCGAGCTTCGGGCAAAAGCATCCCAACGCCAACGCTTCGCATTAAACAACGTCGGCGCTCGGCACATAATATTATACATGTATATATAGACTATGCAATGACGAAAGAAAGGAAAGAACGAACCACAGCGCGGAAGCACGAGAAGAAGTCGAAGGGGTAGATCCGTGTACAGAATCGATCCTTGGACGATAGTCGACGAGAGCCGGCGATACTAGGCCCGGCCGTTCGTCGGGATTTGCATGATTGATGGCCGGCCGTTGCTCTCCCCCTCTCTCTTTTACAACATCCGAGCGAGTATCTGGAGTACCGCTGGTACTCTGCACTCTCCGTCAGTGCACTGCTCTCTCCCTCTCTCTCTCTCTCTCTCTCTCTCTCTCTCTCTCTCGCTCGCTCGCTTTCCGTCCCTTAATAAGCGCACGGATCGATGATTCACGCGATGTGAACGTTTTGCACTTGGTGCTGGTTCACCCCGGCCATAAAGTCCTCGCGCAGGAGGGGCAGCACAGTGGCCCCGGCGGCGGCTCTCCTGAAACAGTAATTCGACGACACGGTCTCTCTAATGAAATATCAAGGCTGCAGCGGCTCACTCGCAATAAAGCGCCGAGCGCGCGGGGTTTTATGTGCGGCTGAGGTGGCCTGTGGAGAGGGAGGCGGGTAATATGATGAGCGCATCGCCGATGCGCATTACGCGCCGGCAGAGAGGAGGATAGTGCAATATATGGATAGGTAAATTATTCGCCGCTCGACTGGAGTGCCCAGTTGGGCTTCACGAGTGATGCTGTTAAAAAGAAAAGTTGATAGTTCACTTGTACTGCTGGTAACCTCATTAACATTTGTCAAATTTTGGAGTATCTATGGACTCAAAATTTAATTCAAGATCGAAGTATATTCAATTTTAAAAAAATTATAGAAACAACGATTCTTAGCTTAAATTATAACCTTTTTTTTGTACTTAATTTTTTTCATGTTAAAAATTTATTGTCACTTTTGGGAGCTTAATATTGGTTAGTCATCAATCACCGCTTTTCGTAAATTTTTCCGATGTTAAATTTTCATAAGAAAAATTGATATCCCGTATGGAAATAATAAATGTAGGAAATCATAGAAAACCGTACGAAATTGTACGAAATTCTAGGAAAGTGTAGGAAACTGTTGGTTTTCGGACAAAATTCGTACGATTTTGTACATTTTTGTACATTTTTGTATGGTTTTATACGTTTTCATACGATTTATAAATTTTCTCAAATTTGTCTGTAAAAATTTAAATGTATGAAAACGTAAGAAAATGTTCGAAAACGTAAGGAAATGTAAGAAAACGTACGAAAACGTACATTTCCGTAAGTTTTAATGAATCTTACAGTTTCGTACAGTTTTATACGTTTATTTACGGATTCGTACGAGTTTATATACTTCCATACATTTTATTACGATTCGTAAATGTTTTGCGTCTATAACAAATTTTTCCTGTCGAAATATTAAATGTAGGAAACTGTACAAAACTGTATACAAAACTGTACGAAACCGTACGAAAACGTATTAAACCGTATAAATTAACCCTGCAAACTGTCCGAAAACCAACACTTTTGTACAGTTTTGTACAGTTTCTTACGGTTTTCTACAGTTTCGTATAGTTTATTACGATTTACTACACTTGTTTTTTTCCATATGGGATGCTGTTAAAACTGTCTCACAAGACTGTTGTCCGGTATTGAACATTTTTTTCGTCTCAGGATATCAAAAAATTTATAATATTATATATTTATAATATAAAACATAATACCTCAACTCTTTCTTTTCGTCGTTTTTACAATCGAGTTAGGGGAAACTTTTTGTAGTATATTATATATATATATATATAGAGACACATACAAACTCACATGCACGTACACTCACACACACACACACACACACACACACACACACACACATACACACACACACATACGCACACACACACACACACATACACACGCACATCATACATTCATACCTGGAGTTATCAACACTTCATCTCTGATGCCTATCTTAGTCATTCTAGAGGTGTTTCAATTATAATTGAACGATTAGATAGACTGCTTACATTTTTGTAAAAAAGAGATTCATATTCACTTCTTTTGATTATAATATGGCCGATGTTTCGGTCTCTGTCACGCTAGCGGCTGTAGTAATGGATGCGATGCGTAAATTATTTATTTACATTAAAACCTATTAAAGCTCGGACTTTTTAATAACACGTATTTTCTATATACTTCATAATGTAAATAGTAAGTTGAATACATTTGTAAACTACATTTTCATTAATAATTATAATTAATTAGCCGTAAAAATAACTTGAATATTGATTCATCTTTGTGATTTGCTATTCCCGTATACATTTATTAACTCATCTAATTGCAAAATTGAATAATACAATTTTAAAAATTTTTGATTTGCAAAACGAGTATTTCGTATATCGTTACACTTAATGCTAAAGTTTGTCGAAATTCATAACATAACAAAGTTGGGCATAAAGCGAGAACTTGTTTTTCGCTATTATAACACATCAGAATGAACGTAAATCCCTTTCAATGGGGGAGGGGGAGGGCTGCAAGAAGTACATTCCGGCGAATGGAAACGCAAACAACGCGCAACGGCTGTGGGTGCGCGCGTATGCCATATGCAAACTGAATTTTTAAGAACGCACCCTCTCGTGAAATCTTGATTCGTAATTAAAAAATGATGCTACTGCGGTGGTGGCGGTATTCGCACAGAGAGAGTGAAAAGCTGGAGTGCGCTCGGCCGCGCGCGCAATGCATATATATGCGCTCGCATGCATGCGGAGGAGCGAAAGAGAGTCAGACCGCAGAGCGCCGGAAAATGTACACACGCCGCGCGCGCGTGTACACCGCACGGGTATATAACGAGCGACGCGTATGGATGATGCACAAGCGAAGGCGAGAGAGAAAGATGGAATAAGAGGGATATATACTAATAAATACGAATTAGCGCGCGAGTAAATAGCGTGCCGTTATATTGCTACCGCTTTATTTCGCGCGCAAATTGGCTGCTCTATATATAAGTCGTGAGCCTTTTTTTGCGCGCGCACTTCGTCGTCATGGCAAGATTTTTTATGTATGCATGCGGGTGGAAAGCGGATTCGAGTGAAGCAGGTGCGCCTTTAAGATGTCAATGCTGAGCTTCTTGAATGAAACGGGAGAAATGTTAGGTCGTCTTCATTAAATATGTTTTATGAAGACGACGTGAGATTATTCGACTTGATAATTAACTGCTTGCTTTCGCAGTGTATAATAAAGCGTATTATGCCAATAAGTAATACGTACACTGAGACCCGTACCATGCAAAAAGGAACATAAGCAGTAGTAAAAAATAAGGCGAGGTATACTATATACATATATATTATACAAGGAATATAATAGGAATAAATGTAAGGAGCAAGAACCATATTCCTAATATAGAGATACATTATACGAAACTGTTGCTTTTTTCACGTCAAACATGTTGATAGAATACTTATAGTGAATATAATACCCCTGGTAGAAGCTAACTATTTTTCAGCTAACTTTATGGCTAAAAACGAACATTGCTTGTTTTTTCATAATTATGTACCAATTCGAAATAAATTATGGCATTTACACTTCATAAAATATGTACTTTAAGTAATAGTAGAACTTTTAGATGAATTATATTATTTTTGCATTATGATTTTTGCTAAAAATAATGCTTCCATTTAATTAATACGTTTATAGCTATAAAATATGGTTAAGTTTCTACCAGGGGCCATTATAAATATTATTTATTTCGACAAATTGTACAGTAATTAAATATTAAACAATGAAAAAAGTGTATTTATTTATTAAAGTCCACAGAAATACGAGGAAAATATTCGAAATAATAGAGAAAATATCTATTTTATAATAAAATAGAAAATTTAGAAGTCTATCCTAGATAATAAGTATATTTACGTTGCGGTCGCGACAAAAATCAATTACAGAAGGATGGGAAATTTATCCGATTCTACGACTAACGTGACGAAAGCTCTCCAAAAAGCGCGAAAAGCCCGTAAAAGCCAGTGCTTGCTCGCCTTTGCATAGTGCTCCTGCGGTTTTCGCAACGAGCTGGCGGACATCGCGGTCAACAATATCCGCCTGGAAACAACATAACGGCAGCAACAGCAGCAGCAACAAAAGCGGCCAGGGAAACTGCCATTGTCGCCAAGTGCGCGCCCCGACTTTGATAAACACGGCTAATTTTCGGACGATTGCCCGCTGCAATGCCGCCGCGCCTCATGAACAACGCGAGCGCGGAGCCGCCTTTAATTGACACTTGCCTATATATACTTTCGCGAGAATGCTGTTTAAGTACATATGGAAATGCGGAGAGATGTAACTTTAGTTGTAAAAAATAATTCTAAACTGGTTGATAATCAGCTGACACGCTAGAAAAAATGTCAGAAACTAAAATTAAACTGAGCCTAGCATAAATCTGGCCTAGCAAAATCGCGCTATTCTAATACTGTAGATGGTTTTGGCAAAGTTTTCGCTACTCGAAAGTGCTTTTAAAGTCTTAATGTGTGGTGTTTTGAGCCCGTTCAAAAGTTTCAGGCCAGCGGTGTTCTATAGTTACAGTGTAAGTGATCTTAAGTACTTGTATAAACTTATCATTTGTAATAAGTATATATATCACAGTATCAAGCTTTTAGTATTATTACCGTAGACTGAATGGATACGATGTATAATGGTTCACCTTTCTTTTCATATTTAAACTATCAAACAGATTTACGTTCATTATGACTTTTCTTTATAATTATTTAATGCTTTAAGTAGAAATATCTTATTTTTCAGTATTTGTATAAATCTTTAATCAAAACGATGTAATAGTTATTTCATGTTTTGGAAAGCTATTGGCATATGAAAGTAAAAGTAATCGAATTCAGTCGGAAGATTAAACATATACGTACGCAGTTCATGTTCTTTACATTTTACTTCATTACGTTTTGTAAACAGATAAACTCGTATAAATAAAGCTTGTTAACTACCAGTAAATGGCACGTAAAGAGCACAATTCTTTATAAAAAAAATTGCGCAAAGAATATCTTTTACAAAAGCAACCCGCCAATATATATTACAAATTCTAATATTTTTCCCCTTCGCGCGGTTTTGCAACTTTAGCTACTGTACTTATTGCTTTAACCGTGTCACATTGTCTCTTAACGTCTATGTGCTATATTATTTAGCGGATGTAGAATAATTTAACGAGAAATTTTCTCGAATATGTTCTTCAAAAGCAACGATCTTTTATTTTAAAATTTAGGAATTAAATAGTACGTGTATAGTATTTGAAGTTTATTTAAGCTGAAACATGAAATGCAACAATACTCTGAAGTTATTCAATAGACTTCACATGAATTGAAATTTACTGATATTAATTCATAAAGGCAAAGTTTCATTCAGTTTGAAAATGCAAAAATTATTATAATTATGAAGGAAGTTAGGTGTAGTAATTAAATATTTTTCAATAAACAAAGTTTAAACCAACAAATTCAATTTGATGCGATGCGAAGAAAATTACATTATATAAAATTATTTAAAATATTAAATAAAGATTTTGACGATTTTTTTTTATTGTAACCGTGATTAAAATGTTTTTTTAAAAATAAATTAAATTTTTTTCCCCCATTTTATTTCAACGACAAGCAACGTTGTATTCATTAACAATAAAACAGATAGGTACTTGTTACTTTATTGATAAATCAATTAATAGAAACTCAAAAGTCGCTAAAATTCATAACGAAACTAAATGAGAATAAAAAATTACGAATTAAAATATTCAAAATGTTTTGTAACTCCTTTATGTGTAATTCTACAAAAAGTTTCCCCCATCTCGGTCATAAAAACGACGAAAAAAATTTGAGGCACACCTTTGCAATAAGTTTTTTCTTGTTAGAAATTTGGAACACAAGAAAACGGTCTTGACACACTTTTAACCTCACATCAATTTTTCTTATGGAACTTTAACATGGAAAAAATGAACGAAAAGTAGTCTCTGCAGATTAGCCAATATTAATGCTCTTAAAGGTGCCAACAAATTTTTTACAACAACAGAATTAAAGTAGAAAAAGCGGCTTTAATTTAAGCTAAGACTAGCGTTAATTTAGCACGCTACGCGCGTCCTCTCTTCGCTGTTTCTCGATTTCTTTCGAGTTTCGAGATCGACTCGAGATTTCGAGATACCTCGCAAAAACGCTCGAAAACCGAACGAATATCGATCACTCAATTTATATCAAGGAATCGTTAAAATCGAACAATTCTGTGCAATGTTGCGTGTATTTGAAAATAAAAAAAAAGGACAAAAATGAGCGATTGTGAGCGAATTTACGAAATTCTTAAGGTTTTAATCATTTTTTGTTAAATTTCTATAAAAAAAATGTTTATGCGGTTAAAACTGTGTCACAAGACCGTTTTCCTGTGTTCCAAAGTATTTTCGTATATTGTATGGCCTATATAGAATAAGAAAAAACTTACTGCAGAATTGTGCCTGAAATTTTTTGCAGAATACGACATATACATATAAAGAAAAAATATTCAGATGGGGTTAATTGTCGGTTACCAGCAGTACGTATTATCACAAGTAATATAATAATTTTTCGGGACAACCAACTGGTCAAGCAAAATCAATCAGAATGAGTTTATTCGGATAAGGATATTGGTCTTCGCCGGCGAAGGGATGATAGGAGCAGGTGAGCTGAGAATACTTACTGGGCATGCAGGAGCCCGTGTATGGTGGGCGCGAGGACCGGGTGCTGCGTGTGGCTCTGCATGAGCGGCTGCCGCTGGGGCTGCATGGCCGCGCTCTGGGCGGCAGCGGCGAGCTGCTGCTGCAGCTGGGACACGTGTTGCTGTTGCTGCTGCTGCTGCTGCTGCGTGGCTGTGACCTGCTGTGGTTGCGCGGACGCCGCCGTCGGGGGCATTTGGAGCGCCGCCTGGATGAGCGGCGAGGCGGACACCGCGGCTTGCACCTGGTGGGCGCTCGGCGCCTGGGCCTGGGCCCCCGTCGTCCCCACCATCGACACGCCCGATGGCTGCAGCACCTCCTTGTTCTGGGCGGCGCGCGCTCGCGCCAGCAGCGACATCACCGTGCGCTTCGTGGGCGACATGGCCGGCCGGGCGCCAGGTAGGAGGGGCCGCTTGCGTCCCCCTGCTGCTATGGGGAAACGGAGAAGAAGAACGTTAGTTGAGCTTTTCAATTGGAGATGATAAGCCTTTTACAGGAAGCGATCAAAATCACGAATTTAATGATTTTTGCGCGAGGTCATTCTATTTTAAGTAGCATATTAGTCAAGTTTTAAACGAAACTGTAAAAAATCAATGAATTGCATTCCTATATTAGTTTCGCTTTCAACTGTTATTTCTAAAAAAAAATTGCATATGCGCTTTACTCACAGGTAGAGTGAAACTGACACAATCATTCGGACACCTTGGAGAAGTCCGTTAAAAATCACTAAATTATAGTGTCTGGGAGATATTCTTATTTGCGAAAATTAAAAGACCAAATAAACAGCGCTTTTTATTATGCATAAATTGTAAAATTTTGTTTATTTACTAATTTTATGATGTGAACGCCCTGGTAGAAATTTCTCTATCGGAAATAGCCAGGAAAATAATAAATAGCTATAAGTAAAAATAGCTAATTTCTGGCTAGTGATAAAACGATTATTCAGGTCATATTTTCTATTTACTGGAGATAACACAATCTTAAAATCTTTTTACTAAATGTTCTCTGTGATTTGATCATGTATTTAAAAACAAATATTAAAAAAAGATAGTCAAAGAAAATGTTAACACGAATTATTGGCATCTAATTCATGTATATAGTACTGTTTCAGGAGGATACAAACGAAAACAATGATTTCCCCGTTTGATATTGTCTCTCTCACTCCTCGCCATAATAGTAATTCTCTTACTAGCTATTTTCTAGCTAAAACAACTGGCTAATTTTAATATCTTCTAAATATACTCATAATCATAAATAAACTAATGTAAAGCTGTGAAAAAACTTATTCTATTATTCTGTCTATTATAAATGGTGAATATGATCGGAAAAATTGTTTCATCGATGGATAGAAATGGCCAAGAAAAGTGTCTGGTTTTTGACGATTATTACAGGGAAACTAGCTATTTATTAGGTAAATAATGGAATCGATGTCTACCAGGACGTCTTAGAGATTAATACTGTGTAATCAGAAGCTCTCTTCGTGACATGGGTTTATGCAAATTCAAGAGCAGTGTATTTGTATTTATCTTCATATTATACAGTTATTTGCTTTATACTGTTGATACATTTCAAGCTAACGCCGTACACGTCAATTAATTGAAAAAAATTCCTTCGATGACTAAATAAATGTAGAATATTGAAAAACAAAACACAGTAATTATACAAAATAAAAATTATAAAAGTTTTCATTAATGAATTTGGCACATAAAACAATTTTTTTAATTTATATATAGAATTATTTTACGAATTTGTTTTAGTAATATTCGGTGAATATCTGTAAGTTTTACAACGAAATAGAAAACAATTTAGTTGATTGACCGACTTCTAAGAACATTAATATTATATGTTTGTAAAGTAATAAATTTAACTGGTACCTATATAATGCTAAAATTCCCCGAAGATTTACAAAATTTAAAATTTAAAAGTTAGAAAATTGTTTTTAAAAGTTTTTAGAGTTAAGTTCAAAGATTGTGGTTGAAAAACAGCTTTAATATACGCAAAATAGAAATTGCGCTTGAAAGGAGGGTATTTAACTACATTATACTAATTTACATGTTTTATGATGAATATTTTCTATACAAACTGTCTTACATAGAAGGAAAGCAAATAATGTCATGTTTCGAATTTTGAACATATAACGAAAAATTTTTAACACTGAATGTAATTAAATATTTAATATATTTTATTATTAAAAATAAAAACAAGCTGAAGTTTGTATTCTATAAATATAATAGTATATTGTGTACCTAGGGTGTAAAGTGGACTTTTTTAGACCGAGTGTGAAGTTTGCAGTACGAGTCGAAGGTGAGCTAGCATGAGCCGAAGGCGAGTGCATTTTGCGAACCGAAAACGAGTATGCAAACACACGAGGTTAAAACGCCTACTAGCCCTAGGTGCACACCATATTTTTTGTGACACATGTATTTATTTTCAGGGTTTTTGAGCCTAAAATACGAGCCTAAATTGATTTTTTATGTAAAGTTACATTTAAAAATAAAATGATATTATTAAATTATATGTAAAGCCTTGTTTTATAATTTGTATATTTTATAAATTAATTATTCAGTTAAAATTGTTATATGTAATTCTTAATTAGTTTTGTAACTTGATACTAAGATTAAATAAAAAAAATTAATTCAATCTATGGGGGATCAAGTTTAATTTTTGCGATTTTACGCAGGTTTAGAGCACCGGACACAATAGTATAAGTATTTTTTGCCCGAGCCGACGGCTCGGGTGGTAATTTACACGACCTGTGGACTGTCCAAGTTTTTTCCTCCCTTGGTGCGTAATATACTATACCTATAGATACTTTTGCGCGTGCCGGGAAAACAAGTTTTTTTTGTCCGTTGGTAAAAAAAAAGTCAGTTTAGGATCTCTTTTTCGGCCAAAAAACGGCGAAAATCGTGTATGTGTCACAAAAAAAAAGTTCTGTCTTTTATTTATTAAACTGAACAATTTTAATTAAATTTTGTTTTTTATGTGTATTGCAATAATTTTTTTTCTAATAAAGTGTTTAATTTTGTGGTTCTCAATTTCTCATGCAACAATTACTTAATTACGTTACTTTCCATAAAAATCGCACGGAAAAAATTATTTATTACCCTAACCAACCGGTTGGTTAAAAAGCATAGAACAAAAAAAATAGTTCGATTAACAAACAAGTAGTAGTTCTGCCCACCATTTTTATAATGTACACTTACAAACTTATCGCTATTTAAAGCTATCCCCGTAAATATAGTTTAGAAAACCATTTTAAAAATATTTTATTAATAATTTCATGAACCAAAAAATTGGTTTTTCCATGAGTAAAAGTAGATAATGCTACTTTACTATATAGATTTAAATTTTGTTATTAACAGCTAGCATGTACTTAGTAGCTATTGCTACCAATTATCTGTTATACCAAAAGGCCAACCAATAAAATGGTTGCGACAACTATGTAAGTACCATTTGTTACCAATCGTTGGTTAAATTAACAATCGCCTTTGGTTCAGTATTTTTCTACCAATTTGACTTGGTACAGTAACCAATTTTTTTCGTGTGCAATCTTTATCGTGTAATTATAACCCTATTTTTAAAAGCCCGTAGGAAAAATTATGCAGGTGTGTGTGTGCGTGCGTGTGTGTGTGTGTCTGTGTGTGTGTGTGTGTGTGTGTGCGTGTGCGTGCGTGTGTGTGTGTGTGTGTGTGTGTGTGTGTGTGTGTGTGTGTGTATGTGTGTGTGTATTCATTCTGCAGGATTTCTTGTGGAAATGCCTGCAGAATTTCTTACAGATTTTTTTCCTACGCGAATCATTAGAAAAACTTGTGTAATCTATCACGTATTATTCAATTTCTTGCAATTATTTATGCATACAGACTAGCTATTCTATGACAAATTATTAATGATTTCATTAAAGGATTATCTAACTCAGACGCAAGAAGATCGAGAAAAGGTGCATGTCAATGCTCTCAAATGTTAAAAGAGAGAATTCAAAAGAGCTTTGAGCAAAAAAGTCATCCTTAAAAAACATTAACCTACATCATTCCTCGATTCGTCGTCCCGCTGAAGAACTTTTTAATTTGCGATACAAACGCGCGCACATCCCCGCGTACACATACACATACACACACACACACACACACATGCGCGCGCCCTGGCTTCTGTATTTACCGGAGCATGCGTTGAGTTCCGGAGAGGCTGAGATATACGGATCCTAGGACGCGGCGAACGAGACGTGGGAGTCAGGAAGGGTCGTAGTGAGAGAGGGAGCACAAAGAGCAATATAATTGGGGATGCTGACGTATCCTCGTCACGGATGACACTTGCAATCAGCCCAGCCGCGAATCGGCTGACACTGGCTCCGCGGAATAATTGCCGGAGCCACCGTCTCTCTGTGCACGAGTGTGTATGTGTGCAGCTGCGTGCACAAGGGCGATTCGATCGAGCTGGGGGTGCTTGAAATCTGGCTAACTGTCATAATGACGTCGTAAATCTGACGCCTACACACTTTGCGAGACGCTGCTAGTATTATGGTATGTGGCGCGCGCGTGCGCCGGATATACACACTCCACTCCGTCACGTTGACGGGCTTTGACGCTGCGTTGAGTTGCATTGCGTTGCACGCGCGCGTGCGCGTGTTTGTCTTGAATTAGGCATACGTCGCGGATTGCAAAGTAGCGCTATGCTATAATTTGATCCTTAAATATACACGAAGAAAAATGTCTTTGGAAAATTTACTTTTTTTTTTAAGAAAATTTATTATTTTCATAGTAGCGCTGGGACACACACTCGTCATGGAGTATTTTTACTTTTTTAAATAGTAATTTTTATGATTTTAGGAGCAAATTTTAATTTTTAAATAATAATTTTTATGATTTGTGTAGAAAATTTTACTATTTGAAATAATAGTTTTTATGATTTTTATATAGTAAATTGACTGATACTGTGATATTTCGTTTCAGCAGTCATAAATATTACTATTTCAACTATTAAAATTTGCTACAAGAATGATAAAAATTATTATTTAAAAAGTAAAATTTGCCATAAAAATAACATAAAAATTTCTACTTAAAAAGTAAAAATCCTACATGTCCAGTGTGTCCGAGCGTTACTACAGAAATAATAAATTTTTTTATTAAAAAAGTAAAGTTTACAAATAAATTTTTTCCGCGTAGTAAAGTCCAATAATTGCAAAGTGGAGTCGTAATGGCAGCTTATCTATTTTTAAAACTACTACAGATTTGTAGAATGACATTATTATTGCACTGACACGTATTTTCATTTGTAAATGTATAATGTTTTCAATTCAAAATCAAATAATCAAAAATCCAACAAACAGTTTCAAATGTTAATCATTTTTAAGTTTTCAAACGATTTAAATGCAATGTTTATAGGGTCGCGTTATCCGTAACGCAATCCATGTAGCCTATATATGCTAAGATGTTAGCGTCTCTTATAATACTGTAGTGTCGGAAAGGATTATTGAAATGGGGTTGGTTAGTATGACTTCATTTCTAAGCCGTCCGAAACAGGAGGTGATTATGTGGCTAGAATCACGGTTGGTCGACTTCAAGTTCGCTAATCCTTATGAAGATAAGATAGCCACTGGCCATTGCATAATTTCTAGTAGTGAATTTTGATAGTTAAAATTTGAGAATAACTATTCACAACAAAACTTCATGTACTTTACAAATGTCTTCGTTATTACGTTATTTTAAAATTCCAATAACTGTAGAAGCGTAGACGATTTTATTCGCGGGCTTATTTTTATCAAATTTATTCGTAGTTCGCAAAAACCGAAATATATTCTCAGAATTAGATTAAATTTTCAAGGTTTAAAGAAATATCTTTCAAAAGTCTTTCTATACATTTTTCAAAAAATTGAAAATCTCATAAAGCTAAACGAATTTGAAATTTATATTTTCAGGAAATCTCGTTTCCTTCATATTCACCTCTAAATAATCTTGAACATTCATGTACTAAATTATACAATAGTGGTGAAAAAAATTAATATTATGTTGTTTAAAAATTGGATGTTTTCTACCTACAAAAATGAGACACTACGCGGCTTTTTTAGATCTCCAGAGCACGGCGATGTATACAAAAGCTTTTCTACTCTTGTCGAAGATTGAAATCTCCGTAACTGCAAAACACTGTGTTCAGAGATTTCGATATCCTCCGCGTAGTCGTACAATAGAAGGATATAGACTAAGTGCCCCCGTCGAGGTATACTTATATATATCTCGTGGATATTTGTAGAAAATAATTTAAGATCGAAATCCGTTTATTAATGGATTTGAGAAGTATTATTATAAAATGAATTATATCGAATAAAGTAGAATAGATAAAAGCAAAGTATCGGCAACTGCCAGATTGGACATTTGTCAGACATTCCTTGACCTTGGTCAACAAAGTTAACCGCTCGAAGAGACTCGAGCACTCTCTCACACCTAATCGTGCACTCGCATTCATCGATATATACTAGAGAAGAGCGGAACAACCGCGACATAGGCTTACCGAGTCCGGAGGTGACGGTCGGCAGTACAGTGGCCGAGGTCTTGAGGCAGGCGGCCGGATGGGGCGGCGAGGGCGTCGGCCTCATTGCGCCGTCGTCCTGGCCGTCTATCGAGTTGGCCGTGGTCGCGGCCGTCGGCGAGTTAGCCGCCTCGAGGCTGGACGCCGGGCTGAGGGGTGCCTCGATCCCCTGGCCGCCGTGCTCCCGGCTTTGCGTGTTCAGGATCTGCATCTCCCACATCTGCTCCTGGCGTATGTCATCGTTGTAGTCCTGCGCACATGTGACCGTGTGAGAGAGGGTGAGAAATGTTGCGCGCTGGCGCGGTTAGTCATGGCGCCACGAGGACGCTTATGGTGCTGACTGATATGGGACAGTGAGAGTTTCCTTATTCTATGCTTTTTTGGGGTATACTTATGTTAGAGGTCACGTGGAGGAACAAAAAATAAGCTTCTCTGGTAACTCAAAATTATAAGAAGTATTTTTTTGTAATGGTATTACTTCTATTTAACGGAATTGAGATATTTATTGTTATTATTTAGAAAGACGGAGAAAATTACGCAACTTCTCGTTTCTCTCCCACCCCTAGGTTTCGTCATTATGTGATAATGCTTTTTTCTACGAACCCTAAAGCCGGAAAACATGTGCACATGTTGCGTAGTTCCAGAAAGCATTTTTTAAAAACGCATGATCCAGTGCGTTACGGAGTTGACTAAAACGAACAATACAGCAGCATATGAAACTGTCCAGATTCAATTTCATTCACGCTGCTTCAATTCGCTTCTGCTTCTACTTCTATGCCAATACATTTTTTTTGCAGTTATTACATAACTTTTTGTTATTGTATGTGACGTCATAAAGGTATTTTAAAAGAGATTACAAATATGTTCTAAATTTCAAAGTTGAAAATTTAATGTTATTGTATATAAGATACGTTTCATTAATATTGAATTAAATCATATAGTATATTATAAGATATGAGCAAATGTAGTTTTATGGAATATCATATTACTCCGAGTGAGATTCCGCAAATAATTAAAAATAAATGGAGGAAGACTCGCAAGAAAAACGATACGACGTGTTGCTGTAGGGGATCGAAACTAGATATAGGACCGTCCGTTTCCGTGACGGATGCTCGTTCAGCTAAACTAGCGATGCCTACATGCGCGTTTTTCCCCGAGTCTTGAAACTGGACCACATTCGTCAGATATAATTCCACACGTGACAATATTATGAATTTAGTCAGATATCATAATTCCATTGTGATGCAAAATGAATTGAAGTGCTCCAATTTAAAAAGTTTTTATACGGATTTCTGAAGAACTCTGAGTTATAGAACTTTTGCATTTCCAACCAATTTTGAGAAGTTTCATTTAGATCAATAAATTAAATCTTTATATGTTTACAAAACTTTCAATGATTTCAGAATGAATTTTATCAAAAAATAAACTAAATAATTACATATTTTATTTTCTACAAAATTTTTTTTTTTAAACTACTTTGAAGCTCGTTTTACATAATTCTTATTAAAACATTCTGCTACCATATGAAAACCAAGTATGATGCTAATGAGGGAAATATTGCTTCCTATATAAAATATCACAAGTATAAAGAAAAGTCTGCGATAACTTGCTGTGCAAAAATTGTCAGATATAGTGAATACTGTATCAAACCAAAAAGGCCAAACTAACCTTCTATAAAAGCATTTTTATTACTTCCAACTCGATTTTAATAGCACAACGACGAAACTGCATTTGACGACGAAGTTAAAAAAATGCACACACGCGGCCGTCCCAACTTGACTCGGTGAAAACGAAAGAGAAATAATCTATCGCGGAGTTTCACCGTCGCGAAAAACGATATATAACATTCGTTTTTTTCTTTTTCAAAAGAAATGCGGAAAAAGTTACAAGTTTTATACTATTTATACTTAGTGCACTCTTTCTTTTACTCATCCTACCAAATTCTGCGCACGAGAACGAATTCACATCCGGACAATTCGTATCGCTATATCATTATACATAATAATTATTATAATTAATTATATAGATGCACACCTTAGTATCTAACTATCTATCATACGAAACTTCAAGATAATAATACTTCTATAAAATTATGGAATAATTTCTGCCTATACCATTTCGTCAAACACTCGTAGTAGCTAACGTGAACCGCGCCATAAGAATTCACGAGCAGCAAAACTGCGAAAAATACGAGATTGCAACTAACCGAGACAAGCAGTATCACGGCATTTACATATAAGCGCGGGTCTGCCGCTCTCGCTCGCTCGCTGCGGCAATTGTATGCATTGGGGGGGATCCCCGAGGAGCATTCTCGCCGCCTTAGCCAGCCGTCATGTAAACCAGGACATTACATATGT
The DNA here is from genome assembly GCA_036365515.1 of Torymus aiolomorphi. NCBI lineage: Eukaryota > Metazoa > Arthropoda > Insecta > Hymenoptera > Torymidae > Torymus > Torymus aiolomorphi. The sequence continues at coordinate 96,414,295 of CM070874.1, forward strand.
GTGTGCATAAATGAGCCTCTCGCAATGCCACGCAAAGCCGCGTATAGGACAAACGGGAGCGCGCGCGCACACACACGCGGTGCGTCAGCTTAGAATTCGCCCTCCTCTCTCTCTCTCTCTCTCTCTCTCTCTCTCTCTCGGTTTCTCTGTTTTGATAGATATCACGCAGCGCAATCTCGGTGAATATCGCGCAACGTCAACGATGTAACGCAAATATTGTTTTAATTGATTTAGCAGCGGTGCGCGGTATCTGGAGGTGTTGTGCGAGGTGTGGTTTTCGTGGGTGGACATTGTGTTATAGTAAAACCTTGGGTAATATTTAGATCGATACCATAAGTGTACGCGTATTTGTTTTTGGTAGATTGGCTGATGTAGTTATCTGTATCAATACGCGCATTATATACCTACGTCGTTCCTTATAGGTGAATTATTCGAAGAATTTGTCATCACTCGAGTTACTTTAGTTCAAAAGTTTTATTTTACTGTGCACACATTGTACGTTACGTGTGGATACACGTACGAATATGAAAAGAACGAAATAAGCAAGGCGTCCGATTACAATATGACGCCGATTAGCAGAAAGCCGCGCGGGTGACGGCCGTGGCTTGATGCACGGAAAAAAAAATAAGACGGGCCTGGTTACAGAAGGTGCGGAACGGATACAGTGCCGTAGTCCGTAACTGTATTGATGACAGAATGAAACGGTCGCGGTACGCTATACTTGCGCGCGGGGCAGTCAAAGGCGCGCAACGCCAGCCGTTGAGTGATGAAACGCCGTTCGTTCCAGTGCGTTGGAACGGCTGTCGTTTTGCAGCCGAGACGCACACGGTTTCGGGCTGAAACGACAGCGCATTGGTAACGTTATGTACGATAGCGTTACAAGGCCGAACGCGCCCGGTTCGCGTGCTGAACTCGGATGGTTTCGGCACGCTGAAACGACTGCCGTTCCACAGCTGAGATGTGCGCGGTTTCGGGCTGAAACGACAGCGCATCGGTAAAGTTGCGTGCGATGGCGTTACGAGGCCGAACGCACCCGGTTCGCGCGCTGAACTCGGGTGGTTTCGGCTCGCTGAAGCCACTGCCATTCCACAGCCGAGACGCGCGCGGTTTCGGGCTCAAACGACAGCGCATTGCTAAAGTTGCGTGCGATGGGGTTTCGGTCCGAAACCGCGCGCTTCTTGGCTGGAAAACGGCGGTGGTTTGAGCTCACTTGGACGGAACGAACGGCGTTTTGATGCTGAGACGCGCATGGATTCCATCATGCAGCACATTATTGCTACTTGCAAAACCACTGGACAATTGATCTATATGTGGGAGTCTCTTTTTCCTTTTTTTTTCACGCCAACGAAAGTACTTTCATGAATTTTTCTTTTTAAATTTCGTTCAACTCGACACTTATTGTTTTTCGTCATTTAATAAACAGAGATGCACTTTTGCTCTGTAATCATTAAAGAGATGACCAATACTTGTATATTCCAATGTTTTATTTGAAATTATTGACTACGTAACCTTTTTTTATTACAATAAAACATTTATCACGTAAATCAATACTGTTTTTATTAATGAATACAAGATATATTTATCAAAATTGATCAATACTTTCAGCGATACATTTTTCCATTGCCGAATGCGTATTTCTTCAAAATATTTGCCTTCAGCAATACTGAGAGCAAAAAATAAATTTTTGGGCTTTTCTTATGTTCCCTTGCTGAGCGCGCACTGGACGTCGATTTTCACCTCTCACTACAAATTAATAGTTGTTCTCATCGACACGCATTTGAAAATCCTTTATTTTTTGACTTTTTATAAAATTGTCGACCTGACGAGTCATCTGCAATACCGGCTTCAGAAGCAACAATTTTTAATTGCATGGGGTGTCTTGCAAGGTAAGTTGGTCCAATTTTTAGCTACATAAAAATTGAATTCGTTTACCATTTGTTTTTGAGCGTAGCATCTAACTATTATGGTATTTTTTATTGTACAAGTCAATATATATATATATATATATATACACTTGTTAAAAAATATCTTGTTAAAATGGATCCACGATGTGCTATTATTTTTATAATTATTGGAAAATTGACGATTCCTTCCATTTTTCGATTGCAAAGAAATTTCGCATCGCAAGGCTGATTGTGGCTTCAGTTCATAGTCGGATTCTGACACATTCAGCGAGTTTTTTAAGAATGTTTAAACACAAATATTTTTCTCTGTACCTATCAAGCGTTAATGTCGACTTACGCGTTACGCACTCGACTGTTTACATGTTACCAATTTACTCTTTCAGACAGTCAATAAATGGAAATTGTTAAATATTGGTCATATTTGTGCAGAATTTTGTAAAATACAGGTCGCTACTGAAAACATACATATTTTGTACAAAATATATACGAAATTTGTCTAAGAATATGTACAAAACTTGTATAAACTTTATATGCATTTTTTCGGAAAAAATTTGTAAAAATGTGATACACTTGATACAAATTTTGTATACAATTTATACAAGTTTTATACGTATTTTGTATGAATTTTACATAAATTTTACACATTCAATTAATTTTTTGCCTTTTTTAATAGTTAATCATGATTATTATTAGTCAAAAATTTTTTCGTACAATAGTAATGAGTAGTCTACTAAAATTGTTATAATATGCATTATTTTACGGGATAGTTTGAATTTCCTTTTACTTTAAAAATTTTGGTTACAAAGCATTGTTATTTTCCAAGATTTATGAAAAATTCAGTATATAGATCGTGGATCTATTCAGTTTCCGGGAATCAAATTATGTAAAAATGTTTGCCATTTATGGAAACAAAATACTATATCTTGTTTTGCAAGTCCATTGACTCGTAAAAAGTAGATACTGCGATGTTATGATTAAAAAGGAATCGAATTTAATTTTCATAGAACTGAAAATTAGACCAACTTACCTGCATTAACTTACCTTATATGATTTTTTTCCTTACTAAAGAAGATACTTTAAGACTCAGATCGTTGTTATTGGTAGATTAAAATGATCACGTGATGATGGTGTATTGCGAAAGCGCGAACGTTTGAATTTTTGATATAAAAAGTACTTGAATATACATTGAAAGCATTATACATTCTTTTGAAAATTCGTGTATAAATGTTTTATACTGATATCAGTAAAGTTTTATCGAAAATCAGTGTTAGGCAAATCCGAACTTGCGCTACCGCAACATATTTTGCTACACGAATAGCGGCGGTACAAGTAGTGCAACTACAAATAAAATTTATTGTAGTAGTGCTACTTTACAAAAAATTGTACCCTACTCGTGGCATCGATATTTGCGTAGAGCGCTACACGATTTTTAAAAGGTGCATAAAGTAGTTGCACTACTTTCAAAAACAATGAAATTAAAATTTGTATGGTATGTCTTTTCGAATTAAAAAAATTAGACTCAGCGATAAGAAGTGGATGATCTGCAAGTCGTAAGTGATGCTTGCGATTTGTACACTCATAAAAACAGTATTTTTGAGGCAAAAATATTTATGTCTTGAGAGCCGTATAGTCGCACTATTTGATGAAAGCAGTGCCATTATCGTCTAAAAATCGTATAGCGTCACAAGTAGTGTAACGACAATTTTTTTGAAAAGTAGCGGCACTCCTGCAGTGCAAATACACTATTTTCTAAAAAAGAAGTAATTATTTATAAAGCGAATATAATGTTAAGATTTTTATGGTTATTCTTTTAATGTGACGAATATAAATTGTTTGATTGAAAATTATTTTTTACGTTTCCATGCAACCGGCTAATAATTTTACAGATAATAATCGATTGTATATAGCGGAATCTGTGAACGAATCAAGGGTGATCTACAAATTACTTTTGGAAACCCTGTTTCACTACATGAGGAGCGACCCGTAGGAAAAAAGTATGCACAAGTTGTGTGCACAAATAAAATTTGTGCATAAATTTGTGCATAATTTAATAATTGTGCATATGTTTATGCACAAATTCGTGCACGGTTTTCGTGTGTACTTGTGCATGCATTTATATATAAATGTATGCACAATTTTTAAATTATGCACAAATTTATGCACAAATTTTATTTGTGCACAAAACTTTTTCCTACGGGGAATACTACTAGTATAACAAATTTAGGTTCATACAAGCATTCGGCTATACCATACCAGTACACTGAGTATAAGATTATCTTCCAAATAAAACATTAGAATATACATGTATTGGTCATCTCTTTAATGATTACAGAGCAAAAGCATCTCTGTTTAATGACGAAAAACAATCAGTGTCGAGTTGAACGAAATTTAAAAAGAAAAATTCATGAAAGTACTTTCGTTGACGTGAACAAAAAGGAAAAAGACTCCCATATATAGATCAATTGTCCAGTGGTTTTGCAAGTAGCAATAATGTGCTGCATGATGGAATCCGTGCGCGTCTCAGCATGAAAATAGTTCAAATCAGTTTTCCAGCCAAGAAGCGCACGGTTTCGGACTGAAACCCCATCGCACGCAACTTTAGCAATGTGCTGTCGTTTGAGCCGGAAACCGCGCGAGTCTCGGCTGTTTAACAGTAGTGGTTTCAGCGTGCGGAAACCACTCGAGTTCAGCGCGCGAACCGGGCGCGTTCGGCCTCGAAACGCCATCGCACGCAACTTTAGCAATGCGCTGTCGTTTCAGCCCGAAACCGCGTGCGTCTCGGCTGCGAAACGACAGTCGTTCCAGCGCACTGGAACGAGCGACTTTTCATCACTCAACGGCTGGCGTTGCGCGCCTTTGACTGTCCCGCGCGCAAGTATAGCGTACCGCGACCGTTTCATTCTGTCATCAATACAGTTACGGACTTACGGCACTGTATCCGTTCCGCACCTTCTGTAACCAGGCGCGTCTTATTTTTTTTTCCGTGTGGTAGCGTTTCTGACTCGCGAGTCGGCGGCTCTGGTTCGATCCCGCAGGGTCCGTAAGTCAATAAGAAAAAAGATAGGTATACGCAGTAAATTAAAAGAAGAGACTACTAAGAACAGTCGCGATTGTGATGTTCAATAGAAAAGAAAACTGGTCAGCAATAAACTTTTAGATTGCGAAGATAATAAAGAGCCCATAGGTAAAGTCGTTGATAGCAACTGCGAGAGGGGAAGCTTACCTCCAAAGTTCATAGCTGATACGTGCACTTGAAAAAATGCCGCGTATAAGAATAGCCACTGTTGCAAAATATTGTGCAACAATGATTAATTGTCGTTAAAACAAGATTAGAATGTATAAATGTGCTTTATAAAATTAATATTCTAGAATTTGTTTTCTGATCCCCTTTGAAGAAAATAAATTTGATTTAAAATTAATATCCTACGCGAATTCATGATTCTCAAAGGTATTCTGTACTTTTTATGTTGTTCAAAGCATTCTTTGCGAGCTTTTCACAGCACGTCAAACTCCCCGAAACATTACACCTGCCGTCTCAACGAACCTCTCCGACAGTATACGGCGTGCAAACACACATGCACAGTACGTACCTCGTTTCGCCCGGGAAACAAACGCGTGCGGAAAATCTTTGCTGGAAACTAAAGCGCGCACACGCAGTTTCCGTTTTTTTCGCTCTGCCACATAGTGCAGCCAGAGACCGATATACGCCTACGCGTATAGGTCGGCGCGTTCTCATGTGTTTGTTCTCCCTCCTGCGCGCGATTTCGTTGCGGATCGGCTTTCGGCAGCCCGAGCCCCGACTGTTGACTCCAGACAGCGCAGAGGATGGCCGAGCGCAAGAATACCCGCGCCACTGTTGCTGCTGCGTGATCGCTTGACCCAATTCTATATACCTACTCTGACTGCGCGCGACAGAGCTGAGTTTATTGGGCGCTGGTGTTGCGTGCAATTTCGGGACTACATATGATGAAGTGAGAATTAATTCTATCGGGCATTGAGAAATTACCGGTTCAATAGATGTTTTGCAAATGTTAGTTTTCTAACTTGTTATTGGTACACAAACATCTGTGGCTGCGTAAACAGTCGGCCGGAGAGATTCCGAGCAGACCAGATGTGAACGTGTCTCGAATCATCCCTCGAAGAACATATGGACCGCTGCGCCTGCAGTAAAACAATAAAATGTTCAGCGCGCGCAGACACGATCGTTCCGTGCGGAATGAAAAAAAAATCTTTTCACATTTTTTATAACTCTGAGTTTTTCAATACAAACTCGGATACCGCGGTTCTCCATGTACTTGTAACGTATAGGAGAATTTTCCCACGGCTAGGTCCTTATGCTTTTCTCTTTACCGGTTGTCATTATTTATTTAATTTATAATAATCCAAGCAGTACAGGTCATCTAAATATCTCTGTAAAGAGCATAAGAAATATAGATTCTTTAGTCACCTCTTAAAAATGAAATAAGATTTACAAAGAATATTTGAGATAACTTGACGCGCGATTACGCGGCAAATAAACTCCGACTAAACTGTAGCGATACGAGCTCTTTGTGAAGGAAAATAACTGCCAAGGGTGCTGACACTATATAGAATGGAATATTTGACGGTGAAGTATTTATGTTTGTATAATTTAAAACCGGTGTCGTATATATATATATCGCCACCAAAGACTGGCGACTCAAATTTTAAAACATTCCGTCGTTCATAATCGGGCTCGGCCTTTGAGTCTCTAGTTTCACCCTGCATTTCTGTTTATACTCACATTGCCGAAAGATTGCCGGTACATTATGCTCGCGTATAGAAATGCTCTTAACGTCGAGCTGTTATCTGAGAATATTAGTCGGCTCGCGGCCAACGGTTTGTCGAGGCTCACTCTTGAAAAAGCCATTCGGCACGTTTATCGCACCAAGCTCGTCGATGTTTGGGGTTACTCTATATGCTGCTTGAAGTATCACGCAATCGAAAGATCTTTTGTGCGCAGATAGAAACGATATAAGTGTTTTGGTAACGGTTTTTTAAATGTATATATAACGCTTACGTTTCGTGCAACTTAAATGACCCGCATATAACAGAGTCGATCCTCTGAGTTGAATCATTAAGAGAAATACCTAGATTTTATTACCCATATACATGTACAGAGAACCTCAGTTAATTAATTACGTATCTTTACGTAAATCCCTGGAGTAATACACACAAGCTTCTCCAAGTAAGCTAGCTAAACACATTTTATTAGCAACGTAAACGTAACATCTAACCGTGCGTACATAAGGAAACTCTCAGTCGCCGGAAATATCAGCCATCAAAGTCAATACCACGAGTCTGGAGGCGCGTTATCGCGGAGCATAACGTTTTACTCACAGGAACCAAGAAGCGTCGCACTTCCGCGAGGGCATAGGCAATCCGGGCGTGCGCCTCGGCCGGCGTCGCGTAGGCGGTGATCTCCACGTGCAGGTCCTCCATCAGATGCGAAAACTTCGGATCCCCGCTCACCCTTAATTCCTCCTCCTGCGACGTATCGAGACAATGCGTCGCGTAAAGCAATCGAGATCAGTGTTATCGCTCACGTGATAGAATATTTAATATAAGGATATGCTCATTTCCGCGTTTAAATATTAAATATATAATATATAACAAGTTAATTTGGATGGTAAACTAATTGAAATTCATGAATGATGACTAATTAAAACTATAATTTTGACAAATATTATAATACTATTTAATCTAGTTGACTTCTGTATTTTATGCATTAAAATGAATATACAATACCTAATAATATTATGCTATAATTCATAATTTAATTAATCATTCTAATAATAAATTGATTACTCAGTGTAACAAATGATCTTAAACGTTATTTAAATTCCGATATTACGTTATATAATACCGCGCTTCTTTACGCGGAATTCCCATTCGTCTGTGTGAAGAATATATGATTGAAAATACATGTTTGCATTTCAATAAAATAATCCACAGTATCACAGTTTCATTATAAATAATTTGTGTTTACCTTCTGCCTGTCTTTCATTGAACCTCGTCCAAGCACAGCCATTTTACACATTGTGTCTTCTTGTAATCGCTTTAGCGAATTCCCTTTTGGTCCCAAAAGTTTACCGACGAAATTAAACTGCGAAAATGAAGTTTCATAAATATAAATATATATTTATATATATTCGATTTGGATTATTTACCTCATTTATTTTCGACATGCCATTGCATGCCTGTTATAAAAATGAACATTATATCGTTAAAAACGTAGCAAATTACTGCAATTAAAGGATCATAATCAAATAATAAGCTTGAAACCTTGCATAAAAACGCAATTATCTCAAAATATCAGTGTATACATCAATAGACTAAAAGTCGCAAATGCCTATAGAATAACGGGGCCATCTTCCAACCAATTGTACTCTGGCGACCCTTAATGCACGTTTCTAATCAGTAGTATAATATAAGCCGTAATTGTCAAACAAAATTTCAGCGGTGCATACATATCTCCAGCAGTGCTGGAGACTAGAGAGTATTTAGAGAGAGATCATGTCTATGTATAATTAACTAATTCTCCTTTAAACACATTACGTCCAATATAAAAAAAAAGTTTTTATTATGCAAAATCTATTGAAGACTAACAATATATTACAAAAAAAAATTTAGTTGATATTTTAATTGATTGTTTAATATAATAACTGTATACAATAAAAATCTAGGTAATGATTGAATCTATCAAAGAAAAAGAATATCAACTTTAATCAAGATTTTATTGTATATTTTTTCTTCTCTAGCAAAATTGAATCTACGTGCAAACTTATCTAAATCCGACGCAAAATAAAAACATGAATTACCTTTGGATGGTCTCGAACGGGAACTTGTACTCTGACAGCTACTTTTATCGGCTTATCCCGCGTAATGTCAACCATCCTTCTCTCGCTGCCGTCGTAGCCGCCGCTGCCGTTACCTCGCGAACCCAGTCTTCCGCCACCACTGCCGCCGTTCGAATCTGAAAGCATATACGCACGAGTTCCTTCAGTGTTTTACTTATTGCACGCTTGTGTTTTTGGGGTTTTATAATAACATTTTTGTGTAATCATTTAACGAGTGTCTTTACATCATTGTATCATTGTGGGAGCAAAACGTCTGCGTATATTATCAGTTTCTTATTTCATTCATAAAACAGTTTTCCGCCTGTCTCAATCATAGTGATTATGCTTATTTTCTAGCAAAAATTTATTTTAAGTTAGTTAAAACTATTAAATCGTTAACTATATTAATTCATGAAGCAGTTTTCCTCCTGCCTCCATATCAATGTGATTTTGCTTATTTTCTAGCAAAAAATTATTTTTGCATAATATTCATGCCAGGGGCGGATCCAAGGGTAACATTTAACAATAAAATATTTAAAATGAAATGCAGAGTGCAGAGAGAGAGAGAGAGAGAGAGAGAAACCGGGGGGAGTAGGTGGGGGATATGAGGTCCACGCATGTTAGGGAATTACGTGGACGTGCAACAATAATCAAGAAATTATTTAAACAATTTTTAAACTCAAGTAGACGGGGAATATGAGGTCCACGCATATAAGAGAGTACTCAAGGTGTCTTGGAGTTATGGTACTTCCACCTTTCTTTCCGTGTGGGTGCAAGGGCAGCACGCGCCGTCACGCGTGAGCGAGCTAAGTATCGCGCGCGCCGTAAATGAGACGGTGAGAGGGGGAGGGGGGAGAAAGAGCGAGAAGGATCTCGCAGTCCCAACGATCCTGATCGATGCGCTGCAAAAGCGCCGCGCCGCCGCGACTGCGGCAGAAACGAAAGCTCGGGACTCGCGGGTCCTCCGCGCCCCGCGGGAGTCATTCCGTGTCGACACGTCGTCCGGGACAGATCGGCTAAGGGACATTGTACATAAGAGTCGCGCCGTGCTGTGTCGAGTTGTGCTTTGCCGTGCCGTGCCTTGCTGTTGCCGTGCTGACTGTGCTTTTGCCGTAGTGAGTATGGATTACCTATGAAACTACGCCGTTGATTGGCCAATACTTAAACATTCGCCAATCAGCGACATTAGTTCTATAAGTAATCCACGCGTAGCAGCACACAGCACGGCAAGGGCAAGGCAAGGCACAGCACGACACAGCACGACACAGCTCTTATGTACATTGTTCCTAAGACGAGGATAATTGCAACGGAGGACGAGCAGCGAGCAGGGCCCTTTCTACATATGTGTGTTCTGTCTGTTCTAGACAACTTCTTTCTATATCTGTCTCTGTCTTACATAAACGGAACAGATCTATCTGCTTTGTCCGGAACACACAGAACACACATATGTGGAAAGGCCCCAGAGAAAAGTATCGAGTGGGGTGCGTCACAACTTATACGGGTATACTTATACAAAAAAAGTATAGCGGACGTCGCGTAGAAGAGAAGGTTTAGCGGGCTACTCGAATACATCAGTGTGTATAGTGTGTGTTGTACAGTGCGAGCCGACGTGCACGGTCTTCACATTATGAGCTCTTCTTGATGCTTCGTCGTTAAATCGCATGGGCTTCCCGGAATCGCTCCCTTACAACTACCCGCTGCCCATCACATTGCGCATCAGATTCTCCGCATCCTATCGCGCTGGACGGTATATAAAGAGCATCGGCACTGAAGTTTCATCAGTCGTTCGAATTGTGTTACAGAGTAAATATCGTCAGCTAAGGAAGAATTGTCCTCCGAGAAGCTCCGAGTAATTTGAATGTTCCACAAGAGATCTGTGGTGTCGACTCGTCGAGATCCTGCGATTTCATCTGGATCTAAGGTACGTACATGCAGAGTGTGTAGTGTATAGACGTAAGGTAAGAGAATACATACCGAGCGTCCTTACCAGACGATTTGGAACCGTGTGCAAGAGAGACCAAAATATAATATGATGGGTTTTTGTCTTTTTTCATCGCGGCTGTGTCCACATGTCAGAGGGAGATAGAAATCCATCTTATGCTTTACTAAGGACCAGAAAAATTACACGGTGTGCTCGGTCTATTCTCTTATGCCTATGGTGTAGTGTCGGCTGCAGTGCGCTCGTGAACTCCACGCTCTGACCATGGAATTTTTTTGCATGCGTTTCCCTTTCCAACTATAGTACTTATAATTCGCTGCTCATTACTGCGAATGTTATCACGCGATATTTTGGCATCCGATCCACCAAACCCTGTATAACCCCTTTGATAAGTAAGATAAAGTACTCGGTAACTGTACAGTTTTGAGGGTGCTAATCAAATAATGATTTATTTTAATTGGTTGCTTGATAATTTTTAAAAAAATATCTTTTTTAATGTTAAATTTGGACTTTTTAAAGTCGATTGAAAAAAAAACTAAGATAATGTCGCAAAATAAGTCTAGAAATAGTACATTATGTAACAAGGGAGAAAAGTCGCTCTTGATTCCCGCGGGTGGGTTCTTTGCCCGAGCGAGCGAAACGAATCATCGACTTTTCTCCCGAGTTACATATAGTACTTTATTCCCATCTCAACTGTACTTTTTTATTTGGAAAGTGGGACCGACGGAAATATGGGGAGTGTTTGGAAACATGGGCGGCGGCTGGCAAAAAGAGGGAAATATGGCCATATTTCCCTCTTTGCGGGAAATATCGTCATATTTCCCGCAAACGTTAAATTTGTTGAAAGAGGGAAACAAATATAACTTTTGTCCCGCTTTTCAGGGAAAAAAGTGGCCATATTTGTTGAGATGGGAATAAAATATCTTATTTTAAAAAAAGGCAACAATCCGGAGTACCTGGAAAAGGTGGAACCAGTACCTGGACACATATGAATCATTATATAAAAATCATCGAATTGAGAATAATGTTTTATTTAACATTATAATTACATTATTATATTATAATTGAACAAAAATTATTTTTCTTATAATGAACGTAGGCATTCCATACAAATAAATTAAGTTATAAAATTAATAACAAAATTAACGTTAATCATAACGTTGATTAGATTAGATTTTTTCCTGTTATATTTTGGTTTTTGATTGAAACGCTTCCATTTCATGGTTAAGCAGTAATCGATCAATCTCACTTGCATTTGCTATCTTTGGCTTCTCTTCTAAAACAATTTATTTTCTTTTGAGCTTTCGGATTTTATTAATTTCTTTATTTTCTTAATTTGTAAATTAACTTCTCTCTTCTGTTTCAAGAGTTTTTTCTTTGTTTCTTGTAATGTTTTATTCACATCCTGTTCTTTCTCTTTCAGCAGCTTTTTCTTTCTCTTTCTTTTTTAATTTTAAAAATTTTCTCTTTTAATTTTTTTTTTTTTCAAGAACTTCAATTATGTCATCGACAACAGCTACCGGTGGAATATCTTCTTCTGCTTTCTTTCTCTCTTTTTTTTTTATAAAATTTCGTGTATAAAAAGGATTTTTGTATTTCGTTGAAGTATTTTTATACTTATCTTTACCTAGAACAAATAATTTAGTTAATAAAAAATGTTGGCTGTCACAAAATTTTAATAAATGTAGATAATGCTCACTTTTAATACTTGACTGACTACTAAAATTATTGTTTACAGTTTTCAGGACATTCTCCTGTGTATATAATACATTATTATCAGTGTCATACTTGTTTCTACCTGTTTATTTACAGAAGTCTTTTCTATATCATTCGTTTTTTTATTTGTATCCACACTAGACTTATTTATATCTCTGCCTGCACTTACAGATAAATCAAGAATATCATCTGTAAATAATAAACTATTATTTAATACGTGAAACAAAATAATAGATACAATAACCAAATTCGATATGTGAACATACCTTCAAAATCGATGACACTATTCAAGTTATCTTTCCCTTCTACATTTATATGTAAATTATTATCACAAACTAAATTACTGTTAGTGGTATTTGGTATATGTGAAATATCTTCACAATCTGAAAGTCAATAATAATGTGTAAAATATATATATATATATATATATATCCCTTCTACATTTATATGTAAATTATTATCACAAACTAAATTACTGTTAGTGATATTTGGTATATGTGAAACATCTCTTCACAATCTGAAAATCAATAATAATAATAATAATGTGTGTGTGTGTGTGTGTGTGTGTGTGTGTGTGTGTGTGTGTGTGTGTGTGTGTAAATACACATTATTATTGATTTTCAGATTGTGAAGATGTTTCACATATACCAAATACCACTAACAGTAATTTAATTTGTGATAATAATTTACATATAAATGTAGAAGGGAAGATAACTTGAATATAGTGTCATCGATTTTGAAGGTATGTTCACATATCGAATTTGGTTATTGTATCTATTATTTTGTTTAACGTATTAAATAATAGTTTATTATTTACAGATGATATTCTTCATTTATCTGTAAGTGCAGGCAGAGATATAAATAAGTCTAGTGTGGATATAAATAAAAAAACGAATGATATAGAAAAGACTCCTGTAAATAAACAGGTAGAAACAAGTATGAAACTTGATACACACGCACACACTCTGTTCATATCAGCAATATTTAAAATTGGTTCCTCGACTAATTTTTATGTTTTTTTGTTAAAAAAAATCTCATTTTCTGTTGTGTTATCAATGCTCGTACTTCCATTAATTTCAGTTAAACTACTAATACTACTTAAATTATTACATGAAGTATCTTCTTCCCTGCTACTTGTACTAGACATATGTACATAAGTTTCGCTGCTACAATCATCTATATTATATCCAATATAATTAAGATTATTTTATATTGCTTTTACAAATACAAAAATACACATTTAGCGAGCACAGACAATCACAAAAGCATAAAATAATTAGTTATTTACATACATACAAAAACTTATATAATTAAACATTATTGTTTAAAAATTACCACCAAGACTTCTCAGCTTCTTCCAAGATTCAAACAATCCTTTTTGATCTATATCATCACTCCAAGACTGCATATGTTTATTGTTTTTGAAAGCATCCAAAACAGTGAGAAATAGAATACTTATTTCAAATAATCTTAAAAGTTGTAACATTTCATCTTTATTGCTACAATTTCTGGAATTGCTGACATTACTATCAGCATTCGAAGTTGAAACATTAGTCTTTTTTCTGCTCTTATTTAAAATGTTAAAGTTGACAGCGTTGGGATTAAAAGGGCATAAGCCGCATGTCTTAAAGCCATTTTTTATACAATCTGACCAATCACGTGAGTATAAAGTAAATTTTAGTACAGGAGCAAACATAGACTTTTTAACATTTATAATGTTATTATCTATCCTCCACTGTCTGAGTACTTTCTTATAAGCCTCTTTTAACGAATGAAATAATGCTACATCCAATGGCTGAATAATATGAGTAGCATTAGGATATAATGCTACTAATTCAATTTGATGTTCTTGACAAAACTTACATAGGGGTAGCGTCAAATGTGATGAGTGACCATCTACGTATAAAATAATGGGAAATTCATATTCCTGTTCCTGTAACCACTTGTAAAAAACATTTACAATGTAGCTGTAGAAACTCTGCAGTCATCCATCCTCTCTCAGTATTTTCAATACTCCATCCTTTTGGTATATTGTTTAAAACATGTTTTTTAGGCGTATTTTTGAAATCAAAAAGAATCATAGGTTGAGGCATTATACCAGAATCATTAACCACAAAAAGCACTGTTAAACATGCTTTCTCGTTACCTCCAACTATTTGATAAACAATTTTAGCACCTTTTTCTGTAATCACTGAATTGTCTTTTGGAACAAGCATAAAGAAACTCTCATCTAAATTAAAAATTCGATGAGGGCTATTGTAAACAAATTCTTTTTTCAAGATACTGCTGTACATACGAAAACCATTGTCGAAGGTCCTTTTCTGTAATGGATGCTCTAGTATTGGTTAAGTTTTGAGCAATTCTTTTAGATAGATTATTGTGCCTTTTCATAAATGCTGAAATTTTTTTCTGGTCTATATTAGTAAAAGGGGTTTTTTCTTATTTTCAACAACAAACTTTTGAATACCATCTAGTAACTGATCCTTTGTAACAGGAAAACCTCTTTCCGCACAGAACAAAATCCATTTAACAATATCAGCTTCTTCATCTTTAGTTAAAATTGTCGCTGGCCCCTTTTTACATTCTAAGGGATAACGATATTGCAGTTTCGCATGCAGTGTACTCCTTGGTATCCCAAAATGAGTAGAAACTTCTCTTAATGTTTCTTTTTTTCCCAATGCATCAAGGGCCAGTTTTAATGTTTCAATACTGTATTTTTTCTCACATTTTTTCTTTTTTTTTTTCTATTTAATTGGCTGATTTTTCTTAGACTTTTCAGTTTTATTTTTAGTTTTTTCTTTCTTCTTTGCCATTTCCTATTAAGTATAAATGACATTATATAGATGTAAAATATTTAAAAATGTAAATTATTTATTAATAACACAGCCCTACAAAAAAAAGGTTTTGTACTTTAGATCAGACTATCATATCTCAGTGTATTTTGGCCTTCTATGTATGATTCCAAGGTCAGAATTCGTCCACCACGTCTGAATTTGGAGATATCATTAAGTATAAGATTTTTGAGATATCTTAAAAAACAAAGTAAAAACAATTTTTTGTTAATCTTTTCTACAAAACAATGTAGCATTGTTTGCGCCCTTCAAGACCAACTTTACACCATCCCTCAACAATTTTTTTTTCTCGGAGACCTGAATATATAAATTTCGAGATAGAAATAAAGAATTTAATTTTAAGAGATATGTGCGAGTTTACAAAATTCAGGTATTTAGATCTCGGAGAAAAAAATTGTAGGGGGATGGTGTAAAGTTGGTCTTGAAGGGCGCAAACAATACTACATTGTTTTGTAGAAAAGATTAACAAAAAATTTTGTTTACTTTGTTTTTTAAGATATCTCAGAAATCTTATACCTAATGATATCTTCAAATTCAGACGTGGTGGACGAATTCTGACCTTGGAATCATACATAGAAGGCCAAAATACACTGAGATATAATAGTCCGATCTAAAGTACAGAACCTTTTCTTTTTTTTTGTGGGGCTGTGTAATCAAATCACTCTTACTTTTTTAATAGAAAAAAATCTTATCGCAACAGTTACTTGTATAGAAGCAAGGTTATGTTTTTTGGTTAGAATACTTATTCTGAACATGGTTTTTCTGGTCTCAAAACTTTCAGTTATCGAAAAAAACACACTAATACGCGCACTTGTATGCAGATGCTAACAATTATAAAAGTGCTGGATTTAACAATAAAATGATTCGCTTTTGTATGTGTCCAGCTACTCATGCCTCTCAGTTACTGCGAGGAATCTAAATCGGGACAAATGGTGCTACCATCTAGGTATTGGGTATGACTTAAAAACCGGGAGGTTTACCTGGAGAAGTAATATTTAAATAAAAAATAATTATTAGAGTACAGTTACGTGCTTATTTTATTTAGAAACGTACTTAATACAAGAAAAAGTCATTTTATATTATACATAATGGATTTTTTAATGAATTTTCCTGCAATATGCGATCGTAAAATTTACCTGAAAAGCGAGAATAAAGGGGATCATTAGCTGTTCTTGAGTTACATTCAAATAGTAATCAATAAAATAACTGTTTATTTGATTATCTAGTA
Organism: Torymus aiolomorphi; assembly: GCA_036365515.1. Lineage (NCBI taxonomy): Eukaryota > Metazoa > Arthropoda > Insecta > Hymenoptera > Torymidae > Torymus > Torymus aiolomorphi. Next base: position 96,430,791 of record CM070874.1, read on the forward strand.
CATCAAGTATTATAAATACATGATTGTTTGAGTCGTTTTCAATGGATTTTCATTTAAAAATTCAATTTTATTTTACTGTCCAGGTTTTGATTCCATTTTTTACTTTGTCCAGTTACCGAGTATTTTACCTTATATAAAGAGCGACAGCACTGGAATTTCGGCATTCGTTTTAGTCCGGGGGTTTAGTCCAGGAAGGTTGCCGGATGGAGCATCGGAATAAGCCGATGGAGTACCGCGGCTACACCGAAGTTCTTTTTATGTATTTTGACCTGCTGAATACTTATAAATTTTGATGTTTATAAATCTCGCGAAAATTTTTACAGATGCTTTTCCTAAAAAATCAGAAAATTTTTGTCTTTTCGCTCAAAAATAAAACATGCTCGTATTCTTAGCGTAATTTCAAGAATATTTTGTACTTGCAACTGTTTTCGGAAAATGCATCATTTTCCGATGAAAAAATTCCCAAAGTTTGAGAAAACCGCGAATTTGATGATATTCATAGGTATTGTAGGGAGAGTGGGGCTAGTTGCGCAGGGTGGTAAGTTTTAATAGCTTATTGTAAATACGGTATTGTTATAGAGTGACTCTACACAGCGTCTATGACGACTGAGCCAATACCGTGTTTACAATAAGTTATTAACCGGGTGAGACCACCAGTAAATGACTGGAACTTCTAGAAACCTTAAAAAACTATAAAAAGCACTCCTGGACAATCGAAAAAAATAGTTTGAACCGTGCCAATTTTTAAAATACGATTTTAAACGTTTTTTTTTTATTTTTCTAATTTTTTTTTCGTGCACGGAGAAAAATGTTTGTTGAAAAATTACTATGTTCGCTAGTAATGGGGTGACAGACTTGTATTCTGAGCCTATTTAGTATACTTTTAGTAATTATTAATATAACACTGATGGAAAATTAATAGAAATGGCTATAAAATTTACTAAGGTAACATAGTAAAAAATTTGAGAGTGAAAGATTAATACGATATAAAGTAATTTTTAGTACATATTTTGTATAATTTTTGCCAAAATTTATCACAAATTTTACTATACTACATCGTAAATTTCAGACATTTTAATAATTGACAGAAGATATAAGAATTTTTACAAGAAGGTATAAGAATTTTTACAAGAAGGTATAAGAACTTTTACAAGCCAACATAGTAAAAATTGAGTTGTCATCTGCTAATGGCTGTAGTCGGCGAGTCAACATAACCTCAAGCTGTACAAGATATAGACGAGTCGAAACACCATACGCGTAAGAACACGTTGGCGCAGCGAGTAAGAGCGCGGCTTCTGGTTCAGGGGGCTAGAGTTCGATTCCCGGTTACTGCATTTTTTTTTTTTCTTGATGGATTTCCACTTTACTTTCCAGTATTGTAAAATTTGATAGAAAACATTGTAAAATTTAAAACAATTCGAGTCTGTCACCTTGTTCCCATACAACATAGTAAATTTTCCTAGATAATTTAATAATTTTTCATAGACTATTTTTTTCAGTGTGTAGGGATTTTTTTTTGTTCTTCAAAAATGATTTTTTATGTATAATAAATTTTTTTTATGTTTGTATAGACATATTTGAAATTCCGAACGTTCATAATGAACGAAATATTAACTTATAATTTCTTTATAATTTCTAATTTTGGTTAGAATTCGTCGGACTGGTTTTAGTGGTGACTGCAAGAGTGAGAAGTGAAGAGATACAGTTATTATCATTTTTTTAAATATTAAGTAGCCAACTTCGACTAAATCTGAAAATGGCAAAAATCTTTCGTTCACTATGAACGTTCGAAATTTCAAGCATCTGCATATAGTGCCAGCTCTACAGTGTGCTAATTGAGTTTACATTGGACGCGGATTTTTTGCTATGGTTTACCCATCGCCCGCCTCGCATGCTTTCCTACCACCTACTGCGCATCCAAACCACCCACCCACCTACCCCCACCCTTACCCTACTATAAAATATATAAAGAGTGTCGTTATTAAATTTTCATCATTCATTCGCATCGTCTTGCAGAGTGCAGATAGATGAACGACAGAGAATTATTCAGACTCCAATTCAGGGTTTCGTTGAACCGGTGGAAGCTAATCTATCACACGTGCTGCTGCTTCTTAAATATCATCGTCTAAAAAATACACTTCAACCTTTAAAGGTAAACTCTATGTTGTATCTCAATAAAGATAATATATCGAAACTAGTTAAAAATGGATTTTCTGCCCTCCGGCCGGAAAGCGCCAACTTCCCGGCCGCTGCGCGAAACGAAGTTGCCGCTTTCCGGCACCGTCGAGCAGAAAAATAGTATACACACCTTGGCCAATAAAAAAGAAAGCCTCAGATCACATGTTTGTCAACCTCGGCTTCGCCTCGGCCGACAATTACATGTGATCTGAGACATTTCTTATTTTACTGGCCTAGGTATGTAATATACTATTAATACTTATTTATAAATATAATACATTTAATACATATATAAATATAATATAATACATTTGGTTGACTGATAATAATATGAGTTTGTATAATGATATGGTGAATTCATTGTCGGAGTGTTTGCTCACACTTTAACCATACTTTAAGTATTACGGAAGTTTCTCAGAAAGGTTTTCAAAAACACATCCGCGCACACAAGCACAAATATTACAACCTCGTATGGGACATATATTTTGTATTCTCACTCAAACAGAAACACGCGTATATGGTGCTTCCCAGGCTTTCTTCGCGCCTTGCTGTTAAATTAACAATTTTATACATTCTTATAAGATCAAGGTTAAATTAAAATTACATTGATGTTATCTTAGTTATTTGGTTTTGGGTAGCCAAATATTAAAAATTAAAAAGAATCTTCTTTATAAAATGTTTTATGAGTCTAAAGTTTGCATCGTTGGAGTGCAACGAAATAATCGTTTATAATTAATTAATGTTATTAAGCAATGGAAATTTTATATAAATCTTTGTTTTAAAGTTATATGATACTACAAAACAATAAATCTACACGCAAAATTAATATTAGTTATTAAGTATAAGCTTGAAGGAAAATCAAAAACATTTTTGTTTCGTTGCACTACAACGTTGCAAACTTCAGACCCATAATGTTTTATAATATTCACAGGTTTTTTCGGCAAAGTCGGCAACTATGGCTGCTGCAAAATGTTGTACAGAGGCCATCAACATTCTTTGGGAAATATTGGATCTTGTGGCTCAGGGGCAAATAGAAAAGGAAACTGTGAAGCATTGGATGTATCGGAGTGCTAAATATTTGAAACAAGTAACCTCACTGACAGAACAAAGAAGAGTGTCTGCGGGGATGAGCAACTCCGCCGAATCCAATTTGATGTTAATGCGATACAATTTACAATTGTGCATGCTACCTCCGCAGACTCAGTCACAGATTAACGCAGCGGGATCAGGTCCATTACAAAAGCAACAAGAGCCACAGATAAAACAGCCCCATTTACCATTGCAACACGAACAACAGCAAACTCAAATAAAACTGGAAGAAAGTCAACATCAAGTAGAGCAACAATTGCAACAACAACAGCAGCAGCAGCAGCAACAAAAACAAGCAGAAAATATAAGCCAAAATATGCCAATAAAGTTCGACAAAAGTCTTACGGTTACGTCATCAGTCCCAAAAATACTGATAGAAATAGATGCAGCAACATCGACTACAAGCACCCCGTCGACATCGCTAACTAAAAGTAACCGAGGACTGTCAAAGAGTGGCATTACTACAACACCAACTAAAAGCACCGTGGATCCACTGGTTAAAAGACTGAAAGTCGATAGCACTACTGAGGACGATTCCAATAACAATGAATGCGATAGGTTTGTATCATAATATGTTACACTTTTGTGCACACGCGAACACACACGCATTCACGCACAAGCACTTTTTTCGTAATAGACATCAAACATTTGATATAAACATTTTTATTATTTTATGCAATTATTGATTCAAGATTTTCCTTAATATTTTTGTAACGCTATTATTAATTTATACAAAATTTAACTTTCACTTAAACTTGGTTGGTATTTGAATCTTGCTTAAACTAACGTTTTACTATAAAAAAATTGATTTTCAAATATTGAAATTGTATGAAAATAAAGAAAATTTTAATTGAATACGTTTCTGTTCATAAAATAATCAATTTGATTACTTTTTGTTTCAGATCAACGATTGAAGAGACAAACCAAAGTCCTCGCATATTATATGATTCTTACAGTCATCCTACAAAAACCATTTACGAGTTGGAAAACAAATATATGTATCAAATAACTATATTGAGGGACGTAAAAACTCCCTACGGACTTTCGGTCGTTGCTCATCTGGATGACAAGTATCAAGTTTTTTTACCAAAGTATTTATCGCAATCTTTCATAGATGATAGGGATTTATTTAAACACGCAAAAGAAAGTGTAATCAGAAAAGAATTATACCTATTCAATGATAGAGGTACATGCATTATTTTAAACAAATCAATATAATTGATAGTAATTTTGAAGAGTGCACGTTAAATATCAAAATTAGGGTGATTATAAAGTCCTGAACTTTTTCGCAGTCCTTTTTAAGTAGTAAGTAAAATACACTTGAAAACGCGAAGTAAAAGTGTAATTAGAAAAGAATTATACCTTGTCAATGATAGAGGTACTATCATAATTTTAAACAAATTAACTACTAGGGTAATTATAAAGCCCTGAACTTGTACCAATGCTTTTTTACGTTTCTACAAAATATTAGACTGTGTACAATAAAGTAACACTTCTTATAAGAAATTGCGTTCATTATTTATTGAACAAATTTTTTTAAATTTAAGATTTTAAAAATGACTTTAAAAGAATATTTCTAAGCAAACAAAATTGCAATTTCGTGAAAATTCTGTGTTTTTAAAATATTTTTTTAATTTGTGACTTTATATTTAAATATTGTAGTTCTGTATAAATATTTTCTCACATAACTTGTATAGGACTTGCCACGTTTAAAAAAAAAATTAACTTGCCAATAGTTTTAATTGAAACTTATTATATCTAAAGTAATTTTTTATGATGCAAGTATTTAAGAAACACGAAAAATAGAAAAAAGATTCTACGTACATATGCGAATTTTCAATTAAAGTAAAAGTTATAATAAGAGTGTGATTGAAAAAACAATAATAAAAAAACAATTACCATTTTGAATAATAAAGTTTAGTTTTGGAAACGTTTTATCTTTTATAAACTATAAATGCTGCAATCTATTGATGAAAAAGTGAGAAAAGGGACAGTAAAAGCGGATGGAAAATTGAATTAGCCACGTCATTAGCATCGGACGCTAACACGCAGGCTCAAGTTCAGCCCTTCAATTTTCTCCCGACTCTCTCGACGCCCTCATTATAATCGCCACTATTGTTGTCATCATCCTCGTCGTCGTCCTGCGCACACTACTTTTTTCGCTTTATCTTCTTCTCCCTTGTCGTGCACTCGCTCGGAAAGCCAGGAAGAGGCGGCCAGGTGCATTAGGCGCCAAGAGATGCCCTGGCAAATAAAAGAGGAGCGGCGAAAGGCGGGGGCGGCTCATTCCTCCATCGGAGGCTCCGTCTTTCTTTTCGGCCATCTCTCCTTCGGCAAGCAAACGCCACAGTATAAAATGGCCCGTTTTACGGGGCCGTTATGCTATGCCTCTCTTCCACGGTAAGTACTTGTTGTATATACCTACGCATCTTAGCTGAAACTCACAGGATACGCGTGTGCTGGGCATCTTTCTCGCAGAAATTAGGTGGCTGCTTTATCGCAGAACGAATCGCGACAACCGCGCCAATTTATTGGCCATTCGAGATTTGCTCGTACATATAGGTATATGTTATACATGTGTGTATAGGTGGAACCTGCACGATTCCGCGAGACCAATATTCTGCGCACAAAGCCGTGTTTGCCGAGAAAAAAAACGCAATTGAATGAACAACCACTGACTTTGAATTAGGCGCGTTATAATTGGGCGGTGCTTGTGCGTTTTACTTATTCATTGATGATTCTATAAGTGCCTAAAAGCTTTATTCACCGCCACTGCCGCTTGCCGCCGCCGTTGTTTTCGTGGCTCGTCCGCGCGAGATAAACGCAATTGTTTTGCTTAGCCGAGCGAATTACGCGAGTTACAAAGCGCGCCTGGGTGAAAAAATGAATGGAACGGGTTTTGTAACTTGCAAATCAAGGGCGATAATTGATGCACAACACCAACAGTATTTACTGAACAGACTCGATTGTTTACCGTATAGTAGAATGAAGAACTCCTTTCGGAATGTTTAGGTATAGTTATATAAAAAACTATGCCGCTGTTGTGGTGTATTTCTTATTACTCTACGATCAAAATCATAGCATTTAATGTTACTAAATACTCTAAATTTTAATTGATATTATCATAAGTATGTGTATATTAATCATATAGTTTGATGTTTATATTTCTAATGACAGGATAGATGATTTGTTTTAAAACCTTGAATTTTGAGTTTTCTCTATGCTTAAAAATTCTCGACGATAGGTCTATTATAGCAGCTTACTTATCTAAAAGAAGATAATAGCAAACAACAAGTTTACGGGAAAATTTCCGAAGATAAGAAACCATCGCTACACGCTGCAGCTGATCTAACCGAGGTTTCCTATACGCATCACTGCCGAAAATCTTATACGGGCGAAAAAATGTGAAAATTATACAATAAGATATATAATTTGGAATTTCCAAATTTAGTTTTATTTTTCTTACATGTTATTTTTTTTTAAGATTTCCTTCTTTTCTATAATAATAATCAAATAAAGTTTTGTTACAAATTACTTATTCTTTTTTTTTTTTAACAAATCTAATTCTTCTCATAAGTAACAATAAAATTATTGAAAAATTTTTTTTTTATATTTATCATTTATTTTATAAATAATAAATATTAGCAATAAATAATAAATTCAGATTTAATTATTTAAGTTTTTATTTGTACATATTTATAAATAATTATTTTATTTTTAATATTATTTATAACTGTTTAAATTCATTGTTAATTTAAAAATTCTATATAAAAATCGAATAAAGATGTTACCGTACTTTTAATTACCTTAATGTATAATTTACACTCATTATAATACGATCCATAAGTAATAAGCTATTAAGTTATCAACTTTATCAATCTTAGAAATTACTGATAGATCTTTAAGAATTTAAAAATAATATATTTCTATCTAATCTGTTTTAAAGATCAGCCGGCTGCATGTATATAAATAAGTTTTGGCGAAGAGCTAAATAGCTTAGTATTTGCAGTTCTCATATAAAAAATGCGTGCCCCTTTGCTGTTTGTTTCGAGCCTTTTAGCGCTATCACAAGGTTGATAAACTTCTCATCGTATTAATAATATAATTATTCAATAATAAATAACATTTTTGCATTACAAGCTTAATAAATATTATTACCTATTAAGATTTCTTTTTGTGAAATTTAGTGCATGAAATAAGCAGTGCAAGAATTAGTTCAAGGATAGTGAACGGAGAGAATGCCCAAGAAGGAGAAATTCCCTTCCAAGTAAGAAATTTTTATACATATTTTATAAATAGTGTTCATTGATCATATTTATTAATAAATGACTTATAAATGGAATATAACCATTCTAAAATAATATTGCTTTTTAATAATAAAATTATTTTATAAAGTCTGCTTTGAACTGATTTTTTTAATATGCCCTCAAACTGCGAATTTTTCGGAGGAAAAAATTCAAATTTGACTTTGCGATGAAATTGGAAATTAGGTCAATTGAAAATCTCTTTAAAGGTCCATATGCGGGCGTGTGTACATACGTTTAAAAGCTTTTAGGCGAACGTTTTTGTACCTTCGAGCCATATTGGTAGTTGTGTAGATCCTATTTAAATTCTGCATCTAGGACATCAAGGTTATTTGTACTCCGAAAATACCTTTACTCAAGACATTCTCAATCAGCTCTAAATCTTACTTCAAAATGGAAATTATATTAGGTCATGCATTAGGGTCAGCATCATTTTGTGATTACTATATAAAATATAAAGAACAAGTTATATTACTTTGTCTGCGCATCTGCGTGTACGTGTGTATGAGAACGTGGACACAATTTTTACATTTTATTAGTGTTTGTAACTTTCCTAACTATAGAATAATTTTTTTAATTATTAAATATTTTTTTTAAAGGGAGATTTTAGCATACCCTTAAAACACAATATATGACTGTAACGATACACTTTTGTGAATTATAAATTATTTATCATTTTTTCTGATTGATATTAATTTTTTAGGTTTCCATTCAATCAATATATACTGGCCATTATTGCGGCGGATCTGTTTTAAATCCATACTACGTGTTGACTGCAGCTCATTGTCCTTACAAGTAAGAATTTTTGTAAATATACTAATACATTCTACAGACATAAAATTTCATCATTGCGATTAGATTTTTATTACTATATAAAAGTATTTCGTTATGATGATTAATCATTTGTATTATGTTGATAAATTGAAAGTATGTAACGCGATTATTAACAGACTAATTTATAAATCCAATATGCGTCTTAAAATTTAGATATACTTATTATTTTATAGTCTGAGTTTATTATGTAAAAGATTATGATAAATGTTTATACATTCTACATAATAATTTCTAGTAGAGATAGTTATTTGATAAGATTAAAAATGAGTTTATTTACTTATTGTCATTTATATAATTAAAATTAATGCTTCATATTATTCAATTTTTTTATCAATTTATTTTATTGGTTATAGCGGTACGAATAAGACATTTTTTAATAGGATTGTGATGTTCGTTTATAATTTTAAGTTTATTGGTTTTAAAAGTAATAACTTTTTCTTGCCCTTTGCAGTCGAACTGTGGAAGAGACGTTCATTGCTGCTGGTGCAGTAGATATCAGAACACCGCTTAGCAAACATAAGGTTATTCGTTTTATAATTCATGAGGATTATTTTCATAGAGGGTCCGTTAACGATATTGCTTTGTTGAAGGTATTACATTTAGCACAACGTGATCAATTATAAACGAAAATATAAAAATTTCAGCAAGTTTATATATTTAAAAACTGTACACGATTTTAGATTGATACAGCTTTTCAATTTTCGAAATTTATACAATCTGTGACTTTCCCCAGACCGCATGAAGTAATTCCAACAAACACAGCCGTGAGAGTTTCAGGTTGGGGACATTTAGATTCGGTAAAAACATTACTTATTATTATTAATTTAAAAAATTAGGATTTTTTGAATTAAGATTTACTTTTTATTTGATATAGTCTACTTCCGCAAGTCCAAATATCCTTCAGAAGGCCACAATTTATGTTGCTGATCAGGAGTACTGCTGTATAGTTATGAAAACAGTGTGGAAAGTTGTATTGAAAAGTAATATCTGTGCCTATGATCCCGATATAAGAAGAGGACAATGCATCGTACGTTCAAAATGTTAACAAATAAATTTTTATACCAAAGTTTTATAATACTAATTTGTATTATCTTGTAATGATTGTAGGGTGATTCCGGCAGTCCCTTAACTATTGGAAACCAAATAATTGGAATCGTATCATTCTCCCACAAAGAACCCGGTGAGTTATGTGCAAGTACCAAGTATCCTGGTGTTTACACAAGGGTTTCCGAGTACATCGATTGGATTTTTGACCATGCAAAAGTATGATAAGTTTATAGACTTTTTCATGTCGAAATAAATTCAATTGTTACTATTGCAGATAGTCTTTTTATTATGAAACCCATCATAAATCATGAACATTCACTGAATATCTGTGAAGGAGGTAGGGTGACTCGCCCAGTAGATGAACACCTACCAGTAGATGGACGATGTTAAATAAAATTAGTCGTCATTACTTATTACAGCAGTAAAAACAAAAATTTGTTTTTGTATTGGGAAGAGCGGTTCTTTATACAAATATTGCACGTTGTACAATCTTTAGGAAAATGTTATTTATCTTGAAAAAAAATCATTGAATGGCAGTCTCACTGCGAGATTTAGGCGCGTTCTTGTATCAAAGCGAAGCACATGGGTCTCAAAAAATACAGAAATAAAGACTTCTAAATACATTCTTCAGATATATAATGCATATACATATATAAAAGATATTTAATTTTAAGTAAATGTGTCCAAAATTAAAATATTTTAAAGAAAAATAAGAAGAATTGAGGTTCATCTACTGGAAGAAATTTTAGTGTCTTGCCAATAGATGAACACATTAAAAGTACATTGGAATCGCTATTTTTAAGTAAAATATAAGAATTATTAACATAATTACATGAAACATATTAAATAGCAACACCTTTATATAAGTAACTTTATGTTTTGAAGTGTAAACAAACAGTTTAGTCATTTCATTCATAACTCCTATTTTTGGTTATGTTACAGAGTAAACTTGATGCATCAATATTTTTGTTTTTTTTATAGAAAAAATTTCGTAACGATGATTGTTGTATGAATTTGTTTGCTATTCTATTATCCAGCTTTCATATTTATTTGATTTACAATTGAAATTGTTATAATTTAATCGTTCATCTACTGGCGGAGGGTCATACATCTATTAGAAGAACTGTTCATCTACTGGTATTTTGAGATATTCTATAATTTAGTATTTTATTAATAAAATCAAATTATTTTCAAACTTTTTCGTACATTTATGAGTATTTCACATGCTTGGAATTATCAAAATCGCTTTTGATATTAGATTTAAGAAATAATAATTTTAATAATTTGTGATTAAACACACAGTTGTACCTGAGTGTTCATCTACTGGACAAGTTACCCTATATTATAATTATTCATGAAATCTATTCCTCCATTGGTTGTTTAAAGAGAAAAAAAAAAGTTTTGAAATAATTAAATGCTTCGGGTGAATTGATATTTATAAGTAAAACATTCTATTAAAACTTTCAAATTAAAATCGTGTCTATAAAGTTTTAGTAGTCTTCATTATCAGCTAACTTTTAATAAAAACGCGACAGTGTATAATATAAATATTTAACTGCTGCCGTATGATTATAAATCATACTCATGAAAATGGTTAAAAATCGTATAAATTTACTAACTTTGATATATGATAGCAAAAAATATTTATACATTTTTACATTTTATAATTTAACTAAGTTTTTGCACTTTGTGTGTTATTTTATTTTATTTTTTACTTTTTCATGTAAGCCAATTGCTCTTTTTCGTACGTGACTAATAAACTACATTGTTGTTTGAAAAGGCGTCTCTTTAAAAAATGCATTGATTTTCTATGAACTTTTTGTATTGTAAAAATATTTACAGCGACGCCTGTCAACTACGAAAAAGATGTTTGTTTTTTGCCAATTTGTCGTTATTTATCCGCCCTGTATCGGGATACGCTCAATCAATCAAGCGGAATACTGCAGGCGCTTGATTTTAATCACCTCTGTCAGGTAGAAAATGATAAACCGAACAGACGGTACTAGCATTGGGAACCCGATTAAAAGACTTTTAACATGTAAAGAAAAATAATTTTTCACATTTTTCTGATTAATTAATTGAATCTTTTTATTTAAGACAGTAATTTAGATAGTTAATTTTTACTCCACTAGAATAATGACTACATTGGCTTTTAGTTTTTGTTTCCTCTTTGTCATAGTGAAAAAACTTTTTTCATGTATATATCTTGTACGGATGGATCTCAGGTTATACAACTAGGGATTTTTCTCTTGATTTTTGCTTACATAGTTCAACAAATATTATTTTTGTGAAATTTTATTTTCTTTTGTTTTATATAAATTTTTTGGTTTTTGATATTTTATTTTTCTATATTTTATACTTTAAATTTTTATGTTTTATGCTTTATTAATGCACAAAAAAAATGACGTTGATAGCACTTAGTTATTCATGAAAACGTTATTTTTCGTAAATACATATATCTCTCAAAAACGAAAAAAAGATATCACAATAAAAAATTTTTATTATACCGATCATGTACAAATTTATATCTTGTCAATAATAAATTCACAACGAATTTCCTTAGATAAATTTTTGTATAATAATGTTAATTATTAGAATTAAAAATTAATATAAGTCATTGCATAAATTAAAGTATAAGGAAGCAACGTTCGACCAATGAATTGGCAGCAGTTTTATTTAAACTTTTTGAGAATAACTTTTTAGACGATGTAGATTGATTCATGATTTTTTAGGTGTTCTATAGAAAAAGATAATATTTTACCTTTTATGATTGAAACTTAATATAATTTAAAAATTGCAATTTCTTATACATAATACATATCAATTATAGTTGCTTGCACGTCACATGAAATAAATAGTACATTGTGCAAGAAGGGGAGGAGAGAAAGAGATTTTTCCCTTGTTACACATCGTATTTTTGTAATTAGTGCAGGAATAGGCCCTTTTTTACGTCAGGAAAATGGATGGAGATTTTGGATTTTGGAGCCATCAAAGATACTTATAAAAATAAACAAAATAAATTATCTTTAATAAATTTACATTAAAAAATTAATAATGTACAAAATTAATAAGGAGGAAAAACTCGGACAGTCCACAGCTCGTGTAAATTGCAAACACGAGTTATGGACTGTCCAAGTTTTTCCCTCCATAGATGCGTAATAATTGAGTGGGGAGCGAAAGTGGTACTTTCGGCCAGGGTGTAGTGAAATAGTGTACATATTACGCAATTAGGGAGTTAAAGAGTTAGACATTTATACATTGGTCCCATTTTTTTGCTAAAATTCTTGAATATCATTTTATTAAAAATTAAAAATCACACAATGAATAGCTTTGCGAAATCAATTGTTATGAATTATACAATTAATATTTAAATTACACCGTTGCAAAAACTTTTAAAATACTTTACATATATACGAATAATATATGCACATGCATGCTATTAAAAACGTATACCATCATATTTCTGCAGATGTTTTGATTCTAGCCGTAGACGGGGGAGTGCGTTTGCACACTCGAGCGTTGAAAGGGGAAAAATGGAAAAGCCAATCACTCATCATCAAGCCATCAATGAGTACTACTCGCCGTATATATATAGGTACTCATCCTCTTTCTGTGATGCTCATTGCTTTGAATTTCCCTCTTTGTTTCTCTTACATTTTAATTTTCCTGTTCGTGCCGTTATGCTTTCCACCTGACTAGGCTCTCGCTTATGCTCTTTTCTAATTTCAGTTCAGTCTAACGCTTTGCCTGATTGGTAATCGCGTAGCATTTGCAGCTCGAAAAGAGTTTGAACATTTTTACAACACGACTTTTTTCGTACATGAATATTTCATCGATTTGTCTTATTACACTAGTTAGGCACTATAGTTACCTACCTAGTTCAAACATGTGTATTCTTTATCGTATTTATTCACGAGGTATGCTTCATAAAGGAAGCTGTATAAATAAATTTACATTAAATAATGATAATAAATATAAGTGGGTAATTCCTATAATTGTGGGACAGACCATTTTACTTATATACAATGTGAGGAAATATCGTATGTTATCACATAAAATATGCTGCCTTTCTCAAAATTTGCTTTAAGCCATGGTTTTCCTCGGGAACAAAAGAATAAGATCTCAAGACTTACTAATTGGGTTCCTACGACACAGGAAAGTTCTCTTTTCTCATACTATACAGTCAAAAACTTATACTTAGCTCAAAGAATATTTAATTTACGTATAACATTTTGTACACATTGATAAACAATTTTTGGAAAACATTTTAAAGTTATATCATTATATGCACTTTGACTGAGAGTTCCCTGTATTTGCCCAGTGCCTAATATGGCTCTTTACGATATTTTGGTACCCACGTGCCGCTATATTTTAATTATACTTCCATTTCAAATATTTCTATAGATATTAGATAATTATATAAAGTAAAAGTAGAAAAGCCTATATTGTTTGTTTTGAGATGCTTAGAATTTAACAATCAGCTGGGATTGAAGCGTTGCAGCTTACCCCACAGGAAAATGATATCAACGGTATTATATAAAGATATTATTCTAATATCAGTAAATAGTATTTGCATCAATTTAAATGAAAAAATATTTTTAATTGTTATATAAATAAAAGTATTTGATAATTTGAATGCTTGTAATTGTAATTACCTTTAGAATGCTATGCATTATATCGTCGCGCGGTACGTAAAAAAAACAATTTTGAAGTTACTCTCTAAAGTTGAATTAGTGAAAATTGCTCCACCATTTCAATTAGTAGAAAAAACTTCTAATTTATTAGTGAATATTCACTATTTCATTTAGTAGTTTATTAAAACTACTATTTTGATCAGTAGTTTTTACTAATTTAATTAGTAGTTTTTAAAAAACCATTAATGAAATAGTGAATATTCACTAATAAATTAGTAGTTTTTTCTACTAATTGAAATGGTGGAGCAATTTTCACTAATTCTTCTACAGGCGAAGAAAAGCCAAAAACGCGTCTAAGGCGAAGAAAAGGCAATAAACGGCTTTGCCGCGTTATATAAAAGTATTTTCGCTAACAGAATTGGATTTTTTTCTCACGCGAAATGTCGTCAGTTGCGATTTTTCGTTCAGGGATGGCACAAACTGGCTTTTCTTCGTCTGGGAGGGGGCAACCTGTCTTTTTTCGCGGCGAAGCTGTTTGTTGGCTTTTTTTCGCCTTAGACACATTTTTGTCTTTTCTTCGCCATAGACACGTTTTTGACTTTTCTTCGCCTGTAACTTCAAAGTTGGCTTTTCTTCGTACCGCGCGACGATATATGATCCGTTGGGGTACACTATATATATTTTATTCCCATCTCAGCAAAAATTGCTACTTCTTTCCTTGAAAAGCGGGACTAAAGTTCGGTTTGTTTAACTAATTTAAACAATGAAAAACAACTAATTTTTCCCTCTTTTAACTAATTTTACTTTTCCTCCGCATTTGCAGGAAAAAAGGTCATATTTTCATATTTAATAGACCGAGTGTCCTTACCAGACTATTTGGAACCGTGTTCAAGAGAGACAAAAGTATAATATGATGGGTTTCTGTCTCTTTTTAACAGAGCTGCGCCCACGTGTCAGAGGGACATAGAAACCCATCTTATGCATGCTTTATACCAAGGAGCAGAAAAATATGTCTATGGAGTCAACACGGACCGTCTTCGACGAAGGCTCGAAGACGAAGAAGGAGAGCGTACGAGCGCGTCGCTGGTGCGAGATCCAGAAGTCGGAAAAAAGGGGATAAAAGGGAGAGACGCCCTGGTAGAAAATAACCCCACAAAAATGGCGTAACTGCAATGGTTGGCCAATCTTTTTGGCCAACGAATAACAAAAATATTGACGAACGGTTGTCCAGTGGATGGTGAACTATCGATAATTAAAAGCATCGAATGCGTAGACTAGGTTTTTGGGGTGGCCGATGATGGACTCTAGATGGTGCGCTCCGTAGTTTTATGCGTTAAGATCTCAGGATGAATCTAATACGTGGCCCAGGTGTTCGGGGTAGTCGATGACGATGTCTAGGTGGTGCACTCCGTAGTTTTTTGCATCTAGGTGTCGAAATACATTCCATGTGTAGTTTAAGTGGTCGGGGCAGCCAATAACGATGTCTAGTTGGTGCGCTCCGTAGTTTTTTGCATCTAGGTGCTGGAACACATCGAATGCGTGGTCTAGGTCTTTGGGGTAGCCGATTACGGAGTCTAGGTGGTGCGCACCGTAGGTTCTTGGCTGTAGATGTTGGATATCTTATCGAATACGTGGCCCAGGTATTCGGGATAGCCGAAAACGATATCTAGGTGATGCGCTCCGTAGTTTTTTTCATCTAGGTGTTGGAACACATCGAATGCATGGTCTAGGTCTTTAAAAGAGCTGATCATGATGTTTAGGTGGTGCACTCCATAGTTTTTTAACTCCAGGTGATTGAACGCATCGCAAACGTGGTGGACGAGGAAAACTACGAAGCGCATTACCTAGACACCGTCATCGGCTATTCCGACACGCAGACGCAAAAAACTACGGAGTGCACCACCTAGACATCGTCATCGGCTACCACGAACACCTGGGCCACGTATTCGATGAGATCCAACACCTACAGCCAAGAACCTACGGTGCGCACCACCTAGACTCCTTCTTCGTCTTCGAGCCTTTGTCGAAGACGGTCCGTGTTGACTCCATAGACATATTTTTCTGCTCCTTGGTATAAAGCATGCATAAGATGGCTACCCCGAACACCTAAACGACGCATTCGATGAGATCCAACACCTATAGCCAAAAACCTACGGTGCGCACCATCTAAACTCCGTAATCGGCTACTCCGATCACCTAGACCACGCATGGGATGCATTCCGACACCTAGATGCAAAAAACTACGGAGCGCACCACGTAGACTCCGTAATCGGTCACCCTGAACACCTAGACGACGCATTCGATGAGTTCTAACACGTAGAGCTACAAACCTATACGGCGCGCACCACCTAGACTCCGTCATCGGCCACCATTTACGAAGCTAATGAGCCATTTATTTGTATCAAGAAATCACTTTTCTGATTATAGCATTCATTGGCCAACCGCAAGGCTTATTCCGTGATGAAATAAGCGGTAATTATTACCAACCGTTGGTTAAACGGTTGGTCAAACCTTTGCGATTTGGTGAACGGATGGTGAACGGTTGGTTACCATTTCTACCAGGGCGTGCAGGCAACTATACCTAAGCATATATTGACGACGCCGCGACACTACACATATACGCGAAGATATAATTAGCGGCCTGAACAATAACAAAATTACTGGTAAATCTTTCATAATAATTTGTAGCTATAATAATCGCTGTATTTATCAGACTTGGTATTGCTCTTTGTAAGCAAAGCAAAAGAAAAATCGAGAACAGGCAGTTCTGATAGTATAAAGAATATGAGAGTAACATCAATTGTACATTTTTTTAAGTTTCCAATGTTCAATTTCTTTTTTTACGAGTGATCTAATAGTTATAAAGCAATAATATATTACTTTTAACGGATTATCTCATAGCTATTGTCTGCGAAAACATAAAAAGAATATTATCGTCCAATTTTGTATTCGATTTTGACTGAAAATGTCCTATTTTGTGTACGATTACTTTATAAAATAACCAATTACTTAAATATGCTTCGTAAATGCTTTATACGTAAAAAAATTTTGAAATAAAAACGATTAATACATAGGAATAAAAGTTTATATTAAATGTATAAAACAGTATTTTATTCCTAAGAGAATGGAAGAATATATTTTGTAAATATTATATGTACATAATATTCAAGGTAGTATGTCGACTTTGTATGAGTCAATAAAAACACAAATAATGATAGGCCAACGTTTCGACGGTGATCCATTCTCTTCAGGGCCAAGTTGTTTATTAAAAAAAATTGTTAAAAAATTGTTAATTATTAAAAAAAATATTATGTGCATAATTATTTTATGAATTTCGAATAATATTTAAAAAATTATTATATAACTTAATAATAGCATTAAAATATTTATGAAATTTTAATAGCCTTAGTCTGAAACTGGATCAATTTGGAATTAAATTAGTCTTGTTAGGTGAATATTGCCTCATCGGCACATCCCCCACTTTACATACGTGAAAGCAGAAAATGCATTACTCTGCTCCAATGAACTGAAACATGACTTCTTGTATTGAGATACTGCATAAAATCATTACGTGACGTATTCAAACTGTGACCTTAGCATCCTTTTTATATTTATGCAATCAATAAAAAAAGTCATAACAGGTTTTAATTAGAAATTAGAAGTTACAAAGTGGATCCACCGATATTTTATTGATTCGCGCGAACGTAAAAACGAACTTTTGTCTGCAATCGCATTGCAATTAGGGGGTGAAGCAATATTTCATGCCCATTATATATAAGGGAAAAATAATTATGACAGTAATTTACATATATACGATTTTGAAGAAAACTGATTTAAAAAAGACACTAAAAGACGCCCTTTTGATGTACCAAAAGAGACCACCGTTAACGTATTATAAAAAATTCAGCAAAGAAAATTCTCCACAAAGTCTCGGAAAAATTGGGCTGTCAAAGGATCACAAGCGGCATGAAAAATCCCATCTAGAATAATGAAACTTCAATTAGTTCCTTTAATTGTCCTCGAGTGCACCGCGAGTGCTTTACCTCTAGTGCTATCTCTCTGTCTCTCTCTCTCCTCTGCCTTTACCGCTACTCATCCCTCTTTACTGCGTCGCCCCTAAGTGCCCGGGCTAACGCAATATTATTAATTACGAATACGTGTAACGCGTCGTCGACGCGGCGGCCACTCGGGGCTTTAATTTTCCGCCGGATTTGATTAGCTCGCTCTCGCGCAGGTGAAAGACGTGATTTTTGCTCTGCGCATCGTTGATCAACGAGGGTCGAGTGTACATGTACACGGAGAGAGGAGCTATCGTGTTACACGAAAGAAGATGCCTTTCTCTGTGGCTGTGTGTGCATATCATGTATGGGCGTGTGCGTGTGAGTGGGCGGAGGGAGGACGTCGTTGCGTGCAGGCGCACTTTGTGAGGAAGGATGGCAGAGAGGAGAGCGTTGTGGCGTGTCGAGGAGAGCAAATGACCGGGCGACATGAATCGAAAGCCATTATCAGCGACCGAATGACGGTCTATCGTGTTTCGCGGCTCGCGCTTTTTCCCCCCAAGAAAGAAGGATCTTCGTTTTTGCCGGTGCTGATTTACGTGCAGCGGGCAAATCTTACTTGAAGAGAGCGACGACTCAGAATTGTTCTTCAATCTGTGATAACGTTTTCTTTCATTGTTGAATACGTATCTTACATTTAACGTTATAGGACTAACCCAATTTGGAAAATCGACAACTGTAGATCCTATAAATACTATATTCAGAAAATTTTTATTAATTTAAGCGAATCCATTAGTATTCTGCATTAGATGTCTGCTTTGAAAAAATTATGTTGGTATTCTACATCCCCTTAACATTTAGCATTGTAATTTTTGTAATTTTTTAAAATATTAAATTATATTACTATTAATTGTATATTCCTCGGTATATTCAAATATGTACATTCAAATTTGGTGTCGTGCACTTATAAATTACAAAGAAAAAAAACTCGTTAAAATAATCTTTCAGTACCTCTTAAAAAATGTTAGAACTCATATATTTTCAGAAAAGTTACGTCTTATCATAAAATACGCCCTGATAACAAAGAACGAGCTGAGCGTCGCTAGATAAGGCATAAATAAAGTTACTTTCTCATCTTTATATATTTTTATTAAGCTATAAAAAATTAATATCCTTTTATCTGTTTTCTTATTTAAGATTAAAAAATATGTTATACATCGCAATTAGCCATTGATTGACTCCAGCTCATGCTTGTTATGACCTACTTAACAAAATATTGGCATTCCAATGTCACGCGTGAAATGATGAGCTAACGGCTGGGATTTAGTTGCACTTGCGATATGAGAACGTCCCGATGAAAAGATGCGAATAGGAAACGGAAGTATATAGGCTCTGGGTTCGAAACCCGGGCAATTACGCTGTATTCTTTTTGTTCTCAAGACCGCCTCCATATATTATAATTTGCGAATTCTTCGTCGTAACAGTATCTGAAATTTCCACACAAAAAGCACCAGATTTAAATCTCTGAATATTTTCAATTATCGCTCCAGTTGCGTTTTCCGCGTAATAAGCCACAATCGATGACGTAATTAGTCTGTCGCATTCAGTCATCCCAACGTTTTTAACGATCTCCCGCACTCTCATACGCTTTTCCACTTTCTCTGTTCCCTCCAAACGAAATTCACGGAAAAATTTCTATCGAAATTTAGAGCGCCGAATGCCCCGTGAATCTTCATCCATGTGAAATCGTTTAATTAAGCGAAATCCTATATCAATGCTGCTATATACTGCATCAGAGTGGCTGCGCTTCAGCGACATATGCACCGTACAGCATGTTCGCAGACATAGTTTTCATATTTAAAGCATAAATAACGTGCTCAGTACCTTTTTCGTTTCTCTTATTTTGTACTTGTATAAAAAAGTCTAGGCAATAATTCTATACGTTATAGAATCTGGCTTTAGTAAGATGATGCTAAATTTTTCAGACTTAAAATCATCAGACTCGATACTCTTTATTATATTTTTTAAATAATACTATAATAAAGAGTATAGAATATTTGAATATATTTGAATTAAAAGTAGTGTCTTTATACCTCATAAATACTATTATTTTTAATATTTTTAAAAAATTTCAAAATTACTGTTGATACAATGAATTCACAATAAATTGGCGTTGTTTCTATAATCCTTTATCAAAATCATTCATTCATTAATATGATCAACTTTAATGGGGCAGGGAAAAGTACCGAACGTTTAGCGAATTAATGAACCGACACGACCTAACGATGGAAAAACAAGTAGTTGCGCGTTAAAACGTCGACTTAAACACCCGCGACGCCTGCGCTTTTACACGGATTAGGTGGTGCGTCGTCCTCTTCCTCTTCCTCCTACTCGTAATGATGCTCTCTCGTATTAATTTTCTCGATAAAAAGCGCGACGACGATGGCTGCATTTCCAGCTATAGAGTAATTATTTTTTCGCGCTTTGACGCGCCGCGTTTGCGAGCGAATCATCGATGTGCGAAACCGCCCAGGAAAAAACTACTGCTCGTGTGTTTTTTTTTTCTCAACGTTATAATGCTTTGATGGCGAAAGGGGATAGATGTGTTCTTTGTTCGGTTGACTTGAGAATTCTCTTATTTTTCAGAATTATTTGCTAAGTATTAGGTGTCAAGGAAGAGAAGGTTTTTGTTGTTCTAAGAGCTTTGACATCTACTTTTCCTTTTATGATTGATGACACTGTTTTTATATACACATGTATTCTACAATCTATCTAATACTATCTTTCATTAAAATGCTAACTATTTATATTAAGTATTCCGACAGTCTTTGCATATAAATATAGTAGCCAATATATAACTTACAGATGTAGTCTTGTAGAGTTTTACTTTTATATGAGAAATCCTACAAGAAATTCACACTTAGGTGTTTGAAAAGCATAAAAAAGGTTGTACGCATACCTTAGCAACAATTTTGTTCTCGTTCTATAGTTCAAATATACGGAAAAAATATTGAACCCGCGAAATCGAGCTTGTAATACTGTTTTAACCGCATATTCATTTTTCTTATGAAAATTTAACATGGGGAAAATGGTCGAAAAGCGACGGTCCCACTGAGGATTAGCTAAAATATTACGCTTCCAAAGGTACGAATAAATTTTACGAAACCTGAAAATTAAAGTAGAAGGAAAGAGCTTTAATTTAAGTTAACGTTTATTAAAAACGAAAGCTCCTGTGCAAAATCACAAGAAATTGCTAATTTTTATAATTTTAAGGCTTTGATATAATTTTGTTAACTGTTCGTACCTACTTTATTATACTTTCTGCCCCTCAAAGGTTACTTTCATATCAGGTATCTTGAATTAATCTTTTATATTTAGATTTAATAACTTCTATTTTCTCATTTCTATACGATAATTATAATTTGATGTTCATGAATTTTGGGGATATTATCATATCTCTTTTAATTTCTATAATTAGTTTATTTTAATTGATAATAATATTTAAAGAAAAAATAATAGTAAAATGTTATGATTATATTGTTGATATAAAATAGTTTTAATGTAATATTAATTTTAAGGTATTTTAATCCATGTAATTTGACCCGTTTATTTTGGAGAATGCGAAAACGAGTAAAATATATTTATTGATACAATCAACATGGAGTATACTCAAGTATAAATATTTCAACACAATGATCATCCGATTCTATACATGGACATATGTTTTATATATTCTCAGAAATATTAATTCAGAAGCAGTAAACGAAACGGGTTATCGATGTACAGTACCTTTTTCAAGTGATGCGCGATCTCCAAACAGTCCTTTGTAGCCAAATCTTTACTTGAAGCTTTTTGATGCACTAATTTCAGTATCACCAGGAGGTCGGTATTGATCAGCTTTTAGTATAATAATAAATATTTATATTATGGCTTTTATAAATAATTGGAATATGTCATAAAGATATAAAGACATTTATGTCTTTTTAAGAAATAAAATTGTATTATATTATAATGGCATTGCCGCATAAATCTAAATTATATTATATAAATAAACTGAAATGCAAAATAATTTTCTTTGTATTACTTTTATAAAATACTTTTTTTCCTAAAATGACTTGGTTAATATTAAGCAGACCACTAAAACTTTAAAATATTGAATGCAAATTGGGGGGGGTCCTAAGTTTCGACGATTCACTATAAAATTGAAGTCAACTATAGACGTTTTTCAGTTCGACATATGATAATGCAGATTGTTCTTAATTTCGAAATCCTAAATTACGAAAATCATATTTACGAATCTAACACTTCACCTACTGTCCAAAACATCGAATTTCATTAATAGAATTTTAATAGGGGTACAATATAGACATTTCGAAATAAATCATTAGAAACAGGTTATATTTGCTTTGAGATCGTATTGATGAAATTCGATGTTTTGGAAAGTAGGTGAACTGATACATTCGAAAATATGATTTTCGTAATTTAGAATTTCGAAATTAAGAAAAATCTGCATTACCATATGTCGAACTGAAAAACATCTATAGTTGACTTCAATTTTATAGTGAATCGTCGAAACTCTGGACCCCCCCCCGCAAATTGTTCTATTAAATTAAGTTTTTAATTTTATTTGAACTCCATTAGCAAATGATTCATATCGAATCTGTGCTTTATGTAAAAGGTTTTATCGTTGTAAACAAATAATCCTTACTACTTGTACAAAAAGGCATTAAACACTATGCTTGTAAAAAATTGCGATAATTAAGTGAATGATTCTAAAGAAACAAAGACATACACGTAGATTTCTAATAAATATATGAATAACATTGTAAACTGCAATGCAATAGTAACTCTAATATTAAAGTATTAGAAAAAATTCTTCTCCGAATAACAAAATTAAGGCTCCACAGCAAATCAGATCATGTACATTATATAACTTTATACAGTATTTCCGCAAATCTCGGTATTTCAGCAGATTAAAGGCAGTAGCGATCTAAATGGATTGGTGCGGTGAATAAATATTGATATACTTCCTCCGGTATTGGAAGGGTGAGAAGTAACAGAGAAAACAATAAAAAAAGCTTGCACGCGCACAGCTCGCGAGATATTGATATAAAGTGTAATTTTTCACAAAACCCATTGTATTGAATCCGGCAGTTCGACACGGAATAATCCCGCGTGATTACCTTCTTATCGCGTTGTGCTCGATCGAATTTCTCTCGGTCATAGACCACACAAAATATACGAGCTCGCGCACGTGCACAAGGGGCTTTTCTTTAGCCGCTCGTTGGCGCGCACACGCTGAGACCCTACGGAAATACGAAGAAGCAGCAGGAGAGAAGGTAGCGCGCCGAGGAAGAGAAAAATACGGAGAGCGGGAGGACAAAGGAAATCCCACGCGCCTCGGATAGAAGAGACGATCTTGTGCTTTGCCAGAGAGAAATGTTGCCGCGACTACTTTCCGGATGTGCGAAATGAATTTTTTGACTTATGCTAGGTAATTTGTAGATACGTTCTGTTAGGATCAAATCTAAGACTTGGGGATTCTTTTATCACTATATTATATAAGCTAAGCCCAGATTACCATATTATGAATATCAATTTTACGAAAAAGAATGAACCTTTTATTCGTGAGAAATTATATCTTTATTTTATTATCGACTTTTAATAAGTTCTTTGCTTAATATATTGAGTTTATTATTTAATAATATTATTTGTTATGCATATTTTAAAGGAATCTGTTAAATTTATTAATCAGTGACAAAAAAAAACCGCTGCCAATTCATTGATACGTTGCTTCCTCAAACTAATTTATGGATTCCTTTTGATAAATTTTAATGCCAAAAATTAATTTATCACAACAAATTTTTTTTTTTATGAATATTCACAAAAAAGCTATTATATAAAATACAAATAAAAACATTCTTGGACCAAATATTATTTGCAGTTAAATAAATCCTTTGTAAAATTATATAAAAAAATGCAGAAACATTACGAACCAAATAAGATTTTAGGGAAACCAAAATGATTAATTTAGAAGTGTTGAGAAAAAAAGTAAATGTTTTAACAAAATTTCTCACTCTGTAAATAAGTATAGCAATGATCATTATATCACTGTGCGTCTAAGACAAAATCGTCTATCATTTTACTGGTGACCCCAGCAGACGATTTGGGGCGAAACAAATAATTATCTTAAAACATTTACATTTGTTTCTTAACACTTCTAAATTAACTATTAATAATTATAATAATTAAATAATAATTAAAAAATATTGTTTTCCTAAAATCTTATTTGGTTCGTAAAATTCGATACATTTTGAATTTAAAACATACTACAAAACGACATTTCTTCTACTTTCAGTTCAGAAATGCTTTTTGAGTCATTTTAAGTTAAAACAATAAGCCGATATTGAGAAAATACGATGTGCAAGAAAAGGTGAAAAAGTTTTAATCTCAAATATCTCTGAAAATCATGAATCAATTCTTGTACCCAAAGAATTTATACAATAAATATACAAACTCTACATAACCACAAAATTTCAAAGCGATTAAATCAATTTTACTTCAGTTATTATGGGACACAGAAAATCACTTTTTAAACTACCAACATTTTAGATATTAATTATCTCCAAAACTAATCATATGATCTTGATAAAATTTCACACATATTGCCCATATCACATACAAAATTGTATATAAATTCCAAGCTGATACATAAGGTTCACAAGAAATTACGATTTAAAAAAAAGGTTAACAAAATTTTAACCTCAAATATCTCTGAAATTTATGAACCAATACTTTTGCCCACAGAATTTTTGCAAAAAAACTCTACATCTCCACAAAATTTCAGAGCGATTAAACCAATTTTACTTCATTTATCGTGCGACAAAGAAAATCATTTTAAAATACGAAAATTTTCAATGTTAAATATTTCCAAAAGTATGCATTTGATCTTGATGAAATTTTGCACACATATTGCATTATCACATACAAAATTGTCTATAAATTTCAAGACGATATATCAGGCCGTTCTCGAGAAATTACGTTTTGAAAAAAAGGTTAAAACATTTTTAATCTGAAATATCTCTGAAATTTATAAATCAGTCCTTTTGCCCAAATAACTCAGTCGAAAGATATTTAAAATCTACACCTAAAAAATGTCAAAGCGATTAAGCCCATTTTACTCCCGTAATCGTTGGACACAGAAAACTCATTTTTTCAGGTTTCGATTTACTCAAAAACTAGTCGACAGAATGGATTGAAATTTTTACAGATTATAACTATTTATTTTTGAATTTTTAATCGGACTTCAACGAGCAAATCTCTTATGCGTTAGTCAAATGTCTATTCTCAAATGTCTATCTCAAAAATTCAAAACTATTAAGATAGCACCACGAGCGCTTAACATATTTAGAATCAAATGGCATTCGGACACTAAAATGCCTTTTCTTGTATAATCTTAGTTCCAACCTTTTGACACTAGATGGCAACCAATTTTTCAAATCCACATATAAAATTACAACTTACACACTATAAGAATTCAGAGTAATTTCATTATTTTGGAGTCGAAGATATGTCTACTTGGGTCTTCCTGACGAGTCCACCAAGTACGACAAGGACGAAACTCCCCGATATTATATTTTATTCCGAAATTAATAGTTATTCATTTTAAAAAAATTTTTTTTTTTTTTTTTTTCTTATGTGTGTCGCCGTTTGTCAAAAAATTCTTATCGAGAGAGGAGAAAGCTTAAACAAAAGCTACCTTTCTCGATTTGAGAATAGACATTCGACTAACGCATAAGAGATTTACTCGTTGAAGTCCGATTAAAAATTCAAAACTATTAAGATAGCACCACGAGCGCTTAACATATTTAGTATAACTATTTATATTCTAAATTATTATGATTTTTTTTTTCAAAATAGTTGACCATTTAATTTGGGAGTTATAAGCTTTTTTTAAAAGAAATACGTTTTTGTTAAAAACAAAAGAACTCTTTGAAATGCTATTTGTCTGATTCAAATATTGGAATCCTATCATTAATTATAGATTTCGTCACCTAAGTTGCGCTCTTTAGTGAATAATACCTGAGATATGCTAAATTTCCCCTTAATAAAAGTCTGCACGCTCTCCCTATACAGGGCTGCCTATAAAAGATGAAAATGTCACTCCAGAAAGTCAGTACTAACCAAGCACTGGCGAAGAAAGTGCTTTCTTGCTCTTGCAACTCCTTGCCTTTTCCGTACGATTTTCTTCCACTCTTAAAAAATGAGTCAGTCGTGTTCCGCATCTTTCAAACAGTTCATTCTTTTTCCTAACAATGTAACAAATTCGAGAACGCAGAAGAAAACGTGGAAATCGAATCCGCGGAGGACTACATTGAATAAGCTGTAAAGGCCTACGTTGAGGAGAAGTGCGCAAGCGAATTGAGTAACAAAAAAACCTTCACCCCTTCCTCGACGGGCTACACTCTTGCTTTCAAACGGCTAAGCGGCTGTTCTTCGTTATGGAGTTCATCCGAGATGGTGATCTTGCGACTCTCATGTCCAATCGTAAACAACTTCCCGAAAACCAGACTAGATTTTATTTACCGGAGATCGTTTTAGCGTTAAAAGTTTTACATAATATAGGTGAGTATTTTTCAATATTTATATTATGCAAATAGTTACTTATTACGAATGTTTCAGATATTTCGTCATATTAAGGTTTTATTTGCAATCCCGTCATACCATTCTAAAAATAAAATTTATTAAATTTTATTAATTTGATAAATTTTATTTTTAACGCATTAAAAATTAAAAATAAAGTAGAATTAAAAATTAGAAGATTTAGAATATCAGTAGATAAGCTATGCCGGTTCTGGATCAATTCAAGTCGTGACCTGTTGATCCAGAACCGGCATAGGTTTTTTTGGCCCCCCCCTCCCCCACCTACCGCTATTGCACGGGGTGTCATTAACCCAAAAACAGGTCCTGACCTGTTTGAGCCAGAACCGGCATAGGTTTTTGGGTCACCCGCACGGGAGCCAATAACCCAGACCTGCTTGATCTAGAACCGGCATACTGGTTCTGGCTCACCCGCACGCCAACGAGTTGAGCCAGAACCGGCCTACCGATTCTCGATCAGGTCTTGCCCGTTCTAGGCCAGCCGCAAAGTCAGACCTTGCCCTGGGGGAGCGAGCCGCCGGCAGCGAGCGGCCAGCGACAGCCTGCTGCAAACGGGCAGCGGTAGCAGCCGGCGGAGGGCAGCGGCGGCCTGCTTCGGCCGCCGCGCAAGCAGGAGCTCCCGCGCGTGCGCACGAAGGTGCCTCGGGGAGGGGGGCGCGTGAAAGAGTGAAAAAGTCATTTCACGCGCGGCTGCCGCGCGAGCAGGAGCTCCCGCGCCTAATGCCCTACCGCGGTGTCAACAACCGCTCTCGAGTGCCGCGGGGAGGGGGGGAGCGCGCGCGAAGGCGAAAAATTCATTTCACGCGCAGTCGCCGCGCGAGCAGGAGCTCCCGCGCATGGAGTATTGCCTTGGCGGCGCTGCCGCCGCCGCGCGCGCTATAGTTACGCGAAACGGCATTCGACGCAGTATCGCCGTGCGAGCAAGAGTTCTCCCTCATCATGGACCGCAACGGAGGATGACGACGAAGACGGCAGCAGCAACAGAGTCACCGGGAAGCCAGCGGTATATGTGTGCGTCACTCTCTCTCTCTCTCTCTCTCTCTCTCTCTCTCTCTCTCTCTCTCTCTCTCTCTCTCTCTCTCTCTCTCTCTCTCTCTCTCTCTCTCTCTCTCTCTCTCTCTCTCTCTCTCTCTCTCTCTCTCTCTCTCTCTCTCTCTCTCTCTCTCTCTCTCTTTGACACGGTAACCTTTCCAACGTAGGAACGTTACCGTGTTCTCTCTCTCTCATTTTTCTCTCCCTCTCTCACTCACACATATCAACGTGCCAGCATGAGGGGACAACAATCGTCGCCAGGAAGCTATGAGGGTAAGTTAGTTTAAAAAGTTTATTCCGTGTTTCGTGAGTGCATTCTTTCTCTCTCTCTCTCTCTCTAACATGCTTCCTCGACATTTCGCTCACCGACGGCGACGGGCGCGATATGAATTTTCGTCTCGCGGATCTCTCTCTCTCTCTCTCTCGCTTGTCGACGTGTGTAAGGTTAGTTTTCGTCTCGCGGATGACATTGATCTCCCGCATCTTTTCTCTCTCTCTCTTGCTCATCGACGGCGTTGGCCGCGAGGTCAGTTTTCGTCTCGCCGACGATGCGGGTCTCACACATCTCTCGTCGACGCGTGCGAGGTTAGTTTTCGTCTCGCGGACGATGCAGGTCTCGCGCATCTCTCTCGCTCATCGACGGCGACGGTCGCGAGGTTAGTTTTTGTCTCGCTCATCGACGCAGACGACGTTGATCTCGCGCATCTTTTCTCTCCGTCGCTCACCGACGGTGACGTGTGCGAGATTAGTTTTTTTCTCGCGGACGATGCGGGTACATCTTTTCAATTTCCATATGAGCGAGGTTAATGTGTGCCGTATATATCTGTGACATCTCTCTTCCTTTCCCTCTTTCACGTGTAAACGATATTTAATGCTTTTGTGTGTTTTTTCAGATTTAAGAACGTCACCCACTCGTAGTCAACCTAGGGACGCCTGGTCAACACATCCTTTAGTTAAGTATTTTACTATTTGTATTAAACTGCTCTTTTCAGAGCAATTGAAACATTTATATTCATATATATTTTATATACTTGTATTAAAACTGCTCTTTTAAGAGCAAAGGAACATTATATTCATATATGTTTTTTAAACTGCTCTTTTCAGAGCAATTGGAACATTAATATTATATTTGTATTAAAACTGCTCTTTTAAGAGCAAAGGAACATTATATTCATATATATTTTTAAACTGCTCTTTTCAGAGCAATTGGAACATTAATATTATATAGATATATATACTCGCATTATATTTGTATTAAAACTGCTCTTTTAAGAGCAAAAAGGAACATTCTATTCATTTATATTAAATTGCTCTTTTCGTAGGGTATAATATTTGTGTCTTTCTCTCTTTCACTGTCTCTCTTCAAATATTAATGCATTTTTGATTTTTCAGTCAACGTGGAAGCCATCGCCGCTGGATCATTGGGATGTCTACACTGTGCGACGATGAGGATACCACTTATTAAACTTGGATAGGTTAGTATTTTTTTTGCACGGGTTTTTTCTCTACATAATCATGGGGGGGGGGCATACGATAATATATATTAATTTTATTATGTTTTCAGTTTTGCAACGAGGAAGCCATCGCCTCAGGGGGCAACAACCAGGATAATGACGACTAGTTGGTAAGTAAGCAGGCCGCCAACCGCTGGTCGCCAACCGCTGGCCGCCCGCTACCACTGCCCCTGACAAGCAGCAGGCCGCCAACCGCTGGCCGCCCGCCGCCGACCGCTACCGCTGCCCGTGCGCAGCAGGCTGTCGCTGGCGGCTCGCTCCCCCAGGGCAAGGTCTGACTTTGCGGCTGGCCTAGAACGGGCAAGACCTGATCGAGAATCGGTAGGCCGGTTCTGGCTCAACTCGTTGGCGTGCGGGTGAGCCAGAACCAGTATGCCGGTTCTAGATCAAGCAGGTCTAGGTTATTGGCTCCCGTGCGGGTGACCCAAAAACCTATGCCGGTTCTGGCTCAAACAGGTCAGGACCTGTTTTTGGGTTAATGACACCCCGTGCAATAGCGGTGGGAGGGGGAGGGGGGGGGCAAAAAACCTATGCCGGTTCTGGATCAACAGGTCACGACTTGAATTGATCCAGAACCGGCATAGCTTATCTACTAATATCCACTTGTTATCGTAGTTATCGTAGATGGTAATGGTTATACCGAAGTCATTTCTATTGGGATTTTGATCCACGAAGATAAATATTCTTTTAGATGGTTCATTACTCAACTAAAAGAACATTACTATTCGGAATGTCGGAAAATTCGATCCTTCATGGCTGATACGGATTTGGTTGCAAGAAAAGTTATTAAGGATTTAAAATCCTAAGTGTCTATCAATAAATTCGTATGAACTACTCAACATCTTTGTAGTGAATTATTTTTATTACTGCTCCCAACGGATCTAGTCTGAATTGACTGAATTCTTCTTATTATTAAGGATTTGATCAATGTCCCAGTTTATATCTGCTCTTTCCACATCCAACAAATTTTTAGACGTTCTATTACGCCCGAAAATATGGCAATTTCAAAAGAACAGAGAGAGACAATTGTCTTCAGTTTTTACAACAGATTTTGTATGCCAATTCGGAAAGTGACTATAAAGAAATATATGAGCAATTTTGTAATGAATCACCTCCTAAAGTTATACATTACTACAATGGAAACTGGCATATTATTCGTGAAGAATGGGTAAAATATTATGTACATGAAAGAAATTTTAATAATTGTATCAACAATAGAATCGAATCACTAAACCAGAAATTAAAATTATTTATCGATTTATCTTCTTATCTTACGGATTTTATGTCGCAACTATTAAAGTTTTTAAAAATTTACCAAAACGAGCGTAATAGTGATTGGTCAGCGCGCCATACAAGTTAGTTAAAAAATAAAATATATATATATATATATATATATATATATATATATATATATATATATATATATATATATATTTATTTACATTTATCATTCCTACTAACAACACACTTGATTCTCTCCTATAGGTATAATCTATCTATACCTATAGGTATAATATATATATATATATATTTATTTACATTTATCATTCCTACTAACAACACACTTGATTCTCTCCTATAGGTATAATCTATCGGGATCTGAAACTTGAAAACGTCCTGTTAGACCACGAGGGCCACGTCAAGCTCACCGACTATGGTCTCTGTAAGAAAGGTATGAGCAAAGGCAAGAGAACTACGTCATTTTGCGGTACTTTGGCATACATGGTCCCGGAGATGATCCAAGACAACGAGTACAGCTTCTCTATAGATTGGTGGGCATTCGGCATAATAATATTTGAAATGCTTGACGGGCGAAGTCTATTTAAGTATGGAAACGCAATCGGAATTTCAGAGTGGCAGTTTAAGAAACTTCTCTTCGAGGAGATATTAAACAAACATAATTTTTATACCGAGAATACTGTCCCTCAGGGCTAACAGCATTCTCAAAAGATTGTTATATAAGGAACCCGCTAATCGACTAGGAAGTCTCGTAGAAAACAAACAAAAAGCCGAAGGATTCTAATACGTAAATCATGATTTAATGATGCTTAATCGTCAGTCCATATGACTGAAGTTTCCTGCATACAGTGATTTATATTATATATATTATATATTATATTATATTACATATATTATACATATTATATATTGCTCTCTCATCTACACTATATATTTCAAAGAAGATCGCTGTATCGCCAAAATGAAAAGAAGGTTCCCGCGTAAAAAAAAACAACTATTGGCAATGCATTACCAATATATGAGCAATGGGCATTGATTATATGTGGCCAATATATTGGATATAGTATTGCTCATATGTGGTCCACATAGCGCTACGCAACGATATCCAATTTATAGGCAATATATTGCCAATTGTCACATTAATTTAAAATGTCAAATGGCCGCAATATATTGCCAATTTTTTTTATTTTTCATAGTTTATTGGCACAATAGATTGCCAATATATTGCCAATTTGTGTGATCCCAGGTACAGATTAATATTAATACTTTAATTTAATTTTCAAAATACAGGTACTGTATACGAATGAACGTATACGGAGTTTATATTGTTAGGGTTTATCGCCGAGAGAAAATAATAAATTGTATTGACTCTGAAAGTCTTTGCTCCAACCCACTCGAAAGTAAAATTGAAGCAAAAGGGATTTGAACGCTACGCGTGTTCGAGTAAAATAGGCAAGCAATACGCAAGGTATATGCAATAGGCAAACTAATAATACGAGAGCCTCACGTATTATCAGCTAAGCTTAAAATAGCAATTTAGACTCCAAGAATCTATGCTTCCAACTTTTCTCGCAAAGAATAAGTTGAAAGCAGAAAAAGTAGGAATTCGTATTATTCGCAAATAAGACGAAGTAGTTATAGGTAAGCAAATATAGTGGAAACATAAAATGTAGGCATTTAATGCAGGCTAACGTGTAATAATGTATGTTCGCGTAAAGTAAGCGAATGGAAACAATAACTAATACGAGAGCTCCTCGTATTATAAGTAAAGCAGTAAAGTATGTAAGGCAAAAGCTGTATGTAATAATGGGTCGGTTGACTCCTAGAGTCAATGTATCCAACTTTTCTCGCAAAGAATAAGTTCGGTACAAAAGATAGACACTTGGAATTAAGATTCCAGAAGTCTTTGCAGTCAACTCTCCTCGAAAGGCGAAGTTGAACTGTAGATAGAAGATGAACGTAATACGTTCGAGCAAGTAGGCAAGGGGTAACGGCAAATAATACGAGAGCTTCTCGTATTATTAGCAAAGCAAGCAAAGCAAGTAAAAGTAGTAAGTTATAGAGGAGACTGTATGTTTTAATGTCTCCCCCGAGTGCAAGTCGGGTGCCTATACTTATACACTCGGGGTGATGTTTTTCATTGCGGGTAGCGATTTGGCGCTTGCCATCTAGCGGACACTTGCGGCACTATAGAATCCCGAACAGGTACAGTATAATTTTTCAAAAAATAAAATACACCAGTTTCACTAAAATTTCATTTTAACTTTATTCGCAATTTAATAATAAATAAGTTATTCCGATTCTAAATTATTAATAGGTTCAATTATATAGTTAGTATTTACATGTTCTACAAAAATATGGCAGCATTCTGTTAATAAATGTTTTACATCGATAATTTGTAATGGATTTTCGATCGGCTCAATACATTTATGAATAAATGGTATTAATGTTCGTCCCCCTATATTTACGTAAAACGGAGTTTCAACATTGAAATGTTTAATTAATGCATAGTACGTTGCTGTACATTCACAAAATTGTTTGCAGTAACAATTTTTAACGCACAAGAATTTTTCAATAGCTCCAAAACATAACTGATTCATTTAAATATTTCACGTAAAAAGATTCGGTAAGTTTACTTTGATGAGTGTTTGACGAGAAAAATATCTTATTTTTATAAAGGCCACGGAAAGTGAAAATATTCTTATTAAATAAATTGTGATCGACCAATGATTTTTAATAAATTGTGATCGACGATGATTTTTTAATTTCGAAACATAACCGACTATATAAGTAGAGATATTTATTTTTGTTAATTTCATGCTTTTTTAGCTGATAAAACAGAATTACAAAAATCATATAATTTACTTTCTTTTTCAAGCCACTCATCTTTGCAAATGTATATGTTCATGTACATATTTAAATTGCGTGTGATTTGTACATGAGGAGAGTTACTACCATGCACAAAAGATTTCATTTTGCCATTTAGGTCTTCTAATGGGAAGCACGACGTTGTCCAAAGAGGACCACTACGTCTTACTACTTCGCCCAAGTGTTGGGTACTATGCAAATTACACGACATATGTTTTATGCCGTACAAATCTTCATATCTCGAAATAAATTCCATAAATAATTTCTCAGCAAATACTATTTCTTCGTCGAATATTTTTTCTTTACATAAAGTATATATCGCAAAAACAAATAATTTAAAATGATCCCAATAAATACTCGGTAAAATGTTTTATAAAATAGGTATTGCATAATACAGACACCAATTTTTGTATTCAGATGCTTTCCAATTTTTAAAATGTAATTTTATAGATCTTGGGCGTCTAACAACGTATGATGGGGGCTTTATACAGCACAGTCGATAATCAATTACTCCAACCAAATTTGAAATAGAAAACGGCTCTTCCTTAAATTGTGGATCGAACCATAACTCGCCAAGTCGCTTAATCACCCCTTCAAATGCACAGTGCATGACGTCTATTGCTGTTGAAGTAACAAACTTACAGCAAAGTTTGGACATAATATTAGGTCCTTTAAAACCACACACGGGTTTATTAACTGCAACAGCCTGAGACGCATGCAGTATAGTTTCTTCATCCGTCTGCAAGTTCAAATGTTCCCTATATGGATAAACCCATGTTTTATCTATCGAAAAACCCTTTTCTTTGCAAAATTGACACCCGAATTTGCTATTAAATTGATGCATACAAAGAAACAAACCCTTAGCTGGTAAGTCACACGTACCGCAAACTATAATGCAACGAATTTTTACTAATGAGTTTAGATCTTTCACGAAAATATCAGCACCTTTATACAATTCTTTTAAAAATCGTTTTAGTGGATTTAAAAACATACATGGGTCAGGTTTTTCTTCTCCGTACCACAAATTGGTTAATAGCATATTTTCCAATTTAAATCTTTCACTGTATGGCAATTCTAAGATAATGAGAAAGAAACCCCAAATACTACATTTCGAAGATTTGAAAATTTGAACTCCATCTGTGTACCACATCAGAGTCAAGTTTAAGCTCGTAAATGAATTTTGATTTTTAGATGCGTCTTTATAATTACTTCCATCATAAATGTCCGTATATACTCCGATTGCATTAGTACCTACAGTAGATTGATTATTCATTTTTTTATAAAATCCAATACGATTAAAAAGAAATGTTAATTGAGAAATCGGAGAAATTCCTAAAAAATAATTTTTTTGATTCGGATTAGAACAACTACAGTACTCGTTATCCTCAGACTCTTTAGAACTTTCATTTCCATGATCATTTTGATTTTCTAAAGCTACACAGTTTAGAGCAATAAAAATATTTCTGTATAGACAATTTCATGTCGCAAAAGAATTTTTGAAATTATTGATAACAGGTTGACGGACAATTATGCGGCATAATGAAAGCTTTCGACATTAACATTAAAAAATCAGCTAAGCACGCATCGATCACATTATGACGTAATTTTATCGCCGCTAAACATGTTATGAATTCTATGAGTTTCATTGGAGATCTCGGAAATAGTTCCTCTTGTAATAGTTGTTGTTTTGTTGTTACTCCTTTTCTTGCTGCTGCATTTCTTGTAAGTCTTGTTCAGTAACATCGAAATCGCTACAAGCATCACTCCATTCGTCATCAGCATAACTTTCATAACCTTCGTTATCTATATGAAGAAATTATATATCAGAATTCCCTGCCTGATAATTGAAATAAATAAGGCATATACTGATAGCTACAGTTCTGCAATAGTATAAGTGCAAAATATATTCCACAGTAATAAAAAAAACTACAGCATTGAACATTGATTAGCGTACGTTACAGTTCGAATTATTGTACTTTAAGGTTAAGTGAGAAGAGATTGAGAGAAAAGCGATGCA
Source organism: Torymus aiolomorphi (assembly GCA_036365515.1). NCBI lineage: Eukaryota > Metazoa > Arthropoda > Insecta > Hymenoptera > Torymidae > Torymus > Torymus aiolomorphi. The sequence continues at coordinate 96,466,206 of CM070874.1, forward strand.
GACATGCGAAGCTCCACGACTTTTGATCACACAAAAATTTAGGGCATTAGGTACTTAATTCCAACCACACAGAGAAAAGACCCCACAGCTCTATAGGCGGCTAGGCCGTGCCATAGTCAGGCTCGTCGTCTGCGTCCACATGCACCGCAAGAGAGCGCGTGTAACACAGATATACAGCGTGCACCTGTGTCACACGAGCTCTCTCGCGATGCATGCAATGGGGACGCAGACGACGAGCCTACGATGACTATGGCACATTGGCACGGCCTCGGGCCTTGACTTTTCTCCGTGTATGCATTCTCTCTCTCTCTCTCTCTCTCTCTCTCTCTCTCTCTCTCTCTCTCTCTCTCTCTCTCTCTCTCTCTCTCTCTCTCTCTCTCTCTCTCTCTCTCTCTCTCTCCTCTCTCGTCTCTCTCTCTCTCTCTCTCTCTCTCTCTCTCTCTCTCTCTCTCTCTCTCTCTCTCTCTCTCTCGGCAAGCGCTAAATTTGTACTCAAATGTTCGAGATTCCAAAATAGGAATCTAATAAAAATTAATATACACTTACCGACTTCGAAAAATCTTCTGTCGTCATAGTAGTCTCACTACTTACGCAAGGACTTTCAATATTGAGCTTTTTTATAATACAGTACTGCATATCAATGCTGTAATCTTCAAAATGCAGTGGGCGCTTTTTTGACATACTGTATTTAATCCGGTTTGTAGAATTTGAAATAATTAGATATTCACGTGAGTTAGAAATATTCTTGATACTGCTCGGTATAAACAATAATCATGTATTCACATGGGTTAGGAACATCATTGACAGTGCGTGAAGTAATCCCGAAAAATCTCGAATAATCGAATCCATCTCGAATCTAGAAAGGAGGAAACAAAAGACGAACGGCGGCGCGCCGCGCGTTGATTAAGGCTAGTGTCGATCGTCATATTTCGTTGCTACGAGACGATAAAATTCAAACGAGATAAACAATTAGGTTGCATGAAAAAAAATTACTGAAACCAAGAGGTTATGCTTAGAAAGTGAAAGCTACAATATGAATGCCCTAGTTTTTTGGATTAAGAGTAAAACCACTAGTGTTATTAATATAACAGATTTAGTACCAGACAAGGAAGAAGGGAAAATCACCAATGCTAGATACCAAAGTAATGGTAGGCTATATAAAGCCAAAATTATTAGGAAGAGTGGTAAGTTTTTCAATGTTATGTTTTTCTGGGCAGTATATCTAAAGCCGCAATTCACGTGCGCGAAATGTTAACGCGAAAATATACAAACCCTAAATCACACGCGAAAAAGAAAGCTCTCCATGTTACTCACAGACATTTGCTAAAGAAATACGTAATAACATTTCAGATGATTTATTTAGTCATGTCTCTCTTTTTTGCATGCAATCATCATGTTGATTACGTTAGTGAAAACTGCCAGTGTAAGTCTTCTATCACATTTTTTATTGACGTAATCTGTAAATTAAAAAAGTATCGTGAATATTATAATGTTTCATTATTTTCAATTATTAACTGAAAAGTAAATATTTACATTCCACGGCAGCCATAATGTCCTCAGGGATGGCGCGTGTTTTCTTTGACCGCCCACGAGCACACATTCCTTTTAAATTTTCGGTCCCAACCAATATTTTAATGAGCCGTCTAGTCATTTCCTTGGGAGATTCGAGCCAGCGTTGTAAGTACGTTAAAGTAGCTTTATCTATCCAAACATTGTAAATCGTGCATAACTGGACCCTCCCATTTCCAGGACGCTGACACTCTTGCAAAGGTTCTTCCTGTAAAAAATTATTTACTATATTAAAAAGAACATCGCATATAAATGAAAGAAAGAACTGAATTAAAATATATCCGACAAAACTGGCTTTGTATCTACTTTGACTTTAACCACAATTCAAAATATATACACTGAGAAAAAAATTTAATTGAATCAATGAAATATTTAATTACAATGTCACAATTTAATATTTCATTAAAGCAACTAAATATTTATTAAAACAATAAAAATATTTGTTTAGAAAATGAATGTTATTAGAGCATTTTAGTATAATAGATTCTAAAAAAGGGGTTAAGTTGCATCTCAAGCGTTTTCTTTGCTTACCGTATTTTCATCCCTGTGCGCGCTTGGTCCAGCTATATCCAGCTCTCTTCTTCCTCTCTCTCTTTGTCTGTCTCTATACTCATCCCGTTGTTGCCTTTCCGGTGCCTCTGCCGTTCTCTTTCTCTTTCCCATTGCGATACTCGAATTTTTTTCCTTTCTCTTGCCTCTTGCAATTCGCGCCTTTCTCGTATTATCTCCATATCCATTTCATCGTCTCCCTCTATTTCTTGTCTTTCTCGTTCCCTCTGCCGTTTTCTTTCCTCCTGCAATGCGCATCTTTCTTGCCTTATCTGTCTTTCTCTTGGTCTTTCGTCTTGCGATTCGCGTCTTCCCTTTTCTCCCTCCATCTCACTTTCATCGTCACCCTCTGTTTCTTGATTTTCTCGCCCCCTCAGCCGTTCTCTTTCTCCTTTTTCTTGTAATGCACGTCTTTCTTGCTTTATCTGTCTCTCCCTTTCTCTTTCCTGTTGCGATTCACGCCTTTTTCGCTCTATCTCTCTCTGTGTGTCACTTTCATCGTCTTCCCATTCTTGCCTTTTTCGTAACCTCTGTAGTTCTCTTTCTTTTTTTTCTTGTAATACGCACCTTTCTTTCTCTTGCTCTATCTTACTTTCATCGTCTTCCTGCGTTTCTCGACTTTCTCACTCCCTCTGTCGTTCTGTTTCGCTTTCCTCTTGCAATTTGTGTCTTCGTTGCTTTCTTTGCTTTTCGTTTTTCTCTTCTTCCTCACGTACTCGCCTTCCTTGCTCTCGTTTCCTATCCCTTTCTCTTTCTTCCTCGAGAAGTTGTATCTCTAATTCCCTTTGTCTCTCTCTTTCTCTTTCTCTCTCTAGTTCCGGTATTTCTTGCCTTTTCCGTTGTTCTATTTTTGGTTTAATTTCCAATCCTGAATTTTCTCCAGTGTTTTTGTCTTGCTCTTCGCCCGTGACTTTCTGAACAGTTAGCTCATCGCCGCTACTCGAATCCTCAAAAATAGCACGCGATCTCTGAAGCCTTAAATTGGCTCTATATGTCGCACATTTTTGCTGATTCTATTACTTTACATTTACTACTTTATTATTAGCTGAGGACTTGTCTTGCATAAGAAAACCATCACTGTTTACTTGCAAACGGTCTAAATATACTTTGTCAACTGAAAATTATTTTTCTAAATTAATTAGGTTATTTTTTTTATTAGTTTATTACATATCATACATATCATAAATAATGTTTTGATATTTTGCTTTCTCAAACAAAAAGCTTAGCGTTTTCTTATTTATAATATATGTAATTTGAAATGCATTATTACGATTGAATTACGTTACATAATGTAAATAAAAACTTACGACGTTTTTTACGATTTTGGCTTGGTATTTTTTTCCGTCCACATATCGCGCAAAGGTTATCTCTCCCTCTTGTGCTACGGGAATCAAATCGTTTTCGTCGACAAGGCTTCTCGTTTTCGATTTTATCCAGAAAACCAAAACGTGCATGATGCGATTTGTCTTCAATCGTTAACCTCTGAAGCGTATGCCAGTTAACAATACAAAGCTCGGTCTCACAAATTGAATACAGTCGCAGAACCGTTACTCATTTCAGACATCTTTGAAAGTTATAATGAATCAATAAAGATGTCTAATCGACCGTTGAAATTTCAAGACTATGCCGAGCATACGAGAGCAAAACGATTTGAAAAAGCATTCGATAGAAAAATAACATCGCTTTCCGGGGAAGAACCTGCTGAAATCGAGACTGGAGATAACAACGAATTACGCGTAAGTAGTCTTATTATATGGAAAGAAAAGTTTATGCGATTGTATTTTGAAACGTTAATTATTTTGACCTACCGGGCGCGAAATTCGACTTTTGATGCTTTCGTAAAGCACTTGAATAAGTAAAGTAGGTACTTCGCACCGTATAGGGCGTAAATCGGGCACTTCGCGCCCGCTAAACAGGCATCAAAATCGAATTTCGTGCCCTGCCGATCAAAAAATAGTATACGCAACACAGGCGCTAGGTGACACCCTTGATTCGTAATGTACTATTTCGTTATAGTATTAATGTACGATTGATATATTTCAGCTGAATTTGAACGATGACAGCAGCTTTAAGCCTGACTGCACGTGTGATTTAAACTCTGCCGTAGAAGAGGCTACAATAGAGGAAATTCAGAATGTTTTCTATACAAGAAATAACAGATATGGTAATTAAAAAAATGTTTTACTGTATAGGTTGTCAGTATTAATTACTCATACAAATTTTTTTTTATCCACATTTTCGAGGACTTTGATTTCTAGTGCTTGCAAACTTAACTTAAGGTATAAATAAATATATATTATTATTATTTTAATTTTTTTATTATTATTAATAAATATAAATATATGGGTGATTCTCAGTAAAGTACTAATTTTTACATCTAATCTCCGTGGTAGTAAATAACCCTATTTCATTGAATAATAATGGACATCTCGCAATTTTTAATTTCATATATGATATTCTAGTAAGTTACGTTTCATTCTAGTAAAAAAAAAATGTATTTTTTGAAAAAATTGAAAATTTTATATTATAAAATCTAATAAAATATCTACGGTGATTACAGGACAAGGTTATAAGACAAGAACTTTTTTGCGCACACTTAAATTTTAAACGGAACTAGGTACTTCGTGCACGCGTAAGAAATTAAATTTTTCAATTTTATTTTATCAAATAGTACATGCAAAGTGTTCGCGTTATATCTGAATCGTGAATAATTTTCGGCATAATCCTACGGAAAAGTTCATTATATACATTAAATAGCTGCTGTGATATTGAAGAAGACAATGACAACCTATTTGAAAACAAGTCTTCGCCGTTAGATAGTGAATTATATAGTGGATCATCCATTACAATCAGACAGTTCGTTTTAAGTATGGGGCTACTAAAGTCTGATATAAATTTACCAGATTCGCACACGTGCAAAATTTTAAAATTTATTTGGACGATTTTACCAAAACCCAACAACTGCCCTTCAACTGTTTATAAATTTAAACAATATTTATCTGAAGGTAATGAGATTCCGTTATACAAGAACTTTTTCTGTTCGAACTGCATCTTTTCTGAAGAGAACACAATAAATGATGTAAATAATGATAAATCAGTAGATAATGAAGAAATTGTAGAAGACCCAAATTTGTGCGATTGTAATGAGAAAAAGGATTATTTTATTGATATGCCTTTAATTCCTCAACTCGAATCGTTGTATCGAAGACAAGGTTTTCACGAAAAATTAAAATACAAAGATACACTGCAAAATAATGTAGGTTTGAAAGACATTTATCATGGATCGATTTACAAAGAATTAACACAAGGGATATTATCAAGTAAGGATAATATATCGTTTATATGGTATACGGATGGCGTTAGAATTTTCAAGTCTTCGAAACTCAATGTATGGGGATTTTTTTTAATTATACTTGAACTTCCGTATGAAGAACGGTTTAAACTTGAGAACGTTTTACTTGTATCTTTATGGTTTGGTGACAAAAAACCGGTTCCAAACTTCCCGCGAAAAAATTGAAAGTATGGGCAATATATTTCATATATATTGGATATACAAATTAGCAATATATTACAAATATACTGGCTATGCGATTGCCAATATATTAGTAACATATCTGCGATTGTACATCCTCCAATATATTTCTCATATATTGGCAGTATAAAATGTATAAAAATAAATTTCAAAACGTGTTACCAATAAGTATAGCCGGAATACACTGAGAAAAAAATAACGCTGCAACGTCGGAAATTTTATGCAGTAATGGCATAATTTCTCCCGTAGAGGGATATAGGCTGTATTGGCGTTCTGCGATATGCCGAAAGAGCTGAATCCTACCGCTAAAACTGCATTAGTACTCATGCAGCGAGACTTCCAATATTAGTATATATGCTCTTGGGTAGGTTTGTCTGGAGGCTTACCACAATACCTTTATCAAATGCATTCATATAAATTAGTAAGTTATGTTATTTATATACACTGTATAATTCATTTCAAAATAATATATGCATTTAAGGGATGTGCGAAGAAATTACACAAAAATTTGAGGTTATGTAAGGGTTTTCATCGTGTGACGTGTTATTACGATATCGCATGGCGGGCAATGCAGATACTGCGGATTAGGCACGCAGATTTGGCATTATCGTAGTAAGCTATTCCCGCGTGTCTAGTTCCTGCCAAAGCAGCGTATTTTTTTTCTCAGTGTAGAGTGTCGCTACTTCAATAAGTTATTTTTATATATTTAGATATCAAAATTATTTCACGCAAACATTGCGGAAATTTTTGAGGCCCTATTGTACATCTGTACAAGAGGAGATAGCAAAAACAAGGCGAGCCTTGTATTTCGAACTCTTCGTAAAGAGTCGTTCGAACGGATGAATTACACGGGTTATATACTCTCGGCCCTCCAATGCGTTTAAAGGAGCCACTACCGGCGCGCCGAATAGCGGTGGCAAACGGGAACTTTTGATGGGCGGCGCTCGATGAGCAAGCTTCAGCTATTCATCCGCTATGCGGCGCGTCGGTAGTGACTTCTTTAAACGCATTGGAAGACCGAGAGTATATAAGCCGTGTAATTCATTCGTTCGAACGACTCTTTACGAAGAGTTCGAAATACAAGGCTCGCCTTGTTTTTGTTATCCCCTCTTGTACGAATGTAAAAATAGAGTCTCAAAAATTTCCGCAATGTTTGCGTGAAATAATTTTGACTTGTAATGTATAAAAATAACTTATTGAAGTAGCGACACTATTCCGGCTATACTTATTGGTAACATGTTTTGAAATTTATTTTTATACATTTTATACTGCCAATATATGAGTAATATATTGGAGGATGTATAATCGCAGATATGTTACTAATATATTGGAAATCGCATAGCCAGTATATTTATAATATATTGCTAATATATATATCCCATATATATGAAATATATTGCCCATATTTTCAATTTTTTCGCGGGTTATTCTTGCAGCCACTGAAAAAATCGCTTAAAAAGTTGTATAAAGGCACTAACCTGCACGTAAAAGATCTTGACAGAGAAAAAATAGTAAAAGGTATTGTTTTATGTGGTACAGCAGATCTTCCCGCAAAAGCATTATTTTTAACTATGCATCAATACAACGGTCGGTTTGGCTGCCAGGTATGTCTACAAGAAGGCAACACAGTGGATCGAACACGGACGTATCCTTACCAAGAAAATATTTTATTACGCACAGAAGAGAACGTATTGGAGTGTTCTATGCAAGCCCTTGATATAAGACAACCAATATGCGGCGTAAAAGGACCATCAGTAATCTCAAAAATTGCCCCAAATTCATTACCTCTACTGCAGTAGATGTGATGCATTGCGTTTTTGAAGGCGTTACAAAGAAATTAATAGAGTTGTGGTGCAGTTCCAAATTTTAGCAAATGAAAACTATAATATATCCAATTTTATTAATATTATAGACGATAAACTATGTTCTATAAAGCCACCTTCGTTTATTCCCCGACGACCAAGACCCATACAATCAAATTTTGAATATTGGAAAGCTTCCGAGCTAAAGAATTGGTTTTTTTACTATTCTATACCTGTCTTAAGTAATATATTGCCTGAAAATTATTTAAATCATTATAAACTGCTAGTATTTGGTGTATATATTTTGTATAAAGAAGAAATCACGATTAAACTGTTGGAGTGGGCTGAGAATTTAATCGATGAGTTTTTAAGAAGATATGAGTCCCTATACGGTGTTAAAAACATGACCTGCGACACGCTCAGCCTTGGTCACTTAACCGATGTCGTTCGTCGCTTAGGTCCGTTGTGGACGACTTCATGTTTTCCCCCTTGAAGATTTAAATGGCCAAATGAAAAAATTGGTTCACGGATCAAAAAAACCTGAACTAAATAGAATCTAATTTAAATTTGTACATAAAAATTCACGCATTGAAATATGAATGGCTTAAAGAGGATAGTAATCTATATAATTTTTGTAAAACCATTTCATCCCCTGAAAAAAAATTAAAGCTCACTAAAATAGGAAATGGTGTTCATTTATGTGGCAACGCTATACAAATTAAAGGTATCAATGCTGAAAAAATTATAAAAGAAAATAACTTACCTGGAAACAATTTATTTTCATTTACAAAATTATATAAAAATAAAACATTATACACTTCAAAGTCAGCTCAAAAAGATCAGAAAACCTATTACGTTACATATTTAGATGACCCGCGTAAAAATCGTTAGTATTGGACATACGTGGCCAATATATTGGTAATTGCCATTTGCAATATATTGCAAACATATTGGACCCACAATTAGCAATATATTGCGGGAACATCTGGAATTGTACCATTTCCAATGTGTTTCCCATATATTGCAATTTTCAATAGAAAAAAAGATTAAAGAATATATATTGCCAATATATGGGACATATGATTTGACTGAAACGCGAAATGTTCTTTAATAGTGCTGCTACTTCAATAAGTTATTTTTATGTTTTATAAATCAAAATTTGTTCACGCAAATATTGCGGAAATTTTTGAGTTCCTATATTGTACATTGTACAAGAAGGGCTAACAAAAGCAAGGAAAGCCTTATACTTCGGAGTTCGGACTCTTCGTAAAGACTCGTTCGAACGGATGAATTGCACGGCCTATATACTCTCGGTCTTCCAATGCGTCTAAAGAAGTCACTACTGGTGCGCCACATAGCGGCATGTGCCGCAAACTTGTTTATCGAGCGCCGCCCATCAAAAGTTCCCGTTTGCCACCGCTATGTGGCGCACCAGTAGTGGCTTCTTTAAACGCATTGGAGGACGGAGAGTATATAAGCCATGCAATTCATCCGTTCGAACGACTCTTTACGAAGAGTCCGAACTCCGAAGTATAAGGCTTTCCTTGCTTTTGTTAGCCCTTTTTGTACAATGTACAATATAGGAACTCAAAAATTTCCGCAATATTTGCGTGAAAAAATTTTGATTTATAAAACATAAAAATAACTTATTGAAGTAGCGGCACTATTAAAGAACATTTCGCGTTTCAGTCAAATCATATGTCCCATATATTGGCAATATATATTCTTTAATCTTTTTACTATTGAAAATTGCAATATATGGGAAACACATTGGAAATGGTACAATTGTAGATGTGCCGTCAATATATTGGTAATTGCGGATCCAATATGTTTGCAATATATTGCAAATAGGAATTACCAATATATTGGCCACGTATGTCCAATACTAACGATTTTTACGCGGGGATAGAAACGTAAAAATTGGAGTAATTGAAAATTACATCAGAACTACTAACTGTAATTATAAAAAGCTTTGCGACTGTTTTGGTTATAGTTATGCTCTTTTAAGAAAAATTCATACAGTGAATCCTTTCATTGTAAGAATGCCAGAAGTCACCTTGCAGTATATCCACGAATGTATATATGTAGATAACGAAATAACTTTTGTTGATGTAAATAATATAAAAAATGTTTGTATTCATGTAGAATTCGAACACGACAAAAATTACGTTTGTGAACCTGTAAATACATTGGAAATTGAATAAACTTAAAAATTGATTAAATAACTGACGAATTTATTATAAAAATATCTGTGTGTGTGTGCGTGTGTGCGTGTGTGTGTGTGTGTGTGTGTGTGTGTGTGTGTGTGTGTGTGTAATTAATAAGTCTTGTAAATACATATAGGAAACATATTGCCAATACATTACCAACATATTAAAAGTTTTTGATTTTGTCAGGTATTGAAAATACATTGGAAATATATTGGAAATGGTACAATTGCCGTACCATTGGCAATATATTTAAAATTGTTATACCAATATCATTTCAATACATTGCTAATGTGTGTTTCCAATATGTTGCTTATATATTACCAATGTAATCAATTTTTACGCGGGTCTCGTCTTTTTTCATTTCCACCAGCGCTCTTTCCTCGAATTAAAATGATCGATTCGTTCATTTTTACTAGTTAAATCCAAACGCGCTACTCGTGTATTTTATTAAATTTATTTCATTTAAATTTAGAATAAATTCAAAATTATGTCAATTTTGACTTCTTCCATAACCAAAAGATCAGAGGCAACTTGTTTCAGACTCCACGTTTCAGACATCGATTCTATATGTGAAGATAATATCGGTATAAAGAGATATATATCCATTAACGTTAACGAAATACACACGTGTATACTCATCAGAAAATCTCACTAGCAAAATTGATCATTATACCGTGAAAAGCCCGATCCGCCGTTTCTCCCGCTGAAATCCAAGACCTCCAGCTTTAATTCAGCAAAGCGAACTGCATCTCCGAACTCCCCATTACGTATCACCAGTAACATGCGCTCGCGCGTGCGATATTAGTTTTCTCAACTTGAAAAATTTCAACTGAGCTTTCTCTGTGGGGAGCGAAGAGATCTGCAGCACAGGGCGCGTTAAAGGACGGGTCGATATACGCGAGGCGTCGGAGCACAAGCGAATGCGGCGACTCGCGGGAACTGCCGATTGTCCGAGAGTATAGGCGCGTCGGCGTGCACATACCAGCGGAATAGAGTGTGTGTATTTTGAGCGGCGCGCTCAGCTGGCCGGTAATCCTCTAACAAATTATGCAGGACTTATATTGGACGTGCAGTGCCGCAATTAACGGGAAACTCCGGCGCACGTGAGCCTCTCTAGAAAGGCAGCGGTGTATATATATCTCTGTAGAGGAAGAGAGAGAGAGCGAGGAGCATCCGGAGACACGACGCTCGGGTTAAGACGGGGCGCCGGGAGATCCCGGCTTCATCCCTGGGATTTCGCCGGTAATATTCTCGCCGCAAAGCAGGAGAGTATCTACAGGTTCATTTTGCGGGTCATCCACGCGGGATCAACGCACAACTATCCCCTTCGTCGACACACTAGACCCGGCCTTAGTCCGAGAGGGCGGCCGAGTTGCGGATGAGTTTTCATCCGTAGCCTATCTCGACGTGTGTGCATGTGATGCCTGTGTCTGCGTATAATACGTCGGCATCTAACATCGTCCCGGTTACAGTATATACCTGTAACAAAGAAGAAAAAAAAGGCTCAAGCGGCAAGGAAGTTTAATTAACGCGCTGGATTCGAGAAAAAATTGTTGTTTCGAGCTGGCACGTAAATGAAAAGGGCGCGAAATACTTTTAATTGATGCAATTGAATTTTGAGTCGTGAGTGCGCATGGACGTGTAAAAGTTGAGCTTTAGGCGATGATCGTTTTATTTTAATTGATGCTTTAGTCACAGAATTTGCATGCAAAACGGATGAATAACGAGCGTTTTCAATTATACGCTGATAAAGCATCTCGTGTGTGTGAAGAAACAGTGTTGTCATCTTGCAAAGTTGACTATGTAACCTTCCTTATGTACCTAAAAATTAATCAAATTCGTTTGAATATTACCAATATTCGGGTATTATTGTTATATCCTCTGCAAACGATCATGTGCTCTTAAAACACAATTGCAGGGAATAAAAAGTTAACCAAAAGTCACGCAGACTAACTGACGTCAACTTTGAAAAATAAATTATCAGACGTCAAAAAAAGAGATGAAAATAAATCCGCTGAGGAACAAAAGCGAAAAATAAGTATGTAGATTAAATAAAACGAGTTGAATGAAATTGGGAAAACATGACAGCGGGAGAGAGGGAGAGAATGGGGTAGAGTACGGGAATACGTTCCCGCGGGAATGATTCCAACGAAGGTAATTAACCCGAGGCGCGAGCGGAAACGCAACCAGGGCTTCGCAATCTCGTAAAGCGCGTCGTCCGTCTCTCTATACCTCGCGTTTCTCTCTCTCTCTCTCTCTCTCTTCCCCTTTCCCTCGTTCTCTCCCTCCCTCTCTCTCTACCGATCCCTCCCTTCCTCTCTTGCTCGCGTTTCCACGACCGAATATATCCACCAATTGGTGATCGCGCTGCGTGAGCGATGATTAACGGCGCGAATAATTATTTTACAAGAGGCCATTCGCGTGCGCGAGTGGAGGGCCGCGCGCGGGCGCTTCACTTTCACTCCTTCTACCCGCGTTGTGCTCTCATGCGTGATGCGACGTATTTCTTTTTCGTTCGTATATTGCCACATTTGCTGTATATTATTGATATTTTGTGTTTTAATGCCGCTGGCTGTTTCTGTCGAAAAATTTACGATTGCGGTAGCCATGTAGAAGTCCTTTTATATTAATTCACGAAACAATGTCCCATTATGACGCTGTCCCACAATTTCGTTATATTATTGTCGTATATAATGAATGGTTTTTCAAAAATTTGTATCTGAAAACTTTTCAACATATTTCGTTTTATATTCAAGAGAATATTAGCTCATTGGCTTAAAAATAAATTATTAGTAACCAAGAGCGTTAAAGAATTATATATAATATAATTTTTGCGAATTAAAGTAAAAAAGCATTACGATTGCAATTACGACGATTACGAGCGCATTTACTTGATGACATATGGATCATTGATAATTCGGATTACTCACAGTTAACCGTACTTTCCATCAGAGCGACTAATGCCCATATTGCGTCCCTTCAATTCGACATGTAATATTACTGAGAGCTGCTGCGGCGCGTAATACATGAGCAAATTCAATCAATCAATCAAATCGCTCTCCTGTCCCTTACTGTCTCTCCCTCTTTCATAATTTCACGTGGGCTGTATATATTGCACTCGAAAATTCAAAGAGATCGTTAGGACGCGACAATCGCGCTGAATCACGAGTGTGGATGCGGTGAAGCAAGGCCATCCCATGGTTCTATTCGTAATCAAGAAAGAAGAGGAATTTGCTCGTGCTTGTTACATTAATAGATTTTCAAACGTATATTTCGGTTTCATTTCAGAAAAGAATATTTTAATTTTAAAGTAATTCTTATATATGTCTTTGAAATATCTTCAATATAAATAGTATCAAATAATTGAAATAAGACCTTATAACAGAATGTTTTCTACCAAAAAGCAATAAGAGGAATGAGTCTAAGGTTATGCTTCTATTGTGATTAATTTATTTTCATACATTTACCAGTAAATGTATAATTTACGCAATCAGTAAAATATGTATTAAACTTCAGAAAACTATATTTTTAACGGTACGAGTAAATACAAATTATACTTGCACGTATAATTACATTAGATACGATTTTGTGGTGTATTCATAAATTACAAAATTTAAATTGCAGTTTACTTCTGTTTTGTATTCAATGTTCGAAAACAGCATTTCATAATCTACGCATGATTTATACAACTGCGAATAAAGCTTCGGCTATTCTAGTTATAAAACTGCGGGACCGGTCGAGTCTTTAATTTTATGGTCTCGTTAGAATTCTGTGTTATAATGATTCGAGGTGAAATATGTAATGCTTAACAGTTTCAACATAAATAATACGAAGTGTACGGACCTGCTTATTGTTTGTTTTTTATGCAGTATAAGCTATTAAAAAAGTAGTAATAGCGTTTGATGTAACAATTTCACAATGTAAAAAGTTTTAACTTTTTTTATTACTTTATTTTTTGACACAATAAAGTAGATAATTAGGTAAAATCTCCTCTACGGAAGTTTTAATTGTATGTTAATCAAACTATAGCATTAAATAATATGATTTTTTCATATTTAAATAATGATTATTATTATTATGATTATTGATAAAGTACAGGAAACTTAGCAATGAAAAATAAGTTAGAATATATGTATTCGAATTACAGAACTTTTATTTGTTAGCAAATATTAGAAATAATCCGCTTAAATAAATTAATGGATCATTATAAAGTTATATTGTATTATGTAATGCTGATTGTTTAAAACTATTACGTCATAATCCCTTGAGAATTCAATGAGCATCAAACTTTCAATAATTTTGAGGGGTTTCACCCCTCTATAGGAATTATCTAATTGTGTTCTATATTTAATTAATTACTAATTCAAGTATAATTAATAATATATTTTAAATAAATTAGACAAAGATAAAAATTTCAGTAACTTGATAAAAATCTTAGCGAATTTGATAAAAATTTGATAAAAATCTTAGCGAATACTTTGTTATTTTTACAGCATCTGTAATATATAGTAAGGTTTAGTTAATGTAATCGTTTATTTTCTTATGAGCTATAAGAAAACACGCTGTTTTTTTAGTCGCAACGGTAAGTTGACATAAGAAAAGATATTATGAATTTTTTCCTAGACTGTTGTTAGGTTTGATTTAAATACTATGTTTTATCCGCATACAAAAGTAAAATTTAATAATATTTTATATGTATTATCTATTCGGTCATAATAAACGCGTATTTTTATCTAAAATGCGATTGAAAGGAAAATTCGAAATTAAAGAAAAGTACTCGCCGAGAGCTTAAATTTTATTATTACAGCTATACTCGCTCGACCTACAGACCATAACTCGGGGATGCGGGATGCTATTGTTACAATATATACGTGCGACGGCCGTATCTAATATTTGAATTCATGCCGTTTACTCTTTAAATTGCTCTCCTGCACCATCAAAAATGTTATCAAACATTCCGCCACGCGAATTCCTGTATCATCTGTATATACATTTACACATGCGTGCGCGTGCGCGAGTGTTGTGTGTGTGGGTGTATCTATGTACGGCTGCGTGTCAAAAAAATTTCCACCTCAACGCTCATGGTTCGAAGGATGGGTTTCCAAATTTCTATTTTATCCCAAAAAATGTGGTACATTTACTTGGAAATTGATGCAAATATTTGATAAATAAATGTAGCAAGTGATTGTGAAAAGTGAACAAAATAAAAATAATACTTTTGAAAATTGTAACTTTTCCAGGTAGAAGTATATAGTTAAATATACAATTGAGTACAATATAACGTAAAAACAATTTTTTTCAAAATAATGTATTTGAATGATTAATAATCCATGTTGAATTATATTATTATTGTTAATTAAGGTTGAAAGTAGCATATAATAATCGTTACAAATTTTACGATTGGATTTTTAAATTTAAATGTAAATTACCTTATAAAGTTTTATGAATATCACATTGACATTTGCTGCACGCATATCGAAAATTTATATCTAGAGCATTTACTTGTTTAACAATTACAGTGAGAATTATTTGTATAAATAAATCATATTATAGTACACCATTGTTATGCTATAAAAAGCGGTGAGCCCGAGATTCGACATCAGATCTAAGATTTACGTAGCAGAAAGTATCGATTGTAACAATTAATTCTAAACGCCTTGTCACGTAAATTGAAAATTCCTATAAAATTCGTACAAAAATTAAAATTTTGCAAAAAATAAAACCTCAATCCAATAAAATTAAATATAATATTTTATAAAAATTGTAATTCTTCGTGAAACGAGATTTTCAGTCAAGTATTTTATATATATGTATAAGTAAAATGAATAATGTTGCATCTTTGATTATTTATTGAATAAAAAAAAAAAAACAAGCAACCTGCAAGTTAGGTGAATCGCTGTCAGTGGGTAGCTTCTACCTTAGCGTTGACCGCCGCGAAACTTCTCCGCACGTTCGCGCTCTGAAATGAAATTGGAGCGTCGCTCGGGCGATTCGGTCAGCTATCTATATGACATTCGTAGTTTTCTGACTAGATCAGGTGTTTGCAAATTCGTAAGTTTACCAAAAAACTATATGTTTTCCGTTCAGTCCGAATAAATATACGAGGTCTGTGATATTATCCGGCAATAGATATCCTTTATATATTTTATTCTACTACATATACTTATTTTTATTTTTTATATCATTTAATTTTTAAAGCGAAAAAGAAATTCATAACAAGTCGTATAAAATGTTGATACGGAAATAAATTATAAATAAACCGAATGATGAATAAAAAAATATTTGAAAAAGGTGGCTTAATAATTTTAGGAATTCATTCGTGAACCATATGTTTTGTACAAAACTTTTAAAAGAGAAAATTTTATTCGACAGAAAAAAGACATCTTCTGTTGGATCCATGTTTTATATTGCAGAATTTGAGATAAAAATAATACTCGTAATTCATCAATTTAATTCGTTTCAAGATCGTTATTTAGTCACCTAACACATTTAAATACCATACATGTTTGACTCACATGAATAACATCTACACGGAGAAAAATTTGATTTGGAAAATTACCATTAATCTTATCAAAGCGAAGATATACTCTGATTCTGACGCTTTTTACTACTATTATAGGATTTTCTACCATTGTAATGTATTCCTTTTACAACTTTCATTTTAAATATTACAAGTGTCGAGATAACTTTCTACTATATTTATATAGCAAAAAATATACATATTGTAATATACTATTAAATGTATCTTCTTTTTTTTATAAAAAATATGAAACATTACTATATTTTATGGCAAAAACTGCGAAGACTTGATATTCGAATGCAGGAGTTACAACAATTTTGATATTTAATTCTAAGTTTTACAATGATTTATGGTAAAAATTATGCGCGCAGTCTGCTGCTCTGTCTTACCGACGTCCCTAATTTTCAGGTTATCTAGACCTCACACAATATGTTTTGCGACACAAAACTGGTCGGATATAATAAATTCCTATTTATTTTTACTTTTATAAATACATTATCAGTTGCTAATTTTCCTTTACGTTAATTATAATGCCATATATTAATTGAAATTCAACAACGCGTCTAACTCAAATCTGCCATACATCTAGCGATAGCTAATGTACAAGTTCCAAAAATTTGTAGTCTAATGTTGTTATGGGTAAGTGGTTAGAGCGTCCGACTGCCGTGCCAAGGGTCGAAGGATCGAATCCGGCCTCCTTCGAAAAAAAATTTTTAATTTTCTTTATTCTTTACTTTAATTTATTTCTTGTATTTCTTGTATTAATGATATACGTGTGTGCAACCTTGAAATATATAGAATATCACGAATAACCACAATTAACGGAAATGAAAATTAAATTTTTAAAATTTTTAACTCGAAAAATATTTCCTATACGAGTTGTTATAAAATTTACCATATTAAATTGGAAACATTAATAGGAAATTTGCTTATCTCCGTTTTACTATGAAAAATTGTAATTTTTCTTATAGAAATTTGTAAATTTTGCTACACGATTTTTCTCCGTGTAATTAAAACAGCACCACCTTAATAATTTGAACAGTTTCTTATACTTGTTTTCTCAAGTCTAAAGTTACTGCTTCGGCGAGCGCCCTTCTTCCCGATAGAAATACAGGAAATTCATTAGATCTCTTGCAAGCGCAAAAACTTTCCTTTACGAGATGCTAAAACACACCCAGATCTCTCCGAAAAAAGTAAACTTGACTTCCGCACACGAAACACCTGTACTCCTTTGCGAAAACTCAGTACTGGCGTCAGCGACCCCTGCTTACGACTTACAACGGCGCCCGAAATCATTAGATTTACATAGACTAGGCGAATAAAACATTTCATACACGGAACCGAGAGAGAGAGAGAGAGAGAGAGAGAGAGAGAGAGAGAGAGAGAGAGAGAGAGAGAGAGAGAGAGAGACGCGAGTTTGACGCGCAACTTTGCTCTCAGCGAGGCGCAGTTTCCAACTAATGAGATTCACCCTGTCCGGCGCCATACCCTGACAACGGTGGCGACGACTTCGGGGCCACGGTACAACTCGCGCTTCACGCGCAGATTTCGAAAGCCCCGGTGCAGGTGTCACATACAACCAACCTACGACCAACCTACCACACACACGTATATACAGACACATGGCCGTCAGTTTGGATGTACACGCGCACTCACCTTCATGTCAGTTGAGAGGCGGCCTTTTCTTATCAGATCGCGTACATATACGCGCCGGTACGAGCAAGTTGTGAAAGATATAGCGGTGGCAGTTTGTACAGGCCGATGCGACGCCGACGGGATTTGCGAATCGTGGAATGGAGTTTGCTTTAAATTTCATGCCCCGATGGAAAGCCAAACGGCCCGGAGTTCGAGAGAGAGAGAGAGAGAGGGAGAGAGAGAGACGGGGAGGGGGGAAGCGGCATCCGTCGCTTATTTATTTTTCCTCTGCCTTCGAGGTTTTGCGGTACGCGATGCGCGCAATTTTTCTCTCCCTCTCGCACGCGTGTATGCGCAGTTTTTTCGCTCGGCGAATGATTTTGGCTTCTCTTCGGTGGCAGCATTGCACCACGCAGTTCTTTGCGGGCTGTTTACGCAATGTTATATAAATTGAGAGAAAACGGGTAACAAAAAAAGAGAACCTGCGCAACCTCGCTATATCGGTTTCGCGAAAAAAAATGTTTGGTATTGTTTTTCACCGCTAACGATTGTTTGCTTTTGGGAATATAAGGTTTTCGTGAATATGATTGTAGATCGTAAGAATTCTGGTTTCCGCCGGTTTTGGATCAAGTAGTAAAATTGTAGAAGGGAGGTATGTTAATATGCAAAAATATAATTCCGCTTTTGGGAAAGTTATGACCCTTTTTTTGTACATAATATAATAAGAGATCATGTGAAATTTTCAGTTACACAGCCACAAGTACATTATGCTTCTATAAACTTTTTTAATTCTACTGTCTCTTCGAAAGGTGAAAATATACTTTGTTCAAATCATTTACGATTGAGAAGAGATAAATAAAATTGATGTGACATTCATAAATCCTTTTTTTATAATTTTGGTGCTTGGAGGTATAAGCCAAAATAAACCAAAAGCGCTTTAATTGTAAATATAGGGATGAAGGATTCGTTGGTTTTTCATAAATTATTATTAAATAAGGTGCAACTATATCATATATCACACAATAGAAAGATTATTTCTTTCTACGAAATACTTGAAGGTGTTAGACAATGAAAGTCTATTCTTAGCCTTCTTTGCAAAATAGTAGCGAATTTATGTATGAGATTTAAATGAGCCCCTTAATGCAAGAATATTTAAAATTTCGACCATGATTTTGCAGAACAATTCAGGCATGAACTTTCTCATTTCAAACTTAAGCTTGTATTAAAATTTTGCTACATCTTAACAATTAGATGACTATATTCGAAACTGTATATAAGTTATACCTTATTCAACGTAAGCTATTCATGTCAATCTAAACTCAAACTATACAACTACATTCTCCAATTTTTCTTGTAAATATCACGTAGCACGGGAGCTCGAAAAACTTTTCGAAAATGCACACACGACACACGTCTGCAAACGAAGCTTTCCAAACGACTCGGACGCTAAAACGAGTAGCCCGCACGTAACTTCCAAGAAATTATTTGCGGAAAAACTTCGCAGAGCTTTTGAAAATGTCTCCCATCTCCCGCCCCCCTCAACGGTAGATGGGATAAAATGAAGTCCCTCGGGTGATTTCGGAGCATAACCGTGCAGCTAATTCACGGTCAGTTGCGCTCGTCCCTCCTACGACCCGGCAGCAAAATGGGAGAAAGAGTCAAGAGAGAAAGGTACGCTGCGTAACGTGATTTGCCAAGCCACGGTTCTTCGACTCGGAACGGGGAGAGCAGAAGAAAGCTGCTCAGCTGACCGGAAATCAAAGGTTTTTCATCAGAAAAATTGAGGAATTCGGATTTTCGGCGGCGCGTGAGCTCGTTTCATGGCCGCGCGAGGAATGTTTTGTATGCGCGAGAGAGGGAAAAGCAAATAGAATGTATTGGAAATGGAAAAGAATCTGGGGCTCTGGAAAATCTAGATTGATTTACTTTTTTATTATTTTATTTATTTCAATTGACCTGCGGTTTAATGTTATTTGTGTAGATGATTGTATGTATCCATTTTTAAATTGAAGAATTTGTTTCACTAATTGAATGACTAAAACTTTGTGATGAATTAAAATATTTTATCTTAGTTTGCGATCCTTTTTTATATTAAATATTTAAAAAAAATATTATTATTATTTTAGTAACTAAAGATTTTATCGATATTACTTTAATTTTCCAAAAATAAATATATAAGAAAAATTTTTAACAGTTCTAAGAATTTTATTAACTTTTGTATTAACTGCCAAACATTGATCTCGACTATATTTTGACTTAAAAAAAAAAGAAATTTTTACATCTGACAACAGACCACTAAAAAAATGAATTAGTTAATAATGGGAAATTAAATAACCTAATGATTCTCGTTCCAGGCTCTTTAATCACATCGTTAAGTTCCACCGACCGAACTAATTTCACTCCACACCTTCGAAATAAGCGCGACCTAATGCCGCATAATTCCCGACGCGGAAGCGATAAATCTTCCACTTTCGACATTATGCTGCGCTCCCAGCCCAGTTTCACTGTGCGCGCCTCCTCTGCAGCGCGCGCGAAAATTCTCCTAAAGGAAAAACGCGCTGCACACGCGCCTGCTCGCCAAGAGCCTCGCTATTGCCACCCCATTAATTGCCGATGGACGACGGCTTATTACATCATCATCCAGCGTAAATTTAATTTCGTCGAAGCGCTGGCAAAAAGTCGCGGAGGGCGAAAAAGGGCTAAATACGTGCGAGCTCACGGCGATTAATTATGCGCCGTACGTGAGAAGATGGAGAACCGCGCTAAACGCGTACGCGCAAAGTGTGAAAATAGACGCGCGCGAGAGGAGGAAAAAGCGCCGTGGCTGTAATAATAGATGTGGCGCGGAGCATTGTGGGAAGAAGGATGAGAGTGACTCTCACTCCTCTTCCGTTCTATAGCCCCCTTTTTATAGAGTGCTTTCGAAGGTTTTCTTTATTAGAGGGCTTTCGATGAAAAATTGTGAAAGTGTGGCAAAGGTATCGAAATTCATAGATGATTCACAAACGGATAGAATGAGTCTTCATATGCAGGCGTGTGAGTATGAGAAGTTTCATCCGCAGGGATTTTAGTTTGCTTATATCGTTTTCTAGATAGGTATAAGCCCTTTGTATAAAAGTAAAACAAAACATTTTTGTGTTATTTGATTCTATTTTGTAATCATTTTTATGCTTCACTATACAGTCGTATTTTTTCGTGGGATTAGTGGAAAAAATGGTCTTGAACATCATTCCTTATCGATGTTTTAAACTTTTTGAATTTATTTTATAATTTGTTAAAATTATTTCAGTTGCAGGAAAAGTTTTAAATAATTTAAAGAATGTTTCTATTTTCATTAGAGAAATGCCGTTATTTCGGCTATTAAAAATGTTATTTCGGCTATGAATATATAGAGGTACATAAAAGCGTAGAGCTGGAAATAAACTTAATACGTATAGTAGATAGTGTAAATACGTACGAGTAAGAAGCTCTTTCAGAATTTCAACATAGCATTAATATATACCCATGCTACAGATATAAAAATTTTTGATAAGGCTTTTATATATAAGTAAAAATAAAAATTCTTTTTAATAAATATTTGTATTTTGATAATAAAAAACTATATTGTATAAATATTCAAGAGTTTCTATAAAGGCATTTTACCAAAATATTCTATAAATTTGAATACAACAAAATTGATAGTATTGAAATTAGCTTAAAATATTTTTTCTCAATATGGGTTTTGTTTATTTTATTTTGTCACATATTATATGATATAAAATACATTGCTTTATCAATATTTATTTGTCTAAAACTAATTGAATATAATTTGTCAATCAATTTTTTACTGCGACAATCCTCGTCGGCTGTTGGTATTGCATATTTTGGTTATAACCAAAGAAAATTGGGAAATGAAGACATCTACTCTAAGAAGTCCCACCAAACAGATTTCACACTCCGCTTATTCATCACGTACTCAAGAGCTCGTCCTGCCCCACATCACGCCCGCAACTTTTCCGATTAGTAAAAGCGAACTTTTAATAACGCGCTCTCACCCTCAAAACGTATCATCTCACCATCAGTCAAAGCCCAAAAATACGCGCTCACCAGCGCCACGACACACATAAAAGTTGTATCCGCATCCCTTTGCGCGTCCTTATTCCCCCCTGACATTTCGACAAAAGTGTCTTTTTTTTTATAAAGAGAAGAGAAAAAAGCGTCCCCTCCCCCGGCCTCACTGTACACGGTCAAAAGAAGGAATTCAAATTTCATCGGCATTGTGACAGCACGTCGCGAAGATTGTCAGACTGCGAGGAGAGAGTGTGGTGCTCCGGGAGATGGAAATCCAAATTTGCCCCGGAGGGGGCCGTTCTTGTTTTCAATATTCCTCGGTTCCCGTAGGAGTCGATGCGACCGCTCAGCCCCTTTGAAATTGCCAGTGGGCCGATATGAATGCCATTTAACTGTCCGTCTGAACGCCGGGCGAAGACAATTAAGATCCGACGTACTTGGCACAACTGGAACGGACGTTTCGGTTTTTCTTATGTAACTTGCGTGTTGCCATGATCGAACTGTGGCTTTAGTTAGAGAGCTTCTATTCGGCTTCCCAGAAATGTAGCACGACATTTTTCTATTATCGACTGTTTGCGGTGCTATATGTATAGATTTTTATTTACATCGGATCGGTGTAACTTTGTACGTCTGTTTCTAAGGGATTTCTCAATTTTGCGGAATAGTTATTTTTATTCTACTTATTATTCCGGAAGATTTATTTTACCAAATATTATATTACTATAATAATAATAATATGTTGTATAGTTGAAAAACAAAATCTTTTTCGATGTAATATAATCTCAATAGTTAATAAATGAAAAAGGACTCACAACAAACGGCACTAGACATTGCGATAGGAGACCATATCTGCCGTAACGAAACCCGATGTTAAATGTATTAGAAAACTGCTTGCTCAAAGAGACAAGGAATGCGCGAGTTTGACAAATTTTTATTATCATTTTTATTGGACATCGAGCATGATGTGAATGTATGACCATTAGAATTCATGAGAGAACTCTTTGTCTATAAGTATCCGTAAAATTTCAAATCAATATCATCTTCCGTTCGGGAGGTATACGTAACACAAATGTTTGTTACTTCAACCCTCTAGTGCCCACTGTACAACGAGAAAAATTTTATTTGGAAAATTACCATTAATCTTATCAAAGCGAAGATATACTCTGATTCTGATGCTTTTTACTACTATTATAGGATTTTCTACCATTGTAATGTATTCCTTTTACAACTTTCATTTTAAGTATTACAAGTGTCGAGATAACTTTCCACTACATTTATATAGCAAAAAATATACATAATGTAATATACTATTAAAAGTATCTTCTTTTTTTTATAAAAAATATGAAACATTACTATATTTTATGGCAAAAACTGCGAAGACTTGATATTCGAATGCAGGAGTTACAAAAATTTTGATATTTAATTCTAAGTTTTACAATGATTTATGGTAAAAATTATGATGTGTGAAATGCGCATGCGCGGGGCGAACACGCGCAGTTTGCTGCTCTGTCTTACCGACGTCCCTAATTTTCAGGTTATCTAGATCTCACACAATATGTTTTGCAATACAAAACTGGTCGGATATAATAAATTCCTATTTATTTTTACTTTTATAAATACATTATCAGTTGCTAATTTTCCTTTACGTTAATTATAATGCCATATGTTAATTGAAATTCAACAACGCGTCTAACTCAAATCTGCCATACATCTACACGGAGAGAAATTTTGTAGTGAAAATTACAAATATTCGAGACAAAATTACCAGTTTCTATGGTAATGGATGGACAGACTGACAATTTCAAAGTTTTTACCAAAGTGCCTTGGTAAAATTTTTTTTTAGTTAATTTAAATTAAAAAAATTAACTTTTTTTATGCATATTGATGGATATATAGAAACAGAAACAATGATGAAAAAACATTAAACTGAAAAAAATTTTTACGGAAGCGGGATTCGATCCGACGATCTTTGGGTTGAGAGTCCGACGTTCTACCGACTGCGCCACAGAAGCTGTTACCAACAGTCATTTGAATCGCCGTTATTACTTACTGAAAATATGTGTATTGTTTTCATTTTAACGTCGCGCACGCCTCTAGTATCAATCTTCTGAAACACAATAATGCGCAGTGCGCATGCGCGAGTACACAAATACCAGGTTATTTGGTAAAATTTATCAGTTTTCTTAGTAAAAATTCTTAGGTTACCTTGTAAAAATGACTAGATCTCAATTTTTACCAGTGTTTCTGGTAATTTTTATTCAGATAATTTGGTATTTTTTTTAAGTGGTTATGGTAGTTTTTCTTGGGAAACTTATAAATTGTATTAGAAACCTGGGAATAACACGGCTTTTGACAGTCTGTCGATGCGCTACCAAGGCACCTTGGTAATTTTTACTCTAAAATTTCTCTCCGTGTAGCGATAGCTAATGTACAAGTTCCAAAAATTTGTAGTCTAATGTTTTTATGGGTAAGTGCTTAGAGCGTCCGACTGGGGCTTTAACGAGATAAACGATATCTCGAAAAATCGAAGGGAACATGGCTGTTCAGCGTACTGTGGCCGTCATTTTTTCCGTTGTCTTTCGAGATATCGTTTATTTCGTTAAAGCCCCTGCCGTGCCAAGGGGCGAGGGATCGAATTCGGCCGTCTCCGTCGAAAAAAAATTTTTAATTTTCTTTATTCTTTACTTTAATTTATTTCTTGTATTTCTTGTATTAATAATATATGTGTGTGCAACCTTGAAATATATATAGAATATCACGAATAACCACGATAACAGAAATGAAAATTAAATTTTTAAAATTTTTAACTCGAAAAATATTTCCTATACGAGTTGTTATAAAATTTACCATATTAAATTGGAAACATTAATAGGAAATTTGTCTGTCTCCGTTTTACTATGAAAAATTGTAATTTTTCCTATAGAAATTTGTAAATTTTGCTACATGATTTCTCTCCGTGTATAAGTATATATATTGAACACTGAGAAAAATGATGTATTAAAAATTACTATAATATATAGGAACGTGGGGACAAATCTCAAATACTAAAATTATTGCTGTATTTTATAGTAAAAATTACTATGTACATAGCAATTTTTATTATGTATATATCAATTTTTACTATAAAATATAGTAAAAATTTTGGTATTTGAGATTTGTCCCCACTTTCCTATACATTATAGTAATTTTTAATACATCATTTTTCTCAGTGTGTGTGTGCTAAACTGTCTTTTTTTCTGGATTAATCATGGGATAAACTTAGAATTACGCAAAATAAATATCAGGTTTATCAGGGCAAAGTGGCCAAGTTCTGATCTCAACTACTTTTTCCTGTGCCGAAATCGCGATAATTCATAAAAATTTAAATAAACTTTGTATTGCATAAAAGAGTCAAAAAATGATAATGCTCATTTCTGAATTTCGTCAGAATTTTTGTACACTACGAAATTGGTCTGGAAATTACAATGTTAAAACCACGTTTTTCCTTTGAAATCGAGTTATTGCTTTAAAATTACTTTTAAAAACTTGAATAATCTAGGACATAACACATCACTATTATAACATGATGATGGTGCATTAATATGGTAAAATGACTGTAGATAGTTTTTTCCTTTCCACATATTATACAATATTGCTTTGGATTTTCGTTCAATTTTATTCATCGAAATTCTTACTTTTATTTCGCCTCTGCTATATTTATACGACAGATTTATGTACACAAAGTATATACATATATAATGGGATATAATTTCTCTAGTCAGATATCAAAATAAAATAAACATCACAGCGAGGTGTTTTGGAATTTATACTCCGAATTAATGTACTATATTTCTGTCGTACAAATAGCATCAGCCATTTTATTTTATACATTTTTGTTTCCATGCTTTTCCGATATAGGTACAATTCATCAAAATAGAAGAAAATAATTTTTGTTCCACACTCCCTGCGCAAAATCGGTCATTCCTTCCGTCATTTTAAAAAATATTGTTCGATACGCGTACGACAGATGATTCTCAACTCGGGCGACAAACTCATACTCGTACGAGATCATTTCTCTCGCTTTTAGTGTCGAAAAGTACTATTATCGATGTGCATATTTCGAAAGAAAATATTTTTGTGTCTATGTATATTAATATATATTATATTTGTAAAGTATTTCCTAAAGTATTTGTATATTTTTGAATCTAAATTAAACTAAGTTAAATAGACATTCAGAGCAAATTTCTGGAATGATCATATCTGCGCTTTTTCTCGCGAAATTCTCGTATTGCAATTTTTAGTCGATCTGCCTATCACAGTTTATATATTACATGTAAAAAAAAAGCAATAAACATTTTGTTCTGCATTTCTACGAAATTCATATAAAAATGAAGAATTTACTTTAGTTACTATGAACACTCTGTTGTTGTTTTTTTTTTTTTTTTTTTTTTTTACAAAACTGCTCGAATTTCTTCACAATTCTACATAATACACGTGCTTTAACATTTTCAGCTATAATAAAAGTAACGCGCGTTTCATGCGAACCAACATTTTATTCCGCACTCTTCTTTCTCATTTGTCTAGGAAAAACAGTCAGCCAATCAAACTGATTCCTAGCTTTAGATTCACGGCTGATTGGCTGACTATTTTCCACTACTATGTTCTGCTCCCCATTTTTCGTCATGTCAGATTTCAGTAATAGCTACTTTAAAAAAAAATTCCGTTCGCCGCCGCTGCGAATCTGTTTTATTTCTCATTTCCACCCGCACGTATATATATGTATATGCAGACGGCCGCGCATTCCACGTTCCATCCACATTTTTTCCTAAGCTGGGCCATTTTTGCCTCGGCCCCAACTATTCGCGGAAACTCGTTATCCGGCGCGTGGCGCTATACCGAGCCTCTGAGAAAGTGGATTTTTCATCCTCGCGCGCAGTCATACGTTCGCTTCCTTTTTATCATGCGACGCACGCGGCAAGAGCGAATCGGAAAGTTTTAATCGTTTTACGACGGGAGTTTTGTCATTAATTTTCATTTTGACAGATGTGAGTAGATAGGCTATGCGGGTTCTGGACCACCACGTGGTGGTCTAGAACCCGCATAGCTTTTTTGGGATCCCCTCTCCTCCCCTCTCCCCCTCCCACCATTTCAGG
Source organism: Torymus aiolomorphi (assembly GCA_036365515.1). Lineage (NCBI taxonomy): Eukaryota > Metazoa > Arthropoda > Insecta > Hymenoptera > Torymidae > Torymus > Torymus aiolomorphi. Next base: position 96,493,205 of record CM070874.1, read on the forward strand.
GCGTGGTGGTCCAGAACCAGCATAGCTTTTTTGGGATCCCCTCTCCTCCCCTCTCCCCCTCCCACCATTTCAGGGCGTGGTGGTCTAGAACCAGCATAGCTTTTTTGGGATCCCCTCTCTCTCCCCCTCCCACCATTTCACGACCTGTTTGATGCAGAACCAGCATAGGGTTTCTGGATCACCCGCAATTGTACGGGGCACCAATAACCCATAACAAGTCGTGACTTGTTGATCCAGAACCCGCCTAGGGTTTTTGGGCCACCCGCAATTGTACGGAGGTGACAATAACCCATAACATGCGGGCACCTTGCTGTCGGCGGGTGACAGCCCGCGACCAGACGACTGCGCACATCGGCTGCGCAGCGGCGGGCGGTCAGCGGCGGGCGGCGAGCGGTGAGCGGCCAGCCTGCTACTGCAAACAGGCAGCGGTCGGCGGCGGGCGGCTTGCTGCTTATCAGCTGCTGCTTTCGGCCACGCGGTATGAGGCAACAACCTGCAGTACGCGATAAGCTAAAAACACTCACCTCGACGTCCTCAGCATCCAATTTCTCCACGTCGTCCAACAGCGATGGCTTCCACGATTTCTCCACATCGTCTAACGGTGATTGCTTCCACGTTTTCTCCACGTCGTCCATGGGGAGCGAGCCGCCGACAGCGACAGCCTGCTGCGCACCGGCAGCGGTCCGCAGCGGGCGGTCGGCGGCCTGCTGCTTGTTAATATATATTATTTAAAAAATGCAAAATTTAAAAAGGTAATAAAATAAAAATACGCTCCGTTTTCAATTATATTGCGAAAGTATAGTATTAATTTTACATTAAAAACTTTATACGGTAATATACATTCTACTATTACATTCTACATTTTACGGTAGTATATATTCTACTTCTTCTACCTCGTTTACTGAGTATAGTCCGTGAACAATCGTAATGAATAATATATTATTGGTGAATTGGAAGGAAAAAGGAAACGGAAGAGTGAGTGAGAGGTTTTAAATAAAAACACAATTATTCTCGCGATAAAGAAGGAAACCCTTGCTGCGGCGTAAAAACCCTCACGGAATAGAGGGAAAAGCCGAAGCAAGCGTGATGATTTTATTTGTCTAAAGGAAAGTTACAATGGGAAAGAAAAGAAAGAGTAATCACGCACGCAAATCGCAAGGCAAATTTGCCACGCCTATCGCAGAGAGCTCTCTTACCTCGTTGGCCTCGTGGCCCGCCAAATTCGCAACGCTCGAGTCCGCCTGTTGAAGACGTCGATGAGCCGAACGCCTGCCGCAGCGTGCACCCGCTCGCTGTGGTCACGCCGGGAACGGGGATCGCAGAGATGGCCCTCAGCCGTCACCAAGCGCGCCTCGACGTCTCGGGGAACCAACGCTTGGTGCCGAGCAACAAAAGCGTTGCCGCGTGCTGCGATCGCCCCGGGAAGGGTCACGCCGTCGAGCGCACGTGGACACGCTTCCCACAATTACAGTCTCTAACGCAACGTACACTCCCACAGGCACACACGAAGTCGCGGTTCCTACTTTCACGTTCACACCCACGAAACTAAAGATTCGCTCTAAAAGGAGCGGGAGTCTCGGGTTTACTTTTCCGCATGTAGAAAACGCAATGATCCTCCAGCACGTCTTGACACATCGGCGAATCGATTACGAGTGCGCGAGCTCGCGCGCGCGGGTCCGTTTACCCCAAAATTATCGATGGTGACGCGCGCGTCGCGGTGTTGGCGCGCGAGGTCGCGCGCATTTTAAATTCGCTGCTTGCGTTAATAGCTCGGCACAAGTAAAAATGACGCGAACAGTCCGTGATACTCAAAGTCACCTCCTACTTGTGCATTTTTATTCACCTCGGGTTCTTGCTGTTGCTGGTGCTGCGGCTGTTGCTGCTGCATCGCGTTGAAGCATGATGCGTGCTTTCGAGATTGGGCGCATACCCCACACAACCACATGTTACACCCTTCGCCACACACAATTTTTTTGTTTTTTAATTAGTACTTTAGCACATACTAAACATTTTGCCACTATGTTAGTCTTATTATAATTTGATGGACCACCAGCATCAGCAGGATTACTGAGTGTTGAAGCGTGCGCAATCTCTTTTCGCACGCCTTCCAGTAGTAGAACTTCGCACGCTATTCTGTTTTGGAGCACCGTAATTTCGTGTTGTTTATGTAAAATGGAAAAATGTATTGCCTCTTCTTTTTCTTTAAAATATCTATTAAGTCTGTTACTGCAGACGCTTTCTGCACCCATGTCATCTTGACTGTGGGTCTTTGATGAATGCTGACTTGAACAGAGTGTACCCCTGGTGTTTAACCTTTGGTAAAAATGTAGCGCGATAGCGAGCGGAGACAGTGTCAGATTTTAGGTCCAGCGCGATGCCTGGCCACATCCTTATCGCTTTTTCCATAACAAAAGCGCGCATCAATAGGCAGTGTAAGAGAATACACCAAAAGCGCTCCGTCTGAACTAATCTCCTCACGTTATATCAATTTCGTTTTATAATTCAAACAAGTGCGGAGGATATTTTTTTTTTTCGCGATAATGCGTAACGTGTACGATAGGGTATTAGTTACATACATATATATCTTTATCTGAACCTTCTATAAAAATTTATCGCTATGTGCAATATGAAAACCCTGCCTCGTGTGCTTCTCATGTTTTATTATTTCGTCGAAACATAACGGTTTCCTGTCCTTACGCTGTGTACTTTGAGCGATGAATGAGAATAGCGAATGCCCGAGTTATTTGAATTATATTTTGTCTAGAGGTAATATCCGTAAGCATTATCAAATAAAAATATAGCGCGATAGCGAGCGGAGACGGTGTCAGATGCACGATTTCGGGTCCAGCGCGATGCCTGGCCACAGCCTTATCGTTTTTGCCATTATAAAAGCCCGCATCAATAGGGTGTGTAAGACAATACACCAAAGCGCAGCGCACCGCCTAAATGAATCTGCTCACGTTATATCAGTTTCGTCTTATAATTTAAACACGTGCGCAGGATGTTTTTTCACGATAGTACGTTACGGTTCGTCGTCATCTTTATTTCGTATTCGTTACTGTTTAAGCTCACGTCATTTCAACGTACTTTTTTATCGCGAATACAAAACGGGAAGTGAGGTTACGTTACATTCAAGGATTTCTTTCATCATAATCTTTCTCCGAAACCATTATTTTTATCTCGTATTCGCGTTACTCTCTAAGCTCACGTCATTCCAACGTACTTTTTTATCGCGAATACGAAACGGAAAGTGACGTTATGTTACATTCATCGATTTCTTTCTCGGAAACCGTTATTTTTTATCTCGTATTCGTTACTCTCTAAGCGCACGTCATCCCAACGTACTTTTTTATCGCGAATACGAAACGGAAAGTGGGGTTATGTTACATCCATCGATTTCTTTCTCGGAAACCGTTATTTTTATCGCGTATTCGTTACTCTCTAAGCTCACGTCATTCCAACGTACTTTTTATCGCGAATACGAAAGGGTAGTAAGGTTATTGTTTTTAAATATTCAAACATAATCGATTTTGACGCTTTATTGTGAGGATAGTTCACTTTTTAAGAGAGAAGATATATATATATATATATATATAAGAAATTAATATAACCACAAAATTTAATAAAAATGTTTAATAAAAATGTTTATAAAAATTTTTTGGAATTATTAATAAAAATTTACAACATCATTAGACTCGTAAGATGTTCTCGCAAGAGAATCAAAAGTCGCTTATTTTTTCGATATACTTAACGCGTGCTACAGAGTTTACAACTTATTCATTGAGCATTCTTTTTTAGGATGAATTTGCAAATTACCACTACTATAATTTTATTATTATCAATTGCACGATATATAAAAATAAAAAAGAGCAAATAAAAAGGCAAATTTACGAATTTTTATAAGAGAGGATTGGAGGATAGGTGGTAAAATAAAAAAGATAGTCGGTGTTTAATTAAAAGTTTTGAACATATATTTGTGAAAGCATACAAATAATATTTTACAAAAAATTATACAAATTAATTTGCGAACATATAATCGTACAAATCATTAGCCAAGTTGAATAAGCCAAATGCATGAAATTCCATGAGAAAAATGTCGTACAATTCTTCACTCATATTACCGAATTCCATGTGCAACTTTGCTCTATTATTAATTTCATTTTTACGCAATACATAATACTGTTTAAACGCAGCAATGTCTTTCAAAATATTTTTCGCTTTTTCGGTGCTTTCTTTCTTTAACTCATCTTTTAAAAAGTCGAATATGTTATCCATACCTCGATTTATAAATCCGGCACTATCTTCTAAACGTTTTAACCTCGCATCGACACATTCGCGCACTTCACGCAGTCCGCTCAAAGTAGCCTGTTGCATGACAATTCCGGGTGGACTCTCATATTTTCTTTTCTTCTGCGGTGTCTCGTACTGTGAAGAACTGTCTGGAAACTGCGTCTCCTCGTCTATTGGTTGGCCATCGGGAAAGTCTCTGACGAGTTTCTGTGTCAGTACACAGGGTCTCTCGTCGATAAGGATGGACCTCACACCGTATGCCGTGGTAAAATTGATGCCGTGGGTTGGAAGATATATTTTTGTAGGTTTACCAAAGTCTTTGTAAAATGTGAAGGAATCTAGCAGATATCCCATCATCGCATCCATTTGATCGACGATCAGCTCCCAACTATTTTTTTCGAGAGTTACGTACTTTGCAGGAGCCCCCGTACTACAGAGTTTCACTACAGCTCTATAAAATCCAGCGTGGTGTTCCAATCCGACAGCGACTCTTTTGGAATGTGATTTATTGATAGCATAGGTTGTAGATAGAAAGAGATTTGGTAGATCCATGTTTTTATTAACTCGCGGTCTTACTGCTGGCGGAGGTAGCGGTGGCGCTGTTGATGGTGGAGGTAGTGGTGGCGGAGTTACCGACGCTGCTTCTGCTGCTGGAGCTGCTGCTGATGCAGGAGGTACTGCTGATGCTTCGTTATTGTCCATTTTTAAAGCAATATTACTTAGAGATTGTACGGAGACTGGAATATCCACGTGGGAGCGTACTCTCAAATGGAATGGCTACTCGTGACTGAAGGATGACATGTCGGGCTCCAGCATTTACACGGTTATCCCCACCACCCTACTCTGTTTTTCCCCTAATGGACGACGAGTTCGTTACGTCTCAACCAATCAGCGAACAGGGCGATGACGTAGTAATATAAAGAATTCAAGCAAGGCAATGAATGTAACATAACCTTATTCACCGTTTCGTATTCGCGATAAAAAAGTACGTTGAAATGACGCATGCTTTGAACAGTGACCGATACGATGTAACATAACCTATCGCGATAAAGAAAGTTCGTTGGAATCACGTTGGCTTAGAGAGCAATGCAAACGAGATAAAAATAACGGTTTCCGAGAAATTATTATATATATCCTAACCTTACTTTTTGCATAACCTTTCGCGTCGTATTCGCGATAAAGAAATTACGTTGGAATCACGTAGGGTTAGAGATAAAAATAAGAAAGATCGATAATTTCTTGTAAGTATGCATGGGGAATTAGGTAGGTAAGGATGTGAATAAAAGTCTAACACTAAATGTAAATTTTTACTAATACATTTTTTATTTTACGAGTATCTTACAAAAGTATACATATTTCACTCTTACATCTAAGATTACAAAAAAATTTATAATTTTGCGTTACATGTCTGATCACTCTGCCCATTTCCCAATGAAGTCTCTCTCGGAAGAAAACGATTCCGGTAAGGATTTCTCTCTTTCTTGATTGCTTTTGTGAAATAACTTTGTAAAATTTAGCAGCTATGTCATCGTTTCTGCGTGTATTATATGAAAAGTGCGACAAAACGCGCGTAAAGAACTACCACTACACATATGATGCAAAAACATAATGCAATATTCACCGCACACTTTTGAATCAAAACTTTGTAATAGTTTCTTGTTCCACTGGAAACGCACGCAGTTCCTTCGTAAGCGATCGAGATGGTGTGATGAGGTGGGGGCGAGCCCGTAACTGTCGAAATATACTCCGTATCCATTTTTATCTATGTAAATGGCAATCCAATGCGATCCTGGTTTATTTGCTGTATCGAGATTGGTTATGATGGCCACAGGTGGACTTAAAATTTTTGGAATGTGATCAGCAGCATACACACGTATTGTATTCGCTCTTAGTGCACGTATCGCATGGATTATTGTTCTCGTGTCCATCCTGTAATTGATTTGAAAACTCTTCACTGGGTACCTTCTCACTGAATACGATGTTGCTGCCGTCGTCGTCCTCCTCCTCCTCCTCGTTGTCGTCGTCTCCGTCGACTTCATCTACACCTCCTGGTTGACCAAAGCGAAAAGCCTTTCTGCGTTCGTTACGATAATTGCAAAGAGCTGCGTAAAATCTTTCGCTTTGTATGGTTTCATTTGCTTCGCGCCACTCTTCTGGAAGTATACTGTACATCCATTTTCTTAGTATATTTGCTTTGAAAAGCGCACAAAAGTCTTTCTTATTTTCTATGTGTTTTTCGATATGACTTGCACATACTAAGGAATTCGGAAACACTGCTTCTAATTTATTAAAAGTTGGCGACCTCCATTCTTCGAGGTTTATAACGCAACGTCCAAGCACATTCTCGAGATATCTTCGTTTGTCATCCCCGCGCACGTATATATTTCTCGCCTTCTTGACAACTTTGTAAAGATGATGGCGCAAGTGTCGCAATGATACGTCACCTTCGAACCAATGTATTCCGTGTAAGTGAACTGTGCAATAGGTGTTTGTCGTTTTTATGTCTGGTGGCAAATGCAAAAAATTACAAGGTGGGCCTACTATCCAATGGCCAACTATGAGCTCTTGCAATGCAATCACAGCCACTTCCTTTGGCAAAAAATTTCTGTTAACGTCGCGAAAACCTTGTATATCGACAACGAAATCCATGATTTAAGGAGTGAGCGCGAGAGTGTATCGCCGAGTAAAAGAGCAAATGACAACTGATCCTCGCGTGTAGGCATTTCATTTCTGATATACACTTACCCCCACTACTCTTGTTTCTCCTTCTTCTTACATTTACGCGCTAAAATCCGATAGGATTTGCCTGCTCGAATCTACTTCCAGCACGTTATCGTATTCTGCGTAAATGATGCAATTTATGGTACTAGTGAGGGCGCCCTCGAATCGCACTTCCACGCGTATGCTACCCGATCGTATGAGGTTCCAGTGCGTAGCACAATGAGCTGATAAATCTGGTGTTAGGTCGAAAGCCGTCAGAAAATTTCCTCTCGCATAATTGTGACGATTGATGCCGTTGCCTTCGTTGAGAAAATGTATTCCTGTACCCGAAAACAGCGTATGGTAAGCATCTATGTAGAGACCGTTGTTGCCGGTAAAGCGAGGTTGTAACGGTTTGCTTGGAATTTGCACTCCGTCGACGTACAAAGAAAGATAATTTATCGAAAAGTGTTGAAAATTGAACGGGTTGAATTTACGATTTCCATTAAACGCTTTGTTGTCGACGAAACCTATAATTATTCTTTTAGGCAGCTGCCCGAGGATGACGTTGTCGAGAGTGTTCCCGAGAATTCCAGTGTGAAGCGTGAAAGACTTAACTTCGACGCGTGTAATCGGATACTTGGCTGTAGCTTTAGCTAAGGCATTGGCGTGCCCAAGTAAAACACCGGGGCTTATCTTTACTCTGCGTACGATGAGACTGGCTTCTTTGATTTTGACACGAAATTTACCATCATCCGACACATCCATCAAGCAAAGGCATCTTTGCTTCGTACGAGGCGTACTCTCATCTCCACTCCGTTGATAAGCATTTTATCTTGATTAAATACGTCGCAATGTAAATGACCTCCCAACAACGCTTACCCGTATAGAGCTTATATTGAATCGTTGTTGAATTATTCTCCGTCGGCTAAAGACTCGCATTTAACTACAACGCTCTGGTACGATGATACGTTTGACAACTTTGAAGCTGCTCCGAATATTCCGAAAGAAAATGCGGTCGCAAACAACGGAGCCTTACGTCGCTAATATTACATACTTGGAGGGAAAGCAGTCGACAAAGATGCCTTTTCAACGGAGTGGAGATGAGAGTACGCCTCGTACGAAGCAAAGATGCCTTTTGCTTGATGGATGTGTCGGATGATGGTAAATTTCGTGTCAAAATCAAAGAAGCCAGTCTCATCGTACGCAGAGTAAAGATAAGCCCCGGTGTTTTACTTGGGCACGCCAATGCCTTAGCTAAAGCTACAGCCAAGTATCCGATTACACGCGTCGAAGTTAAGTCTTTCACGCTTCACACTGGAATTCTCGGGAACACTCTCGACAACGTCATCCTCGGGCAGCTGCCTAAAAGAATAATTATAGGTTTCGTCGACAACAAAGCGTTTAATGGAAATCGTAAATTCAACCCGTTCAATTTTCAACACTTTTCGATAAATTATCTTTCTTTGTACGTCGACGGAGTGCAAATTCCAAGCAAACCGTTACAACCTCGCTTTACCGGCAACAACGGTCTCTACATAGATGCTTACCATACGCTGTTTTCGGGTACAGGAATACATTTTCTCAACGAAGGCAACGGCATCAATCGTCACAATTATGCGAGAGGAAATTTTCTGACGGCTTTCGACCTAACACCAGATTTATCAGCTCATTGTGCTACGCACTGGAACCTCATACGATCGGGTAGCATACGCGTGGAAGTGCGATTCGAGGGCGCCCTCACTAGTACCATAAATTGCATCATTTACGCAGAATACGATAACGTGCTGGAAGTAGATTCGAGCAGGCAAATCCTATCGGATTTTAGCGCGTAAATGTAAGAAGAAGGAGAAACAAGAGTAGTGGGGGTAAGTGTATATCAGAAATGAAATGCCTACACGCGAGGATCAGTTGTCATTTGCTCTTTTACTCGGCGATACACTCTCGCGCTCACTCCTTAAATCATGGATTTCGTTGTCGATATACAAGGTTTTCGCGACGTTAACAGAAATTTTTTGCCAAAGGAAGTGGCTGTGATTGCATTGCAAGAGCTCATAGTTGGCCATTGGATAGTAGGCCCACCTTGTAATTTTTTGCATTTGCCACCAGACATAAAAACGACAAACACCTATTGCACAGTTCACTTACACGGAATACATTGGTTCGAAGGTGACGTATCATTGCGACACTTGCGCCATCATCTTTACAAAGTTGTCAAGAAGGCGAGAAATATATACGTGCGCGGGGATGACAAACGAAGATATCTCGAGAATGTGCTTGGACGTTGCGTTATAAACCTCGAAGAATGGAGGTCGCCAACTTTTAATAAATTAGAAGCAGTGTTTCCGAATTCCTTAGTATGTGCAAGTCATATCGAAAAACACATAGAAAATAAGAAAGACTTTTGTGCGCTTTTCAAAGCAAATATACTAAGAAAATGGATGTACAGTATACTTCCAGAAGAGTGGCGCGAAGCAAATGAAACCATACAAAGCGAAAGATTTTACGCAGCTCTTTGCAATTATCGTAACGAACGCAGAAAGGCTTTTCGCTTTGGTCAACCAGGAGGTGTAGATGAAGTCGACGGAGACGACGACAACGAGGAGGAGGAGGAGGACGACGACGGCAGCAACATCGTATTCAGTGAGAAGGTACCCAGTGAAGAGTTTTCAAATCAATTACAGGATGGACACGAGAACAATAATCCATGCGATACGTGCACTAAGAGCGAATACAATACGTGTGTATGCTGCTGATCACATTCCAAAAATTTTAAGTCCACCTGTGGCCATCATAACCAATCTCGATACAGCAAATAAACCAGGATCGCATTGGATTGCCATTTACATAGATAAAAATGGATACGGAGTATATTTCGACAGTTACGGGCTCGCCCCCACCTCATCACACCATCTCGATCGCTTACGAAGGAACTGCGTGCGTTTCCAGTGGAACAAGAAACTATTACAAAGTTTTGATTCAAAAGTGTGCGGTGAATATTGCATTATGTTTTTGCATCATATGTGTAGTGGTAGTTCTTTACGCGCGTTTTGTCGCACTTTTCATATAATACACGCAGAAACGATGACATAGCTGCTAAATTTTACAAAGTTATTTCACAAAAGCAATCAAGAAAGAGAGAAATCCTTACCGGAATCGTTTTCTTCCGAGAGAGACTTCATTGGGAAATGGGCAGAGTGATCAGACATGTAACGCAAAATTATAAATTTTTTTTTGTAATCTTAGATGTAAGAGTGAAATATGTATACTTTTGTAAGATACTCGTAAAATAAAAAATGTATTAGTAAAAATTTACATTTAGTGTTAGACTTTTATTCACATCCTTACCTACCTAATTCCCCATGCATACTTACAAGAAATTATCGATCTTTCTTATTTTTATCTCTAACCCTACGTGATTCCAACGTAATTTCTTTATCGCGAATACGACGCGAAAGGTTATGCAAAAAGTAAGGTTAGGATATATATAATAATTTCTCGGAAACCGTTATTTTTATCTCGTTTGCATTGCTCTCTAAGCCAACGTGATTCCAACGAACTTTCTTTATCGCGATAGGTTATGTTACATCGTATCGGTCACTGTTCAAAGCATGCGTCATTTCAACGTACTTTTTTATCGCGAATACGAAACGGTGAATAAGGTTATGTTACATTCATTGCCTTGCTTGAATTCTTTATATTACTACGTCATCGCCCTGTTCGCTGATTGGTTGAGACGTAACGAACTCGTCGTCCATTAGAGGGAAAAACAGAGTAGGGTGGTGGGGATAACCGTGTAAATGCTGGAGCCCGACATGTCATCCTTCAGTCACGAGTAGCCATTCCATTTGAGAGTACGCTCCCACGTGGATATTCCAGTCTCCGTACAATCTCTAAGTAATATTGCTTTAAAAATGGACAATAACGAAGCATCAGCAGTACCTCCTGCATCAGCAGCAGCTCCAGCAGCAGAAGCAGCGTCGGTAACTCCGCCACCACTACCTCCACCATCAACAGCGCCACCGCTACCTCCGCCAGCAGTAAGACCGCGAGTTAATAAAAACATGGATCTACCAAATCTCTTTCTATCTACAACCTATGCTATCAATAAATCACATTCCAAAAGAGTCGCTGTCGGATTGGAACACCACGCTGGATTTTATAGAGCTGTAGTGAAACTCTGTAGTACGGGGGCTCCTGCAAAGTACGTAACTCTCGAAAAAAATAGTTGGGAGCTGATCGTCGATCAAATGGATGCGATGATGGGATATCTGCTAGATTCCTTCACATTTTACAAAGACTTTGGTAAACCTACAAAAATATATCTTCCAACCCACGGCATCAATTTTACCACGGCATACGGTGTGAGGTCCATCCTTATCGACGAGAGACCCTGTGTACTGACACAGAAACTCGTCAGAGACTTTCCCGATGGCCAACCAATAGACGAGGAGACGCAGTTTCCAGACAGTTCTTCACAGTACGAGACACCGCAGAAGAAAAGAAAATATGAGAGTCCACCCGGAATTGTCATGCAACAGGCTACTTTGAGCGGACTGCGTGAAGTGCGCGAATGTGTCGATGCGAGGTTAAAACGTTTAGAAGATAGTGCCGGATTTATAAATCGAGGTATGGATAACATATTCGACTTTTTAAAAGATGAGTTAAAGAAAGAAAGCACCGAAAAAGCGAAAAATATTTTGAAAGACATTGCTGCGTTTAAACAGTATTATGTATTGCGTAAAAATGAAATTAATAATAGAGCAAAGTTGCACATGGAATTCGGTAATATGAGTGAAGAATTGTACGACATTTTTCTCATGGAATTTCATGCATTTGGCTTATTCAACTTGGCTAATGATTTGTACGATTATATGTTCGCAAATTAATTTGTATAATTTTTTGTAAAATATTATTTGTATGCTTTCACAAATATATGTTCAAAACTTTTAATTAAACACCGACTATCTTTTTTATTTTACCACCTATCCTCCAATCCTCTCTTATAAAAATTCGTAAATTTGCCTTTTTATTTGCTCTTTTTTATTTTTATATATCGTGCAATTGATAATAATAAAATTATAGTAGTGGTAATTTGCAAATTCATCCTAAAAAAGAATGCTCAATGAATAAGTTGTAAACTCTGTAGCACGCGTTAAGTATATCGAAAAAATAAGCGACTTTTGATTCTCTTGCGAGAACATCTTACGAGTCTAATGATGTTGTAAATTTTTATTAATAATTCCAAAAAATTTTTATAAACATTTTTTATTAAATTTTGTGGTTATATTAATTTCTTATAATTATATATATATATATATATATATATATATATATATATATATATATATATATATATATATATATATTCTTCTCTCTTAAAAAAGTGAACTATCCTCACAATAAAGCGTCAAAATCGATTATGTTTGAATATTTAAAAACAATAACCTTACTACCCTTTCGTATTCGCGATAAAAAAGTACGTTGGAATGACGTGAGCTTAGAGAGTAACGAATACGCGATAAAAATAACGGTTTCCGAGAAAGAAATCGATGGATGTAACATAACCCCACTTTCCGTTTCGTATTCGCGATAAAAAAGTACGTTGGGATGACGTGCGCTTAGAGAGTAACGAATACGAGATAAAAAATAACGGTTTCCGAGAAAGAAATCGATGAATGTAACATAACGTCACTTTCCGTTTCGTATTCGCGATAAAAAAGTACGTTGGAATGACGTGAGCTTAGAGAGTAACGCGAATACGAGATAAAAATAATGGTTTCGGAGAAAGATTATGATGAAAGAAATCCTTGAATGTAACGTAACCTCACTTCCCGTTTTGTATTCGCGATAAAAAAGTACGTTGAAATGACGTGAGCTTAAACAGTAACGAATACGAAATAAAGATGACGACGAACCGTAACGTACTATCGTGAAAAAACATCCTGCGCACGTGTTTAAATTATAAGACGAAACTGATATAACGTGAGCAGATTCATTTAGGCGGTGCGCTTTTGGTGTATTCTCTTACACACCCTATTGATGCGGGCTTTTATAATGGCAAAAACGATAAGGCTGTGGCCAGGCATCGCGCTGGACTCGAAATCGTGCATCTGACACCGTCTCCGCTCGCTATCGCGCTATATTTTTATTTGATAATGCTTACGGATATTACCTCTAGACAAAATATAATTCAAATAACTCGGGCATTCGCTATTCTCATTCATCGCTCAAAGTACACAGCGTAAGGACAGGAAACCGTTATGTTTCGACGAAATAATAAAACATGAGAAGCACACGAGGCAGGGTTTTCATATTGCACATAGCGATAAATTTTTATAGAAGGTTCAGATAAAGATATATATGTATGTAACTAATACCCTATCGTACACGTTACGCATTATCGCGAAAAAAAAAAATATCCTCCGCACTTGTTTGAATTATAAAACGAAATTGATATAACGTGAGGAGATTAGTTCAGACGGAGCGCTTTTGGTGTATTCTCTTACACTGCCTATTGATGCGCGCTTTTGTTATGGAAAAAGCGATAAGGATGTGGCCAGGCATCGCGCTGGACCTAAAATCTGACACTGTCTCCGCTCGCTATCGCGCTACATTTTTACCAAAGGTTAAACACCAGGGGTACACTCTGTTCAAGTCAGCATTCATCAAAGACCCACAGTCAAGATGACATGGGTGCAGAAAGCGTCTGCAGTAACAGACTTAATAGATATTTTAAAGAAAAAAGAAGAGGCAATACATTTTTCCATTTTACATAAACAACACGAAATTACGGTGCTCCAAAACAGAATAGCGTGCGAAGTTCTACTACTGGAAGGCGTGCGAAAAGAGATTGCGCACGCTTCAACACTCAGTAATCCTGCTGATGCTGGTGGTCCATCAAATTATAATAAGACTAACATAGTGGCAAAATGTTTAGTATGTGCTAAAGTACTAATTAAAAAACAAAAAAATTGTGTGTGGCGAAGGGTGTAACATGTGGTTGTGTGGGGTATGCGCCCAATCTCGAAAGCACGCATCATGCTTCAACGCGATGCAGCAGCAACAGCCGCAGCACCAGCAACAGCAAGAACCCGAGGTGAATAAAAATGCACAAGTAGGAGGTGACTTTGAGTATCACGGACTGTTCGCGTCATTTTTACTTGTGCCGAGCTATTAACGCAAGCAGCGAATTTAAAATGCGCGCGACCTCGCGCGCCAACACCGCGACGCGCGCGTCACCATCGATAATTTTGGGGGTAAACGGACCCGCGCGCGCGAGCTCGCGCACTCGTAATCGATTCGCCGATGTGTCAAGACGTGCTGGAGGATCATTGCGTTTTCTACATGCGGAAAAGTAAACCCGAGACTCCCGCTCCTTTTAGAGCGAATCTTTAGTTTCGTGGGTGTGAACGTGAAAGTAGGAACCGCGACTTCGTGTGTGCCTGTGGGAGTGTACGTTGCGTTAGAGACTGTAATTGTGGGAAGCGTGTCCACGTGCGCTCGACGGCGTGACCCTTCCCGGGGCGATCGCAGCACGCGGCAACGCTTTTGTTGCTCGGCACCAAGCGTTGGTTCCCCGAGACGTCGAGGCGCGCTTGGTGACGGCTGAGGGCCATCTCTGCGATCCCCGTTCCCGGCGTGACCACAGCGAGCGGGTGCACGCTGCGGCAGGCGTTCGGCTCATCGACGTCTTCAACAGGCGGACTCGAGCGTTGCGAATTTGGCGGGCCACGAGGCCAACGAGGTAAGAGAGCTCTCTGCGATAGGCGTGGCAAATTTGCCTTGCGATTTGCGTGCGTGATTACTCTTTCTTTTCTTTCCCATTGTAACTTTCCTTTAGACAAATAAAATCATCACGCTTGCTTCGGCTTTTCCCTCTATTCCGTGAGGGTTTTTACGCCGCAGCAAGGGTTTCCTTCTTTATCGCGAGAATAATTGTGTTTTTATTTAAAACCTCTCACTCACTCTTCCGTTTCCTTTTTCCTTCCAATTCACCAATAATATATTATTCATTACGATTGTTCACGGACTATACTCAGTAAACGAGGTAGAAGAAGTAGAATATATACTACCGTAAAATGTAGAATGTAATAGTAGAATGTATATTACCGTATAAAGTTTTTAATGTAAAATTAATACTATACTTTCGCAATATAATTGAAAACGGAGCGTATTTTTATTTTATTACCTTTTTAAATTTTGCATTTTTTAAATAATATATATTAACAAGCAGCAGGCCGCCGACCGCCCGCTGCGGACCACTGCCGGTGCGCAGCAGGCTGTCGCTGTCGGCGGCTCGCTCCCCATGGACGACGTGGAGAAAACGTGGAAGCAATCACCGTTAGACGATGTGGAGAAATCGTGGAAGCCATCGCTGTTGGACGACGTGGAGAAATTGGATGCTGAGGACGTCGAGGTGAGTGTTTTTAGCTTATCGCGTACTGCAGGTTGTTGCCTCATACCGCGTGGCCGAAAGCAGCAGCTGATAAGCAGCAAGCCGCCCGCCGCCGACCGCTGCCTGTTTGCAGTAGCAGGCTGGCCGCTCACCGCTCGCCGCCCGCCGCTGACCGCCCGCCGCTGCGCAGCCGATGTGCGCAGTCGTCTGGTCGCGGGCTGTCACCCGCCGACAGCAAGGTGCCCGCATGTTATGGGTTATTGTCACCTCCGTACAATTGCGGGTGGCCCAAAAACCCTAGGCGGGTTCTGGATCAACAAGTCACGACTTGTTATGGGTTATTGGTGCCCCGTACAATTGCGGGTGATCCAGAAACCCTATGCTGGTTCTGCATCAAACAGGTCGTGAAATGGTGGGAGGGGGAGAGAGAGGGGATCCCAAAAAAGCTATGCTGGTTCTAGACCACCACGCCCTGAAATGGTGGGAGGGCGAGGGGGGACTAGAGGGGATCCCAAAAAAGCTATGCTGGTTCTGGACCACCACGCCCTGAAATGGTGGGAGGGGGAGAGGGGAGGAGAGGGGATCCCAAAAAAGCTATGCGGGTTCTAGACCACCACGTGGTGGTCCAGAACCCGCATAGCCTATCTACTGATGTGCAAAGGGAAAAACGCGCGGATGCTCGCAAAGCTAGAACGGGATAATAGTGCACGAGAGCTGGCTGAATGAACTGTGCACTAACACACGTGTCGGTGATTTTTGTCGCATGACGAATGGGCGCTTAAGTGGAATTCCCGTTCGACAGATATTTTTGCCGGGAGGGAGAGAAGGGTTTTTATGAAAAGCGGTCGATTAATATCGAGTATTCAGCAATTTATTCGGAATTCGCATTTTATATCTTATATATTTTATAGATTTTAATAAATTGAATAAATGAATTTGCGCTTTGTGATTTAGCTACAAAGATGAAAAGATTTATTGCGCCGCAATATATGAACTATATGTGTAAGTGACGCAAATATATCCTTTCTGCTTTCAGTTTAAGCTTCTAGAAATAAACCCTACAACGTCAGAGAGCTTTATTTCTGTTCTTTTTCATCTTAAAAATCTGCATAAAGGTATATTTAATTAACAGCAAGCTCATGTGTGTCAGTAAGTAATTAGAATTGTAAATGATTGTAAAACAGCATTTAAAAATCGCTTTTACCAGACCTTGCGTATTTACACTAACATTTTTGTTCGTATATATAGTTACTTTTAATAACTATATTGTAACGAAATTTTTATTCGAAGAAAATAATACAAATGAATTTTCCTGCTCAATAAGTTTAGAATTGCTTATACATTTCCGTGCTGTTCCCAAAAACATTAATTAAATTTACACGTGAAAAATCAATTACACCGACCACGAAGTTAACCGGCCCCGGCGCTGTACAACGACCGTGGTGCACGCGAACGTGCTCCCCTTTTTCTTAAAGCTCGCGCCCGTTCTTTCACGGATTAAAGCAAAAAAGTGGGAAAGCTCCAGTTCTCGCGCGCACGGCCTGCCTGCGGCCCTACGGGCAGCGAAAGAGTGAGAAAGAGCGAGACCCGCGGGGAGTTTCGAAATCAAGCGAGCGAGTGAGCAGTAACAGCGAGACCATGCGTGTGTACTCTCTTTCAGCCTGGAGCGGACGTCGAAATTTTTTCGCTTTCGGAATTCATTCGCAAAATTCAGAGGCCGCGCATCATCGGCACCCATACCAGTGGATTTTCACCGGAGCTTGTTTCTTTGCACATGGAAATGCACAGTGCAGCGCATAGCAGGGGGTGAATCAACGCGAGCGCGCGCGCGAGCCGGGGAGAATGCATACGCGCGGCGGGCACCGAGTTTTATCGCGCCGCTGGGAGCCGTTTGTTTGCAAAGCGCCGAGAGGCCAAAGTCTAATGCTGCTGATGCATGGCTCGGCCTTTTTCCAGAAATTGAAATTTTTATTGCCGACTTTCGAAAGTATTTTCATGGTAAGGCAGTGGGAAGACGTATAGACAGATTTTTCACGATTATCGGATTAAAAGGGAAGGAGAAAGTTTTCTGATTTCCCTTTAGCATTCTGTAGAAATTGATCGACGAGGATTTTTAGTCGTCTTTTTTTTATTTGAATAGTATCTCAAATTATGAGCGCTTTTTTAAATTTTCTCAAGATTTTTCAAAATATTTTAGTTAAAATGGACATATTTCTTTTAAAAATGTTAGATTGCGAAACAAAGATGTAGTAAAATACAGAATGCGTAAATTAAAATTTCATTTTTAGTAAAATATACGAGAATTCCAAGAAAATATTTTCTGCTGCGTTAATTAATTCTAAAAAATATGGTCAAAAACAATTTAATCATGTACGCTTTTCATTCATAATGTATATACAGATAATTTTCATAACAAAAATCTCATTTTTATAATTTTCTGCTTAAGAATAATTTAAAATGTCAAACTTCTGGATTAAATGATGTTTTTCATTACAATGTTATCAAACAATTTATTTAAAATTTTAATTATGAAAGCAATTTGCAAAAGTTTGCAGTTTACAATTTTATACAAATTCAATTACTCGCAATTTATATAAGTTCTTATAATGGTATATTTTTGTAAAGAGAAACAATAAACGTTTGTAATGAGTTTTAAAACTGGTGCGGACCATTCGTTGCAGTGCTTTAAAATTTTTCTAAAATTACAAAGCGTTCCCAGAACTTTTGGAAAAACTTTAATGTAGTCGGAAGCCACAGCGTAACCGTACGAAAGTCACGGCGCCGCTCCGAGAATCGGCCGAAAAATGTTGACTCTAGCGAGTGGGCGAACTCCACTGCCGGCTTGCCGCTACGCTCACTTCGATAATCGCTTTTCGGCGCTGCCGACGACTCTTTAACGAATTCTCTCTTTCGAACGCTCTCGCGTCCAGGCACAGGACCTTGGCGCTATTCCTGCGCACGCCGGCCACAGAGGGAGAGAGAGAGGGTGAAACAGCCCCCAAAGGATTCGGCTCGTTCGTGCCGTTGTAGTTCGGCTATTTCGTTAGCGCGTCGTCCGGCCGCGCTGCACCTGCCGCGGCCAGCTCGCCCGTTACATCCACTCGTCTCTTTGCCATTATTAATTAAATAACTTTTTGGACTAATTAAACGCTCATGCGCTTTCGGCAGGGCCAGCGCCACGCCTGCACCGGCGGAGAGTTGGAAAATTATTTCCAGATGCGCCGCTAAGCTGCGAGCCTTTTTGCCAAGATTAAATGTTTGCCCGTCGGGCAGTTGCAAGCGAGAGGGGGAGAGAGCTGAGAAGAGCTTCCGCTGGGCGCGCACGCGAGACTTGAAGCGCGACTGGAAAGTTTACCTTTGCGCTGTAGTTGGATGGCTGTCGCACGGGATGCTTTTTTTGCCCGTCGTCGGCCAGTAGTTCACGGGCGGCCGGAAGGGCAGAAGATCATCGTGTAGAATGTTATGCTGTACAATAAAGTTTCGGGATGTTCGAAAACACATGGTTCTCGTGGTCGTTGAGCGTTTACAGCATGAAGTTTATGCTGTAACAGCGCTTGCAGATTTTTATATACAGTATAGCTATCAAAAGTTCCGAACATTTCGATTCCACTTTTTTACAATTTCCTACAACTTTTGTTACAATAAAAGTATTATAAAAATGTATGGAGTATTTTTTTCTAAATCAAAGAGTTTTATGTTTTAAAAAAATATATTTATTGTGATTTTTGGTTAACGATTTTTTTTACATATATTAGCGAATTTAAAATCATAAATTCAAATTTAGGACAATATAAGTTATTGATTAATATTGAGAAACACTTCTCAATATTATGTTCAATAACATAAATTTTTAAGAAAAATTTATCGTTTATACTAAAAGTTATGTTTCTGATTGTGTTAATCAAACGATGCAATGAGATCCTAAGTTGAAACAATAGTTTTTGATAATTAATACGGCTTCATTTTAACCGCCAAGCTATATTTTGATAAGATAATATGATTTCAAAATAAATGTATAGTTATGATAAGGTTGGTGTAATCAACTTAGGAGTAAAAGAAGTAACTTATACCCTAAAACATCTATACTTCACACCTTGAAAATATAATCATCCTAAACGTTACATAGTATTTTAATTGCACTCACGCGTAATCTTCATAGACATATAATAATGATGCAGATTATGTGCAACATACCTGCAACAGAAAAACATGAAACTTTATTTAATATTATTATATTTTTTTCATTTCTGAAATTCTTTAAATTTATTTTATGTTTTCATAGTTATAGAACACAATATCATTAGGTACCCATAATGTAAACAAACGAAAATTATAATTTTGATCGTGAAAAATATTATATTACTTTTATATATTTAAAATATATACTTTATACAAGTAGAAAACATAGTCTATTTTTATTTTAATTGTATTTTCACCTGCAAATGATATCATAATGATAAGTACATATATTATACTCTCTATAATTTGGAAAAGTATATACTATAAGAAAGAGGGCAAACGTCATCCTTAAGACAAAGTAATAGAGTTTAAAGATCTTTAAATAGTAAAATATCTCATTCTAAAAAAAAAACGTTAACTAATTTTTCATCTCCAGAAAAGGCTCAGAAATACGAAATTGTAAAAGGACCTCTTTATACTTGTACCTGATGTTATAACTGTCTTTAGACTGTACGAAAAAATTGTTATCTCTTATTTTATTGACTTCTAATAAATAAGAGAGCATTCATCAGAAACGAGCCACCGAGTAGCTTCTAAATTTTTCGCCTAAATTGCGCTCTGTTCAACTCGCTCAAATTCATACGCTAACTCTTCCTTTTGGTAGAGCTAAGAAATTTCGTTAAGAAGAACACATTCATAGATAGATTTTTTTTTACAGAGCAATTTTTAAGGTCCAATACAACTTGCATAATCTTTTTCACTATCGTAAGAATCTTTCTGTTCAAGCAGAATGACACTTTCATGCGACGGAATTGGTGTACCTATTGACAAAATCAGCGCCGCACGAATAAGTTTATACAAAGTATCCGATAATTAGATTTTAACATCACAAAATCTTTGCGATTGGGCAAGTAATTACTTTAAAAACATTGTTTTCTTCTGGCCATCAAAAAGATTAATATTTAGCAATTGCGGTAAACATAAAACAAAGATTAGAATCAGCGAAAACAGTACCAAGAATTCAATCATTTTACGGTATCAAGCTGATAGCAGATACCAAAAGACTATTAAAACGATTTCCGGCATCACAAGACAAAAAACCGCTGCCAATTCATTGGCACGTAGCTTCCTCAAACTTAATTTACTGATTCCTTTAATTAATTTTTAATTCCAATATTTAAAATTTAATACTTCAGAAAGACAGAAATAACAAAACTCCAACATAATTTATTCAAATTTTTATAGATTATACATTTCCACAAAATTTCACATACATAAAATATATATCACAATTGCCTATAAATTTGCAACTGATATTTAGAGCTCTATGTATTTGAATGTAATTTATAGTATTCGAAACATAATTAAATTACCTATATTTTCTAAAAAAAATTAATTTTCTAGCTATCACGGTTCTTTTGTTATTAACAGAAATGTAAAAATTTAAAAATAAAAAAAAAATCCTAAAGAAATAGATTTAAAAAATGTCTAGAAAAATTTTAACCTCAAATATCTCTGAAATTTATGAACCAATCACTTTGCCAAAAGAACTCATCCGAGAATTATCAATAATATACCTCTACAATGAATTTTGAAGCGAATAAGACAATTTTACTCTTGTAATAGTTGAACATTATAAAACTCATTTTTTTTCATTTTTCAATTTTTACGTTTTTGTTAATAACAAAAGAACCGTGATAGCTAGAGAATTAATTTTTTTTAGAAAATATAGGTAATTTAATTCTCTTTCGAATACCACCCACCCCATTTAGATACATAGAGCCGTTCTCGAGAAATTACGATTTAAAAAAAAATTGAAAAAAATTTTATCCTCAAATATCTTCGAAATTTATGGATCAATTCTTTTGCCCAAAGAACTCACTCGATTGGTATGCAAAATCTACCCCTACAAAGAATTTCAAAGTGATTAAGCCAATTTTACTATAGTTATTGAACGATAAAAAAATCACTTTTTTTTATAAATTATTTTTTTTCTCAAAAAATAATGAATAACAAAACCTAAAAATTTAGTAAGTTATAGTACTTAATATCCTTTATAACCAAAAAAATATTCATGTTAATATCTTTTTTTAATTTCGAAATATAACCTATTTACAAAAAATTACGTTTTCATCAATAACTTATGACGAAATATAGCTACGACTTTTTTTTTTAAATTGTAGGTAATTTTATCCTACATACAGAAAATTCATGATATATAAACAATATTTGTTCTAAATATTAAAAAAATCGAAAAAAAAATTTTGAAAATTAAAAAATGGCTATAAAAAAAAAATTAAATTTTACAAAAATAGAATATTGACCCCAATTGTGGAAGCAAAACCTAAAAAAATGATCACTCTTCCGTTAAAATCGGTCGAGTAGATTATGAGATATCAGCGTATACGGACATACATACACACACACACACACACACACACACACACACACACACACACACACATCCATACGGACATTTTCTAAAAATAGTGTATTTCGATTCCAAATTTGCTAAATAACATTTCTAACACATTATCTCATAAACTTTTTTTTTTACTATCACAAAGCTTCCTCTATGAGGAAGCAAAATACGTATTGTAAAAAGACGTATTCAATGAAGTTCATATAATAATAAATAATTAGACCCTCCAATATAAAATAATGTTATAATTATATGATAACGAATTTTCAGGATAAAGCGTGATAACATCCGCGGCCCGCCCGCACCAGCGTCTTTTAAATGTTATAACTTATGAATCCTTCATCTCTCCAATTTGAAATTTTGGGATTTTGTAAACTTAAGAGATGTACTTCCTAATCCAATAAATAATAGACAAAATAAATTAAAAATATTTTTATAAAGTTAAATTTTATTAATTAGCGATACCCATACTATTACTCAATTCTGGGTTCCCATTTTTCTCCTTCAATTTTAAACTTGTTGAAAAAAACTCTCTGACACGTTTTAAGTTTAATAAAAAACTACAACGTATCAAAGAGTTTTTTTCTTAAAATTAAAAATTGAATGAGAAAAACGGGAATCCAATTTTGAGTAATAGCGTGGGTATCGCATCACGCGCTAATAATTGGCAGCGATTTTTCTTCAAAATTTAAAGAAAATGCTAACATTTTCAAGAGAAAATAAACTTAACTGTAAAAAATAAAACAAGGTTTCAAAAATAACTTTGAATACTGCCCTGGTAAAAAATTAACCATAAGTTGGTCAGAATATGGCTAAGCCATATGCTGCAGGTTAAGCATATTCTGGCCAACTTATGGTTAATTTTCTACCAGGGTGTCAATGTTTTTTTTATTGGAAATATTTACTATTTGCTAAACCTTAATTTAATATATCGGAGATTAAATATGTTCAATAAAATGGTACTAACTAACGATAATGATTTGATCCCACTATACATCGCCATCTATATACTATATGACAATCACGAAAAACATATTTCTTAATTGCTTCGTAGAAACTTTAGTCTGTAATCCTATAATAAAGTGGGCACTACAAAACTCAGAAAAAAGAATAGAAAAAAACAAGACTATAAGCGCCGAAAAGTTATAAGGCACTCAAACGGTGCGCATCTCGAAAAGTCAATTGCCAAGCACTGATTGCCAAGCCACCGGATAACTCTCGAGAAAGAAGTGGCTAAGACGGGGAAGAAAATGATTGCGGGAGTTCGGCCGCGATGAAATTCTCGAGACGCAAAACTGAATTTAAACCTATTTTAATATCAAAGGAATATACATCTCTGTGCTGGTAATAGCCGTGTCTCTCTTCCTTTGCCGAGCTTCCTCCCTGCGTTTTAATATAACCGCGAGCGGCCGAGTTTTGCCGCGGCCTCGCGCCATCAAGCGCGACCCAGGCGTTTATAATGCGCTTGCGAGCGCGTGTTTATCCACCTTAGAATGTGCAGAATTATAGCCCACTTCGCTCTTATTAGGCGAAACTTTGATCTTTCGCGCTGCAGCGCGCTTATACGAGGCGCAGTGTGTATTGTTTCTCTGATTACGCGAGATTTTGTGCGACAGACGTGGGAGAAATGGGCGTGTTATTTAAGGAGAGTGCCAAGTTACATCTCGTGAAATAAAAACGGGAATGTGTTTGACAAGTATACGGAAGTTGCCGATAATAAATATCCTGTGACTTTAAGTTCTGGTTATGCCATGCAGAAAATAAGCTCATTTATCTGTGTTATTGTATTCCACAGATTAAACTTGGATACCTCTTAATCTAACATTTTTTTCTTTTCCGATCGTTTTTATTAACATAACGACATTTTATAGATGCACTTGTTAGAAAATTTGTAACGTTAATCTTTACCATTCCCTAATTAAATTGATTATGCACTTCTTCATTTGGAAAATCAAATGTACAAACACTAATATGCATCAATGAACACGTCTGTGAATGTATTATTGCATGTATTTTAGATGTTATTTTACTAAACAGAAGCGGGAGAATGTTGTCGAATTACCATTGCGAAATGTAGCATTTGTTTTGTAACAGGTACTCTTTGTTATAATGAAATACAATGCTGTTAGTAGTTAACTATCGCAGAACGAAAGAGCATGTCGGCAAAAATAATCCTAAAAGTATTTGAAAAATACATTTAATTAGATTAAAGTATATTTAACTGTGTTAGAAATGAAAAAGCCGCTGCCATTTCTTCGTTGCTTCTTTAAACTTAATTTGCTTTACATTTATTTTTAATTCCAATGCATCGTTGTAAGTTTTATAATATTCTTTTATAAATTCCTATTAATAGCTACTTTTCAAAATTAAATAAATAATTAAGCTTTATATGTCAACAATCCTTTATTTAGTCATATTCTCTGACTAGAAATGAAAAATTTAGGTTTTTGCTATATTAGCACAAGCTTTATGCTTTGATCGAATATATTTAAAACATACATACTTAAACACCAAAAATATATTAAAATTATGATACTTCTTCCTAAAAACTTGGGAAGCTTTAAATAAATGTTCAATTTCTGATGTAGGTATATGTAAATACTTTGAAACTATGGCGAAGCGATTTTTATTTTTTATTCCAGTTGTCGAGGCCATAAAAAACTTGATTTTTTTACAAACTATTTTTACACACACAAACGCACGTGCGCGCACACATGCGTACACATATATACACACGTATCCATTTTCTAAAAATATTGTATTTCGATAAAAAATAATAAAATAAAATATTTCTAGCTTTATATTTTCCCAAAAATTGTTTTTGCTCCACAAAGTTTCCTGTAGGAAGAAGCAAAATGGAGCGATAAAAAAAATAACAGGACTATATAAAAATTTATTTATTTACTAGTGCAAATATTCAGTAACACAAAAAAAATTACGACAAACTCACAACATGGTCCCAGAGCGTTTTCCCAAACGTCTCTTGATAGAATTTGATGAAAATTACCTTCGAGACCAAGCAGCACCTCGAGAGTAAAGTATAATTTTCAACAAGATGTTCGAATTTTGATAGAAAGCAAGATATTTTAAAGGATACTTAATGTATGTGAAAAGTAGTAAAAATATCCTATTAATTTACGGTTTTTATATTGCGTAAATTTAATATTTATTGCAAGTTCACATGATATTCACTACTTTGCATATACAACTCCGTCGAAGAACCCTAGTAGAACTGCAAGAATACTTTTTACATTAACACAGTCGGCAGGTCGACTTTGTGATGTCTTTCAGCTTAGCACACGTTCGCGTAAAGAACCTCTTGTCGCGCCTCGCGCGAGTGCGTTTTAAACGTATCCGTATAAATTTGCAGGATATACAGCAACCTCGTCGCGCTCGCTCATAAAGTCACGCACGCCGGAGGGGCTTTATTACGCGTCGTAGGCCGTATGTACATGTATATATATGTATTATACATATATGTGCGCCATCCCCTCTGAAGGAGAGAGGTGACTGACGTACGCACGTTTTTTCCATTTCGTTCGGTGGATATGTAAAGTAGCGCGCGACACTTTGTATGTGCGCACGCGGGCGTGACCTCCGCGGAATTTGGTGAAAAAAATATTAATGGCGGCGGAGGCACAAGAATACAAGAAAAGTTTTCCTGACTTTTACGAAGATGTTGTTGTGAATTGGTATAATGTTGTCGCCGACGTTCATGACGTGAAGTTGGTAAATTGAGTGTAGTTCGATAAGGTGGATTCGAAATATGCATAGGTCTCAGGCTGATATAAAAATATATCGATATTTTATGATACCGAAAATTGTGAAAATGTCGACTTTTAAAAGACTTGACGTTTTTTAAAATTTTTTTGCGGCATTAAGTAAACAGAGCTGTAAGTGTGCAACATTTAAATATCATAATTATAAATTTAGGAACTAAAAGGAACATAATGTTCAGATGAACAACTTGAAAGTTTATTTTTTAGTAGCATTTGCAATCAAGCTTGGCTTGCAGTCATTATTACGGTCTTTTTGCTAACTAATGTAAAAAAACCGCCGCCCATTCATTGGCACCTAGCTTCCTCCAAATTAATGTATCGTTCCTATATGTATAGTATATATTTTAAATATAAAATATGTTTATTCATTATACTTTTTGCTTCCTCCTAGAGGAAGCTTTGTGATAGTAATTTTTTGAGTTGTTGTAAAAACATGTTATAATTGATATTCAAGGTGTTAGGAACCAAAATACATGATTTTTGAAAAATGTCTGTATGGATGTGTGTGTGTGTGTGTGTGTGTGTGTGTGTGTGTGTGTGTGTGTGTGTGTGTGTGTGTGTACGCCTGGATCTCAGCTTCTACTCGAACGATTTTAACCGGACAGGTCTCATTCTTTTTTTTTTTTTTTTATGTGATGGCGGGTCAAAAATCCGTTTTTTGATTGGGCCGATTCGTTTTTGTTTTATTTCGAATTTTCGATTTTCCAAAAATTGTTTAGGCTTTTTTTCAATGATAGAATCGAGATATTTAAATCTGATGGGTAGCATTCGAACGAGCGTAAAAAAACCTATATTTTCAAAAAAAAAATTTTTCTAGCTATCCCGGTTCTCTTGTTATTGACAAAAAAAACGTGTTTTTTATTAAAAAGCTTATAACTCCGAAACTAAACGGTCAATTTTTTTTTAGAAAAATCACGATAATGCAGAATATAAATAGCTATAAGCTCTAAAAATTTGAATCCATTCTTTTGGTTAGTTTTTGAGAAAAAAATTGAAAAATGGAAAAACGAGTTTTCTATGTCCAACGATTATGGAAGTAAAATTGACTTAATCGCTTTAAAATTCCTTGTAGAGATAGATTTTGTATAGTTCTCGGTCGAGTTCTTTGGGTAAAATGATTGGTCTAGAAATTTCAGAGATATTTGAGGTTAAAGTTTTTTTAACCTTTTTTTCAAATCGTAATTTCTCAAGAACGGCTCTATGTATCTGGATCGGATGGGTAGCATTCGAAAGAGAATTAAAATATCTATATTTGGAAAAAAAATTTTATTTCTAGCTATCACAGTTCTTTTGTTATGAACAAAAACAAAAACGTGTTTTTTTCAAAAAAGATTATAACTCCTTAATCCTATCTCCTATCTTCAAAAAATGATGGATTAGTTATGATATCAATTTATTAGTGGTTTTTTTGGTGGGTGTAACGGGTTGCTAGGTCACAAAAACAAAAGTGGTGTAGTTTCGATAAAATCACAGCGCTCACCCCGTGTTTCGAGAATACTAGTGATGTTATATATGTATATATTATGTTAAACCTGGAACATTCTTACCGGTTGATATAAATAAATAAATGAATGAATAAATTTGAAAATTAATACCTTTTAATCTTCAAAATAAATTTAATTATAATTATGGCATAATTTGTTGCAAAAATTATAAATTTTGTTATTAAAAATTAATTAAAGGAATCACAAAATTAAGTTTGAGGAAGCAACGGGCCAATGAATTGGCAGCGGTTTTTTTCAATGATTTAATAATTCATTAATATTTAAAAAATTGAATATTTTTTTCTTATTATTGAAATTATTTGTTATTTGACACTTATTTTATTAAAAAAAAGGAATATTTTAAAATATAAAATTAAAAAATTGCTATCTACCCTGAGATCAACTTACTCACATTTTCAAAATCATATATAATAACTCCATTTTTTACATTATAAATATATTATTATTCAATAATTGTGTACATATTATAAAAATTGAAATTATACTTCTAATTTTGGTTTTTTTAATGGTCCGTTATAATTTTCGTCATCCTCTTCTATTATTTTCAATAAAATATCGTTGATTGTTGATTTTATCATTTTTTACACCACCTTAATAAAAAAACCGCTGCCAATTCATTGGCCCGTGGCTTCCTCAAATTTAATTTGCTTATTCCTTTAATGAATTTTTAATAACAAAATTTATAATTTTTGCAACAATTTATGACATAATTATAATTAAATTCATTTA
The DNA here is from genome assembly GCA_036365515.1 of Torymus aiolomorphi. NCBI lineage: Eukaryota > Metazoa > Arthropoda > Insecta > Hymenoptera > Torymidae > Torymus > Torymus aiolomorphi. The sequence goes on from CM070874.1 coordinate 96,521,207, forward strand.
TGAAGATTAAAAAGTATTAATTTTTAAATTATATATAAAATATGAATAAAATAATAGGTATGATTTTTTTTTTTTTATGTGTGAAAAATAAATAAAATAATTGATTGTAATATTATCGTCAAAACCTTTTAAAATTCCTAAATAACCTTTACTTCAAATTATATTTTCTTTGTGAAATTTCACACATAGGGTACGTGTCTCTAGTAGTATGCTGTCCGTACTTGTGTGCTCTTTCTGCAATTTCCAATCTAAGAAAAAGGTTCTAACCTTAAAAATAATAAATGGCTATTACAAAACAAAAGCAGATATAAAACACGCGCACATCGGCGCAAAGCGCATAGCGCATGTCATTTTCATTTTCTAGTATACATAAATACGTTCCCGAATAATTACGATTTTAAAAGAGGGCTAAAATAGTTCTAACCTCAAATATCTCTGAAATTCATAAACGAATTCTTTTACCCTAAGAATTCTTCTAATAAATAATATACAAACTCTACATCTCCACCAAATTTCAAAGAAATTGAAACAATTTTAATGTAGTTATATTGTGCGACAACAAAGAAAGTCATTTTCAAAAATCCTAAAATTTTAAATATCAAATATCTCAAAAAATAACCATATAATTTGGATGAAATTTTACACAGGTATTGCCTATATCGCAGACAAAATAGTCTATAAATTTCAAACTGATACATTAAGTCGTCATTGAGAAATAAGGATTTTGAAAAATACGTACAAAAATTTTAACTTTAAATATCTCTAAAAATTATGAGACAATTCTTTTACCTAAAGGACTTATACGATAAACATATAAACTCTACATCTCCACAATATTTCAACATAATTAAACCAATTTTTTTGTCTCTAGTTATCATGCGATAAAGAAAATGACTTTGCCAAATACGAACATTTTAAACATCAAATATCTCAAAAAGTAATCGATCTTGATCAAAATTCGCCCATATATTATCTATATCACATACAAAATTGTCTACAAATTTGGAGCTGATACATAGAGCCGTTCTCGAGAAATTACGATTTGAAGAAAAGGTTAAAAAAAATTTTAACCTTATATATTTCTAAAATTTCTGGACTAATCATTTTGCCCAAAGAACTCGACCGAGAACTATCCAAAATCTACTTCTACAAGGAATTTCGAAGTGATCAAGTCAATTTTACTCCCGTAATCGTTGGACATACAAAACTCATTTTTTTCATATTTCAATTTTTTTCTCAAAAACTAGTCGACAAAATGGATTCAAATTTTTACAGATTATAGCTATTTATATTCTGCATTATCATGATTTAAAAAAATGACCGTTTATTTTTGGAGTATAAGCTTAAAAAAGAAAGAACACGTTTTTGTTAATAACAAAAGAATCGCAATAATTAATGTAATTTTTTTAAAAATATGTTTTTTATGCTCTTTCGAATGCTATCTGTCCGATTCAAATATCTCAATGTTATCATTAAAAAAACGCAGAAATAAATTTTGCGAAAATCGAAAATTCGAAATAAAACAAAAACGCATCGGCGAATCAAAAACAGGATTTCCTTCTCCCATTCACATAAGAAAAACAAAAAAAAATGAGATCTGTTCGGTTAAAATCGATCGAATAGATCCTGAGATAAAACGGTACACACACACACACACACACACACACACACACACACACACACACACACACACACACCACACACACACACACACCACACACACACCACTCTCACACACACACCACTCTCATACACATACCACACACACCACACACACACACACATCCATACAGACATTTTCTAAAATCATGTGATTCTAACTTCTATCACCTCTATTCGTGTTTCTAGAGCGATTTAACGGAATTAAAAATTTTACTATTACAAAGCTTTCTCTAGAAGGAAGCAAAAGATCTCTTAAAGAAAAAACGAAAGAAGGGAATTGCAATTTTTTACTAATACATAAAGAAAAGAAAATCTTAACTGTTAATGAATGGACGTTTGGATATGGACAAATGGAATGTTCATTTATAGTTAGACAAATTCTTTAACAGTTAAGATTTTCTTTTCTCTGGGTATAATAAAATACCTATAATTGAATAAAAGGGCACCGGTATTCATTCCAAGTGTCTTTTTGAGGCATAATAATCGTAACCTTTAAGTGTCATATTTATCTATGACAGCAGTATCAACGATGTGTCAAATTGTATAACTCGTCGTCGAGAATCGCAGCGAAACTGATACCCTCGATAGAATCTACGTAGCTACACATCTATACCCTGAGCAGCGACGACGTGTGTAATATCCGATTCCCGTGGCTTTGAGCTAACGCGGAAATCCGACCGGATTATCCGCGCTCCCGACGAAAATATGAGCTTTTTAATCGAAATCGTCTATAATTGGATGTTACCGCTTCGAGCCCGGCCAGCAGTTTCCCAGTTATAAAGCTATGAAAAGTTACGTCATATTAGAGGCCGGTCGAGGGATTATTGTTAGCGGAGATTCCGCAAGAGAGCGAGAGGTGGAGGAGAAATTTTTCCGTGAACTCGTTTTTCCCTCGGGAGCAGGATTAATTTTTATTACGAAGGTGTGTGTGTGTGTGTGTGTCCCTTCAACGAATTATTCAGAAAGTAAATGGGAAAAGTGTGTAAGCGGCATGTGTTTTCTTCCAAGTGTGCTCAGATTTGCTTGATAATGATTATTTTAGTACTCATTTTTATTTTCGAATTGTTGTTATGTCATTCTTTTTTTATATTGTTTATTTACAGTCACACCCCCTCAGTGGGCATTAGCGACTTATATTTTACAGTAGCTACTTTTATGGTAGCTTATATTTTATACAATTTATAATTCATTACAATTTTACATTATTTACATTTGCATTTTTCTATTACAGGTTATAATTATATATTTGGTTACGCATTTTAATCTCTTCTAAAAATTTAATAGTGGTTTTACATTGTTCTGTTTGTCCTAGATCCTAGAAATCTTCTTCGGTGATCGGGTGTTGTTTGTTGTCGAATGTCGAACTGCAAGCTGATTCTGCATTCTGAATCGTATAGGTCTTATGCATTCCGTTTACAAATTGAAAAATTTCCTTTTTTTGTTATTACATTTCTTATCGCCTGACCTGGTTTGTTGGACTGGATCTGTTTTGTGAGCTTTTGTTTACTTAAAAACTGTGTATACATACATCGAAAATATAAAATTTTATTAATTTTATATTTTATTTATATAAAGACTGTTACTTTCATTAGACTCTATACGTATCTCATGACTTGTAAATTGTGACCCTGTAAAACTTTTATATCAACTTTTATTTATCAATCTGACAAAGTCATGCCAACATCAGCAAAAAAAAAGATCGATTTTTCATCGCATTACCCTAAACAACCGCGCGCACATTATTGTTATACTTTTGTCGTCAACGCCGCAGAAAAAAAATAAAGCATCGAAACACGTACACCGTAAAAATATCCTTTGCCCGTACGTATACATAACTATAAACTTTTTTAACAACCATCAATCACTCCACATTTACGACGCGCGCCTCTTGTTATAACGCCTCTACCCCGGACGAAAAAAAAAAATGTATGAAAAAATGTCGAAACAATACGAAATTCCACCATCCAACGACAGCTATTCGGAAATATAGCGGAAAATCCGCGTAGGGTGAAACTTTGTCAAGATACAGAACGCGTAAAAACTTTGGGAGCTCAACTTTCATCGAGCGTAAAAGAACACACACACATACTTACATACACAGGCATATACCCACACGGCGGTGCCGAGGCGCAGTCATCGCTTTTACGATTTCGCCCTCCGACGTCGTCGCTGTCGTCGACGTAGCGCACGCATGACCGGAATATACCGCGCGCTGCGCGTATTAATGCCGCGCGTGCTCGTTGAGACGCGTGGGTGAGCGTAATCTGCATTATTCCTGCCAGCCGCGATCTCGCGCAAGTTGCGCGCACCGTTATATACTTTCCGCCGCTGCGAGTCGACAGCGACGAGCTTTTTTCCGGCCCGCGATAACGGGAATTTCGTCTGCTGTGGTGATTACCGCGCGAGGGCTGATGGCACGGCGGGCCCGTATGTGCATCTACGCGCGGAGCTTGGAAAAATCGAATTTGATGCTGCGCGAGGGAAAAAGGCTGCGATGCACCTCGTTCTGATGTATATACGTTCTTCGAAAAGAAATTTCGCAATGTTATTACGGAAAGTGAAAATAGCTATAAGCTGGCAGAATAAAAGAATTATATGAATAGTTTTTTGGATTTCTGTAAGTAAAAGATAATCCAAATCATAACAATCATAAATTTAATTTTATGCTCATTTTGTTATTTTCTGCAAGTTGATAATAGTCAAATAATCATATTTCTATTTCTAAAAGTTTTTCATAAATAATTTACGCATGGTCGAGATTAGAAAAAAATACTGCCCACATTTTTAAGTGAAAATCTCAAGAGGAAACGGTTTATGATAATTTTAAGCAGAACTTATTATTCATGTTTTTAGAATTTTAATAGATATTAAAGAAAATCTTTGAATTTTTTAAAGAAGAAACATCTAAGAAAATGTAAATGACAACTAAAATGCATGAAATTGTAAGGGAATTCACACGATGCCTAGAGCATCGCATGGTAAATAGAATAAAATTTAGATTCAAATTAATCCCTTGGAATGCATTTTTCGTTGCGCGCCAGCCATTTGTATGAAAATTGCTTTCTAGAAAGTATTCGCGTGGTAGGATACAGCTCTAGAGTCAAAAATATTAAATTCGAACATAAATTGCACGTAAAGTGAATTCAAATGTGCGTTCAACATCGAGAATCTTGTATTTTACATTAATAGGTTTTAAAGATCAATTTATAGTACTTTTTTCTGCTCGTCACAGAAACAACTATTATTATTAACTTTTATCTCAACTTCATCTTGTCAGCCGCGTGTACGTCTAGTTTGAAGTTCAATGTATTTTTCGATTTAAAAAGACCGTATTTTCTGTCGAAAATTAGCATACCGTATGCCCGGAGGAACGTGATTACCTACTTCGTGGCACAATGGAATTTTCAGACTTCGAAATTGAGTTTTGCACTAATTTTCGTGTAAAGCGTGCGCTCGCGCGCACCTTCAAAGTTACCGTAAAATTTTGATTGAGTTTTTTATAGGGCATGCCGATGGGGACAGCCGACAATTATTGATTAACCGATCCGCGTGGCCGCGAAAAGTTTTAAAAGGGTTTTTCTAGGGATGTTCTTCGTCGCGCTTTCTCCATTGTAGCAACTTTTACCTGCGTAATGAAAAATTTTATCAGGGTCGGTTCGATGCATTACAGCCTTAACGAAGTATCAGGAGAATTTCACGACGAATATTGATCTATGTCGTTGTTCTGCTTTATGCCAATAAAAAAGTTACGATATCTAACAAGCTAGTAACATTTTCATATAAAGATTGAAATTGTTACTGTAGAAATTTTATATAAGTAGGACAATATTAAAATAATATGATCACAGCAGAGGTCAAACAAAAAGTGAAGCTTTTTATTGGAAGTTCTACGGAATGTTACGCGTGAAAATGATCCAGCATTTTGTCTACCCTTGAAACAACCGTTATTAATTTTATTGATGCCTTTACGAAGAAGATTATTTGGACCTCGAGAGACCGATTTTGGTGAAGTTTTAGAAGAGAGTTGGTCGTATCTAAGAAAAAAAGCTCAGTATTTGTCATTTCATTTAATGGATCCGTATTTTCAGCTTATTATATATTATAAACTTACAGATTTTATAAAAGGAAAACGCTTGAATTGTAATAAATGTAATACTTAAAAACTATGCACGAGTAAAAATATTCTTATGCAATACATTTAAATCAAATGATTTAGTTGTATACTAGGAAATGTTGTAATTCTGCTTGTATTATCTTTTTTTCGTGTAAAGTTTGAATTACCGCGAATAGCATAATCATAAAACATTTACGAGGATGCACAAAGGGTAACGGTAGGAGTTAGAGACTCACGTCATTTCAGCAATTATATTGCTATGATATGATGCACATGGGAAATCGACATTATAGCTGAGGCTGCTTTTACGCTAAGCTCGCTAGCGTATGCATTACCCACTAAGTAATCGCGCGTTCTGCTTATGACTTTCGTGTCCGATAAATATCTTTTATGAAACAACGTGATAGCCGCAGATATACGTGCACGCGCAAAATCGTTGCATTTTTTGTTATACGTCAATTCACAATTTCTTTGATGTAAAATGCAATAAACGTACTTGCATTAATTTATCAATTTCACTTTAATAACACAAATAAACAAGTAGTATGACCAGAATGTGATGCGAGGAATATGCAAATTTGAACTGGAACCGCATGAACGTGCATACTCGCGCAAAAAAAATGAAGATGATGTGGATAAATAGGAACTGTGCGGGTATATAAGGAAGTATGAGACAGTGGGGTGAGCGGGTGGAACAAGTGCTTCGCATGTATACATAACATATTTACGAAATTTATTGTTAACGAGGAACTGAAAGCAACACTTGTCCAATACATGGGCCATAGGGCATCCCAACTACGGAAAAAAGGTACGGAGAGCAATCTGGAGAAATTTTGGCTATGTATGGTAAGTGACATATCCCATATATTGCCCACATTTCGAGCTATATATTGGCCAGTCTTCATTTTTTTGGGCGGGTGCTTGCTTTACGATTATAATCGAATTTCAATTTTATTCTAAATTATACATGTCAGTTTGTATAAGGCCAGGCAAATATTTATACTGAATACATACATGATGACATTTCATTTTATACGCTTAAATTGTATTTAAATTAATATCATTATTAATATTAAGGTAACTGTATGGCTGATTCGGCCACCTTAAGCAGAAAATTTTGTTGAATGTTTCTGCAAGCACGTCTAGAAAAAACTAATAAATAGATAGCAAACTATGGCCACCCTACTAGGAACGCCCTAGGAGTAATATTAACTTTACACGAAGCCAAAAGGTCAAAAAAGGACATTTTACTATGCCTCGGTATGTGTATTTGAATCGGTCAACTAATTTCAAAAAAGTTTTTTATTTATTTTTTGTTTTTGCAGCAAACTTTATAAAATAATGGTAGACATACATTAAAGTACAATCTATTTTTTACTAGGAAAAAATCAGAACATCCCAAAACTGAAATTAGCCTTGTTAAGGTGGTTCCTCAACGCGTTTTAGTTTGTGCGCTCAGCGAGTGCATAAACTATACCATGCGCATCGTTCTCTCTCGCTCTCGTACATGTCTTCTGCTATTTGTGTTTTTAAAAATTTCGGCTTCACATATATTTTACAAACTTAAAAGAACCCGCGTAAAAAAATTACGTTTTGAGACGAATTTCATCTTTCTTAAGCTATCTTTTTCTTTTCGAAGTCCCGTTTTTTGATGAAGTAATACTATTACTGCCTGTTATAGTTAACATGGCGCTCATTTACTCTCATGTAAAAGTAACCATTTTCAAAATTTTGAAAATTAGGTCGGCAACCTACATAAAAAAATTGTAAAAAAATCCTTTGTTTATTAAAGATTGTAATAGAATTTTTTGGTGTCTTACAAGGAGGTGATCAGGGATGCGGGTCCTGGATTTGGCTAAAACTGTAGGAGATACTTCTTTATGACAAATAATAAGACACGTGTCTCGGGGTTTTTGTGAATGGGCCTTTTGTTTCGAGACCCAAGCTATATATTTTATGTCTAAAATCAACAATTTTTGATAAAAATGTGGTCTCTTCCATTAGTTATAGCTTTTTGAATATTTCCGTCATATAAATGAACTAAAAAATCGATTTCTCCAAAAGTTATAGGGTATCAAAAATAGAGTAAGAAAATGACTAAAAGTTTCTCATTTTTTTTCAAGTACTTAACGGGTGGTATTTTAAGCTATCTTCTTACTCTATTTTTGATAGCCTATAACTTTTTGACAAATCGACATTTTTTGGGTGGACCTAGAGAGGTAGAGAAAGTGATAGAAAGAAGCCTTACCATTCAGAAAATTAAAAATAGAACGTTTGCGCCTCATTAGCAGATGCACGCCTATCCCAGTGCATTTCGATCAGAAAGTACAATTACTAGAGAATACAAATATAAAAAAATATTTACAGAATTGATTTAATATTACAATACGATAACCGAAATATAGAAGTTAGAAATAATAAAAGTAGAAAGTATATCTCAGAATCTAGAAACCAACAAAAAAAAAACAAAAGAAACCAAGAAAAGACGAAAGATACATTTATAGGAAATCTTACCAAAAGATATAGACAAAACTATAGTTTCTTCTATATTTTTGGCGTTCGTCTTATGTATTTTCTATAAATGTGTCTTTCGGACTATATGTTTTCTTGGTTTCGTTTATTGATTTTGATTGGTTTCTAGATTCTGAGATATACTTTCTACTTTTATTATTTCTAACTTCTATATTTCAATTATCCTATTATAATATCAAATCAATTCTGTAAATGCTTTTCTATATTTGTATTCTCTAGTAATTTTACTTGCTGATCGAAACGCATTGGGATAGGCGTGCATTGAGGCGCAAATGTTCTATTTTTAATTTTCTGAATGGTAAGGCATCTGTCTATCACTTTCTGGGAGAAGGTGTTTTATCAGAATGGTAAAATGTTAGATGGATATTTTCTCAGAAAGGTAAAAAAACAAATTAGAATATTTTATGATAGAAGGGTAAATTTTCCGAATGTTTAAAAATGTATAATATATAAAAATTCGAAAAAATTTGGCAAGAAGGCAATAATATTTTCATTAAATTATTTTTATATGATATGTCATGTCAATTTTTCGAATGCCATTTCTACCTAATGATTAAATTGTAGAAAATGCAGTGATTTAGAAAAGCTAAAATGTCGACAAATGAGCTGAAAATCGTATAGGAATGAACGTTTGAGATTTTTCGGAATTTTTATTTTTCTAGTAAAAAGTATTTTTATAATTTCATGCAATCTGTTTTCAATTTGTATAGACGCAAATTTTTCTGATATTTTTTTTCGAAAATAATTCCTTGTTTGTTTTGAATAACTCCTGTTCGGAATCAACAGTATCGGATTCGAAAAAGAATTTAAACGATAGTATATTTTCTAAAAAGTACCCATCTAACATTTTACCATTCTAATAAAATGCCTCCCCTCCAAAAAGCTATAACTAAAGAAAAAGACCCCATTTTTGTCAAAAATTGTTCATTTTAGACATAAAAAACTTTGATCTAGGAAGAAAAGGCCCATTCACAAAAACCCCGAGGTCCGTGTCTCATTATTTGTCATAAAGAAGTACCTCCTCCAGTACCTTCTACAGTTTTCGCCAAATCCAGGACCCGCATCCCTGATCATCACCGTGTTAGTCCCATTTTCACGAATATTGATGAACTATCTAAGATCTAAATAAAAAAACTGATTAACTGTACATTCAACACGTGTAGCTTATACTCTTGTAAACAAAGATTCGAAAATTTTGGAATAATGTCAAGCATATTTTTCATATTTTTTTAGCTACGATATTTATATTGTAATTAAGCTTTCTCATAAAGTTAAGCTGAAGAACTGTGTACGTGGCCGAATTATAGGTGTATGGCCGAATTACCTCGACTTACCTTAGATTGAAATATATTTTTAACGGGAATTCAATTTGCTGTTCTGTTGATTATCTCTAACGATTTTCATACAATCTACTGATTTAATCTATTTCAATTGACTATATTTATATTGTGATATTATTGAAGTTCATTATCTTTTTTCTTACATTTCATTCTACGTACTTTCGAAGTACCGTGATAAAAGATTACGATTAACTAATCATCTTAAAACATTACGTCAACTTATTCTAAGAACCGAATGTGTGCAAATTTCGACCGCAATCAATCTCAAGCGACAAATGTAATTTTAGAAAATCCACAAAGTTATAACTCCTCTCCACGGAGAAAAAGCTTCCAACTTCTCCCTACCGAGTTCGCGTTTCCGTGTAAAGATCTCGAAAGACCGAGCCAGCGAGCTGGCGAGAGTGGAAGACACCGCGAGCGATAAAACTAAATTAAATGAAAGGTGAACCGCGTAAAACCGAAAGGCCAATTCCGCCGCGGGAGCGCGCGTGCGCCACAAAGGGAAGTTTAAACAGCTAAGTAAACTCCCTGACCGACGAATTGCCCGTTTACCCAGTCGAGTGCCACGCTGCCACTGCCGCCGTCGCCGGTGCCCTGCGGGGAGCGAAAGAGATTCGCGGTCGAAAGAAGCCAAGGAGGACGTAACTTTTTAATCTTTCCTGTCCGCGTATAGGGCAGTAAGTATGGGTATGTATATACGTACACGCTCCGGCCTTATCTAATTTAATCAAGCCCCGCGAGCGTCAAATTCGTCTGTCGCCCTGTCGCACTGATTGGTTCAGGACGCCGGTTTATCGGACTCTCCCCCGTGCTTTTTCTTCCGCCGCTTGTTCTTCGCTTGAGTACAATGCCTTCATCTTGTTGGTAAAATCAATGAACTATTGGCGTTTCGATGGCATGAGGCAAGCTGTATTGCTTTTCTTTGAAGTGCAAAGTCAAACAGTAACGATTACTTCTATTGTACTTTTTGTGTCTTAACTATACGCTAATTAATTATCCCTGGTGGAAATCCAAAATATTTTATAACTAATAACTGACCATCTATATTAGGAACTTGCTATAAAATGGGAATTTCTCTTATCCAGTTACTAGCTCCCGATGAAACGCTTTTTCTCCTATTATTTGGCCATTTAATAGATTGAAAAATAGATTGAGTTTTTCGAAGACAAGCACAAGCTTGTTCTTGAGTATTATAAAGATATTAAAACTGATCAGTTTCTTTAGTCTGGAAATGGCTACCAGAAGGCTTGCTGTTATGACAAGGAGTGAGAGAGACAGAATCAAATGGAGAAATAAAAGTTTTGCTGAATTATTCATAGAAAGGGTACAACAAATGATTTATTAGTTAATGTTATTTATTTATTTTTTGGTAAGCCATCCAATGCACTTTAATGCTCTTTCATCAAAATGAGAAAGTAAATGAAATAAGAATATTTTGTTGTTACGTCAATCTAAGAAATAGGCAAATAATGGTCGAAAAATCGTTTCATCATAGTGATTAATTAACCAATTTTACTAGCTATTTTCTAACTTCTTGGCCACTTTATATAGATGAATTTCTACCAGGGATGATATTATAAGCATTGTTCAATACTGTATCGCGTAAGATTTTGATGTGGTATTCTTTATTGTTTTTTTTTTCACTGAAGTTTTTTCTATACTAAGCAATTGGATAAATCATCTAAAAAATAGAAAGGTAACAAGTTGCAAAAGTACAAGTTTTCAAAAGTTTTTTATGTTAGATTTTTAATACTATATACTGAAAACTTTCGCCTTGAACCTATGCTAATAAATTTTCCATCCCTTATGATAAAATAAAAACTTCCGTTTTAAGGAAACCTTTTTTTCATTTTAATTGAACTTTTAATATGTGCTTCACCTGAGATAGATTAAAAAATTTCAAATTCCTTAAATTTTTCAATAAGCTAGAAAGGAATCAATCGAGTTATATATTTTTGCAAAAAATTCTGTACTTGAATGATTATTATTATTTTTCAATATATGTCATAGAACCCTCATATTTACTCTTCATGAGATTGCATACTCCACTTGCCCTACAAACTCTTCTTCCTTCTTACACGTCCTGCGCAATAATTCAATTTACTCACGCAATCGAATTCAAACGAGCGCATCGTTTCCGTGCTCACGTCTCAACAAAAAGAAACCTAAATGCTTTCGCTATCGATTGAATCAAACCGCAGATGCTCGAGAGTGTGATACAGAGAGGGTGAAAAAATACAGACACGATCCAATCTTCATGTCGCACGCTCTGGACACGTCGCGCTAATAACCAAGTTACATTGCGCTTTCCCCTCGAGTCAGTACTAACGTATGTGTATTTGTGCTCGCGTGGGTGGAGGAAGAAGTAGATTATCTCGTAAATTCCTAGTGTTGGTCGCCGCCGCCTCCGCCGCAGCCTTGTCTTTTTTTCACACACACACTCTCTCTCTCTCTATCTCTGAAAAGCCGCACGTGGCTGCACTCGAGAGCACGTGCGCCCCGCCGACTCTCGCCTATATTCTAGAGAGCAGGGGGAGGAAACTCGAGCGACGGAAAATACGTAGGTACGTTCAAGAATCAATTAACGACACCGCGCCGTTCTTTTCCAGTTCGATCGGACCTATTTCTGCGGCGAATGTAGGTGACGATCGAATTTATTCATCTTTGCGAGTAATTTTCTTCCTCTACGTTGGGCTTACTTGATTGTTTCGGGAGATTTTGAGGAAACATTAAAAAATCACGCAGCTATTTATGACTTTGTTTATTTATTTACTTTAAAGTTACCTGTTTCAATAATGAAAAATCAAAATAAGTCCTAAATGTGTAGTTTGAGAAGTTTGTCATTTGAATCAACGAACCATTGGAATGAATTTATTCCCAAATTATTAAAGGTATTTCTTAAAGCGGTGGATTATTAGAATAGACTAACATTTAGTAATATTAGATTTATTAAATGTTGAATCTATTAAATTAACTCAATCATACAAATCAGTGGTATACTAAATTTCATCCAATTGATTACATTAGAACAATTATAACTGATTACATCTATTGAATTTACATCGTGCTTATTAAAATAATTTGTAGAATTAAATTCAATTATACAATTTCTACGTTTAATTAGTATTATTCATAAGCATTTGCGTAACAGATGACATTATTGAATTTACTATATATATTTCAACATTGAGTTAAATAACATTTAGTTTGAATAATTATAAAAATTGTTTATGTAAATTTACTATAAATTAACGTCTTTTTAATAAATGGAAATATTCGTTATTAATCATTGGAAGTTTTGAATGCCTTGTAATGGATTATTTATTTCCTGGGGCCCTATTCTGTAAGCTTAACGCTGGCGTTAAATTGATTTTTATCGCTACTGCGCATGATCAGAGACCAACTTTTGTGCCTAACGCTCAAAATAGCGTTGCGTTAAGATTAAAGAATATGGTCCCTGGTTAGCCGTAAGAAGGGAATAATCACGTTAACGGGAAGATGCAAATAACGCAATAATTATTCACAAATGCGAGGTCCAATTACTAACAGGCTTCGCGTGATACACGCCGCACGCATGGAATATTGAAGGCACGAGAACGGAGGATGTATAATAAAAAGGCCAAATTAAAAAGAAATACTGAAATTTATTGAACAATTATGAACAACGACATAACATGCGTAAGTACGCAAATTTGGAGAATAACTCGAGCCGCCTTAAAAGTGAGAGAGAGAGAAAATTGTCCCGTACAACTTGTGCGACCTCGCAATCATCGATCTCATTCGCTCACAGGAACAAGAAGAGCAGTTATTAATCGCAATGAACAATTGATCCACATGCATGGTGCGTATCAGAACCAAAAGAACTTCGAGTGCTCCATCACAAGGGCGATCGTTCTAATACCGATACAACAGCTCGAAATCCTTATTACTCGAGCTTCTTATTACCCACACCTGTAACAATCTTGAACGATATTAATGATAATACACTTGGTTTGAGATTGTAAATTTCATTAATAGAATTTTAATAGGGAGACAAAGATATTTCGAAATAAATCATTGGAAACAATAACTTATATTTGCTTTGAAATCGTATTGATGAAATTCGATGTTTTGGATAATAGGTGAATTGTTAGATTCGAAAATATGATTTTCGTAATTTAGAATTTCGAAATTAAGAACAATTTGCATTACCATATGTCGAACTGAAAAACGTCTATAGTTGACTTAAATTTTAAAGTGAATCGTCTAAACTTTGGATCCCCCCAGATAGAGACTAGAGACGAAAAATAAATTTCTGCCACAATCTTGTGGAACATATACAAGTCTTGCATAAACTGGAAAAGGTCATATTTGAATATAAAGTTATGCATTAATAAAACATTCTTTATTGAAATCAAATTATCCTTACCAATTTTAAAACGGAAAATACTATGTAGCGTTATATGAATACGAACAAATTCTGCAGGAATCATTTCGAATAAATATAAGAGTATTCTAAAATTGAATTTGAATTATCATTTTTTTACACAGTGACATCTTCTCAGAAATGTCTTTTAATATCTATGTTGTATAAGAGATGAGGCACATTCGTTTAATCAAACTTTTATTGCACATCTGTTTCTTGTAATAAAAGTTTAAGAGAATGTGCTTTCAGTCTTTATTGAATGTGCCATTAAAAGCAATTTTTCTGAAGAGGATTGCTTCCAGAAAATTGGTCACATTAATTTATTCGTGCTTATTTCTTCTGCGTAGATCGATTAATACTAAAGTAATGTATTAAGTAAGATGATTTTTTTTTCATTATATTCTAAGCAAAGAGATAAAGGGGCATTGTAACTCGTTTATAGTTGGAATTTATATTTATTTAGAAGTGTGTGACCTAATAATGTCTATATAAATAATGTATTGGTTTCATGTAACAGAAGCTCTTATAATATTAGTAATTCATAGAAGCGCGGTACAGATAGGGTGACTACACCAGTATTGGAACAGTCACCAGTTAACGAACATTTTCTTCATATACGAGGGTCATTTGACAAGTACCTAGCCTCACCGCCAGATGGTGCCACTATCGCACCAGAAATACACTACAGTGCAGTATCTTCCTGTAAACGGTTACAGACGAAATTTCAGCCGGATCGGAGTTGTAGTTTATTTTTGAAAGCGTGTGAAAGCAAATGTGTCCGTTGATTTTTGAAAAAATGGAGAAAGAACAATATCGGTCGGTGATTCGATTCTTGTTTTTGGAAGGGAAATCGCGCAGTGAAATTAAAGAACGCTTGGATGCAGTGTATAGGGATGCTTCTCCTTCGATGGCGACCGTTAAATTTTGGTATAACGAGTTTCAACGTGGTCGTACGTCGGTTTTTGATGATCCACGCCCAGGTGCTCCGAAAACAGCCACTACGGAGGAGAACGTGACAAAAATACACGATATCGTTTTGTCAGACCGCCGATTAAAGGTGCACGAGATAGCTGCGATAGTAGGCATCTCAGAAGAACACGTGTGGCATTTCCTACATGAGATTTTAGGCATGAGGAAGCTGTCAGCAAGGTGGGTGCCGCGTTTGCTGACTGCAGACAACAAGCGCATCCGTGTGACCAGTTCAGAGCAGTGTTTGGAGCTGTTTAATCGCAATACAAAAGAGTTTTTGCGTCGTTACGTGACCGTCGACGAAACATGGATTCACTACTACACTCCAGAGACCAAGGAGCAGTCAAAACAGTGGACCTTACCCGGTGAACCTGCTCCGAAGAAGGCGAAGACGGTCCCGTCGGCCGGAAAGGTGATGGCCACTGTTTTCGGGGATTCTCAAGGTGTAATTTTTATTGACTATCTGGAGAAGGGCAAAACGGTCACAGGACAGTACTACGCCGAACTATTGAGCCGATTTGACGCCGTGTTAGAAGAAAAACGGCCCCATTTGTCTAAAAAGAAAGTGCTTTTCCACCACGATAATGCACCGGCTCACACTTCTGCACTCTCCACGGCTAAATTGGTCGAATTACGCTACGAACTGCTGCCCCATCCACCGTATTCTCCAGATTTGGCTCCGTGCGACTTTTTTTTGTTTCCGAACCTAAAAAATTCGCTCGCCGGGAAGAGATTCCACTCCAATAACGAAATAATCGCCGCCACGGAGGCCTATTTTGCAAACCAAGAGAAAACATTTTTTTCAACGGGGTTAAAAAAATTGGAACACCGCTGGACCAAGTGTATTCAACTAAAAGGAGACTAGATTGAAAAATAAATTTTGTTTTTTGTAAAATTTTGGTGTTTTCATTTGTAGGCTAGGTACTTATCAAATGACCCTCGTATATGAAAATATCAAGCTTTCTATGTATTGTTTATCTAACATGACGATAATTTTCGAATCCTTGAACATTTTTATTTCATTTTATATAAAGATTCTGCATAAAAGAAATTATCTTGTTAAGAATGAAGTCACCCTACATTTTTTCCTCAGAAATTTATAATTAGTAAAATTTTAAATGCGTAATTTAAAATATTATTCAATGTCTATTGAATTTGATAGAACAAACGTATACATTGAGTAAGTCTTCCAAAATGGCGCATTGGATTTTAAAGGAAATATCGTAATGGTCCATATTAGGTGCTGGGCCATATTGGGAGACTTTACCCTATTCTTAAGACTGTTATTCAATGAAAAACTAACTTTTATTCTAGCCTTTGAAATTGCGTCTTGAAAATAATTTTTTTTATTTTCAATTTATAGTTTATTTATTTAAAAAAGAAAAAGAAAAATGAAATGTACAAAATATAAAGATTATTCTTTCAGCGAATAGAATAATTTTTCAATTGTCAATTTAATTTTATGAAGATATTACTTTTTGAATATGAACGCTAAGAGAAAAGCAAATTTGCATTCACTGAATTCCACAGTGTAAAAAGTCTTTACCGTCTCTGATTCGAGATAAGATCCAAGTTAGCAACTCTGTTGACCGAGGATTACGCGGTCTTTAGTTACTTCCAACGTCCTATTTCCTTAGAGAAATGTCAATGGTAGTAAAAAATGAGTTCATATCCCTTGATACCTTTGATCAAAAGAGGTAATTCTTTTTTTTCCTTGAACACATTATAATCTTATTAAAATTTTAATAAGATTAACCTTTCTAATACCTTTTATCTTTTCTCATTAGTGCGCAATAGTACAGAAGGATTAAACGCAAACTATTTTTATGGAGTTTTTCTCGGTACTTTGTCTGATTTTAACACTGCTGATTTTGAAATGTTTGAAATCTTGTTAAAATTGACTGACTTTCTATAAATTTTCACATTAAAAGTTTTCACAACAAATTTCAGTTCTCTTTTACATTATTATCGATCTGCACGTAATTTATAAATATAAAATTTTTACGTGAACTACGATTCCCGATGGAATTACATGTTAAAACTTTAGTTGTGAAATAAAAAAGAAAAGAAAAACAACTTGATGAAGGGGATTAGCATTAAAATCGTTTCCAGCCGCTCCTCGGGCCAGTCTCACCACACCGCTGCCACGCGCGAGGGATCGTTTGAAATCGACTTCAACGGCGTGCAGTTTTCACCTCCCTGACGCTCACGGAGAGAGAGCGAGTAGACACTTGAGCAGCCGCATGTCCCACGCTTTGAAAGCTGCGGATAAGCCGTTGCCACCGCAGCTTCGTTCTTAGTTGGTCTTTACCACCTCGCGGGCCGCGATATACATTCGACCTAAATCCGAGGCGGCGACGCGAATGTACGGCTCAGTGGGCTTGCTCCGCCCCTCCAACCACGATGTGTTATACGCCGAAGTGCGATTGGCCATTTGTTGGAAAAACATTTGCCCTACGAGGCCCGCGCGGAAATAAATAAGCGCCGGATGGCCACGCGAGCGCTGAGTAAACAGGACTTGGGTGGCCGAGCGGCAATACCGAAATTTCGGCGAGTAAGCCGTATTTTTTTAATGCGGCTTTGCTCGGCCTGAATCGATTGGAGAAATGTATTTTTGAGGGACATTCCTTGCTTGATTTGGGGTGGCTCGGTCGTTTTCTTTGAATCCATAAGTATATAAGGAAAATATAAAAATACCTACTATAATTGTGAATTTTCATAACTATTTAATATTTGTCAGATCGGCTTATCAAGTGAAATAAAGATAACAAAATTTTGAACATTTCATTTTTTATATACACTCCTAAAGAAAAATAGCATTTTCTCTACGGCTCGTTAAAATCCATATTTTTTTTATAAAAATATCTAGATATTGTAGTAATTCAATCTTAGATTTCTATATGCTATAATTAAAATACTTTGTTACCAGCGAAATATAAATATAACTTAATAAGATCCTATACAATCAATGCTCTCTCTACTAAAAAATCTCACGTGAGATCTCAGGTGAGAATTCACATGAGATCTCACGTGAGGTTTTTCAGTAGGGTCTATACACGCGTATACTGTAATTGTTGTCATTACTTTGTATCTATATTACGTATAATATATGGGTATGCATGCGGATGTCTCTATGTCTATAGAAATATTGTACTACTTTTCATAAAAAATCCTTAAAAATATGAATTTTTTTGCTCATAAGGCCCCTACTATAGTTACGATCCGATAGTGAACACAGAGACACCTTAACTTTGGTCAGTTTTGTCAAACTGCTGTTCGATACGAGTTATCTGAAACTGTATTTAAAATTTGAATCATGATTTAAGTCTTTTAAGATCTCAATCCACACTTAAGTGTTATGTTTTAAAAAATGTTTGTAGTAAAGGCGAACAGACATAATATAAAACAAAATCTGGCTAAATTACTAGTATAACTGACACTCAATATACTTCAAGAGAAATTATGTAAACATCTTGGCATTCTTGTTTCATTTGATAACAATGATTGGTTACCCCGGTCTCTGCTGATAGTATTTAATTTCATTTACAAAGTTACTCTTCCGCTCTTTCTTATATGTTATGTGTATGACGCGACGAGGTGGACGGGTTGCATCTAGCAATATGCCATTTTTTTGTCGAGTCCTCCTTCATTTATTTATTTGTTCTATTTGACACTTCTGACTCGTAACATATCATTTGATGTTTATGACAACAATATTAAAGATTATATTACCGGGAAGCAAGCTCTTCCTCTGTTACATGTATAAGTAGGTAGGTACTGTAAATGTTAGTGATAAGATTTTATTGAACTGCTTTCTGCAAGATTTACAGCGATCTACAATAAATGTCAGTAATATTACGTTTTCACGATGCTATTAATAGACATGCTATGGCTATCCCTTAACATCGATTTGTAATGACTGTATTTATTGCATACAAGCATGCGCACATTGACTTCTATTAAATTTAGTTTGAATAATAGAAAGGTAAATGTCAACAATAGCGTGGTAAACATTTGGAAGAAAGGCCGATTGTAAGCGAGGCCCAACAATTTTAAAGTACGAAACATGGAGACAATGTTTGAGAGTTCGCAGAAGTTAAAAATATGGGCTTCTGGTTCCGTTGTACCCAAGCGCCGAGTAGCGATTCTACGCTTTTTTATGACTTCGTACCGACACTTTCTCGGATTAGAGAAAAAACCATGTGGGGACCAATCGGTGTGGGTCAGTCGCTCAAGTAAGTGGGAGCGTGAGATGAAGAACGGGCCAGATGTCGGGCAGAGTTTCAAGCGTCTCTAGTGCGCACATCCATCAGCATAATCCAGTCTTAATAAATTAAGCTGAATGTTATTGATTAAACGACTTAAAATAAAAGTATTATTTTATTAAACCTTTGAAATGGTTGCCTGCAATAGTGATTTCAGAGGTTCATACTTTAATCTATAACCTTATAGCGGATCAAGAACTATCTATATAGACTTCTAATCCTCAGATAGGTATTGAATTATTGGAAAAATTGCCCAGATCACACGTTGTGTCAAAACTTAATTTCACATAAATATTTATTTAAGAATTTAAAAAAGGAAAAAATCGAGGAAACTCCAATTCTTCAAAATACAAAACAAAACTTAGAATCTATCGCGTATTCATTGGTGTTGAATATTCATAAGCTCATCGGCAAAGCTTTGTATTATTGACCCGTCTCTTGAACCATAGCAAAATTCCTTCGTGGATTTTCATTGATTATAATTAAGAGTGGACATCTTCGAGAAAGGCGTTGTGGTGAGGGAAACGTATTAAAACACGCGTAATGCCTTTGCGAGTGCAATAAAATATGAGGTCTAAAATAGACTGCTGCACCCGATGATAGTCGAACGCGGGCGCGTGGGCCGTTATTGTCTTATTGATAAGTTCCCAACTACCTGCGTATTATGTGCGCATCCTTTAGTGTCGGTATTTTATTGTGGTCACAATAGTTGGGCGGGCCCCACACTGATAGAAAGAAATATTTGAGCCAAATTCCTGTGACTTAATAGTTAATGTAGGAAACTAAAATTATTAAAAATAAATGGATCTTACAAATCAATAAAAAAGAATTAATAGCATTCTCAAAGTTTTAATAATGATACTAACATTATCAGTATTTATAATACTTATTTGATGCTTTAAATTGTTTAATACGAAATAATAACTATTGACTAGATATGAAAATTAAACGTTAAATAAAATATTGACAAACGATGAAAAGTTCATAAAATGTTTTATAAACAGTTGAAGTTTTATTACTTAATCCAATTTGATAATTTTAGTTTCGTGTTAAGTCACAGGAATTTGACTGAAATATTTCTTTCTATCAGTGCAGTAGATTCTGACCCGAACGTGACGCTCTTGGTTAATGTCTGGATTGTCGGGGTTTTCCCCGAGTACTTCCAACTTTAACATTTAAGAATATTTACACAGAGAATGCGTTGTAAAAAAATAGGCAAATAATAACATAATAATTAAAAAACAAATATTAAAAAGTTAATTATTACAATATTTATTGCGACACAACAATTATTATTGTTCCTTCTTATAAATTACAGTTATACTGTACTAATATTCAAATGTAAAGCAATATTCATTGTAAAATTATGATAATCTTAAAAAATGTTTGAATATATTTCATTATCTTCAATAAAACATCATAATAAAAAATTGAACTGATTTTCTTAAATAATTAGGAAATGTGATGAGGGAGGGTCCAGAAGCGTGTCCGCGGAAAATGTATTCACTTTTGTAGGTGTGAGTGTAATTGACTCTAGTGTGAAATAAGAGTTCTGTGATTGTACCTAGTTAGTTGATTTAATATATGCTTAAATAGTGATGGTATAATGATATTTAATGATAAAAATACATTTTCTTTGTATCTATTTCGAAGGGTGTCTCGCAATAAAGTGAGCGAAATGTTGATAGATACAAAATGTTCTATGCCATCATCTGACATAGCGAGACAATCAGCTTTCTAAATATATTATTCGCAAATTCGCAGACGAATTCTCATCTCACGTAACTGTAAAAAGAATGTAGTTATCTAAAAAAAACATGAAATTTCATTAATTGTATCATTTGTAAAGAGAGAATGTAATAAAACTTTATCCGAACAGTTATGCATCAATACAGCCTCAATCAGAACCTCACGCGATATTTTTTCCTCCTGGTAATCGTATCGGAGCCTTCCTTCGTTCCCTCCTTTACCTTCGACTCCCGTTCCCCAACACATATAAGCTCGCACACACGTACGACACCACGTCAGCCTCAATAGGCCTTACATTTTCCTTACGCGGCCGGCGGAAATTGAATGAGCAGGCAGGCAGGTGAGCACGCCTGAAAAAACTCGCGCGCCTGAAAGAGATCCAATTTGTTTGACCACGTGGCGCTATATACTTATCGTACATGTATACGTCTGTGTACAGCTATATACACATCGATCGCGCGCGCACGCAAGCCGAGAGCACAGCAGGAGCGACGGTCGCGTAATAAACGTCAATCGACTGTCGAATATTTCAGCGAATTCAATTTCGAGTCCGCGTGCGCGCGCGCTACTGTGGGACTCGGCCCAATCTCTTATATCCCTTCGCGCGATCGGAATTTTTATATGACGGAATCTACCGAGACTCTCGGGATGTCTCGTCGCCGACGTTCTTTTTCACACGTGCGAGGACTGTCGCGATTTTGATGAGTCCTGCGTTTTCGAATGACTGTACAATGTGTGTGGGAAGGAAGGCTAGAGAAATTCGGAGTGGTCCTTTTGGAATTCGGTTGTCTGCTTTTTGGGGTATTATGTGAAGTTGTGGTGGAGGGCCGTTTGGGAATTGGGGTTTGGGAAATTTCGATGGGGTATGAGGGTTGTTAAAGGGCAGGATTCGTTTGCTCTCAATGCAGAACAATGTAATGCAAAAGTATTTGTAATGAACGACGTCTTTAGATGAAAAAATTTAGAATTTGTATAAATAAAAGATAAAGTTTGTAACTTTTATTTTCAGCCAACTGTTTTTATTTTATATGTACTTTAAGTTATTCGACAAATAGATTAGAACTGGTTACGAGGTACTACATTTCCCTTCCCTTTCTTTTCACATTTACTTCAAAGCAATGGTTGTTTCTCTCGTTGAGTGTAATTGTCCATCACTGTCAGTAATTACGGAATTTGTAATTTCTTTAAAAGGTATTTTTGTTGCTTTCGTTAAACTTTCTACTTACGCGTTGCTAACACGCGATATCGCACGATTGATCACATCTAAGTCTAATGAACCCCGTGAGATTACACAGAGCATCCATTTGGCAACTTGATTCTATTAGTTTTGAAACCTATACTACTATATTTTTCAGACTTTTATATTCATCTGCGTTTAAATTATGATCTTTTTACGTTTTTTCAGATTCATTTAAAATCGCAAAAACTTAAGACTATAGTGTATTCAATTTGATTAAATTTTTGTCGATTAATTAAAGTTAATGGAAGAAAGGAAGTAAAAAATAAATGTAAATTTGAAATGACAAAAGGAGGCAAAAAATGTCTTTTCTTTAATAATTTCTTTAATTCTGGTTCCTTATTGCGCGCGATTTAATTTCTTCGTGTTCTTTCTTTTCTGATTGTGAATGCTTCAATGAGACCATTCATATAAAGTGATAAGCATTCTTGTAGAATACTACTGGAATCTAAAATTTTCCTATTTATAAAAGAAACCTATCACACAAGCTACTATTCATTTTTCAATAAATAAAGCATCACAACACACCAATTCTATCGAAAACTTAAATACCACGTATATTTTGTGAAGAATAAAAGGCAACTGAATAATTAACAGCAACTTTATTTAACAATATGCCCACTTGTAAAGCGCGCTGAATAAAATTATTTACTAGCCAAAATCTCGTTACAATATTGCAAACAGGTATCGGTTCATGAATGAGAAAGTAGCAACGGTGAAATTATGCAAAGGCTCCGGCGCATTTATACCCATTCGATTCATTTATAATACCCCAGGCAGGGACTGTGCGAGTGCGCGTGCGCCTGCTCGTATTTATCTCCATGTCCGTGCCCATAACGGCGCTACGCCAGTTTTCTAGGATTTTTCCGGCTCTTCTTTTTTTATTATCCCCCAGCTCTCCGAATTCGGTTTACGCTCGATGTTTAGACGCGCCATAAAGTCAACCGTACGCGGGATGAAGGTTGCAGAAGGTGTTCGCAGATGCGAGCTTGGGCTTTTGTACAATCTATCGAGGCGGGTTTATTGATTGATAGTATGGAACATTTTTGAAGGACTGGGTATGGTAGAAACAGCACGGTTGCGTGGACTGGCTTTAGTGTGGTCTTCATTAATTAAATAAGCAGACACGTCGATGCTTCTTGATTTCTTGAAAACAATTTAACTGTTGCTTTTTATACGTAAACACACATTAACAGTAATAATAGCTATCAATTTTTAAGATTTATGCTAAATATAATTTTTTATTTAGATTATATATTTTTAAAGGCAATTTATAATATTAGTTCGTAATGTTCGTAATGCAATCTGTAACATTCACTCGTGTTTTAAAATAGAGATGTAATTGATTGAAATACAGTTTATGCTGACGTACATCAGCTTTTTTTAACGGTAAAACAAACGCTTCTATTTTCATCATACTTACATCACATTTAGTCGAAACGATATATAATTCAAGAAATGATGATTATTGGAAAGCCTTACAAATGAAAGTTGAAATGTATAACTTTAGTTAAAATGCTTCCAATTTCTCGATAAATGTATGAACCACGATACCACTGAGTCGTTTGTGCATTAAAAAATGCGCTATTCAAGTATGTTAAATTATAGATATACTTAACACCGATTTAGTACATTAATAAAAAAATAGATAGATAAAATTAAAATGATTTTCTTAAGAAAAAAACACTGCCAATTTATTGGCACATAGCTTCCTCCAAATTAATTTATCGTTTTTATATGTATAGTTCAAATATAAAATATATGTTTATTCATTCTACATGTTTTTTAACGATTTACAACTTCATTAATATTTACAAAAATTACCCATTTTTTCTGATTCTTAAAATCCTTTATTACCTGCTATTGATATTCTGTCAACACAAAAGTACTATGTTAAGATATTAATAATAAAAAAACGTATACCTACCCGGAGCGCAACTAACACACATTCACTACATCATCTATAAGAATCTCCTTTCCTACATTCCTATTATGTCACAATCATTGTACTACAATATTCTGTATAATAAATGATGTTTCTCGATGAAATTTCACACATATTATTTGCCTATACCACACATAAAATTGTCTATAACTTTCATGTTTCCATTTATAAAAGAGAGAACGCGATTAATATCGAAGTGCAGCCAAAAGTATTGTTAAATGTATTTCTCGGCGTCTAATTGGCCAGCGTTATATTTTGCTAACGTCATGTATCGGCGAAGCGCGCTGTAAATTAACCTCAATAAAAAAACAAAAGCAAATAAACAACATGCGCGCGATTAAAACAATTTTACTCCAGTTATTGTGCTACAAAGAAAGTCATTGTCAGAAATACAAAAATTATTAAATCTCAAATATCTCAAAAAGTAACCATATGATCTGAATAAAAGTTTACACAAGTGGCGCCTATATCGCATACAAAATAGTGAAAGCTAATTTCAAGCTGACTCATGAAGCCGTCATTGAAACAAATTTTAACCTTAAATATCTCTGAAAATCATGAGTCAATTCTTTTACCTCAAGAACTTATACGATAAATATATAAACTCTACATCTTCACAAAATTTCAACGTGATTAAACCAATTTTACTCCCGTAATCGTTGGACATAGAAAACTCATTTTTTTCAGTTTTCAATTTTTTACTCAACAAATATTCATGATTTATTTTCAAATCATTTTACGATTTAGTTTGTGAGTTGTAACCTTTGTTTTAAAAAACCCGTTTTTGTTGAAAACAAAGGAATCGTAATAACTAGCGTATTTTTTTTTTTTTTTTTTTAATATAGGCATTTTTACACCCTTTGAACAGCTATTTGTCCGATTCAAATATCTCAATCCTGTCATTAAAAAAACGCAAAAATCAATTTTGTGAAAATCGAAAATTCACCATAAAGCAAAAACGCATCGGCGTTGATCGGCGTTGAAAAATTGATTTTTTCCCGAATTCGGACAAAAAAAAATAAAAAATGAGACCTGTCTGGTTAAAATCGAGCACATCGAGCGTCTTAGTGAGGTCTCCCGCTGTAGCGGGAGGAAAAGTAGTAGCGGGAGGAAGAGACCTTAGTTTCTCGTTATGACGACTAGATATCCGATCTCCCATCCACTTTTCATGTAAAAAAGGTCCTATTCCTGCACTTATTAAAAAAAGTACTATGTATAACAAGGGAGCAAATCAGTAAAACTAATTTAAACAAGATATAAAATATATTAAGACCAGGGTAAAAGTCATTAAAACACTATGAAATAATTTAGTTTATAAATTTCTCAAGAACTGAAAGGAAAGAATAAGTAATAAGTAATAGTACATTGTGCAACTAGGGAGGAAAGTTGATTTTTTCAGACTCGGATTAGTTTTACTAATTAACTTTCTATTATTTAAATCTAAAAAACAATAGTTTACAGAATTACATTTTTTAAACCTGAATCATTTCATACAGACACGAAAAATAGTATATTACGCAACTAGGGAGGTAAAGAGTTGGCCAGTCCAGAGAACGTGTAAATTGTCAAACATGTGCTCTGGGTGGCCCTCTTTATCCCGATGTTGCGTATACGATTTTTCACCATACCCGGGCCGAAAATTCCACATTCGCATTTTTGAGTCGGGAGCGAAAGTGGTACTTTTGGCGAAGGTATGGTGAAAAAATTTTCTCAAAATCGACAAATTTCAAGATATATCGCCTTATAAAATTTCATTTTGAACATTTTTTTTTCTCGAAAATGTTTTTCACCGTTACAAAGCTTCCTCTATGAGGAAGCAAAATTATAAACTACTCGTTCGCTTTAAATATTTAAAAATCGAATAAAAATACATATATGTATACCATTCGCACATTCTGATAAAGTATTTAAAGCAATTTCGAAGCAATACAATTTTTTGACCTGATCAATAAGTTGAATTCGATTTTGATTGCTGACACTACGATTCCCTATCCCATTTCCCAACTAACGTACATAAACTTCGATCGTTTAACTTTGCTAACGAATCTAAAGCCCCTAGCGAACCCTCCAGCTATCCATAGAAATCCCAATACACTGTCAAACAATTCTCTGATCCAAATGATTCCCGAACGACTCTTACCCTCCCAGCAGCCACATCTTATTTTCCTCCTCTGCCAGCAGTGTCAGAGCCAGCATATAGGCCATCAATGTGCGCGCGAGCACAAGGAAAACTCCGCCGCGCGAAGCAATAACGAGAACAGAGAGGGCACACACACACACACAGCGACAACGCGAAGCTCCGCGTGAGAAGCTCGCAGAGCAAATTGAATTCCGGCGGGGACCGCCAGCCAGCCAGCGCTCGTCGCTTCGCGGTTTTGCGTGTATATATACACGACGCATATCCCCGGCAAATACGACATACACGGCAATCGCGGAGGAGATCCGTTTATTCATTATTCGCCGGGATATTCCCCGAGTCCTCAGGGTCTATTCCCCCCGTTATGGAGAGGCCAAGGAAGAGGTGTATGCCGAGGAGTTGCGTTTTATGGCCGTCTTAGGAGCGGCCAGGCATCTGCCGCTCGGATCATCGAGGGTATTGGGTATCATAGGCGGGATTATGCTGGGGGTTCCTTCTATTTTGCGAGAGGGAACGGGAGTGCTGTTTCTAGAGCTGAGAGTCTCGTGGAAGTAGTGTCAGTGTCGTGCAAATGTATGTGAATTCTCGGACTTTATTATAACGGTGATCGATGGTTTTTCTTTCTCAAGACTCAGGATTTTATGTTTTTATACTTCTTAAATTTTTAGTATATCTTACAAAAAATAATTATTACACTAGTTTTTCGTATTAACATAAAGTTAACGTAAATAAAGCTGAGTTATGTTTATGTTTTTAAATATACAGAACTTCATCACACTTTATATGTATGTTATGTCAAACTTTCACTTTATTAGCCCTCCCGTCGCAAGGTTGCAAATGAATCTCCCTATTTGCATCTTACTGTCGAAATCCTTTACATCTTTTCAATTAAGTTTTGAGGATGTTGGATCTCAGAAAGGGACAGGTTAAATCAGTCTAACATCAATCGTCTGTGGACTGTACGTCAGTTTATTGAATACGATTCGAAGTGAATTACACACGGAGAAAAATGGTTTAGGAAAAATTACTATATTTATAGTAACCGTAGGACAGACTCAAATTATCATAAAATTCACTACAATTTATAGTAAAAACTCCTATGTTTTGAGTAATTTTTACTATGTATATAACAATTTTTACTATAAATTGTAGTAAATTTTATGATAATTCGAGTCTGTCCCAAAGTTCTTATAGAATATAGTATAATATCTCTTACATTTATAGTAAATTTTCCTACAACATTTCTCTCAGTGCAAGTATGCATTTGCTTGCATTTGGCACTAATACTTCAGCACTAGGTTGAAAACGACGCTCGTGCTACTACGTGAAATTTGATTCAAAATTTAATTATAACGGGAGTTACACTGTCAAATATTACATCTAAAGGATTACATACATATAGTTATTTACCAGGATGCTAATCCGTCTATGAATTTTGCAAATTGTAATTAATTTAATGTGTATTCTTTTGATGTATAATGAATTCATCGAATATAATGTTAGTATACATGTAATTTACGAAAAAACAGGTTGAGCTAAAATGAAATGTTATATGAATAAAAGCGTTGTTCTACCATTCATCTCCCTCAATTATCTTCACTAATTGAATTTAATACATGTCCCGAACAAATTTTTTCATATCATTGATGTTTAAACAGGCGATTGCAAAAGACAAAAAAAAACGTTTCGATATATCATGTCATTTATCATGTTGACACGCGATAAAGTCATTATACGGCTGTCACGGAGTTCCCGATATCATCGGCACATCTATGAGCGATAAATTATTTGATACGGTGCATCATCGAAGACGAGTCTTGCAGAATCATGCCTTTTCCCGTTCAGCGAAGACGTCGACACTGGTCGAAGAAGGCCAGGGCAAGCGGCGATTTCGGCCAATAAATTCGACGCCGACGAGCCCTAAACATCACAATGGCCATCTCTCTATTTTATTGACCATCCTCGATCTTCCTTACCGTCTCCCCCGCGCCCTTGCACTATCTTCCAGTGACCCGTGTCCTTTTCTTCGATTTCCAGATTAATCACGGTTATCTCGGACCGCACTCGTGCGCAGCGCGATCTATTTCGCGGCTGCGCGATAGATAAAAATACACGAGCCCGCGCGCGGAGCAACATCGGTGAGGTATAGAAAAATATCGAGAAAAGAAGATAGAAAGAAGAAAGCGGCAGCCAGCGGCAGCAGTCGTCGCGAGGGGGAGGAGTGTATATGTATATGTGTGTGAAAGTGTGTGCACGGGCGGGAATGATTGATCGCTTTTGAATTCGGAGATGCGCTCTACGTTCTTGCGTACATGCGCGTACCAGTGATGCTGACAGGGGGCATCGATCCCCCGTAGATGATGCTGCCGAGATTCGAATTTTCTTTTGCGAGAGAATCACCCCCGAGGAATCAACTTGTACGCGCTCATACACATACAGCCCGTGTATCTATTTATACTTATATGTATATATGTATAGGTGTATGCGCTGATCGATGGTAGTGTGAAATTGGCAATGTGTTGCGAGTGAATACATCCGCGACCGGTCTACTTCAGCACTCGGAGGTATAATTAAATTCGTCTCTTCCTCGTCTTCCTTCTTCGGATTCTCCATTTTTCTGGGAGGTTCACTCGAATGAGAGAGAATGCCGAGCGCGCGTGGATACCGGGCTTTGTTTACCAATATGCATGAGGGAATTATCGTATAAATTGTTCCGAGCGCGAGCTTCTGTTTTTGGAGCGCGAAATTCGGGGGAGCATATAGGAGGAATGACGGAAGTGACAGCTTTTTTTTTATTAATAGAAGCAGGTGCGACTTATTCGGCATAATTTGTGCAATGATGTAGGAGCTGCTATTCTATTTAATAAGTCAATAAATATTTAATAATAGTACAAAATTATTTTTTTACATCGATACATTTTCACTTTAAGCTTAGACTATTCCAAAGGGTTTATATTGATTTCAATTTTTTTCAATGGCTATTTTAAAGCTTGCACGCAACTGATTGAAATTGATTTATCATTATTTGCTATTTAGATTACCTATAGGATGTTTAAACAATGAACTATATAAATTCGCTGTCAATATAAATATATAAACATATATTGAAAGTGTTCAAAGGATAGTATAAAATTACATTTATATTTTTAAATTTATTTAGTTTATTCCTGGGCAAGTGAGAAAAGAAGTACATACAATACAATGTATCGCGATCGCACTGAGGGTCGTGAACAATATGAGCTCTGATAATAACAGCTAAATTAAGTTAATAAGTTAATAATTAATATATCGTAATATCATTAAATCACATTGAATCACAGATGTTAATCAAAAAACTTGAAACTATAATGATAACGCTAAAGATATCCCAATTTGTTCGACACAACTAGAGTTGAAGAGTAATAGTATTCCTATATCTTAAAGAAAGTAAATATTCATACAGAGCATTTTTCAAGTGGCTAAGTATTGGAAGAAATTTTATTTTCTCCGAGAGATCCACAAGTACACACTCTGAATTTAGAAAGGTCCTTGACAATTATTGCTGAGTGAACTCTAGAACTATAAATTCTCTGATCAAATTTGATAAATTCATTAATTAAATCATCGTAAAAAATAAATCCGTAGTAACATAATAAAAAAGGGAATGCCTCTATGTGCGAACATGTTCCAATATCCAAAATTTACTGGAAGTTCTTAATATTTTGCATATAACGTGATTTTCTTACCGGTCACTACTGTGGAAATTTAAAATTAAAAGATTATAAAACATTAAAAAGGTCATATAATAAAAAATAGTACATTATGTAACAGAGGACAAAAGTCGCAGATTATTCCCGCGGGTGAGTTCACTGCCCTCGCTTCGCTACGCTGGCTTGGACAGTGATCACCCAAGGGAATGATCGACTTTAGTCCCGTGTTACATATAGTACTTTATTCCCATCGCTACTGTGGCCATTTCATAGATTTGAAAAGTTATTTTGTATGTATGTGTTATAATTTTGTTAGTTTTAACCCAATTCACCATAAATGTAAAAAATTAGGCTAAGTTACTTTATTCCCGCTTAGTTACTTTATTCCCGCATTATGCGGGAATAAAGTAAAAGAGGGAATCAGACGCCACTTTTGCCCCGCTTTTCAGGCTATAAAATGGCCATTATAGTAGAGATAAGAATAAATACAATTAGTGAACTGAATATTAGATTATGAAACAGAACTTAGTATTTCGTGTTGTTCTTTAGATATTATTTTGAAGGCGTTTTAAAAAAACTGCGTTTTTATTGAGAATGTCATAGTATACATTGACAACGTATCCACCCACTTCCAAAATTAACTGACAGAATCAGAACAAATTCTGTTGTTATTTGGTTACTAAGCAACAATACATTCAAATTCCATGAATCCGACACTAACTTTGTCCAGTGTGCGCAGGTAAACAATACACACACACACACACACACACACACACACACACACACACACACACATGCATGTAAAAGTGTCGATTAATCGCCACAATGTGGTCACACTGCTTTTGTCATGACGTAGTTTCTCCTCTGTCGATCAAATCGGTTCTAGAGAAACAGCTGTGACTCCGGATAGATGACAAGTACATCTGCATACCAAAAAATATAGAGCCGCTTCGAACAGCTTAAGAAAAATCTGAAATTGAAGCGATCTTACAATTATTTTACAATTTAGTATTAATAACGAACAAAATTTGTAATAATGACCGTATACAAATATAACCTAAATACATTGAAGCTTGATTATTTTATTATTTCTAATTCAAGAGAATAAAAATGAAAACCCAGTCGATAGAAAAATATGTATTATAGTATATCGGCACAGTGCTACTCAGCAAAACATGAAGAGCTTGATTAATTGCTTGTAAATTTGATTTCAAACTCCACCTCAACGAAGAATAAACATCGGGGTTCACAAGCTCCATTGACTATCCAACTCTATCTAGCGCTCGTCAAACCCCACTTTGCGTTACAAAAAAAGAGCGCACACTTCATCCCCCAGACCGCCGAAGCGCAAACAGCCCCTCACCGTGCCATGCACACGCGGCAATAACGAAACACGTGTGTGCGTGCGATTGTTGTGTGTATGTTGGAGAATGAGAACCAGAGGAAGAGAGTGACGGAAATCTAGAAGGACTGACAAATTAATTGAGTCGCTACTGACCCTCGGACATGTTAAATTAACAGCTGCAGTGTCGGAGTAATTCGAGCTATTTAATTTTCAGGATAATTAATAAAATTCACGCGGGGCTGCGAACTTAATGATAAAGTTTTGGTTAATTTTATAAGTTTACCATGATTTAAATCGAAATTACGATATGTATAATAATGATCAGTACTATTTATGAAAATAAACTACAAGCGCAACTACTGTCAAAACTGCAGGTATAACTACTGGCAGAACTACTGGAAAAACTATTGACCGACTACTCCCTGTCAGTAGTAATTTTGGAACTGCAGAGAAACCATACTCAAGTGACGAATCCAGCTCGCATGAAAATTTGTAAACTGGGATATAACATTTTCAATACTTCAAGATGTACCGAATCTTGTGGTATGTTTATTTTACCCTATAACCGTGGAAAATTTTGAGAAATTAACGTTTGAAATTATCATTTTTTACATGTACTCTTATGGGACGGCGGGAAAAAATAGGTTAAATCGAGTATTTCTGAAAAGGGATCAAATTTTTGACCAGTAAAAAACATATGGCTTTAAAGATTGAGGCTTCCCCTTTCAAACTACACCTTGTAAATTGTACGTAGCCGTGGGAAATTTCGAGATATTTTCTTTAATTCATGATTATGAACACGAATAGCAGACGACCTGCACGAGAGCGAGAGAGACAGAACGACGTGCATGGTATAGTTTGTGCTCTCGTACATTATTAATAATTAGTCGTGCAAGAGCGTCCTTAAGAGTCGTCAGTCTCGTCACGATGCCTGCCGGCGCAGGCCGGCTACCGGCAAAAGATCTTGGCACAAGTATCGCCTCGCGCACACCATCGAGGAAGGAGCAGTTGTGACAGAAGACCACGCCAAGCCCAGGGCAGCGACGCTTCTCGGCTGCTTCTACCATCAGCTGCCGCCGACGCTTCGACCAGTAGCTGCCTCTGCCGTACAGCCAAGCCGCGCAGTCACCATCACCTAAGGGAACGCCCCAGCACCAGCAGCAGTCGACAGCGTCAAGACAGCGGAGCGGCGAGCGACGGCAGCCCAGCTCAGCAGCGTCTCTCCCGAGACAGGCGAGTAGCCCTAGATTTGGCGGAGATGGCCCGAGCGCGTGCGACAGAGAGAGCGAGGATTTGCATCGCCGCTGAGCGCCGAGAAATCGACAGCGCATGGCGATCATCCTCAGCTATAGCGAGTGGAGTCTACGGACTCTGATAGCGAGGCCGCGCAGCGTTGCGCGCGGCATCGAGTTGCCTACGAGTTGCCGTTTTATTGTCGGGTTATGTCATGTGTTTTACGAATGAATAAAGGTAGAGTCAATGGTGATTCGTGAGTGATCATTTACGAGCGTCTTTTCCTACATTTCCTCTCAGCACAGGAGTCGGCCTCCCGCCGACTCCGCGGCTGTCGGAGCGTCAGTCTCCGGATCCTGCTCAACAAATAAGTTGTGACAGTTGCACTAGGACGATGAAGTGCAACGTTACACAGTAAGACTGGAATTGTTTAAAAAGGATAGTCGAAACAGCTAAAAGCTACTCAGATTTAAATAACGGATTGCAAGATCTTGTACAGGAATTCTCTATTTTATATGCTAGAGGAAAACTAGGAAGGGACATCAAACTACTGGTACCAGCTGATGTGCAGATTTGTATTCGTAAATTGATATATGAGTGTCATAGAGTCAACGTAAGCCCGAAAAACCGATATTTATTTGCCCTACCAAGAACAACTTTCCATGAAATTCGCCATCCTTCAGCCTACATTCTATTAAAAACATTTGCATCTGAATGTGGAGCAAGTAATCCCCAAAATTATTAACGGCAACGCATCTCAGAAAACAGCTAGCAACTGCATGTGTGCTCATGCAGTTACGAATCTAACACTTCACCTACTGTCCAAAACATAGAATTTCATTAATAGAATTTTAATAGGGGTACAATATAGACATTTTGAAATAAATCATTAGAAACAGATTATATTTGCTTTGAGATCGTATTGATGAAATTCGATGTTTTGGACAGTAGGTGAAGTGTTAGATTCATAAATATGATTTTCGTAATTTAGAATTTCGAAATTAAGAACAATCTGCATTATCATATGTCGAACTGAAAAACGTCTATAGTTGACTTCAATTTTATAGTGAATCATCGAAACTCTGGACTCTTCCCCCTTCCCCCACAGCCTTGGACCATAATACTGACACAATTCCGGAACAAATTATTGGTAAGTAGAAAGGCATATTTTTTAATTAACAATAAAAAAAGATAGATGAATAAATTTCTACACATATGGGATATTTCACATGAAGTCAGACGCTCAAAATTTTAAAATCGCTTAGGCTTGGCGAGTTTACAGTTTATGGTGAAATAACATGTTCCTAGATTTTTAGACCAATCTTTTAATAATTACAAAAGTTATTCTACATGAAAAATTGTTATTTTTTACAATTTTTGGTGAAAAATCAACTTTTGTCATTTTTTTACTCAAAATCCTGAAACTCTTTGTATAGCACATTGATTGGAAAAAAGTTTGCATTTTACTTGTAGAATGTGGCCATATTTATTTTATGACCCATTTTGAAAGTCTCTAATTGGTTGCTTCTTAGTATACCTTCATCTAAAAAAAGAAAATAGTACAGCAGAATATTTTTTGTTCGACAAAATTGTTTAATTCTTTATTAAAAATCCTTTAAAAGAAGCCCTGGATCAAGATTGGCAAACCCACTTGAAAAAAGTTATATATTTTTTAAATATGAATATAGAAACCAATAATTTGTATTTTTGACAACCGGATGTATTTGAGAATTTAATATTATTCATACATCTCATGTCATGGATCTTGTCACTGAATTTTGTCAAAGCATAAAAAATACATTAAACATCTATTTTCAACAGTATTTTCAATTGAACAGGCTTATAATAACATTTATATTTACTTTCCTGAATTTTCAATGGGATCCGCTTACACTGCTAATACACTCTATTCGTATTCTTCATATCTACTCAAAATTAAATTTAATAAGTAACCTATTATTATGTGTACACCCAGTGGACAGTGATTCGCGTGGAACGTGCCTCCTCAGTTTTAAAATGCTAGAATCCTATTGGACAATTCCAATGTAAGGTCAATGGTTACACCTGAATTGGCTAATGGGATTGTAGAATTTTGAAACTGAGGGGCCACGTTCCACGCGAATCAATGTCCACTGGGTGTACAAAAACTGAAGGTAAACTACTATAATGGAGTTCAAAGTAAATAAATATAGTAAACAAAAAAAGTAGATAAATATAGTCATCAAAATTTTCTGTCAACTACCCTAGCTCTTAAACATGTTAATAATAAATTACTTTGGATCTAATTTTGGAGCATGGTTTCAGTGTAAGCTTAAAATAATCGTCCCCCACCGATCAGTGAGATAAAGCCTCTGTCCGGATCACCGTCCAGGTGCCACTTACGTAGAAGTAAATCCACGTAGGAAGCACCTGGGTGATTCCAGTTACCTCTCCTTTAAAAGGAAATCAGAATAGAGGAAGTTGTGCGTTGCCCTATAAGGATATTTCCACACTATCGCAGAAGCTATAGAACAAGAACGGTTGTATCTTGTATGGCTGAACTACTAAGTGGAGTGTAGAATGGGGAAAAACCTCGCTAGGAGTAAAAACCAGCGTTGGTTTATCCAAAAGTCTACGCTCATAGCTCATGACTGTAGACGAGTGACACCACAACGTCATATCATTGAAACTCATGCGTGAGTATGAATAAAATTTGAAAATTTGTCGAATGAGATATTCATGAATAATCCTTTTTTAATTTAAATAATCCATACTCATTGCAAAAATAAAAAAAAAGAATTATTTATGAATTAAATGTTAGCTCATTCGACAAAATTTCAAATTTTATTAATATTCACGCATGAATTTCAATGATATGATGTTGTGTTGCCACTTGTCTACAGTCATGAACTATGAGCGTAGACTTTTGGATAAACCAACGCTGGTAAAAACCCATTTATCTTATCGTCATTTGAACGGTTGACTTACACGGCTTATATACTCTCGGCGATCGTAGTTCTGCCAGTAGTTATACCTGTAGTTTTGGCAGTAGTTGCGCTTGTAGTTTATTTTCATAAATACTGCGACTTGGCTATATTTTATTTGATAAAAACATTCGTTATATTATAAAATCATTACACATATTACGTATACCTATTATTTTTAATAAAGAAATTTCACTTTTGTATATCATTCGTGAATTCAACAGGTTCTATTTATTTTAATTAAACACAACTGATGGGAGCTAAATCTAAAATACAATTTATATATTCTCAAAATACAGTGTGATTCATAATCACAATAATTATTGAAAATATAGAAACAACATTTTCCTAACATACTTTTAGTCATGCGTATCAAATTATAGCCGTTGAAAATTTTTTAAATTATAATTTTGAAACAGTTTCAGCGAGACTGTCGAAAAAATAAACAAGAAATTAAGGTACGATTTTCGCCTGTGCTAAAGTACTTCCTAATGACGTCGTAAAGCAATCGTTAATTTACCTCGGCGTATACGAAAGAGCGAGCGCTACAACTCTCCCACGTCTGCATGGAGAGGCGAGAAAAGAGTGTCATTTTTAACTGGCGAAACGCGCTTGCCAGAAAAAATGTCTCGCTACCTCAAAATAAAAAGCACTCCGTGTAATATGAATAATTTTGTGCCCAGCGACGCGGGTTTCACTCGCGAGTTTAGCGCGAGAGAATAAATTAAAGAGTAGACACGCGGCAGAACCTCCCAATAAATCGCGCGACAGCGCGTGTCGAGAAAAGAAAGCTAGCACCGCGCACTTAGACGGGAAGAATTATTAATTGCACTTTAATTTGCGAGGCGGCGCTGAAAAAAGCTGTAATTCGCGTAAGTGAGCGAGGGGCGGAGAAAACAGCGCTCGCGTGAACGGAAGGAGAGAGTGAGCGAGAGAGCGGGGTGGAGAGAAAGAATTATCGCTCTGTATCCGAGTTCGGGAGGTTTATTAAAGCACTAAATCCTCCTTGCTAGTGCACCAGAGGGAGAGAGAGAGATGGCCCGCTTTTTTGTCATATACGTGGTGCGCTTTCGATTTAGTTCGCCTCGAGGAACGACCGAACTCTGCGTGTTTGCGTGTACGTAGTGTATGTACAGCGCGTATTTGCGACGGGATCGCTTTTTTCGACGTGTCCGTAGCCTCTGCTGATTGAGGAGTTGATTAAATGTTTTTTGCACGGGGTCGTGTGCGCGAATTGCAAAATAAGAAGCTCACGAGGAAACGGTGTTACTGTGTAGAATGTTTTCTCGTAGAGGGGAAGTGCCTCGAATGGGGCGAATAGTAGTTGAAATATTTCATTAACTTACGTAACAAATCGAGTTAACTAAAAAATATTGTATAATCACGTTAAATTGGCAAGCTAGTACTATTGTACCAGTGAGGTTGCGAGAGCTTTAATTAAGAATTTGATGAAAACTGCCATCTACTAATTAAAGAGTGGGAGGGAATGTATAATCTCCGAAAATGTTTTTATTGAACCGAACGATATTTTTGGAGTATTGGACAAAATTACCGCTTATTGGCAGATCTAATTACCATTCTCTCGTTTTGACAGAGTATTTTCTCCAATATTTCGATTCCAAGGCTAATTTTCAGAGCAGACACGAGCCGTGCTATTTATGAAACGTTTTAATTGCCTTTGCAAATGTTATACGGATTTCGAATATCCTACTCGATATGGACGTGAGTTGCATATGAATTTAATACGTGATTAAACTGTGTGAATTTTTTTTATTTTATTCAAAGATTAAAATTTTCAAAAAGAACGAACTATTTTGCTGCAAATTTATTTATTGTTATGTTGATTCTACACATAGTATGACTAAAGATTTAAAAACAATAATTATTCTTAAGGCGATTGTGACCCTCAATTGCTCCGAATTGAGCTAATTGCACATAGTTTTCTCATGATATAAAAGAAACTAAAAAATGTAAAACCCTGAATTTGTTGCCGTCCAGAATGATATACTTTACAGTCTCCTAAAAAATTTTAAGTCAGTATTCTAAAACATTTAACAATGGCATTAAAATAATAGTTAAAAAATTTTATTGCAATGATATTCTTTCATATTTTGAAATGTTGACGTAAAACTTTACCGAAGCATCAGTACATCTTGATGGAGGGCAACAGAGTCATAGTTTTATACTACTTTAAATTTGTATTATATCGTTAAAAACTGCATAATTAACTCAATCCGTAACAATTGAGTATCGTATCCCCTTAATCCGAGAACTTCTTTACAACAATTTTGAATAAATTGATGGTCGTGCAAATCGATACGTACACCACAGAAAACTCCACTAAAAGTAATAGCAACAGATTAGAAAGAGCTTTCACTCACAGGAAGGCACTTCACTGGAGGATCTTCTTACGCAGTCGGGACTAATGAAAAACATTTGCTGCGACGCGTTATTTGCTCTCACCTCAGTCCGACAAATAGTCGACCCTCCCGAGCGTTCGATCCGCACACTTGAGCGCGTAAATCAGGCGCACTAGCGAGAAAGCTCGCGAGGGCCACCAAAATTCGCGCTAAACATATGACGCGGAGCGCAACGAGCGCGTTATTCATAGACCGTCTTAATTAAACGCAGAATTTACGCGAGCGCGTTGCGCAAGACGACGACTGTCAAAAGCCAGCGCCGCCGCCACGCTCCCCCTTCTCCCCGTCATCTTTAATTACGCCCTGAATTATTTCATTGGCTTTATCGTCGTCTCCAGTTTACGCCCCTTTATATTTATATGTGCGCGAGCCGTATAGGCTTTACAGTCGCGCGCCGTGAGTGTGTATAGGTGTGCGGGCGTATAAAGAAGAAGCAGGTCGACCAGCGGCAGCCGGCGCATAATACCTGTCAAAGAGCCATTGCAAGTTCCGCGCGGGCTTTTTGCGACGAATCGCAAAGTTTGCTGCTGCTGCCGCCGCCACCGTGACGCGCCTCCCGGCCGCGAAGATTCTTCATTCTTCGACGGTGAATCGCTTTTTACGCCGAGTTTGTGGTCTCGGGGCGTTCTTTTTTCCTGCCGAGCCACGACGACAACGACGGCGACTTTCGACGTCTTTGACGAGATTTAATTGAGTCGCCCTGGCGCACAGTTGTTATTGTTCATTAAGTCTCGCGCGACATTGTATGGAGTCAGAATTAATTAGTTTGGGTGAAAATGTTCTTAAATATAAAGTCCCTCGAACTTTTACAATTATATCTAGAATTGAGTTTTATCAGTAACTTTAGTTACTCTCCATAAATAAATTTACAGTTTTTACGTCAAAGTAAACCTTAGTATTTTTCTTCAAATATATAAGTCTCGTGTTGTTATTTGACTGTTTTTGTTAATTATTTAAAACGATTTTTCCTAACGATATTTTGCAACATTTTCGATTATACTTGTAAAAAAATTGAGAAAGGACTCCAAGTATTGATAAAAATTGTTGTATAATTATATTGTTGTCAAGTATAAATTTAAAACCTTTTTTTTTATTTTGCATGTTACAGAATTGTAGTCAGTGAATCAATGCAAGTGGAATAACGAATGAATAAAAACTAAGTTGCCGTAAGTTTTGCGGTATTGTGTACAGACTAAGAATTTATTGTAGAATTGAAGAATAACTATACCCAAACATGGAAGTTAAGAAGCCAATTTAATGTCCTTTCAAGAAACATAATAAATTTCGTTTGAAACATTTTATTTGTTACGTAAGTTGAAATTTAAATTTTACAGACAGTGTATTCCACTGATAATAATTTAATTTCCTAAACAGCATTTCTTTAATGGCCTTGAATTCACAAGATTTGAGATTATGCTGTCATTTAAGATTAATATTTAAAAAAAAACTTTCTATACCTAACATAATTTGTCGGAATCGTGGATTATAGAGTACATTATATGTGCTTCGAATAATGAGAACATTAAATAGGTTCAAAAGATTTTACATAAATGTTGTTAATCATTATTTTTAGAACACAATGATTTTGTTGAGTACTTTGATAAATGTACTTGTTCAACGACTAAAGGGTAAACAACTTTCTTCATGCTACAGAGAGGTACACACATAAATATTCAAAAGAGCATATTTTAAAATGCAAAAAAGTATTTGAAAATCGATAGACAAGCAGAATTCTGTCTGCCTATCCAAGAATTGCTATTGTCATACAAATTTATTCCTTGTTATCTTTCATGGAAATGTGAAAATTTATTGGAATCCTGAATAATTAGTTAACAGATGGTTCTTGTAAAATTTTTCAAGAGAAAGATAAGTTGAAAAAATCTTTCTATACTAAAAATAATCAAAAAATTAATTACCATACACTGAGAGAAAAGTTTTGGAAAAATTACTATACTGTCTCGTAAAGCTACCACAGACTGTAAAGACCCGAAAAATTACCATACTTTACAGTAAATTTTACTATAGGGTATAGTAAATTTTCCTATATTTCTGGTAAAATTTCTGATAGAGTATGGTAATTTTTTGGGTTTTTACAGTCTGTGGTTGCGTTCCCTGCACAAGATGGTAATTTTTATAATTGAACGTTTCGTACTTTTTCCTATACTTTTTTTTCAGTGTATGACGTACCTAGTAAAACTATACAAACTCGAAAAACCCAAACAATTAACTTACATTACAAAAAATGTTATATTGCATAGCGAATTTTTTGTATATATCTAGCAAAAATTCTTATAAAGTGTGTTGATATTTCGTTTTTTTACAGTCTGCTCTAGCTTTAAAAAACAGTATGGTAATTTTTGAACAATTTTTAGTATTTTTACTAAACCAGTTTCACATTTCTTCAAACACTTTATAAATACGACTCGCTCTATCGAAAAATAAAACACTCCATTTCATTAATAAAAACTTATACCTTCAAATCTACCATCACGCGACCCACAACGTACTAGTATATACACGACTATACGTCAGTTAGTTTAACTATCACCGTGCGCCTACGAAGCTTGAATTCTCGCCATTCTGTTGTGGAGGGCGATAAACGAATCTGGTTCATATAAAACTGCAGCCATTACACAAACATGGAAGATTAAACGCGTGCCTGTGAACAAACGTTGCTACCTAGTCGCATGATGCATGTACTCTTGCTAGCGGGCTCTCTCCCTCTCTTTCTCCCGGCAGCGAATCGTAAAACCGAAAAATAAAGCGCGCAAAAACGCGTCAACCTCGTAAATATAGAAGCAGAAAACCGATCGAGCTGCACATAATTCTGAAATGCGGCAATCGAGTATATCCGCGCGCGCACGCGTATATATACGTGTTTATCACCTGTCATACAGGGTCGCAATAGACGAAAAATCCAGCGGGTATGCGGGGCTGAATAAGTCGGCGCTTGAATTCCGCGGCCAGTAGCTTGCAGGCTCATTAACGACCCACCCGACAATGTAGGCTCGACAAAATGCCTCTTGGTTAGTTCAATGTACCATGGGGTAATGCATTCTATGCAAATGCAGATTTCTGACGAATTGTTTGCCGGGGTTAGTTTGGAAAGAGCAAACGAAGGGTTATGAAAATTACGCGAATTAGGTGAAAAAGCAGGAATGCATTTTTTTCCTCGATTTATACGTTTTCGTGAATTAAAAATGGTTTTGGAGCTCTTTGCATCGTATCGTTATTTACAAGGTAATTAGAAAAAAGTTGGACTCTACTAGAGAACGCCTATGTTGGCCGCAACCAAGCATTTCTCGTTTCTGGCGATATATAGCGAAATCGAATGACTGTGGACCGATGTAAAATACCATTTTATCGAACATATTTCGAATTCAATCACAGATTTTAAAGTTACTTTTGAGATTTTGTAAATTTTTTTTACAGCGACGTTAATATTTTTTTGGCAATTTCGGCATGTTTTGCACATTACGAAGAAAAAATCTACACAGTGGCGTACATGCAAAATTCGTGCACGATTTATTAACCGTGTACTTTTACTTAGATATCGGGCATTCGCTTGTTGCTTTCATATTATGTTAAAATGAGTTAATTTATTCAAATTTGATTATAATTATCATTGTTCAAAATAAATACTGTGAATAGAATAATTTTATAAAATTTTAATTTTTGGCAATGACAGCATCAGGAAATACTCTAATAACTTTTAAATAATGTCTTAACTTGTCTTCTTAAATTATTGTTCGTACTCATTAATATTTTGTAGAAAACATTAACCATTTTATTGTCGTTAATTTAATTTACGAAATCTAATTTGGTTCTTTCTAGAGTATAATTCAAGGATCATTTTCTTTTTTTAAATATTAATTTTTTCCATACTAATATCAAGTTGAATCTGAAACAGCTATGAAGGCCGGTTGTGAACCATCTTTCCCAATAGACATACGAGTTTTTAATTTAAGTGCTAATTGAAATATACTTAATTTAAGTTATTACTCTCTTATATTAATATTACAGATTAAAGAATGACTAAAAAAATTGAATGTTATATATAAGCTTGAGAACCTCTTTAACATTTATTACTATGATTAAAAAATGCGTAATTTTCCAAATTGTAGAAGATTCTAAATCAGATTTTCTTGTAGTTTGTAACTTAATGCTTCATGAAATTTTTAATATATATATATACATTAGTTTAAGCTCGATAACAAGCAAAAAAAAAGAAACAATTTTAATTTACATGTTAAGGTATGTGTATATATTGCACAACCGCATGTTCAATTACAGCGCCGTTGTATCATTTAACGAAATAAAAATGTGGTTTTCTAATTTCGCGACAACGGAAATGGTGTCCTAAGATAGGGTAACGCAGACTTTTTCACCCTTTTAGGAGTTTGTACCTATACGGGCAGTTTGTTTTTCTAAAACCTTAAACAGATAAATTTATTCAAGTAGAGTATCACCCTTATTAAAAATGTAATTTTAAATTAATAATTTATATTGAGAGTACGAATTTATTCAATGTATAAAATGCCATAGAATTTCATACATCTTTATATACAAATATATATGTTCATACGACAATTGGCTATTATTATCGTTATTTTACTATCTATTTTTAAATGACAAAAT
The DNA here is from genome assembly GCA_036365515.1 of Torymus aiolomorphi. NCBI lineage: Eukaryota > Metazoa > Arthropoda > Insecta > Hymenoptera > Torymidae > Torymus > Torymus aiolomorphi. The sequence continues at coordinate 96,563,850 of CM070874.1, forward strand.
CAACAGTTAATTTTAGTTCATTTTAGTTAATTTGAGTAGAGTTCTGGGGATTCAAAAATAAATTTAATTCAAAAATTAATTATTTAAGTTAAAGATTCCAATAAACTCTGTTGAGAGACTGACTAAATTAAAATGAAATTTAAAAAACGAAGATTTAATAAATTATTCATTTATATTTAATTAAAAAAATATTGCTATAAATTATTGTTTTTTGACAAAATCATAATATTTTTTCAATCAAGTATATAACTATAGTAATAACACAGCAAATTAAAGATAAAAATGAAAAATAAGGGTCATGAAATCCGAATACTTGTCCGTAAACTTGTAAGTGGGCTATAAAAGTAGATTAATTGTCGAAAATGAAAACTAATACATATAGCTGTAGTTTTACAGTAAAAAGTATATATAGATCATAAAGTGAATAAATTATTATATTGACTAACTATATTATTAGATTATTACAAAAAATGGAGCAAACCTATTATGAGTTTCGCAGTAACCAAGTAACGCCTAATTATAGTCGACATCAAGTTTTTTTCGTTTCTGGTGAAATGTAGCAGTATGTAACAATTGTACATAGTTAAATGCAAGCGAACTCATTTTAGGTTCATTTTTTTTAAATCTAAATTAAATACAATTATGTTTTATATACTGAGTACTGTTCATTCAGTTATTGACGGTGAATCACAGTTCATGTGTCGAATTTTCTGGCGAACTTAATATATGTATAAAAAATAGACACTATAAATTATGTAAATTTTATTAAATTTTACTTTTCTCAATAAGTATATTTTTAAAAGGCTATGACTCTCATTGTTATTTATTAAATACCATCAGAATGTAAAATTCTGTACTTAATATCTACTATTGGAATACTTGTTGAGAACCACGAAAAACCTACTTTCCAAACAGTATTTAGTCGACCTGTAAACATTATAGTCAGATTTTTTACACTTAAGGTAGTTCTCTAACGCGTTATAGTTTGTGAGCTCAGCGAGAGCACAAACTATACCATACGCATGCCATACGCGTCGTTCTGTCTCTCTCGCTCTCATGGATGTCGTCTGCTATTTGTGTTTATAATCATTCATATCTTTTTAAAAAGGTCAGCTTGACACATATTTGATAAACTTAAAAGAAAGAGCTGAATTTCATCTTTCTTAAGCTATGTTTTTCTTTTTAAAAACCCACTTTTTTATCAAGTGATACTATTACTTCATGTTATGCGTTATATGGCGTCATTTACTTTCAATGTAAAAGTAACTATTTTCAATCATTTTTTTCTTGAAAAATAGGTCGGCAACCTATATTTTAAAAAATAAAGAAGAATTATTTAGATTTTAAAGAACACTCTAGAATTTTGTTACTTTCGAAACCCACTTTTTGATATATTAGAGAACTACCTTAATTGTCATCCCCTGTATCAAAAGTTTTCGTAAGTATGAAAATATTTGTTCTACTACATAGAAATATATGTTACAATAAAATTATCATTATTTTTTTATGAAAATAGTTTAAATGGTATGAAGATTTATTGAAATAATGATTGAGATCGTAAATATTTTTAAACAACTATCTAACAAATTGTATTTATTTATGTGAAACTATGAATAAAAAATTAAACTACAATTACGTCAATTACTTACAGAAAGTCACTACTTAGTGATGTATTCTTATTTTTAAGAAAATACGTTCAGTTAATCAATTTCCAGGAACCCGTATGAAAAATGTTTTATTAAAAATACAACTCTGCGCTTTACCTGACGACCCGCTACGTCACAAATGGCGTGATCACGGGTTTGTCATTTCGTTGTTTAATTTTTTAAATTGGTTTAGACACGCCCATTACTTACCACGCGATCATAATCTGCCGATCGAATAATTGAAAACGAGGCCTTGTTTGTTACCTAAACCTTTTTCTAAATAGGTAAACGTTTTGTTACATGAAAATATAAATTTATAGAAATATTTTAGAAGGTTTTTTTTTAGAAAATAAAATGAAAGGATAAAATGAAAGGATAAAGTGGAAAAAAGATTGCAGATTGAATTTTGTGTAAAAGGCATTTTGTGCATATTATACGAGCTCGTTAACAAAATATTTTACTACAAATTGGTTTAAAAATACTTTTATATTCATCAGCAGGTTTTCTTTTACAAAAATTCATTTGTTCAGCGCTAACGAGAAACTTGTTAATGTTTTATTTATAGTCGACGGTTTCATTTAAATTTATTTACACGTTACTCGGGTGTTGTAAAAGTAAAATATTATTTAATATTACTTAAAATTAAGTTTATCCACTCTCTAACAAAATAAAAATATACTACTCTGCGCTTGGTTCCTTTTCATATCTTTCATAAATATATATCCAACGTTAATCGAAAAATTACCAGAATATCACTTTTAGTTAAATTTTCACGTGGCTCCTCGTCCTCGGACTTTACAATTCTGAATATCCAATCGTTCGATACTCCCTTGAATAAGAAAATCTGTCAAAACGATACGAGGAGCCAGTCCCAGCGGCTGGTCCGAAGCTTACCGTGCTTGCCGTATCCAGAGTAGTGGCTCTGCTGATGCTGGGCCGAGCCGTGCTGGGCAGCCGCCTGATCGGCGAGCGCCTGGCCGCCCGGCGCTATCTCGTCCTCGGTAACCACGTCCATCCTGCTGGCCGCGGCGACGGCGGCTGCGGCTGCGGCGGCGAGGACGGCCTCGCGGCCGCCGCGGGCTCTCCGGCCGCTCACTGTACGGCCGACGGCGGCAGCCCGACGTCCGCGGCGGCGCCGGCGACGGGCGGCGACGGGCGCGCGGCCCGGCAAGGCTATTACGGCGGTGGTGCGCTCGCGGCCGATCGAACCGCGAGTCGACGGGCAGACGACGACAGCGACGCTGGCGCGCGTCGACGCCGGTTGAAGGTCGAGGCCCGCTGCCGATTTGCCCGAGCGGCCCTCAGCGGCTCAGAGTTCGTCACTGGTGGCGGTGGTTGAAATATCTTGATTCTGGCTGGGGATCAGTTGCAACTTCGCATCGGTCGGGTCGATCAAATCAGCATGACTCGCGAGCACTGCAACTTTCTTTCGCGCTTTCGCCTACCCCTTTTTATCAGTTTTCTTTGGCACTTTACGCACTTGCTTCCACGTCGGGAAAAAACTGCAGAGCGTTTCTCCTCCTCGCTTTCTCGATGCTCGACGCGTGCGCGACACTGTCAATTCACTCGTGCAGCCCCACGAGGACGGAGGCGCAAGCGTGGCGAACTCGTGCTCCCGGGTCTGCTGCGGGTGCTGATGCTGCGCGAGGCAGTAGGTACGGCCGTGCGGGTCAGACTGAGGCAAGCCGCGCGCCTCGACCCCTCGATTCTACCTCGCTCTCTCTCCATATCTCTCGCTCCCTCTAGCGCGCGCACTGAGCGGCGCGCGACCTCCCCGAGAGTGCGCGAGGTGCATTTCTGCGAGGCGCCATCGCCGCCCGCCACGAGCCCTCGTCTCTTATAACGATAATACCGCCTCTCGCACGTATAGAGCAAGAGAGAAAGACAGAGAGATCCGTCTCTCTACTCTGCGAGTGCGCCTGCCATTAGTTCGCCTCGCGTACAGGTAGGTGGGATAGGGTTCTGTGATGGGACCAGAGAGTATGCATGCGTATAGCTTCTATGCAAGTGGGTAAATATTGTAGGGGAGCGAAGGAGCAAATTGCCCTTGATGGCGTATGTAGTGCGTGTGAGATGTTTGCTGAACTCTGCGTGCTTTTGGATACATCTACAAGTTTTTCTGGTGATAATTGAAACGTTTATTCTTTTGGAATTCAAACCAAATAATTTCCATACATTGTAAACTCACTTCGGAATATTCTAATTAGAATAAAATTCTATGGTCAGAAAATACACATTATTTGACCTACGTAATATAACAAATTCAGATATGCATGAATACATTCTAGTATTTAAAAATGATATTTTAATTTCAACTTATAATTCTATAATGTTACATCATATTAAATTACTTTTCATCGGCCTTTGGCCATTTCCTAAATCTTCCAAATATAGACCACCCAATTATGAAATTAGTTCTCGTAGTAACCAATATAGTGCCAATACTAAATTAAAGTAGTAATATAGTATCGAATATTTCGGTGCACAAAAGTGCATCAGTGCTTAAAAGTTCATCCGATGCATAATATATTTACAATATTAAGGGGGTGCCATAGCCGTATCATTACCGACTGAGCAATTGGCACATTTTCAAGCTTATTAAAAATAAAATACGTAGAATCACAAAAAAATCAAGAGAACACCCTTCTGCGGTTTTGAACGTTCTATCATCCAGTAAAAGTTTGAAGTCGAAATATCAAGTGGTTTTTGCAAAAACCATTTGATATTTCGACTTCAAATTTTTACTGGGTGATAGAACGTTCAAAACCACAGAAGGGTGTTCTCTTGATTTTTTGTGATTCTACGTATTTTATTTTTAATAAGCTTGAAGCTGTGTCAATTGCTCAGTCGGTAATGGTAGGACTATATATGCCACCCCGTTAAGAGGTCGAATTCCATGTCATTGTCGTTGCCACGGTGATTTTGTTTAAAGCTTAAGTATTTCAACTTTACATCGTTAGACCTTATATTTTTTATCATATTAAAAATGAAAAAGTAAAAGTAATACATATTAAATGATGCAAATAAAACAAAACCGAGGAAGCGTTAGCAACCAAGTAAACGACACTTGTCAATATAACGAAATTTCAATCTGCGAAAATTGAAAATTAGACAATTGGAAAGAGGAGATATTTAAAAATTTACATACTGTTATTATGTCCAAATTAGTATTCAGTTACTTATCTTAATAATAATTCACTGTTCTTCAAATTGCATTGAATGCTTAGAATTCCATAATATTAATGAAAAAACACTATAAATTGGATTAGAATACAATTTAACAACTGTGACAGGTTATTTATCCCGACCCCTTTAAAGCTATTTATTATTATGTTGAAATAATATTTCAACTCGATAACGTTATAATAAATAATAATGTTTACACATTGTGCGTAATAAATAAATCAAATTTATTTAATATAATAATTCATTTTAGCTAGTCTAACGCATCTTAATTTAATGTCGCCTGTTTTTTGTACCAATTAATTATATCTTTAAAAGGTATTAAATCCTATTACGATATGTCGATACCATTATCGTTTAGTTTAAGAACACTACTCGCTATTAATTTTAATGGGAAGTTGGTTTGAGCTTTTTTCTTCCTGATGTTAATAAGAACGAAAATCAAATGTAATGTTAGTAGTATAATAATTTATCTTGCACAGTTCAGATAGGTTTGAATAAATAAGAATAAAATATCATAAATAATTTTTAAGCATAATTGAAAAATTAATAAAAGGCTTCGTTTATTTCATTTATTCCTGAATAAATGTATCACTTACAAGTAGCCGTACTATAATTATACAAGAATTGGCATGCTTTAAGCACACTTGCATTCCGTTAGCACGTATTCCAAATGATGTACATTTGAAAAGCTACACTTATATTTTCAGGAAGATCATACAAGAACGTTCCTGTAACCTTAAAGTTTTGGAACTTGAAGAGAGGAAAAAATTAGTCAGAAAGGAAGTTTGAAACTCAAAGTTGTACGTCCTATTTCAAACAAGCTATGTTCACATACCAAACGATACATGATTTATAAACTAAAATTTTTCTAGAAAGATCCAAACTTCTTTGTACCGGAATGACTCATAATTAAAATATAAGATAAAAATAGAATCAGTATGAATTGTACATGCAGTAACTCATTTTGTGCTTCATGATAAATATCATAGATACTTTTCAAAAACAATATTCTCGTTATGGATTAACATTTTTATAGCACGGTGTGCCCTAAGTCCGCACTTAGGTCACGCCTATCCGTGACTTGAGTAGTCGATTATTGCACCGTGTTTATCGCACTCGCTACGCTCGTGCACTAACCTCCCGGTGCACAAATGAACTGCTTAAGGCACGGATAGGCGTGACAGCGGACTTAGGTAAACGTGCTATAAAATATCGTACGTCACTAGAATCTTCAGTGGCCCACTGCACGATGTGAATTAAAGTTGATTTTCTTCGGTTCATGATAACTAGTATAAAAACAGTTTTATTGCTTTGAAATTTTTAAGAAACTAGCCATTTCAAGCGCGCTGCGTGCGCTTTTCCCTTCACCTTGTCTTCTACAATTAATATTGAAATATTATGAATTTCAAATTCATTTTATTTTTTAACATAAACAAATTTATCCAATATTTTCTATTAAAATTTGGATTGTATTTATATTTATTTTAGTTTATTCCTAAAATACAAAAATTTCGAGATTAGAAATTTAACCGTATTCAGAACAGTTTTCATAGTCCTTCATTATTAACTACAGACAAAATAATAATACTTTTTTGTTATACAATGTTAAACTTTAAGTCATTAATACAATTTATAAGTTATATCTTTAGTTTAAATATTTCATAATTTCAAATTATATGGGTTTTATTTGGACGATCAATCAGTTAAGACCTTAAGCTAATAGCTAACGTCACTGCAAACCAATCACGCGTTCCATTTAAACGGACTTGACCAATCGCAAAGGTTTTATTTCGGCTTAAAATTTCCGTCATCATTCTTTTAAGAGAGATTATCTAAGCGCGCTTCGCGCGCCTTAATTTTAGCAAGCCTTCGCGCCACTTTGTTTTTGTAACCTAGCAATCCATTACTCCCACCAACTAAATCACGAATAGATTGATACCATAACAAATCCATAATTTTTTTTTAAGATAGGATAGGAATAGAGAATGTTTGAGAAGGAGCTTTTCAATTTATTCTTTCAGTCACCATTGCTGAAGTTTTATATTGAGCTTAGGAAACGAATATAAAATTTAAATCAAATTTATTAATAATAGTCTTTGAATTATTTGAATTAACTATTTTAGGTACTTTCTTCAGGTTAAGGATGTGAAAATTCTTTAAATAAAATCACCTTTTTCAATCTAATAGTAAATTTTATGTGTGCATTTAATTATAATTTCTTAAAATTTCAACCTTAGTAAAGTGGATTTCTGCCAAAATATATCTATATTTAACTGTAAATATGTATTTTCAAAAGTAACATTTTAAAGTTTGTACTATTGAAATATAATATTTAAAATTAGGCATTGTTTTTCAAATTAAAAAGGTTTGAAGCAGTAATAGTACATTATGTAGCAAGGGTCTAAAGTCGCAGATTATTCCCGCGGGTGAGTTCACTACCCGAGCGAGCGTAGCGAAGCGAAGCCAAAGGAATGATCGACTTTAGTCCCGTGTTACATATAGTACTTTATTCCCATCGCCACTGTGGCCGCTTCATAGATTTGAAAAGTTATTTTGTATTTATGTGTTATAATTTTGTTAGTTTTAACCCAATTCACCATAAACGTAAAAAATTAGACTATGTTACTTTATTCCCGCTAATTTACTTTATTCCCGCATAATGCGAGAATAAAAGTACTTTATTCCCGTTGAATTACTTTATTCCCGCTAATTTACTAGATTTAAAAGAGGGAATCAGACGCGACTTTTGCCCCGCTTTTCAGGCTATAAAACGGTCATTATAGTAAAGATGGTAATAAAAAAATTTTCGTACAAAGAAGCTTCGAAGACAATTTATAAGACTATTAGCGCAATCATCGGCAAATTTTCGGTGTGTGTGTGTGTTATTTATATGGGCAGTTCTCCAGATCTGTTTGACCAATTTCTACCGGATACAGGGCTTATTAATTTTTTTTTTGTCTTAACGAAGTTCAGGGAAATATTTAATTTTTGTAAAATTTGATTTTCTCTTCATTGATACCGAAACAGGATAATATCCTCTATAATTTATGAAAGAAATTGTTGATAGCAATAGTTTGTTTTTATCCGAGCAAAATAAAAGTTTTGCGGCCATACTATGGGTAATATATATTGGCCACGCCCACCACATGTGGTCAGTATGCGGGTAATATGTGGCCACGGCGCAAAGTGGGACAAACCGGTGAAAAATTGACAATAATTGCATGCCATGCAGTTTCACATTGAGACATGCTGAATTTGTTTTTTTCAATGATCGTCATAGAATCACCTTCCAAGCTACATTGGGATTTTCTGTTTTGAACATAAAAATTTCATGTGGTTAAAACTTGAATGGATGATGTATTTTTACAAAAGCCCTGAAGTTTGACTCCTTTGCCACCATTTTTGGTATTGTTTTTTTCTGATAGCACGTTTCCTTGCACTACAGGTATCATCATACATGTACGGCAGTTATAGTTATTTATCGTCTCTAATTTCTTATTAAAAAAATGTCTCATTATCCACATTGTTTATTTCTCGAAAAATATACAGTTAATTTTAACGAAATTTTACAAATTATTAAACTTACTAAACTATATAGAGCTATTCAAATTTTTAAGGGATATCGGGCATTTGTTAAACCTTGTTTCACTTTTGAAGTACTGATAAGAATGTATTATTTATGTATGGATCGATAGTTAGTATAATAAAGCAGTACATTCATGTTCGGAAATACTGAATATCTGTGTCTTATTAACAGCTGCTTATTTTTTTGGAAGTTTTTCCCTAAGAACTCCTTTTTGTCCATATTTTGACTAAACTTTCTCCGACTCATTATATGTTTTTCAGTTCATTAACGTTTCATAACCATTTTCGTTTTGTATCCAATTCATGACACGTATTTTGAATTCTATCACATCATAATGATCTTAACTGTAAAGAAATAACAATTATTACATTAAAAGATCTTAAAAGCTTTCATAATTCAAAACATCGGGAAGCCCGACAAAGTAAGACGAACTGTGGAGAAAAGCGAGGAAATTGAAGAAAGGATAAGGAAGAGCGTAGGAGAATATAGGCTAGACATACAGCTAGAGCGCGAAAGAGGAGGCGAAGGAGGCGTGAAATGGAGCAAGAGGAAGAATGAAAGGAGCTTCAAGCATCTCGGTTTACACTTGGCGAAGTTGGCCGTGAGAGTAGCTCTCGCGCAGTAGATTCGAGGGGCAACGTGCGTGCAGCGTACGGTGAGAGAGAGAGAGAGAGAGTCGCGAGTCAAAAGTGAGAAGCGCGAGGAACGTCGTGCGGCGAAACTAGCTGCGCAGTTTGTACGACGACGACGTCGACGACGTCAGGTTCTTGTCTCGTCTCGGTCTCCTTTGTTCCCCTCTCACTTTCCTACCTCAGTCCCTACTCCCCTGCTTCTCGCTCTCTTCCACTGTCGCATCGGACTTGAAACGTGATTGTCGCGGATCATTTGCAGGATTACACGTGTCATCTCACGTTGTTCAACCGCGCGCTGCCGAGTTTACACGCGCGAGTGCTAATTCATTGAATTTCGAATCTGGGGGACTTGGCGATTGTATTGTACTGAAAGACATTTGAGAAAATGAGCCACGAGGAAAACCTTTGTTTTGAATATTTTCAAATGGGTTTGTTTGTGCTAATTTTGGTTATAAATGATTTGATCGGGTCACTTTTCACCTGTTTAATAATTGAACTATTATACAATGTGTAGCTTTTAAGTCTTTATATCATATTCCGTAGACTTGATAGTTCAATATCGAAAACATTAAAAAAATTACCTAAACGGTCGCTGAATTTTCGTACAGTAGTCACCCTCATCCATACAGGTACTAACCATACCTATAGCACTAAATTGCATTTCGGTTATCTCATCATAATGTTCGTCCTATTGTCTTCTATTATATTATATCAATAAATCTATCCGCATTGTGGTGTCAATATTGTTGTGGTGATATATTTACTTTTAATTAAGCACATATAAGTTACATCTAATCTTATACTTATTACTTATATAATTTGTAAATTACATTCAATTAATTAAACTAAGTGAATGTTAACAAGGAAGGATTCCGCAGAATTTTATATGTATACATTAATAAAGAAAAAGACCACAAATAACTTATTGTTTTATGAAAATATAATTTTTCATCTCTATTTATATTACGATACGAGAGTCCAATATCTGTTTTTATACTTTAATTAAATATCTTCTATATAATATACATTTGTATCAAGTAAATATACATTCTTTTAATATTTCAAATTCGTAAATTAGACACATTTTACACAAATTAATCGTAAGTTGTGATAATTAAGACGTACGTATTTGCAATTTGCAAAACAACACATATATTAACCAGTATATTGATATGTCACGAGCTTAAAACTGTACTAATCATAGTCATAAAATTCCTACATATATATACAATATCAGTTCCAATTTACATTACAGACGAACGCATAAGATACGCGGTTAAAGTTCGAAAAATGAAAAGTCATACCAAATACGAGCCGGCCTCGCATTATAATCAGTGATGTAATTGACGAAATGGTCGATCATCTGTTGCGCATGGACTCGCATGAAATTGGTGATGCAGTCCTTGAGAGTTTTGGAGTTGTACCTGTCGGCGAACTCGAGGGCCCTGATGGCGTTGTCGACAGATAGATACTGCATAATCGCCTGCTCGCACAAGACACTCAGGTCGTTGAGTGCATACTTGTCAGCCACGGCGAACAGATTCGTGGTGTTGTTTAGGTCGTCCAGATTGTCCGCCTTTCCCGTATAGAGGAATCGGACCATCTGCTCGAGGACGTCCGCGGTGACGTCAGTGATCTCGACTTTGTTCTGCGTGTACTCTTGTGTGTGGCACTGGAACATGGCGGCAAAAACGGGGCTGCGTGCTGCTAGGATCGCCTTGTGCACCATCAGGGGCGGACCCCCGTCCTTGGCGACCAGCATCACGTCGGCCAACTTTTTACTCTCGAGCAGGATCTCCAAGTGTCTTGCGAGGTTACTGTCGCGGACGGACCCCACCACGGGCGAGTGTACCTCCTCGATCATCTCGTACATTTTGCCCGTGCCGATGCTTACCTGAATAGAGCAAACCGGTGGATTGAAAAGTGCCGAAGGCGTTATATTTTTGAATGATTTTTACAATATTATAACGTAATCAAATTTAAAACAAATCTAATTCCCTATAAACATTTAATCAAAACAGATTTCATGTTCTTTTAGGTCTGTATACTTATTTTGTTCTTTATAAAAGAATTACTATATATAGGCGAAGAAAGAAAATAACGTACCTCGCATACTATAGTTAAGTTGTCGTTGTCAACAAATCCATTTCTTTCCTCTAGCAGTATATTTCTTTTTATAAGCTCGTGGTCGCCAAATGACTTATACCGCGTGAAATAACGCAATTGGTGAGAGGCCATTTTGTGCTTTCTGCCATCAGCCATGATTATAAAAAAACTGAATTTAGCAAGAACATCTACGCCTGCCGGTGATACTAATTGCAAATAGAGAGCCACGAAACTCTCCATTTCTTCTGCCTTACCATCGGGATACAATCGTAATCGCCACTTATATTCTTTGTTATCGCCAGCTGCAAAGATCGGAGATTTTATTTTCTTGTCTTTTTGAGTCGTAATAAAACTGAAGTTTTTGATGACCCATGTGTAGTTGTTACGGAGTACCTCTACGTCAGTCGTGCATCTCACTGTTTGTATGGCAGCGTCAGCCATTTTTTTAGCTCACTTTCTGTTGAATGTTACGTTAAAAAAAAAAATTAAAATTTAGTATGTCTAATAGTATTTTTAAAGTCGCGGTTTTTATAGCATATAAGAGTACACTTTTCTTTTCATTGTAATAATGTTATTGATATATTTGAAAAAGATGTTACTTCTACTAATTATTATAAAGTTTAAATTATTATATATGTATATATAGTTTGTATTATATTAACTTAAAAACTCACGCGCAAAGCGAATTGAATAATATAATATTTGTATACATAAATAATAAAATATTTTTATAAAACAGTCAAAGTTAATAAAATTTCTTTTATACTTACGTAATATTTGTATAATAAGTTGGAATTGGTTAAGAGCAGCTAGCTATCCTAGAACAACGACACTACCGATCACTACCTCATATAAGTGCTATAATTGTTTATTTTGTAAACAGATCATCAAAATCAGTTTTGATTACATGTGCCCTAAACTTTAATACAGAGGTTTCATAATAATTAAATATTTCTGAAAGTCTAATATTAATATTAAAACAATTATTTATACTCAAATTGATAATTTTTAAAAATAACAGCTTGATAATATATAATTGGTGATAAAATAAGTACAGTAATTTTTTTATTTTAAGTGTAAAAACTTACTATTTAGCAGAATGCATACTTGATATTTTTGCACTTTGGAGTAGAGTACGCGGAGATTCATATCTCAGGATCTGCAAAACGGTTTTCTAAGACACGGCTTTTTTTCGTTTTTGTTTTCTTGGTTTGATTAAGAATATTTTCTTTGTTAAATCTGATTTTCTTTTGGGTTATAGTAATTTTTCAATTTATCGTTCTTATATTAATTTTGTATTCCTTTTGTTACTTTAATAATGCAATCCTCTACAATTTAAAAGAAAAATGGTGCGAATAGCTAAAGTAATTATTGAGTAATTCATAAAAAATAAATTTTGCTTCCTCCTAGAGGAAGCTTTGTGATAGTAAATTTTTGAGTTGTTGTAAAAACATGTTATAATTGTGTTCCGAGGTGTTAGGAATCAAAATACATGGTTTTTGAAAAATGTCTGTATGGATGTATGTGTGTGTGTGTGTGTGTGTGTGTGTGTGTGTGTGTGTGTGTGTGTGTGTGTGTGTGTACGCCTGGATCTCAGCTTCTACTCGGTCGATTTTAACCGGACAGGTCTTATTTTTTTTTTTTTTTTTGCGTGATGGCGGGTCAAAAATCCGTTTTTTGATTGGGGCGATACGTTTTTGTTTTTTTTCAAATTTACGATTTTCTCAAAACTGTTTTTTGATTTTTTTTAATGATAGGATCGAATTATTTGAATCTGATGGGTAGCGTTCGAAAGAGAATTAAAATACCTATATTTTCTAAAAAAAAAAAAGTTTCTAGCTATCACGGTTCTTTTGTTATTAACAAAAACGTGTTTTTTTTTTTAGAAACTTATAACTCCTAAACTTAACGGTCAATTTTTTTGAGAAAAATCATAATAATACAGAATATAAATAGCTATAATCTGTTAAAATTTGAATACATTCTGTAGGCTAGATTTTGAGTAACAAATTGAAAAATGAAAAAAATCAGTTTTGTATGTCCAACGATTACAAGAGTAAAATTGACTTAATGGCTTCAAAATTTCTTTTAGAGGTGAACTTTTTATAGTTCTCGGTCGAGTTCTTTGGGCAAAATGATTGGTCCATAAATTTCAGAGATATTTGAGGTTAAAAATTTTTTGACATTTTTTTACAATCGTAATTTCTCGAGAACGGCTCTATGTATCTGAATGGGGTGGATGGCATTCGAAAGAGAATTAAAATACCTATATTTTCTAAAAAAATTAATTTTCTATCTATCACGGTTCTTTAGTTATCATCAAAAACAAAAACGTGTTTTTTTTTAAAAACTCATAACTCCAATGATGTGTAACAAAATGAATTAAAATGTTTAAAAATTATATCTATTATAATCTATTATAATTATGAATTATACATTATGAATGCATTATATTCTGCATTATTATAATTTATTTTTGAGTTATGAACTTTTAAAAAAAACACGTTTTTGTTAATAACAAAACAACCGTGATAGCTATTTGTTTTATTATAAAATATAGATATTTTACTTCTATTTCAAATGATAACTTTATTTATGAGCTCAAAATTTATGTAAATTTGATATAAATAAATAATAAATAAATAAATAAATTTAAAAATTAACAATTTTTAATATTCATAAATGAATTTAATTATATTTTATATAGGCTTTGACTTTTCGTAAATACTTGAAAAAATTCTTATGAATTTTAGAAATAAAAAGAAGGCATTATAGTTATATAATTAAAATAATTTTCGCCCACACGGGCGTAAAGTACGTAGGTACTATAAATTTTTGTAGGAGTGTGTGAGCTATTGGGCCTCTTGGACGTTAAGTAGTACTTCATGCCCGCTGGGTGAATAATTTTGAAGTTACAACGTGGGCGTAAAATGTAATTTTACATGCGAGGTACGAAAAGTTCTTATGGCCGGTAGTTGACTACAATTAATTGATTTCAGTACTTTCTTGTGTTTAATTTATTTAATTTAATTTAATTTGTATAGAAGAATGAAGAAATTTGAATATATTTCTGAGAACATTATAGTCATACAGTTTTTCGGAGAATGGTTTGCATTACTTTACTATCGATAATTGATTTCACAATTTTCGTTTGTTTGATTTGCAGTGAACAATTTGAATGTACTTACATATAATTTCTTGAGCATACATTGACTCAAAGAAGTAAAAGACTTTTTTACTAGTATTTATTTGACTTCTTTTAAAAAATCATAAATATTATTTTATAGATTATACAGAAAAAACTTCTATACTTGCCTTATTTTATACTTTCGTAGAAAGTTTTATTAACAATATTGTTATGTGTTCGTCTACCATCATCGAACATAAGAACAAAAGCGTTGCCAAGCGACTAGTTTGTTGTTCTCGATTCGAGTTAGTTAGTTGATTCGAGGCGTTGTTGTTGATAACATGTTTTATTGTGTGTGTTTATGATCTTAAATAAAGTTATATGTTATTCTTTTGTAATTATGGTTATTATTAATTATTGTATGTGTGTGTGAATGTAACATTTTGGCGGTTGGAGGAAAAATCAGCAAAAAAAAAAAAAAAGACACATACACCGCTGTGTGTACCCTTCCGATCGAAGACCAGAGCACGGGCTGCTGCCGAAGTTTCTGCTGCCGAAACTGCTGCGGCTAATACTACCGACACCGATTGATGGCATGCGCTTGGCGGCTGGTGGCGCACGCTTGGGGACTGATACACGTATGATGACCGATGACTCATTGACGCTGACATCTCACCGACGGTCGGTGTACTCCAGCCTACTCTTCTTCATGAAACGCTCTTGGAGCTTTAAAATTAAACCAGATGAGTACAACCCTACATTCTAATACACAAACAACACCAACAACCTCCGTAGTCTACACGAGTAACAAGAACACACAACGTATTAGGTTAGATGATAATTCATTTGGAAATACGAGATCACTTGTTTGTTGTTCTCGATTCGAGTTAGTTAGTTGATTTGAGACGTTGTTGTTGATAACATGTTTTATTGTGTGTGTTTATGATCTTAAATAAAGTTATATGTTATTCTTTTATAACTATGGTTATTATTAATTATTGTATGTGTGTGTGAATGTAACAATATTATTATTTCTACCAGGGCAGTCATGAAAAAAATTATTACCATTTGTAGAGAGTGCTTATTGAATAGGTGAGATTAGAATAAATAAAAGGACTATAGACAAATTGTGTTGTTAGAATATATTTAAATTTGTTTTTTAAAGAACGTGTTGATTGTTTTGAAAAAATATTTAAGCTCTCATTAAAGTTTTTGGTACAGAGGGAGAGAGAGAGGGAAGAAAGAGAGGATGGGAGAGTTTAGCAAATAATGTTTGTTAAGTATACCAAATACAAGACAAAAAATGCATAATTATTTGAAAATATTTATTGTATTATATATTTGTTGTATATAACATAATAAACAAATTTATTATTTTAATATAATTAACGGAATAATTTATTATATGTTTTTCATAATATAATTACATTCTATCATCAAAAATACACAAAAATGTTGATTAAACTGGAAATAGAATGAAATGTTTTGGCCAACTTTCTTGCGAAATAGACCACTGTACGGCGCTGACCTCTATACTGTTCTCTCACTTTTCATTCGTTTAACCTCTTCATGGCATTCTTGGTGAAACATCGAGTATTTCTCTCGGGATTGTGCCATTTTTATGTATCCCTCACAGAAGGGTTCGCCCAATGCCTCACGTTTAACGGCTTCCCGGATGATGACTCTAGCGGTAGCTTCGCTGGATGGGCGGTTTGGAAGCAGTTCGAATGGCGTTTTACCCTGTCGGTTGCATGCCTTCAAATCGGCTCCAAATTTAAGCAATAAATCCGCCGCTTCAGCGATCTCAAACTCGCAGGCCACATGCAGTGCGGTCTTATCCCCTTTTGTTCTTTCGTTGATGCGGGCACCACGCTTCAGCAGGAGATGGAGAGATGCCGGACAGTTCAACGCGGCTAAGTGCAAGGGGAACAAGCCCTCTCGTGACTTTTTCTCCATGTCTGCACCGTTGTCAAGAAGAATCTTGGTCTGGAAAACAAAACGTTTGTTAATCTATAAGTTGAATTAAATCAAAAAGCCGTTACCAATTCATTGGCACTCCACTTCTTCAATCTCAACTCGGTAATTCCTTATAATTTATTGTTTGTAAGTCTCATATAATTATGGGACTTGATATAATTAATACATTCTTGCACCCAAATTCGAGTATATTAATTTCTTTGATAAATTATTTGTGAAAGTACAAACAATAAAAAAAGTGTTCCCATGACACACACACACACACGCACGCGCGCGCACGCACACATACACACACATACACACGCACGCACGCACACATACACGCACGCACGAACGCACTCAATATGTCTAAAACACATTTCTAATATGTTTTTAAAAAAACTTAAACATATAGTATTACGGTGGTTTTTCTAAAAGGAAGTGAAAATGATCGAAAACATTTGTATATATTATTGTATACTCACAATGTCCGTACACTTAATCGCATAGTGCAGCGGTGTATTCCCGAAAAGGTCCTCAGCATCTATATTTATTTTGTGGCTGATCAGCACCTTGACCATCGTCAAGTTCTTGGAGAGTAACGCCAAGTGAAGTGGATTCCGACCTATCGCCTCTACCGCCTCAATAGATGCTCCTCTGGCAATAAGCTTTAGTGCCAGCTCGTTGAAGCCATGCATCACTGCCAGATGTAGCGGCGTAAACTGATTCTCGTCCCGCGCATCCACGATGGCCCCTCCGTTGATGAGATCTTCGACGATTTTGGGATAGACCTTGGTCAATACCGCGAAGTGCAGTGGTGTTTGCTTCCGACTGTCACGCGCATTGCAATTTGCACCGTGTTTTATAAGCAGACGCACGAATTGGACATTACGAGACGACATTGCCAAGTGCAGCAGCGTCGTCATAGGGTCCAAATCGAGGAGCGCGGTAGCGCTCCGAAGGCAAGATTGTGCATTAAATGGCTTCTTCACGTCCGCCCCTCTATAGATAATACACTCCGCCAAGTCGTAGTCGCCCTCTAGCGTCGCTTTCCACAATTCCCTAGTCAAACTCTTCATATTTTTTCCTGTAACCGTGGAAGAGCAACTGTCGGCTAAAACGTATGTCCTTTGACTGAGCTCATCTGGGCTCCTCCGGCCCTATATATAGGACGCCTCGATCTACGTGGGCCAAGAGAAAGGACAACCTTAGGTACGCAGGTAAGTATTAGTTGGCACCAACGCCTGGGTTTCCCTAATGAAGGAAAGTAGTCAAATTGCCCTTAGGTATGTCGATGTTACGAGAAGGTAAGTATTAGTTCGTGCCAACGGCTGCGTTTCCCTAATGAAGGAAAGTAGACAAATTGCCCTTAGGTATGCCGATGTTACGGGCAGGTAAGTATTAGTTCGTGCCAACGCCTGCGTTTCCCTAATGAAGGAAAGTAGACAAATTGCCCTTAGATATGTCGATGTTACCGGATTTCTATAAGTATTTCGGTTTTAGTCGTATATTACGTTCATCTGGGAAAAACTCTTAAGATTTATTTATGACTTTCTGAGTGACAGTGTGAACGCATTAGTGGGTATTTGAGATGTGTTAAATGACGTAAAACAATTTTTATGCAAATTGTAGTCTTGTACTTAATTGTTGAGTAGTAACGTAATCTGACAAAAACAAAATAATTACTGTTAATTTCCCATAATATTAGCATTACAATTTTTGCCGGCTCCTAGAGGAATCTTTGTAATAGTAAAATTTGAAGTTTCGTTAAATCGCTCTAGAAACACGAATAGAGGTGATAAAATATCGAATCACATGATTTTAGAAAATTTCTGTATGTGTGTGTGTGTGTGCGTGCGTGTGTGTGTGTGTGTGTGTGTGTGTGTACCGTTTTATCTCAGGATCTATTCGATCGATTTAAACCGGGCAGGTCTCATTTTTCTTTGTGTCAATGGGAGAAGGAAATCCTCTTTTTGATTCGCCGATGCGTTTTTGTTTTATTTCGAATTTTCGATTTTCGCAAAATTTATTTTTGCGTTTTTTTAATGATAACATTGAGATATTTGAATCGGACAGATAGCATTCGAAAGAACATAAAAAACCTATATTTAATCAAAAATAATTACATTAGCTATTGCGGTTCTTTTGTTATTAACAAAAACGTGTTTTTTTTTTTTTTAAAGCTTATAACTCCAAAAATAACGGTAAATTTTTTTGAAAAAAATCATGATAATGCAGAATATAAATAGCTATAATCTATAAAAATTTGAATCCATGCTGTCGACTAGTTTTTGAGAAAAAAATTGAAAAATGAAAAAATGCGTTGTGTATGAAGCACGATTACGGGAGTAAAATTCACTTAATCGCTTTGAAATTCCTTGTAGAGGTAGATTTTTGATAGCTCTCGGCTAATTCCATTGGTCAATAAATTTCAGAGATATTTGAGGTCAAAATTTTTTTTTAACCATTTTTCAAATCGTAATTTCTCGAAAACGGCTCGACGTATCAGCTTCAAATTTATAGACAATTTTGTGTGTGATATACATAATATATGTGCGAATTTTCATCAAGATCGGTCGATTACCTTTTGAGATATTTGATATTTAAAATTTTCGTATTTTACAAAGTCATTTTCTTTGTCGCATGATAACTAGAGAAGAAAAAATAGGTTTAATCATGATGAAATTTTTTGGAGATGTAGAGTTTATATATTAATTGTATAAGTCCTTTAGGTAAAAGAATTGTCTCATCATTTTTAGAGATATTTAAGGTGAAAATTTTTTTAAGTTTTTTTCAAAATCGTAATTTCTCAATGACGACTTCATGTATCAGTTTGAAATTTATAGACTATTTTGTATGTGATGTAGGCAATACGTATTTAAAATATCATCCAGATTATATGGTTAGTTTTTGAGATATTTGATATTTAAAATTTTGGTATTTCTGGAAATGACTTTCTATATCGCACAATAACTAGAGTAAAATTTAATTACTTTGAAAGTTGATGGAGATTATATTTGATGGAGATGGTGAGTTTATATATTATTTATTAGAAGAGTTCTTAGGGTAAAAGAATTCGTTTATGAATTTCAGAGATATTTGAGGTTAAAACTATTTTTTTAGCCCTCTTTTAAAATCGTAATTATTCGGGAATGCATTTATGTATACTAGAAAATTGAAATGACATGCGCTATGCACTATGCGCGAGTGTTGTGTGCCTGCTTTTGTTTTGTAATAGCCATTTATTATTTTTAAGCTTAGAACCCTTTTCTTACATCGGAAATTCCAGAAAGAGCACCCAAATACGGACAGACATACTACTAGAGACAAGTACCCTATGTGTGAAATTTCACAAAGAAAATATAATTTGAAGTAAAGGTTATTTAGAAATTTTAAAAGGTTTTGACGATAATATTACAATCAATTATTTTATTTATTTTTCACACATAATTAAAAAAAAAAATCATACCTATTATTTTATTCATATTTTATACTAATTTTAAAATTAATACTTTTTTATCTTCATAAATGAATTTAATTATAATTATGTCATAAATTGTTGCAAAAATTATAAATTTTGTTATTAAAAATTCATTAAAGGAATAAGCAAATTAAGTTTGAGGAAGCCACGGGCCAATGAATTGGCAGCGGTTTTTTTAAAACAGTTTATGTTTCAAGTAAAATTTTTATGTTATAACTATATAGAGATCTTTAACTTGTTATATTTAAATCTTTTCAATTATCTTTTCAATGTGTTTCTATATCCTGGGCTATAATATTAGGCGTAAGATGTAGTAAATAGTCTTAAAATTTTGTCAACAGGTAGTATTCCTTAATCTGTCAGTCGTTGGGCAGAAATATTGAATCATAATTTTTCGAGATATTGAAGATCAACTGTTATGATAGATTTGGAAACTGATAAAATACTAATGTTAAGAGTAAAGTCGCATAATCAAATAAAGTTTTCTTAATAGGACATTTTTTCTCACTTAACTTGTAAAGTGAAGTCTTTTCAAATTCAAAATGGATGAATCTCTACTGCGAGTAGTTCACTTCTAGAAAAAGAGAAGCTCTCTTGCTCCTTCGCTACTTTGTACTCCTTAATTCTAAGAAATGCACGTTCTGTTGATTTGTATAACTTATAATTAGCTCTTTCCTGCTGAAATGAAAATGTTTGGGCGAGGCTGCGAATAACGAGATTGGTACGTGTTGTGAAGTAGATGATAGACGGTCTGTGCTATTGCTGCTGCTCAATCGTCTTGCACATGGCTTGTATATTTAGCTGTAGACTCTTTTAATTTTATATACACACATAGTACTATAGTACAGTACCCTTTTTGAAAATAAATAAAATTTATTAAACATTCATAATAATAAGTCAAATTTTTGTGTATCGTTTTATGTACTCAAGGATCTCCGTATGATTTATAGATGAAAAGACGATGTAAATAAAATACAGAATTTTTTTAAAGATTACAAATTTATTTTTTCATAAATGCAACGATCTAAGACAGTAAAATTGTTGTCATCATGATGATGAAAAAGAAACATCTATAGTCTTCAAAATATGTCCAAAAAGACTATTAATTTGCGTTTTTTCTATTAGTAAGTATATAGAATACAACGAATTATCGATAAAGTGCATTTAATTTTTCACTTATTCAAAGATACAACTAAAAACGTCAATGTAATGATTGTTTTCCTCATTAGGTCACCCATTATCTTAATTTTCATTAAAATCTCCCTTCATAGCCGTCATAATGTGCAGTTTTGCTACCAGCGTAGAAGTTTTTACAGTCGCCATCATCTAGCTACCGCCGCCCGTTTCAATCGTCTTAACAATCGTCGCCCTTCCAATTATGCAAACTGCACTGGCCATCTCCTTCATCCCTTCGCTCGGTAATCCCTTCAATCCGGCGTTATACGAAGATTCTTCTTTAATGTCGCTCACCGCGGTGGATAAGAAGCGTCCGGCCGTTAAGCGCGCCAGTACGCCGCTAATGCATCCTTCGAAAGACGCTCGCCGGACGTTGGGGTGATACTAAATATCGATTAAAATTTTACGATTGCGCGTGTATACGCCCGTCTTTATCTGCGAATTTTAGACGAATAGAGCGGAGAGCACGTTATGTCGAGCGACGACGTCATGTCCCTTAATCGAAATATACGATTTAACAACTTGGTCGTTAAGTCGCAACGCGTGGCGCACCTGTGCACGCCGAGAACGCTCGTCCGCGTATATATTGCGGAGAAAAATAAATTAAAGTGCTCGCCGTATTTATAGCGATCGCGAAGTGTTATCTCTGGAAGTGAATCGATGTACTTTCGATTTTTCGATTTTTTAAAGTCTAATTGAAAACCTATACGAATTATTTAAAAAGAATTGCCTTCTGCTTAAAGATTTAACACACAATTTGTATAGCTATTGCATGAAGGTATGATAAATAAATTTAGAAATAATTACATGCATTTATTGTTGAAATCTGTGTATCTTTATTAACATATTACACAGAAAATAACGGTAAACTATTATGTATAAAATGATGTTTGCTTCTGATCTGTAATGTAGTATAACACGTGCAGCTAACCTCTCATGGAGTAACGGTGGCGCTCTCCGCCTTTACGGCTCCATAATTCATTCTACAGAGTTAAGGAAAACTGTCATAATTTAAAGAAGTTACCAAATATAGATAAACCAATTAGGTAGATTTTTTATAGTTTACTAATTTAAACATTTAAAACAAAATTAGTAATGTTATCAATAAACTAAAGTAATTATTAAGTTTTTATATTAAAATTTTTTTCTGAAATTTCTGTTGTAAGAGCCAAAATTTTGAGATATTTCTATTTAAAATAGAATAATAATATTGTTCACTTGGAAAAGAATTTATATTATTTTCTGATTACATTTATAATCAGATGACCTTAGAAAAAAGTGATATAAATATATAAGATTATAATAAACTCATCAGTATATTTGATAAAAATTTTAATCCAATTAAGTATTAATTAAAAGTAATTCGATAAATTTCACGAAATCATAAGTACCATAAAAATAAATAATGAAATTATTTATAATTTTGTTTCCGATGACGCTTCTAACTTTCCCACATCGTCCCGGTGCTCCTTTTTCCCTCGTCAATCTTCTCGTGCCTTTTTATCGCCAGCCATTCCTCTCTTCCCAGACCATCTAATTCTTATTCGGAATGCAATAAAGAAAGACAAACGCACGCGCTCGCGGTAAACTAGAACTATCCGCCCGCGTATGTAGTGCACCACCGGGAGGCGTAAAAAGGGGAGAAGGAGAAAGATGTTGGGATCAAAGAGCGACACCTGTGATTCCTCAACTGCTGACGGGGCGACTTCTCTCTCTCTCTCTCTCCTTCTCTCGCACACACCTTCACTCGTCTTTTGTAGCTCACAGGATTGCAGTCGAAGTTCGATCGGATTAATGTCAGGACGATACCGCAAAAAAGCATGTATAAGTGCATCTAAAAGTGGCTCGATACTTGAATTATACGTTATACAGAAATTAAAGAATTGAGAAGCACAGTGAAAGTGTAGAGAGATAATAGCTATTAAAAGTGTAATGCATTATTATAGTAGGTTACATATATATAGTTGTGTAAGTAGCAGGTTGAAAGAGGTGAGATTATGAAAAGAGAATGTGAACATAAAGATTAATAGAGCTAAACAAGAAGAGAAATTAAAATTTGTTTCTCCATTGCGTGAAATGACACCCTGTTATAATCTTAAGATGATGGTATTACAATAAAAATATAGTTTTGTTAATGGATGAAAGTTTTTTGAAATGTATGATATTCAAATATTGATTGAATCATATATGATTCGTTAAGTTGTAAAAATTATAAACTGAATATATTTCAGTAAATGGAAGATTGGTGGCTGTTACTGATTCGGACAAAAATAGAAATTTTTAATTATCAAATCTCTTTCAGAATGACAAAATCACCGTTTGGACGTAACAATAGTTTAAAATATACAAATTATTTGTCATAGTTTCATTATCAGCTCGAATATTGGATAAAATATAGCGTTTTATTTAGGAAGTCATCTTTTTAAAATATTCCGAACAATGTTTTGAAACTTACTCGCTAAAGAAAAACGAAATCTCTTACAGGGATAATAGTTATATTTAAAAAATTTACAAGCTTCATAAAAAAGTTCGAACCCTGCACAAGTGCTTAAAGGGTGCCATAAATAAAAAATTTTCCTGCAAGGTAAAGAAAAAGTCAATCTTACTAGGACGCTTCGTCGCGTTCATTTTCAGCCGTGCATATACATATAAATCTCATGAATCTCGAGTGCAGCGGAACAGACCGTCAGGTCGTATAGCAACTCTCACCCCTATAGTATTAAAGTCGCGTGGCAGGGTGCGCGCCGCTCGCGACCGATACGTCTATATACGTGCGCTGCGCAGGGCGAAGTGTCTCGAATTTTCAAGTGAAATGAGAGTTTGAGCACTTGAAGAGCGAGAGAGAAGCGCACAGGGGGGCTATCGTCTTCGGGCATAAGTTATCCGCGGCAATTCAAGTTTGGAAGCGTAAAATCGCACCGCCGCCGCCGCCGCAGCCACGCTGCTGCCACGTATAACGAGAAACGCTTTCTCCGTCTCTCTGTTTTTACGATGCAAATTTAAATCTTGGGCGCGCGCGCGCGCGCTCGCGCTTTTACGACGCGCGAGACTTAAACGCCAACCGCGGCGCAGTTGACTCTCTGTGGTGTGTATATAGTGAGATGCGGGAATCGCGT
Source organism: Torymus aiolomorphi (assembly GCA_036365515.1). Lineage (NCBI taxonomy): Eukaryota > Metazoa > Arthropoda > Insecta > Hymenoptera > Torymidae > Torymus > Torymus aiolomorphi. Next base: position 96,587,862 of record CM070874.1, read on the forward strand.
AAATCAAATGCGACTCTCAGTAAATAGCTTTAAGGGAGATATGGCGGAATGTATTGAAAGAGAAAGAAGAGCCCGAGCTTTGCAGGCTTATGATTTTAGTTATGTTTTTGTTGTGTCTTTATTAAACATTGTGATGTAATGCTGAATGGAACCGTATACACTATTTTGATATATAACATATGCATTGATATCTTGTTAAATAAGATACGCAAAAAGCTCAAGTTTTTTTTCATACGCGATTCACTCAAAACAATTATTATCTAGTACCTGAAATTTTATTTATAATACTTTTACTTGATTGACAACATCAAGTAGTTAAATCTTGCACGTACATTTAGTGGTGATAAATAATTAAAAGTTAACTAAATTAGAAATCTGATTGGATTTAACTTATATTGGAACATGCGAATAAAGTTGGACGTTTCCCATTTCCCTGGGAATCATCTAAAGTCGAATTAACTTTCAAACAATAAGTTTGTCTCTTTATACAGATTCCATGGAAGCTACTAGTAACAATATTGGCTTCAAAATTGAAAACTATAATAGCTGATTGTGTTTACATTACGTTTGATGTATGTTTCTACTTTTACCCATCCTTCTCTACAAGTTTATTATATACCAAGAAAATAAATAGAAATAAGATTTGTGATCCGTTGAAACTAGTCCTAATAATCATAAAATAAGAATAAAAATGAAATGAACTGCTACAATGTTTAAGTGTAAAAAATATGACACTTAAATCAATCGAGATACAGTGTTTCTTCTCCTTTGCATTATGCGCATTCCCACGAGAAACAGCGGCGGAAGATCAACGCCGACATTATTAAACACTGGCTACGCTCACAGTATAACACAAGTACCGAGGCTTCATTGTATTCTCGTCCGATATGCGTTTTCCTGCACGAGCGGGTCATTTGTCCTCCTGTGCTTGCGCTCTCTTCTCTCTCCTCACTTTTAAATCGTCCTCCGCGGAGCGCCCGAATGATGCAGCCCATTTCATTTTCCTCCGTGTGCGCGAGGCAAAATACTTTTTAACCCCCGCGGTGCCGGGGCTGTATATCGTCAGCTACGCGAGCGCCGGCGGGTTTTATTTGATGGAATCAGAAGTTATTGCTAGACAAAGGAAAATATACGAGCTTAATTGGAATGCGCGCGCGTTACTCTTTTATTTGTGAAAATTTGCATCTCTCGTGGAGAACGTGCGTAGGCGGAATTTAAAGGTGGGTGTGATAGAAAGAGGTATACTTGAGAAGCGTGTTTCATGAAAGAGCTTTGGGTTATGCGGAGAGTGGTAACGTAAAACTTGATTTCAAAGGATATTTTCGAAAAAGGAAAGATTTAGCATCTACAAATTATCAAACGCGATATATTCAAGTTATATAGTTGATATACAGTCATATTCATGGGTAGAGTCGTATAAGTGATGTAAATGCTACAATTTTCAAAATGAAAATATGTGAACCGAAGTCTGGATTTTATTACTGTTAAATAATTAAAACTAAAAGTCGTTACCTTTTCACTTCTAAAGAGTAATAACTCGGTTTATTTAAGCGTATAGTCTGAAATTTATGTAAAATAAAGGAAAATTTTTTAATTTAAATAGTTAAATATCATCCACCCTCTCGGGCGAGGAGAGTACAATAATATTTAGCGCATTAAGAATATGAGAGATATTATTCCCCTCGACTTGGAAATAAAACGCTACCTGCCCGCCGTTCATTCACAAGTGCTATGCCGGCGCGAGACTTCGCACTCATTTCCGTAACGAGCTCGGGGAATTTAAAGCGGAACGAGAGAGCAGAGAAAGGCTCAAATTCGCAATCCTTCTTTCAATGGAAAAAACGGACGCGCATTAAAAATAATGAAGCAAGACGATACTGTGCTTTGAAAATATTTCGATAGATAGAGCTGAGAGGCACGAATGTCGAAGAATTTGATGCTCAGCGATCGTTGCGTTATACATTGTTATCCTTCGCAAACTGTTCATTATGACTTATTCCTATTTCACGCTTCATTAAGTTTCCCCTTTATGTGGAAAACTAATCATTTGTATTTCTGAACAATTATAATAACAACATTTAATAGGAATAATATAACTGTATGTTATTTGGAAAAAATAATTTATTTTTGGTTTATGTATGTAGCATTCAATGTTACACAATGAATAACTTCTCTGTAATAGAGAATCTCATAAAGATTTATAAAATTAGATTTTAAATTCTAACTGCGAATACAAAAGTAGTTTTACTAAGAGAAATTTAGTTGAGGTTAAAAAAGTTTTATTAAGAGTTGCCTCGTAGCAATTTTGATAATGTAAAGCAAACGTAGCATATTAATTTAACGTAAATTTAACCGTGATAGAACTTCCATTGTACCTATATACATAGCGTAATTTGTTTTTAATTTAATATAAAACAACGTTTTTTATTTAAGACAATGCAATATTGAAAACTAAATTTGTGGAATTTGCGTCCAAAAGGATGAAATATTCTCATATCGTCGTATATAAACAGTACACTGATCAGACACTCCTCGAGATGGATGTAGCTCATGCATTGACGGTCGAATGACCAGTTCGTTTGCTTAGGCATGCAAAACAGCGTGTTTACAGATTCCTGCGGGGGAGAGAGAGAGAGAGAGAGAGAGAGAGAGAGAGAGAGAGAGAGAGAGAGAGAGAGAGAGAGAGAGAGAGAGAGACAACATGCGCGAGAGAGTTTAGTCCGCCGGGCCAACACGCGCGCGCGCGTGTAATCGAATCGGCCCGCGCGTTCTTGCCAGCGTCGCGACGCCCCGGCCAATTCCTCGTTAATTTACGTTCTTGCCAGCGACTAGCTAGCCGAACGAGAGTTCGAGCGACGACGCCCGCCCGCTGCAGCGAAGGGGCCACAGGTATATACGAAAGGTGACGAGCTTATACGTCGTGTTTTGTACTATACCTACTTTAGCGGAAATTAAGAACTGCTTTTTGCACTTTCACCTTCATTATGTAACTGTCAAAGTCTTTCCCTTATTTTGTGCGGCGTAGGTAAATTGCGAATGAGTTCTTCGATTGTTTTTGTACAATTGATTTATATAAAGTAAATGGAGTAAAATCGAACACATATACAGTATTTGGACACTTTGTATTTTCCTAACTTTACCGTATTCGAAAGCTTTATAGCTAAAATATTAGCTAAAAAATATGATAATCAGCTTTATAAATTGTCTTTCGACATAATCTTTATATGTTCATAAAGGTATTTGTACTAATCATATTAAATATACAAAAATGCGTATATTTTTTTGATGCGGTAATTTCTATAATTTAACTTCCTGTGAAGTTAATATCACCTCAAAATAATCAAATGTGGTAAGAATAGTTTAGGAGATATGGGACTAAAAAAATAGTAAAACATACAGAGCCGTGGAAGTCGGAGGCAGCAATACCAATTACAAATATTAGGGTTTGTGTTAGAATAAGTCTAAAGTGTATATTTTTAAGAACTACTCCAATATTACGGTCGGGTAATTACAGCTGAAAGACATAGTTATTTACGTTAGTGACTTCGAAATGTGTACTGGTTGATATCAAAATAAATGTACAAGAACCAATATTTACAAAATGTGAACTTCATTGCTATTCGACGTGTTCAGAAGAATGGTTGATCTAACGAATCGGTTAATTGTCGTGTATACCTGAATATATGGATGATTTTCCCTTAATTTTCTATTTACTGAAAATAACCGCTGTTGAGCGGCTTCAATAATAAAGTCATTAACCTTCTGACAGCCGGCATGACGCCATATGGCGTCATTCCATGATCGGCCCACTATTACTTAAGAAACATTTATATGGAAAATTTCGAGAAAGTTACACTTTTTCAGTAGGAAAAATGCCGGCTGTCAGAAGGTTAATGCGAAAAAATTGGAAATTTTGATTTTGAGCATAAAATCTCTGCATGTAGAGGAGACTGGGGTAAAACCGGATACTGGGGCAAAACCGGAATTCTCAATTTCTCAGTTACTACTAGTACGACCTATATAATAGCTATGGTATATCTTTGAGAATGTTCCTATTATTATTTTGTACACGATTGGCATATCAAGAATAGCCTCATGTTGACTTTAGAAGAGGTCAAAGATTTCTTACCTCGCAAGACCGTGTTATCGTAAGAGTTATAGTACGTATAATCTGAAATTCCGTTTCTCAATTTTACTTTTAATTGCAAAAAAATAATAATTACTTTTTTTTAACTTTTGGGGTAAAGAATAATGAAAGTATCCGGTTTTACCCTGACAATTTTTTTATGGGGTAAAATCGGATACTTTCGTAAATTTCTAATAACATTTTTTACAAATATTTTTTTGGATAACCAAATCGCTTTTCAGTCACCTGAATGTAAACTAAAAACAATTATAGTGTTAAATATTGTTATTATTTTTTTATCTATTTTTAATAAACAATTTCCAAAAAGTATCTGATTTTACCTCAGTCTCCCCTACTTTAAAAATCTCCATACATGTTAGGATACAATGAATTAAGAAATTATAAAAACATATCCCTTTTGTATTTACTTCACTACATAGTAATAAGTTTTCAAAAGGATTGTACAAAATCAACAATGAAATTTAAAAAATCCAAATACATATTAGCATAAAACATTGAAATTGAACAAATTATAAGTGCCTGAATGTTTTTCGTGTTCTGATATATCAACAGCTCGTCTATGTTTCGAGTCTCCAGGCACGAATTATGTTCTGCAATCGTTATTCTTTAAATTTTCTCATTTGCACTTTCAAAATTGTCAAATATCTATTTTCGAGATAAACTTTGCGCTCGATTCTTTTCCTTCTTCAGACCTTGAAGTGTATAACAGCAAAATGGTGATTTATTGAAGGTGCCTTTGCTTTTTGATTATAAACATATATTGTGAAAGATTATATAAACAAGCGTCTGCTTCAAATGTAAATTGTTGTTAAAAAAAGAAAAAAAAATTAAATAAAAAAAGTAGAGAAAATAAGTTTTATTTACTTTTTTCTAAATTCAAAAATGTTGATTCTTTCCAAAGTTACGTTTGCACGAAATATCGTTCAAATTCAAACTGATGGATTTTCGTTATTTGTGAGGGTATTTTAAAAAAGCAAATGAAAGCTCACTTTATCGTAGTTAAACATTTATTCAATAAAATTAGAAGATTATTTTCTAAACTACTACATGTTTCTGGCAGTCGTTATTTTAAATATTGATTTGAATAAACAAATGCGAAACCGCCTCTACTGATTTTCTCAAAGCAAGAACTATCGAAATTAGTACTTGGCAGGTGACGAGATTTCCTTGTCCATGAAACCAAGTCTCTTTCAAAGCCTATGTATTTAATGGGAATTCAAATGGAGTTTTCCGCGGAGCTTTCCTCTTTTTCTCTAAAGCCTTTTATTTGTCCCCTGAATTTTTTATCGCCGTACTTCAATTCGACGAAAGTTTGTGTGGTTAAGCTTTGAGTGCGACGAAACTCGCTGAAAAAGACCAACAAGAGTATGTACCGGGAAATGCGATTGATTTTCCCGCTCGTGAATCAAGTTTCGCGTATTCGAGTGGCTGAAAAACTTTCAATCTATTTGATCGATTTTTGCATAGATATATCGAATTTAGCAGATAAACTTTATAGTGACTATTTAAGAAAATTAACTCATTTAGAATTTGTGCAGTAAAATTTATAAACATTTTAAAGTGAAGAGATGTGTGGAACAACGGTACAATATCTATATGTAATTTTGTATATCGTTGTCTCGCGCATCCTCTAGATTGATAAATAAGCTCACTTCATTCTTATAAAATGTTTTTTTGAGTTTGGCATCTGCTACAAAAATCCAAAATAAATGTAGCCCGACAACAATATATTAATTAGTCATATACCCAATGAAAACTTTATTCTATCGAAGTAAAATTATCGTATAACTAAAATAAGCAACGGAAAATAATTACCAGCATCTAATATGTACCTATTTTATTGATAATGAAAACAATCGCTACACTTAAACTACAATCAGTAACACCTTATCTATATTCTCGAACAGGAAGACTCTTTATTCTCCTTTCTCCGAATCTTCATGAATGATTCGTCGGTATTGCAAAGAAACAGAGAGCCGTTCGGCCTGACGCTTCGGCGTGTAATTTTTATACAACGTAGACTATACAGGCTGGGTATACATATACATGTTTATGTGTGTGCACGTGCAACAGCATCCATAATGTTATTCGCCGCATCGTTGGAGGGCGAGGCGCAAGTAACACGTCGATTCGTGAAATTTTAATCAGCCGGAAAGCGAACGGTCTCGCACGCGTACACACATATGGGAGGGGTGAGCGTGAGCGCCCCCTTGGAAACGCGAACAATGGAAAAATGCAGGAAATGGAGGAAGGCGAATCAAAGTGTCAACGTTAGGAAGTGAAAGAAGGTAGCATTGGAAAGTCACGCTGGAAAGGAACAGCGGGAGTATACGAAGGGATTATAAAAAGAATGTATAGTTTTACTGTGCTAGAAGTGTAAAGGGCAGCGATATATGGTACGTGCGTGCCTATAACATTGAATTTCTTACATTTTGTAAGACAACGAGGATATCTGTATATATAATAATGTGTTATGTGTTCTTCTGCTATGCAAGATAAAAATTTTAGCAAAAGAAATATATAAAATATAAAATTATGAAAAAAAAATGATGGTGATATCTTTCATATATAAATTATTGGAATTTAAATAAGTGAAAATTTGATATGTAACGTAATATGTATTATAGATTTAATTGAAAAATCCAGACCTCAAAAACATACATAACACTTATGAATGTGAAAAGTGTAGTGAAACAGAGCAAAAGAATGGAAAGAGAAGGTTGTAGGTAAAGTTATAAAGTGGGGCGCCCGAGCTCGAGAATCGGTTTGTATTCTTAGAAATGATTCTTTAGCAGGCAAGAGCGCGAATGCACTTTTTGCATTATTAAGAACGGGTAAAAATTACTTTTCTATCCTGACCTCCCTCTCTCTCTTTCTCTCGCGCGCGCGCGTACGGGCTTTTCTTAGCTCGTACACTGTGGTTCCCTAGCGAATACGTGCACCACGGATAATGCAATTGCAAAAATACCGCCGTCTGGGTTATCCCTTATTTCTGTCTTATTATTTTTTACGCAAACCACCTTGCTGTAAATAGTTACGGCTTGACGGATGAAAACCCGAATTCCTCTTATTTGTGAATGTTAGATATGTCTGTGAAAGGCTTAAATGTTTACTTCCAGTTAAACTACGTTGGGTCGCTGAAAACTGTATTTACCCCGGAACGCCGAATGGGACCCATTTGAGAAATCTTACTTCTAGTCGCTTTTAACCAAAACAGACTATTGGGATTCCTAAGTTGAAATATTTTCAGGTAGAATAGGTAAAAAAATCCGATTACGAGGTCTCAGTCTTAACGAGTTAAAATATGAAACATTTCATAACTTTTAGAATTTATAAAAAAATTTAGAAATTACTATATATTTTTGCATATAATTAATTTCTAAAAGAAAAGTTTATAACCATATATTTACACTTTTCTAATTTAATTTTATACTAATATTGACTTTAAAAAAAAAAAATCGTAGCACTAAATAGGAAGTTTTTAAAACACAATTATCACATCTAATCTTATTCTATTGTTTTTAATATCGCATTCACAGTAAAACAGATTTTTCTAATTCATTGATTAATTTGTTCCTTATAGAATAAAATTTCGAGTATTAATTTTGAATTATTTACGTTTTTCGTAGGTAAAAAAATCTGAAATCCGTTATTTCTTATTAAAAAAAGTATTCCTATTTGTCTTTAATTTAGGATTCAGAAAATATGTACTATGTAGTGTAGTTTTTCGTGAAAATATTCTATGATAGTATTTGAAAAGTTCTTTAATTAACATAAAACACATTTTTTAATAAACATTTTTTTAAAACAGTGCGATTGCGTAGTAAGCTCACACTAACCAATAAGCTTTTAATTTGAAAATTTATGCGTTGAAAATGTACGCGTATAGTCAGATGCAGGGAAATTTTTTAATATATTAAAAATAAATATCATATAAATGAGTAAATTTATTTTTAATGTATATCTACGTGACTTCACCAGTGAATGAACGAATAACGAATTGTGATTTTTGTTATTCAATTAAGAGGCTTAAAAATGGATTAAAAGTAAAAATCTTTTTTAATTAATATTTTAAAATGCTCAAACTTTACGTCAGTGACTTATTGAATTTTATTCAATATTTTGTTTATGTATATTCAATATTTCTTTTAGCAAATGCTCTACGCGTGTTTCTTTTTTTTCCTGTTCGTGTCTTGATCCGTCTCTGAAGTTCTAGCACGTGATCGTAATTAGACGATCAAATCGTTGTTCAAGATTTCCCATGTACTAAAGGATAAAGTAGATCAGAATTAGAATGCTAACAACCGTTGTTTACAACCCTACACGAAAAAAATTGTTCCAAATTACCCCGACTATTTAGTATTCATTTACAAGTGTAGCATCTCCCTTAAAGTACTGAAATTAAAGGTTTCATTTTCCGCATTCTTTCTATTATTTATTCAAATTAAACGAAACTTAAATATCAATTACATTATAGTACAAGATGAAAATTATGTTTAAAAAATATTTATTTACATTATAATAAACCAAGAATAAAAATTATGTACTTGTGATTTAAGGTTTAAGCTGTACATCTTTAAAAGTGTTTGATGATTTATTTGTCCTGTCACGCAAATTACGGTTGTAAACAAAACATAACTAATAGTGATAAATAGTTTTGAGGTAAAATTTTAATCGTTCGACAATTAAGCTAATATATGCGGCCGTCAGTACTTACACCTGTAGTTTCGTATGAACGAAATCGTGCCACTGCTTGTTTCAAACAATAATGGCGGTATAAAATTATACTCGCTGATGACGCCAGACCGGTGTAATTGCAAAAATTTTTCATACGTGTGTAGTTGCGCGCATCACATGCGTGTTTAAGACTTGTCACAGCGTCTATAGCTCACCACATGCGAGATACTACACCAGCGCAGCGCTTGCGTGCGCATCCGGCATCACCCGCTCCTCTATCTCTCTCTCTTTCTCTCTCTCGCTCTGTCTCTCTCTTCTCTCGCTCTCTCTCGTCCGTCCCGCATTGTGGCGCGGTTATAAGCTTTCTGCGCGCGTCCATTCCCCTCGCCAGTCGCCATTTGTGATCCTCGTCGCGTGTGCTCTCCTCTGCCCCACGCACGATTCATCATAATTTCTCAGCATTCCAAGTTTACTTAGTTACAAGACATTTTTCGTACTATTGAGACAAAGTCGCGGTAATTTGAAGTACAAATAGAGGCACAAATAGCGAGAACGAGGACCTCTACCGCTAGTGAAGACGGTAAATGCCAGATAGATCAAGCAACGGAATGAATCAAGAGATGGATAAACGCACTGCTGCCGAGAAGGAGGAGGACAAACAGCAATCGGAGAAGGCTAACGAATATGTGCTCGAGCTCATGCAGGAAAAGCTCGAGCTCGATCCGCAAAAAGCGCCTAACTCCGCTCGACTACTTGACCAAGGTATGCTCATTGTGCCTTTCCTTTTATGATTCGTTCCTATCGTAAAGCGTCTGTCTTAATCTATTTTACATTACGGTCAATTTGCATGAATTTCTGATTTGTTGAAAAAGACGATCTGATGCGTTTTGTTCTTTTTTTTTTACCGGTTGAACGGTTTTGAGGTTATGTTGAAACGCGTCTTGGCCTCGGCGATTTTGGGCGAATTTTAGCAAGAATGGACGAAGCCAGAGTGCGCTCTGCGTGTCAGCGATGCGTATCGATGTGTGCGTGGTGTGTGTGTGTGTGTGTGTGTGTGTGTGTGTGTGTGTGTGTGTGTGTGTGTGTGTGTGTGTGTGTGTGTGTGTGTGTGTGTGTGTGTGTGTGTGTGTGTGTGCGTGTGTAACTGTGTGTGGCACGTGCTTACGTACGTTAGATGTATGTATGCGTCTATTGGTGTGTACTGTCTGCGACACGCAATTCACTCATAACCTACCTTCTTAGGAGCATACTGTGGATTCGAAGACAGCCTTGAACTAATACTTATTCTAGTAGTTTAACAGAATTTCCATTGGTGAAGGTCTGTTGTGCGTAACCGTTGCGTATTTATTCTGGAGCAATTGAGGATTACATGCAGAATCATTTCAAATTTCCAGTTCTTCTATAATTCTTTTTATTAAGTAGATTGCAGTACTAAAATTTTGCAAAGGACCCTGCACACTTATGAAAAATGGCTTTCAGTCGATTTTCTTGAAATTTGTTAAAAGGTTCCTCTACGTGTGCTGATCAAAAGTTCTTATGGGTGGAACACCCAGAACTGGTATAATGGGTCAAAGAGTATTCCACCTATGGAGACTGTTGATCAGCATACATAGAGGAAGCTTTATACAAAATTTCAAGAACATCGACTGAAATCCATTTTTCATAAGAAGTCCGGAGTCCTTTATATTGATCATTACATAAATTTAAAATATGGGTCTGAAGTTTTCAACATTAGAGTGCAACAAAGTAAAATAAAAAATTTATTTTGCTTAATGGTTTTACTAATTAATATTAATTTTTTATGTAGATTTAGTGTTTTATAGAATAAAATAACTTTATAACAAAGGTTTAGATGAAATTTCCATTGTTTAATAACTTTACTTAAATACAAGAAATTATTTCCTTGCATTCCAACGACGCAAACTTCAAACCCATTTTAAAATTTGATTTCTTACACTACATCTTATGAATTTATGTTTTTTAAATTTTGTATTTCTTTTGTAAATTTCATAAATCATGTGTCCTAGTTAAAAACAGTAAGTATTGAGCTTTTGCATCGCTCAAGTACATGATTTTGATATAATAAATTTCTTACTTCTTTACTTTCATATGTTTATCTGTATTAATATAGATTACTATGAGTCCAAAGTTTGCAACATTGGAGTGCAACGAAATAAAAAAAATAATTCATTTTATTTCAAGTTTATACTAATTGATATTAATTTTGCGTCTAGATTTAGTGTTTTATAGTATAAAACAACTTTATATTAAAGGTATAGAAAAAAGTTCCATTGTTTTATAACTTTAATCAATCATAAAAAATTATTTAGTTGCGTTTCAATGATTCAAACTTCAGATCCATAGATTACTACAAATATTGTATTTACTTTATTAAGATCCATGAAATAAAGCAATGAAAATAATATATATTTAGATAGAAAAAGAAATTAAATATTATGAAAAGGTATATTATGAAATTTTATTAAACAGCTTTGTCAGTTAGCGGTTAGATTAATTGAAACTGCTTTAGCTACAGACATGCTTAGAGAAATTGATAAAGCCAAAGACCGTTTATTTAAATAATATAAAAATTGGTCACTAAAAATGATTTCTTTGCGTGTATCTAACCATGTGTACTTTCAAATTATAAGCTTTAAGGTATTTGAAATTTTGAATGTGTATAGTGAACGAAAGATTCTTGCCCTGTTAAGATTTAACCGAATTTAGCTACTTAGTAAATTGAACAAAAATAATAACTGCATTCCTTCAGTTCTCACTCTTAGGCTGAAATCACATATTATGGTATAGAACTGCGACATAAATGCAAAAACAGCTCTGATTAGCTGTTTCCATGATGCAACCTCTATGCCGCAGCTCTATTCTGCACCATGTGATTTCAGCCTTACAGTTATCACTAAAACCATTCCGACAAATTCTTACTAAAATTACAAACTCTAAGTTGATATTTCATTCGTTATGAACATTCGAAATTTCAAATACGTAAGCTTTATCTGATAAACAGATATTTTTTTCTAATTATTTTATTACAGAATAATTTTGTGATATATGTACTCTTTCAATTGATAATACTAAAAATAATTTTCAAATTTCAAACTAAATTAAATCATGCTTAGGGAAAGTGTACCAGTTATTACTCTGCTCTCACCAGTTACTGCATTTTTACATGCATTCAAATGTCCAATAACTGAAACTTGTTGTCTTTTTAGGGAACACAGTAACTGATACACTTACCTTATAACAATCTTAAAAAATTATTTATAATAATTTATAATGAGTAATTCAGTTAAATATTGATTTTTCTAGAAACCATTTCTTTACGTGTTTGAAATTCCGAACGTTCATAATGAACGAAATATTAACTTAAAGTTTCTAATTCTGGTTAGAATTCCCCAGAGTGTGGTTTACTGGTGACTGCAAGAGTGAGAATTGAAGAAATACAATTACTATCCGATTTTAAATGTATTAAGTAGCCAAATTCGGCTAAATTTGAAAATGGCAAAAATCTTTCGTTCACTATGAACGTTCGAAATTTCAAACACCTATTTCCTCAATGTTCAATTGTAGTTTTAGAGAAGTTTCCTACACTCAATTGATTGCATGTATCATATGTTATAAGGAATATTTAATATAATACCAACAGATATAGATGCTTACAAAAGTGTATTCCCCGTACCACATAGATGATGTAAACACTAAGGTAAAATTTTTAGCAGAAAAATATTGACTGCCTATATAAGGCATACTCTTTGATAATATTTTTCTATATACATCCATATTTTTTAATAAAACTGTGTACATGGTAACAGTAGGTAGATTTTTTTTATACAGTTGTAATATTTTAAAATATAGGGATATATTAGATCAAAAGAATTTTATATGAAGTGAGTATTTTAACTTCAATAAATATTATATCCGAAAACCTTTCTAGTTGATACTAACATTTAGCATTTTGTAAAATACTCCAAAATCATTTGAAGCTTAAACTTGAATTTTTTCAAGAGCTTTTTGAATAAAATTATAGTCAATCAAATTTTAAATTTATTTAAAAGATATAATATTTTACATCTATTATTTAATATATTTTAATACGTATTCTACATAACCTTTCTATATTTTTGTTTTTCTACTACATTTTCCTTGAGGGATTTAAAATAGTACATTTCGACGAGCGAAGCGAGTGCGAAAAGTCACATGAAGTAAATAATCAACTTCCGCACTCGTTTCGAACGGTATTTTATACCATGAGCGCCGAAAAATCATACCAAAGTTGTGATTTTGAGGTTAGAGTGGTATAAATAATTTATACAAGATGGGTCTGAAGTTTGCAACGTTGGAGTCCAACGAAATAAAACAAATAATTCATTTTGCTTCACGTTTATATTAAATAATATTAATTTTGCGTGTAGATTTAGTGTTTTATAGTATAAATTAACTTTAAAACATAGGTTTAGATAAAATTTCCCCATTGTTTAATAACTTTAACCAATCGTAAAAAATGATTTCGTTGCCTTCCAACGATGCAAACTTCAAATCCATTATACAAGGCACTTTTTAATGTTTCCCTCAATTCGTTTTAAATCTAATTTTCACTCGCGAGACTATTTCTTTCCGTACATACGATACAATCTACGGCGCATGCGCATCAACGCATTGTTTATTTTATCTCAACTCTTCTTGACGTGAGAACGCAGATGAATCACCTTCTAGAAAATCAAGCCATTGCTTCTTTCTACCTCTTTTTCTTCCCGACTTGTCGATCAATATTTTAATATTCAATTGATTGCCAGCGCATTTTCATCGAATTTTGTAAATTCATACGAGAAAATGGAAAATAGACAAATTTGTGCATTACAGAATTAAAAAATTCATCGTATAATAGATGATTGACTGATTTTCATTGATTGAATGTTGATGCACTCGTGTTTGTATTAATTATTAAAATCTAGCCGTGTCGGGCTATATAATCTAGGTCACCCACACGAGATATTGTCGGTGTTATGTGAGGTATGAAATTAATGCTACTGATACTTAATAGTTTAATTACGATTTGTTTTGGCAGAGTAAATAAGCTTTTCGATGCTTTTTAAGAAATAAATTACTCTTACTCAACGAACGTATCCTCATTTACTCTTCTTCAATAATTTTGAAAAATCTTCAATATTTAAATGGATAATATTGAAATGAGTATGTATCATATTACATGTGAGTATTAATCTTTAGAGGACGGGGTGGTCGATATTTCGACCAGATGGTCGACATATCGACCACCCCCGTCCTGTAAAGGTTAAATATTCTATATTACGTTATTAACGATATATCGGATATCGAATTAATTTCTACCTTAGCAACGCTACTTTTTTTAAATTAAAAAGTTAATTTATAAACATTTATTTTACAAAAATTCGTTAACGTTTAAACAATCTTTAGAAAATTTGTTGAATATTTTATAGTTGATCCATTCATTAACAATAATCCTGATTATTGTTATTTTAATAACAATATTCTCCTATCTTAAAAAAGTGATGAGCGGAAAGTGAATCCAAAATAAGACGTTTGTGATTGGTTAAATCCGATCAAAATAAACTTGTGATTGGCTGATGTGACCGACGCGAGGCTGTTCTGCTGAATTGAGACAATTGGCTAAAACTAAAGAGTATAAAACAACCTGTGTCGTAGTCTTCTGTAGACAATGTACCGTGTTTTGTGAAAATGTCATATATTCTGTTTCCTTGTTGTAAAATTCTCTTTTTAAAAAAGTGATGACCGTAGAAATGATACGCGATTAATTAAAAGTCGTCGGGATTTTTAAACATATAAACTTTGAATTTAAAAAATAAGAAAGCATTAAGAAGATATTCAGACATTTTTAGTTAAAATGGTAATAATTTAAACCGTAATATTTTAATTGTTTAAAGTTTCTAACCTTAAAAATTAATATTCTTAAATGTTATTGCTGAGGTTATATTATGCGCAAGAGGAAGTAAAGCGCACGTGATCTTGTTAGTAACAGAAATTTCAAAATAATAGTTGTTACACGCCAACAGTCTTACTAATTTTTTAAATAACAAACTTTATTTGAATATAAACGTATAACAATTATTACTTAGTAGAATTTATGGCTACTTTAACATTTACTTAAATTATATAAATATTTAAAAGGCATCAGCGTATTTTGTAAAAACCTTTTTCTTTCCTTATTCATGAAAGTTCTGTTATTGAAAGTTCGTAAATCAGATAAGATCCATCAACTTGCATAGAAAACTTTTTGAAACTTTTGATATGCATGGCCCGCGCGAAGACTCACGCGCTAGGAAAATAGAGGCGTATCCGAGGACGTGAGAAAAAGTAACTCGAGCAACGATCTACAGATTAACTTCACCCTTTACGAGTTTGTTTAAAGAATTTCTTATTTTGCACTTGCAGCTGAACATACGGTTTTAACTTTTGTTGTACAAAATTCATGTGATCCAACGTTTTCATTTACACGCGAGAAGGCCGATAAAAAGACTGCTTTGAAACTTTTAATGAATTACAAAGTTCTGAAGCTTTATCGAATTAGGACTACTCGAAACAAGCACAAGCTCGCTATTTCTTACTTAGTTTGGCAGTGTGAAATTAACAGATTATGCAACTGTATGGACATTGAGAGCGTGCTGATAATTAAATTAGTATCTTATTTCACAATACATGCATCTAAATTCAGAGTAATGAATTTATTCACATTCCTTACTTGTTCATAAAAAGGTTAAAGATATCATCACGTATTGCAACAATAACGTACGACAATATTAACATCACGTATTACAGAAAGAATGTGTTTGTTAAAAATAAAATGTTTGGTATTTTTCATTTTGCGTATACGGTTTCGATAAATTGCAGACATCAATTTTGGTGCTATCTACAACATATTAAAATTTCAGAAGGACTGGCGTCACCGAATTCAAGAAATTAATAAAAAATCTTAATAATAGAATTTGCTGTATTGGTGAAAATTGATTTAATAGATTCTGAGATCAGCAGAAGACATCAATATAAAGATTTTGTAAAAAGTGTAGGTACATCAATTATTTACCAATGTCCTTTTATAACTTCTCTAGCATGTTTTTTCTCCAATAAAGTATGATATTACATGTAGTAAAATAATTTTCCTAAACTATGAATACCACTGGAATTCATACTACCAACTTCTGCTTCTGCGAGCCAGCAAAAATGATTACGCTCTAACCCGTGCTTAATCAGTAGAGGAAAGTGTGTCTCATGACAGAGTAAAAAGGGAAGAAGTAGCGTTTCTCATTATATCTTTGAAAAGGTTTCCCAGCGAGAGGCGACGTGATAGTGAGGGGATAAAGAACCTGTATATATAGCAACTCATAGTAATTAACGGACGCGATGTCGCGACGCAGCAAGACATCTTAATCCTCGCGGGAGGGTGAACCGACGGAAAAAACTACAAGCTTAAAATGTTTCATTGATCTCAAAGACGAGCATATACTATTTTGTTTGTAGGGTGGGAATGGAGGATCATGTAAAGGCGAAAAGACGTAAAAAATATAAAATGACAGAATTTCAGCCAAAGATAAGCATGCGACGAATGATTATTGCTCTTAAAAAGTAACATTGGGTACCTCTATGTATAAAAAAAATTTAGTGAATTCAAAAACTATAGTCAGAAAGTAACCTCAAAATATGAGTCAAATCAGCTTCCTTACGAAACTTATTATTGATAATTCAGATGAATAGAATTGTTTTGTTTGAATGTATAATTATTTAGTTTACCGGTATTTGTAAGGCTTTCTTAAACAACATTTACTTTGTAAATTAAAAAATAGATAAAGAGCCTCATTTTGACTAGTTGGGTATCGAGAGAACTCCCTTAAAATCCCCTGCAAAAAATAAATTTCAATTATTAGTAATACGTAGAAGTAATATTCTGAAAGTATATTGACTTTGTGGTAAAACAAGCCCTAGGAAAATTTTTAGACCCATTGTATCCAAAGATATGGCCACTTCTAAATGTTGACATTACCGTAACCTGCAAGTCCAGGAATTTGATGGATTTTGATCGGACCGGTCTTAGATTGTAATAAATAAAATCATTATGGGGCAATCCGGTCTTAAATTGTTCGTACTTTATGTCACTTTTGGCCGGAGAGTTGTACGAATCTAATTTATTTAAGTAAATAATTATCAAGGCGAAAAACTGCTCGAAACTCGAAACTCTCTCAAATTTAAGTTCAATTAATCTACTGTGTATACTTTTGTGCATTGATAAAAATTTCAGTAAATCCATGTATAAGTTAAAAAATATAAATGTTTTATTTATCGGGTTAGCAAATAATTGATCTTCAGAGGTTCATAAAAATTATTATTATTTATACTATAAATACTACTTTTTAAAATTAGTATTAAACAAAACAATATGATGAATCGATGGCAGATAGAAATTATTACTACTAACTGTATCACTGATATAAGCATTACACTTTTTTTTAATACCATAACTAATGAAATATAACGAAAAATCAGAAGTTTTAAAAGCTTTTAGATTCCAATAAAGATAGGTCGCTATAGGTTTACCATCATCAGTTTTGCAAATTGTGAATAATGTCTAGAGGCGATGATAAAAATAGTTATATGTCAAAAAGCTATCAAATGCCTATTTTTCGCCAAAAATTGTATTAACTTCACTTTTCAAGCGTTGAGGTACAATCAGAAAACTAAAATTTTGATTCGACTCAGAAGCTTTAAAATACTCTACAGTCCGAATTCTCATCATATGGCCAGAAAACTGCTTAATTGAAAATAATTATGAACTAGGCTCGAAGCGAAGCTTCTCATCTGCGGTAAAGTTCGTGGTATGGTTGATTTTGCAATGGGCCTGGGGGAGCGCCATATTGCGCGGTTTTAGCACCGCCGCTGGTATTACGACGGCGTAATATTATTCGAAGCTCTCACGGATGATCGATCGGTTCGCGTTTACGTAACTTTCATCTTTTTTCCCGCCAGCCCAAGCGTACAGCCTCTGTAGTGGCTCTCTCTCTCTCTCTCTCTCTCTCTCTCTTTCTCTCTCTCTCTCTCTCTCTCTCTCTCTCTCTCTCTCTCTCTCTCTCTCTCTCTCTCTCTCAAGCATTTACCGTTATCACTAAGATAATTTTTGATCGATCGTTCGCCGCTTTTGCATTACAACTCAGCCCGCTAGCATGCTTATAAAATTTTCAGCAACGTTATTATCTTCGCTGGCTAAAATTTTGAATTTATTTTGTTGATAAACAAACTTTTCCCAAGAATATGGTTATCATAGAAACTTGACTAAATAATTAATGAAAATTAAAATAGAAAAATACGTAGCGTAGTAAAATAGCGTGGGGTGTTAATAACTCCTCCCATGTAAATTCGTAAATTCAAGAAAGTACTGTAATCAAAGGTAAAAAAATATAGATACTTTGTAAAATACCGGTCTACGGAACATTAGTCAATCATGGCGATCGCCGTCCCCTAAAAAGAAAGCGAATTTCTGCCGAAAGTGGAAAACTTTGAGCGATACTTCAACGCCACACTGGAATTATTTCTGCGCGAACTTGTACATTCTCGCAATCTCGCAGTCTTGCTGCGCTCTTTATCCCCGTTGTCTCGATGTTCGCGCGCGACTATATCACGCCTCTGACACTCGATTGAACGACGAAACTTTTCCAGCAAGTTTAGGCTTGCAATGCGAAAACCAACTCGCACCAGCTCGCTCGCGCGCGTACATGCGCACGTCAGGAGACTTCTTTAACGAGGCTATTGCAATGAAACTTTAACCGCCGCACCGCCGAGGGGTAATTAATAAATGACGCGCGCACTCTGCTGGCGGCAGCCGAGGAGCAGCTTCCCCTCCACCTCCTCTCAGCTTCGTTCCCGTTTCGTGTACGAAAATCCTTGATTACTTTGCCCCCGTCTTTCTCTTTGGCTGCGGCTGCGGCTGCTACTGCTGCTACTACTCATGCCTTCTTGTTCTTTTGCCGTCTCGCTCTCGACAATGGCCCGTCTCGCACAGCCGTACCAATCGCGCGCGCACTGAGGAGACCGCGTCGAATTAAATCCGCCGATAGCTTTTTCTTCCCAGTCTCGCTACCGCGATGAGCAATTTAATTAAAAAGGTAGAGGGAGCTTGATAACTTTCGAAATGCTTGTAAACTTGAGATGTTTCGAGAAGCAGATTTTTATTTTCAATGCGATATTATATTACTGAACGCTAAGAATCTTTTATCCAATCAAATTAATTTTGAACTATGCCGTATGGTACGCTTATAAAACTGAGGAATAAATATGTCGAGATATTTTTATTGGTTCAGGCAATAGTTATAAAATATTAAAATTAGTTCAACGAAATAAAAAAAAATAATTAATTTTACTTCAAGTTTATACTAAATTATATTAATTTTACTTGTAGATTTAGTGTTTTATAGTATAAAATAACTTTATAACAAAGGTTTAGATCAAATTTCCATTGTTTAATAACTTTAATCAATCGTAAAAAATTATTTCGTTGCATTCCAACGATGCAAACTTCAAACCCATTCAATTTCAAAGCGTCTGCTAAATGAGTTAAATAAATTTATGGGTACACGGAGCGCTCATTTTAGCTACGGCAGCATAAAGTTACTTCGTGCTAATACATCATACTATTCGCTGCCACAGAAGTAAACAATGCGTGCATGGAGAGTAACGCCACCATACCAGTGTAGCTTGGAAACTGTCGAGCGTCAATAGCAAGAGGTTCATACCACGGTGGTATGAGATTCTTACAATCGAGGAGTTTCGTTTGGCACCGTTGCACGAATTCCATACTCTCGTGGTATAAACTTTCTGCTTTCGGCGCATGGGGGTATCTCCTCCTACGGTAGCCTGCTCTACTATGCTAGTCAAGTATAACAAAAATTGATGCTTCTATAGCACGAGATCCCGTACTATCATAGTTAAATTGAGCTCTCCGTGTAGGATATTCAAAACGAATATCTATATATTTAATAATGTGTAACACACGTTTGTGATAATGCAATGAACAGAGACTATAATAACATAATTTTTCAAAATCCTCTTAAAAATATAATAGCGTTGGGTAACGCGTTCTTAGTTGATTTAATCACTGAAAAATTTTTTGCTCGTCAGGTGTCAGTGCGTGAAGTAAGATAAATGGAGAAAATGGATCCCGATAATGTTCTATTCTTAGTTCCCGAGTAATTTAAAAAACAATTTCAACCAAACTCTTGTATCTTTTAGGTGAAATATAGTAGACGAGTTTAGTGAAGTCCGAAAGTTGCGTATCGGCTCCGGCAGATTTGGCCGGGCGCGAACAAGAAATTCGTATACAGATCCCCAGCAATATCTTAATGTCCGATCTTATTTTCAATACATGTCAAAGTAACACTGCCACACGCGGGTGGGCGACCTATATTTTTTGAAAAGTTATCCCACAACCCCACCCTACCCTGCCTCCTCTTCTTCCTTGCTCCGAGGCGTCAAGGAAGATAACCTAATTCGATTAAGCATATACGAAATTCCGCGCCGGTCCTTGGATAAATTTTAAAGTTTCTCGATTTCCGCGCCTCGCCGGCGCGCAAATAACGGCACAAGGAACGAGTAACGCACGTGCCGTCGTCGGTACTCTGGGAAAGAAAAAAAAAGACGAAAAAAGCCGAAAGGAGGAGGGAAGTAAGTAAGGCGGTGGCGAGAGAAAAGTTCCACGGCGGCGGACCTCGAGACGAGACGAATGAGAAAGTTGCCGCTTTCCGGAACGAATTTGAATATTCGACTGGGTTTCTTCGGCGCGTAGGACGTCGTCTCCGTGCGGGACAACGACAAAAGAGAGGAGAGAGGTAGAGTTGGGGAGAAAAATTTTCTGAGCACTCTTTATGCCGATGCCGTTCTTTTCTCTTCCTTCGGGTCGATCTGTCTGATGTCGTGGACGCTGCGCATTAATGCCGCTCTTCCTCTTTTTGCAAATGTCACAGACAATTAGCGTAAGATTTCCACGCAAACAAGAAGCCACCGGGAAGTTCTCGGGTTGAGAAACTGCGTCTAGAATGATATTGGTTTCTTTATGAGCTTCTTGACTTACTCAATGAACATTGATTGGGAAACCGGAAATTTATAAGAATTTCTTATAAGAATAAAGTGTTCGTACTTTTCCATTACGGGCTGTATTAATATCAATTTTCCATCTTTATGGTTGTGATTATTAAGACTTTAAAAAAAACCTTTCTTAGAAGATTTTTCATCTCGTTTCTTTTCATTCACTTTACTGTTACATTTGTGTTTTATTAATTCAACATTATTCACTCAAGAGTCTTATAAAAAATATTTAATCCTATTGAGAGTATTAAAGAGAAAGAAAAAAAAAAAACATAATGAGGAGAGGAAAAGTGAGGCGTAAACGCGAGAAGAGAATGGGTGGAAGATTCGTGCCCGCTGAATGCCCCTCAACCCATCCACCTCGTAATTATTCGCTTCATTTACAGCCCATTAATCATCGCGCGCGCCAAGTTTTTACACCCCCGGCGGAACATTTGTTGGCCGCCCAGCAGCTTAATTGACGGCCTACACAACGGACAATTGTTCTTCGGTCACAGCCTCCTCCCTTCACGCCGGGCCCATTGTTAAGCAAAGTTTAGAGAGAAGATGTAAGAGGCAAGTGAAGTTTATCGGCTGCCGTTTGCCGCGAGGGCGAGAGGGAGAAAGAGAGGGTGAGAGAGCGAGAGAGCAAGAGAGAGGGAGAGAAGGGGGAGAGAGCGAGAGCGAGAGGGAGAGAGCGAGAGAGGGAGAGTCGATGGAAGCTAGTCAGCTGGGCTGCGAGAAGAGACGAAGTAGGTGGAACCGGGGAAATTAGACCTATGCCGTGCTCAGAAAAGAGCAATCTTGCCGGTAATTGTGCGGGACAATCAGGAACCCTTATTTCGCGTGAGAGAGGGATGACTTTAGATGAGGAGAAAGAGAGTGGAAGATAACGGGGGAGCTGGGTTACCCTAATGAGATGTATCAGGCACGCGATGTGAGTTAATAAGGCAGAAACCTTCCGTGAAGTTGAACCTTTTAAAATACTTTTCTATAATCGGCTCTAAGTTGCACCGATTGATTCCTCTCCAGGCGAATTTAAAATCTTCTATTCAGTAGCTTCATTAAATGGTTTA
The DNA here is from genome assembly GCA_036365515.1 of Torymus aiolomorphi. Classification (NCBI taxonomy): domain Eukaryota; kingdom Metazoa; phylum Arthropoda; class Insecta; order Hymenoptera; family Torymidae; genus Torymus; species Torymus aiolomorphi. Next base: position 96,609,876 of record CM070874.1, read on the forward strand.
TAGAGCAACGTTTTTCAAGAAGTGGTTTATTAAAGTATAGATGCAAGATTTATTTTTTAATTTAATAATTTATGTTATCATTTGATCTTTGGTATCAAACAATATCTTTGTTGAGCTTCACCATCAAGTTCAATACATTTTTAGGAGCAAGTAAGTTTAACACATAAAATAAAGATGTTTACAAAACTGATTATTTGATTGATATTCCAAAAGGACATCAGAATGCATATAATTTAATAAGATAATTCCGATATCGATGTAACATAATTCAAGGTGGCCAGAGTGTTACTTGAGTATTAAGTGGTCTACATACTTTGTACATGAATAAGTTACTGAGGTATTAGTGAACCTCTTCCGTGGAACAAGAAACTATAGTCTCGCTCTGCTGTGTTCAAACAATGAAAATTGATTGTCCTACAGTGGCAGTTACTAAGGGGAAATCTGGATTTCGTTATAATTGTGTATAGCTAACTTGTGTAGATGAATAGATTTAATATTTAAACTGATCTCGTCTTTTTAATTAATATGTAATTAATTAATTAAGAATGTATTAACCACATTTATACTACACTGAGAAAAAAGTTCTGGAAAAATTAATTTACTGTCTGATAAAGCGACCACAAACTGTAAAAAAAAAACAAAAAATTACCATACTTTACATTAAATTTGACAGTACTTATAGTAAATTTTCTTACCTTTCTAGCAAAATTTCTTATAAAGTATGATAATCTTTTGAGTTTTTACAGTTTGTGATGGCTTTCCCAGAAAGTATAGTAATTTTTACAAAATTATTAATAATTTTTACCAAACTTTCTCTCAGTGTATTATTCGTTAGATTTTTTTATTCGTTATCTCAACACTACACAACTATTACATATTTAATTCGATAAGTAATGACCTAAGACTTTGTACTGTCGTTGATTTCCTAATTTAGATTGGTAATTATAAAATTAATAACGATTTTAAAATGTACAAAATCATTATCACCAAATGATTTATTTCCAATTCAGGTAAACTAATTTACTAGAGTAGGCTAGTACTTATGGCACAAATAATCAAGCCATAGTACGGAATATTCGCCAAAGTTTCGTGCGATTAAGTAGTCAGGAGACAACGTGGATGAGGTATTAGCTTATTTTTGACAGGAGTTTCGTGGTCACTATAGTATTTCGCGCCGAGTCAGCTGCGTTCGATTAGGCATCAATCCTCCACTTCGCCTTTAACTCGTCGCTTACTCAGCTTCGAATTCATTCGTAGCAACGTTTAGTTGAGTATTTGACCTAACTCGATTCACCGCCAGTCGCCACGGAAATTTCAGCTGGCTCGCAGGAATTCAGTGAATCGCTTGCGCGTGCGTGCTCTCTTTCTATCTTTTTCTTTTTTCGTTTCGAATGAAAGCTCTCTTTGTTTGACATCGAGAGACAGCCGGAACGAAAGCGAATGTCACGAAGCATACGTACAGTTTCGGTTTTCATTGATACGCAGCCGTTGTGTGTTTTTTTTATAAATCACGTTGACGGTTGCTAGCTTGTAGACCACTGCGATACAAGATGATCGAATCACAAACGATAGAAAAACTTTGAAGTTATAAGAGTTGTTCGGGGTGATTAAACTATACGTATAGTCTATTTTCTATAATTTAACTAAAAAAACATTACTACTAAAGCCGTTTAGGTTTTTCCAAAAACGAATAGAGAATAAACAATAAAATATACTATGGATTATAAGTTATAGAGAACTTGATTTTTCGACTTATTTGTATCAAGCATAATTTTAATTTTACAAATGTAAATAAAAATTTCCCAACTGATAAAATATTTATAAAGTAACTGTAACTAATTCGGGTATGTTCTGTAAGCATGTTTAGAAAAAACTAATAAATAAACATCAAACTACAGTACATCTGCTACCAAGAAAAAAATTTTGTGAATCCACCAGAAGTGATATTAACTTCGCAGGGAGGCAAAATGCAAAATGAGCGTTTTGACCATACTTGGTCGCCGCGTATAACTAAATCGGCCGATTTAATCTAATAATTTTTTTTCCTTTTTATTTTAAAAAATTTATAAACATGTACTAAACTAAAATCTATCTCCTACTAGAATGAAAATTCCAAATGCGCCAAAAATGAAATAAGCCATACTAAGAGCTAAATAAAATACTGGCTAACTGTGCACTCAACGTGTGTACTTTATACGGTCACTTTTCAGATTGATACTCTTGTAGACAAATGAAAATGATTCAGGAAATTTAGAAGTAATTTATAAATTATATCCCTGGTAGAAAATTAATCATAAGTTGGGCAGAATATGGTTAACCAGAATATGATTAACCATATTCTGGCCAATTTATGGTTAATTTGCTACCAGGGGCTTTTCACATTTTTAGTTAGTTATATAATTAAGCTTTCATATGAAGTAGGGTTGAGGAATATGTGTGTGGTAAATCATGTATATAGCCGAATTCCCTACAGTTGCCTTATATTTTTTTCTATATTTCAAAATTTCCTAATTTCTTGAAACAGCACATTCATTATGATTTCTAATGGATTTTCAGAAGTTGAATGGTATATTAGGAAAGTAAACTTTAGGAAATGGATAGGGGTAATAAATTAGTTTGTTTTTATTGTTTTACTTAACGGTTAGCCGAGTTAATACCCTAGCGACTTGGATGGGCGAGAGGAGGCAGAAGAGCGAAATCGATGGCTGACCGAACTGGGAATATCTACTGTGACCCGGTGGCAGCCGTGCTGATACTATTCAGTATGCAGTCGAGCACCTGAGACCAACGGCCCGTATTTCGTTCACTAATGTTCTAACTTTTCATCCCCGTTTTCGCCAATTTTCAAATATCGATTTCTCTGTATCGGAATATTTAACGCTGCCTAAATTCTCCGTGACTTTGGTGCGGCAATTTCTTCACTAGCAAATATAGGTTTCTGTTATACGAGTGAAGTGAAGCGTTTCAGTAATCGAATAAAACTTTGCTTAAAGCTCTTCTTTTCACGATTTATATATTAGTATTTTGAATTGTATAAGAATACTTTTTTTACTAAAAATTGTGGTGGAGTATCGAACTCAGAATCTTGAGTTCTGAAGACCGTATTCTTAGTAAAAATTCATGTATATGAGATGGCCAAGAAATAAAAAATAACTAGTAAAATTGGTTAATTAATCGCTGTGATGAAATGCTTTTCCGACCATTATTTGCCTATTTCATAGATTGACGTAACAATACAATATTCGCATTTAATTTAGGGGAGACCGGGGCTAGTTGGCCGACTTTCCACATTTTATTTTTGTCTGCAAATCAGTCCTTCCTTAATATACATTGAGCGATCGAGATTCGTTCGGTTTTCGAGCGTTTTTGCGAGGTATCTCGAAATCTCGAATCGATCTCGAATATAACAAAAAGCCTTCTGCTAGTCATTTCCTAACTAAAATAACTGACCAACTTGTTTTCTCTAATTTTAATATCTTTGAAATACTCAAGAACAAGCTTGTGCCAGTTGGTGCGGAACTCATTCTATTTTTTAATTTATTAAATAGTCAAAGAATATGGAAAAAAAAAGTTTCATCGTAGAATATAAATGGCGAAGAGAAGTATCGATACTCTTAGCCCATTGCCAGTGAAACTAGTTATATATTAGGAAAATAACTAGATCAATTTCCACCAGGGATATAATGGATAAAAAATGTTTCTTTATTTTATCACAATAAGAATTTCAAACGATTCCATTGTTGTAAAAGTTTTGTTATTTTTCTCATTATTCTGTGGCTTTGTATTATAAAATAAGAAAACGATATTTTCTTAAAGCAAATAACGTGATTGTACAATCTATGAGGGCGTATAAATCCTGAAAAAATAAAAAAGAAAGTGCACGTGCACTTTAAGAGACGACAAAATCTATCATCTCGGCTCCTCCTGTCTCCAAGAGAGGAAATACAATCGCGTGAAAGCGACAAGGCCGGCGGAGTGCCGTCCGCGAGACGATAACCCAGCCACAGGGCGATTACGCACGCCGTTTTCTTCGTTGCGTAACGGTCTTCCCTCATGCGCGCGCACTTCGTCGTTGTCGTCGTCGTCGTCCTTTCCTTGCGCTGCATCGCACGAGCTATTATATCGCGTCGGGATAATGGCGTCGTGAACGTACCCCACATGCCCGCAGTTTCCTCTCGCCGCGCTCGCGCTTCTTTGCGGCCCTTTGTGGAAAAAAAAAGTGGGAGGATAAGAAAACACCTCTACGGTTTACGTACGTCGAATAAGTATAAACGGAGGAGCCATCCAAGTGCTGGAGAAATAAATAAGGATAAGGCGCAGAAGGGAGGAAGGGCGGCGAAAGGGATGAAAAAGTGGTATTATCTATTTGTTCTCCCGAAGCCTTTATGGTCCCGTATAATGTAACAATTGCAGTGTTGCGCTGTGCGCGTTTTCTTTGTATTCTTTATCGGAAGATGTGCAGTATGGCAAAAGAAAAATTAAATTTCAATTAGTCAACTCTCGTGAAAAGTGGACTAAGGTTCCCGAGGAGAAAATTTAATTACAAGAGTTGTTTATGGAAGAAAAACGCTGAAACGAGATTCATCAAAACTTTTTGACTATCGTTCGAAAAATGAAAGTTAAAATATATAAAATTGGTCTTTTCCTTCTAGTATAAATTATAATTAGTTTTTTTTCGTAAATTCTGTGTGAATTTAGATATTCATTATTTTAGTACTTTTGGGTATAGTGCGATACTAATTGCTTCGTTCGGGAGACAAACTCACACTCGTGCAATTTTTATTGCGCGTATCGTAATGTACTATTTTTTATCTTCGAGTACGAAATTCTACTTCTCATGCCTGTTTATAGTGTGCAAATTGCCCGAAGTGATCACTTCGCTCACTGGGCCGCAAGACGTGCAAATTGGGCACTATGCACACTTATATCGAAACTCATATCCTTTTACATTTTAGAGTCAAAAGTATGATACCAAGCATTCACTAACTTACATTAAAATATGAAAATTCTGAAATTTAAATTCAAAAAGCTGTTGTACAGCAGCACCATTATTTATCGCGGTGGCGCATAAAGAGATGGCACCGTCCACGAGATATATTAGGGATATAGAAGCCGGCCAGTGGACAGAGAGTAAGGTGGTAGCGAGACGAAAGCGGGTACGCGAGCGCGAGGAAGAGAAAAGAGATCGTCCGAAGAAATAAGAGGCAGAAAAAAGAAGTTCGTGTGAGTGGAATTCAGCGGGGCATGGGGGGCGCGAGCGGGAGAGAGGACGAGTAAAGTGCAGCTTTTTACAGAGCCCAGGCCAGTCTGAACTCATTTCTCTCTCTCTCTCTCTCTCTCTCTCTCTCTCTCTCTCTCTCTCTCTTCCCCATCCCCTTTCTCCTTCGCGGCGTCGAGAAGAAAAATCCCGCAACATTCCTCCGGCCGTATATTTTTGTCGGCCATCTCCAGTCGTGGCGAGGGTGAGAGAGATAGAGGATGGGGGAGGCGCGTGTACACAGGCGCTCGTGAAAAGTCTTCACACCTCCTCTTATTTGCCCCAGCGTCGTCGTCAAAAGCACGGGCGCGAGAAAGCACGCTTTTTTCATTGCCGCCTCTCCTTCGCGGTAGCAGAGATCTCCTGGATTTCTTTTGGTCGCTCTGTGCCTTAGCGAGTGCTCAAAGGGACTCGGAATTGACACTGCATTTGATGTATTATTATACTCTGTGTACACTGCTGTTGTTGACACTGAGAATTGTTTGCCGTGATGAATTACAGTTGTTCAAATTCAACGGAGTTTCTTTTAGTATTACGTAATTTGGTGAATTGGGTTGTGCTTATAAATTGAATGAATTTTGTTGTAAGATTACGTAAGTTGTAAAAGAAAAGAGTTTTTGACTGTATGGTTGGATTACGAACGAAATTTCTTTTATAATAAATGCTATTTACCTTATAAAGTTATGTATATCTTTAGTTAATGAGAAAAAATGTTTTCTGTTCTACATTAAATTATACTTTATTTTAAGTCTTTAGGAATATCGTTTTAACTAGTACACATAGGGTAATAAGAGAAAAATTTAGCATGTTTAATCTGGGTACCTTAGCTATAAATTTTCGGGTACACAACTTTCGCAGTTTTAAAGAAGCAGGGCTAGGAAATTTACAGCCATTTTGTTAAGCGTTCTCCCATTTATTTACATGATAAATAAGCATTTAATTAGATTTACATCTTCTGAACTAGTCATGCACAAGTTAATTGAAAAGGTTGTAGTAAATAGAAAGTTTGAAACCCAAGTAAATTATGGTCTTAATATGTTCTAATTATTAATGTTTTTACGCAGCTGTCAATAATCTGGAATTTTGAATGAAACATTGTAGCTTGGAAATTAATTAATTTAAAGAATATTATAGCTCCATAACATGATAACAATATTATTATTTGCATCCCTATTTAAGCATGCAATTAATTATACCACCTGCTGTAATGCCCTTCATAAGTTTCATCATTAAATTTGAGCATATAAGGCAGTGGACCCAGTTCTCGATAGGTACCCAGTTGTCGATAAAAGCGGAATAAAATGCAATTTTACGCTATTTTTAACATTTTCGTGATAAATAAAAATTTTTGTTCGCTTTAGAAATATCCACGACTAATATATTCGCTTGTATACGGTCAAAAAGTGCTATCTTTTGCGTAAATAGATAAGTTATAAATCAGTCTCCGACTCGACTCGTTTCTCGGCCATTGCGTTAGCAACGAGGCTAAGAGAGAGAAGATCTTTGAGAAACAAGTTTTCATAGAAAATGAGAGTTTTTTAACGGTCTATTGTTCCAACCACATAAAAGATGAGTCAACAATTTCAACTGAAAAAGGAAAGACGTGCTTTACTTTCTATTAGGGATGCACGAATACTCGACTCGACGTGTTTGAACAGTATCGAACTATTTTTTCGAACTCGAGTCGAATACTCGATACTTTGAACTGTTCAACATCATACGAACTACTCGTATACCATCAAACTGTTCGGACCAAATGAACTACTCGGACATGATCGAACTACTCGATTTGGTCGAACTGTTCGAACCAGATCGGACTGTTCGACCGAAATCGGACTAGTCGGTTTTGGCGAACTGTTCGAACCACGTCGGACTATTCGATTTATGACGAAGTATTTTTCTTTTTTATTTATTAATTTATTTATTTAACTTTAACAAAAATGAATGCGTATTTAATGAAATAATTTTAAAAATTAAAAAAATAGTATTTTGTCATTTATTATGAAATAAATATCTCAATTACGGGTGGAATTTTAATTCTACTGTATAGAAAACTAAATTTAATGTAAAAAATGTGTCTATCAAGAATAATAATATAATAAAACAGATTTTACAAAGTTACAAGCCGGGATTCAAATAGCTTAATCATATCGAACAGTTTAGTTATTTCGAACAGTTCGATTATTTCAAACTGTTCGGTTATTTCGAACTGTTCAATTATTCCGAACTATTCAATCGGACTTTTTGAACAGTTCGATCACTTCGGACCGTCCGATTATGTCGAACAGTTCGATCATTTCGAACTATTCGATTGAAGTTCGAGTAGTTCAGTACTTCGAGTAATGGGTCCGACTCGACTCGAGTTCGCCGAGTCGAGTATTTAGGCCGAGTAGTTCGAATTTCGAACAGTCCGACACCCCTACTTTCTATTTTGTATTTTAATTAGGTTATCGGGAATACCTCCCACAAATGTACGCGTAACCCAGTTTCCGATGACAGCGATTTACTGTTGATGAAAAAGACATTTATTTTTCTTTATAGTGGTTTTTCACAATAAATAATGTAAAATCAGTCAATAAATCATAAAGAAGTAATTGTTTTAAGGACGCTCTTGCATAGAAATTTACGAACTCGGTTATAACATTTTCAGTAGTTCAAGATATGCTGAATCTTCTGGTATCCTTATTTTATCCTGTTACCGTGGAAAATTTCGTGAAATTAACGCTTGAAATTTTGATTTTTTTACACGTGCTCTTATGGGACCGCGAGAAAAAATTAGTAAAGATGAGTATTTCCCAAACGGGATCAAATTTTTGACCAATACAATATATAGCAATTTAAAGATAAAAGCTTGCTCTTTCAGATTACATTTTGTAAATTATACGTAGCCGTGGAAAATATTGAGATATTTTGTCTTAAACTTTTATTATATGCGGGACATGTGGCGACATGGCACAGAGACCGAGGAAACAGACCACGTGATGCGTCCGTACTACAGTTTGTGTACTCTCTCTCCTAGCGTACACACTGTAGAGCGCAAGAGCCTCCTTAATATATTTAGGTATGACTTTTTGTTTCTCTTTATGTTTTCAGAATCTAACCTCACTCTGATATAAACAACATTTGTAACATAATCTAACATAACCTCCCTTTCTCATTATCGAAATCTGGGTCTTCCACTTATCAACAACTGTTCCGACGCGTTAAATCATTATCGAGAACTGTGCCCATCAGACTTATTTTTCGTTACCGTATTTTTAATATACATGTGAATGCAAAAATGCATTTAAATTATTTTATTTGGATAATATATAACTGTATTAAGGTAAAATAAAAAAAAAAAGACAATGCTTTTCCGATAAAATTTCATTTTGAATGGTAATATTAACAGACTCCCTCGTTATATTATCGACAACTGGATCCACTATCTTATTTCTTATTCACCAACGTTATTTTGAATATCGCGCTATTAAAAATAGATTAAAATAAATTCACTCTCAACCTCAAAATTTCCCGCAAACTCATATCTCTGTCGGAATTCCAGCATACCGTGCATACAGTCGTGCGCGCGCATCTCAGCGTAATGTTTTTACTACTGCAGTGAGTACATACCGCGCGTGCCCGCGCGCGTCCACACACACACACACACGTAGGATCGCCCGGTGCGACGAGACGACAGAGGCGCGTTGCGGACTTTTTTAATGGCGCCCTCGTGGTGAAGTGCTGGAGGAGCATTTCGCGACGACTTCGTCATGGTCGTTGTAGTCGTCGACTACGACAAAGACGAACAATTGACCGTGGTGTAGGAGAGAAGGTCTCGCGCTCGGATTGTCTTTGAATTTTTCAGTCTGCTTTTAAGTGCTGTGATAAAACTGGAAGAGCAGACGAGGTTGCGCACCGGCAAACGAAGAGTGAGAGAGAGAGAGAGAGAGAGAGAGAGAGAGAGAGAGAGAGAGAGAGAGAGAGAGAGAGAGAGAGAGAGAGAGAGAGAGAGAGAGAGAGAGAGAGAGAGAGAGAGAGAGAGAGAGAGAGAGAGAGAGAGAGAGAGAGAGAGAGAGAGAGAGAGAGAGAGAATTGGGGTACAAGAGTGAGAGCGAGAGAAAACAAAGAAGTTGGAAAGAAAGAGGCAGTGTGCTTGAGGAAATAATAAAAATGATTTTATTTTTCCTACGAGCCTTGGGTTAGATTTGCTATTTTTTTCTTATTTATGATGGAGCGCAGTTTGATTGTGCACGCGGCTGAGCATAAAATTGTTCTTTACTTTGTTTAAGATTTCATTTATTGCTTTTAAGAAGAGACGACTGAAATCATTTCTTTCTGTGACATTAAGTACTGCTAATGTAAAATTAAATCTACTTTAATTTCAATGAAGTGTACTACTATAGTATTTGTTTTTCATGCTAAACTCCAAATCGAAGAGTACGTGTAATTGGTTTACTTGAGTAAACACTTTTCTAATCTATCTTTTAATGCTTTACTTATAAAGTCTCGCCTCAGCGAAATCGAAAAACTTCATATTATTTCATGATGAAATTATGACATTAAAGACCACATTTGAATTTTATCGATCCTCTCCTACAAAAAACCTTTTTCCCTTCTTCGCCGCCACTTCTTTCATCCCACAAGTTCGAGTTTTTCCTCCCGCGCTCAAGACGATATCTGCCGGCACTTGTGTACGCAAAGTTTCGTACGAGCTTGCGCAGGATATCGCCGGGAAAAGTATAGATAGCGGTCGGCTGTTGGCTCGGCCTGTATACACAGAGTTAGCGGGCCCGGCCTTAATCGAGATTCGTTTGTCCGTACTAATCGAATCGAGCTCGGGATAATTTGAGATTTTTTTCTCTCCTCCTGTGCACTCGTTTTCTCCTGGCTCCTTATCTACGCAGCCCTCAAAATGAAGCCTCAGCCGGTCTTCTTTTATCTTTCGCCACTTCGTTCTCGAGGTCGAATCCTCGACTAAAAATGAGAAGGAGAGGGAGTGTGAAAGAAGAATGTGTTTTTTTTTCATTCTTCTACGACGGAAGATCGATTTTGTAATGAAATTATGTCGAGGAAGACATTATAGGAATTGGCAATTAACACCTTACCTCCGCTATTGCATTAGAGGGACATCCTCCATATCGAGTCTCGATCGGCCGTGCGCTCTTTGCCTCTTTCTACTCTCGCTCCCTCTCTCTCTCTCCCTCTCACTCTTCTCTCGACAGAGTGTTTATAATTGCATTCGGTGTAATTAACTAAAAGGGGAGAGAGAGAAAGATGGAAAGAGGTTGCAGCGTCTTGAATGCTTACTCGGAAGAAGAGAAATTGGCTGAAACAAAGATAGAAGGATCCTGATCGGGCACTACTGCTAAGTGGAGTTAAAATTTTATCTATGTACATATATATCTCGAAAGTCGTTTCTTATTTGTAGAACATTTATTTGAGTGTTATATCGATTTTCAATTTAGACGTCACTGAAATTCTTATAGCTGAACAATTCCATAAATGGAATTGAAGATAATACGTCTAACATTATACTACAATACAGAGCATTGTGAATCCAGATATGAGAATATGGCTATTTATTTTAGATTATTTTTTTTTCAATTTTAGGTTTTTACTAATTTTTCAAGTCATTCACTATCCCTTAAATCGTTGTAAATAGTGAATGATTATAATAATTTTACAAAATTTGAAAATAAATTTAAATACTGTAGAATTCCGTGTACGAATCTGTAATTGGCTCTGGTATCCCCTTAAGGCTAAGTACAATTTCATAATTACGTAATTTTATTATAAAGGATGCAACTTAATCCATTTGAAAATATGGGAGAATAAATATATCATTGTAGTACATTGTGTGAATCATCCTAAAACATTTAATTTAAAAATCCTATAACGTAACCCCTAAAGTAGGAAAAAATCTGAATTTTGTTACAGGCATGTAAGCAATAATAAGATTTAAAAAAAGGCCAAATTTTGTAGAAAGTAAAGAAAGTAATAATTCTTTAGCAAGGCCTTTTCCTCTTTCTCTTCCTCGTGTTTTTACGAGTTTTCATTGCTTTTTGCTGCCGCGCCAAAAGAGGCGTTCTCTCTCTCTCTCTCTCTCTCTCTCTCTCTCTCTCTCTCTCTCTCTCTCTCTCTCTCTCTCTCTCTCTCTCTCTCTCTCTCTCTCTCTCTCTCTCTCTCTCTCTCTCTCTCTCTCTCTCTCTCTCTCTCTCTCTCTCTCTCTCTCTCTCTCTCTCTCTCTCTCTCTCTCTCTCTCTCTCTCTCTCTCTCGCGCCCTCTCGCTCTCTCTCAGCGTTCAGGTGCAGCCGCGTGTGCAGTCGCCTTGTTTTGCTTGAGCGGTATAAAACCGGGGTAAAAAGGGCGGTTAAAGTCAAGGGAAGGGAGCTCCTTGCACGCCGCTGTACTCCCGGTCTAACCCTATGAGCCCTGTATAATTAATTTGCGTTGCTTCTGCTGGCCCATCTTTTTGTGTCTTTAGCTGCGGGACACACACACATGTACATACGGATAACTGTTGTGTGTGTGTGCGTGCGCGCACACACAAACTCTGCGTTCTGGGTCGAGCGCGCCCACCCAGCGATTCTTAAGGATTTTGCGCTTAATAACAGGATTTGCGAGGTGAAACTTTCTTCTTTTTGAATTTTTCGGCGGAATATGCTTTATTACGAGATTTTTTGAGGGATACGATTTTCGAGTGGCAGGAAGGTTAAGGGATATTTGATGTTACACGTTGCTGGCTTACGATTTTAAAATAATTACCTTTGAGTTTCTACACCAAAAGAATCTTAAGAAAGGCAACCTTGTTTAGTTTTAAATGAAAATACATTTAGCATGGTAAGAAACTTTTTGTTTTATAAACATGGAGGGTTACTCTTAATTATAAAGTAACTCAGTCCAATATAATAGGCTTAAATGTTTCAAGTTCGTAATTGTGACGCGAATGATTCAATAACTGTTTATGTACAAGTAATTAATAACTTAGCTATAAATTTGTAAAGATGAAAGTAAAATATGTTGGCTCTTTCAAACTATAATTTGATTCTGATATTTGCTATTCAATAAGTGTTTTATTGGTCACGTAGAAATGGGTTGCATTATTAAAGATGATTACAGCTTTTAATGATTTCCTATACCAATCTCATGCAGAAATGCATAATACTCGATAGTAGATCCATATCTTCTGCAATCAGGTTAAGTGTCTTCTATTTGTAGTATAATTCTCGTAATGAATATTCATTAAATGACTATTCTATTTTATAGCTATTTATTTAATGGCCCAGTTTAAAAAGAAAAATAAATGTTTTACTTATTATATATTTAGTCTTAAATTTCTTAAAAACGATCCTTAATATAAATTAAGCGATCGAGATTCGTTCGGTTTTCGAGCGTTTTTGCGAGGTATCTCGAAACTCGAAAGAAATCGAGAAACAGCGAAGAGAGGGCGCGCGCAGCGCGTCAAATTAACGCTAGTTTAGGTGATAAATAAAAGAAATATTAACTCAAATGCGATTATCGTTATTCCAATATCATACCAATCAAATTCTCCTTTATAACGTTAAAGTTAATATGCGATACGTTTACATAAATTTTACTTTGTGCGCCATATATTTCACGATACAAACCCCTCGTTTATCCCCAAAAGACACGTCAATTGCAATTGAATACTGCCGCTCGAAAAAGATTGGCTCTTGCGTGTATTAAAAATTTATTTCTGGGCTATAAACAATTCCGCGAATTCGCCGGTCAGTTCTTTACACAGATTCGTTAAAAATATGACTCTATATCTTTTGTCAAACCCATAGTATCTCAAATTAATTGCTTGTGCTATGGCACAATATTGTCATGTATTCGAAAATGATTTTTCAATACTTATTGAACGTGAAAATAATAATTAGCGTTATTTGGGTCAAAAGGTTACATAGCAGTTCGTGGTAGATCCATAATTTACATTTTGAATTATGTGCTCAGAAATATGTAACACGTTAGTGCGAAAGCAAATAACGAATGTTTACTTCAAAAAATATAAAATCAAAGTAAAATAATATTTGAGCTTTAATTATCAATCATGCACAAGTGTTTTTTTAGCAAACTTTGTACAGAGGCTTTTTACTGCTTATTTGCTGATCGTTAAAACGTTTCATCACATTATTTACCCGACATGAAAATAAAACCAAGATAAATAACGCAGCCTATCGAAGGATACTCGAAAATATTCGCTTTCCTAATTAAATACGACTCGGGCTTCAAAGGGCCTCGAGTGGCTGTAATATTCATCCGAGCGTGGGAGTGAAAGAACGACGGCGAGTCGTTCGTCGTTGAAAAATTAAGCTGGCAGTAGCTTTTTAATCTCGGCCGGCGCTCTTCTCTCGCTCTCTCGGCATGCCATCCACGGAGCGGTAAATAACCTTGCGCACACCTCGCGGGCGGCCGATACTTCAAGAATTCATCCGGCCGAATCGCACGCGGCATCGGGACTCTTCCCGCGCGTACGCGTGAAGAAGCAGAAGAGGCGGTGGTGGCAGAGAGACAGAGCCGGAATTACGAGGGGTAATATCTCCGGGGCTCGGTTAACCGATGCCTTTCAAGCCTCCTGTACTGCACGTGCGCGCGCCGCGGAGTTATTGCCGCTGGTGCGGCCGACACGACGCGCCGGCGCGGGGGATATTTCCGGGGAGGATACGGGATCGTAAATTCCGAGAGCGAGAATCGTGCCGCGCCGTATTTTCCGGAGGCCGAGGCCTCCCGCGCGCCCGCTCGCGCTTATCCGTGTACACAGATTTCCGGCGCTGCAGTTGCTCCGATCGCTCTGCGATTCACGCCCGCAGAGCCCGAGTGCAATAGGCCTGCGCGCGGGAAAGTTTGGCAATTTCAGAAAGTTCGGTCCCGGCCATTTCGCCGCTGCCTGTTGTACGCGCGTAGTAAAATTTAATTGTCTAGATTGAGGTTTCGCGGAGCGAGCGCGCGCTGTCTCGCTTGTCTGCTTTTTCGTGCGGGGATGCTGAGTCTCGTTCTGCCCTGTATAGGTCTCGGCTCGGTTATATAGCCGCGTAAACTACCCGTTTTGGCTTGAATGAGTCGCCAGGAAATTAAGTTGCTCGGTTAAGGTCATTTCTCATTATTCCATTTAAATATTAATTATTATTCGAATAAGTTTTAACGTTATAACTAATGAGTTTTTATTCTCTTTCTTGCAGGTAAGATATTCGACAAATCATTGAGTGTTCTTTACTGTTTTATCTTCTACTTTTGGTGAGTAGAGTCTGTTATAATTTCATATAGCAATTTGCGTTGTATATACTGCCTGTCAGTCTTTATCTCACATCCGCCCAAAATTAGTTTAGCCGTACTCATTGAAATTTATCAGTTGGGCTAACTTACTTCACGTACTAGTATAGTCAGGTTAGACGGAGTTCCTGTCGCGATCAATAATTAACGCGATCGACAGCCTTGCCGAGGAGTACGAATCCTTAAATAATAACGCATGTGTGTACTTGCTTGGTTCAACGTACATCAGTATTACCGCCTCTAATTGTCTATTAATAATGCACACCGTACAATCCGCTAATTATTATACAAGAAAAATTATACATAATTGCACACCTTGAATATAATTATCTTAAGGTGATGTGATACCCACACTATTATTCAATTCTGGGTTTCCGTTTTTCTCCTTCAATTTTTAACTTTTTGAAAAAACTCTTTGACACGTTTTAAGTTTAATAAAGAACGTATCAAAGAGTTTTTTCCTTAAAATTAAAAATTGAATGAGAAAAACGGGAACCCAATTTTGAGTAATAGCGTTGGTATCGCATCACCTTAAAATAAAACTTTTCTTTATTTATAACTATAAACACTTCACACTGTAATTATTGAATGAATTAACTTTGAACAGTTCTTCGTGTGTGTTTAATTAACTCAGTGAACGCGAGCTCATTATAAATACAGTATCAATTCTATTCTTTATACTTTTTAAGAATTTAGGATTATGTGTAATTAAATATGTCTGAAGTTTACAACGTTGGAGTCCAACGAAATAAAAAAAATAATTCATTTTACTTCACGTTTATATTAAATAATATTAATTTTGCGTGTAACTTTAGTGTTTTATAGTGTAAAATAACTTTAAAATAAAGGTTTAGATAAAATTTCCATTGTTTAATAATTATAATCAATCGTAAAAAATTATTTCGTTGCATTCCAACGATGCAAACTTCAGACCCATGTAATTAAAGGCTATCATGCTTTTTCTACAAGACATCTTAAAATGATAAAATCAAGCCTCGAATCGTTTAGCACACGATCACCTGTGCCATAAAATATTCCTAATATCATTAAAGATAAAACGGCGACATCACGCGCGTTTATTATCGCAGCACGGCAGCACGCCCGACAAATTATTAATCGCATAAGAAATCCCTGCACGACGAATAAAACCCCCACTGGCTCCCGAAATAAACTCCCGGTCTCGTGCGAGCGTGCGCGCACGAATTAAAGGGTCAAGCGAGAATTAATAGTTAACGAGCCGGGCGAATCCAAATAATAAAACACTCGAGTCCACTCTTATAATATCCGTGACGGTGTACGTACACGCGCACGCGAGTAAGCGACTCGACGAGAGACACAAAGCTCGCTCGCGCACTCTCCCTCTCTGTCTCTTGTGGGAAGAAGAGAATGCGGTCACTCGCCGGGCAGGATCTACGTTTGATTTACGCCAGCGGTCGCAAATAGCGCGTGCGCGCCGCACGACGTTTACGGCCCCGCAGATCTTCACAGATGCGCGTACACGCTTTCCCCCGACTCTCTCGCCGGCTCCTGAAGCTCTAATGGGAAAATTATACGGAATTTCAGAGAGCTGACGGACAGCCGCAGGTGTGAATTCGCGCTCGCGCGATGCCCGTGGAGAGCCTAAGCATTTCCCAGCAGTATCGCGCGCCCGCTAGCGCCACCTTCAGCTCCGTCGCTCTCTCTCTCTCTCTCTCTCTCTCTGCCTCTCTACTCCATTTGGCATGCGGCGGCGAAGCTTGCATCCTGTGCATCGCCCCCGCTCGGCGGCTTAATAATACAGAGGAATAGAGCTTGCAAGCTCACGGAGGGCTCCGATATAGGCCTATCGAATTTCTTAGGGCCGCTACCTTATCTCCCGCGTCTGTGCCGGCCGCGTTCTATCGGCGGTGCACTGTGGCACGTCTGGCACGGAATACGTCGTGCACTGACCTCTGTATCATGTTTAATTCTCGAAGGCTCGAGGTGTGGTGTGGTTGCGAAAAATTTTCCGAATACGCGAGACGTATTTTTTAACATTGCACCTTTGTCAATAGAATTCACAATATACTTTTAAATACATTTTATATATGTAAGAAAGGGCAGGAACTGTTTGATTTTAATAAATTTTCGATGCTTACTTTATCTGAATCGTGTCCGTCGAGATGAACAGTTGGTCGATGCTTGAGATTTATTAATTGGAAAATATTAGAGGAAATACTATTACGCTGGTTTCTTGCTTCAACTATTGAAATTATATAATTGTTATAATAATAAAATGATTAATTTTGATTAACAGTCTAATTTTGTATTTTTGTTTTCTTTATCTTTGTTTTTCTCAAACAAAATATTTTTGCATGATGTTATTGCTCAATCAGCACCAAACGGCTCAGAAAGCTTAAAGTCTCTTTTATTTCCACTCCGCTGTCCGATGCTCTCTTTCTCTCTTTCATTCTCTATCCCTATACATATACACGTTACTGTCTCGAAACCTTTTTCCACGATTAACTCGCTGCGCGGGCCCGACCAGGGCGCTAGGCATGCAGCGATCCGTAAATTCCAGAGCACGGCGACGGCACCTTTTGAAACTCAACGGGTTATCCTTCGGTCGGTGTAAACTTTTCGCCTCTGATTTTTTTGCCTTCCCCGTACCTTTTGTGTCTTGGCAAGACTTACGGTGCTTGATCGACCTTGAAATACTTCTTCCGGCTAAATGGTATGATTTTTTGCTGACCTAACTGTTTCAGGCTATATTTTTATGTAACTAGTATTGCAATTAAATTTTAAGGTACTATATGTGAATTTTTTAAATTAGTATTTTTGTCGTGATTTTGATTTGGTTTAAAAACAGTACAAAAGAAGGCACCCATTTTTTTTTTTTTTTTCTTTTTTTCTTTTTTAATAATAATAATAATAATAATAATAATAATAATGCATTATATTTGCCTTAAATATTAGTACGCAAAGATAACACAAAGATAAACGTCATATACCATCATATAATTCGCATCTCATTAAAAAGCATTCAGTTCTAAAGAATACCTTAATATGGGTCTGAAGTTGGCAACGTTGAGGCGCAACGAAATAAAAAAATAATTCATTTTACTTCAAGTTTATACTAATTAATATTAAATTTGTGTGTAGATTTAGGGTTTTATAGTATAAAATAGCTTTATAACGAAGGTTTGGATAAAATTTCCATTGTTTAATAACTTTGAGCAATTGCAAAAAATTATTTCGTTGCATTCCAACGATGCAAACTTCAGACCCATACCTTAATAGTATCATTAATTATATAATTTAATAACAAATATCTATTATAATACTAAATCCATGTTCAAAACGTCTATTTTAAAACGTCCACTATCATATAAAATGATAGAAGTGAATATAGTTATATCAGTGTTCCATAATCTGAGAAAAAGATTTCAACAATCATGTAAAATCTTTTATAGACAGTATTGTGTACAACCAAACCAATTATTTACATTAAATGTTATATTTAAGGGTTAAATTATATATTATACTTAAACTATTATGAAAGCTAGAGCACTAATACACGCAGAGAAAAGTACATTGGTAGCAAATGGAATCCTTTTGATCCAAGAGGAAAATAATCTTAGCTTGGTTGCCAACATTAATTCATCTTGCCCCAAAAGGAATATCCTTTTTTATTTTCTTGTACGAAAAGGATTCCTCTTCAAGTAAATAGAAGGTCTAGTTACCGATAGGAAAATCCACTCTAACCAACATCGTTTTGTGCGAAGAAGAAACCTCTTGTCCCCCGAGAAAAAAGTTTAAAGGTATTTTCCATTTAAATAAAAGAAAATTTTACTTCTATTAATTTTATTTATTTTAACTTTTATTTTATTATATATATTTTTAATGTATTTTATTTTATTTATTTTATTTTAATAAATAATTAATATTGGTTATAATATTGTATAAAAAGAACAGAAGAAAAAATGTTTTCGAGGATAGTTCTGGAAGTGCAGTAACTAGGAATCGATCTTTGGATTGGGAAGCCGCTACCTTAACCACACGATTAACTAAGCTTCTGACGAGGAGTATCAAAAAACGCTTTGTATATCTCAGAATAATCAACTGATTTTTAAAAATTCATATCTCGACAGTTACCTTGAAGAGATAATTCTTCTTTTATTCATTAAATGTTGTATTCATACTTTCCATAAGTATAACTAATATTTAATTGTATTGTAATTAATTATATGATTAATTATTTGTAGTGATTACTCTCAGTTCCTCCTGTGACAAAAGGAAAATCATTTGGTAGTAAAACTTTATGAACAGCGTCCATTCTCAAGAGAAAAATCCTCATTTAGCAAGATGACATCATTTTGTCTAAAAAGGATCCTATTTGTGGGATTAAAAAATAAGATTTTGGCAAAAAAAAATATAATCTTTAAACAAAAAATTAATTATTTTCCTTAAGAATAATACGCTAGATTTAAAACGATAATCGTTTTACTACAAGAGGATTTTGAGAAAAGGGTTTTCATCTTGCCACTAACAGATCATTTCTCTGCGTGTATTAGTTTCAATGTAAACTGTGAAAGCACGCAAGAATAATACCTCTCTAACTATAATTAATTTAGATTGAATAACAGCCCGAGCATTACGAAAATTCATTAGATGTTCGCAGAAGGCTCCGTAACTTAGATGTCAAATCGATTCCTTTCCTTATTGAATCTTGACGTGCAATAAAGTCGTTTACCCTAATAATCCTTCCTCAGCACCGCTGGAAAATTGGTCGGGGCTTCGGGTGAACCAATGCCAGGGTCAAACGATAAGGATGAGAGAGAGAGACCACGCTAATAGAATTTCCGTCGGGTAACCACAGGCGCGTATTGTTTTCTTTCTTGGCAGCCGCTCACGACCGTCTGTTTTGCTACAGGCACAGGTGCGTGGTAAGCACACTCAACTGTTCTCTACTGCTCTAATGAGAGAGAATAGGAATGAACATGGCCAATAATTTTTAATTTTGATTAAAATCAGTTATATTCAACTATTTTATTCGTACTTAGCTTTCTCAAACTTAGTACAAGTACTTTTGTTTAAAAATGTCTCCTCACTACTAATTATAACAGTCACGGTGGCAGTCATCGTTGTGTCATCTTGTCACAACTTTTCTAACTCACCTCGTAGCGGACTTTGCCATTAGTTTTGGGTCTCGCAACGCTGATGTTACCTCTCAAGTCAGTTGAGCTATTCGCTATATAGCTTATAGCTTGTGCAGCACATCGAAGTTATCAGTGCGAAACTGAGCGTTCGTCCTGCCGATAGTAGTCGCATGCCTGGTCATGGGTCATCTCTCAAAAGGACCGGGAATGTGGGAAATTTGGTCGATGAATTTCTGAAGACGTAATGCGCATCGGAAGTTGAACCATTGCCAATCAGACTTTTCAACTCTTAAAAGAATAAGAAGGTGACGTTTGTGTTGGTCGTAGGAACGAAGAGTGAAAGGAAGAGAACGATCATTTTCTTTGATGAATTTCCATTCTTCGTTTAATTATCGCTGATGAAATCTTCTTGACTTACTTAATAGAGTTGGTTCAATTCCTCTGGGTTCGTTAGCATACTTTGATCTCATGGGAACGGTGTGCGATACACTGTATTCAGCTTTGGAAAATTAATTCTAAATTTAATGTTTGACTTGAAAAGGCCAAGTTTCTGCTCAAGGTGCATTGAATAATTAAATTAACAAATTGATTTTACTAGATTATCTTAGTCTTTGGTTGTGAGTATAGATAGACGTAGAATATAGGTTCCATTATCTAAACATGCTTTTAAGGATGTATTGGCTATACAATCGGTGTTAGAAGTTAGTTTTTATTTAAAATATCAATAATTTGTTATATGGGGTTGTTTTTTTCTTTTTTATTTGAAAACTATGTAGGAGGGCATAATACCAATAATTGAAGCTCCCAAAATAAGAAATCAGGTAGAAATTTTTGAAGTATTTCGACTTTTAAAAATCACATATTCTAATACATTTTTAATTTCATTCATCAAGGTGCCGCATCTTCAAATTTTATTCGATTCTTGTTTTTTGGTCTTATCTTGCCCAGGGGAGAATTATTAATAGACCCACTAACTCAAAAATAAAAAACTAACTTTATATTTAAAATAATAAACATTTTAAAGTGTACAGTCAACTTAAAAAGTGAGTTTCTTTTTTATAAAACTAAACTCTAATGAAAATGTAAGACATATTTTTTATTTTTGAGTTAGGGTAAGTGTACCAGTTACTGTGCCCCTTAAGGCGATGTCCGTAGTATTTAATCAATTACTATTTTTTTTTTCAATTTTTAATCATCTTAAGACCTTTATATGATAATTATATATTCTGCGAGCAGAATAAACACCTTCTTAATACAATATTATGTAAGGAATATTAAATAATTAATAAAATAACAGCATAAGCCTTTGCATCAGTTACTGTATCATTAATTTAGTTACTGTGTGTCAGTGTACATTGTTTTAATTACTGTGTGTCACTTAGTGTACAGTGTTTTAATTACTGTGCCTTAGATTCTGGACACTGTAATTAATCTTGTGTCTTTTTTCTCACTCACCTGCATCTGCATAAACTATGTAAAATATATTTAAACATGAAATTTGTTTTTTTTTTTTTTATTATATTTAGTAGACTCCCTGCTGGAAATCATTTCTAGTGTTTTCATTCAACTTAGCTTTCATAAAATGGGAGAGAAATGGATGATTTCCAACAGGGCTATGCTTTACTACGTGTAGAAATACTTACTTATTGTAGAAGAAAATAAAATAAAAATGGGAATAAAATATATTATTTTTAAATATATTAAAAACTGTTATTTGCTCTGTGGGTAAGCAACGAACGTCGAAGTTGACTTGCACAGGCGACGAAGCATGAGAAAGTAAGATTAGCGTAGCCTACCGCGAGGGGGCACAGTAACTAATACATTCATGAAAACTTGTCCAGTTACTGTGCACAGTAATAGAAACATGCCGAAAATTCGTTTTAGTTACTGGATTATATTAAATTAAACAATAATATTAATCCAAACTACTTTTTTATTGTTCTTTTGTCAACTAGATGGGTTTTATAAACATAAAGTGTATCTTTTTATTATGAAAAATGTTATTTTTATAGCTTTTCAATCACTTTTGTATAGGCATATTCTTAAGCATTTCGATAAGAAAATCATAGAAATCGCGATGAGAAATTTAATAAATTATTTTAAATATATTATAAGAATAATTAAGTCATACTGTGGGTTTAACAATAAAAGGCATGAATTGAACTGTATATAAAAATTTAGATATTTATGATTAAATATGATTATACTCTACTATAAATGAAAATGATTTAAGGGCACAGTAACTGAAGCGGGCGCAGTAACTGGCACACTTACCCTAGTGGGTCTATTTATAATTTTCCCCTGAACAACATAAGACCAAAAAAAAACAAGAATCGAATAAAATTTGAAGATGGGGCACCTTGATGAATGAAATTAAAAATGTATTAAGACATATGATTTTTAAAAGTCGAAATACTTCAAAAATTTTCGTCTGATTTCTTATTTTAGGGGCTTATATTGCTCATTTGTCTTATTTCTCGAAACTTATTTAATAAAAAAGTAGCAAATATGGTTTTATATTTAATTATTAATAATTTTAGTAATACTGATATTCGACGCCGATAGTATAGCCCATGGCATCCTTAATCGAAATATTTTATATGTATCTATCGAAATCATTAACTTGTGTTTTAAAACTATAAAATAATAAATACTTATATTTCTAGAAAAAAAACTTGACATATCTTGTCTGTTAATTTTCCTCTCGTAATTAACCCGTTAACGCCTGAAACCTCAAAAATTTCAGTTCATATTTGCCGCCATTTTTAAGTCTCCATGTTAATATATGAAAATAGAAGAATACGTTTTGAACGTTCAACAAGTTTATGCACCTTTGGAAATTTGCGTACTCTGATTCGAACAAATTTTTTAAAAAAAATTGTTTATTGATTATTTTTTTTTTTTTTTTTTTATAAAATCTGCTATATTCTTTCTGGGTAAGATATGTCTATGTTTCACGACGGAATCAGAAAGACCACACCCAATTGTTGTAAGGTATCGTTTTTTTTCAATGATTTTTTCTCTTTTTTATCTATGAGAACCAGTGTCAAAAAGTTAACTAAAATTTTGGAGCTTTTAGACGTTAATTGGTTAAATTAAATGACTTCAATTAAAATTGACAATAATTATTCGAGCTGTTGAATCGTATCAATAAATGAAACGAAGCAATAAATAGAAACCCACGTGAAAGCTCGGACTCTTAGCTGCTCGTTCGTTTGTCTCGGCAAGTACCTCTACCGCGTCGTCGAGATAAATTTTCAATTTAGGATGATCCACGACAGCGCGCTGCCTTCTTTCCGCGGGCGGAAAGCTCTAAGAAGAAAAGTCGTCAGAGCTGTTAGCTTTTATGTAAACTACAAGATTCGCTGGGTCTGCGTGCACAAGCCCGTAATTACATCGCAATTTCAACCCTGCGAAGAAACTCTCGACCGTTGTCGCGCTGTTGTCGTTGACTTTTCTTTCTGAAAACGACCGAAGAGTCATGTGCGCTTTTTCATTTTTACGGCTCAGATAGTTAGAGTGGCTGGAATTTCGTAACGAGGAGGTAAAAGTGATGGGGGATTAAAGTCGCTTATTTTCCGTAAGGGCGTGACAATAGTGGTACTGTGGCGTCGTTCCGTTTCGTAATTATTGTTGATTATAATTCAAGCACAGCTTCTTTATACATCCAATATTGCGGAAATGGTTTGTGAAATGTGAAATAAAATAACACTTATTTTATGTCGTTAAACAGCAAACAAAATGTAAGACTTATAATTGTTTACATTTATGTCGTTACAAAATTTTTCATTTTCTTATGATTTATTAACAACTATTTACGCTTCAGTCTATCAACATTTTACTTGTTAGGAACGTTTCCTTAAAAATAACATAGCAAGTGTCACTAAAATTACTTTTTCTTTTTTATTCATTAAATTGCATACGCTTTATTTTCTGAAGAATAGGGGAAAAAACACCAGTTATAAAACAAATGTTTCCCTGGTAGAAACATTAACCAACAGTTTACAATCGGTTGGCGAAATCGGGACAAGTTGACTAACGGTTTAACCAACTTCTGCTTTAAAATGCTACTAATTTCGTCCCAAAATGATGGTTCGTTTAGCCAATAGTTGAACTAATCGTTGGTTTAAAAATGCTATAAATGTATGTATTGAGTTAAGATGACTCCAGCGCGATACACGCACGCACGCACGCGCACGTGCGCAAACACACACACACACACACACACACACACACACACACACACACACACACACACACACACACATTTTTTACGATGCTTACTTCACATGTTATAATTTGAGAAACAATATAATATGAAACAAGGGTTCTTGAAGTAACAACAAAAAAATTTTCAAAGAAATTTGAATATTGTTAAAAAAGATATCGCCAATTGAAAAGAAAATCAACAAAACCAATAAATCTTGCTCATTTTTCATCCGATTTTAATTTGTAAGGTCTCCTTTTATTCCTTGTTCAATTTCAGGGAAAGATAGCGATATAAAAATTGGAAAATTTTCAAGACCTGCAAAATTATAAGCAATTGTTTAAAAAATTCAATCACAAATCTACAAAATAGTATATTACGTACCTAGGCGGGGAAGTAGGATATTATATTTGCGTGTAGATTGCTCTCTGAGGCGAAGCCGAGGACGGTAACACGTGAATATGATATTCTAATTTCCGGCCGAGATGCGTATACTATTTTTCTTCATACCCTGGCTCGAAAGTTCGCCAAAACATACACGTTTTGCGGCCGGGAAATTGCAGGTTATAATCACGTCATATACTGAAAACACGTGACTGTAATATGCAACTTCCCGGCCGCAAAACGTGCATGTTTTGACGAACTTTCTGCCGGGGTATGATGAAAAATTGCTTATAAATTTGCAGGTTTTGAAAATTTTCCAATTTTTATATCGCTACCTCCCCCTGAAATTGAACAAGGAATAAAATAAGATCTTGCAAATTAAAATCGGATGAAAAATGAAAAAGATTTATTAGTTTTGTTGATTTTTTTTTCAATTGGCGATATCTTCTTAAACAATATTCAAATTTCTTTGAAAAATTTTTTTTTTGTTACTTCAAGAACCCTTGTTTCATACTAAATTGTTTCTCAAATTATAACATGTGAAGTAAGCATCGTAAAAAATTTGTATATTTATATATATATATATATATAAATATGTGTGTGTGTGTGTGTGTGTGTGTGTGTGTGTGTGTGTGTGTGTGTGTGTGTGTGTGTGTGTGTGTGTGTGTGTGTGTGTGTGTGTGTGTGTGTGTGTGTGTGTGTGTGTGTGTGTGTGTGTGTATATATATATATTTCACACTGTCGGTATAACATTATTATTATTATAAATTTGATTATTTTTATTGTATACCAAATGAATAATTTATTATTTTAATAATAATATATATATATATATATATATATATATATATATATATATATATATATATATATATATATATATATATATATATATATATATATATATATATATATATATATATATATATATATATATATATATATATATATATATATATCGAGCCGGAGCCACCTTAAGGAGTCGTTGGCCTACAGATCCTTAATTTTAAAAATTATTAAAATAATAAATTATTCATTTGGTATACAATAAAAATAATCAAATTTATAATAATAATAATGTTATACCGACAGTGTGAAAAAAATGTTTTTATGATAAATGAATGTTCTATACAAATTAAGAGCTTAAACATTTTGAGGTTAAATATTTTTTTTTATAAATTTTTATATTATAAATGACACTTCTTTTAGTTTTTGAAATGTTATATTTGCTCTTTTTCCGAACCGTTGGTTAACCGTTGGCTAAAAAAATTACCGAACAATCACTTTACCAACCATTTTCGTTAGCTTATTTTCTACTAGGGTTACGAGACTTTTTAAATTATTTCCACGATTTTTCTTTTAAAATTTGAGCATACAAATTTAGAAAGGGTGAGTCAATAACGTAACAAATATAATTTCATTGAAAATAAATTTAGTAATCTTCATGCTATTGACCACCATTGGAACCGCTTACATCGATAATATAACAATAAGAATTATATGATAGTTTTGTTAATATAACATGAATCTTCCTAATACATATGGGACACTGACGAAATAACGATAAATGTCCACTGGAAGCTTGCAAACCTCAAGTTCCCTTTGACCCGACCAATCCCTATTTTCTTCTTTATTTTGTACGCAAACATTCAAGCCTGCCTCTCGCCCACACATAAACCCTCGAAACCGACGTTGCCTTCAAATTTTTCGGTTTAGGGGTTGTAGTGGCGGTAAAAAGTGTTATAAATCCACACGCGACCTCTCTCTCTCTCTCTCTCTCTCTCTCTCTCTCTCTCTCTCTCTCTCTCTCTCTCTCTCTCTCTCTCTCTCTCTCTCTCTCTCTCTCTCTCTCTCTCTCTCTCTCTCTCTCTCTCTCTCTCTCTCTCTCTCTCTCTCTCTCTCTCTCTCTCTCTCTCTCTCTCTCTCTCTCTCTCTCTCTCTCTCTCTCTCTCTCTCTCTCTCTCTCTCTCTCTCTCTCTCTCTCTCTCTCTCTCTCTCTCTCTCTCTCTCTCTCTCTCTCTCTCTCTCTCTCTCTCTCTCTCTCTCTCTCTCTCTCTCTCTCTCTCTCTCTCTATTTCTTATCCACACACGCAAACCTGACATAGATACAAGCAGAAGCGCTCACGTGCGAAACTTAGCCGTTTGCTGGCGGAAAAAAACCGGCCACGTTTTTGTCGAAAAATAAACACACACATACATATTTCGGGAGTAAATACAGGGCGGGGCAGAGCTACGCGGCTTTTGGCAGAGGCCCCTCCGTCTTTTATTTGTATTGCATGACTATCCCCTGTTTTTCGCCTCTTTTACCCGCCCTCTCTTTATCCGGCAATTTTCCGCGTGGATTGAGGGGTTCGCAAATTGCTCGCTGTTTTTTCCGGGCGCATACATATACTCACGTCCCGTGTTGGCGATGCTGTAAATAATTCAGCGGACGCCTCATGATATTTTGGCATTTACACGGATTTAATTAATTTGTCAATGTCGCATCGTGCAGTCTAACTGACGCGTGTTCGCCTTTATTATTCAGGAGCGCAGTCAGATTCTCATTTGCATTTAGCATTTTTTGTCGGGTAAAAGCTTTTATGAGTAAAAAAAATAGTAGGCTTTTGTATGTTTTAGTAATTAGCGTTAATTATTAATAAAGTTGGAATTTTTGCTTATATTTTGTACTTTACGTCTGTTCTCAATCAAAATGCACTATTTTCAGAGCGTATTAGTATTACAAAGCACTCTGATCTCATCCTCCACTAGTTTAAATAATACATCTCGTATAACGTACGCAAGCGATCAATTTGGTTTTCTAATGAACAATCTAGCACAGAATAATTTATTTACCGTAGCAAACGAAAGTATTTCGTCGATAATCAGCTGATTTTCAATTAAATAATAGAGGCATGTTCAGGTGATCAGATATGTTAGACAGAACAGTCGAGCTACGTTTGCACCATTATGTTTTAAATACTTCAATGTTTAAACTTTATGAATAATTTTTTTTCTTCATTATTTGGCTTTTAAAAGTTGCAGTAAAAAAAATATTCATATTCCATTAAGCAGGGAAGGATAGTTAAATATGAAAACACCGTACCTATACATGATCATAATCTCATTTTACTATCAGAAGTTACGACGAGAGACATCATTTCTCTTTCCAGTGGTCATTTTTTCCTTCGCGTGCGTCTTCTATTTGTCGCGAAAAAAGCTCTCTAGATACGCTCTTCCCTCTTGTAAAATCGTAAAAGGACGAGCAAAGCGCGCGAACCGCGTGTGTACAAGAACCACGAAGAAAGTAAGATAGGCGAAGTTTTCCTACCCGCGTGTAGGCACTATTTGTTCGGGCAACATCCCCGGTACGCTCGTGCTCACTACCACAGACTTTTTTGCTCGCTGAACCTTACCGCCGCCACCGCCTTGCTCGTCTTCATTTATCATCTTTACGAGCTTTTCCGCTGACGGCCAGGCGAAAAATGTACCTTACGCTCGTTATTAATGGCCCCCCGCCGAAAAGCGCGGGATCTGCGTTGCATGCGGTTTATTTTCTTAACGTGTCCGCGCACTCCTCGAGTGACTCGCGCGTGAGCTCTTGCCGATGTAATATCTGATTTTTGGTATAGTGCACTCTGGGCGGCAATTGAATTGCGCGCGCAAAAGATCGCTTTTTCCTTTTGATCAAGGTAGGGTACACATGCGCGCGATATCCTGCTTGCGTTGGAAGCTCTTGACGTCAGTGGGCTGTGCAGCTTCGAAGTCAAATTCACGAAATTTCACGAAAATGCTAGGTAAATGTAACGAGCTGAAGATTTGCATTTTGCTAACGTGTAATGAGATTTTGCAAATATTTGCTTTTGAATATTTATTTGAAAACGTTCTACATGTCTAACATGAAATGGACTTTAGTCACTATTTGGAATGAACATTTTGGATAAGCAACTTCGATGGGTTCGATGTGTGCTTCATATCTACACTGTTAAAAATTTTCTGAAATTTAAAATAAATTCTGTAATAGAGCATCAAAATTTGATGCAAATTTGTATTAAAATTGCATTAAAAATGCAAATTTACATTAAATTTAACTGAAATGTAATACAAATTTTGCAAGAAGTACCTAAAACTCGAATCAAATAGTTTAATTAAACATATGCTAATTATTCATTCATGGTACTAAATCAATTTTTATTCATCAGAACAAAAATAAAGAAAATTGTGGAAATTATTAATTGTGGGATACAATTAATATATCTTTCAAGGGCTTGAAACATAAATCTAATTGAGAAATGTTTTTGCTTAGAAAAAAAAAACTATTTGAAACAAGCAAAAACAGGCAATTCTCACCTCACGGTGTCCGACTTGCAATTATTGTAGCGCTATATCCCCAATGTATTAACGATATGAATGTCTAATATAGTCACAACACTGACAAAAATCTGGCATGTTAAGATTGTATTGGCTGTAAGGTCCCTGCCAAAAGTTAGTTTTTCACGTTAAAGCTGCGATAAATAATTATGTTAAGCAATTGATCAATTTTTAGTTCTCGCGATCAATGTATTAATGCAATTGGAATATTATAAGCTTTACAAATCAAAAATGAAAGCAAAATTATAAACTCGGCACTATTTTTTTTAAATCGTCAAAATGCACTAATTTTAACGTAATGACGATTTTTTACGTTCCAATACTGGTTCCAAATAACTTACCGTGTCTCACTACACCAGTCGATAGTTATTTTCTTTTAATGCGATTATTTTAATACACCAGCAACGAAAGAAGACATTTTGTCTTAAAATAAACCTTGAGATACGAGCTATGTGCTAAAGTAATTAGTTTTCATGTATTATGTTTAGTTTTGGTAATAGAAAATATTCTAAAAAAGTATAGTCAAAATTGTCCGAGTACTGGGTACCACAGCGGAGCCACTCTATGTACAACAGAGGTTAGGTTTGCCTGCCGTACCATTTATGATTTCTATATTTCACGAGCGTTTGGGAGGAAATACTTTTTTCGAACATCCATGTTCAAAATATTCTTACGCCGCGAAATTTCTGGAAATTAATTAAGGATGCTCGATATTCGGCACGTTTTATATCGTACCAAAAGTGGGATGAATATTATGTATTTACACAACAATTTAAATTTTCACGTGGGTATCCGTTTCTTCCTATAATCGTGCTTTAATCCAACCCTGATGGCGCTGAAAACACCAAAGCTAGATGGAAACGCGCGCGCGATGAGACGTGAAACGTTCACGAGCTCTCCTCGCGCGTGTGCGAGCGAAAGCGTGAATAATACAGCACTGTCGCGTATAATCAAACTAGATGCTCGCCGTTGAATATTCCATTGTATTATCCATGTCGTTCTCGCCCGGCGCCTCATCCGCCTGGCCGTGCGTAAACCGAAAACCCGCATCACGGCTGAATTATCCGATGGCGCGTCGGCAGCGGTACTTAAAATTTCAGGCATTCAGCTGGCAATCTCGTCGGGCCTCGATTGGCTGATGGTTTACGTAAGCGTGTCTCAAATTTTCATCGCCAGCAGCGCGGAGGACGACTACAAGCCTGTCAAGTTGTTGCGTCCGTTGTCGAGGGAGTGGTGGGAGGCCCAGTAGAGCGAGGCGACGGGGAACAAGTTTGAATTAGCCCGCGCGCCTGCGCGTCAACTCTTAATCTTCCTGTAGCGGGGCATTTTCTTGCTGCCGCAGCCGGTGTTCGCCCGGTACATGCCTTTATATATACGCTTTCCGTCCGGTTTCTTCCAGTTCCCCTGTTCTCCCTTTGCCGAGTTTTTCCTCGGGCCGTACTTTCTGAATATAAATCAGTTGAGAATTTATAAAATTAAAGCTTACAGCAAAAAAATAAGAAAATATATATATATAGCTGCAAAGTTATAAAAGTTTATATTACATTTTTCCTGTAGTAAACTTCAATTACAATGTTTCGAACGATTTATTACTAAAGTAGCTGTAACATGGGAGTCATAAATTTAGGAAATTGAATTGATGCATCGCATTAAAAGAGTCGTAAATGATAAAAATCAAAGATGTGAAGTTGATTTATCTCTCTTCAAATTGTCACAGAATCTGGACGGAATTATTAGAAATTGTCTTGTACAATAAATATCATTGCCGACGTTTTAAAATTTAAATATAACTAGATCGAAGTTTCTGTCAGATTTATGAATCGAGTTTATATAGCAGCATCACAGTCAAAAACTTTGTTCTGCGAAAAGTGCAAACACACACGCAAATTTTTTAGCTGTTAACCCATTTCTCGCGTTCAAAATCTCCATCTAAAGTAAAAACAAAGTAACCCCTAAAATTTTTGGTTAAAACAAAGTCGCCTCATGAGAGTAAAAGTCACAGCACCGAAGCGTTTTTCTAACTCCCATCAAAATTTTCTTTCGGGCGAAAATCCAATCTAAGCCCTGGTGAAAGAGCGAGTTTCGTGCGCACACACGAGCGCACTCGCTCGCCTCTCTGTTTCCGTGTTTCCGCAGTATGTTTCGCGCGCCTGTAGCGTCGAACAGTGAACTCTCTCTCGCGCGCGAGCGAGCGAGCGAGCGTCCGGCACTTTGGTGGTCGCTTGCTTGCTCTCTTTCTCTCTCACCCTCTCTCTCTCTCTCTCACCCTCTCTCTCTCTCTCTCTCTCTCTCTCTCTCTCTCTCTCTCTCTCTCTCTCTCTCTCTCTCTCTCTCTCTCTCTCTCTCTCTCTCTCTCTCTCTCTCTCTCTCTCTCTCTCTCTCTCTCTCTCTCTCTCTCCTGTTTATTGATCGTGGGCTATTGTCGTGTTATACGGGCGCCGGTGCGGTGGGAATCGCGAAAAATCTGCCCGTGTTTCCGAACTCCGTCGTCGGTTGGAATTTTTCTTCCCCCGTTGCCCCGTGTCGAAGTTCCCCGGCCAGTGCGCTCCTCTCTTTTTCTCGCGCTCGCTCGTCCCCGTTCCTTCGCACTCTCGATCAATTTAGAGCTTGTTCTTATTGCGAGATACTTGGAGTTTTTTCACTGACCTCCTTGCACGCCCGCACTTATTGTATTTTAGCAAGTGTGCGTGCTCGGGGGAGCTACGGTGGCCTATGCTGAGGTGACAGTGAAACTTAGATTTTTAGTAATGCAAAATTTAATACGCTGCAGGATAAATGAAAATTTTGAGCAACAGGCTATCGGTTCAAAATAGATAGTCCATTTAAAATAAATAAGTAAGGGTTAACAAAAATGTGACCAGATCTTGGTTTCTCAGGAGTCAAATAAGCATAATGTTAAAAGTTTGATATAATATGAAATAAATAGATGACGAGGGTGATTTTCCGGAAAATCGTAATACTTCCTGAGATCTAATTTGCCATTAATAAATTAATAGAATTACAATTACACCATACACCATAGCAATTCGGTAGATATGAATTAGTCATTTCTTTTGCGCATCTAATCATTCAATATTTTCTCATTAATCATAACCATTATAAAATATAATTTTAGATCTTGAAAAAGTCGGAGTATGTACGATAGCTACTATAGTTGTAAATTTAATAAAGCTTCCGCCACATGTAATTGCAAACTTTGGCTCTTCCCGCAGCGAAAAATGAAATTAATTGTTCGGCAGGTTCTTACGAATTTAATTAAAGGGCATTATCGAAGTTTTCCATTTTGCGCAAAGCACATAGTGCTCGCTAATCTTCATCTCTAGCTGCAGTACAAAGGAAAAGGGATTCTTTAACAAGTGTGCAGCAGAAGACCAATATTCATTTGCTTCAAATAGTCATTTACCAAAATGCAAATGGGGACTCAAGTTACGCGCGTACGCGTCCAAGGATTAATTGCTCTCCATTATGCACACGTGGAAAGACTCTAAGAGTTCTATGAGCTGACGGCTATAGCTTTGACTTTCAAAATAAAAAAAATTCATTACGTATCCCCTTTTTCGCCTCTCGTCCGTCCTCATTATTTCCCTCCCGAAAAGCGTAATTCCCATTTTCAATCAGCGACGGCGCGATGGGGAATCTCGATTGCAGCTCGCGCACGCTCGCTTATAATGTGATTGCGATTCTCCCCCCCCCCTCTCTCGCTGTCTTTCTCTCTTTCGAGTCGAGCCTTTACAGGCGATGCACGTTCATCCCGCCGGCATTGATCTTCTATTTGTAAATGCCGCGCGCCGGAGCCGCTTTTTCCGTTGGCGTGCGCGCGCGCGCTTGTTTTTCCCTCTTTTTTTTTACCCGCACTGAGAGAGTCGGGTATTGATTCACCTGCTCGACACCACTTTCCCGGCAATTTTCTTTCCATGACAGTCCGTAACAAACGCGAGAGAGCGAGCGAGCGGGAGGCTAATGCAGCGGGCTCTTTCAATTTTCCGCGGTCGGCGCGCTGAGTGTGAACATTTTTTAATCGAAATTCCAATGTTCGACGCTTCCGCGAATTAGACGAGTGCTTTGTAATCGAGGTCGACGTGCACGACACTTCATGCAAGCAACGTAATTCTATGTTTTGTTTCATCGGGATTTTTTGTTCCACCTTTTTAATGAACTTTTCAACCAAGTTTTAAATAAAACGTATTCACTAAAAAGAGTCATTTTGATATTAATTATCGTAAAAGATTTTCACTTCAATACCATTATGTAACTCTATATAAATACTCGATAATTCACTTGTACAAGTTTGTTTAAGTTATACACAGCGCGGTGTGTAGTATTATTTGCAGGGTATATTCAATAGTAATTCAGCTCTCGTGAAACTTGATTGAAAACGTCCTTAACAGAAACCTGAGAGGCTGTGCTCGATATAGTCAAAAGACTTGTATCCCAACTCGATTGAAATCGATCGCACAGCAACGAGGTATTCAGAAAGTTACAAAAACTGTTAATTAATTTCAGAAAATGTATCATTCCCCGAAAGAATTTGTAAACTTCTGCTTCAGAAGTAAAATTGCACTTTGGCAAAGAAAAATTCGTAGTTGTCTAGCAAGACATCACGTTTAATAGACACCGTGGAAGGGAATATCCAGGCCCGCAAAGCAGCCGGAAAAATAAGCAAGCAGTCGTATCACGAGACACACCTCGGCGTAAAAGCCTTAATATTTTCGCCCGAAGTTATACGGGCCGCGGCGATGTTTGTACTTGTCCGCTCGCTTTCTCGCGCATATACTTGAGCACATACAGCACACTTATACGAGACTCGGTGCGGCAGCGAAAAGCAGCACGATGGGGGAAATTCCTTAAGAAGAAAAAGCGGCAGCAGCGGGCAAGAGGACGTCCTCGTTTCTCCTAAAATTCAAATCTCGAGAGCTTCCTCCTCGTATAACACAGAAACACACACACGCCCATTTAACAAGCCTCGCACGTACGCTCAATTGCAAGGGTGTTTAGCGTCTCTTTTTGCTCTCCTTTCCTCGCCTACTCCTTTTTTTTTCACCTTCTCCTCCTTCTTCTTCCTCGTCCTCCTCTTCGTCGCGTCGGAGCTTGAAGCAGCCAAGCACACGTTCTATATTTACGTAGGGTCCGCGCTTGTTAGAGATTCGCTCTATATCTCTCTCCTCGCGCCTCCGCTCACGCGTGGCCATAAATTTTCGGGAACGCCGGGGCGGCAAAACGAGCAGCAGTAGCCTCTCGACCTCATCCTCGGCCCATCGAGAAATTAAATAACGACGCGCGTGTGTAAGCGCGCGCCACTGCGTCTCTTTTGCAGCAGCCCTCTGCCGCCCTCGGCTTTTTGTTGATCTTGAGCGCGGAGCTTGCGCGGCCGTAAGCGCACGCGCGAGAGCGCGGATTAAGCTTTGACGAGGGAGTAAGAGATTGTTGCGAAGGATGAGGGGGCTAAATGGAGTTTGGAAGCTTAGCATAGCCCCGACACCAAGCGGTGGACCGGGTTATAGCGCGACGCTCTTATGCATCGAGTAAAACAAGCGGCTGGATGCTTGGGCACGTGTCTTCTATAAAGAGGGATGTATGCTCGTCCCGTTAGTCGCTCTTTTTTCTCTTTCTCTCCCCCTTTAAAGCTTTTAACGAACGAGCTGATTTTCTTTTTCATTAGCTAAGTATAGGGGAGGAGAGAGCGTTCGTGAACGATGCTAATTGAATGTGTCCGATACAGCTCTCGGTGTATGTTATGCGAACTGTCGCGTTTAATTACCTACTGTTGTGTCAAATAGACATTTTGAAATGGGGGCAAATACAATGTATTGATTTTACGGAAAGCAAAATGTTGTATACACAAAATAATTATTTTTGTTAAAGGAAGTGAAAAGTGATTTATTGCAGGAAAAGCATGAATGAGTACTTATTTTCTTTAATCTGGCTTGAATTACAGCGGTATTTGAGGCAATTAATAGAGGGGTGAAAACATAAATTTGACTAGTAAATCGAGTAGTAATTTATTTGAAATTATCTGTAAATTTAAATTTCGAACTTTGTAACTAATTTTGAACTCATTAACTGTAGGCGGTGTAGGCACACTTGCGCAAAATAAGCAAGAAGGTGCGCGAACGATAAGATGCAAAACTTATGGGTTCCAGGAAACGTGTTCATAATTTTCTCTTCTAAACCCAACTATCAAAAATTTATAGCAAAAACGTGCAGTAAATTCTAACTTCCAAATATTATGGGTCTGAAGTTCGCATCGTTGGAGTATAACGAAATAATTTTTTACGATTAATTAAAGTTATTGAACAATGGAAATTTTATCTAAATCTTTGTTATAAAGTTATTTTATACTATAAAACACTAAAGCTACATGCAAAATTAATATTATTTAGTATAAACGTGAAGTCAAATAAATTATTCTTATTATTTCGTTGCACTTTAACCTTAGAAATTTCAGACCCATCAAATATTTATCATTATTAGATATTTCATTTTTTTAACGCATATAAAAAGCAAATATTGAATCTGTGGTGACATTTATGAAGATAAAAAAACTGTTTACATTACATTGATTACTATATTATCAAATTTCAATTAACTCCCTTACTAAATCGAAATAAAATATAGATAAATTAAATGCTATAATGATTTCCATAATATATTCTTATAACATGTCGATACGGAGAAAAATGTCTAATTACGAAATATTTTTTTTCAATTTGTCATTTTTTATAGTAAAATAAAAGACAGTTTCTATGATAACAATTAAAAAAAATATATATTAAAAATTATTTTAATGATCTACTGAAATTTAAAAATTGAGTATATTATACTACATATTATATCTGTAATATAATAAATGTTATCGCTTTTCATACTACGTTATTAGAGTTATATAATTGCTCTAAAATATATTAGACAATGATAAAAGATAAGTTTATTACAGCGTTATAGTGGAAAATATGGTAATTTTTAATCAGATCTTTTTTCTCCAAATAGTATGTATTTTCATTTCAAGAAAATACAAAAAGCCTTCATTTTATCATTTTATTCGTTCGTAAAATTTGTAAGAATTATTTTACTGGCTGTACTACAGCAATCTCAGAATCAAATTCTCCGTAAATTAACCTAATACATTGCGCTGATCTTGCCGAAATGCCCATAAGTTTATCAAGTTTTCAAAATCTCGCCGTCTGCTTTCAATTTCCGCTGCCAAAACTTCGTGTGCGAATATTCCGTCCGCGTGTACAGTAGTAGCAGCAGCAGCTTGAAAGGTCTTTCTCCACCACGTTCTCGCCTGGCGCAATTCCGACTCGAGCGCGCGCGATATTTCGTTCGGTGCCAAGAGCGAAAACGAGTTTCGCGATTCAAAAAATGGCGAATAGAGGGGGAAAAGAAAAAAAGAGTGGTGCGAGACTCACTGCGCCGTCTGGAAAATTTTTTCAAAAAACCTCGGTGTGTTGCTGAAATTTGTTCCGGTTTGGGTAGACACTCTTTTCTTTCGGGGCCTTTTGTGTGTGTACGTGTGTGGGCTCGCGCGTTTTCACCCGTCCCACTGTTTGTAAGTGCTCTCGAGCGCTGTTACACTCGTTCGGCCTCCCGGCGTGATATAGTGTTTTGCTCGTGTTGCGCTTTCAAGTGTCACTCGTTGTTTTGATACCGTAATTACCATCTAGTCTGTGGTGTTTTTCTTTCATTATGCTTCTAAGTAGTTGAAGCCCAATGCACTTAAAAGTGGATACGCTTTCTATTCCTATTATTTTGACGTATATTGCTTATACCTGTTATTTATAATTTTAATTTTATTCCACATTTGAAGGTTTTTAACTTTTCGATAAATTCATATTTTCCAATTTCGGAGAATATCAAAATTGTTTTATTTCAACGGCATGTCATTTCTCATAGCAGTTAAACCAAAGTACAGTAGCATAAAGTACTTTATGCCTGCAGTATTTTGGCTTACTGAGGTTGAGATGTTATACTATTTTAAACCCTGAATTTTCGTCGAAAGTGAGCAGTAAATTTGTTAGAAACTATAGTAGCTAACACAATTGAGCTGTTTTTAAAATTTTAAATTACAGATAAAGTTCTATACTTCTTTCAAAGAAAAAAGAATACATCGTGAATATTTTTTTGATGTCTGTGCAAGGATAAAATATGATCAAAAGAACCCTAAAAATATTGTAACCTTACAGTTTACTAAAATATTGTAATTTTGTCATCTCATACCCACTAAAGCTTTTCCATACGTAAGATGCATGAAATACGATAACTTTAAAAAGTCGCGGTAATCTTAACAAAGATCCGAAGTTCTACTATACCCTCCGCCTCTCTTGGTCTAATTCCACGTCAATCAATAGCAATAAGACATCCAATAAATCCGTTTCCTCGAATAATCGTCCCCAGCTCCCCCCCTCTTCTTCGCGTGCGCGCGTTCGGCGCAGATGCCGCCTGTGCGCACCGCTCGCGCGCGATAGGATCATAAACGTCTTTCAGGAATGTCCCATCCCCCTTCTGATCCTCCGGAGAATTGCTCCACCTCCGCCCCATCTCATGCCCTCTTCTCCTCCTTCCTCAATAGGCTTCACTATCTAAATTATCCGGACTCTAAAATCCCTTAGCTCATTTCTTTGGCAGATTCCCAGCGCTCGCTCGCGGCCACGATAATGCGAGCAATTTTTCCCTCAGCTAAAGCCCTGCAGTAGCAGCAGCGGCAGCCAGCGCGGCCGGCGTCGTAAAAAGACGTAAGGATTTTCCTTTTCTTGTTTTATTGCCCGGGAATTTTTAATACCCCGGGATAAAGTGGCGCTGCAGTAGCTATTTTCACTATGAATAATGAGCTTTGTTCGCGCGCGTAAGAGAGGGACGCCGGGGAAGAAAAGGAGCACTTTTAAGGGGTTGCGCGCGCACGCCTTTATCTTTCGCCCGCGCGCTCTCTCTCTGTCTTTTTTTAATGATTTTCTTTTTTCGCCTTTGGGCTTTATGTTGTTCGGGACCAAGTGTTTTATCGCGGACCCCCGTATTCCGATAGTTTAATTGTCGTATTAAATCTTTTTTGATAATCTTAATTAATTATAATGGATTAGGAATTCGTTCATAATTCATTCATTCCCCCAAGGAGCTTTCGTTGTGATTAATTATTGTTCTTTCTTTCTGTTTCAGGTGAGGCACTCGCTTATTACTTGACACTTTAAGATGGTAATTGATAAGAGTTGTAATTCTCAGGTAAAAGTATAAAGATTTCATTGTTTGTACGCAGGGTTTAGTTATTCGTAAGATTTACTTTAAAAAATGTCACTCCAGCATTGGTTAATAATTTAACGTGCACTTAAGCGAAATAATTATTGCGTACAAATGGATCATCAATTATTTAAATGTCTAGAGGTCGGGACGTGTTCGAGCGTAACCTAACCTACACGTTAATTAAACTCGCAATTACGTTGTCCACATCCGTTGACTGCTCGGGATTTCCTGGTTCAGGGTAGAGTTGCTCGAATCGATACTAAATCACTCTTGCGTTCACGTCTTCGCTCAATCATCATTTGTTGGACCCTCTTCCTGTTTGCGCTGCTTTTTGCGTATGCCTTAACTCATGTGTTCGAAAATTTACGTAATTTCGTAACTTTATTATTTATGTTATTAAATTACTTTATTATATGATATTTTTTATTGGATATTTACGAAAATATGTTGGGAAAAAAATTTTGTATGCAAATTCGATATATTTTAAGATTAGGCTGGTATAAAAGTCCTTGTATCGATAAAATATGAATTTCAGCACCAAGGGTGTGTTTATCCCTTCCGGATAGAGTAAAGTGCCTCTATAACTCATTTTAAGCCTTTCGATACCACCAAAAATCTAATATGTTTTCGGAGCGCCGTGCTGAATTCATGATACGCATGAATCTACTGCTCGTACTTTCAGAGAAAAATTTATTTCCGATATTGCATATTCGGTATATAGAAATCACATCAACTTGTCACTTTAGTGAATTCTTCAAGGTCTTATATCTTCGCAGATGTAACAAATTTTTTTGTACAGTAATAGAAAATAATATTCACCTTTGAAAATTTAATTTCTCTACTTTCAATAGTCAATATCTAGATACTCTGAATAGTGACTGACTTATACCACTACTGCGATACTGGAGATTTTACTGTATTAAATTTGGAGAGTTTACATCATAAAAATGATTGTTTAAAAAGTTAATTTGGTTAAAATAAAATAGACCATCTATATCCATATAATTTTATTTATAAAAGGTATCACATTTTCGTAAATTAATTCATGCTATACAATTTCAAAAATAATTTATACTGTTTCATTTATCGAATGACAGTATTAAACTTGTATAGCTTCTCGTATATGTTAGACGTGAATGATGGTCCTCGGAGAGTAACAGTCGACATCACGCCTCATCTTGGCAAGCCCCGCAGTCTTCTCCCCTTCTGCTACATACAGGTTCCCCTACTCAACGAACCACCTCCCACTTGCCATTTTCCGCAGCACCTCGGCACTATCCAGCTCGGCGCAAAATTAAATTTTTTAAACCTTAGCCACATGGTGCTCTTTCACCATCTGCATAACGAAATCTCCCAGCTCCCAACGCTAAATAATCCCGGGTACGGCCACGTACGCGCGTAAAATGAAAAATCGTCATTTTGATTTTGGCTGTCTCGCGATTGAAATTCACGTCAGTCCTCTCCTCTCCAGTCTCTCCGCCGCGGCGCGAAAAAGATGGGAGGAGGAAAAATCCGCGTGCACGGGAGGAGTAGGGGAGCAGCGATCGTCGTGGCGGCGCGCGCGACATATTTTATCCCGGTGGTGCTATCTGTCGCGCCGCCTAAGACTCGCGGCGCTTTTCTCGTCGTCGTCGCTTGACGAACGAACTATCCTTCCGGGGGGCGGCCCATCTCTCTTCCGCCTCGCGCCTCGTACATCTTTTCGACGTGCGTGTATGTGCATGCGCGCACCTTTATCCCCCCGTCTTTTACAATCAATACGCGCCGTCGTCGTCAACTCTCTCGATATACGCGCCTGGGTCCGGAAGTATCTTTCTCTGTTCCGCGTTTTACGGCGTGCGACGCCTCGCGACTTCTGCAGCGCTCGCATCTGCAGAGAAAGGATCGGATAAGCGAGGTAGGGGAGTGAGGAGAGCCGCTGGTGTAAAGGCGAATGAGGTACGTGTGTGCGCACGTGCGCGCGTGGCGGGGGTAAGAGAAAGGTCGCGAGGATAGTAAA
Organism: Torymus aiolomorphi; assembly: GCA_036365515.1. Lineage (NCBI taxonomy): Eukaryota > Metazoa > Arthropoda > Insecta > Hymenoptera > Torymidae > Torymus > Torymus aiolomorphi. Next base: position 96,649,694 of record CM070874.1, read on the forward strand.
AATTTTACGCAAAGTTTTTAGGTGACACTGTTAAGGGGCTGGCGCGATAGTCATTTACGGCTGCCTTCGCAGTAATGCTTGCAGTAGCCAAGGGTTTTCGGAGGTTTCATCTTCGTTTTTTTTGCCGCGGGAAGAAAAGAAGGTTATCAAGTGCGAACCGTATCACGTTCTCGATTTAGGGTTTTGTTCTAAAAGGAGCTTTTTTATCTCAGCTGGCGACTGTAAAGTCAAGAACTTTTGTTAGTTTACTGTGTGAAGGGTTGTTTTCACTCAAATACTGCAATGTTAATATTATTAATCCACAAGAATTTGAATTATTAATCAAAGATCGTCGTTAGATATAAAATAGGTAAATTAATATTAACCATCGCAATTAAAGTTACGATTCGAGAAACCGCACAGTCATTACTATGTATTACTCGCAAGAAGTCCATTCGTCAGTATACTTGTATGATACATCATAAGCCATATGAATGAAAACAGCTATCATAGTTCTTCTTTTCACCCTGATTTTTCGCTCTCCCTTACCCATTTTAATAACAAATAGCCCTCGCGCGCTCTCCCTCTCTCTCACGGGGCATTTTTCGCGGCAGCCGCAAGGGATATATATGACAAGATAGAGCGGGCGCGTGGCTCGGGATAAAAGACGCGCGGCGAACGAACGGGCGCGTCTGAAAAGCGGGCCGCAGTCACGTCCTCGATCGGCGTGAGCGGTTTTCCATGGAGCGCCACGGTCGTGGTTGTGTACGACCTGTCAGCCGCGCGCGAATTGCAAAAGGAGCGAAGATCGCGCGTGAAAAAAAAGCCGAGAAAGGGTATCAGCGCGACAGAGGCAGTCTCTAAAGATCCTCCTAAAGATGAAACGGCACGGGGATGCGAAACAAAAAGGTGGCGAGAACAACGTCGTGGAGGAGGTGCGGGAGAGGAGGAAGATAGATAATATGAAATATTGTTTTACTCCCCGTAAAAGCTGATGTCGCTTTATGGGAATTGAAATTCCTGGGAAAGGCAAGTCGCTTTTTGCAGAGCGCACCCCTAAGGTCTCCTTTCACCATGTGCGCGTAGCTCGCTAGCTTTCTCTCTCTCGGAATATTGATAAATTCCAGCACGCACTCGCTCTCGTGTGGGGCTTGATTACATAGTTGGAGCTGCCGCTGCCGCTCGTCGATGGTTATCCGATCATAAGATTCGATACGTACGTGTGCGCGCATGGATGGGGCTGTGTGTATTAAGGCTGGGCGAGAGGGAAAGAGGGCATGACCGTCGATAGAATTTTTTCCTCGTCTTCTTTTCATATCTCTTCCGCGGAATGCACGCCCGGCGGATTGTAGTTTACGGATTCATTTGGTTTATTCGAACGTAGGTCCGTTAAAACGATTCTAAATATCAATTTTTCACTTGATGACGCATAGATAAAAGAATAATAAATTTAATTATTTTCTTTTTAAAAAGAGTATTTATAATCTAAATTCACGTTAAATTTGGTTATTGACGGATACTGCTTTTGACAGGTAATACATTTTGCAAGATAGAGGACCAGTATAGGTTTCATAATAGAGGAATAATATAGATTTGATTACTTGGTATATATACCGCTTCGTATTATAGATCGCAGTATAAATTAAAATTCCCAATTATGTCAATATTGCTACTATTTCAGATTTACTGAAAATGAGATTTTAATAGACCTGTCAAGACATTTTTACTAATTAAAGTACCACCAGCGTCGCGTTTATCAGTGGACAATCAGGAATTTTATTATTTGACGACTGATTGTCATAGAATCGTACGTTTATAATATGAATATTTCAGAGGGTTTAATTGAACCTGTGCCTGTCAGCCAAGTGAGTGGTCACGTGCGCTACTCGTAGGAACGTAAAAGGTGTAATTGTATTCGATCGGCATAATTGAATAGTTAATTTGCCTTGCCGTAATAGCTCTGCTTCATTCGAATTATTCATAAACATTTTTGCTCTAGTTATTGTGATACAGATATCTTAAAAATTAAAATAATAAATTGATTTATTTTACTCTATACATTTATAATATATTTTAAATAATTATATTGATGCGGGAATCTGTCGATCTTCCCGAGGCAGCAGGTGTAAGAAATGAAAACCCTTACAACGTGTGTATGCTTTTTTTTGACGTTTCGGTGAGCAATGTCACCCTCATCAGAAACAAAGTTAGTTTTCTCATAATGTAATTTTTGTCGATTTTCTCCCCCACCGCTTGACTACGGGGAGGAGAATTTCAACAGTTCCTCTTACATTGGTTTCGGAACTCGTTCTTTTTTTATTTCTTACACCTGCTGCCTCGGAAAGATCGACAGATTTCCACATCAATATAATCACAATAACCGAGGGGTACATTCATACGATAACACACACCGTGTTATTACAGCAATATTTTAAATAATATTTTCTTACTCGCCCACCCGAAAGTACGTACTTTCGGCCCGCATCTCCGGGCCGAAAGAGAAACTTTCGCATCCTATTTTAGACCAACCGCGCGCTCTGATTGGCTGCCGAAATTTCCTGACCCGCGGCGCTTCAGCGCCCGCGCGCATGTCCGAGGAAAGATGTTTGTGCGGTGTGAAGGTTAGACACGTACGAAATAAACAGAGGAAAGTGCACGGGTGATGAGAAAAAAGTTAGTTGAAATAAAAAGTGGTTTCGTTTGATCGTGGTTATTGTTTTTTCCTCTTGTTTTCTACACGTACTTTCGAGTCGTGTAGAAACCATTAAGTAAACGTATGGACGGGAGCGTCCGAGGAAAATATGTTTGTGCGGTGTGAAGGTTAGACACGAACGAAATAGACAGAGGAAAGTGCGCGTGTGACGAGAAAAAAGAGTTAGTTGAAATAAAAAGTGGTGTTGTCTTTTTTTAATGAATGTGTTTCTGATGCCCGCCCCGACCAGCAAAACCTCGGCTTCGCCTCGGTCTTGCAAATGTCGGGCGGGCATCAGACCATCTGTACAATAGCGAAAGTAGCAGACGCCCAAAAAACCAGCTCTCTACGCCGGGCCGAAAGAAAAAACAGTCGGTAATATCGACCGAGCTACCCAAAACGGCCGACAGAGGCACTACTATCGAGCGGGCCGAAAGAAAAACTAACACTCAAACACAGCTAGCAGACGACAACGCAATTTTATCAATTATTTAACAATTACAGAACGTACTTTCGGCCGGGGAGTAAGAAAAATAGTATACAATACTTGGACCTGAAATTGGATGCCCTGGCCGTGCGTTATGACGCCCTCGGCTTCGCCTCGGGCGTCATACCACGCACGGCCCGGAAATCCAATTTCCGGCCCACGTATCGTAATATACTATTAAACCTATTTGCACTTGGATATTAAATTTTGTTCAACAACGTTTTCGAACTACAGCCTGCAGAACGAACTACTTTCACCTACTGCTCCAGTTCCTATACGAAAAAATATCTTCGCTCAAATCTCGGCTCACACCAGAAATGCAAATCGCAATTAGCCTCATCACAATCGCTCATACGGCTGACAGTTTGTCGTTCGGCTTCTACTTTTAACCGGCGCTTCCTCTCTGCTCCCGGCGTTTTTCCAGCTATAGGAGCTTACGGGTCCGTGATGTACAGCCGGCTTTGAATATAAACCACGCGCGCGCACACCGCCTCCACCCGCTGCTCCCGGTATTCATTTACATTCGATTTGGACGCGGCGAGACGCGCGCGCGTTCAGAGATGGAGAGCGATATTCTAAACCTTTTCTCGCGCATTCGAAGATCTAGGAGATTAATTTGAATTTGTTGCTCCTGTATGAATGGTGAGGAAGATATAAGGGGAGATGCATTGGCACGCTGGACCTATAAGCAAAAAGTATTGGTAAAAAGACGGGTAGGACGACATGAGTCGATTTCGAAATTAATCCTAGAATATAGCGTTCGACTGTTTCATGCAAAATCTATACCGGACAATCATACTCGATATTGACATGAGTGACATTTTGTGGTGAAATGTGGATCTATAGCTAGACGGGAAAAGTAAAGAACGAATATAATCGACATAGGTCTTTTGGCATCGAATAAGAGATATTTCCATTCCAATGTATTCCAATATACACACACACACACACACACACACTTTACATACCTGAAATAACTAGTTTGAAATAGTTTATGAGGTACGAGAAAAAAAAGATTTTCCAAAAGTTTGAAGTGCATAAAAGGGCTTCCTTTTAAAAGCGACATTACTCGCAGGTATAAAATTTTACGACCACCTAAATTCTAAGTTATAGCCTTTAATTTTGCCATTAGATATTATTACATAAAGAAATATTTTGAGGATAATCGGTTTCAAGATAAAGTAAAATTACATTTCGAATAGGATATAGGGACGATTCAAAAGTTCGAACTTGGGAGATAAATCAAGGGAAAGATTTCGGGGAAAAAGATAAACTGAGATTGAAAAAGCCGGGGGCATAGCGCAATGAAGGGCGACAGCGGGATAGAGAAAGCTCCCCGGTCTCGGGGAAAGCTCGAAGAATGCGGGCGCGTGCGTCGCGTGACTCTCCGTCGGCGCTCTGGGCTTTTCGATCGACTGCACTGCGAAGAGTGCATCGGAACGATAGATACAACGCTCCATATACGCGACAGAGTCGTCCCGACGTCTTCTTTCATTGCCGAGTGCACTACGCGACAGAGAAAGAGAGAGAGAACGCGAGTTAACGCATTCACGCGCGCTGCGTAGTAGGATGTACAGGGCGCGCGAGCTCCGTTCAATGTACAGATGACGACGGCAACGATGCAAAAGCTTTCGCGGCCTACGGGGAAAGAGCTATCGATTTTGCCCGAGCTATTTTCAACGACGACGCTGTTTGCGTGGCATAAACATTTTCCCTGTGTGGGTGTGTGCAGCTGATCTTTTTTCGACTACGCGTCGGGGGATTTCCTCGCGCGCTCAGGCCATTGTTCAGATTTCGCGCACGTCTTGCGGATTACTTTGTGGGAGGTGCACACACGCGCGAGTGTGAGCGTCTCATTTTGATAAGCCGTTCGCTCGCCTTTGTGCCTTATGAAATTGCTTGATGAATGTTATTACGACCGTCTTAAATATTGAGGGCCTGATCGTGGTTTAATTCTACCTTCGTCGTATAGTTTTTCCATTTCCCCTCTGAGATTCGTAGCCGAGGAAAAAGTGATTTTCAATTTGAACGCAGAAAATTCGGGTTGCGAAGAAAATGATATTAATCTGAAAGAAGTATATTGATTTTATATTACTTTAATGAAAATTAAGATTTTAGGAAATATCTTGTTAAATATGTAGAATCGGGCTCATCAAACTGAAAATATCTTGAAATTTTTCATTTTAATTTTCTGTTATGAAACCATCACGCATTCGCATATGATATCAGATGTAAAAATCTCTGAAAATCATTTCTACGCGAAAAAGTTTCTTTATCGAATCGAGGAAAGAATCCCTCTACTAAAAATATTCTGAATAGAAGTGCTTCATTCTATTTGGGAAATCCGTTACACTGCAGTATTGCGAAGAAATACCTGCAGATTGCGCTTAAGATAAATTTGATCGACCGCCTACCAATCGAGGCCAGCTTCACAAATAGTGTTCTTTGCGAAGAGAAAAAAGAAAATCGAAATAAAACTTTCCATTTGTAAATTATTCGTACAGTATAGTAGTAGTATAGTTGTAGTACCCATCGAACACAGCGGAAAAGATACATTTTACCGATAAGTTGGTACTGCAAATCTGTACGACCATTTATATGTAACTCAAAAGATTGAAAATAGTTTGATAAACATCTTTTTTGAAGCTATCTTGAATTTTAAATATAGCACACGTTGCTTAATTTTGTTATTATTTGATTAATCGATATGAACGGGAAATATTGTGCATTAATACGTGAATTTTTATTAATATATCGATGTGAACTGAAAATCCTCTATCTGTATTCCGCAGTTTAATGCACGTATATTTCATTAATAGAAATTTGTTTTACATATCAATAACCGTAGAACTTTTGAAATATATGAAAGTATCATGATGCCTTTATCGACCATATTAAATTTTATAAACCATCAGGTTTACACCATCCCTTCGCGCAATTTCCACACCAACGGAGCATCAAAATTCCGTACATCGTTTCTGCGTTACTGCATCCAAATTGCGATATATTCCTCGTCGTCCAGTGCCGGGTGAAAGGTAATTCCTCGAGACGCGCAAGGGTGGCGCTCTTTTTCCCTTCACCGCGCACTTGCAGCGAATCTTTACATAAAAGACGCTCGATCGCCGCGTAAATAGCCGCGCGACAAAACCTCCGCCTGGAATCTCCCTCGAGTGCACCATCAACTTTCTCACTCTGTGTCTCTCTCCTTGTACTTTCTTCAGGGCGTACGCGTCGCAACAATCGGCTGCAGCTCTCGGTCGAGAAAAAATTAATGGTCCGAGGGGTACTGCGCGCGTGAAAAAGATCATTTTCTCGCGCGCCTTCGTCTCGTCGCCGGACTTCCGTGCGTTGTCCGTCCACGACGATAAAGCTCGCCCCAGTTACGCTTACACGGGCGCTCTCGCACGCGCGACTTTTACGGCCTGTTTCAGAATCGAGCGCGGGTAATAGAGTTCGAGGAATTGAAAATCGCGAACGGTTTAGTGGCCTTTTGAGGCTTTAGAAGTATATGCGTGTCTGTGGGGGAATATTTTTACTACTTGCGCACACGCGCCTGCCAGCTCGAGTCAATGCTTTTTATATGGATTTGAAATGGGCCTTTTTGCGAAGAAAGAATGACGCGCTGGGCCACTTCAGTCATTACGTCGTACGGTTGAAATTGCTATTTCCGGTGGGATATCACAGATTTCAATCGTAAAATTTGTCGTCACTTTGAAGTATTCAGGATACATCATTGTTACAGATTATTTCATACATTATTGTTTTCATGATAATTAGAATACTATATTTCATTGAAATAATACCGATGACAATAATTGAAACCATAAATCTTGATTACTAAAATGAATATTACACATTGAATTAGCATAGGAATTTGAAAATTTATAACGTTTATACACAGCATTACATTGTCTTTTAATTGAAAACTGAAGTTGTTCATGTATTTCTAACAATCTAAAATAGCATAAATGTTAAATACTATTTTTATATTTTACTTTTTTTACGCGTAGAGTTCCTCTTATTGCATTTTAATTGTTAAATGAAAAAATAATATTTTATTGAATATATAAATAAAACGCGTGATAAACTTTAATACAAATCAATCAAGAGTCAGGCTTTGGATTCAGTATGTCGAACATAGAATATTACGATAGTTACAATTTGATTGATTGAGCAAGATAAAAAATTAATTGATATTCAGTCATAGTGCGCCAATTACTACTATGAATTTCCCTTTGAAGGATTATCGATGCGCTCGATTATATAGTTAGTTCAGTTGACATTTGCGTTCACTCATCAATAATTCCTGAAAAGGAAATATAAATCGAGCTTCACATCGCATATATCATTATATTATTATTATTTAAATTCTATAAACATCATATCACATAATTCGATTTTGTAGAAATCTACTTAGATAAGACTGTAGTAAAACCGGATACTGGGGTAAAACCGGAAATCTCAATTTCTCGGTTACTACTAGTGCGATCTATATGATATCTATGGTATCTCTTGAGAATGTTCCTATTATCATTTTGTATACAATCAGCATATCAACAATAGCCTCGCATTGATTTTAGAAAAGATCAAAGATTTCTTAGCTCGCAAGACCGTGTTCATAGTAACAGTTATAGTGCGTATAATCTTCCTGTAAGCAACATACTCTTTCAATACGTGCATAAGCTTATTATTTATGTCATAATAAATAAGTAGGAGCAATTCCGTTTCTCAATTTTACTTTTAACTAGTCATCTCTAAGCGCGTTTCGCGCACCGTGATTTTAGCCAAACTTCCCGCCACTTTTGTTTTTGGAACCTAGCAACCCATTACTCCCACCAACCAAATCACGAATAAATTAATATAACAAATCCATCATTTTTTAAAGATTACACTGTTAAAAATTTTCTGAAATTTAAGATAAATTCTGTAATAAAACTTCAAAAGTTTTATTAAATTGAAATAAAATTTAACAAAAAAAACTTCAATATTTTTAACAGCAAAATCCAAACGCGCTGCGCGCGTACTATTTTGTTTTTTAGGTTCTGAATATATAATTTTTCATTATGTTTTCATTTTAATTGGTTTAAATGATAAGATAATCATATCATTTTTCAAAGCATGACATAATTAATCTTTTTATTCTAATTTGATTTAATTATTTAGTTTTAAATAGTTAAGAATAAAAATTCAATTTCAAAAATTCAAATGTAGCGGAAGTAGAGAATTTTCGCGCCTATTCCTTACAGACCAATCAAAATCACTCTTTAAGTGCTTCACAACATCCGGTCATCATTTTTTTAAGAGAGGATAGGATTGCAAAAATGAATAATTACTTTTTTTTCGAACTTTGGGGTAAAATCGAATAGCTTATTTTCTCTTTTCTTTTAATGTAATGATAAAATAAACTAATAATAGACATTTAGTGCGCTGTTCATACATTATACTTATAACATTTATTTGTTTTTTGGTACAGAAATGCGTAAATATATTAGAAAATCTTCCCGGCAAAGATGGTCAGAAGAAAATATGACTTCAGCGATTTTTTTATAAAAAAATGTTAATTCATAATTATTAATAAAAGATTTCTTCATTAAACAATATTTTTACATCTTTGTATTATTTCTAGAATGTCGAATGCCGCTTAAAATTCATTTTGGAAAGAATAATGAAAGTATCCGGTTTTACCCCGACAATTTTTTTACAGGGTAAAATCGGATACTTTCGGAAATTTCTAATAACATTTTTTACAAATATTTTTTTGGCTAACCAAGTCGATTTTCAGTTACCTGAGTGTAAACTAAAAACAATTCTAGTGTTAAATATTGTTATTATTTTGTTACCTATTTTTAATAAACGATTTCCAAAAAGTATCTGGTTTTACCCCACACAAAGAGAAAGGATTTCTTGTATTTAAGAATATTTATTTGAGCCCGTTTGAAATGAATATTCATTAACAGTTAAGTCCTGAGGAGAAATAAATTTTACAGCCACGGGGACCCGCAGCGGTGTTATAACCTATACATACGCGCGTTTTCTCATGTACACCCTCGATTATCTCGCTCCTGTACTTATCGAGTCTTTTCCAATCGAATCTATTGTATATGTGCACACTTGTTTTTTACGCGTCTAAAAGTGTTTGGTTTTAATACGTTTTCTGAACTTTCAACAGCGTTTTGAGCCGATCTCTTGCAACCTCACGAGTTCTTAACTGTTAATGAATCTTTCATTTGACACAAAGTACGATGATTTTCCAACTTCAAGAACACGATTCATTAAATACAAGGAATCCTTTCTCTTTGTGCAGTCTCCCGTACAAGCAAAGCAATCGGGTTTCAAGAATATTTTCCAATCTCTTATTCTAACATCAATTTCCACTCTGTCGCAGGCCAAACAAATTCAGCCCCAGCACAAGCGGCCCCAGCGACTTTTACAGCGACAAACTTTACACAAAGCATTACATCGAAAACTCCGCGTGAATAATGCAGTTCCACTTGAAAAATTGCATCCGATTCGAACTCTCTCTCTCTCTCTCCCCTCCTCTCTTGCAAAAACAGCACAAAATAAAAAAAGATCTGCACAGCTGACCCAGTATTACAACAAAAGGCGAGCGTAGGCGCACGCGCGCTCGGGCGGGTGCGCAACGGGACCGTACGTCCAGTCTGTCGCCCTAAGCACTCGATCGTGTATCTCCGGCGGAACCGGAACGTATTTATCAATAATCCAGAAGATAATGCGAGCGCGCGGTGTACATCGATACGAATACGTATCGCCTCGGCTTTGCTCGCCCCCTCCGCTCACGCGCCATGAGAATCTACTGCTTGGCTTTGCGCTCTCGCCTTTATCCGGTGAATAAAGCCTCATCCGTATTATAAAGTACGACTGCGCCCGCGATATATATGTACACGCACGCCACGCCGCCGATAATTCCGCGAGCGCGAGATTTCATGCGAGAATTTCGGGCTTTAAGGGGATGTACACGCGCGCCGAGGTAAAACAACGAATGGAGACTTGGTTTTTCTCCCCCCTCAAGCTGCATTGCGTGTATAGGTCCGTTTGCGTATGCCGGATATGAGAGCGTTGTCTCTTTTCCGTTTTATTTCCCGCTTCCATATACTTCGTCAATTTATAATTAATTTTCGCGTATTCATTATTTTATGAATAATACATAAGCAGGTCTCGTTTATAATTTTAATTGTTCAGTGGATATGAAAAAAAAAAAAAATTTAATGTATTTCAATTATAATGTGTATGAATTAATATAGCAATTAGTATTTTATTGTGCACACTTTATTGCATAATAGAGCTAATCTGTATGGTTATAAGCGAGTTAAACTATAATTAAAGTAGCAATGGTATTAAATACTCTTTGAAGATTAATAATTATTTCTGGCGATTTGATCCTCTAAAAAGGTTTAAATGATGAATATTTATGAATGAAATATTTATCAAAGAAAATTATTATAGGATTATTCGGATAACCCGGCTAATTTCGTATATGGTAAAAATTATACAACTCGTATATCTTTACATTATTAGATGGAATTAAAGTCAATTTGGCAGTAACCTGCTTTATAACGCGGGTGCAGTGAATGCGTTATTTTTGCGTATATCTGCATATAAATAACTCATAAAAGAGTTTTGTATTTTAGGTAACAGGGCTGCATGGAAGATATTCTGAGGATATATTGAATATAAAGTAACGGATGGACTCGGTAACAATTCGATTAAAATTTTTGCGCTTTCTGTCCAGTGAAATTATAAATTATATTTAAAAATACGAGTCCGTTTTATTCTGTAAGGTTTATGAAATTAACGGCAGTTTTCACACACCTAAACGCTGTTAAATTTAATTTAAAGAAGAATTGCGTTTGACAAGGACAATTTTTAGGTGAAACAATTCAGAGTTTGCCACAATGCAAGCTATAATATAATTTATATAAATTACCCAAAAGCATTACATCATTATGTACTCGAAACATTTCTATGGTAATTTAGTGTAATACGGCGACCTTATGTACTCTCTCGTTGGGAGCATTAAAAAATTTGTAATTTAATGCAAACTTCGTTACATCCATATAGGTCACTAAGTGTAATGTATAGCTCACTTTATCCTCTCGGTAAGAAGCGCCGAAAAAAGCTCTTCTACCTTCGTGCTACTCTCTTCTGCATCGATCTTTTTTTACGTCGCTCAATAATTTCTAAATGTTGTAACGCGAATCGAAAAAGGCACAGCTGAATATTGCAATAAGCTTTTACTTTGTCTATATTAAATATCTTATTCTAGAATCGTTTTATTATTTTTACTTTTGAAATGCTTTTTATCTTTTTATATATAGCAAAATAAGTTGAATTAAATGAAATATTGAAATTCAGTCAAATTTAATTCATTTAATTTTCGTCGATCATAAAAAGTTACTTGCATTCTATAGTCTAAAATAATATAAAATTAAATAGAACAATAATAAACAAAGTAAATATCAGCCTCTCCGAGAAAATCGTAACTCGTAAATCATCTCTGAGAACATCACCTGGCGCATCAACCGACAACAAAGCGGCCCGCGAAATTCAAAGCCTCGGTCGACCCTCAAATGGCATTCAAAGGCGGTGCAGCGGCGTAGGGTGCAAGTGCCCGGTCGAGTGAAAACTCGCCCCATATCAATTTCTCCGGCTATAATTCTCCCGCTCGTCCATATCGTCCTTCCGGCCATCAACGCTCGCTCGGCCATAAAAGCTACAGGACGGCGAGAGTTAATCCGAGCCGCGGCCCGGAACCTGCACACAGTAGTGGAAGGGCCGACCTCGAGGGCTATTACCCCGAGATATAAACCGCCCACGACTTTTGAGACGCGCGCGCGATGTGTCTTCCGCTTCGGCGCGCTGGACTACTCGTTTTCCGCGCACGTGACTCCCTCGTCGCACCGAAGTGGGCCGAGAAAGGACGTGGAAAATGGAGCGGAGCGAAGAGTAGCGGGGAGCCGACGGTATAATCCGCGGTTCTGCGAGATGCGCACACATGCACACCGCTGCGTGCTTTCGGTACTTTGCCTCGGATTTCTTTCTCGAGCGCAGCGAGTAGTGGAAGGCAGATTTGGTCAGGCGAAGGCAGTTTGGGAACGTATTAGGCGTAATTATGTACTTTACGTGTGCAACTTTCGTCCTTCACATTTGTTTTTGTGCAAAATAATTATTCGACTTTTTTTCAAAAACAAACATTAAAAAGATTTTGAAATTGGACAACGTGTCACAGATGTCCCTTGCGATGTGTTTATTCTAGAATATTTTTTCACAGATTATTTAATTCGCTTTTTCTCTCTTCACTCTTCTGTATAATACATTCAAAACAAATAATGTTTTACAGCAAAGCATCAATTTAATTTTGATGAAAGATCGTTTACAAATTTTAATTGATATTTTTTCTTAAATTTTCGCAATCATCCGGTGTTTGTATTGGGCTAATGAACGCCGGATGACAAAAATAATTAATGAAAATGGGAAATTAAATTAAAACAACGGAAAATACGAGAATGTCGATAAGTATGTAATTGCAGATAGGCTCTGACATCCCCTAAAGACATAATTAATAATTTTCTTGAATAACTGATCAATTCTTTTTTATATAATATATAAATGATTATATTGCACAAAGATTACACAATATTTTCGCATCGCTATTTACACAGTCAATGTAAACGTTTTTATCAACTTTGAATTTCTTTTGAACCCGTGGTCATAAAAGCATAAATGCTCGTCCATTATGTTTTTGAAAAGAAAGTATTTTCCTCGTTATCTTTATGGCTTTTAGATTTTCCATTCAGTGCCGTTAAAAGAGAAAATAACGAAGAGATCAAAAGAATAATGCAAAGCAATAATGATCGTAACAACAATGCATCCATCGATAATAATATGAAAGGCAATGAGATATCAAATGTGCATTCGATAATCAAAGTATAAAAGATAATAAAAATTCATTAAAAATGATCTCTCTTACGACCTAATTTTTAAATAAAGTTGTGAGTTTCTATATGGACAATTATGTCATAATTTCTCATAATGCTGATTCAATCGTAATTACAACTAGATATTGCAATAATTTTTCACATTTAATCAGTGAAGTCGATATATAAAATAATTCTGGGAAGAATAAAGCAAACGATCAAAAAATAAAAGAAAGGAGATACGAACACTGACTGGCGAGAATAAGTAAGACGTCGGACGAGAGAGGGAGGGAAAGTGGAGAAGAGAATTCGTGAAAAGGGCTATAAAAAAAACTAGAGGAAGAGGGGCGCGCGAGAGGGAAAAAGAGGACCACGGCGTATCGAGACGCGAAAGTACAAGTACATTCCGAGAAACTCGAAATTCCGCGAGGCGCCGTGCGCGCGAAACACGAGCCTTTCAAAGCGGGAGAGAGAAAGAGTTTTATCGGTAGAGTGAGAGCACGCCGGAAGTGAAAGAATCGGCTACATTTGTGTCCTCCCCACCCCGCTGATCAGCCATTGTGATTTCGCGGCGGGCGGCGACGAATCGACGCCCCCCCCCCCCCCCCAGTCTTTCTTTTCCTCTAGCTCTTATCCTCGTCTCGCCATCGTCTTTTTCTTACCGATTTCCCAGCCATTTTCATTTTAATCTCCTTCGGTGCACCCGCACCTTATCGCGGTGAAGAAGGAAGCGAGTTAAAATCATAATGTCTCCGTGAATACTCGAGGCTGAAGTTTGGAGACAGGTGTGTGGGTACTATGTATAACTATCGAAGTTTTTAAAGACGATGGTCGAGTTCAACCAATATTGAACGGTATTTTGGTGATGACGGAACTTGTGTTACACGCTGTGAAAAGTTTCTTAGTAAAAATCATGAGAATTGATTGTACATTGAGAACCTATCTCAATTCTTGAAACAATTGCCAAGTTTTGCTGTAAAAATTAATATTTCTGTGTCAAACTCTGTAAGGTTGTTACGTACGTGAGAATTAAATCATGAAAGTGTAAAAATAAGCGACGAGTGGGACGTAAACTCTATCGTCGCGATGCCATGACGAGTGCATCGCGAGCTAGTTGTTCGTTTGCTGGGTCGATGGTCTCTCGTCTACGTTGTCTAAATGTCGACGGAAACCTCCGTGACACCTCCCACAATCGGTAAACGTCGACCTCGACGTTTCTTTGTAAAGAATGCAATCTTCCTTATTATCTAAGTGGGAATTAATAGGCTGCAGCTCAGAGGCCGTTGCGCATTAGTATTAAGAGGCTTTGGGGCATATCTGCGTTATATGCAATTGTGAACGTTTGATCATTTAAGCAGACATTGATATAGACCTACAGTTCAGAGGCCGTTGCTCGTAGTGCATAGAGGCACTTGGGGCATGAACTCCTTACCAACTAACGTTTATAATTACAATCCGATTTTTTGGGTGTACGGTAGAAATCTTCGAAGTGGATAATGTGAGATTTGTTACTTGACAGAGCTTTGAAGTATGAGAAGGCTGGTAAAAATCAGAATGTATTTTTAATGGATCGTTTCAAAAAAGGTTTGTGACTGATAAAATTCAAATTGTAATTTATTGGCGCGAACTTTATTCACATTTTCAAATTTAGCAATTTATGGAAAAAATATTGTATATTTCGTTTCAGTTTTTCAATTCGAAGTTATAATAAAGTAATAATTTTTTACAATAACTGTCATGGATATAGAAACTATTGTTGTAATAAAAAGCTTCATCATTCTATAAAACATTTAGCAACAAAATATTAAAAAAATTTTACCATCAACTTTTATTTACTTCGTTTTTTTTTTACATCGACACACGTATTACTGAACTTTCCTCTCCCGCTGGCCCCGTTCTATGTCGCAATAAAATGCCAGCTTATTACGCGCGTGCAGGGGCAACGAAAACAAGAAGAACAATCTCTGTAACTCATTTTCATTCACGAAGCGCGCTAGAGCCGGGCGCGCGCTCGTAAAACGTTTTTCCTCTGGATCAAAATGCCGCCGCGGCGGCGAACGCAAAGAACGCACAAGCCCGAGGATTTTAGTTGATTGGAAGAACAAAGTGTGCGTGAGCTCCTCGCGGGGAGCCCCGAGCTTTAATTACCGAGAAGTCTTATCTGTCGGTCGGTGGGATATACATAATTTACGCCGCCGCGCGACTTTTTCTAGAGATGAAAAAGGACTCGCAAGTTTTTCTGGCGACGTCGGAATTTTGACGAGTTATAGTTTTTTAAGAGCTAGTCTCATTTGCTTAAGATGCGACGCTCGTTTCTACTTCACTTTGTTAATTTACTTAAAACGTTTTGGCCGTCAATTGTTCATAGTTTTCTTGCAGTTTTCTTTCTTCATTATTTCATGTCCACTTTCGAATTCATACACTCAGAAAAAGAAATTTTCTGTTACATCAAGATGGTGCCCAAAGGATTAATTCTTTTTGCTCCAAGAAGATTGTTGTTTTGTATAGAAGAAAAGTTGAATATTACATTATAAAGGTGATATTTTAAATTAAATGGACTCCTGCAACAGGCGTATTGATAATCTAGATACGATGTTCCTGTGTCAGACAGTTTCTTTTTCTGAGTTTATTATAATCAGAAATATTTTAATATTTGAATAACCGAAAATTTTGAAAAAAGAGTTTGCTGTGCATTCATTATAGAAAACTGAACTGTTTGTCCGGTACAAATCTGAATCGAACACAGTGACGCCAATTCAACAATTCGCGCGAGATATCAAATGGGCCGAACAACGCGCATCCTCTTCAATAACATCCACCCGAGCGAGCTCCCAGGAGGGCACGATTCACCGAGCATTAAATCACATTTTTGCTATGTCCCCACCTCCTCTCTTCAGCACTGCACTCGCCATCTTGGTCCTGTCAGTATCTGGGTCCATTTTTTATCCTTATCCCTGATCCCTTTATTTCAGCTCGATACGCGCTATCCTACGGGGGATAGGCTTCGGAGACACATCCCTGAGATAATAAAATAACCGCTCCTTCGTCTTCTCATGTTGCAGAGATCCAGAAAACCCAGGCTTCTGGCAAGCCCAGCAAGGAGCAGAAGTATGTCGACATCTATCGCGAGAAGCCGATTAGAGTTTCCGTCAAGGTCCTGGTGCCCGTGCGTGAACATCCAAAGGTGAGTAGTCGTCGTTGCTCGGACGATATAAGCTTGAAAATCGCGTTTTTCTCGACTTTTGCGTAACTCTTTTACATGTTAAGTTTTCTTTAAATCTTATATGTAAGTAAGCAATTTTTTCTAAAAGTAAAAAAAAAATATTTATCATATGTTTTTTATGTATTTCTGTATTCAGTATTCTTATGGGTTAACAAACAATATATATATTAAAAAAGAAAATTCTTTTCTCGAGCAAAAGCATCGTAAACTACCAAATCGATCGATATTCAATTGCTTAAGCGCGCAGTCCTACCTTTTTCAATCTTATTCTTACTAAAATCCATTATTTTCGCGAAAACTTCGAACAATATTTTCCTAACATCCAATCCGACTTCGACATACTTTCTATTCACGGGTAATCCACTTCAGCGCGCCGAATCAAAAGATAGCGAACTTCAATTTTCCCTAATCAAATTCAATCCGCCGCGTCGGCGTAATCCAGTCAAAAATTGCGCCCTGGAAAAGTGTGTCGTTTCGCGGAGAAATTTTATTTCCTCGAAATCCACCGATTAATTATTCTTCTATAGAAACCGGAATGGTGTGCGCTAGAAAGTTACAAGCCCATGCGCAAATACACTTTTGTCTGATGCGCGAAAATATCCAACGCTTCGCGTACACAGATGCGGCCGGGGGTAAAATATCCGGTAGTTCAGATTCCCCTACATATACTTCGCGGATTACACACGCTCTCAGTCTCTTCTCAGACAGCTCAAATTTTTGCTGGGCGCGCGCTCATTCAGTCCCGTATTAGATTGGAGTGCGCGAGTGCGGAGCTTTGGGAGAATCTTACATGTACCAGCGTATATGCCGAAGTTGTTGCGTTTGATTAGGTAAAATTTCCTATTTTAAGAAGAATTTTTTTATTTGTAATTTCGATTCAATTGGATACTTCTGTTAAGGTATGAGTATTTTTATTTTTAAAATAGATATAAATGAAGAAACTTTTTGCAATTCGTTGTTGGTTTCGATTGTAGGTAATATATATAGAATTTATTAAAAACATCAAAACTTTTTGATATGAACTATTGATATCAAGGAACGTAGGAATGCTTTGAAGGCAAATATGAGAGTTCACATTTGATTTATCTTGGTAAAAGAAAAAAATATTTATTATTAAAGATGTTTAAAATTTTCTCTCATGAATTCAATTTTGAATGTACGTTACTTTTATATTTTGGTGGATTAAGTACGGACGAAATATTTACCAAGGATTTTTTGAACTAGGCATCAACTTTTAAAAAGGTTTCGTTAGTTTTATTCTGAACTTACTCGGCTGCGCCAGTACATTTGGATTTTCTTAAATTTTACATTTTCATTTCAGTCTAGCGAGGATGGGAACATAAAAGTCTGTTTATGTGAATGCAAAAGTTTTTTGTGGAAAATTAACTCGCCCACGCGAGAATTCCAGCAGAGCAAAAGATGAAATAATCTTAAAACTTCTTTTCGTTTTTAATATGTTATATATGCTATTCATTTCGTATGTACACGGAAAGAAATACCTTATGAAAAATTACTAGAATCTCAGGTAAAGATGGGACATACTCATACTCTTGAGCAATTTAGTATATTTCTACTAATTATTAGCATAGTTCTATTAAAAATTAATAGAAAAAGTTTTAAAATTTATTATAGTTACGATTAATTTTTAGTAGATAATATGATAAAAATTTTAAATCTAAATTTTAACAGAATAGAAAATAATTTTTACCATATTATCTACTGAAAATTAATAGAATTAGTTTAATTTTTAGTCTAAGTTATACTGAAAATTTAATAGACAGTATAGTAATTTTGTTGGCGCGAGGGCTGTCCGTAAAACAGGGTGTACCATATGTAGACAAGTCGAAACCTTACTTATAAGTGCGGCAGTGGACGAGTGGATAAGAGCGCAGCTTCGTAATCGGAGGGTCGAGGGTTCGAATCTCCTCTAGAGTTTTTTTTTCTCATAAATTTCAACCTCTCGTCAAAATTACTATAATATATTATAAAACTTGGTAGAATGCAAGTATGTCCCACTTTTAATTAACACTCTAGTAATTTTTAGTGGATATTCCACTAATTTTTCATAAGGAATTTTTTTCCGTGTAGTTAAACTTACAATCTATCATACGGTAATGCATTGAAAAGTGTTGTGTTTATTTACATTTTTTTATAAGTAATGAATAAGAATATTCAATAATTTTATTTTATTTTTATAAATTTTAATACAAAATACTCGTGTTTAAACAAGTATTGAGTTCACAACACTGTTACAATTTTAATCGATGCCAAGATCTGAACCGCGCAAATAAAAGGTTTTTAGATCTAATCGTATACTTTCATTGGAAGTATCATTTACACCCAGCATCAAATGTACCAAAAACTCAATAATGATCTGTAATCATTCGAAAAACTTTGAAACACAGAAATAAATTCGCACCTAGTAACCCTGCCGGGTATTTTCCCTCCGGTGCAGCCGGAATTCCACGGTGTCGCGCGCACTTGCCTTCCGCCCACACACCGCGAAAGGAATGCAAAAATTATTTAAGCTGTTTATTCGCTCGTTCCGCTCCCTCCCCCTCTGCCTCTTTCCCACCCCCGTCGTTGTCGCCGCCGAGAGAGCACTTTGAGCTTGGCGCTAATTTTAATTTTTCTCTCGTCTCCTCGCGCGCGTCCAAGTTATTTATGGCGCCCTAGGGAATCCCCGAGAGTGGATTAGCATATTATGACAACGGCGGCGGCGGCGCGCGCGCAATTTCGGGACGAGCCTCGGCGCATTAGCCCCGCTGACGTACATACGCGAGAAATAAAAAGGGGGACAGGCGCGAGACCCGAGAAATTGCACTCGCTCGTTTCTCCGGAGCTCGACACACACATACATCCACACACCGGGAAAAGTTTCTTGCTTCGGGGTAGGAGAAGGAAGGAATAAACAAACGAGAGATAGCTCGCATCGCACCGTGGGAGTGCGGTTTTAAGGTGCGGAGATTTATTCGCCCTGGCGAACGCTGGCTTTATCACCGTGTCTTATATAATTTCACGGATGTTTATTGGAGGCACGACGCGGATTAGAATTATTTCGGGCTTCATCTTTCTCGTATTACACGGCGTTCTCAGCGATAAATAAGTCTCGTTAAAATCGCATCAGTCATCATCGCGCACTAGTTCCCGGGAATTCCACAGGCGAGCAAACAGTATCTACGCTAATCTTAATCCTAAAAAAACTACCTCTATCTAAAATCCTTCGCTTTTGTCGCCTCGAAACTTCCGTTCGGTCCCGTTAAACGTCCCGGAATTACTCGCGTATGCACGGCTGCACGTGTAGCCGCTGCAGATCCGGAAAGAGTCGCTAAGTTTCCGACTTTGATTAATCACCTTTGGCATTTAGCATGTAACCACCGGACGTGAGCGCGCGCTCGTGCGTGGACAGAGAGGTTGAGAGCGTATTTTGGCGACGATGATTATCGATCGACTAATCGGTCGTATATATATATACGCTTGCCACTCTCCCCTCCTTCCTCTATATGATCTGCGCTTTGCTGGCGCTTGTCGTCGGAGGCCCGGTCTATTGGCTGTGGGTTATACGGCTGCAGGCTTACGCCAACGGCTCTGTAGCTCCGATTAGTCGTCGGGCAGAGTGTGTTTCATTGGACTGCAGCCGAGCAGTTCTATCTCTTTTGCAAAGTGCCATTCGGACGTCTAGCGTGATGGGAACACGTGTAATGCTTAAGTTATGTTCGCTGTTGTCTGATATGCGGTGTTACTTGCGTTTACGGCATGCCGCACGGTTGCTAAGGTTTACTGCTGCAAGCTCGTCAAATCGAAACCGTTTCCGTTTAGTGCAGTGTTGAGTAAGATTATGCCGCACGCTGGGTATGGTTTGGCGAGGATTGATGTAAGGCGATAAAGAAAGCGCAAATGGGTACTACATGTGTATAATAAAATTTATTCCTAAAATCTTCTCTTCTTTATGATGTATACGTGACAGTCCATAGTAAAAGTTATCTTTATTACTCGAGCTTTTAATGCAAATACTCGGGAATAGTGTTCTAAATGACTTGACAATAAAATAAAAAAAAAAACTAGAGTTAACTCTGACAAATAAACCTAATAAATATACGAAAGAGAAAAAGAATTAAATACACCGAATGTAAAAGCACTTCATCAGTAAAAAAAAAAACAGGGCCCGCGCCGCAGTATAGTTCAGGGCAGCGTAATGCATTTACGGACAATAACATTGATATAGTACGGCCCCGTAAACATCGCGGTGCGGGCGCGAGGGAGAGGGTACGCGCGAGATGTATGGCACGTACGACGCGTGTATCCTCCCGCCGCTACAAGCTGCGGACGGCGCACATGCTACGCCGTGGCTATGACTTTCTCCTCTGCCTTTCGCATTTGGCGTCGGAATCGTCGCGGTTCCCATTAATCACGGCCAGAGCCTGCCAGTCGTCGTAGTCGTCTCTTTCTCGTCCGCGCGCGAAACGATAATCATATTAGCGCTAATCACCCGGCCGCGGCGGCGAGACGTCCGGGAGAGTGACGCGCGCGCGGAGGAGTGGAGCGAGCCATGCTGCGCGCCGGATTGAGATAGAGGAGACAGTCAAGATTGGGTTGAGGCCGGGAGGTGTGAGGTGGCTATCGACTTACGGCTCGGTTCACACGGTGCGATGTATGGGGGTGAAGGAGTGAAGTGTGTGACTATGGGTCATCGGTTTGCAATGGTTATTGCCGGGTTTTCGTGAAGTTAGAGTTATGCCATAGAGAGAAACAGGATATTTGGGTATGGCACACTTTTGTATGCTAATTGTGTCACTATAATGACTTGGGGTATTGGAAATTAATTCAATAGAAAGGGTCGCTCCAGATATATTCGAAGGAAGTTTATAACGCTAAATTGGGATGACCGAGAACTGGGTAGGGTAAATTAAAGATTGGACAAACTAAAAACAATATAAAAACAAAAAAAGAATGATGAGAGTAATTTGACAGCATGCTCGGTAGCAGTTCACGTTTCGTATTTTAATTAAGTAAATATGTATTTTTCTTCATTGTAAAGAAAATTAGAAAATTAGAGTTTTATTTATGTTAATGAAATAGATTATCTAAAAATATTTTAACTAATACAAGAACTTCTTTGTTTGTTTCTTATATTTTACGGTTCCCAATTTAATAGCACTTTTTTACCCAAAAGGTACATTCTATATAAAATAAATTAACATGAGAAACGCTTAGGAACGTAATTGAACTTTCAGTTTCAGTATCTATATTACCAGCTTGATTCCTACCTTTCCGAGGTTAAATCTTCTTTAAGGTTATTTGGTCGATTTTTGAGAATCAAATTTCGGAGTACATGACGAGGGTTCGCTGACATAACAAAGCAATGTTGCCTTTTCTTCGTTCATTACCAAAGTTTGCTGCGAGATAGATATTGTATGGAGCTTGATTTTAATACAAGGTCCCATAAATATTCATTGCTATTCATTGAAAATACAATTCCCCAAAAGACCCCAGTAAAAACAAGAATCTCATTGGGTTGAATACAGCTCTCATAAATCGATTACTTCATGGCTCCGATCGAAATCCACGAGTTTTTGGAATTTAATAACGGTCAGAACGACGTATCATAAGATGTAACTGTAAAAACACGATTACATTCCTGGCACTACGAGTCGCCGCTGCACCTCGCAGCTTACTGCACATCATCTCGCTAAATGATTATGTCCGCGACTAACTTTTTACAAACTCGCTCTTTCTATTTCAGGCTTTGCCTCGGCCGCGCAGCTACACACACACACACACACACACACACACACACACGGGTGGGCTGCTCTGCTCTCTGACGCTACGCGGCGGCGGCGGGTATCGAATTGGGTTACTTATGAAAGGGGATGATATGGCTTTCGTGACCCGACTACACGCCAGCGCTCGGAAAATCCTTTTTTATCAAAGACTCCGGCGTTAGGCTCCCCCCCCCCCTCTCTCCCTTTCTCTCTCATCGCCGAAGAAAATAAAAGCCAACGACAACAGCCTACACTCCCCTCCGGACTTTGCTTCTCTCTCTTTTTTACTTCTCTCTTTCTCTCTTTGTTCGTATTTTTGCTTTTCATTTATATACACCGCGCTTTCTTGGACCCCCAGCGAGTAAGGAAGTTAAGAGGCGCGCAAGCGTGCGCTGCACTTCATTGCAGCCGCAAGACTTGAAAATTCCTTTCGTGTGTTTAGCGACAAAGTTTCTGGTCTGAAAGTTCACTTTTGAATTCATATACAACTTTTCAGGCCGCGCTGAATTTCTTGCAAATTAGAAACGTCGTCTCGCTGTCGTGGACTTTAATGTTTCGCATAATATGTTCAAGGTTCCATCGTCGTATTTTTATAAAGTTCAATTTTCAACGCTTCCGGTAATAATAATAATAAAACTCTGAAATTGTTACATTTTTCATTATCTTCAATATTTATTGTCGACACTTTAAGAAAAGAAAAAGCAAAACGTCTAAAGTATGGACTCTATGGAAAATAAATTTTCCATAAACGGATCTAAATTTTATTAAAATTTGGCACAAACCGACGCCGCAATGATAAATCTTTCCAACGCGCGCGGATCCCAGTGGCAAAAAGCACGCAAGCAGTGCGGTTTTATATTGGTATATACATGCACGTTCGACCTACAGTGAATCGGCGAACGTATTGTGTCGCGGGCTCGTGTGCGCACACGATCGGCTCACCGCAAACTTCAATCACGCCTCATTAAGCGCGCGCGAATGTTTTGTGTGACAGTCTGTTATACCGCAGCGGCTATATACGCGGAGGTCGGAGGTGCCACCGGTGTCGAATGGCGTTTCCCTTTGAACGAGGTGTGTATATTACGCGAATGTGTACAGCTCGTCCTATCGCCTCTATCGCGCACGGTATTAACATTTTCGTGATGGCCGCCTTGTTTATACGCTGTATGCAAAGCGGTGCATGAAGGCTTGCGTTTCGTTCGGTCATTGCGAAGTGACTGACGTAGAGCTGTACTTGCTCATATAATTTTGTATTAATACGTCAAAGTTAACTGGTTTTAAATACCTTTTTATTTAAACCTTTTGATTTAAAAATCAAATTTTGTGCTCAATCTTATATTTATATTTGAAAGAACTTCTTCGACATCTAATAAGGGGAGTTATCGGGCGAAAAAGACTCTTAAAAATCAAATATTTTCTCATTTATAAGTTGCTTAAGTAAAAGCATTTTTTCTAACTTTAACGATTTTCTTTCGTGCTTTTGATCGATTTTGATAACATCAATATTTGTAGAGTTGCAGTCGATGAAAGAAACCTTCTCTTTTTTGAACCAAAATACTGCAAATTTAAGATAAACTCTTCACTTTGAGCTATCTGTCGCGATGTTTCCTTTTAAATAGCAATTAACATAAGTTTCTATTATTCACGTTCCGAAATACATCTTAAAGAGCCATAGAAAGGCTGAAATAACCTTCATTATCTTAGCCGACAGTTTCACATCATTATTTAAATTCACCATTTGAATTGTTCTTTTGTTATTTTGCAATTTTAAACTAAAATGAAAATTTATTTCGAAATTATGTCAGCTTAGTGCGCATCAAGTTTTATTTATAACAGCTTTTCCATTTAAACTCCAAACACCCGCCACTACCGTTCACTACCTTCCTGCAAACTCCACTTTCGCCATGTTTTTCTTTCCCATGTCATTTCACCTTCAACCCGCTTTTGTTTTACATTAGTTAATCCTTCTACAATTGTAGCTGTATTCATGACAATGAAGTACAGTCAACGTCGTTAGTTCGGATGGAAATGTTTAAACATTCCTCACTCGTGCTTTTTGCATTTTCATGAACCTATTTTAGAGATCCTTTAAAAAGCTGGTCTTTTAACCCATTCTTTAGCATGATAGTCTCCGAAAATTTCAAATTAAGGAACAGTGTCTTTATTTAGTTTATTAAGGTGATGTGATACCAACGCTATTACTTAATTCTCGGTTTCCGTTTTTCTCCTTCAATTTTAAACTTTTTGAAAAAAACTCTTTGACACGTTTTAAGTTTAATAAAGAACTACAACGTATCAAAGAGTTTTTTTCTTAAAATTAAAAATTGAATGAGAAAAACGGGAACCAAATTTTGGGTAATAGTGTCAGTATCGCATCACCTTAACGTAGTTGTAGAGTAATAGTTCTCGTTTGCTATTATTTACTGGACAGGCGTTTTTGTTGTGCACTCTGAATCGCACATCTCACATTGTCGCTTTGCGAACTATTAGTTCATTACTTTAGAAAGTAAAGCGATAAACTTTTTCGCGAAACGTGCACGCGCGTTTCGATAAAAAAAAATACGCCACTCGCTCGAAAAAAAATTGCTCCGCGATACAAAGCGATCTCTCCCATATAGGTCGAAAATATACATTAATAACGTCCTATATCGACACCGTTGACTTCAATTTTATGTCTGTAACGTAGTGCGTCTGGATTCTGTTTTCGAAAACCAATTTCAAAACTGTATACCATGCGCGAATCTAAAGGAATATTTTGCTTTTGTTATTGTTAAAAGATTTTTCAAAACTGGAATCAAAATATAATTCAACTAAAGTTTCCTCCTAATCTTGTATTTTTTCGGTAAAATAAATTTCTTTCTTTTCATTTAAATCAAGCTATATAAGAACAACAATTTAGAAGTAAGTTTATAATATAAATCAAAGTTTAACTTTACGAGTTCTTCATTAGTTTATGCTTCAAGTTGCACTTTCTTTCTTTCTTTCAAGATTATTGAAATTTCCTTGTTGTTTGATAACATTACACCCAAGTATATCTTTACTTTTCATAAATAAGATAAAATACTTTTGTAATAGCACCTTAATATCCTCGTAAACTCGATGTCCGAGAGAACGGTGGCTCTATACAGTGGAGCGATTGTGATTGGCGAACTTCTACTCAGCCATTAATAATGCACTTATTGGTACTCAATTCATCATGTCGAAATGAGATTGGAGGCAATACATTACACGTGCCGTAGGTAATGGAATGGGTGCGCGGGGTCGGCCGAGGAAGACGCGGAAACAAAAGCCCTGTTTAATCCCCAATGCACGTCGTGCGCTGAACGACGTGGCCGGCACCAGAGTGAGTGCGAGAGAGAGAAAGAGAGCTCTATATATGTATACAGAAATATAGAGGAAGCGAGATTACGGCGCGGCAGAAAGAAGTAGGCAGAAGCAATATGGGATTTGTAAGCGAGGAGAAATGAGAGAGAGAGAGAGAGAAAAAAAAAGCCGGGGCGTGATCGCGAAAGTATAAAAAGACGAAGCGTGATGGAAGACCGGGAGAGTATTAATAGACTTCGTATCAAGGTTAGGTATGCATAGAATTTACAAGGGGCTCGAGGAAAACAAATACAAGTGTACAAATAGGAAAATTCGAACGATATTGGAAACGGAGAAGCATATGCAGAGAGCGAGGCTGAAATAAATTGGTTCGATCATTGGATTATGTTAATATTAACGGCGTAACCTGACTGTAATTAAGAATGGTCTTCCCGGTAATCGAGAATCTCGCCCCCTTGACCCGCATTAAGTCGAATTGGAGATACAAACTACGAGCTGGTCAGTTTTGGTACAATACACACGCGCGGCTTTTAAATGAAAGCGAGTATTCGGTATCAGTGCTTTTGCACTGCGTTTCTTTCGGGCACGCGCGCTTTTGTTTTTCCCTTGTACGCGTACGCGAGTTACTCCGGTAAACGCAATTTTTTGTAGATTTTTTTTCGGCCCTCTCGCAATTATCCTCGACTTACATAAAGAATATTAAATTACCGCACATCTCGAGCCCGCGCGTTTTCTCTCTCCCTCTCTTCAACCGTCGACTCGTTTGCACAGTGCGCGGGTTCGCGCGCTCGTGAAGAATTTGAATAAATGCCAGGTTTTTCATTACTTTTCGAGCGGAGTTACTTAGTCGGCTTACAAAGGCGAGGATTATGCGAAAGTAACGCGACTGATTAAATAAAGGCTCTCCTCTTTATGGCCTAGCCTCGTATTTGCGTTATTCGGAATGGGGTTGAAAAGCTTTAGGATTATGGTTTATTTAAAAATGAGGAGGGTACGTTTTTGTGTATACGTGGAAATCAACACGACTATGGTTGTTACGTGGTGTAAGACTGTGTGTGCATACGTTTCCGTGTATAAGCATGAATTTTTCAGTCATCATTTTGTACAGTATTAGCACGGGGAATTTTCATGTTTAAAATATAAGGATTTTCAGTTCATTTTCATGAAAAGCATGTTATTTCTGAGAGCCATTGCATTTGCCTTTGTAATTATTTTATATATGAATTCTTACTTGCAATACTGCTAACTAAAAATTTTCATGAAAAGCATTATTTCTGAAAGCCTTTGATGTTCCGTCTGTAATTAAATATATATGAAAACAACAACACACGGGAGTAAAAATTTCTAATTTTGTGTACTTGCAATACTGCAAACTAAAAATTTATTTCAAATAGTCAATTGAAATATTTGTATATCGGATACCAGTTTCATTTTCAGAACTCTTTCATCTTATTTTAAAGTACATGCCTCATATAAAGCTTTTGTTAAATTCTTCATGCAAGTAGAATGTTCCGGTTATCGTTTTATTAAGCTTAATCGAATAAAATAAGATCCTTCACGTATGTATTCTGGCCATTAAATTATATCATAATAAATAAAAAGAAAATTATTTTTCATAGCAATTAATATTAAAATAATTCAGTCGTTGAACTCTATCAGGTATTTATTATATTCATGCAATTATTTGCGCGTATAAAGGTTGCTAGTTACTATACCGCGAAACATTAAGCGTTCAGTGGAGCGCGTTATGCGTTCAATGAACCGTGTCACAAAGGATTAACTTTTAACAGTAATAAAGCGAATAAACACTTCAACATATAGTGAATACGTTATATTTGTACGTATAACTTCTCCACGAATGCAATACGTTCGTCTCCCACTAGAAAAATGCTAAGTTTGCATTACTTAGAGCGCATACACAAACATATTCAACTTACATCTGCATTAATAATTCCTATATCGACTTCGTTTCCTCGCCAGACAGATTAATACACGTCAAAAACGGTGAATGAGTAAAAAAAAGTAGCGCATCTCAGCTTTCAAGGGCCCACTCATTCCCTCCATCAGGCGGGGGATAAATACCATTCATTTTGCCAGGGCTCACCTAAATCAAACGTTCTTCACCTGCCGCGGCCGCGTGAGCCGCGCTACGCTCCTGTCGAAGCGCCCCCGACGCCGCCAGAGGCTTTGGCCCGCCACTTCGGGCCAAGATTTATCGAGTTTGAGCTCGGGATTTCGTGGCTGAAAAGAAACCTCCGCGAGCTAGCTCCCGGACTCCGGTAATTTGGAATCGGCGCGGAGAAATGGCCAGCCACGGCGAAAAACGTTAATTCATCTCACGCGAAAACGCGGAGGAGAGCACGTCCGTGATGGCTGCTATACACCTGAACGTACTTCGGGAGAAGGATTTCTCACTTTTTTTTTTGAGCTAGCTTTTTTCTTTTGGGAGTGGATATTTCTGTTCGAGAGGGTTCGGAAGGTACCTTTATGTGGTTGTTTATTGATGTAATGGATGTTTCTTTTTTATATAATCTTTAAATAAATTGCCAAAATCAATTATCAATCTACAAAGAAAAATATTCTTTGGAAAGATATTAACAAAGTCAGTTCCTCGTTTCCATTCTACCATTTCTTATCCTTCGTCGTAACGAATAGCTCGTTATTAGATTTTTCTTAAAAATTGATGTAATGTTTTCTTGAGAGCTGGCCGGTTAAAAATATCGAAAGAAAAGGTTGTTAGATTGCATTCGATTTTTCTCGCCAATAAATGTGAGAAAAGGATCAGAAAAAGTGCCTCAGTCGTCGTAGAAAATTTAAGCCATTCTTCCTTCATTTCCAATCCACTCAATCATGTACTGCTTAAAACATAAAATGATATTCCATTATAGAACGATTATGATTATACGATGGATATTCTTATAGCTAAACAACTGAATAGTCTCGGTGTAATTCACCTTCGCATACCGCGGAAAAGCCTCACCTCTAGCGCGCGAGCCTCCTAATATACAATGGGGCGCGATTCCTCCCTCCTCAGAGGAATTTGTCGGGGGCCGCAGTTGCCGCGGATAAAATTAGTCATTTCGTCCCGGAGGGCGGCGAGACGTAGTCCCAGCTCTCCTGTATATGTACTATACGTATAGAAAGGCAGGACGCGTACGGGCGACCCACTAAATCACGAGTCATAAATAGCTTTGAAGTTTCGACAGTGTGCGCGCGCGTGGGGGGAAGAGAGGCGACGGGGCGGAATTTGATTTACTCCTTATCGACTGACAATGGAGTTACGTGGCACGCGCTCGAAAGAAAATAAACTTAGCCAACGTGCGCACGAAGCAAGATGTGACCGAGGCGATCGCAAAAAAGTTTTGGCTTCGGATTTTTGTATTTTGAATTGTGATTGTAGGGTTGAGGTGCTGAACTACTAAATTTAACTTTTAGTAACAGCAGTCAATGATCATTTTTTTTTCGACTAATTTAAATATACTTTAAATTATTATTTATTACATAAATTTTTACGTCGTATGTATTCGTACTGTTGTATGTTCATATTATTAAAGTTTTGAACAGTAACTATATTATTATTAATATAATAGAGGTCTATGGCTTTACATGAATTTAATCAATTTTCTCCAATTCATTTTTTGTTGTGATGAATCTTTTCTTGTGCTAGATTTACAAAACTTATCGTTTGCTTGTTTTGCTTGCGAAACTATACAGCGCCGCTTCGCGAAATAGATCCATCAATCTTTTTTCCATAAAAACGCGCGAAATGTGAAACCAATACGATGTAACTTTCCTCTACATTATGTATCGCATTATTGTAAGGCACATTTTAGGGCGGCATAAAAATATCCGCGCGCGCCTTTAAGAATTCATGGAATACAAGGGGGCCGCGCATTCCGAGATGCGAAAAGCTCGGCCTCATGCATTTTTTAATAATTTATTTCAAATTTCTTAAGAACATTGGGGAAGGTGATCGATCTGACAAATTTCCCGGCGCCTCGATCGGCATACACAGCGCGCGATACCACGCGCGAGCGCCTGGGACTCATTTTGCTTTTAAGAATATTGACCTCGCGCGCCCTTCACTCTCCCCCTCTCTCTCTCTCCCTCTTACCCGCTTTCTCTTTCCCTCCGCGTCTCCTCGCTGTTGGCTTATAAAGTTTTATCGAGTTTTCAGTGACGTGATTTTGGAATTAAGAGCCAATCGCAGAAGCTCTCCAGTTAATAAAGTTTTTTAACGTCTCCCTGGGTATACACGCTTATATAAGCTCTTTTCTATTATATTTTCTTAATTTGGAAAAACGTCTTGAAAAATTTGATTTCGATTCTTCGAGGCTTTCCATTTAATCTATTCAAGTAAGGCACTTATTTTTTTCAAATAGACACTGTCAATGTTTTTTCTAATGTTTATAATAAACTAGCCATTTCTAAGCGCGCTTCGCGCGCCGTAATTTTAGCAAGCCTTCGCGCTACTTTTGTTTTTGTAACCTAGCAACTCATTACTCCCACCAACCAAATCACGAATAAATTGATATCATAACAAATCCATCATTTTTTAAAGATAGGATTAATTGTTATTTGTTTGCAATTACATAACATTTTTTTAATTATTTAGTTTGCACAGTTGCGGTGACCAACGCGCGATTTTAAATCCGAGTTCTAAAAAATGTTCACTTATTGCGCGTAAAAAAAATACAAAAATTTCCAAAATTCGAAAAATTTTTCACTGTTGATTCTGAACAATAAATTCAATCTACTCCAATGTTTCCGAAAAATCTACCCTACATGGGTACAGCAAAAAAAATCAATCGCCTGTACGTATAAACGCAAAGCTGACTACGACAACGCGGAGCGAGCGAGTGAGCCTCGTAAAGCGTAGAGCGCGTAATGGCTCAGCCATATTTGTGCGGTTTCCCCCGGGAGGTTGCGTACCCACGCGTAGCGCAGAATGATGCATGACAAATCGGGGGAAGCTCCGGTGGTAAAGCAAACACAGCGTAGCCTGATTATCAATCGTGAAAGTCCGCCCCCTCCCCTTCTACCGCCTATGTCGTTTACGAGCACACACGCGCTTGCTCGTCGTTATTTCATTTACCTTCCGTTCAATTTGATAAGGAAGATCGCTCGCGCTGCTGCAATACAGCCTAGGTTTATTATTTTCCGTTACACGGCAACCCTGTGGCCTGAATTGTCTTTGATTACGAACCGAAACCGCGTTGTTTTCCATTTCTTATTCATCCGTACTATATGTCTCAATAAGAAATCGTTATTAAGGATAAATTTTTTATCACGAGTTTCCTGATATTGCAGAATCCATTTGTACCAATGCCATAATTCCTCCCTCCGGACAGTTATGGACCTATCCCACCGACTTTTTTTTTAGCACTTACGAATATAGAGGGTTCAAGCGGGCGTAATTTCTTGTGGGATACATTAAAGTTTAACACCCGACCTAAGATAGCATCAATATAAATTTATAAAAGTAGTAAAACCCTAGCTTGGGTCAGACCATTGATACACCGCACTGGCTCGTGTAATCGGACCTTTTTCATTTTTCAAGACCTTTTTCTCTTCAAATGATATTTACTTTTTAAATAAGTATGAAAGCTCTTGCGATCATTTAACAAGATTAAAAGAAAATTCACGTTTATTTAACGTATATATAACCACGCGCTTCGCAAGCCCACGTGTATAATATCAAGCAAAATTTCCTAAATACACACCTCATTCTTACGCCTCATCGAGTTTCCCGATAGTAA
This sequence comes from Torymus aiolomorphi, assembly GCA_036365515.1. Taxonomy (NCBI): domain Eukaryota; kingdom Metazoa; phylum Arthropoda; class Insecta; order Hymenoptera; family Torymidae; genus Torymus; species Torymus aiolomorphi. The sequence goes on from CM070874.1 coordinate 96,680,855, forward strand.
CATAAATCCCACGGCCGAGCGCAACCGGTGCGCTTTCAAACGCCTCCGCTCGTGAAATCTCTCCGCCTACTTAATGACTCCCGAACGTTATACACGCGCGCGCACACACACACATCGTAATAAAGACGAGGCGGCTGAATGTATAATTATGCCAAAAAGACGGCGTTGTTTACGGCCTACTTAAAACTTGGCCTCGGCGACTGCGTAAACAACCCGCGGGTTTCGGCTTTAATCGAGCCGCCGCCTGCAGTTACGCGCGAAACAACGAAGAAAGCCCGAGAGTAGCAGGAACAGTCGTCTCGTTGCTTAACGTCCGCGCGCGTCGCCTAGGCCCTCCGGTATATACCCTTTGTGTGTTTCGCCACTCGACGAGCTGCGCGAGCGCCTAGTATCCAATTTACCTGTCCTGTCATATTTACGAGTAGTCTCGGCTGGGGCGGAGCGACTCTCTTGTGCCGACGTGCGCGAGCTTTGTCCGTGCCGCTGTGATCGGAGCGCGGGCCTCGAGGAGAGCCGATCGCCCTTGTTTAGCGCGTAATGAACGGATCATCGAAGTAAGTCCGGCTGCGCGCGATCCGAGCTTAATGGACGATCGATTCTACGGGACTTGCGGCTAGGCTCGATTCGATGACGCTCGCGCGATTGTCTACGTGCTGATGCTTGTGTGTGTGTGGCTTTGCAAGTTTCAGCAGAGTCGATGGGTTATTTAAGGAGGCGAGTATTCGGTGCGGTTGGCTATTTATACGGACCAGATGGTCCTGCGCGAGTGAACTAACGCTGAATTCTTAATGGAGCATTTCGAATGAGGCTACGGGCTAACAATACAAGTTTGTTGCGCAGCTAAGTGCATCGGTTTTATGAACTTCGGCAAGTGAATCTCAATATTCCTATTTGCAACTTCTAAATTTACATGGTTCGGGGGATGTCTCCTCTGGGTAGACCGAAGTAAACGTTCCCAAGTTTTCCTTAGATGGGTCAATACCAACTTGGAGTAGTCTGTAAATAAGCACGGAGAATGAATATTTTATACTTTTTTTTTTTTAATAATCAATTTTTCGCTGTCGTGGCATAAAATACTTTACACGGGTGATATAAGTTAAATCTACTGCGCGCATTTTTAAAGCGCAGATTAAGTTTTAACGCCGCTTTTTTACACGCGAGTAATAATTGTAATAATCGTAAAACATACCCCAATATTTTTTACCTACATTTGTACTAATTATCTAGTATTTAGGCCACGGAAAAGTCATTACTAGTGCCTCTACGGAAAAAGCTCTAATAACGGCCGTGTCCCAAGCTCGCGGTCTCGAATCCTTTGCGCAGCGCCGCCGCGGCGCTAACGAACTCGTGTTTTCAAATTACTATACTGCGGACGCGGTCGCTCTCTGCCATTGACACTTAATTCCCCTCGGCTGTCGATACGTCACAAAGATGATAATACGATTCGGTCATTGTGCCCGGTCAGCGCTGTCGCCGCTGTTGGGCTATACTGCTGCATAGTCGCATGCGACCCCGACTCGTGATGGGCAAATGGAAAAAGCGTGTAATCAAAGGGGACAGTCCGATTACCCGATTCTTTTTCGTTATTCCAAATGAAATGTCGACTGCGTTTCGTTAGTGAAGGCGCACATTCGGACGTTGCTTTTATGATGTGCGGCTGTGCTAATTCCGGACAAATAAACCGTTCGGAGAAAAAATACGAGTATAAAAATAGCGTTTTTCAAATATCTGTAGTGTAATCTATTCTTTGAAAACGGTTATATTTACTTTTATCTTTTCGCTCAAATAAATTGATTTATTTTCTAACATAAAAGATGATAAATGCATATCAAAATGGTGTATCTAATAATTAGAAAAATTAAAATAAAAATCTTCTCTTTGATTGCTATATCTTTTGATTTGTTATTACAAAAAGATGTTACTAGCAGAAATATTTGGATCGAGAGTTATTTCTGATTCAGTTATTTCTGATCGCGTTATTTCTGATTCACCTTTTTATGCCTCCGTGTTATTTTTAAAATTTTCAACTAAATAACGCTGAAATAAAATCTATGAAATTATATCCGTGCATTATTCCTAAAACTGAGCGTCCCACTTTTTCGGCCTTTCCAAGAACGAACATTCCGTCGCTATTTTGCATATACTTAAAAACTACCAAAAACCTAGAGCGGCAGGCAGAGAGAGAGACCAGTTGCGCAAATAGCAAAAGATTTGAAAATTAATGCAAATAATGAGGGGCGCCCTGACGCGCGCGCCGTGCGAACTTCATTAAAATTCCTGGGTGCACAAGCATTTATTTCCTAGAACGGGGGGTGACCGCACGATTCGTCTCGTCTCGCATCGCGCCCGGGAAAATACGCTTTTCCCTTACTTTCTGCGGGAACTTTTAGCATTTGCGTGCACTGGGCTCTCTCTATGTACTCTAGCACTTTTCAGGAACACGGGGGCACGTGCTGGCTATGTTTTTTGTCCTCTTTTCGCCGCGTTAAAATACACAAAATGCGAAATGGATAATTAAAAGAGTAGCTGTGGCTTTGAAGAAGTTGAAATTCAAGTGGTTTATTATAAAATAAGAAATGTTCCTGGTTTGCCTGATTTTTCAAAAGCGTTCTATACCGTTTATGAGATTTATCAATAATTACTAACTTTTGTACATATAACTTTCTTATATGAGAACAATGTTCCGTTACTGTATATTTTATGGAAAATCCAGCAATTTGATCACACCAAACTCCCAAAAAAGAAGGAAAAAAGAAAATACGTTTACAAACTTCCCAAATCCATGAATAATAAGATATGCACATAAATGCCAAGGGAGAAAAGATTCATAACTTTCCTGATATAATAATACAGTGAAAATACGGGAAAAAGAGATCCTGATGTGCTTGTGTAGATGTGTAGAGGAGAGCCAGAAGTTTTGTCCCCCACGACTTTTGCAAGTATTTAACTTCGCCAGCCTCGATGGGACTCAAGAGGCTTCGGACCGCGGGTCTCCCTAAAAGAGACTAAAAGATTTTTTTTTTTTTTTTTTTTTTTTTTCCCGAAAAAGAGAAACACAAAAGAAAAATTAAAAAACGAAAAAGAAAGTTGAAAACCCCGGCGGTGAAGAATAACGTATATAATTGCACGGCGCCGGCGGTGACCTTGTGCGTCTTGGCGAATAAAAAAAAATGGGTAAGTCGTTTGGTGAATTATAGATGGCTATGAGACTCGCTCATGCACGCGTAATGCATGCGCTGTGCCTCGAAGGACTCGCACGGCAGCGCGAGCGAGTAACTAGTTTGTCGGTTCGCGTTTTCTCTCTCGCTGGCGTTAAAGGGAATGTATCAGGGATTCAGCTATGTAACGAACTTGTCTTGTTAGTTCGCTGCCCTGATCACGTATTCCTTTTTTCGCCGCTGCGTTGCCTCTCTACCCTGCTCCCTCTCTCTCCTAATTAGTCTTGTAAACTTAGGTACCATGAAAAATAGAGGCGTGAGAGAGGAGAGGTTTGACCGAATTTCGAGGCAACTTTGCGCGCTCGCGTTCCTTGGAAGCATCGGTGTGTTCTAGAAAAATGTTGCGCTTTCGTTCGTTAGTGAGGTAGTTTAAAGTTCATTATCCATTCTTTATTTCGGCGAAAACGAGACGGCGAGTGGGCACAGGACGAGAATTAATGCTCGCCGTTATTGTGCATTTGTCTTCGTAATTTTAAGGCTCGCGAGTGTCGTCTAATGCATATCTTAATGTTTCGCCCACTGTACGAAATTTAATTTAAATTCCAAGTTTTAAGAGGCATTTTGAAAAAAAAAAGTTAAACGGAAGGGCATTCTCCCGTGAAACTTTCGTCGCAGAAAGCTCTTTTACTTGAAAGTTCAGATGAATTTTCATTTCTAGCTAACATTAACAAATCGTTGTAACTGAAAAATGTTATGTGACCTGTTTGAGAAAACCGTGTCATAGTCCTGATATTTTCGTCCCACTAAAAGATACTCAATAAACGTCTTTTTTAATATAATTACGCTAATGATGATACATAACGATAATTTAATATACAATCTTCTAAAATGATTAAATGGCACAATTTGTCAAACTTAACTTTGGCCGAGTATCAAGTGGAAATTTGACAAACGGATGATAAAAGTTCTATTAATATCAAGTCACCTAATAAGTAAAGAAACATTTTTCCAAATATTTCGACGCGCAATAGCACCAGTAACCCTTCAAACGCGCAACGGCCGCCTCAATACCGGCCATTAAGTAAGACGCATTAATAAGGCCTCCAGAGGCCTTATTTTGCAACTGTAACGCAGCTTTATTTTGCGCGTTAATTGCGAAAACTCGTCTCTGCCTACGCACAGTACCGTTAAAAGCCAGTTTAGCGATAGCCTTAAATTTACAGAATATTGCCAAAATAAATACTCGCAGCACTCTGTTGCCTCCTGGCCTTACTCTCGCTGCGCATACATAACTATAGCCATTTCGTTTCGACGGGGGCACGTTTCCGTTATTACCGCACCTATATCGTTCCCCGTTTCGATAATAACCAGCGCGCCGCGCTAATGCATAATTACTCGCGCAATAAGACAGCGTTATTTCGGCGCGTAAGCAAAGCTCGTAAAGCTTCATTCTCCCCGAAAGTTAATCGATTGCGCAAACGTGCGCGCGCGCGATATTAATGGCATCCGGCGGTGGCTACGAATTAGGCGAGCGTGCGGAGGACGAAATTAAAGTCCGCGCGCGCGGCGTCCCAGCCAAAATTTTCGATATTGCGTTTCCTTGATGTCGCGGTCGGTAATGATACGGCAGCGGTGTGTGTCCGCGCGCAAGCGCGCATTGTGCAAACACGGATTCGAGTCCGTGTACTTTCGCGCGCTGCTCCGTTTAATTAGATGCAATTTTAGTAACTTTATACCGGACGCGCGCGGGTTTTGTTGAATATGTATAAGGGGAGAGAATTCGCGGAGAGTGTACATTGGCGTTGCATTCGAACGGTGCAATTAGTCCATTGCATGAAAAATTGATTGAAATTGCGATTTTTTGGACATTAGATTTTTTAACATGATGTTTTATTTTATGCTTGCGTTTTATTATGCCGGTTTAAGTATAATGTAAAGTAATGGCTGGTTGATAAGTTAGAATATGGAATTTCACCGAAAAATCATTTTATTATTTTAACATAAACAAGAATTTTTAACGCTTATTTTCAGCGATAAATTCAACATAAAGATTTTATTTTTCCTTATTATCAATGAACATACATAGTCCTTGTTAATTATCCAAAATTATTAAAATCTCTAAAAGGATGGTACATAATGGAAAAACGTGATTAAAAAAGCATCTCACATATTTTACTGAATTAAACAAAAAAAACATTTGTTAAGCCAGAACTCCGTTGCAACTGTAACCGCGAGTCACCTCCACTCCGGGGAAATCTACATTAATTGTCGATTGACGTATTTTCCCTATGCAAACTGTTATAACCCAACTCTCCCCGCTCCTCGCAAAACACACAAGTTTCTAGTAGTACGGAGACACGAGTGTAGGGCGCGCGACTCCCCGGGCACGATTGTTATTTGGTTTCCTCTTCTTTTTACGCCCCTATCATTGTCGCCGCGCCGCAAAGCCCTCGAGATCGCGCATGCGTCTGGAACATTTTTTAATAGTCGTTGACGTTATTTTCTTCTCTCGCGCACGCGCAGGCGAGCAAGAGGCTGAGTTCTTCCTCGTAATAACTGACATTTTTAATTACGAAAATTTGTTGTCGGAGAAAGAGAGATGGGGGGGGGGGGGGGTAGCGAATTTGCTTGAAGTATAGTCCTTGCGGTAAGCGAAAAACACGGGAATTTTTTACGAGCTACTGGAAATTGAAGTTGAAGTACCTTCTTCTTCAAGGCGGCTAACCCCTAGAGTTTCATGGCTATATTGACTACGTAAGCAAAGTAAATAACGAGATGTAAAATAGCTTTGTTTTATGATCATTATTCGTTTTATTCGTGCTGTATTGATTTTTGAAGTATTTCATAATATTCATTTTAATTATTCAGTTTTTCACGAGAACGTGAAATGAAAAATTGAAACAAAAAGCTATGCAATAACTTCACTCTTTCTTTATACTTCTGTTTTTTTATTCACGTATTTGTACGTAAATGAATTTCTTTCATTTCAGATGCAAAACGAAAAAGTGGATTCTATCATGTCTCCTATAACGAAAAATGAAAGATTTTAATAAAAGTTTGGTAAATACTAGAAATATATGATAATTAAGAAATCATAAAAAGATTTAGCACCTATTCCTTTTCTACCAGGGTATATTTGCGAAATATTATACAAATAGTATTTAGTATATAATATATACATATAATATACAATAATACTGAACTTACGTACAATGCATCAGCTAATCCCTACTAAATCATGTTACAAACAAACATGCAATGTTAAAAGCTCTCTTTAGACAGTCAAATACTCGTAGCAATTCAAGGCAGTCGTATATGTTTAAAGAATCAATAAACAGCAAATCCAAGTCGAACAATCACTACACGTTGAGCTCTGATTGTACACCTCGTAACTCAAAAGCCATTACAAGAAAATGCTCCGCCCGCTACAACACTGTATCGGCAATGTCCCAGCCAGCGACACTTCCTTAATACACCTTCGCGCAACCCGTCCAGCATCCCCCCACCGTGTAAACACAGCACTCCGGGCTGTAGACAATAGATGCCGACGCACCGCGACAGACTGCGTGCCTCGATACTACTCGGCGGCATTACCCGCTCCGCGTACTAATCCCGTAGGTCGCACTCCATTTAGTCCTCGGCCCGCTTGCACGCGCCTGTCTCCGCACTCGCGAGATATTACTCGCGATAGAAATCCCCTCCGTGTGGTAATACCGCGACGGCCGCAAGAGAGAAAGGGGCTGGGGTGCTGCGTATATATAATACTTTATCGGTCGCGGCAAATCATCGTCCGAAACGTGGAATATACGGTTTTGCGCGTGATTATACGCCCCTGCGTTAGGTAACGGAAATGGGCCAGCTTTGGGAGAGCGTAGATGTCTTTATTTTTATTGTACGCAATGCGTATTTGTATTTTAAATAGATTATGCAAAAAATGAAAGGTGCATTCGAATTTTATAGTGTTGCCAAATGAGTCCTCGTACTCCGAATTCGGATCGTTAAAGAACTAAAATAATCTGTGATTTATAATCCATATAATCCACTTCTTGTTGTGAAGGAGACGTCATAAAAATGAATAAGTCTTTATTGCTATAACAGTTCACTTATAAATTAAAAGCAATAAATGGTCATTCATCGTCAAGCTATGAACGAACCTTTCACAACGACAAAGTGCATCAAAGTATTTTTAATTGAAATTCATAAAATATCTGTAATTTCGTTCTAACTGCGCGATTTTGAAATTCCATTCTCCCAGGGATGCGTCGTCACGGTGACACGCATCACACATCGTCCCTCGATCACACTCAAGCGTCGCCGCTGTACGACACTCAAAGCGCTCGGGCACGAGGACGACGAGAAAATGCTCCCATTCTTTTCTCCCCCATCTCTCTCTCGGCTCGCGTTTCCCGATCGACAGGCGTTCCTTCGCGCGACGCGAAACAATGACGTTGACCTGGGAGGAACGCTGCCAGCTGCAGTTGATTGAAAATATAATGGGTCCGGTCTCGTGTAAACGGCTTAATTAAAACTTGTCCCTCGTTTATCGCGGTCAGGCAAATTGTACACTCGAACGCGCGCGCGGGCGGGAAAATAACGCGGGCATGGGCCGAGCTGACCGACGTGAGCGGAATATACAACGCGAAGGGTGCGGACCTTCCTTTTCTAGAATTCTACGTCTAGCGAAAAGCAAAAAAATTCTATATCATAAAAATTCTAGATGCGTGGGATTCCGGCTGGAATGCGCACTGCATGCATGCGTTCGAACGATCGCAACCCATCTACCGAAACTGAACACGTATACAAATAGAAATGGCTTTATAATATTGTGTGTTTGTTGGGTGAGAAAAATAATTATAAATATTTCTTGTTTTGTAATTTATAATCTTTTTTAATTTTATAAATTAAATTACGTCTGAGAGAATCTTTGATTTTGTTACCCTTATGTAAACCATGAAGTTTGAAGAATAGTTTATGATAAGAAGACGTATAGGACATAGTTAACTTTGAAAAAGCAAATCTGTTAAATTACAAAATTATATTACTTTCAAAGTTAATAATATTATGAGGCAATTATTAGCATAAAGAAGTTTGGTTTTCTTCAAATCAATTTGATTCATAAGAAAGATAAATTTTTCTAGAAAGCTATTAAAGCTCAGGAAGAAAAAAACATACAATTACATATTTTTATCACAAATAATGTGATGTTAAATCTAGATTTATATCCTTATTTTTAAATTTGCTTCACTTAGGCTCGATACGATATCTTTATATTTAAAACTTTTGTAACTGTTGATGCGGTTTAACAACAAGTTGAACAAAATTTCTGAATTGTAATTGCTGTAATTGAAATGAAAATCTAAGAACAGTTGAACTTTTGATGTATTCAAATGCCAATTCAAACACGATTTTGAACTTGGAAATTTCATCCTCAAAGTCGTAACCTTACGGTCCCTTAATTCCTTTATTATTATCTTTAAGTGCACCTAATATCCATTTTAGGTTTCCGCAATTTTATTTAAATGGGTAAAGTTAAAGATTTAGATTTTCCAATAAAGAATACTTCAGAAAATTAACACTCAGAAAATTAATATATTTTTAAATATAAAGTTTTTTATTGAAATTGAAAAACCAAAGCTTTTATCTTAAAAGACTCTAAAAGCAGTCGCTACAACTTTCGAAATTGATCTTTTATAGGTATATTGAAAGTATCTTCTTTTTGTTTGATACGGTAGTATAAAATACCTTTCCTTGAAATAACGAAGTTCCGTTTTTATCCTACATTGTCATTAATTAAAATCATGAAGGGGATTTCATAATATTATATTAAATCTTTTTTTATCATATACTCATCATAAGTTAATAATAAATTTGATTCTAGAATCATTTTTATTGGCACTTTCAGATTAAATTGTTTTAGAAGTTGATAATGTTGTATTCTCATCTTTACTGAGAACTCGTATTCTCAGAAAGATTAAACTATAATAGAAAGCTTTTACATTATATTAATTAAAATTTTCCAATATGTTTGGAAAGAGATATATTTTCTTCGAGAAAATTATCTTCTTCCTTTTAAAAAAGATATTATTCACAGCAGTATACTTATTAATAGCATGATAAATTATTCGCGCCTTTAATTAAAAGAAACATTTGTTATTAAAGACCTCGCATTAAACTGCAGCGTTACATTCGCCTATGCATTTTCAAGAATTTCCATTTGCTAGTGGAAGCTTCGAAAGTAATTATGTACAAGCTTACGGCGTTGAACAACAAGGCGAAAACACCGTTGGAAAACATGACCGCCCACCGAAGACGCGATCCTCGTGAAAACAGATGCGCGGGCGGGCGTACAAAGGCTCATTTTTGTTTGTCCGTGTATATGCAGGGAAGATGCTGGTAAAATCCTCCAAGTTTTCGCACGGGCACAAGTAGCGCAAAGCGAAATGCGTCATATAACATAACTTTCCAAATCTGCTTTGCCCGCTGATAAGTTCCGCGCTGTGCATTAGGTAAAATACAATTACACGCGTACAAATGTCCCGCGCTAACTAGTTGAGTGCGAGTCTGTTTTCCTATGCGGCGTCGCGCGCAAATCGTAGTAAGTATATAGCGACTCCCATTGCATGCAACAAACGTTACAGTGCGTTTCGTTCCTATTCTGTCGCTACTTTGCTAACGCGTATAAGCCAAGCTCATTGCTTTAGCAGCACATTGCTAACTGCAGCTCGTCTAAATGCTGTCTAGTTTTAAATAGCAGGATCAGTACACAGAAATTGAGAGTAAATTAATTTTCATTATACGCTCGTAGAGATGGGAATAAATTACTTGTGATGGGTAATCTATGATGATTCCAACGCGTAAGTAATATGTCAAAACCTCCATTGCTTTCAAATTCTTATCATTTTTCTTTAATTTAATAATAACTTTAAATACAAGGATTTGCCTCTTTTTCATTAAAAAATAAAGTATTTTATGTTGGTTGAAGGCTCGTTGTTTTATTTTTGTTTTTATTATTTTTGAGTTTACGTAATGTAACGAGGAAATGTAATGGATACTAATATAACTAATGGAAGCGTATAATAGCAATGTTCTTTTATACTTAAAACAGTAAACTTACATTTTAAAGTTAACACTTTGATGGGGTAGCTAAATTAAGTATAGTGTTAGACGCGGTTAGTACTTGAATGGGTGACCCCAGTTAAGGGATATTTCGTTCTTAACCGAAAACATTCGTCTCGTGGGATTGTCAATACTTCATGACGATGATTTTTCGTCATTGATACTCAAGGTATTAACAAAGTGTTGGCTAGAGGTGACTTGAATATTTTTTCGGTGTTTAAGCTTACAGAGTGTGACATAAATATCTAAAACGTATTCAGACATCATGGAAATGATGAAACGAATGCAGCAAACCCACAGTTTCTTGCTGTGTCCTAGACACAGTTCGCATCATCAACATAAAGATATGGATTTTGAAAGCGAGTATGGAAAAAGGTATAATAGATCACTTACTGGGCCAAATAGGCTGCTGGTGGATAAACTCCAAATACCTACAGTAAACTTATATTTTAAAAAAATTGCTTACTTATAAGATAATGAAGGAGAATTTTCATAAGACGCAGGGTGTTTGAGTATAAACTTATTACACTCTTCTTCATTAATACTATTTAATAACGACGTTGTCGTGTAAAAAGAAGAACGAACGGAGTTGACTACATAAAGCTTTGAGCAACGTGTGTGTGTCTGTTTATCTACTTTGTAAGTTGCGGCTTAAATCGAAATCTCATTTTCTCTGTTGCAGTTCAACTTTGTCGGCAAGCTGCTCGGTCCCAAAGGCAATTCCATGAAGCGTCTGCAGGAGGAGACGATGTGCAAGATGGCTGTTCTTGGTAGGGGATCTATGAAGGATAGGCAGAAGGTGAGTTTCCCATTATACGGTTGGTCGTATTATCCGCCACGTCTCGCACGCTCCCGACCGCTGCTGGCAGATGGAAATTGAAAAGAAGCTCTTGACTCCTCGCACTTCTACCTTTCTCTCCTCTCTCTCTCTCTCTCTCGCTCTTTTTTATTTTTTTATTTCTTTGCTTTCGTCCGCTTGTCTCACGTTATTATCCACCTTTGTTCTCGATTTACTCGTAAAAGCACAAAACTTCAAACGAACGAGCCAATTCTAAATTGGGCCAAGTTTGTTGCGTAATGTTCTGATTTGTGCGGCTTATCTGGGAATAATTATTGGATAACAGTTATTTAGCGCTGAATTATCAGCTTTTTCCATTATAAACGCCCAACATCGGGCGAAATTTAAAGTTTCGATTTGCGTTTGTAATTAAGTGGTAAATTATAGCCCGCGTATTGATTTCTCATTACTTTCTCAGTTGAAACTTGGAATTCATGTATCTTTCACAGTAGAGTTGTATCTCAATTTTTAGTGTTTCGAAAACATTTATTTATGGCATGATTTAATGAATAAATGAAAGAAAGTGTGAATATGAGATCTATTCTTTATTTTTCAACTCAATCGAGTTAGTTTCTATAGAACCGTCGATGCCAATTTTTCACTTTGAAATTCGTGCCGATGGTCCACATTGATGGGCAAGCTTTGATTCGTCCGTCCCGCGTCGACAGATCCTCATCCTCGTCGCACCTCGTGAACCGGGCGAACGAGAAGTTTTTTCCAGCTTGTACGGACTTCGCTCATGGTCGCGGCTTTACTTGCATTTTAACTCGCTAGGTGGCATGTTTATCCAACGTGTATGACATGTGTTATCCCGAAAGAAAGCCACGTTATTTTTCGAAACAGCAGCGGTTTAAAAAGTTTTTATATTGTGGATGGTAACTGTTTTTCTTCTATACTATGAATCTCTTGTTTTTTCGCGCTTTATTTGTTAGTTTTCATACTGAAAAAATAACGTTGTTTGAGGCGTACTTTTATTATATACACAAACATTTATTTTATTTTGTTTTCCAACCTAACTGGTATTACGGTTTATATGGTACTGTAAATAATAATTAATTTAATTAATTTAAACTTTAATCAAAATTTAAATAAATTCATATATAAATAAGCTCATTAATCAAAATTGAAATATGAAAAGTAAATTTTAGTATGATAATTTTTTCCATTTACATGAGCTTTATTTGATTAATATCATCATGCTTGCTTATGTCACGGAGGATTTTATATTGAATCGAAAATCATATTCTGCGTTGCTTAAAATAACGATTCCGTTATTCTCGTCCACGCGTTTGCGAGAGAAAAAATGGAGAAAAGACAAAGCGGAAAAATCCCAAAAATGCGAGTCCTTCAGTTTCTACTGCTGGGTCGTAAGTCTTAAAAGCTGCCGCTGCGGTATAATAGACATATATATACAAAATTCGCCACTCGGGAAAATTTCAGGCGACGTCTGTCCCCGGGCGATAAGGGCCAAGGAGGTAGCTAGTCCCACCGAGCGAGCACCGTCTGACAGCTTTATTGGTCGTAATAATCGCGCGCATTGTAAAAGAGAGAGAGAGACAGAGAGAGAGGGGGGGGGGAGAGGAGATCGCTATATGCGAACGTATTTCGTCATTCTTAAAAATTTTGTACGGTTCGTTCGTGTGCCTGCAGATTTTTATGCGCACGTTACTATCGGTACCCGCGCCAGACAAGATTATTTGAAATAATAAATGGAAACTGCGCTTTAATGGAAGTCAAAATGTTACTAAATAGTTTATGGGAATTAGTAATAGAGTTCTGAGTAAATTGCGCACAAATTTGGTGATTGGATTAGTATTATTTAATAATATTGTACAACAATACGCAGTATATATTGAAATCAAAATTACACAATGAAGTCGATTCAAGATATTATTAATTTTACCGATTTACCTATTCATGTATATGCTCATGAATGTAAATGAATTAATTGCACGATCGTATGCTCTAATTAAATACTTTTGTATTTAAATTAATTTAACCTAGTTTAATTATGATATCTAATTAAACTTCTTTTCCTATAAATTTGGTTGAAATTGTATAGTTATAAATTGGAAGAATATATTTTGTAAATGTAAAAATTTGCATATAACAGCGTTAACTGTTTTTTTTTTTTTTTTTTTTTTCTATAAAAAATTGAGAAATTTTTTTAATGCACACGTTACAGCACGGAAATATTATGCGAAATGAATATAACGCTTTGCTATCTTTTCGAGGAAAATTCTTTTCACCAGAGGCACGTCCAAAGGGAAAAATTTACATTATAAAAAGCACATCTCAAAAGACTCTCGTAAAAATTATACGCCTAATCAAATTTTGCGGAATCCGCGAGACAGGTGTGGCAGCGTAGGCAACAGCAACACTCGCGGTACACAACACTTTTCGGTATTTTCACAAAAAGGCGGAAGACGAGTTACGCTCGTGTTAAGAGTAATAGAGAGAGAGAGAGAGAGAGAGAGAGAGAGAGAGAGAGAGAGAGAGAGAGAGAGAGAGAGAGAGAGAGAGAGAGAGAGAGAGAGAGAGAGAGAGAGAGAGAGAGAGAGAGAGAGAGAGAGAGAGAGAGAGAGAGAGAGAGAGAGAGAGAGAGAGAGAGAGAGAGAGAGAGAGAGAGAGAGAGAGAGAGAGAGAGAGAGAGAGAGAGACGGCGAAAAAGAGGGCGAGCGCGTAAAAGGGGGAAGAGAATTTGCATGTGTATATATTTTTCCCGACTGCTCGCGTCGTATATACGTAATGCATGAAATAAGCGGCTCAGAGTCCGCGTCGGCGGTGGCTGTAATTTTGAGAGGATGCGCGCCCGCCGCCGTTAACCTCGAAAACTACTCGAGAAGTCGGCGGGCGAGAAGAGCTAGAGGAGGAGAGGGAGGCAGATATGCCGCTGTGGATCCCGAAGGGGCAATGAGAGAGAGAGAGAGTGAGAGAGACGTATTCCCGCCGAGCGCTTTTTCCGCTAGGCGCCCCCGGCAAAGGCTTGAAAGGAGAGGAGGTCGCATAACGGGGGTGAGGACGTTAGTAGAGGGCGAGGGCTTGAGGGTCGATTGATTGGTGTATGTGTGTATATATATTTCGCGGGGAAAAATAATTTAGAGATGATAAAATGACATTTGCTGTTGGGAGAGGAGGGAGATTAAAATTGCCAAAGTCTGATGGTTGACGAATTTAATGAGATTTAATGTCGGGGCCGAGCTTAATTTATTTCCAGAATCAAAGTGCTCCGAGGAAATGAAGAAATATACTTTAGTACATTTTTAATTAAATCGAGGAAAGGATATCGTGATTGATTAAATAAATGGAATACACCCACGATGTCACTAGTCTGTCTAAATTTGTCTTATACTACTGACCCTTAAAATTTCTCAAAATCAACGATAAGTTTCTAGTTTTTTCACTTATTCGTACTCATTTATTGTAATTAATTTTTCTTTAAATATGTTTATGTTAAAGTAATTTGCACATGCGCAGTTGTCATATAGAGCTGACGCAATTAAATTAAACGAAATCCTGATTTAATTTAACTAGATAATAAAAGATTTTAATTACGAAGTCGTTTTATGTTGTCTCATGAATAATGCAAATATTTCCAGCGGGAGAGCCCGGTCAATAGATATAAGAAGCAAACGAGTTAGAGAGAAACGTGAAAATAGCACTGGAAAAAAGGATGAAGGAGCCACACACATAGAAGAGCTATAGCGAGGACCGGTGAAACGCGAGCGCATATAAAAGGCGTGAACGAGGGTGAGGGCGCAGCAAAAACATCGAACGCTATGCCGCGATGCATATTTATGACGGAATTAACACGGGATCGCACTCGGCTCTACTCGGACGCTAGGCGTTCCTGAGATTCGAAATTTTCAGATTCCCAGCTCGTCTTCGGCCTCGTTTCGAGCATTGCGCGGCTCCCACCTGTCTATACCTACTTTCAGCACGACGAGAGCGCGCACAGCGAAAAATTTTCCGTCGAGGACTCTTGGGGTTCGCGGAGGAAGAAAGTAGGAGAGATGCAGATTTGAGATATAATTTCTCCCGTTCCTTTTTTGTCTGGTCTTTGCTCTGCTCTCGAGTTATATAATAATGAAAGCCAAGGAGGAAAGTTTTATTAAAGTCCGGGGTTATATATATATAAGTGGTGGCGGTGTTAAAACTACTTTTCGCCACGACTTTTTGTCTCTTTTATTTTTTGCCGATATTTATTAAATTTCTTTCGAAAGTTTGATAAATTACAGTGGTAATGGTTTTCGTGGCAAGTGCTGATGATACAGCAAAAACTTTTAATGAAAAGAAAAAAAAAACAACAACAATGTTTGCCGGTCAAAGATTTCGAAATATATATATAAGTTTGTCGCTGATATAATAACTAAAATACGATATATTCAAAGATAAAATTTAAAAAGCTTTTCTTTGAAAGAATTTTCATGACATTTTTGGGACTTTAGTGAATTTTTTCTGTCGACAAAGATCGACATACTTTTTAAAGGCAAATTATATTACCAAGAAAATGTCTATAAAGATCACGTGAATTGTAAAAAAGATTCGCGTAACACCCCGGTAATCGATTCCCACCACATGCTTTTCTATACGTATACGTGTATAAAATCTCTTCGGCATCCAGTAACATTACTGTGATATTTTCTTTGCGCCGGTCCGCACAACGGTGACCGGTCTTTTTTACGAGACGCCACCGCCATCCCCTGCGCTTTTATACGACGAATTCTTGAACAGCGACGATGCGCCACGCGCCCGTTATATTCACCATTTTGCGGCTCGCGGCATTTTGCGATATGAGGCATAAAAAGGACTTTATGGGCACGACGTTGAATTTTAGGGATGGCTGAAAGGCACAGAATTTCGTTGGGCATGAGGGAAGATCGAGCGTAAATGATTTAATTATGGTGTGGGAGTAACGGGAGTCTTTAAGGATTTAATATTTTACGTAAAGTATAGAAGAATAAAATATTAATGTTGACGGATGTTTCGCTGTGGTAATGGGCTCTTAAGATTCCAACGAAATAATTTACAAAATCAGTGACACGTTTACTTGTCTAATTCGTTACTTATTAAAAAATAATGTTGCCTATAGGTATTGTAAATATAAATCATTTTTGCATTATTTGAGCGTCATTTATTTACGTTTAAAATTACATACTATCTCTATAATTAGGCAATATAATATTTTTCCTTTAAATTATAAATTTATTTACCGCGTTTAATAGAGGTAAATAATTAATATTTGCCTGATCCAATATATAAATTACCGTTAAATCTTTTAATTAATCACATTATGAAAATAAATTGAATAAGCACATAAATTAAAAGGATAATCATCAACGGATATCATAAACCTTTAGACTCCCGTAAAATCTAAATATAGGCGCTATCCAGAGTCAGTCGCAATCTATCTCAATACTCGCCAAACAATCATAAAATACGAAAGTGTGCATGTGTGTATGTGTAGAAAAAAAACAAATAAATGGGCCCACACTGTCTTTCCATGTCGCCGCCGTTGGCTCTGGGTAATGCTGAAGAAAGTCATGTAGATCACGTGCTTGTAAGTCCTATCTCGGCGTGTGGTTATGAGAATTGAATGTACTTAAAACCCCACCTAAGTATTGTATTTGACGACCACGAAAATTCATAGACACGCTTTTAAGCGAAACTAAGACTTTTTAATTTTTTCCTATCATTATCTGCGCCGGAAAGGCTCAATATATTCTCTACAAATGATCGGAATTATAGGTTATACAGAAGGTATAGGCATAATATTTGGGTAGTTTAAAAAAAAAAGATTAAAGCTTATCAAATCCGGATGTCTTATAAAGGTGGAAAATTTATTGAATATATATTATTATTGGCGAAACTATCACTCGTCTACAAATTTATCACATAATTATATTTTAAAAACTTCAGTTTACTTTTTATAACGTAGAAAAGCGTTTTGCAGCTCTGTTCAAAACGGCAAACTCATTTCATCACTTTCGACAGAATTTTCCTTCGTGTCTCCCTATCAACCATAATTCATAAACTAAAGTTTCGTTAAAATGATACGATAATCGTGGGTAATATCGTTCAAAATATTAAGAAAAACCATTAGCTAGGAAATTTGACGTGGGGGGGAGGTCGTGAAGTTAAGCGATAATTTAATAAATCTGCTTTAATGTAAATGTGCAGCCGTTGAACCCGCTTCGCGAAGTTCGTGTAGATTAAGCGAGTGCGCGCGTTTGTGTCAACGGAGATTTTGCTTCGCGCACCCACGGGCACGCGCTGCAACAGTGAGCGCAGTAACAAGCGGGCGCATAATCCAAGACCGCCCTAACTGTGGCGGTCGTTGGTTGATTAAATCGCCAACTGTAGTAAAACGGACTAATCTTGATTGGCACTTTGTACACAACGAAAACTGTGATAAATTATGTTGGATAAATTTGATGAAAAACGACAGAGCAGGTTATGGCATGACTATAACAATTCTTTCATTATGATGTGAGTACCGCCCGTCAGGAGATTTATCTTACCGTCGCGCGCTCGAAATTCAAAAACGCGCGGGGAATCCATTTTTCACAAGTATAATATAAATCAGTGATCATGATGATCCCCTTTCTATCCCTTAATACAGCCACTAATAATGCAAATCTCCAGCGAACAACGGGAAACTCTTTGCAAATTATCTCCCTCGATCCCCCCCGAAAAAGTAACTCGCGCGAGACCGATTAATCAACTTGCGGGTATACGAAAGAGCCGCGAAAAAGTAGCGGCGCTCGAAGCTGACGAAGATTTATCATGCTAATTATCGTGGGAAACACTTGCTTTTTCGTTCACAACAATTTAATATGTCGCTTTCACTTGATCGAGCGAAGCTCAGGTCCTATACAAAAATGCGCTCAGCAAGGTTTAACGATTTTTGCGAGAAAATGTCCTCATTAAAGTTGCGCGGCGCGTGCTTTTTCCGCGCGCTACTGCATTGTTTTGTAAATTACTCACGCACGCGCGTGTCCCTCTCATTTGTCGCCAGCGCGCGTGGATCTCGTTTTACGGCTGTCGTGTCGCGTTACAGCGCAAAGCGTACGTGTGTATAGATACTGCATGTAGGTGAGGAAGAATCGATTAGCGCGCGACGACGTTTTTCGAGCTGCGACTGGACACGCTTGGCGGTAGTTTCGTGCATGGCTAGTTGCCGTTGATTTGATGCCTGTTGTGATAGGATTTGTCGGGCTGCACGCGGTCTGTCAGTAGTTTGTTTGCTACGTAGGAAACTATTTTTTTAGTATGTGTCTCAATATAAGGTCGAAAACAATGATGTAATCATGAGTGTTCAATTGGTATCTTAAAATCCATTTACAAATTTTCAGCCTGAAATTTGACGGTTTCCTTTATTACTTACTGACAAAGAAGAATAAAAAAATCATGAAGAATAAAATATTTCACTGAAACTTCGATTTCTAATAAAAACCAGTATTATGCGGGACCAAAAAAACATCTGCTCTTCTTAAAAAATATTCGGTATCCCAATTTCAATGAAAAATTCCGTTTCACTACCAATTGAATTTAGCCGCGAATTTTCTACGCCAGCTTGTTTTCCATCCGCATCAGAACCACCATTACGTAACACCCCCAATATCTTCTTCGCCGAAAGCCCCAAAAGCTTGCCGAGAGACTCTCGCTGTTTAGCCCGCCACCCCGGAACATACAACATTAAGATACGGACTCAATAACCCACAGGCGCCGTCACCTCTCTGTAGAAAAAAAAAACTATAATGAAAAAAAGGAAAAAAAAATAAAGAAGAAATAAGAAAGACACCCCGGCTCGGTTCCCAAGGGCTAAATTCCTCTCCTCTGCGTCGCCCCCCTTGAAATTCAGCGCGCCGTGGAAAATGGCTGACTGTTTAACAATGGGCCCAGGCGTGATCGATCGATAAATTCGAGGGGATCCTCCGCACACCCCGCGAGCTGCGTGAATTCGTTGAATAGAAAGCGCTCGCGCGTCGCTCGTCCGCTTCGAATAATTTAATATATGTAGTAGCTCTCCCTCTCTCACTCTTTTTCCCCTCACTTGCCTCACTCTCTCCTCCGCCCTCTCTCAGCATCCTCGTCTTTCTCGGAGTATTGAATTTTTAAGCGTCGCAAGCATAACGCGCGGATTACGCGAGAGCTTTCTTTTCCAATCAACTGCGAAATAAGGACGTTCCTTCGCACGTACCGCAAGGCGTAAGGAAGGCGAGAGAAAGAAAGAGAGGGAGAGGGAGAGAGCTGAATAAAGAGTGGAGTATGTAACAATCCTCGTCTTCGATGACGCAGATCTCTATTGTTTTATATATCCAATTGTATCGTTCGCAATTCTAATTGACTTGTATATCATGCATTATTTTAAATTTCTTGTCCTCAGGTTTATATAAAGCTTGAATGACTTCATATAAGAATTGTCTTCGGGTCTTAGTTTCTCTTTTCATATTTATATAATTCGAATAAAACTTCTATACATTTTCATAGATGCTGATCAGTAGCTGTAACTTGAGTTCCATATAGTTTCTAAATCTTAACTTTCATCATGTATAAATTATTTATTTCAATTATCTTATATTAATTTAAAACATTTAATTTTTCAATGAACAAAACGTATTCATTATTATTTATCATTTGAATATATTCTCAGCTGTAAAACAGATAAGAATATACAGAAGACACAGTAATGTCATTTTTCAGTCTACCCGCGTTTCACGCCTCGAGACATACCCTCGGAAGGGTGCGGACTAAATTTTCACTTGTTTTCGCAGTGCATCACGTAAATTATATCAAGGAACGCGACAGATGCACACCGTCAGGGCAGACGGAGAGGGAAGAGGGAAAAGGCCAACGGAAAAACGCGTCGCGGATTTGTGCGAGACACCCGTCGTAACATTGGCTCTCGCAGTCGTTCGGAATACGACGCGCGCCTGTTTTCCCTGACAATGTCCGCCTCAATCTGCAATAGAGACAATGATTTATCGCCGGTAGTATTTCTCCGACCCCGGATGTATCTCCCTTAAACTTTTTATCTTAGAATGCCTATATTCCACTCCCGTCGATATACCCCTTTCTTACTTTTCCATCCGCGATCTTTCTTTCTCTTTTTTATCCCCCTCAGAAGTCTCGCGTGCGAGTACTACTTTCTTTCGGCTTCTTCGGGGTTCCTCTTCTCCCTCTCTGACGCCGGCGGAGTCTTACTGATTTTTATGTTACTCCGAGAAAGTTTTCCTTTTGTCATTCCTCCGCTAAATTTACACCGGGCCATTTAATTTTATTATCGATACCTGTAAATTTATAAGTTGTTTGGCCTTAGTCCACAATGTTGAACTTACGAAATGATGGTTTACTACAGACGCTTCTTGCAATACTGACTTATTTTTATTCTTATTTACTAAAACTGAAAATTCATTTGTAAAAATTATAAATAATTCTTAAGTCATTAATTTAAATTTGGCACAAAAATGAAGCTCCATTTACTTACGCAATACATTTATTTTGCTACAACATCATTTAACACTTTAATTAATCCCATTTGTAATTGTCACATTTGTTTACTCAAATGAAATTATGAATAAGCGGTCATAATTAAAATAGCGCGGAACTCACATGAGAAAACTGTCGGCGTATAATGCCGGACTAATTTTACCAGCGTCTACTTACTCGTGTACTTGATTTTCGACTGCTTTTTAATTGCAATTGCGATTTAATATTACGTCAGTAAAAATGAAGTTAATTTATTACTTGTTTTAATTTTTTTTTTAAATGTGTAAATTAATAATTTAATTACGGTACATAAGTTACGTACATTCGATGTTCCCATCGATATTAATTAGTAACAAAAGTTTTAATTAGCGCAAAAGACCTTTTTTTAATAAAGTAAATTTTTATTTTACCAACTTTAATTATGATGTCGATGCTCGTTTTCTACTAAAATTTATATTTCATTTGAATATACGTCTGGTACAACGTTTTTTTTTAAGCTTTTAAATCTCATAAAGGAGATTTACCCGCTATATATTGGATTTGCCTTTTACTCGTTCATAATTGATAACCATCGCGAAACACGTTTTTTTACTCATTATTATCAAACATTTTGTTCTACAAATTCCACTTCTGCGTTATGTAAATCGGTTACTACATTAAAGCTATTTTCCTTATTAATTCATAAATCTTCTATTTTTGAAAAACTTCAATTTTTCTCCATGCCCATTACATCACATGTAGGAATACTGACAATTGATTTGAAAAAATGTTTGACAAATACTGACTCTATTTTCATAAAAATCAAAGTATAAAATTGATACAAATTATCAACCGATAATATTGAGGTGTGTGTGCGTGCGTGCGTGCGTGCGTGCGTGCGTGCGTGCGTGCGTGCGTGCGTGTGTGTGTGTGTGTGTGTGTGTGTGTGTGTTTTAATATTCAAAATTGAAGTTAAATTTCATAATACGATATTCATATTGATTCCTATTTGTGTGTCTGTTCGTATTTGTGTGCCTTTTTTACAAATTCCGATGTAAGAAAAGTTTTAACCATAAAAATTATGAAAGGCTATTACAAGTAACAGTAAAAAACATTTTGTTCTATCCCAATTACACGATTTGATGTATTATTTGTTAATAATCGTAAGTTAAAAGTGTCACTAATACGGATTATGATCTGCTTTAAGGGCACATTAATATGGTCTCTTACCCTCCCTATCTTATTACAAAATATCCTAAGGCAGAGCTGAAAATGCAATTCTATCCGCATCATCATGTTATAAAATTTATTCAATTTTATGCATGTATATTTGAAATATTCATATCACGCAATTGAAAAAACTGTGAAAATATACCTTTTCAATTATTGAGGCCTTTTTTTTAATAAACAATAGATATTTTGTGTACAATTATTCGGATACTTGGTACTGCTTGTTGTATCAGTCATGTCTATTATATATTAAGAGATCGTGTAGTAACGTGTCTGACGCGTCTAGCTTAATAAGATCTTATTCCGCAGATTTCGCGATTAAAGCTTAAGCGCGCAAGACTGGATAATCTTTACGTTTATCGTTGCTTTTTCGTCGTTACTGTTACGGTACGTTTCGCGTTAAATCGTCTGGAATTCTCATCTCTTTTGTATATTCTGCGACTGTGTTTACCTTTTCTCGTATTCGGAGATTTCGTTTCTTGCTTACTTTCGTTTCTACAACGCAGGAGATACTGATATAAAAGAACTTCGCGATCTTTTGATGAAAAATTCAGAAGGTTTATTCAGGGAGTAATATTTCATATACGTAGAGTTCTCCCCCCCCCCCCCCCCCCCCTCCCCTGCTCACTTTCCTTTGGTAATAGTGATAAGGGATACTCAAAGGCAAAGGAAGCTCAGCGCTACTTTGTAATAAAAAATATACTTTACCACTTTAGAGGTGCCAGGATTATCCGAGATTCTAAACTTCATGTAAACTGGCGTTTGTGTATTCCAGTTACCAATACATTTTTTAATTCTGTCACTCTTCCAAATGTTCTTTAATTCCGATGTTTTTACAAATGGTGGATGAACTTGCCTATTCCAGTTTCCAAATCTAACAACTTTCTAAACTGAAACTAGAAATAATTTTGGTTCTTCCAATTATTTTCGTTTTCATAAAAGTGCCAAGAACGACTTTTAACTTTTAATACCTAGTTCTCCCACCGGCATTTTCAATTAATCTTCCAAACTTTTCCAACAATAACCGCAACTGAAAGCGTCAGCAACTTTTTTCCATGCCCTGACACCAAAGCGACATTTTCGAAAAGTATACGAACGTACACTCGGTTTACAGCAATTTTTTATACGACAAAAAATTCTTAATCAAACAACTGCTCTCGAATAACCACGTAGCCACTTCGAGCACCCAACAAATAACCGCGAAAATCGATCTCGTCCACTTTGTATCGACCTCAAAGAAAAAAAAAAAAAAAAAAAAAAAAACGGCTACTAGCCTGCGTACGCGAGATGCTCATATTTCACACGCGAACCGCAAAAAGGAAATACGAAACACGCGAAAGTGCAAGTGTGAAAAAGCTTTTAAAAAATCGAATAAAAAATGGGACAACACCTATTGCCTTTTTCCGCTGTGCACTTGCGTCCTTTCCATTCATCTCGCATCTTGCGCCACACACGCGAGGCCAAGGTGCACAGCTTGCACGGCCATTGTTTTTGTCCGCGTGAATTTATAGGACTGGTCGGTTTATTAACGTGACCTATTATTGCAATTTTCGCTAAAGACACGGAAGATCGGTTGGTGGAATATTACGGGGCGCGCGCACGCGCGCACGTTGTGGCGTTGATCGGTCGACTAGCTGCACACAATGGCCCCCGCGGGCTGAATGGCGATTGTGCTGTAAATAGAGAATGATTTTACTTCGCTGGATATATATGTATTTTATATTTTAATATCGTTACATTTTTATTTGAATTTTATTAACGCTATTGGATGTTCGCTGGAAACGCACGTTGAGTCTATATATATGATGTAATATTTTTCAGCATCAGGTTTTCGCAGTATTTTCTCGTTTATTATCTCGAAAACAATGTCGCGTAGCTGTGTACTGTGTTATAATTGAATGTTTTTCAATTATCATCGGAATATTGCGTTTATCTTAATATTGATGCGTTAAATCTTTAATCTTGATGATTTTAAAATTTTAAATTTTAACAATTCAATTGACAAAATTGCATGTAACTTAATGAAATTTGTGAAATATTTTTCATGCGTTGCGTACCAAGAGTAAATTTCCAAAGAGTAAATTGCACATATTGATACAGATTAATTTTATTATTATCGGAGCAAATAGCGGAAAGTGGAATACTCTTCGTTTTACTGCTTCGTTAAATGTATGTATAAATGATAATCAGACGAACGTTTCTGAATGACCCTTAATACTTCTAAAGCATTTACAACTAATTGACAAATAAAAAAATGTATAAATGAACAAAATAAATTGAATGCGATTAATTCATTCTTTATTATAATTTTTAAGATATAATAAAGAAAATTATTTTTATTTATTTATTTTTTTTTTTTCATTAAAACTCATATACTTTATCCAAGTATCAATTATTTATAACTGTTATGACTTTATCGACACCTACTTCTACTTGTGCTAAACTCGATGGAATTTCCAGGAGGATGACCTGCGCAATTCCCTGGACCCAAAGTACTCCCATCTAACGGACGACCTTCACGTCGAGATCACGGCCCTGGCGCCGCCCGCTGAGGCGCACGCTCGCATTGCCTTCGCCCTCGCAGAGGTGCGAAAGTACCTGATCCCCGACAACAACGACAACATTCGTCAGGAGCAAATGCGCGAGATGGAGATGACCGTGGAAGAGCCGATGGATGAGAGACGGCCCAGCGCTCGCGGAGGCATCCTCCGCCCGGCTACCAGGCCCGGACCTCCACCACCACCGGGCATGCGCGGACCCGCTAGACGTGAGTTTTTTTTATCAAACTGATGATGAAGAATTTTTATAAAGGTTTTACAGAAACAGAAAATGGTCGTTTAATGCCCGCAAAGTAAATCGCATGATGGCTACGTAAGATTTTTTAAATAATTTAAAAAATATTAATTGGCTGTAAACACGTGAAACGTGAAATGTTATTTTTATTTACTCTCGTTTCAATAGATCTTGTTTGAAAGACAAATTCCGAGAAAATTGGCAGTATAAACTATTTATTCAGCAAAGTAATGCATATTTCATCAATCATTTACATTGCAGCCATTCTCCCGCCGCCACCACCATCACGGGCACCTGTTACCCGCCCAGTTCCGGCCAAGACCAAGGTATTTTCGATCTTGGACCGCGCGAGAGTAGCTATGGACCAAAGCTATGGGTAAGTTGCAATTTGCAATTTGTGTTTAGCAAAGCACGCTGTAATAAAAGCTGATTTTAACAATTGAACAGAATTGTGCGTTCGTGAAGTTAAAAGTGTTGAAATAACATATTTGATAAGTTTCAAAGTTTAATTGAATATATTACGATTGAAACTGTTTTGCTTTTATTAAAAGATATTGTAAATCTTTTTAAAGCTTCAAAATTCATCTTTACAATGATTAAAATGAAAAAGGACCTTCAAATTTAATATCAATTTTTATTTAAAAAAAAAAATATGAAAATTTTCTAAAGTTTATCTCAAAAACTAATTTTTAAAATATGTAAAAATATACATGATTTTTCCTAATTTAACAGAAAGATTAAAAAACTTAAACAAAACTAAAGTTTTTAAATAAGTTTTTCAAAAATTTTAAATCATTTTAAAAAATATTTTAATGTTGTACTTATTACAAAGACAAACTTCGACGTAAACACTACTAAAAATACATTAAAAATGCTAAAACAACAGTATTAGTTTGTTCAAAATTAAATAAAAGAAAATAACAATCGGAATGGCTTTCTGTCAATGCACAAATAGGTATGAATCAGCGCCTCCGGCATCCGGCAGTCGCGGTTCCCACCATGATTACGATTATCACGGCTCCTCAAGCAGTAGCCGTTACCCCTCTGGCGAACGTCATTACTCGTCATCTGGAAAGTGAGTAGCGGGCTAACGAAGCTCAAAAGCAATTCCTTCACCTTCAACCCCCGCTCGAAATAATTCTTGATAGTTCGAGTGTAGTGTTCGTTGTAAAACGACAACATGTAAACGTTCCTAAAATTTCTAGTAATGATTTAGATTTATTAAATGATTTTCAAGTACTTTCGTATAAGGATTATCTTTAGTATCAGAGACATGTAAAATATTTATTTTAACTTAAAGAGTTTATCTTACTTTAATTTATCAAAGCTTTGCATTAAAATAAATATTCTCATGACTCGAAATTATGCTAACTAATGCTTTGTGTTAACATAATTGGGATTATGTTTGCTTATCAAAACTGTTTTCACTAGATCATAGCTGCTTTCTTTTCTGCTTGAATAATATTCAAAAGCTTGAAAAATAATGCATGTCAAGAATTCCTAAAGCTAAGTTTTTATAGTTTGAAGGATCGATACATTAGCATGTCGCTTGAAAATCACAAAGTAAAAACGTGCTTTCTTCATATTTACCTTTGTTCCTTTCTTTTTAAACAGTGGCCTCCTTACCTAGTTTTATGAACAATTCTTAAAAATCAGTTTAGTAAGTTTACAAAGGACCCCGCACAAAATGGATGGAAAAAAATCTTTCAGTCAAATCGGATGAAACTTGCGGTAAAGATAGACCCCCAAATTTCATCCAATTTGACCGGATAATTTTTTTCCATACATTTTGCACGGGGTCCTTTATTGAAAGATGCAAATATATAAAAGAAACGACATATTTAAAAATTTTTCTTATAATTTAAATGTAGAATTGAAACCTTGGACACTCTTATGTTGCGATCCTGCATGTTCAGTATTCCGTTAAAATAATCTAAAATATGACAATTTTTATTAACCTGATCTCCGCTGAATTCTTCTTAACCCGTTTCGTAAATCCAAACGAAAGTTTTGACCAAGAATAGCAAAGATACATGAGAGATTAATAGAAAATCCATAGTTCCGAGAGGAATAAAGTCAGGCCGCGCGCAGCAATTCCTCGCAATTAATCAGAAGGACGGATGTTCCTTACTTTGGATATTCGACTCTCCTTCAGTTAAAACAGGCCAAGCCGATTCCAATATCGGCTTACGCGCGGAGGAATAAGTTTGTAAAGAATTGCTCCAACTTGTCGTGCGTACTTGCCCCCCCCCCCCCCCCTGTCTCTTTCCTTTCTCTCTCCTTGTCTTCCTCCTATTCTGCGCTTCTTTTTGTTGCAAAAACGCACCCTTACTTATCATTCTCATGTCTCCTTTGACCTTGTCAACTCCTTCACTTGGCTTGTTCTGTACCCGAAAAAATGTATAGATGGGATATGTGATTTAGCTTTTGGTTCGATGTCCTCCAAGTGGGCTGCTTGTTTGTTATACAAATTGCTGTTGCTTTGAATGCCAAACTATAAAATTTAAACACCAGTTTTTAGAGTAAGGAATCGACTACTTAGTGTAGGAACCAGGGGGGTTGCCGTAGCCTTTTCAAAAGGCAAGCTGACACCAAGTGTTTTTTTATGTATTTTTTCATGCTGAATCCGAATTTCTATGGTGGATTGTTGAAAAAACCCGTCTTTATTTGTTATAAACAATTTATTGCAAAAATATTAAATTTTCGACTTTTTTTATAATAAAAAAAAGTACTATCGTATTCTTCAGGTCATTTTAAACAAAAAAGTCTCTTAGAATTTTTGCGTAAAAGTGCATTCCAAAGCAGTAAACAATTCTCAAAGTTTGAAAAAACGCACTGATGTCGGGCGCCGTCGCCGCCAAATTGTACGCACGCGCTCATTTTCTTAATCTTTGAGAATTTTTTGCGGCTTTGGAATGCACTTTCACGAAAAACTTGTAGGAGACTTTTTTGTTTAAAGTGATCTGAAGAATATGATAGTATTTTTTTTTTATTACAAATAAAGTCGAAAATTTAATATTTTTGCAATAAATTGTTTATAATAAATAAAGACGGATTTTTTCAACAATCCACCATCGAAATTCGGATTCAGCATGAAAAAATACATAAAAAACACTTGGTGTTAGCTTGCCTTTTGAAAACAACCCCCCTGGCTCCTACACTAACTGTGGCTTTTACATTTTCAGGCATTACATATAGAAAACATGATTAACAGATTGTATTTAATCATTCATGAACCCATAGCACTTAATATTTAAACCAACTTTATAACAATAATTAAAAAATTCTTTCAAGCCAAAACATTAATTATCATAAATAACTTTAAAGTTTAAGAAATCATCACATTTATGAGTTATAATTACGTCTGTTTCATTCAATTATCATAAAAATCTTGAAATTTTTTGATAAGTATGATCATTACTATCAAATTATATTGTAAATTAATTTCCCGTTATTTAATAAATATAGTTTGATGCTGTGGTATATTATTAAAGCAACTTTCTCCTTAAGACGATGAATCTTTGAATAATGAGTTGTCACGTAAATTGTTTTGAAACTTTAAAATTATAGCTATAAAGTAGAACTCTTTAGAAGTTTCCAGTATATATAAACTCCGCAGCACTTGTCTTGTGACAAATCATCTCATATGCATGAGTTCGTAGAATAGAATGTTAATCATACTTTAGTCTAATTAAATGCGTATTCTAAAATCTTGAATATATAATATTGTACTAAAAATGAAAAACTATTTCGATTACAAATGCCACATGTACTAAAATCAAACTGCATTGCGAAACTCATAGTATCAATGAAAACAGTATTATTCATTGTGTTAAAAGAAGTTTAACAAAGAAGAAAGCTTAGCGTCATTAAATTGCATGAAAATATGTACCCCAATAACACCTGACACATATAGACGATCCATCCCAACAAAAATACACTTGTGTATCTCAACATAACAAAATAATCTCACTTTTCACCTTCGTTCTGTTTCACCCTTTTCAGTGATGACATGTACCCTCCACCGCCATCCTCACGATATGGAGGAGGTGGTGGTGGTGGCTCTTATGACTATGAAGATGATTCCGGTCCGCACGGATCCTCTCACGATTACTACGATGCTCCAGAGTATCCAGGTATTTTATACTGTACTTTTACACGTATACAAAGCAACTACCGTTTTAAATTATCGTGGAAGAGCTTGAAAGTATAAAATACAACTTTAGCGCATTTAATGGTATCTGCATTTTTATATACTCCTTGTAAGAATCGAGACGATATTTAAATTTTTGTGATATGCATTAACAATTACTATACTATTTTGTCTTAATAGGGTTTAAATTATTTTGCTAGAAAAAGTTGATTGATAATGAAGGTTTATGTTATAGAATGTTTCCAACGAAAGAAATATAAACGTTATTATATTGTTTGTATTGTATTACTTGTGTATTATAAAAGTTAATAAATTCATTACAATGAAAACGAATAAATAAACACTTTTTTGCAGGTGATAACGATATCGATTTTAAATTCCTTCTAAAAGTTTTCCATGCTTGTATTGAAAAAATTTATTCCTTAAATATTTTATTGTTTCCTTGTCTAAAAAGATATTATATTCAATTAAAAATGACCGATAAATAAATTAAAAATAAATTGCCTTGTAAAAATAATTTGAATATCTGTTTACTTTCACGTTATTAAAATAAAATTACTGGATATATATATTTATCTGTTGCAGCTACTGTAGTCACTTTTTAATAATCTCGATTCATACATGCACGGATATACATAAAAAAATTAAAGATTCAAATGAAAATTATGCTTATTGATTACTGTCCTGATTCTTTATTATTTAGTTTGTTATGTATTATTCGGACAGGTATTAAATATAAGCAACTTTTTTCACAATCTGTAGTAGATATTTTCATGATCTGTAAGAGAAATAACAAATTGTTACTCTATATTCATAAAGAACCTTTTATATAAAAATCAATTTCCAGCTCTTGCACGCTAACGTCTCTATCCATAGAAACTCAATTTCCTAATAAAATAGTTAAAAAAAGATTGTAAACCTAGAATTTTTAATAATTAAATGAACCATTTCTTTATAATGATTAAAATTAATAATTAAATACATTTTGAAATTTTCTTGAAATAAAAAGTATTAATATATTCTTCTTCAAATATTTAAATTAACTCTTTATACTTTGAATTTATATGAAATTTCATAAATGTTTTATAATTTTTAATAAAACAGAGTAATATAGTTAAATTATTTTCAATATTTACGTTTACTCATTCAAGTTGAAAATTAGCATATTAAATTATGAATAAGCGATTAATTCTCCATTGACGAGAAAATATGCTTTAAAAACGTCAAACAATCAATCGCTTCCTTAAACAGAAAAATAATTATTTACAAAAAATAATTCAATCATACAACTATATTAAATAATATTCATGTATAGAATAATTATGTAAAACTGTTGTATAGCAATAAGCATTTAAAAAATAAGATATAAAAAGCGATCGACTGGACGCCAACAATTAAGCAAAATCAGTTGACACAATACTAACTAATGAATTTTAAAAACCCTCCTCTAATATTCAAGTGCAACGATCGATGAAATTTGACGACTCATCTAGCCGCGCATGGAAGTCATACAAGACAACGACCACCGGGGCGGGCGGCTCGAGCGCAAGCTCGCGCTACCGTGCCGCCCCCTATCCCTCCCGTCCCAGGGAGGGCGGCATGTACATGCCGAAAGTTAAACTTGCTGAGAGGTAAAAAGCTCGTCGGCTCAAAGCCCGAGTAAATCTCGCCGCGGCTCGTAGGCGCATATAACCAGGAATTAATCCGCGCGGCATGCTTATGTCACTTTACCAGTTTCTTTCTTATCGAAGTACTATTATCATATAAACACACACTGACAGTTTCTTCGCTTCTCAATGTACGATTCGCACTCGTAATACAATTTTTTACCGTTAGCTTATAATGTACCTTAACGTTACATTTTCTTCGTTTTAATTTATGGTAAA
Organism: Torymus aiolomorphi; assembly: GCA_036365515.1. Classification (NCBI taxonomy): domain Eukaryota; kingdom Metazoa; phylum Arthropoda; class Insecta; order Hymenoptera; family Torymidae; genus Torymus; species Torymus aiolomorphi. Next base: position 96,711,500 of record CM070874.1, read on the forward strand.
GAAAATGAAATGTATTATTTATTGTACATTTTAGTAGAAGATTCAATTATTTCAATGCGTTAACTTTTCTTTTAAAGCCGCGGGCGTATAATTTTTTGCAATTTTATAGAAAATTTACGATAATTCATGTGACGTAAAATATTTTCGCAGTCATAAATGATTATAACAAAAATGACTTTAATTTTTGTGACGAAAACTATTGATTTTGAAACTACTTCCATGCTGTAAAAGAAGACTGCCAATATACCTTGGAACCTGTATAACACTGAAATTGCGTAATAAGATTTAATAAAATTAATTAAAATTGGAGAACTTAAAGAAGATCAAGACAATTTTCAAGACCCGCGACGAAATTAATAAAAGGATCACATTTGGCGACTTGCCCGAGTCTAAAAAGCTTGAGCTTGGCATAAATATTAACAAAATCATGACTTTTTCTGACGATTGCAAAGTTTTGTAAACCTTTTTAAATAGCTCAATTATTAATGTCAACGCATCTTCAAGTAAAGTACATGATATTGTGTAAGAATCGTGATTAACAAAGAGAATTTCCAAATTACTGTGTTAAAATAGATGCTACAAATGAAAAATGTAATCTCTGGTTCAAATAGCAATGATATATTATAATTACGTCATCAGGACTCAGCATTAATTAGAATGTAACCGATATTGTCAGCGAACAAAACTGTTAAAACATTATTCATTCAGGTTAACAAATTTAATAATAAATAGCTACGCGTAAACAAAATAAATGTATTAATCAAAGTAAGAACAATGTACTCTTCCTAATATATTTCAGTGTAATGTACGTAAGTAGTGAATTAGATAAGCGTAAAATAAATTTTATTCCTTATAATAAGGAAACAAAACATCAAATAATACGTAGTAGTAGAGTTTCAAAATACCTCAACAATTTTTGCACATATTCGATTAATTTTTTTTTCTATCTTTCTTTCTGTAATAATTATCACTCACGAATAAAAATAAATACATGACAAATAAAAAATTGTTAAAATTTGAATACCTTTCCACTTTCCAATTACATCAGTTCGTGGACAAAAAAAAATGCAAAGACTTGTAATGCTGCTATTATAACTTTCTAGAAAAATAAATAAATATTAAAAAATAGTTTGATTCCACTTCCGTGTGTAAACCTCTTTTCTACACCGAAGATGTAAATCATCTAAGAGATAAATCATTTGTCCACGAACAAAGCGTAACAAACATAATAGTGTTAATTATTCCTAAATCCTAAAAAATATGATTACACAAAAGTAAATCGAAATTTTTATTAAATTACTATTTATTATTTTATACTTCAGTATGTATAAATAATATATTGAATATTCTAATTTTTAATTCACACCTCTGTATATTGTGTGATTAATTAAATTTTATTATTCAGCAATAGTGATGTATTTGATTATCGGATATATAAATTATTTTCTTATGAATATACCATGAACAAGTTACGAGAAACTTTGGAGTTCAAGTAGTGAACAAATGAAATTTTGTAAATATAAATTAATTACTTAAATACCTTAAAATGTATTGTAATCAGAAGATAAAACTGCTTACGCCAACAAAAATATAATTATTTCCAATATTGAAGGTTTATTTGATATTTCAAGACTCAATAAGCTTGCAATTTCAATTTTAAAGTACTAATATATTGGGAGTATAATAATCACTGGATACATTAATCACGAACAAAAATAATATCTAATTAAAGATATACTATAATTCCAGGTAAAAATGTCTTATTTTCATCTAAATATTATTTTTATATTAAAATAAACTATTATAAATTTAATTGTTTTTGATATAATTAAACAGATTATGACATCAAAATTCTACAGCAAAAATTTCACATCAGTTTCATCATTTGGCATTTACTTAATTATAATCTAAGTATCGAATTTTTTTTATTTTTTTTATTATTTGTTTTTTATTTTCATTGATATATTTTTCATTTTTCTAGATTTATTTATATGTTTACTTAATCCTTTGACAATTGCAAGCAAGTTGAAAATTCCGTAAAATTTGTATATAAATTTTTCATAAATGAATTTAATTGAATAAATGAATCACCGCTTTATTATTGAGTTAGACCACACGGTGGCTCAATTATGAAGGCAACAATAAATTTTTATGTATAAACAACAAAAAGTTTTAATAAACAATAATATTAGTCCCATCTTTTATTTTTTGTATTAACAAAGGATTAAGTGTACTGGCACTAAAAATGTGATGATCCTGCTATAATCTTAACATGTATTATTATCAGGTATACAGACAATCGAGGCAAAAGGCGCGGAAATGCTATCGTGGGGTCTGATGTCCTCGCGGTATCGGATTAAACTGGAGTCTTTTGATGTAAGTATGTCAGCATGATGTACACTTTGGCTTGTACCAAAGGCGATCTCTTATTGAAACATGCTGCTTCGGAGACTTTGTCCAAAGGTATACCAATTAGTATTTAATTTCAGTATGGTTATATATATATATATATATATATATATATATATATATATATATATATATATATATATATATATATATATATATATATATATATATATATATATATATATATATATATATATATATATATATATATATATATATATATATATATATATATATATATATATATATATATATATATATATATATATATATATATATATATATATATATATATATATATATATATCATAAAGGTTTTCTACAATAATAGTGACACAAATATAAGCATTGTTATAAACAATCAGGAAACAAGCGCGTGACTAAAGAAATAATGACCCTAAGGTTATTGACTAACACCACAACGCCTGCGGCGCCCGCTTTTACGGAAAAATATTACAGAATTTTCGAAATCGATGTATTAACACACTATTGTGGACGCCGCAAAAAAAATCCTCAAAATGCTAAGCGGGTACCGACGACTTTTGAGGATGCTCCTCAAAATGCTAAAAAATCCTCAAAAGTCGGTATTTTTGCCGAATATAATCCTCAAAATGCTGTAGAGCTGTGTGTGTGTGTGTGTGTGTGTGTGTGTGTGTGTGTGTGTGTGTGTGTGTGTGTGTGTGTGTGTGTGTGTGTGTGTGTGTGTGTGTGTGTGTGTGTGTGTGTGCGCGTGTGTGTGTGCGCGTGTGTGTATGCGTGTGTGTGTGGTGTGTGTGTGTGTGTGTGTGTGTGTGTGTGTGTGTGTGTGTGTGTAAGTGTGTAAGTGTGTAACTATGGGAATTGGTATATTTGAAGAGATATCAACGTATAGATCGGTACTTTTGAAGAGATGTCGGCATTTTGAGGAGACTCCTCAAATTTCTCAACGCAAGAATCGCGACTTTTGAGGAGAAATCTATACCCCCTTTTCCCAGAGTCGGTAACCTGAGGGTCATTATTTCTTTAGTCACATTGTCCGAACTCTGAGCGAAAGGTTCACATCTCAAAAGTACCAATTTACGAACACACACACACACACACACACACACACACACCCACACACACACACACCCACACACACACACACACACACACACACACACACACACACACACACACACACACACACACACACACACACACACACACACACACACACACACACACACACACACACACACATGTATATATGCGCGCGCGCGCAAACAAAAACATCCATTCCGACGTTTCCTTAATGATTTGCACTATTTAGTCACCTTCAAAAATATAGAATTAATATAAATAAACGAGAATTTTGCTTAATAATAATAATACTGTACTCAGTTTTCGACAAGTACGTAGCAAATTTTTAGACTAGTTTACGAAAGATAAAGAGATCGTTAGTACGTTACATAGACTGGCATTTAGAAATTATTTTATATTTGGTGTTACATTTGACTTTTTAAACGTCTCCTAATCGCTATAAGCCAGAAGGATGTTGTTACAGGCGGACAAGTGCATTAGAAGATTATTGATCAACCAGAGGATATAGACTGTATTGAGTGAAGATTGATCAAAATGAAATGCTGGGTATATATATTTTTATTTTCAGTTGTATATATCAGGCCATAATTTACATATGTCATTTTTTACTGTTTTAATCAATTCTTTTACGTTAAATATTATCTTTTCATTTTTCAATCGATTTGTAAATAGTGATTTTATATGATGTTAAAGTTTATATTTTGTTATAAATTCAGAACTTATTATAAGCTTATATATTATATATATAAGATATATTCCAGAAATTAAACGTGCAATCTGGAAATATGTGACCTCAATTTAAGTGAATATAGGATCTGATAAAACTATGTTAAAATATGTTCACTGATATAAAGAAAATGTTCTCCCATAGACTATAAACAGACGCGAAAAGTAAGAATGTTACTTGATTACCTTCAGTTTTAACTTTCATGCACTTGCAAAATTGATAATCAAACTCAATGAAAGCCATTATAAAGTTAACATGTGGTAGAAGAGTAGCCAGGCGGACACAACAGGGTCACACGTAGTCCAGTAACGATTAATCTTTGTATAGTAGTTAATATACCACGGTGAACAATGTAACCATCATAAGTCGGCCCCATACGTGTGTACGTGTTTGCTAATCGCAAATTCATAACGCGAGGTCGCGTCGAAACTGCCTTGGCTTTTTACGTCGCGTAATTGCCGTGCCGACAAGAATTAACGGCCATTCGTACTTCGCAAGTGGTTCCCTTTCATTCGACCCACCGACATTCTCCAATTTGCTTGGGGTGTAGGTGTTGCTCAGTACCACTACGGAGACTGCTTCACTGGAAGTGTAACTTTGAGGGACGCGGTAGAGGAGGTCAGCTCCAAAGCACCGCGTCATTCAGGTTCCTACATAATAGTGGTACTTGCTCTTATCTCCTTGAGCTCTAGTGGCTTCGGATATGTATTTGTTACTATGATATTTGACTTTTTGCAAAATTAGTTTGAATATTTTTTACAACTTTGCATGATTTCTTGGTACATGTCTTTTTGTTGAATAAGTAGAAAATCGTAAGATTCGTGTATTTCAGATTTTTTTTTCAGTTTTGTCGTAAAGAAACTGTTTGAAAGTGAATTTATTGCAAAAACTATGGTTAGTCTAAAAGGTGAATTATAAATTCACTTTAACTCATGCGTGCTTTATTTCTTCTTGCCAGACTTCTTAAATTAAAATTTAGAATTATAAACATTTGTTTACCTATTGAAAAGAATACATGCATTACATGTATTTTAGTAATAATATTTAAGGATATTAATTTTAAAGTTAGAAACTTTAAACAATTTTCAACTAAAAATGTCTGAATGTCTTCTTAATACTTTCTTATTTTCTAAATTTAAAATATTTAAAAATCCTGTCGAATTTTAGCCAATCCCATATCTCTTTCAAGTATTATATATTGTAATAATCAATCAATTACAATCGTTTTATTCTGGCTTCACATTCCGGTCGTCACTTTTTTAATAGAGGATTATTGTTTTAAAAACAGTATAAAAATTGTCTATTACATGTTGTGTAAGAAATGTAAAACCTGAACGAAAAGTAGAGTAAATCATTCAAAAGATTTAATAATAGTAATATATTACTAGAGCTTAAGTTCTGATTATTCTAAATATTGGTTCTTCTACACATGAAAGATGAAAAAGTAAAAGCATAAAATATTGCCACAGTACTAACCGCTCTAACGTGACGGCATGAAATAGTCATCGAGATGAGGGTCTGCTTCGTGCGGGGTTTCGCATTTTGGCTATTTAATTATGCTTTACGGTGGGTCGATTCTTTGATTTTCAAATTCGTAATTATTTAAGAGACCTAAAATCTATTAGATCTCGTCCTCATTTACACTGAAATTTTAAAAGCCTCATAAAACCCTTCCGATGTTCAATAACTTTTACAAAATATCAAATAAAAAATAGCCCGACATTAACTAGGTACACTCATCAAATTATTTCACTTATATGTAAGCTAAACTTGATTATAAGTTTGAATTAAGATATAAAAATTATTTTCTATGATTTTAATTATTTATTATACTAATTTAATTTTTATTTTTAGGTTTAAATCACTCATAACAATTCAATCATAGTTTGCTTTTATTATGCACATACACTGAATAACGCATTTTATTTGTTTAGCCAATAATGCTTGCTTGACTGGGACTCGACTGGTAACCGATCCTGAACTGTTACTACATACTATAACAAATTAATATATTGTCCTCTGTAAATAATTTGAAATTTGAGATAAATTATATATTTTTCTACATACGTAATGCATTGTAATTTATTTCTCTTCCCATTACATGACTATATTCTATAACATATTATAAACTTTTGTTCTGGAAGGTATATTATTTCAGAATACTAAATATATTGTTTTGCGAAAAAAAAATTCAATAAATAAGTAATTAAAAATAAAATATTTTTTTATTTTTGACGATTCTAAAACTGATATTCGATTGCTTTAATAATAAAACATTTATGGAAAGCATAGTTTAATGTATATGATGATATCGTATTTTATTTTATATTTTATTTTCGTTTTCTTCGGTAAAACCGTCTAGTATAATGCCTCATGTTTATAAACATACAATAAAATTATCTGACAAGCTCTTCCAACTATGAAAGGATAGAATCACTGTTTTTGATACATGAAAATCGTATCCTATTCGTATCCTGAGCTGAGATCAGCTGTCGGTAAATGTTCACAATGATTTATGAGACTCCAGCAACCTTCAACAGATGGCAGCAGCACAAGCGAATAGCGAGATTCAAAACGTATAAATAGGGCAATGTACTATGCACTATACGTGAAGCCAATAAAGTGATCTAAATTAAAAAAGGTTCAAAACGGGTAATATATATTTCAAACGGGTAATATATATTTTTTAAACGGGTAATATATTTTATAAAATTAGTGATTTCTATCACTAATTTTATAACGACAAAAGCGTTTTTTTATTTATATACTTTGAGAAATATCAGATCAATACAAAAATTATTTTTCAGAATACATTTTTTAAACTTTTTTTTATTAATATGATTAAAAATAATTTCGAATTAATGCTTCAAGTATATTGTCATTAACGTTATGATTGTAAAACTTGCTATAATGCTATTTCAATCCACTATAATCCGAAAGATCAGAGATCTTAAAAGGTAAGATCAAATTTAAAATAAGCAACATTCATTTTTATTCTTTTGTAAAACTTGGTTAATATATTTGTGCTTGATTGGTAATATAACACTGCAAATTTAATGTTAATTAAAATATAAAAATATATTAATATATTTAATATATTTTTATATTATAAAAATATTTTTAGGTATGTAATTTAAGAAATAAATAAGTTTTTATTATAATAGCGTTTGTAAAATTCAATGTTCAAACATTATTGATCAACAATTCATTAATGTATTGAAAAGTTATAAGTACAAATGTATAAGACTTTTAATTAAAAGAATTAAATTTAGGAGATGAGAAAAGTAACAAACAAAAGGGAATAAAAAAAAACGAGGATACATTTGCTTAGAAACAATATTCTTATTTATTCATCACACACCAATATACAAAAAATGAACCGTATTAATATCAGAATATAATATGCTACTAACTTGAAATATATTCAATAAAGTTATATCTGAGTATCTTACAAGATTAGAATGATGTGTCAACAAAAAAATCGTCTACAACATTCTTCACAGTTGGCACAGAAATTCTGGTAGAAAATAGCATTTTCTACGCTGGCTCTAGCGAGATTATAAATAAGTGCGATTTTTTGTCTTTCGTTACTTCGCCATTTTCTCATTTAATTTACGAGGGTTGAGAGAAGATTAAGTCACTAACGAATTCCACTATGTGTGTGAGTGTAGTATCATGAGTGAAAATAATTCGAAAAAGGTTTGAGACGCGCCTTCAGCTACGGCGCAAAGAGCGCTATACGCCCCGATGGAATACTCCATGTTTCGAACGCAAACGCGACTACGAACGTTTTCTTTCTTCGTTTTTTTTTTTATTGCAATTTCGAGTAGCGTCAACTTAGCTTAGTCCGGCCTGCCTCGCATTTTTTTGTTCATTATTGTTCGTTCGAATTGTCGCGGTTAATTCTAACGAACGAAATGTTAAACATGAGCTTTCAGTTCGAACATGGAGTATTTCTATACACTAGACATGGGCAGCTTTCATGTTTTATTTCTTCTATCGATACTGGAATGTTCGCAACTTATTTATACCACATTTTTCAAATTATCCATTTAATTATAGATACATGTTGTTGATATGACATTTTGACTTACTCAATCTTTTCAATATACGAGAATTAAGTTTAAGAAAAAGTCGAACTAACAAGTGTTTGATAAAGATAAATATACAAATCCTTACGTAATTACTTGTTAGTATAACTTTAAAATATAAATCAACGTTCGGAGATGTGGCACAAATAATAACGCATTTTGTTACAATGATTTTTACCCATGTCTATTCCATATTAATAAGAAAAAATCTCGAATTATACGCTTCGCTAATTTATCGTAACTAGTTTGAAAACATGTATTTTCTTTTTTAGTCGCAATTTATATATACACATACATATGTATATATATATATTTATTTATATTATCTTAATAAACTGTATATGATTATATCACAAGAAAGATTCCAATGCTCTGTACAGGTTTACTTCGGAGCATCAAATGCTCTCAAGTTCTTACTTTTTTTTTTATTTATTTAAACTTATAGCGATTTGCAAATTTTTTATTTTTTAGACTCCTATAATTTTTAGTTTACAAAGTTAGATATGTCTCAGGTTCACCTGATATTGTACTTCATACGATTCATTATACGCTAGTGCGAATCGGTCTCACGCTCTCGAATGTGTTTTTTTTTTTTTTTCATCTTCCTTCTCTTATGCTGAATTACGTACGGGTGTACTGAAGTATATACATATACATACACGTCATGCAGTACATCTTTCCATTGTTTTTCGAGATTCGAGCTTATAGCGCTGTGCTTCGAAGATACCGAGATTACGTCGCCGCACGTAATCTTTGGCGTGTATTATTTTCACGCCAAGACGCGCACAAGTTAATCGAACTTGTCAAATTGATCCTGAGATTCTGTACACTTCGTAAATATTTAAACGGCGAAGAGAAGACGAAATCCATTAAAATTCGTGACTTGCTAAATCGAACGAATTTGAATTTCGCCTGTGCGATTGGGCCAATTTCGACGTTAGATCCGGCCGACGGCGAACTTGAGTATACGTCGCTCGACTCCCGCAAGACAATTCGTCATCTCTCCTGTTCCCTCTTATTCGTTGACCTATATATATCGTACAGGATAATCGAGCTTGCCGATGCGTCCGATCACGTTATCTTCTCGCGCGCTCGACGCTATAATTGGCACATCTCAATAATGGCAAGTTTTTATATTCGTATTGGCACGATGATTGAAAGATTTCCGGTACTCCCACCCATTTTTTCACAATCTTCCTCTCTGCGTCTCTGTCTCTTTCTTTCTGAGAGCAGCAAAGATTTCGTATCGAGCAAAGGGATCATAATTTCACGTTACTCTTGTCGTTGTTGCACATACACAATAAAATGCTTGTCAGCACGATTTACTTTTGTAAGAAGAGTCAGTACAAAGATTGTCCTAAGCTTTAAAAGTTGTATTTGTAATTGTAAACGATAAAATATTTAGATGGTACAATTATCAATAAATTGATACGCTATCGGTACGTCTTATTATGTATGATTTTTTATTTTTTTTTAGAATAGGTATGCTTTATTTCGTAAGAGTTAAAAAAGATGAGGTCCCTAATTTGACGCAACTCTTCTCAAAAATTAAATCTACGCAGTGCGCACTCGTCAACGCAAAAATGGTACAGCTATATACGATACGTAGTCGACCCTAAATTATATTCCTATCGTTATAAGTAACCCCGTTAAGTACTTGTCATGGTAAACTCATATTATCATAATAGATTTCGGCTTTCTTTTCATTTTTACAACTCTGTACAATAAAACGATAAAACGATATATGCCATATAGATTAATACACAAGCGTTTCCGCAGAAAAAAATAATAATGCACGAATACGAGATCCTTGCCAAAGTCCGCATTGAAACGATCAACAAAACAACGGTCGCTGACTATAAACGTTTGTCTCTCGGAGATTATCTCGCTCCCGGTAGCTGTGTGTGTGTGTGCGTGTGTGTGTGTGTGTATTCCCTCGTTTAGCCTCGGACGGCTTCGGTGCGCGCGGGTGCGCGCAATTGTCTCCTCTCGTCCTGCCGCTGTCGCCCGGAGGACGAGGGGGAGGGGATGAGGGCCTGGAGCTTTGTTGTTGGCGAAGAAGGAGGTGAGGGTCCATATGCGGGCTGTCAACCTGCCGATCCCCTCGCGACGCTGCCGCGACAAAGCGCCGCTCGCGGCCCGTTCAGTTGTACGGCCACGAGTGCCTAATCGAGGTGACGACGTTCGAGGTCGGCGGGTCGTCCGGGCGTCACTTCTTCATGTCGTTCATCAGGCTGCCGTCCTTGTTCTTCACGTCGAGGCTCGACTGCTGACTGCTGGTCACGCCGCTACCGTTGCCCGGGTACATCTTCTCCAGGTGGTTCAGGGACTCGCTTAGGAACTTCTGCAAAATTCAAGGACAAACGTCCAGTCGTTAGTTTCGTGATTCAAGATTACTACCTACATAACAAGTATCCATGGTATATAGTAAACTGACCTGTATGGCTGTGAGAGCAGCGACGATGGCCGGACTACCGAAACCGTGCGATATGAGAGAAAAGTGTGTGAGGTGTCTCTGTATGCTCGGGTCCAAGATGTGCTGCGGTCGGGTATTGCACAGGGGTGACCTATCCTGATTCAGAAGGTCCATTAGCTCTTTGGTGATCTGCCTGTGAAACGATAAACGTTTATTATACTAACGGTTGCTTGAACATACTGCCATATTTCGCCATCAACCTTCTCTCTCTCCCTTTTTGCAATATTAAAACTGAAGTTAAAGACAACAGATGTCCCAACAGTGAAAGAATCCAAAGCATCCGGGCCGCTCAAGTTAGTTAGAGAAGACGATGACGCAGGACTTGGAGGTACAACTCACTTGGTGGCGTGTAGAAGTTCTTTCCTCCTGTACGACTCCTGCGGCTCGCAGTGCTGCCGGCTCAGGTATTCGGCGACCTGCTTCGCCGGGAACTCCGTCTCGCAGACGTAGCCGAAGTCGCGGGCTAGGTGAATGGCTTCCCCTGCAAAAAACAACCGTGATTAGTGAACTGCCAGTTTCGTGCTCAACGGTTTACAGTAATGCAATAATCGACGGCATTTTGTGAAAGAAGATCAATTACAGATAATTTTCTATTTATGCAATTTAATAATAAAGGCTTTGATTGCGCAATACGCTGCATAATTATTTAAAATATTTGTGAGTTATTTCGCGTAAAAGATGTCATGAGAAAAATATTCTCGAATTCTTATAATGCAAAATGCTGTAAAGAATGAAATATCATTTTTATTGTTTATGTAATTCAAGCTTGAATACTCATTAAACTGTCCGCGCGACGCTTGCGCGCTCGCTTGTAAAGATAAACATTAAAGATAATTAAAAGGCTAACATCACTTTTACTTCCGCCAGCTCGCACGTCGCCGTCGCTGCTGCGTGTTAAGGGGAATTTATATCGCCCAAAGGCCGCCGCGATTTCGCGTGTCGTAAGCGCACGCGCGCGCTTCCTACGCAGAAGATCGCGCCGGGGCAGGTGACTTGCTCGCGAAATTGGAACGTCGTGGTCGTCGTCGCTTTGTTACCATCTCGCGCATGTATGTGTATCATTATGCCGTCTGTTTTCTATTTCGCCGCCTACGTGCGAGCGCACACTTTCTTTCGGCTGATGAATTCGTTGATGAGATATATGCGGGGAGACGTTTTTTCGAGAGACTGATTTCGGTTTCGCAGATTGATTACGTTCAGAGGCGGAGAATTAAAAGAGATTACGCGTTGTTTTTGTACGGTATTAAAAAAAAATTTTTCTAAATTTTTTTAGTCGATTAAGAAAGATGCAGGCATTGTGGATTACAAAAAATTCATTCAAAATAGAAAGTAACAAGCTACATATTTGTAACAACTTGTTTTGAATAAATGAGTTATGAAAATATTTATTTGGAGAGGCTTTTTCAAAGGTGGTTTTAATTCAGCAAATGTTCGCGGTTTACAGTGTCAATCAGACAGACATAAATTTTTCAATTCAACACTCTCGACCCCTTGCTATATGTACAATCACTTTTCACAGCAAACGGAGTTTACAGCTATGTTATAAAACGGAAGAAACGCGACGTCCAATTCACCTGGACGTTTACAATTACATTATAAAATATCATGAAGCTCGAGCCATAATTCACCGTAATCCGGCAAAAATGCAAATGCTCGCGCAACCATTTCGTATAAATTAGGCAGCAACTTTTTCCCACACACGCTTACATTCGGATCTAACGACATAATAGTGCATCAATATACCGCATTCCCGAATCGAGGGGACAATGAAACTGCGCACACGAGCGTTGCGATAATCGATGTTTTTCCTCACGCGCGACCAGCTACTTTCACCTCGTTCTCGGTTATTTCTCTGTCTCTTCCCTTGGCGCGTCTTTTATCTCTCGCTCCATCGGCTTTTTCCTCATCTCCCGCGCGCGCGGGACGCGAGAATACGCATTCACACACGTAACCGCGCGCGCGAGCGGCGGTACTCGCTTAATTACCGCGATAAGTCACCGTGAGAAAGTGTAGTGTGAGGCCCTTCGATGACGGGAAAAAATAAATTCGAGACTTTACGCGTTGACGCGGCTTTTCTGTTTTTTCTTTTTTCGTGCATACAACGAGTCGCGCCGCATTTCTTTTTTCTGCCGTTGTTTGTATTTGCTTTCTTTTTTTTTTTTTTTTTTTTTGAGCTCTTCTGTTGTCCTAAGAGATTAAGACTTTAAACTGAGAACCCTTTGAATTTAATTTAAATTAATTTTATTATAGCCTTTCAATTTGATTTTATTGTTGAAAATTCATAATTGTTGAAACTTTTAGTACGGTTTTGTGAGCGTAGATTTAATATAAATTAATATTTCGCGTTTATTTCGTTTGCAAAAATATGAAAGTGCCCGTTCATTACTAATTTTACGTCATTCATTGTAACAGCAGAACCGATTTGGTCCGTTCTTCTTTCCTACATTAACTTCGCCATCTCGGCGACAGACCCGCAAAAACGACGAGAAAGGTTTATAACACAATATAACTCATATCAAATTCGGCTCGCGCAATCTTTCCATTAACCCGATTTTTTGTCCCGCGCACGCCGCGATAATGACTCCCGAGAGGTAATAACATTTTTTTTCACCTTCCTACCGCGTTCGCCTATCGCGTCTGGCGGAAATCAATAAAAGATTTTAATGAAGCCGCGGTCGGAAAAAAATTCGCGCAAAAGACAAACTTTAATTTTGGTGGCGGATATATACCTATATGTATCGTGCGCGTGATAGCAATGCGCGGAATACCTATATTATACCGTTTCGCGGGAGGTCAATCTGTTCGGGCGATCAGTCACGTGATTTTGGACCACGTGTCGACCCGTCATAATATTGAGGCTGCGATGATGCAGATATTGTTGATTTATTATGAATCTTTGTAGACAGGATTGCGTGATTTAACTTATTAAATATAATTGATTTTAATTGATTGCTTCGCGAGAGATTGATATCAATTGTCTTTTTTTTGGAACAGTAAAACAGTATTTAACGAGTAAATGGAATTTATCAATTCAAAATAAAAGTCTCAATCTATACTGTGTTATCACCTACAAATCACCTGGGGCAATGATCATACGCTATTAACAGGATCAATACATACAATGCCGGTAGAACAGTTCGTCTGTAGTTCTTTAATCTCCTAGTTACATCGTCCGAGAGATCGGCGCTCCGATTTTCATAGGCACAAATTGCGTTCTATTACTCGCCACAATGATAGATAACTTTTGGATAACTCTCGGGCCCCGAAAAATTAAACGGTACTCCGCAAAGTTCGTTAGATTGATTTCTTCCAAGAAATTTGTTCGGCGGTTCGGTATAGAGAAGAGAGTCGAAATTGTTCCACTGCTTTCCAAACGGGCTTTCGCATCACAGAGCTTTGTCAACGTCAATCAGAATTTTTAATTTGTGTGTCAAGTAATTTAACGTTTTTTTTTTTGCTGTATCGATTAGAACAACGAATGGGAAAAGTATGAAATTCACATCCAAAATGAATACTAGGTGAAATAAACTAATCAAGATCTAATTATGATTTGTAATTAATAAATTGTTGAAAAAATAGTTGCGTCAGATTTACAAGTTACATTACGAAACCTTTTGTCTCATTTCAATTATTTGACAACTCTCTTCGACTCTTTAAAATTAAATACCAACCCACGCGTAAAACACTAAACGGCTCTTTATGTACGCTCGCGCGATGACTCTGCGAAAGCCCAAATTCCACAACCTCTTACCGAACCGATTAAAAAACGGTTTATTTATCGATAATTGCCTTTAATTACCCCATTTATCAGCGCATCAGAATTACACCTTTTGAAAAGTAAATACACGAACGAAATTGGCATCGCCTATAGAAAAAGTGGCGCGGTGGACACGTGTCAAAAATCGGCTGTCGCATAGATTCAAACGAGATCGGCCCAATATATCAGACATTGCGCAACACTGGAATAACCAGTTTGAAGCGCGCAAGCGCAAAAAGAAGAAAGAAACTCGGCGTCTTTACATACGCGAGCGCGCGCAGGCACCAAAAGAAAGACAAATAAAAGACAGAGAAGAGTCTATTATTAAAAGCCGTTGCATCAGTATACGAGCCGTGAAAAAGAGAAGCCGAAAGGTGACGTCAGGCTGACACGCGTGCAATCCATCAGGTCGGCGAGATCACATTGTTCGATCTCGTTTCGCCGCTCGCCCGGCTCCCGAGCGTCTGCTCATGTGCTGCTCTCACTCCGCGTGCCCACGCACGCGGCCGTATATATATATATGTGTGTGTGTATGTAATTGTCCGCGCGGTCCATATACACGCGTCGCGTCTCGCGCGAAAGTGTGGGAACCGGGCAGGCGCGCGAGAGCGCGCGCACGTGTATAGGACGAGGAAAAAAGGAACGTGAAAAGCGCCGGCGGAGAGTCAAAGGAAGGAAGAGTCGGTTAATGGATTAACCCCTTACGTGGAAAAATGTCGCGATAATCGGTCGATTATCGAGTGTATCGGTGTCCACAGTCGTTCCGAGAGCTGTATTATACAATTAATACGGTTTAGAACGCGGCGCGCCACGGAGCTGTAATCATTTTTTGTCGGACGGCGGCAGGCCGCGACTGAAGTTTCGGGAAGGCGAGTCGGACTCACACGGGGATTTTTCGCGCGCCCGTCGTTGCGCTTTTTTGGGAAAAGGCGACAATTTGAGTTAACGAGATTTATCTTCGTATTTAAGAGTTCCCGGGGAGAAAGTGTGAAAAATGCCCGCCTTTTCGTTCTTTTTCGATTATTAATTGTGGAAGGTGCGAGGTGATCGTGTACGTATTATATTAATAATAAATGTAACGTCGGTTTTTTGTGGGTTGGAGAGTTAAGAAACGTGTGTTAACATAATGCGAATGATCTCTTTTCGATTTAATGAGTCATTATTTTATAATATTAAAAATGTAAAAAAAAATCAATCGATATATCATTATATTACAATAAATGCCCACTTTCTCTGCGTATAGTTGTATTCGAACACACTAAATTAGTAAATTTTTATTATAATTAAAAATCACATGAAAAAAGATAGATTAGTAAACAAATAATAAGGAAAATAATTATAAGAAGTAAGCTAATAAATTTAGAAGGTCAGTTATTCAAGGTATGAGTATGAATGTATTGGACTGGTAGTAAATAAATTTTATTATTTACAAATTTGTAGAAGAAACTCTTAGACAGAAATATACGACTCTTAACATAACCAATATTCAAAAAACATTCAAAAAATCTTTTTGGATTTATACAGGTAAGTGATGACGAGAGTTGCGTTTATGAATTAAGGCAAAAATCTAGTAAAAGTTATTGAATTTTCTCTTCCACTTCCTTATCCTAAACAAGATGCCAACATTGTTTAGATACAGTTCTCACGACGTTTTATAGTTTTACTTCATTATTTATTCTGTTTACTTTAAAATATTGCACATTATTTTCTATATACGGGATGGGCTAGTGTTTGCGAATATTAACGAGCATGAGAAGTTCATAAATCATACTAAATTTTAACGCAATAATACACAAGCTGACGTTTACACAAATTTAATCTTTTTAAAAGACACGCAATAACAAATACTAAAGCATATATTCAAAAATTCTTCAAATTAGCAGCAATTTCCTCAAAATTAAAGTTCAATACGTTAAAGTAAAATTATAAATAATAAAAAAAACTCTATGAATAATAAAATACTGCCGGCAAAAACCAAAAATTATAGTTCTTTTAGATTCTTGAGAAATGGAAGGTAAAAAAAATACAACGTAGATAAAAATAATAGCAAACTCATGAAAATCAAGACCAATCACAAAAGTTCGCAGAGTCAGCGTAGAAATCTCCATTTTAAGGTAAGGACGAATTAAAAATAGAGCGCAAGGAAATCAGCAAATGATTCACTCTCTCACTTGCGAATGCAGTTCGCCTGACGTAACCGAGGGGCGTGCGAGCAAACTTTGCAGAGTCACCGCGCGCTTTTTCTCGTCCGACAAATAGAGAGATCTCGGCACGCTCCGCCCCCGCGAAAACCGGAGCAGTTATATGAGAGCGCTTTCTTTTCTTCTTGTTTGCATTGTCAAGCCCTTTGTATCGGCTTTATTGGGAATGCTCCTTTTGGGAATGCGGTAATTGAGGTATTCCACGAGTCACTTTTACCCTCAAGTCTCCTCTAATAGATTTTTAAGAGTTTTTAACTATAGGAATTAAATTAAAATGATCTCATTCTATGCAAGCAAAGTGTTCATTTGAAAGTATGCAAATATAAAGAATCAATCTACGGTTAATCTAAAAATTGCAGAATTTCTGAAGTTACGTGAGTGAGCTTACTACATTCGCTATAAACTTAACAAAGATTTTAGTTTAGACAATAATTCTGAGTTATTATTGTTCATAGTAGATAAATTTTGATTTTTATCATATAATTGCAAGTTTTGAGCCTATATGCAAATAGTATTTGTTAAGCTATATATTTCCACATTTTTTATAAATGCCAAATGAATACTTATTTCATGCAAATTGATTTTCGTTGGCAAGTAAATAATAAATCGTACGATAGTAAAATATTATACTACTTCATTTAAATAACTTTCTTTTCACACAATCAAACTTATTGATTTTGTAATTTATTCAATCATTTGTATTTGGTTGCTGGCAAACACGGTGTAGTGCCAAAGAGAGTGACTTTCGATTACATAATAGTCCATTTCACTTGATTCATCTTAGTCATCATCATTATGAATATAAAATATAAAAGAAAGCGCTGAACATCTATTAAAATGCTATCAAGTACAAGGAATCGTAATTAACTATAAAATGTTAAGTAAGTGAATTTAGTTATATATCTGTGATTAAACTCAACTTATTTTAGTAAGGATTATAGAACAGTTATTATATTATAGAATAATATTTTTAATTAAAATAAAAGTAAAGAACCACATAAGGTCGAATTTTTCAATGGTTTCAATTTCCCAGAATCGATTTGAAAATATATATTATTATAATTAAAAAATGTTAAATACAGTAATTTTCAAATATCAACTGTACTATATATTCCCAAATATAAAACTTATCGGTACAATAAATCTACAATGCTTAAAATCTAAAGAATAAAACAACGTCCAATCTACAATTTCAAAGCCGACAAAACAACATCATTCAAGATTCAACTCATGTGCACGGCAGATCCATTCTGACCATCCTCCCGCGCTATATAAAATTCCGGCCAATAAACTTTTTCATCGCCCTTCATCAGCGCGATCAAGGCCTCTCTTTCTTTCTCTCTGTCTCCCTTCCCGCGCGACACACGTATAAACCCTTTTCCCTCATTATTCACGGTTCCTCGTCAGCGCAGCACGGCCGTGCGCCGCGTGTTTTACGACGGCACGCCGATCGTAAATTATAATCAGCGTCCGCGGCGACACCCAGCGCGCGTCATTAGAGCCGAGCGGCTAGACTTTGTGGACCGGATCGCGCCTTTTGGCCCTTTGAATCTGGGCTACACGGCCCGAAACTTTCGGCGATGAGTTACGCAGGTGGATATCGAGATTAGGAGTTGTTTCTTTTTTTATTTGTTGCCGGTCGACGAGGTTTGTAATTTCGAGAAATTTCGTTGTTGGTCGCCTGGAATTTGTAACCGGATCGGATCATTTTGAGGATAGGTTAAATTTATCGGAGGGTATTTCCTTTTATAAGGGCTATTGTGATTGTCGATGATGTGGGGACGTATTGTTATTTAAATTTGTTGTTCGATAAATATTTCGATTCGATATTGCTATTGTAAGTGATGAATACCAAAGTTCTTTTCATAAAATTTGTTATTTATCATCTAATTTTATTACTGTAATTGATCTTTTTATAATATCGGTTATAATGAAAAATCTTACCTTCCACCAAGGACGTTAATAACGTGACATTGGCAGCCTTCCTCCTTCCAGCAGGAAGATTGAGTCCGATTTTTTCGAGTTTCTCCCTAAGTAATCGGCCACCATTTTTAGACTTCGCCCTAAAATATAAAAGTTTATAATTAATAAAAAGTTTGAGCGTTTATTACGTAAATTAATGAAAGTTTTACACATAACTTTTTATCCATATATAGTTATTATATAACAGAATATTATTGAGATAAACTCTGATTTATTTAAAAAGGAAATCTAATAAGGGTCTTTAATTAGATAGTAGTCTAATTAGGCAAACACATTATACCAAGAAAGAAAAATGATAATATGCAAAAACTTGTTTAAACTTAGAGTGTGCTTAATACGTACTTGAGAAATAATGAGATACTGTCACTTTAATATATACTAGACTGAACTTCTGTTACTTGCTTAGTTTTACACTTATTTCAACATAGTACGAGCACAAGAACATTAATGGCCAAACGGTAATAAAATGTCAATATTATTATTTTAGTTGGCTATTAAAATTTATGCAAAGTGAATATAGTTTTGATATTTTACAAGTTCCATTAAAAAGTAGGTCAGTCGCGATAAAACGGAAATTTTTCAATTAAAAAAAATTCAATTACAAAAAAAAAAAACAAATAATTATTCAAAATATTTTATTAGTGGAACACAATCAAATATTATGACACTGAAAAGAGAGTTTATCGACTGCGTGAGAAAGCAGACCAAAAGAATGAAAAAGTAGTACTTAAAGTGATACTAAAAAAACGAAGAAAACAAGAGAAAAGGAACGGTACCACATAAGGAAAACACACGAGTGTAAGTGAGAAAGAACCAGTGCAAAAAAAAAACGAAAATAAAAATTTCGAAACGCGGCGCGAGGCATTAATCATCTGACCAAAGAGGTTCGAAGGAGGTAAGAATACGTACTCGAACTCGTAAAGAAACGAAAATTAGCATAATCGCGATTGGCATTGCACCAACTGTTCCCATCCACTGCGTTTTCGGTTTTCGTTCCAGAAACGAAAATTGGATTTTCGACTTCTGGCAGTTCGATGTGATTTATTGAAAATGAAAAGTTTCGATCGTGACGAGGTTTTCTCTTGCCGGTGATTTTGGTGGCGCGAGTTTATTGCGCAAAGACCAATAAAACGCAAAAGGGCCCGTTAATTTACAACTGCGAGTACGACTGTGAATGGTTATTTAAATTTGAAGAGAGAGAGAGAGAGAGAGAGAGAGAAAGACAGAGGAGTTCGTATCTAGCCTAAAGTTTTAACGAAAAGTTTTATGTTTTATTGAGGAATGCCATTATTGTTTCGAAAGTGAATTGAAAGAGTGTTTGAATGGAGAAACGACATTCAAATTTTGTGTTTTTATACTTCCAAATGAAAAAAGATAACCATCATTGAGAAATTATTTGTTGAATGTTGACTTTTTGTCCATCAATTTGCATGTAATTAAGTTTATTATATTTGTCTTACTAGACGATAATTTGACGTGACAAAATTTATGTATTTCTATGAACATAGCATTATTAGCCTTATAAATCATATAACTTTTTATTTTGTTTGACGTTAATAAACTAAATGAGATATTCATTCGTATAAATCATAATTTTCATGGAAACGGCTAAACACTAAAACAGTTTCAGAAATTTAAGCACTGACTATTGCAATTAAGATTTTCTTAACACATTGACTGTAAATTAATTTGTGCAAACTGAAAAATACCTGCAGTAAATACGTAACTCTCATTATAAAGCTCAACGCCTTTCCACGACTTTCACAGATGACATTTTCCAAAGAAAGGAATAATTTATAGGACCATTAATATCAAAATGCCTGTAACGGTATTTTTAATTATTGTTAAATTCTAAATGTGAAAATATACGAGTTTAGTCAGAAGTAATTATCGAAAAATAGAATTTAAACTGTAAAGTCCGTAATTTATCTTTAATCTTTCACTGCACCGCAGTTTCCAATGCAACATCGCAAAAGTAAGCATCAGCTTTCTTTTCATCGATCGTATCCTTTTAATTTTGTGTACACCTCAACTGCCTATATACATCCCGCATCCAACTTTGAATTTGTAAAAAGTTGACGTAATATTTCTGATAACGGTATAATATGAGGCGGAACCGCGGCGCGTTTCTCCAAAACGCCAAGCAGCATCGATAAATCACTGCGCGAATTTTTCCCACCTCGACGCGCGTCCCAACTCTCACACTCCCTAGACCCTGGCACTAAAACTGAAATATCGCGCAGCCCTTACACCCGCGAATCGTTAAATTCACTCCGCAAAAGTATGCTATATACACGGCGCACACTGTATATATAGCGGCGAGCTGCAGTCGCGGACGTTAACGCTAAATGCTAATATACAGTCGGGGCGCGCGATGCGCGCCTTTTTTTTGCGAAAATACGCGCTGCATTCTAATCTAGGATCTCCGTCACGAGTGAACACATATACATATACACACACAGCGAATGTGTATAGAGGTATCGCTTTACGCGTCAGTCAGCGGAGCCGCGCCGGTAGTAAATCTGAATCTCGAAACGATTGTTGTAAATTTAGCGCATGCGCGAGGAGGACGTTTTTTGGCCCTTTTTAACCCCTCTTTATAGCGCAACCTGATACCTAACGAGTGAGCGCGAGGTTTTCTTCGTGCATATACACCCCTCCCGTTTCATCCATCATGCCGACTTCTCTGCTTCGCGCCTGCGCCGTAACGGTGCCTTTGTCGGGGCTTATCTTGTGGCCGGATAATTGGTTCGTTCGGAATTTCAACGACGCATTCGCACTTAAAGCTGATGATTTTGATCATCCGTAGCAGAAGCCTGTGATTACATTTAAGAGATGTATAATGTTTTCTGTTAAATTTTAAGAAAGTTCGGTATGCATTTTAAGGCGCGAACAACGAAAGTTATAATTAGGTTTAACAACTAACTGGATTGGATAATTTATTATTTTCAAAGTGAGAACTTTCAGGAAAATGTTTGCATTATAAATTTTATTAAGCCATAACTCATAATTGATTATCATTTACAAACATATAAAGCGCACTTGCTATAATTTATGAATACTCGTACAAAAATAACGCTTAATTAAGTAAAAGTAAAACATAATTATTAATAGTTAAAAATTTTCTGAGTATACTACCCACTCTGAATAATTATATTTACAATCAATTATTATAATTATCGCTGTTGTTGTCCATAATTAAAAGAATTGTACGTTCCGGTACATATTAAATTATTTTTCGATGCTCTAGAACGATACGAAACCGTGTAATTTTTATTTTAAACTGTTTTGGAGTTATCTTCCAAACCGAAGGTACGCATTAATTTTTAAAATTATGCTCTTGTTCCGGAGGATCGTATCAAAGCTTAATATCGAAATAATCGATTATTTCGCATTGGAAATCTTCACGTGTAACACCATGCAAGAATTTTTCGGCAATGCGTAATTTTAAGCGTGTTCCAATTTCACGATGATTTATTATCTTCTTACGTTATCGCTTACATCCAGCAATGAAACTTTAAAAAAACACGCTGAGATATGATCTGTACAAGGGCTTTTAAAGAATTATATTCTCAAAAAAGTGCTTTAAATTATAAAATAAGTTTCGTTAATAACACTTTTAAATCTCGCAAGCGTATATCTCCTAGAAAAATAATAATATCTCGTACTACTACGGTCAACAAACGGCTTCGTTAATCCGTCGCCCCTGCCATAGTATACAGGCAGCCGTAGCTGGCATTCGAAGTGGCGCCGAGCGATCGCGTTAATTAAGCCATTGACGACGGAGGGTGAGCGTAGATTTCGAGAGATTATTGGCCGCGCGCTCTCGGAGCTCGTCGCCCGGTACGTGACGATCCGCGATCTCCGCGTGCGATGGAGGATCGTTAACGCGCGTCTTGTCTCGCGGAAAAACGCCGTACCTACTCCTCGTCTCTGGGATTTAAAAGAGGTGTATTATGAGAATGAGCCGGAGTGACGAGTGCGTTCGTGAAATTACGAGGGGGAAGCTTTGAACTTGAGATTCTTCAAGTGGAGTGAAAATACGAATGATCATGAAGGTGAGTATTTAATATGATTCCAGGTTACTTTAAAAGCTCTTGTAAGATGAAAATTGTGTAAAAATTGTTAGGAGAATTTAGTTTGTATACGAATTCGTAGTCTCGGTTTTTATTTCTTAAAAATGTCAAAACGGTTTTGTCCATCCTATGTCCAAACTGTGATCGATCGCGGTATATTAAGCTCAATTCGCTTCTGAATTCTGACATCATTACAGCCTGTCCAGATAAACTCGCTTTCCCATCGATTCTGCGGAATCTCGCAAAACGGATAGCCCGACGACAGCGCGTGTATGCAAATGCCCGAGCGAACGGTCCATTCACGCTCTGAGAATTCCACGCGAGAAAAGGACAGAGCGAGAGAGCTCCGTTCATTCATGCGCGCCTGCCGATGCGCTTGTGTCCCCTGTATAACGCGCGTATCGTTTTCTGGAATAACGTTTTCTAGATGCGCGCGCGC
Source organism: Torymus aiolomorphi (assembly GCA_036365515.1). Lineage (NCBI taxonomy): Eukaryota > Metazoa > Arthropoda > Insecta > Hymenoptera > Torymidae > Torymus > Torymus aiolomorphi. The sequence goes on from CM070874.1 coordinate 96,734,721, forward strand.
GTGAGACATTGTGCACTAAAAGCGTACGTGTAATATGTTAATGCTCGCGGATTATGCTGTCTTGAAGTTTGCTATAATGCACGTTACCACGACTGTCTTTGCGTTTAGTATTATAGATGTACGAACGAGTGTGGTTTTACATGTTGTAAACAGGGTTAAGCGGTCGTCTTATTAAGCAATTTAAATACAGTTATTTAGATACGTGCAGTACGGTAATGTTGTTAGAAAGAAAAGATATCTTCAAGAAATTCAAAAGTGCTATTAGAATGTACGTGCAATGTGTCTTTTATAAAAAACTTAATATAATACAAACTTTAGATTTTCCCACTTTCTAATAAATTGTCGGAGAAAAGCATAAAAGTTAAAATCTGGAAATAAATCTATAACTTACCTCCTTAAAACGCCGCCGAGTAAACTTGCGTTCAAGCACTCGGGAGGTGACAGCCGTCTCTGGACCTCCGCCACTGTGACTTTGTACTTGCTGGTGCTGCTCAGTAACGATAACCGGCCTGGGACAGAGCAGAATACGTCCGAGGGCTGCGCGTTCCCCGTCAGCATCGCCTTGTCTCCCCGATCCGAGGATTTCATATCTGGAAGCACAAGATGCAAATTCGTTAATTCTTTTACTCTTACTTACAGTTTCCGAATTTTTTTTTTCAATTATTTCATCTGTTGAAATAATGTATTAGGCATGTTTTAAATTTTGCCTCACGTGGTCATATTAAAGCGCAATATATTGTCCATATAAGTTGAATGTAAAACGTAGTGGCTACTTAGTTTCTAAAACATGTCACGAGAGATTACGAGAAGCGCGCCGGATATTAATCTTTTCGTGCTACAAAAACTAATGAATGAAACGCAGAAAAAAAGTCTACTTTATTCTCGAAACGTCTTATTCTCTTCCTTATTTTGCATTTTAATCGCGTAATATTTTACTTTTATGGACAATACATGGGTGGCTCGGAATTTTGAGAACAAAAAAAATCTGCCAAGCCTAAATGAAATCTCTAAATTCACTATAACTCGTAACAGTATATTGTAAAGACTTTGTTTGCGATTATGCCAAAATAAAAGTTATCGCGCATCGGTCGTTTGGATATTTACATACAGTCGGCATAATTTATCGGAAGCAATTATGGGAAATCAATATTGAATTACAAGTAGACACGCAGACGAAAATGAACTACACACTTTCTTACTGTATACCTCATTGCATGCGTAATTTACATAACTTAAAATCCAACTGTTTTATCGATAAATATTCATTGTGAAAGTTTTCGATTACACGTGTCTTATAAATTCAAAGCTTCGATGAAAATGAATTCAAGTTAATTTACTAAAATATTATTATAAAGCAATTTTAATATAATCACCCTTATGTAAAATTTTAAGAATTATTCTATACATATTTTGCATGAAGTACGCCGATAAGTTTGAGGAAACGTACGCACAGTATTATATGATATAATATCTTATTTATAGTATAGGTAATACATGTCAAGAGTATAAAATATTACTTAAATAAGTATATAAAGCATCACGGTAAATAAATAAATACTTTGTTAAAAAAAATACAAGTACTTTCTTATAAAGTAGATTTTAATCAAGAAATTCCATTCATCGCATATCCAAAAATACACTTAGAGATAAAAAAAAGTCCGAGTCCTTTTTTAAACTCGTACCGAGAAACCTCGCATTAGCATCGCTTATCATTCTTATCACTTTCAAATCAAAATCAACATCGCCTGGAAAGAGGTCTTTCTCCGTACAACTAGTTTCTCAAAGAAGCGCGCGGCAATTACGCGCGCGAGCTACGCAACGTTCAACTCCCTCGAAAGCTTCTCTCTCTCTCTCCCTCTCTTTCTCTTTCAATCGGTGTAATTACAACGCGCCGCTCGGTAAGAAGGTGAGAGAGGCGAGTCGACGGGGTCATAATATAATATTATACGTTATGGAATACGCACGGCGCATTACGGTGAAAGTGAGCTTTTTTCCGAGGCGAAGAAGAAGCTGCGCCAGCATGCCAGTCCTCTTAATTATTTTTATTTGGCACTAATGGCGCCGCTCAAAATCGTACTTTCCATCGTTAGTTTGGCGATCGCGGGGGGAACGTAACTTTTTAGCGGCGTGTAGCTTTTTTTCCCCCCGGCTCGATACAGAACCGTTATCTCGGCTGGCTGGCGATCTTTTCGGGCTTTTTTTTCGAAGATTAACCCGCGCATTAGCATATTTCATCGCGTCGGCCTTTGAATTTCTAGATGGAGCCAATTACCCGGTTTCCGGGGGCACGCGTCTGCGCACTATTCCTCGACGATATCCATGAGAAAATTAAAAAGTTGAACGGTACTTAATGTTTCGAAGCTAATACTAACTTATTAAATGGGACTATAGAAGAGTCTTGTTACACGTTCGTTTAATTAGTAACATCTGAGAAATTTGTATCTCTCGATATAGGATCTAATGGATCAAGGAAACGCCTTTGATTTTATCTTAAATATATAAACTTGAATACTAAATTCATATTAATTATAAGATTTTTGCTAGATCAATAGCAGATGCCGTACAAGCATATACCCATCAAGCGAATAACGTGCTTAATAAAGAAATAAAAAGGATACAACCCCTTGCCTCGCTAATATTACGCATCCTCGGCATCCCTTATATAAATATTACCTCGCACAACTGGCCTCGCGCTCGCCCGAATTTTCATTCCTACAATGCGTCGATAGCCGGGCATTATTGCATCGGCCCGCACCTCCCCCCCGGCTCCGTCGGAATGCTTAATATATCGGGGAAAAGGGCGGCGGCCTCAGCTCAAAAGCCTCGGCTCATATCGATAAGATATAAGCTCTCGCTCGCCTTCTTCAGCATGCGCAGCCGGCGGATGAGGAAGAAAGCGGAAGTCCGGCCCACGTATTGCCGAAGAGATTATTAGCTGCGCGGCTGGAAGGGCCGGGGAGATAAGGGCAATTTTAAGAGCATCAGCTCGCGAAATTCTTGCGCGGCAGGCGTAGCGAGCAACTTTCCGGCACCGCGTATAGTCTTTACAGCCGAGAGTGTAATAATCGATTTTAGAAGGAGAGAGATGCCTAAGAATGTATATTGTTTGAATTTTGGTCGAGATGCTCGTTTTGTGCCCAGAGTGTTATTAAACTGGCACGTGCACCGGAAGTGTGCGTATGTAAATGACGTTTGTATTGAATAATGTATAGAAAATGTTGTCTGGTGTTACAGTTGAAAAAATATTCTTAATCAAGTACTTGCTAAAAGCAATAATTTCCTTAATTTTAGCTGTCCAATTGAACGGAAATTGTTGCTGTTTATCGAGAAATTATCAATAGCCCATAGAGTTAATAAAAACGGATAGCTTTTAATTGCTTCTTCAATTTCTCATTGTCAAAACCGTCAAAGGCTTACATCCTCCTAATTACATAAGTTCAAAAGATTTCCATTTAATTACCACTGTGTGCTCGTAAAGCTCAACAGGTACGATTACAAATTAATCCGAACATTGATTCGCAATATTTTTCACCGAAGCGCGCGCCGCTTTCTACTTCTCGTACATATACCCCTTTCACATTCACTCGCCGGCGAAGAGTCAATCCCGAAACGCATACGTTTTACGCAACCTCTTTAACACGACGGCGCGCACAGACAAATTAATTAAACGGCGCGTTCGACGGGTTATGGAAAAACGATTAGACGGTGAATCGTCGTATCAAGCGGCTCTCGCGCCCACGCGCGAGGCGCGAATTAATTCCTGTATACCCGCGCCTCAACGAGGATCACCTGTCGCTCGCGCGCGCGCGACGCATTTGCATACGTCCACGCGACTCTTGATGACTGACGCGCGCATATGATAAATATTTCTACTTTCCTTTCGTTCGGAGATTATATTTTCGGCAGCTTGCGTGTATATATACCTACACCTGTTCGCGAATCCGGCTTATTTTTACGAGCCGTCAAGTGTGTGTGTATGTGTTTCGCGCGTTTCGAAAGAGAAATTGCGGGAGGAGATAAATTAATTTTACATATTATGTGCCGCTCCGTGGGTGTGTATATATGCGATTATGCGCGGAATGAAAAAAGTAAGGTGAACGTAAAAAATGCTTATTTAAATAATCTTGGGCTAGGTTAAAAAGATAAAGTGTCGTTTAAAAAGAGAGAATATTAAAGGACATGATACTTTTGATTTAATGTATGCTTGATTAATATAATGAAGATTATTATATGTAACAGAATTTCACCTGTTATTTTTGAGTTATTTCATGTTGAAGCTTATTTTGAATGAAAGCCAAAATATATACATACGAGGAAATCCATAATTTGTCCACACTTAGAGGGTTCAAAAAAAAAAAAAAAAAAATTTGAAGGCACACCTTCGCGACAAGTTTCTTCTCATTCTCTAGGTTATAAAATATACGAAAAAAATTGTAAACATTAGAAAACGGTCTTGCGACACCGTTTTAGAAAAAAATTCATTTTTCTTGTGGAAATTTAACATGGGAAAAATGAACGAAAAGTAGTCACTGATGATGAGACAATAGTAAGCTTTTAAATGTGCTAATAAGTATTCCACAAAAAAGCGATTCTAGTAGAAGAAAATAGCTTTATTTTAAGCTAAAGTCAGTTCTGCGCAAAGTTACGTGTATTTGAAAAACGCGAAAAATGATCAAAAATGATTGAATTACGCGGATTCGGGAAAAACTGCTCATTTTTGGTCATTTTTTGGTTATTTGATCCCTCTAAGTATGGACATATTATAAATTTGTTCATATATCAAGGTAAAAACTTAACTGTATTTAAACTAATTCTTATAATAGAATATAGAAAAAGAGAAATATTTTGGTAATAAAATGTTAAAGTGTTGAATACAGAATAGTCTTGAATTGCAAAAACGAAGAATCAAGTATTTAAATAAATAAAAAATCTAACTAAACCATTAGACCGTTTAACTCTCGGCACATTAATCATTCTTCAAAGTCACAGCGACTGAGAACAATAATTCTAATACGTAACAAATGAACTTCTCCGTCGCTCTTTCTCTTCCTATCGTTCTAAAACAAATTCCATTAATAAACATTCAAGACTTGTCTGGCGCGATCCTATCGTTTGCGCGCGTGCTCGCGCGTCCGATCCTAAAACAAATCCGATAATCATCATCGTTACGCGGCCCGCTGGTGTCATAAATCATTAGCGTGTGCATGCGCGCGCATGCGCAGGCCTTTTCCGGCGAGCAAAGAGAGCTCGAATAAATGACGGAAAGGCGCTGCAAGTAGCCGAGAAATAATTTGTCACGCGCAGCGCAGCTCGCGCCCCGCGGTCACGATCTAGGGATAATTATATTGCGACTTGCGAGTAAAGGAGAGAGAAAGAGAGGAGCGCGAGAGGGAGAGAATTAATCGTGCTGCTTAGTCTTTGACCTTGTGCGTAGAGTTCAGGATCCGATTGTGATTTGAAAGGGTGTGTTATTTTTCGAGGACTTGATCGATTAGGCAGAGTTGCTGAATTGTTCGACGGGTTTTTTCGCGAAAATAATGTCTTTTGTTTCTAGATAATCTTGAAATACGGCACAAATTATCTTTGAGTAATCCAGAAAACTCTAGAACGGATTGACCATTAATTCGTCACAAAAAATTTGTTAGTATTTTGATAATTTCATCGGTTTATTACTTGAAGAAAATCAATGTTTGACCTACATTTAGTAATAAAAAAGCTCTTTTAAAACTGCTAACCATAAGACTATTTATGCACGGAGAGAAATTTTGTAGTGAAAATTACAAATATTCGAGGCAAAATTACCAGTTTCTATGGTAATGGATGGACAGACTGACAATTTCAAACTTTTTACCAAAGTGCCTTGGTAAAATTTTTTTTTAGTTAATTTAAATTAAAAAAATTAACTTTTTTTATCTATATTAATGGACATATAGTATTTTAATATAGAAATAGAAACAGAAACAAGGATGAAAAAACATTAAACTGAAAAAAAATTTTTACGGAAGCGGGATTCGATCCGACGATCTTTGGGTTGAGAGTCCGACGTTCTACCGACTGCGCCACGGAAGCTATTACCAACAGTCATTTGAATCGCCGTTATTACTTACTGAAAATATGTGTATTGTTTTCATTTTAACGTCGCGCACGCCTCTAGTAACAATCTTCTGAAACACAATAATGTGCAGTGCGCATGCGCGAATACACAAATACCAGGTTATTTGGCAAAATTTATCAGTTTTCTTAGTAAAAATTCTTAGGTTACCCTGCAAAAATGACTAGATCTCAATTTTTACCAGTGTGTCTGGTAATTTTTATTCCGATAATTTGGTATTTTTTTTAAGTGGTTATGGTAGTTTTTCCTGGGAAACATAAATTGTATTAGAAACCTGGGAATATCACGGCTTTTGACAGTCTATCCATGCACTACCAAGGCACCTTGGTAATTTTTACTCTAAAATTTCTCTCCGTGTGTTAATGAATGGTGTATACCGTTCTATATAAATAGACCATATTTTTGCTTACCATGAATATCGATAAAATAGTATTTTTTGATCTTGGAAACTTTAGGTTAACGACTGATAATTATTACATTTTTTCATGCTGTATTTAATTATATGCTATTCACCAGTCAATGCTTCGATGCTTTAAAATTAGTGCGCAATTTGTGATAATTATTTTTTCCTAAAAGCTATTAATCAAAATAAGCAATTGAATATGATTATACCCGTTCTTGTTTGTTCAAAGACTATTTGAATATAAGGTTGTTTATTGCGAATTTAAAGTAGCTTATACATGAATTTTTTATCTCAGATATCGTGTAAAATTATAGATACTTTTTCATTTTAAAAAATATAGATGAAAAATGAAAAATTACGTGACACGTACAAAATTCGTACTCCAACGAATTAAATATTATTTAATGTTCTATTTTACTTAAATGAATTGCTATGCGTTTAAACCAGAGATCGGCATTATTCGTCTGCAAATTTTTTTCGAATACTCATATTATTTCATTAAATATTTGATGCAATGAAATAATTTTAATTAATAAACACTTTTCTCATAAAAACTGGGCCTTTAGAAGTGTTTTGAAAAAATTTTGAAAAAATTATTGGTCGAATATTTTTTTCGAATAACCGATTATTCGAGAAAGTTTGATTATTTGTTTTTTGCAGCTAATGATAGAATACTTGTAAATTGATATGATTGATATTGATGGCCCATCTACCAGGATTATGTTGTTTTTTAAAATAAAAACACCATTTGTCGTGTTGATTCGACATTTCGGACCTTTTATCTGTGTTCCTCATCAGGATTCTAATAAAAATTACAATAAATTTTACAAAAAAAGTGTTCGAAATGTCGTATCAACACGACAAATGGTGTTTTTATTTTAAAAAACAACATTATCCTGGTACATGGGCCATCGATATCAATCATATCTTCGAGAAAGTATTTGAAGAATATTTTTTCAAATAATATATATATTCGAAAAAATATTCGACGAATAATTTCTCGAATAATTGGTTATTCGAAAAAAATATTCGACGAATAACTTTTCGAATATTTTTTCAAAACACTTCTAAAGGCCCAGTTTTTATGAGAAACGTGTTTATTAATTAAAATTATTTCATTGCATCAAATATTTGAATCATAAAAAACGAATAATGCCGATCTCTGGTTTAAACACGCATTATATTCAACTAAATACATAATCAACCCATTAAAAATTAATAATTACAAGCAGTCGCTGAACCGCTCAAGCCTCATTTTTAAAAATCCATTCAATCTTTCCTCCAGAATCGGCTGAACCGTTCTCTGCGTAACCAAAAAATTCAATTCCTCTACGTCTCGCCGCCCCCTTCGAACTCGCGCGCTCCCCGCTATCCCGACTTCGGCAACGGAACATCGATTTGTAAGTTTCGCGCAGTATACACTTCAAAGAACACGCCCCGAAGATCAATTAAAAAGCGAGTGAACGCCGGGACATGCGATGATTTATTGCCAGACGAGTAAGTACCTGCGTGCGAGCGCGCGCGTCGGGAGAAAAATGGAGCGTCGATGCGTTCGAGTACTGCCGCCCGACTACTCGATTCCGAACAAACGAGCGGCCGGCATTTCGATTCGGTGGAATGCGCTGCTGGGAGTGACGGGAGCGCGCACGAGGCTTTGAAAATATTTAGATTTCGCGGAACAACAGCAAGACGTTATTCAAAATTAAATTGGGTCGCTCGAATACTGCGGTACTTATGTGTAACAGTATTCAAAACAATTCAAGATATCAACAAAAGCCATTTGCATAAGAAATAATCGCCAAAGAAACAATCATCATATCACTTCTAACGGAACCCCCCATTTCTTCCACTTCGCCGAAACAAAAAAAAAGCGCCATAAAGAATATCCGATAAACGAGAAAAAAGACGACGAGAGAGAAGAAGCAGAGGGACGGAGAGCAGAGCGTTCATCGACTCCCGGAGTGTACACCAGCCACTGCCGCCGCCTGTGTCCTAATAGCGATCGTGCCTCAGGAGCGGACTGTAATTTTCATTCCAACGGAAAAGGGAACGCGAGCGCGCGCACGACGGGTGAAGAAATAAAGACCGGGAGCGCGGCGGCGCGATGACTGCGATAGGGAATCGATCGCGCGCCGATTTTCTCTCTCGCCCTCTCTGTGCCGCCACGCGCGCGCGCGTTTCCGCGCTATTGAATTTTACGAGGTTTGATGAAACGCCGAGATTCCATAAAGTGTTGCGATTGCTGCTGATTGATATGTAAGCAAAGAATAATGCTATTAAATTCCATATGTATTCGTGATGTTTTTATGTATCGGTATAGGTATAAATCTCTGTTGCTCTAATGCCACGATTATGGAATTTGAAAATGTACAATATTCTTTATTTATGCAAATAATCCACTTATTCAAATGTAACATTTTTTGTATAACACAAAGGGCTCTCAAATTTTTTGTTCAAGACCATCGTAATTAATCACTCGAAATGTAACGTGAGCGAGAAAAGCACGCTTACACGTTCCGCGATCTTATGCAACTTTCACTGATTTCCCTGATCTTGAAGTCCTAATCACCACCTGCGCTGCGTTGAGTACTTGTATACTTAATATGAATTTGCATTCGCATCAAGTACACGTGTTCTCGTTAATGTCAGAGATTATTTAATACGCTTAATGATAACTTTATTAAAGTAGGTTATCTCAGTGAAATAGATGGCAGTCATATTCTATTTTGTAAATGGAATTTCACATGCAATAATTTTTTCATAAAATGTTCAACTTATGTCTTTGCGTTGGGTCTCTAGAATTAAAATAATTTTTAAGTCGGTATTTCTAAAGAGAGAATATATTGAAGTTCTTTTCTACAGCATAAATAAAGTTTACATGAATCGATTTAGATAAAGTTTTAATTGATTTCTCTTAGAATTAGTATTACTTTTTTCAAAACTAATAAATTCTCAAGGTATGTGATTGCTAATAAATCAGAAATAGAATGCTGAGTTTACTAATAACACGCATTACAAAATCATGTTAACTAATGATCAGTTGAACTGACAAAATGGTACTTATTTTGATTCACATAAGTTTTCCGCATGTAACTAATCTTTTTTATCTCATTATCTATCATTAGTCACGAGGTAATAACTAACACCGTATTTTCAAATAAATTAGTACTGAAGTTGGTTAATTTAATACTTGATGCTACCACAAATTACATAATCGTTCTAATATAAATATAAAAATGTGTCGATGCAAACGTCACACTCGAGTGCATTAGTTTCGTATTTACAAAGCGCAAAATCAGATGCACTCCATCATTGCCTTTAATAAGGCTCGAGGGATCGTCAATCTGTCACTCGGGCTAATTATGCACCTCGGGAGGAAGGGAGAGAAAGAGAGAGGGAGAGAAGGAGAGAGAGAGAGAGAGAAAGGTAGCTCCGAATTTAGTGCACCGGTGCAGACTCTATAATTTCGCCATGCACGATCAGGGCCCAAAAAGGTTTTTCTGATGAGCGGCTGAGTATTTTGTCGGGTCGTATGGAGATTGGAAGCTATGTTTTCTTAAGTAAACACCCTGGTATCGGACTGGAAGTTAAGAAAGAAAAAAAATGTTACTACCTACTCGAGTGTTTGCATACGGTTAGAAAAACAGTTTTTTACTTGTCTATTCTTAGGTTTCTTAGTTTTTTTTACATCTGCATTAATTATGCTAGAATACTTTTTTTCTAATTAGAATAATATTTCTGTTTCACATATGAGGAGCAAAAAAAAACAATAAATATTTGTGTATAGTATTATTAGTATTATTAATAGGTTAATTTTATACATACTTATTATAAGCTGTGCATTAAGTAGTTACGACGGTCACTGATGAATGCAAATTAGCAGGGATTAGCCTAAAAGAATTTCTACAGCTTCATCCTCATATAATATTGACCGGTTAATGCCGACGCAAACGGCCACCTTATACCGACGCGTAAAATCTACCAACAGATCACTCTGGAAGCCAGAACCGTAAAATTCATGCAAATCCAATGAGGTTCGACTTTAACAAAGTGTCGATAAATAAGACTAGATCTATTCTGGGAAAGTGAAAATCCTCGAATTACATCGAAGTGCCGAGAGAGAACCCCCTCAAAAGGAATATACGTTGAGTTGTTAGGAAAAAAGTAGCCTATACGTGAATACGTAAAAAAAAGTTTATGGTGCAAGCGTGTAATTGGATTTGGACATTTTGAGTTTACCAATGAAGGTGTCTGGACGGACATGTATCCGTGCGATTATTTTTTATGGGAGTTCACAGGGGACCGTTACTACACTTATAAGATATCAAAAACGTTGTGAGATCTGATTGACAGGCAACAGATTAGATCGTTAGCACGTGGATATATCCTCGAATAAGCTAAATTCTATTACAGCTTTGAAAAATATATTATCACCGGTACTACAAAACTTCAAAACGCATTTTCATAATGTAAATATTCAATCTATAGCAATAAAATAAACACGCTTTTTAAACGAAAATATGATATACTCGATAATTCTGGTACTGATAATATAGAAAATACGTTTACGCGGAGGCAGTACACTTAATGCGGTGGCAAAAATCCTCGTAAATTTTAATACCCGAGACAATGTACACTTAGTGCGCTGCACTTGACGCATTCAAATGCACGGTATAAATCTGTGCGCGGCAACAACTTGCAAGTAGTGTATTTAGCACTTCTAAGTGCAGCCTTTCGAAACTAGCGAGCCTCCCAGCAACTACTTTACATTGATAGCGTGCGCGCGTTTATTACCGGCGCGCGCGCAGCTTTTCTCACGCATTCGATATTAAAAATCATTTCGCTTCCACGTAAAACGATCGTAAATCTTGTCGCAAGCGTGTATAAAGACATCCGCGAAAAACTCGAGTCTTTTGTGTATGTATGTACGCACGAAAAATGGATTTCACAATGGCAGAATTTATTCGTGGCGAGGAAAAAAATTGTACTATTACACGTATTACGCATTCAAGGTTTCAGGTAGAAGTCTATAAATAATAAAAATGGAACGTGAGTTTGTAATGAAAGCATTGCTGTGATTTGTCGGCCGGTATAAAAAGACAAGATAGGAGTTTAACGTAAAGACCAATCTAGTAGAAAGAGCAAAAACTTTGATAATATTACAAAAAAAATTTATTAACGTGATTTACTATTCAACTTGTATCTCTTGAAGTAATTGTTGAAGCACAAAAATCTGTGTATAATCGGGCACCTTTTAACGAAAATTTTACCGTGAGAAACTCCGAGAGCTCATATTCGGTGTAACCACGTGTCATTGTGAAGCTATTTACTTTTAATGAGTTCTTAATGGCTTATTTATCACTCGGTCGTTGAAACGAGGACGAGAGCGCAGATCTCCCGTGCACATAAAGACGTCCTACGCCCCAATTCGTCACTTCTCAAACGACGTCACTCTCTCTCTTTCACTTTTGTTTAGCGTCCTCCGCGCGTCTCGAGCTTATTAATTTATTCGATTTGGCTTTGCGGGAGAAAAGGGGTAAAAAAAAGTTGTGAAATAGTCAGTATGCGCGCATGATTTATCTATATACATTATAATTACGCGCCTGGCTATATTTTTCGCTTTTATTCGTCGTTAATGAAGAAATATGACTAATTGAAGAAGAAAAAGGTACCTGTCGCGCTCGCACGCTGAAAGTAAAACGGAAATGAAATACGGCGCATTGCGCGGTGCACGCCGTAATGCATCGTGCCAATGATTAATTAGAGCGGTCGTAGCAGCTTTTAATTTTTGCAATTCAATATATAGGTTACATATATTTACTTTTAAAACTATAAATTGAATTCGTTTAACTTAATAGCTGTAGAACGATAAATCACATGTATAATTGCTTATAAATAAACAACAAGTGTATTGAAAACATACAAATAAATTGATATATTTACAATTACAAAAAAAAAAGGATGAAAGGGTTAGAAATGTCATCATAAAACGCTCGTGTGTATATATATGTTACGAATGATTCATCCTTAATAACGGCGAAAGAAAGACTCGAAAGAGAGGACAAAAAATAGGCATTAGTAATCGTGACCCGGTTTTCGCTCGACTTATACCGAGAAGAAGAAGCTTTGATTTCATTCACACGCCGCGCTCATGTATTATTCCGGCCCCTCCCCCTCTCTCTCTCTCTCTCTCTCTCTCTTTCTCGTGAGTGTGTCTTCGGGTTAACTTCCTTACGAATTTAATTAATGACGCGGAAATGATTGGCGCATGCGCGCGGCCCGCTACATTGCGAAACGATGCGTAAGAGATGTGTGCGTGTGCGAAAAAAAAGGTTGGTATAAGAAAGCATCGCCGGACCAGTTTATACTTTCACGCGCGCGTCTTTTATCTTCCTCTGTATATACACGTAAGGTGTGTTCCTCTTTTATTGTCTTCTCATTCTTATTCGGGATCTTATCCAAACAGGTGCCCGTGAATTGTATACGTCGTAGAGTTAAGGCATCAGTTTGTGCTCAGTTTTTGAACTTAAGAAATTAAGAAAAGTAGTGAAAGTATTATTAATTTTGTTCGAATTACAGTAGATTATACAATGAAAAATAATTAAAAGCAACATGACACTTTAACAATCAAGACAAATATTTTAATGCAAACTGTATGACATATATTTTTCGGTTAAGTATGCTTTCCGTTTCTGGATTTTTATGTGTATTTTTTAATTTTAATATCCGAAGAGTCATTTTACAGGCCATTTAACATAACTTTGTGAAATTACTTCATATAAAAAGTCAGATACATTAACTCGATAAATATATAATTAAATAAAAAGCCAAGTGAAAGACTGAGTGAGGAAATAAAGAAAGTAAACGCATTCAAGTCAAAATAAGCTCTTGAATATGCCGTCGGGAGAAAATATATTTGCTCTTAAACGCGAAATTATTTAGATATTACGCGCTCGTCCCATCGTTATAAATCCACCTTGTACTCGTAAAATTACTTTATGATCCAGATTTTTATCCGCCGACGATCCATTCATATACGCGGAAAGACAACGAGATCAAATCCATTTACATTTTTCCCCTTACGAGATCCATATAAATCCCGAGAAGTATAACAGCCGCGGACGTTTCATCAAGATAAAACTCGCGTCTCGTAAAGGCGCTCTAATGTATGTGTTTTAGATGGCAGCGGTTCTAGCCGCGCGCGCAAAAACCGGGTGTACGTGTTTACGCCGCGCTGTCTTGTACGTGTATATTCCATCTGCGTGCGGACGATCTTATCCCCGAACAGATCTGTAATGATCCCCTCCCCCCGTGCGACTTGCGACATACGTGTCACGAAAAAAAAATCATGGCTATACCTATAACTATGAATTAGATATTCGTTAGAAGAGGCGCCCGGTCCGCTGAACTGTTTCGCGAGGAGATGGAAAGGGAGAAATTTTGATACAAAAACGATCGGCAGTTGACCTCGATCTCAGGTATATATAAATATACGATGGAGATTTAAAAATGACATAGTTTGATATTATCGCTTTTCGCTTTCCGAATGAGGATACACGAATTATTATTAATTATTATCCCTACATTATTTGATAATGCATACAATTATCAAATTACGAACCCTAGTGGAAACTGACTTTATTATTTGCCTAATAAATAGCTAGTTTTAGTGGGGTATAGCTAAAAACTAGCCACTTTCTTGAACATTTCTATCTATATCGATGAAACGATTTTTCCAACATTATTTGACCATTTAATAGATTGAAAATAGAAAGGCTTTCTTTTATAGATTTACACAAGCTAATTGTTCTTAACTATTTCAAAGGTATTAAAATTGGAAAGGAAAAGAAACTGTTGGTCATTTTTTTTAGTTAGAAAATGGCAAGTAGAAGGCTTGTTCTTATGACGAGGAGTGAGAGAGACAGAATCTAATAGAAAAATATGGGTTTCACTTAAATCTAATAAGAAAGTAGTGTTGTAAATGATTTCTTAGTCTGTGTTTATTGTTTACATTTTTGTAAACTTAAGTGTAAAAATTTCTCTTAAATGTAACGTCAAGTCTATGAGTAAATTTAAATTGAATATTTTGAGGTTATGCCATTCTATTTCCAATCTATTAAATGCGTGAATAATAGGGGAAAAAGCGTTTCAACATGGCCATTAACTGACCACTTATTCTCGCTATTTACTGACTTTCTGACCATTTCGTAATAGACACATTTCTACCAGGGAAACGGTGCTTCGAAAGTAACAGTTACAAAATATACACGAATCAGATGATTTATAACACAACTATTCGCCCCAAAAGAGTTCTCACATATTTTGTTAGTAGTGATATAATCGTCAGTCGCAGCGACGTATTCAAATAAGCTCTAATTTTATTACATCCGCTAATAAAAAAAAAAAAATTAAAAACCCAGAAATAAAAAAACGGTGAAGCCGGAGGAAGCAGGTCTCGTCCGCACGTGCGATTCGATCATCGCTCTCTCTCGTGGTCCCGTTAATCGCTCGGTCCCGCAGAGTTTCGGCCGATATCGAATTCAATGTTCTCACGGCGCGTCTTTCTAATTGCTTGGGCCACGAGAGCGCGCACAACGATTATGGTTATTACGCGCGTATCGCAAAATGCCTCTTAACGGCCCTTTTTTGAACAGTGGTGATCCGAGAGAGAGAGAGAGGAGAGAGAAAAGTGTGCTGATGGCAGCGGGAACGGAGGTAGCAACTTTTTTTCAAGACGAGAGTCTAGGTCATGGGGGATATTAATAAAAAAAAAATTAAAATTTTCTGTAAATACATCACAAAAGTACAAAATTTTCTTTGAATTTTTTCATCAAATCTCACTTCATACATTACAATCTCATTGCTTGAATAACGACTGACACTGTCTGTCTCCAGGCAAAAAATTAATCCTCCCTTCCAAAACAAAAGGAACAACCAGCGATAGCGGAAAACTCTCGGTACAAAACCATCGGCAACAATGCCTTCGTTCACCGATACGCGAACTTTGCCTTACTCATCATCATCATCATCGCGAAATCCTTCGGAAAAAGCCCTCACGCTCACCCTCTACGCATAGCGGAGTCCTCCTGCACACGAGAGACACGAATGAGAGAAAGAGGGTTTAATGACTCGGCGCGAACCGCGCACCGCGCGTGATTTATGGTCAGATTATTTGATGTGATTATTACGAGGCGCGCGCACTGCACTGCGTGGGCTATACGCACTGATAAATTAATAACGCGGCCGCGCACGAAAGCCGCGTGGAATTCGACACTTCCGGATCTGAGCTGCATTCCTACGGCGAGAAGGAGCAGAGAAATAATGAGCTCTGTAGAGAGACGATTAATAACCATTAATGATTAACGGAATCACTTAGGCGCGAGGTTGCGAGAGACGCGCGCGTGTACACGTGCGACGCGGATGACGAGATTTTTTGATAGATGACATCTTGCGGCTCGCGGTTCAGTGAAAGTTTTGGGTTTCTTTTCTGTCCGCTGTGATTATTGCTGTTTATAAATGTTTATTGTCGGACGTCAGGATATACGTTTACTTCGAAGAATGATTTTTTTTTTCACGTTAAAGACATTTCACTTTTTTTACGTAACTTTAAATTAGACGCGGAAATGTTGAATGTTAATTTTTTTGATTAAGGAGTTTTATTCGATTCGGAGAACTTCAAGTTGATAAGTTATATTTAATGAGAGTTAAATGCACACAGTGTATGCCGTAGTGTTGCAAAAACCAAATACTTGTTTTGTAAATTGAACTAAAATTACTTTTTAATGCCAGGCTCATTGTTTGAGAGCGAGCGGATAAACTGGGATATAAAAATAAGTAGTTATTTATTTACGCAAACTCGAATTACATAACCACAGGATCGCTCGTAACGCTGAGCATTTATCAATTCGATATTAACATTTCGTACATACTGGTAATTACGTACGAGAGCACACGAAAATAAAGTGACGCAAGATTGACCAAGGCTCGAGCGCGCAGACAATATCGTCCGAGATATAGCTCGCGTCGACAGAAAGGTGAACGGACGCGATGTGCGAAACAATTTTAATCTCAAAAGTAATTACAGGACAAAGCAACGCGCGTCACTTCTATCCATTCTCGCGCGTGGCGCGTCGTAGTAATATATACCGAAGGAGCGCGCGCGCGTACGCGTATCGGCCGAGATCGGGGTTATGGGCATTATAATAATGGTTACGTAAAGGCGTAAGTCTTATCGATCGTAGACTCTCGCTCTATCCCTCGATTAATTATAAATGCGTGTTCGATTAATTTTTTCCTCTCTCTCTCTCTCTTGCGTATAGCTGTATTTTCACGCGCGAAAAATCTTGCGAACGAGCGAGCACATGTGGTCAGTGACTTTGAAGTAGAAAGTTGCAAAAAATCCACTTCGATTATTGCGCGGCTGTATAGTGCGGAGGGGAGCCCCCGGAATTAATTGTTTCGGCCTGATGCCGAGGCGCTTTATCGGCGAGGTTTTTATGGCGCTTTTGACGCATTATACTGTGAAATAACTTTTCGTCCCGAGTGATTTTGCATGTCTAGTTTGGCGTTTTCACGCTAAGCTAACCTTGTATATAGGGACGAAAGGAAATTTCTAAATGACATTGTCTTTCGATTTAATTAAAACGTTCTCTTGTCATTGAATAAATTTATAGTCGTCGTTTTTAAACAGTTATTTTTTAATTTAAAAATTTTGCATCATAAAGGGTTAGGCATATTAATTCAAACACATGCCAAGTTTCTAAACTTTAGTCGTAGAAAATAGAAAGCGAGAAAGATATAATTATGATAAAATATCAATTCGTTCTCAGCTTCTATAATATTAAAATAAATTTGCCGCGCAGAATATACAATAAAGATATCAAAATTATTTCCAGCAGATAAAAAAAAAAATTTCATTGATTGTGAGCATCCATAGGATACCTCATCACAGTTATCAGCAACTGACAAAGCAACAACAGGCTATCCGCCATGAAAGGCACCTTCGTTCGAAAAACGACCCCAGCCGTACTCCATTTTGTGAGTGCGAAAAATCATTAACCTTTCATCCGCCCGACCTCTCCCCGAATCAGCTGGCCCATCCCACCCGTTCACACTCCTCTCCTCGCGGGGGGTCTCTCTCTCAGATCCATAAAATCCTTCCCTCTAATAAAATTACCAGTCCGAGGGGTCGAGAAGTCGCGCGAGCGTATTCGATTGGTCCGTTTCCGGCAGCACTGATTAGGGGCCGAGCGAGTCTCTCTCTCTCTCACCCTATGCCAGTGCGAAAATTGTGCGTGTGCACGCGCGTGCAAAGGAGGGACTAAGGATATTGGAAATTACCGAGGCGCGAAGGGGAGCTCGCACAGAGGCGGAAGCTTTTCTTTCGACGGATGCGAGGGTTCGGCGGCAGTTTATCCGCGAGATGCTCGCTGGAGACTGAAAGAGAGGGAGTAGAGAGATTGATTCTTGTCGATGGTTACAAGGCTGGCGACGATTGGTTCATCTGAATATGCGAGTTTCAAATTTGAGTGTGTGTAGATGTACGGCAAGCGAGCGATGGTGGGCTTGTGTGGTTGTACGTTTCGAGTGATTTCGTGTCAGGAAACGATCTGAAGTTGACATGGGTCTGAAGTTTGCAACATTGTAGCGCAACGAAATAAAAAAATATTTGATTTTACTTCAAGATTGTAATAATTAATATTAATTTTGCGTGTAGATTTATTGTTTTATAGTATAAAATAACTTTATAAGAAAGATTTAGATAAAATTTCCATTGCTTAATAACTTTAATTAATTGTAAAAATTATTTCGTTGCACTCCAACGATGCAAACTTCAGATCCATAAGTTGACTCACTACTTAACATGAAACATATTTTGAAATTGCCGAATAGGTAAATTATTTTAACGGTCGTAAGACAAAGAAAAACAATAATAATTTCTTATAGAATTGAATTTATGTTTGCAAGAGAATAAACCGTTTATTCATTTTAACGCCCGATCACATAACTGAACGAGTTTTCTTTACCAACACGCACAGCATTATACCTATCCACAGCACTGGAAGCTCGAGTTATCGGAAAGGCCATATAATACCTCGGCAGCGAACCACCCCATAAAAATCGAATCTCCGCCGTATGGGCACGAACCTCTCCCAATAAAAGCCAAGCACCTCGCCGTACTAGCCATCCCGGTTTCCCGGCCGCCGTCTTCGTAAACCTCGTATATGTACACACGACGGTTGCAGTCTGAGCGAGAGAAACACGTGCTCGCCCGCGTCAAACATATCGTCGTGTGTCCCCCCACCTTCTCCTCTTCCCTTCGAATGTGATTAATTACCTCTAATTCCGGCCGGTGCTCGCCAGCAAAAACCCGATCGGTTTTGCGCCTTATACGCGCGCTCCTCAGCCATATCGAGGCGGCGGCCATTTGTCCGATCCGCCGTCCTTTTTCTCTCCCTTGGTCTCTGTCTCTCTCGCTCACTCTCTTGTGAAAATTAATGTGCGACGCGACGTGTGTATTTTCATTTTTTCCGCGCACGAGATCGTCGCGTTGTACTGGTTCGTGCTTCTGGAACACGCCCATGTTGAGACGCGAGTGAGAGAGTCTAATGGGTGCGAGGGCCGATTGGCTTATGTAAAAGGAGAAAGAGAGAGAGAGAGAGAGAGAGAGAGAGAGAGAGAGAGAGAGAGAGAGAGAGAGAGAGAGAGAGAGAGAGAGAAGCGCGAGTTTATGCGCGGGAAGCGAACTTTGATAGGGTATTTGCGATAATATTTGCTTTAATGGAATATTCGGTTGCTACCGGTTGATGTCGATGCGATGTGGATTGCATGTGATTGAGTTGGATAGAGTTGCAGTGTTGGGGTGATACAGTTTACTAGGCAATTAGATCAATTATTAATATAGTTACGTATAGTTCTAAAGCAATCAATTTGCAGTTGGAAATTATTTAGAAATACTATAAAGTTTTTAAAATTATTCAATATTTTATAACAATAAATCATTTTATGTAAAAAAAATGATGCAAGAAGCTAATCAATATAAAATCGACAATTACATTTCAGTCCTATTCGATTGTGTACCAGCTGACAGTTGCGTCTTGATTTCTACGTCGCAATAATTAATGTGTCCAAAGATCTTGGGACGGATTTTTTTTGCCCGACACGCCCATGTTGAGAAACTTAGTTCAGTTACATAAAAAGAGACTCGTTTTGATACAAACGTACAAACAGAACAGTATTTTAATGATACTTTTATGATAATGAGATGCCGATGTCGCTAAACTGGTACTGGATCAATATCAAACGGCGTGTAAGTTGTCGCTGCGCTTTCCGTAAACGAACTAAATAATTTAGTGCACTCGAAAATAATTAAATTAGAGCCCTGGAACTAATTATATTTTCTCGGAAAATCGTTGCCAAACGATTTCCATCTGTTTAACCCAACATTTCCTCGAAATGGGAAATCGTGAAGAAACTATCGACAGAATACGTACTTCCTACCGCGTATTTAACAGCATTTACGTTTTTTTTTTTTACTTTTTTCAATCTGGTACGTCTTGTAAGAATACTTATCAATTGGAACGTTTAACAAAAGCATCGCGTTGAACAAAGAAAGTTTTAAAAATCAATGAAACAATGAATTACTATTGTATTCGATAACACGAGATTCAACTTCAATTCGAAACTGAAACGTTATTCCGGAGCTACACGTAGCCGACCGCTGCTCGTGAACACGACAAAAATTAGCCGCGACGAGCCGGTCTCAAAAACAATGGAAAAGCCGCGCAACGGCGGAACAATTAATTCACCGACAGAGAGAGAGAGAGAGAGAGAGAGAGAAGACCATCGCGCGCGCGCGACAGTCAGGCGACCATTGTCTTCGATCCCGCCGGCTTGCCGCAATAAATAAACGAACCGACTATAATACCTACATACAGATGCGCGCGCTACGTCGGCGGCGAAATCTCTCGGCCATTAATCTGCTTTAACGGTAACGCGCGGTGTGTATAAACAGCGCGGAGCAAATCATCGGCGTGATTTACGCGTAATTGAAACGTCATTTTCAAAAGCGAGCTGATGCGCGTGCGTCTCTCTAATTCGCCGCCCATTTTTCTCCTCGATCAGGCCGATCGCAATTTGCCCGCGCGTCTCCCGTGGCTTCGCAGTGCCTATGTAGGATACCGGGGTACGGAGCAAACAAGGAGTTAGTCGTAAGTATATGCGTACATGTGCGTTGCTGTCGGGTAATCGATGTGTATTTCCATGGGTTGTGCTTGTTCGCTCAAGCAGGGCTAAGGTTCCTAGGTCATTGTGTTCGGGAGCACTTGGCTTTAAAGAAGTGAAACTGTACAGAAGATATACATGCACATGAATGGAATTTATACAATAAAGAAATCATTTCTCGGTATGAATCAATAAGTATCGCTTTTAGGAGGCTCAAGTCGTTGATGTGAACGTGTCTTAACTATTCACTTAAGCAAATTATTAAAAGTGCTTGTCGATCTGTATTCTCTCTTCTTATAAGGAAATCTTTGCATTAATATAGGTACCATAACCATTAAATATGAAAATATGCTTCCTTAATGTAAAAACACCAAAATTGTTTTCAAGTTTCACAAACACATTACATCGCATCATGCTTTTATTAAACGCCGCAGATGCGTATATACACAAAAACTGTAAAGGCGTGGAAGCGAAGCACGAAATTGAAAAGTCCGGATCGTAAGTATACATCCCGGCAATTCATTTCGACAGGAGAAAGCGCGGGAAAATTAAGCTCCCCATCATGAAAGAACGTACGCGCGCGCGCATCTTGATAAATGTGTACGCAAGTATAATACTTCAACATACACACACTCGAAGTTGACGGACAAGCTGACCTTTGCCGGGCCGCGCGTGATTAATATCGCGCTTCGGATTTTCGCTACACTTTCTATTGTCGCTCGTCAATTTTTTTTTCGATATCGAAAGGTAATTGGGAGGCCGGGAGTTTAATTGCGAAGAGAGAAGAGGGGGGCGTACTTTAATTTTTTCCTCGAGATACAATCGACGGTAATGGATAATTACGTGTGGCGCGTATCAAAATTGAAATTGAGGTGCAAAAAATTCAGGGCACGGTTTTGAAGCTCTTGTATGTGTGTGGTTACATAAAGATGAAATATGAATTGTACTTTAATTTATAAAAAAATACCATCTTCTTAAGTATTAATAAAAATTTAATAGTGCATTTTAAGCGAGAGCATCTACGACGTTGTAAATACATTATGGCATCAATATACAAAGTAAAGCAGTCGCGAGAATAAATATATTACACATTTCCCTGTAGTATAACTTATTCCTGTCTAATGAATCCTACATGCTTTACGGTTAAATCTCCGGTTCTTACGCTAACGGAAAAACTCACCTCGTCGGCGTCGCTTGAAACTTTATATCCTTGAATATCATTACGCAGCATTTCTCCGCGACAAAATACAATCGTCGCGAGTTAATTATTCTCGATACACGCCGAACACGCACGATTTAAAACTCAAAACTACATCGTCACAGGCCCAGTGACGCAACCCGGCCGCGACTTTCACTAGACAAAATTGACAAATCGCGCGTCGAGGTATATATAAAGACACCGCCGCGCAATTTGGAATCGTGAAAATCCCCTGAAAAGTCGCCGGCGATGGCATATCTCGTCCCTTTCTCGGGCCCGCGCTCTAGGAATGGCTCAATCGCGTCCCTCATCTCACGCGAGCGTCGACGACGACGGTAGCACGTGCGCGATATGATTTTGTCGTTGGTTTTTTTTTCTCTTTTCGAAAGCGACCCGCTTTTTACTGCGCGTGCGCGCGAGCAGATATTTGACGATTTGATCAAAACAAATGGCGAGGCTTGCGAGGTTGGATGCGTGCTGATGATAAGCCGCCCGCTATGTCGTTTGAATGGGTTATAGTGAAATGACAGTGTACGCACTCTGTTGATCCTTATGTAGGGTCGACTACTTTCTAGGTCTAATCTTGTGACTATGTTTTGAAGGTAGCATCAAATTACGAGAAAGTTGACAGAATTTTTTACGAAAGTCAACACGAAATTAAACTTAGTGGTCAAATTAACTTCTGAATGAATAACACTTAAAAAATATACGTTTATTATCATACTTGTATACTATCATTGATGGATATAGTATAGTGAGATGGCGATTTCGTCTGTGACAATAAACTATTTCTTTATAACATACATGGACAAGTCAAAAGTAACTTTCTACTTCTTATTGTAGTAATTAAGAATTCGGTTTTTTTTTTACAATAACTGCATTCATCGTCAATACTTAAGAAACAAGCCTCTTTTTGTGAACAAAAAATCGACACGTGTATATTGTCCGGAAAGCGCCGCTCTTATCGATTACTCGTTTTTGGTGTGTAAAGCACGCCCATCAAGCTTAAATTGATTAATTATCCGCGAGCGCGCGTCTGCATTGTAATAATTAAATTGTAATTACAATCACAACATTATCGCCGATTCGAATTCTCGATCCCTCTTCCCCTTCGAAAAAACGGATGTGACCCACATAACAAGATGCTCTCCTGTCTGACGGACGCATATCTCACTCAGCTCTCTGACTTATATCCTTCTCTCTCTCTTTCTCCTGAGTACAGGTTGTTACCCACGTGCAATTCAGAGTAAGGGAGATGACGTCAACGAAAAATCCGACGTCCGATAAGGATTCTTTACGCTCGGCAAGAGAAAAGCGAGGGAATAAAAACACACGAGAGCCGTCACGACTGATTCATTATTCGGCCGCGTGATTCACCTGTTTGCGCTTTTCTTCTCGCGGGAGGATTAACGAGAAGAGCGCGCATGCGCGCGCGGAAAGCGATCGTGACGCGAATTTTGTGCATGCCTCGCGACCGCAAAGACAGCGTTGCAAAGACGGTTTTCGCGGAACGCGTGGCAGATTTTTTTTATGGCTTTCGAGAATTTCCTCGTTAATTTGGCGGTACCGTTACGCGCACGCGCGCACGCAGTGAGCACGAGACAAAAGAGTCCGGCGGGTGGTTTATTTTCGTCTGCGCAATTTAAGGTGTATACGTGCGCACCTGTGAGAGGAGACGAGCCGCCACGGTGCAAGGATTATTTATAGAAGTCTCCAAGTGGCGCGGAATTTGAGACTCGTGTAAAGATGCCAGATGTACAAATTGAGTTATTAATCATATTTAATTACAGATTTTTTGGTAAAAAAATCTTGCACTCGAAAACAAATATTTGTATGGTATACTAATCTAAATACAATATTTTCAAATCCTTGGTAGAAATATGTTAACCAGAATCTAGTTATTTTTCAGTTAACTTTATGGCTAAAAACGAACATTGTTTGTACTTCATAATTATGTATACCAATCCGAAATAAATCATGGCATTTACACTTCATAAAATATGTGTTTTAACTAGCAAAATCCATGCGCGCTGCGCGCGCTCTATGTACTTTTTTCTTAAACATGCAAAGAATAATTTATTCCATATGAGCCGGAAATTTTTTTTTCTTTTAATTTTGATGCTTCTTTAATAATTGATATAATACTGTACATTTACTCTTAACGAATACAAAATTTTGAGGCTAGAAACTATAAGCTTATTCGAATATTTTTTTTTTCGTGAAGTATTAAGTAAAGAATAAAATCTGAACATAATATTGACATAATTTATTCTAATATTAAAACATTGCTTATTGTTTTAAATTTTACCTTGCAATTCAATAACTAATCGTATTGTGTTTTGAAATACTTTTCTACTTCTGGCCATCACTTTAACAAATAATTAAAACATGCTATTTATTTTTTTAAGCTGCAACCCATGTTAATTTGATTCTTATTTATTTAATACTTTGCACTTTAATTATTTCCATTCAATAAATATTCCAATAAATAATACCTAATTATCAAATAAAAATGCATATTTAATTTTAAATTCTCGCGCCTTTTATCCAAGAGCGAATCACAGATCAAATCTATAGAGGCTTCACTTCTTCCGGTCATCACTTTTTTAAAAACACTGAAATAGTACATTACGGTACAAGTGACGAATGTTGAAGCTTCGCCTCGGGCGCCAACTTCACGCAGTGGCGGGCCTTGAAATTTCGTCTCGTGTACCGTATACTATTTTTCTTGATGTCCGGTGGAAAGTACGTTTGCCACTGACAATGATAACGCACCCGATGGGCTCGAGAGCATTGAGTTCGATGCCCGCCCCCGACATTTGCGGCACAAGCGCAGCGAGTGCTGCTGGTCGGGGGGGGGGGCATCGAAAACATCACGTGCATAATTTTAATAAGTGAATTTTACTGAAGATCATGTAAAATATTTTTATTTTACGTGCAATTGTTACAATTGTTACACGTACAATTATTAAACATGCGGTACTTTTGCTCCATTTGCAGCAACAAAGTCAACTACTTTATTTGTATTTGAAAAAATAAATGATCACTCAAGAAGAAATTCTCACAAAAAGTGCGACATTATTAACGAACAATCTTTTATCCATTTCACAAATTAAAGCAATATAAATCACTTGTATACCCGATGGGCCGCATTGATTCTGACAATGCATACCCCGTTAGTGACTGTCACACATAATATTTAAATCGTTAACATACCTCGAAAATGATATGAACATTAAAAAGGTTATGTGTGAGTGCCACTAAGGGGACATGCATTGCTAGAATCAATGTCCATCGGGTGTACCTTGATGATCAGAAGTGATAGTTTTTGTTGTAAATATAGGTTAATGACTTTGAATATGTTGACAAAACCTCTAAAACAATCTATTAATAAAGTCTACAGTTGCCTAGTTATCAACTCACAATCAATGGTTAAATGTCCTTCTTTCGCCATCGAAAACAATGGCGAAACCACGTACTTTCCACCAGGGCATCAAGAAAAAAAATTTAATTGAACCAATGAATATTTAATTACAATGTGACAATCAAATATTTCATTAGATCAATTAAATATATTATTTAAACAATAAAATATTGTGTTACATTCATTTTAAAAACAACTATTTTGTTGTTTTGATAAAATATTTGATTGTCACATTGTAATAAAATATTCATTGATTCAATTAAATTTTTTTCTCAGTGAAGGGATAGTAGAACTTTTAGATGAATTATATCATTTTTGCATTATGATTTTTGCTAAAAATGCTTCCATTTAATCAACACGTTAGCTATAAAATATGGTTCATTTTCTACCAGGGTATGTAATATATCCCATTTTACTTTCGCGGCGGTGTGAAATTAAGAATGGTGGAATTTCGTGTGACAAAATATTGTATAATCGTGAAGACTTCGGGTGAATCTTCGCAAGTCTCCGACCTCGATTCATAACTTCTGAAACAGGATCGTTTTTCTGATTAGTAGTTACAGTATACATGGTTGAAAACTTCTCGGTAATTCGCAATTATGCATGCGCATATTTCCCCGGAATTTTATGCGTTTATTTATGCGCCGACGCGAATTATTGACTTTCTTGCTGTCATTAACGGCACCGCGCAATTAATAAAAGACGACTTTGAAACTTATTGAGCTCGCCGCAGCGACGGTAAATGCCAGTTGAGATTTTAGTTAGTCTTCATTATCATTACTCCGCAGTCGTAAAGTGCATATTCTAATTA
Organism: Torymus aiolomorphi; assembly: GCA_036365515.1. Taxonomy (NCBI): domain Eukaryota; kingdom Metazoa; phylum Arthropoda; class Insecta; order Hymenoptera; family Torymidae; genus Torymus; species Torymus aiolomorphi. The sequence continues at coordinate 96,760,892 of CM070874.1, forward strand.
CTCTTATAACATTCGCGTTAAAAAATGGCTGTAATTACTTCATTAGACTTCGCATTACCGCTTTTTCTTGCAAAACTGGTACAAAGTGATTTATTTTAATGTACTAGCAAAAAATTGTATGTATAGCAGAAATGGAATACAATAGGCAAGCAAGACTTTGTACTTGGTATTTAGTAACTTTTGAAAATATATTATTGCGTTGAACGCCGGGTTTTAACGGAGAAACATTTAAAATAACTTTCGAAACTTTTTAATGCTTATATACAATAAAATTGAACCAAACTGGTAATGATGATTAACCAGAGTAAATGATATGAAGTTACAATCTGTATACATATAGTAAATGTATGAACTCTTTGCTATATTTTTTCAGTCACTGTCGAAAGACGCGTAAAAATCGTTTACCTTTGTTTCATTCTATCCTTTCCCAATTCAATTCCACGATCATACGTCACGCTCGTTACTTTTTTTTTACAAATCTTTAAAAAATAGTTTCACCAGCCCGAGAAACCGCACTTTTTTCATCCTATACCTACACTAACCTCCCTGCCCTCGTTGACAATTCCGATGGCCGGCATCTCAATTCGTGCACACCGGCGCCTATTCCACTGTCATCTCTCTTTCTCTCAAAGCATATAATAGCCTCTCTCTCTGTCTTCTGTGCGGGTCAGCCGCGCGATTATCCCCGGGTGCGCGCGCATTCGCGATATTTTTCAATGTCGAGCGTCGCCGCGAGTTTTGCCGTCGGCGCGCGAGCGGCGAATTAAGTTTTTGCGCGCGCAGCCGCACGCGGCCCCGGCTCAAAGAAAGGCGCGGCGCGCGCGCGCGGAAAGATCGACGGCCCCAGGAGCCGGTTATGCAATTGCACTGGCGGAGAGATATCCTTTTATTTCACCGCGCGCGCGTGGTTCTTCCCGTTTTCTCGGCTGCGAGATACGCTGCGCGCGGCTCGAAGGCACGCGTCCCTTAAGACCTATTTTCATATGGGTTTCCGCGAGTTGTCCGGAGAGATCGATCATGTTTTTGCGCGCGCGGTTGCGCACTGCTGAATATTCAGAAGTCGAAAGAATTGCGGTACATTTGTAGAAAGTTTCGTTGTTGTCGTGTCGGGCTCTAGTGTTCTTCGATATGTTATACGTGCAGTCTGTCGCTAAAACCTTTACTAATATTTTACTCTAGCATTTGACAGAGAATAATCGCCCTCCAGAGTATACTGAATATCAACAATAATATTATACTGTAGTATACATTCTTATTGCTATATCTGAATATCCAACAAAATACGAATAATATTACACATAGTAGTGATTAGACCCAAAAAGCCCTCTAAACGTCTACATTCAATTCCCAATCCACAAATAGGAGCGGAAATGCCTCAAACCGTATCGGCTTCCCCGCTCTGTCTTTCTCCCTAAACTTACTTTCGCGGCTTACCTATTCGGAAAAAATATGCATGTATATATATGTACACATTCGGGAAACGGCGAGCAAAAGCGAGAGCGCAAACCGACGCCTCGAAATCGGACGCTAGTCTCCGTACTACGTATATATATTGTTCTCGGCGCGAGGAGTAACGAGGCGTATAATAACCCTAGTTGACGTACAGTCGAACAAACAGCCATCTGTAGCGTGCGCCCCGCGGTGCTCGAGACCGCCCCGAAAAACTCTCGCGAGAAATTACAATGACAATGCCGAAATCCGACTCGCCCGCGGGCACGCACTACCACCATCGCCGTCATTGCTCTCTATTTCGACTGTCGAGTGTAAGTAGGTACGTTTATTACACACCTCGCGCTTCTCCCGTGATTTTTCTACACGTGTGCGTGCGTGCGTGCTTCTGTCTCGCTTTTTTCGAACTGCTTATTATGTCTCCAAGTCTATTGTCATAGGTGACGTGCTTTCTGCTTTGCGGGCCTTTTCTTTTTGTAGCCAATGTTTCGTTGTCTGTTGCGTCGGTATAGATCTGCACAGTGTATTTTGATTTCTTTTTCGCGGTAGCTTGCACATTATAAAAGCGTATCTTCGTCATATTGTTTTTACAGCTTTTCCTCATTATAAAGTAAAGATATAAAGAAATACTCTAATTTACTTTTTACTAAAATTTGGAGAAATATTTCAGTTCTCGTATAAAAAAGCCATGTAATAATAAAAAAAACGTCAATATGGGCATCACGTGGCGTCGGGTGGAGACTACTCCTGTGTCCCATGAGCCGTCGGGATCCTGCATCATGCCCGACTCGGTGTCGCATGGCGCATTGTCGGCTAATAAGCAGGTAATACACGTCGAGTCGGGCGTGCGGTGTGGACTCTAGCCAACACCCTCCCGATGTTTCTCTTTCTTCCACTCGTGTGCGCGAGAATCCGCAGCGCCAGAGAGGGGCGCGCGAACGGGCATATATATAGGTGCAAGAGGCAGAGAATTATTACGTTCAAATAGGGGTACTTACTTTTCAGGAGCGGCAGGTCGTTCATGAAGCCACCGTCGTCCACGTTTGTGTTCTACAAGAATGGACAGAAAGAGTTCATTGTGATTACGGCATATTTGTACAGCTGTAATTACGGACTGAGAAAATTAATTTTTAGTTATCATGCGCTGTCGCCGCGGTAACCACTGTTATTATTGAGAACAAAAAATATGTAATTTCACGTTATTTGCTTGTCACGCGCGCAGCGAGGGATAGCTCTCGCCCTGTGCTTCGAAAATTGTATATAAGTGTGTAACTGTAGCTCCTTGACAAGTCTAATAAGATTAAATGATTTTTCTCAGCGTAACGATCGTTAGTACTTTACAAGCAAATTATGTCAATTTGAGAAACGAACAATCTCATTCCCGCGTATTATTGCGCAATAGAGAGAGGGAGAGAGAGAGCGAGAGAGAGAGAGAGAGAGAGAGAGAGAGAGAGAGAGAGAGAGAGAGAGAGAGAGAACTCTGTCGGTGGCTGCAGCTTTCAAAAAATCCCGTAAATTTATGTATTTTTAAAAGGGGACCAACGCATACTTTGAAATTTTCGGCGAGATAACCACCGGACTCGGAACTATGCGATTGCGACGCGGGCGAATAAGAAAAAGTTTTCAGCCGCAACAAAGCTCTCTCGCTCTCTCGTTTGCGCGCTCGCGAGCGAAAATAACAACGATCTGTTTTACGATCGTACTCTCACTTTGTGCGCGCGCCGGTAATTCTCGGCTTTTCGTCTCGAGGAATTATTTTAAAAATGAAAGTACATTCCTCATGAATGTTGCACACAAAATACGTGTCTCCCAACGAGAACGTTTGCATTTGGCGGAATCATGGGAACGTATGAAAGACAACAATTTTCTCGACGTTTTGAGAGACTTTTTTCAAGTCAACTTGCACTTTGACATTTTTAACGACGCATTTTTCGTGAATTCAAGCGTACTTTATTATACTTTTTGTTTTGGAAACTTAGTTTTACATTAGTTGTCAGGACATACTTTGTCATGTATATCTCAAAGGCATCCATTCGTTTATTATTTATCGAAATGTCATTTACACGTCCCCATCATCTTAAAAACCTAATACTACTATGATTATTGACAAGTTATAAGGACTGGAAAATAAAAGAGCATATGTGAATGAAAAATAGAATATACAATGCTCGGCATTTTTGCGATTACGTACATCGTCGCTCACCTGGGGGTCGTCCACGAGACTGGTGTGTAGCACGAGGTCGGTCTGGTCGAGGCCAGGTGGCGGCAGTAGCGCGTCCGGACGCCTCACCGCTCCGTAGTCGACGCCCCTTCCGCCGCTGCCACCGCCGCCGCCGCCGCCACCGCCGCCTCCACCCCCGCCTCCGCCGCCTCCGCTATTCCGGCCGCCGTCGTACGGAAACGACGCGTGCATGTTTGTCTGGAAAGGATAAGAGATTAAACTTTTAGAAGATGTTGTTAAATGTGTTACTTTTAAAAAGATTCGTCAAATATAATGATTTGGATAAATTTGGTTGGAACGTTGTGGTGTGTATTATCAAAACATGATTACTATTAATACTCTTCCTTGCTGTAATATTCTAAAACTATTTTGTGGGCATTAATTTTCCGATGATAAATGACTCACTGAACTAAAGAGAACCTATGAAAGTATATGTCTGGATATCATATGAAGGGTCCACGGAAAAAAGAAGGGTTGTCAATTTTTGAAAATTTTTAGTGAAATATATGGTTTTGTATATCTACTTTTATGTGTGCTAATTGATACTAACCTTGTAGACCATTTTTAAAAAGATATAAAAAATAAAAAAAAACGTGACCTATAGTTAGTACCAATTTGCATATATAGAAATATAAGAAACCATAGTTAATTAAAAAATTTCAAAAATTGATAATCCTTTTTTCCATGAACCCTTCATATGATGAATTGTGATTTGATTCAATTTTTTTTATATCTATTTTTCAAAATTACGAGAAGTATTTATGTAAATTTAGTTTAATATAAGTATACATCCTAATAAAAGTTTCATTATATGAAACTGACAAAGTTAAATTTGATTGACAGCATAAAATTAATTATGTATTACTATTGTTAGAAGGAGTATTTTAAATAATAAAGTTTACTACCTTCAAAATGAACTAGTCAAATTAGTACGAAAAAAATAAAAGTCTTGCAACACTTTTCTGAAACAAGTTTCACAATAATCCCCGTCATAAACCCCCAAAAAAGGCTTTCATCACCCAGTCAGTTGTCGATCAACCAGCTGTCCTCAAACTCACGCAAAGCTCTTGCTCCGTTCGTACACAACGATTAATATGAAAATCCAGTCTATAAAATCCCAAAACTCTCATCGCAACGTACCCCGACAATCGTTCTCCCGATCCATTCTCTACATACGTGAGCCTCGAGAAAAGCAGGACGTTTTCGTATTCCGCGAGTACCGAAGAAAAATATACATATATGCGTATATACGTAAAGCGTACGCACCGTCGATGACTCGCGTTCGTAAAAAGCGTGGAAGTACGGAGGCACTCGTCATAGCGCATCGCGCGCTGATGAGTCCGCGCGTGCGCACTGAATACTAATGTCATCCCGCGATATCTCTTTTTAGAAAAGTTTTCGCCGAATGCGCGCACGCACGTGAAACTCGGCTGCTGCTGCTGCCGCCGTTGCATCTGATTAGCTGACCTTGCGCGCCGTAAACTTCGGTACTTGATGTGCCGATGCACCGGCGTGCCGTTTGCGCATGCAAATGCGCGCGTTCATGCCGTTTATAAATATTGCAGTTGCGAGAGGCAAATGGTCAGGCTGGAATTGTCTTTTTCAATTTTCTGGTTTTCCGTCGCTGCATTCTCTGCGGTTCTCATTTTTATGAGTAAAAAGAGGAAGAAAAGTAAAATGTGGTAAGTGACAAGTTTTCACTTAGACGCGTTAAGAGGTAAGTAGCCATCCGCAAATAGTTTTTGATTGATATTTTGTTCAAGACAAAGATTTAAAGTATGATTTGTGAACATAAAACTTTTTAAATTATGCGTAGCTTTTAATTTACGATTCAGTTTTCTATTAAATATGTAGTAAAAATAATCTCTCCATCAACAGCATCTCATTTATAGGTACGGTTTACTTTTATGCAATAAACTCACCGGCGCACGGCGTCGCAGAAAAATGATTGATATAGTGCATTTCGTACTTTCTTGTGGCTTTATGGGTTTCCGAAGGGATTCTCACGTTCGTGAATATGAAGTTACAGCACCTTTAACCTTTTTTCAAATTTTACATTCCCGGTCAATTTGTGTTATTTCCTTATTAGATTCCTATAAACTACGATCAGTATACCGTTTCTGTGAAACAGCTTTCAGCAACGTTTAAAAGTATCTTATAAACAAAATATATGATCTTCTTAAGAAAATATCATCCTATAATGAAATGATTGCTGTATTTAACACAACAATTAATTCCTTTGAAATAGACATTTATATTTTATGCTTCATCTCAGAACTTCAAAGTACCTGGATGAAACATCATCTACTTAGGAACTTTCTTTCAAAAGTAATTTTAGAAATTCTTCCCATCGCCTCAGCTTTACGATGCACTTATCACATAATTTCATTAAAGTAACGGCATAACCTAAATCGGCTAATAATAGGGCATTATTAATTAAATTTCAAATAATTTCCGCTTTCCACGAACCTGTCGGTTCACGATTCGCAGAAACTAATTTGATGCATCGGAACGTCTAACATTAATGCCTCTGTGTTATACGCGTCTCGCGGCCGTGCGCGATTGAACGGCTCGATTGACGAAGTGAAATGTTCGCGCGATTTAGCGTCGTTTATCGGTATTACACCTGACTCGGGGTACTTGATGTATACATTTTTGCAAGATTAAACATTATGCTTCCTTTGTAAGACGGCAAAATACGTCAGGATGTGATTAAGTGTAGTCGATGTTTTGAACTCTATAATCTTGAGATTTCGATTTTTTTTTATGTGCTGATGAAAATTTACAAGCTTTTAATAACATTAAATAGTTTCAACGGACCTAAAATATCCCCTAGTATAATCTTGATGAATGCGTCACTCATGCTTTATTATATAGCAAAACTACGAGGATTTAGAAAATAACGGTTAAAATGATTAATTTTATTGATTTATGTTTTGCAAGATGACAAATTTGCATTATTAATTGTCCGCGCTCGTGAAAAGATCTTTTTAATCAAAAATGGAAAAAACACATTGCTCGCGCAAAAAGTTCATAATTACCGCCCGGAAACAATATATCAAACATTGCCCATTCATGCCGCTCTCAGCGCTCGATATTTTTCGGCCTCTCGTTTCAATTAACGGCGGAATATGCAAATACCCGAGACCGCGCGATCGAGCAATTAAATTAGAAAAGTATAAAAATTTATGGACGAATTCAGAAAAATTAAATTTGGAGCGCGAACTGGTTCGTCACCCCTCATGCGAACGGCTTTATTACGCGTCTTCGCTTATCTCCATAAATCACTGTAGCACGCGCACATACAAATAGTGCGCGAAACAGTGATTTACAGCGTTACTTTTCGTCCCTCGAAACTGTAAACGAGGATCTATGCATGCTGTGAGCCAATAGTGATCTCATCAGCTTCATTAGAAGGGAGTTTTTATTTCTGTCAAGTTGCCGTCTCAATCTTCAGCTTCTATTTATCGACCGTAAATACGCGGACCGTTAGCGGACTTTGAAGTGCGGATGTATTTGTGATGTGTGGTGGGTAAGAAGTAAGACAAATGCCGACTGTGAGTGTGCATAAAATTCCATAAAAGAGAAAAAAATTTTTAGTAAACATAATAAGTTTTTTAAACAATTATTAGTCTAAGCGCAAAGTACCTTATTGTAGCCGATTGATGGCAACACTTCCGAGTAGTTGTTTTTAATGTATTTTTTTTCGCTGAACATGAATTTTCAACTCGGAAATCCGAAAAGTGGTCAGGAAAAAAGTTATTAACAATTTAATTGTTTAAAAATTCGTAAAAAAGTAAGTAAACCCGATATTATTACTTGTGAGGTGTCAAATTGTTCGTATTTTAATAAAAAAAGACCGTTTTTGCGGAATTAAAAAAAAAATAATTAGAAGAAAAGTTATGGCAAAAAGAGTACGAATAACTTTACTTTTCACCATTTTCGCGCATTGTTTTTAAGATATCTCTGGTTCTAATAATCATATCGAGGTCTGCCAGGTCGCATTTTAAAGAAGAAGTTGTGTAGAATCGAATAGTATATCGGCCACGAAAAGGTACTTTGTGCCTAGACTATATGACACTATGCAAAACTATAATAATACTATTGAATGAGTATAATAATACTATTGAACTAGTGTACGTATCTTATTCTGTGAAATCATTACAATATAGGGTAGAGTGGGGCTAATTCGAATTTTTTTTTTCCCCAGAGCAGTTATTTTTTCGGTACTAAAATAATTAACTCTACTGAGGTACTAACTACTAAGTTTTGTGTTATAACTGACTAAAGAAACTGTTATAGACTCTTTATTATTTGTCAATCATTGAATGGGTCTGAAGTTTGCCACGTTGGAGTGCAATGAAATAAAAAAAATAATTCATTTTACTACAAGTTTATACTAGATAATATTAATTTCGCGTGTAGCTTTAGTATTTTATAGTATAAAATAACTTTGTAACTAAGATTTAGATAAAATTTTCATTTTTCAATAAGTTTAATCAATCGTAAAAAATTATTTCGTTGTACTCCAACGATGCGAACTTCAGACCCGTATCATTGATCTGTACTCAATTGAAAAAAAATCGTTTTTTACGAAATAGCTTCAACACCGCGTAGCTCCAATTTTTCATAACGATCTTAGAAAACTAACGGAGTAGTCGTTACAAAAACTCCAATTGTCGAATAACTTCATGAAGTTGTGTACAAAAGTTTGTCTCTACATATACCTAGGTTGAATCTATACCAGATAAAAGTTTTTACTTACAAAATAACTGGCGTGTACGAAACTGCTATATGTACGAAATAGCCCCACTCTCACCTACTGCTCGATTTATTTTTCATTCGATTTTCTACTTTTTAATTTATGAAAACTATACATTCTAAAAATTTATATAAATATTGTTGTACTCAAGAGGATGTTTTTCACAGAGGCATTTCAAGTAATAAATTGTTGGACGTAGGTCATGCACTTGCGGAGGTTTGACTCTGTATAAGGATAATAATTTTATGGGCATTATCTACCGTATGACAACTTTTTCCCTGTTCGTATTCACATCTGATAAGCTGACCTGTTCGATTGATAAATTTATATACTAGAAACGTACATACATTGTAATTACTGTTAATTGAGGAATAATTTTAGATGATTTATTTATTGTGCTGGCTATTTTTATACTAACTTGAATGTTTTCTTTTGAACATTTATTAATATTAGAAATATCTTATCTGATCGTTGAGTAGGAACCCGATTATTTATATTTATATTCAATATATGAGTTGAAAAATTAATTTTTAATATATAGATTATAATCAAAAGATTAAAATAACATTCCAAAAAGTTTTTGTAATTTATCGTTGATCATTCCTGTACGGTTTTGGAATTTCTATTGTATAGTAGATATTATTGTTATTATACGTGTCTTGAGTTACTTATAAGTTTATCAATTTTAACTAAATTTCTTAAAAATATAAATAACCTAGCATATACATTTCAAGTGATGAAAATATGATGTTTACACTTTTAACAGTAATCTATCTCAAAAGCACATACAATAAGTCAGGTGAGTTACGCATTCGCAGACTGGACGTAATCGGAGCAGCTCACCTCACCGAGACAATACTCATACACTACACAGAATCACGAAATGAACGCACGCACATAGCCTTTTAATTGTATCACTAACCGTCGTACTCGGAGAAACTCATTACTCGCGTGCGCTGATCATAAAGGTATCATACTCGTCGCGCTTAACCCCGTTTTCCTGCGGCGTCAAGGCCGAGGAGTCGAGCGCACGGCGATAACGCACAAATTGAATCGTTAATTAGGAGCGCACTTCGCGCCGTCGACACTGCCGTAATTGATGGGCGAAATTAATCTTCGTCGCTGTGCGTATGCATGCCTGTATATGTGTATTTGTCTCTGTGTATGTGTGAATACGCGCACGAGAGGATCTTGCAGGTTCGTTGCGAAACGAGTGAGTTTGTTCACGGGAGGACGAGCTGCAGATTTCCACGAACTTTTCGCGAGATTCTGCGCTCGTGGCGTTTTTCTCCTCGCGCGCTCGGGAGAATCGAGGCCTCGAGATGGCGTATAACGAGGGAGCGTCGTTATATGAATGCGATGTTTATTGGCCGTTTAAGATTCTCCAGGTGTATTGTGCGCCTGGCAAATGCGAGGTTTTAGCCGTCTACTGCCTAGGCGATTCTACTGCTAGTTTTTGTCGAGCTTAGCGTAAAATATTTACTTGTTTCTGCGTATATTTTGTCAGAGCTCTCATGAGAAATAGTCGAGTTTAAGTAAATATAAATTTATAATTATTGAGTAGCTGATTTCTTTTTCAATTATACATTAGATTTAGGTAACTGTGAGATGTCGCGAGAGATACAAAAAATTACTCTATGATTGCTATTGGGAAATTCAATAGCATTAATGAATTTCCAGCATAATAATATTCACTTTGAATTTACAAAGTTTCATTTATAACCAAACATTTTTCTCGGCTTTTCTTCCTCAGCGCCATTACACGCGTAAAAGACAAATAACGAAATACCAGCAGCAAACATTTTGCACCTCCGCGGCACAGATGAGCCACCCATAACCGCGCGTGCAGTAAAACGATTTTTACCATCTCAAAGACTCTCCCGACATTTCCTACTTTACTCCATAAATAACGCGCACTCCTCTCTCGCTATTTGTAAACGTTGCCAATTTGTCAGGTTTTCTCTCTTGCGCGCGCGCACTGATATTAGCCCGGGAAAACCGCTAATTATTCTTAATGCACTCCCCACGTAATAAATCGAATCATCGTCGTAACGAATGTACTGCCTCTCGTACAATGCGCGAGCAGGTATATACGCGTTTTCGCGCTTGCACCAATCTCCGCGGTAGCGCAGGGAATTCGCGAATTTCGCGCGGACCCAATTCCCACACGATGTTACACGATGATTCGGCGGATAGTGCAGGAGCTTTACGCAGGTTGCTGGATTTTCGAGGTAGTACCGGAGAGAGATATATCCTGATAGCATCTGCACTTGCGAGATTCTTGAGCGTCGTTTCCGAAAGGGAAGGGGGAGGCTTATTGCCGATTGCTATCAATAGATGGATTAAGGGCAATTTGCGCTGGTTACGTATCGTTGACGCGCTTTTTCCTCGTGTTGACGCGTTTTTAAGATCTTGGAATTGCATTCTCATTGTAAACAGTGTCAACAAAGTCATGAACATTTTTTCATTGCGTAAAGGCCTGAAAATAAAGGTGAGTTAATTTTATTTCTTGTATATATTATTTTTTAATTTAAATTAAATTTTGTAAAAATATTTTAAACTTGATAAATGTATAAAAATTTTTATCAATACTTCTCATTATTTTAAGAAAGTCTTATTAGTTTAAATGAACGTATACGTAAAAGATTATACATAACTTTGTTGCATCCAGTCCAATAACGAATATTTAAATTATCATTAATATTGTTTTACAAAAAATCAAAAAATTTCCGTTTAAAACAGCAATTATTTAATGGTTCTAAATATTACAGAATTTAAGCATTTTTGTAAATCATTTTCCGTTTTAGCTTTCCAAGATTCACGATTGTGCAACTGCAGCAAGATGTATTTTAACGAAATTAAAGCTTTCTAATCTCCCTTTTATGATTTACGTTGAAAAGCATGAAATTTATTGCAGAACGCTTTTCACGCGCGGAACGGTTATAAATAATATTTTAAATTACTTATGTGTGACTTAATTTTACAGTTTATAATAACGTAATTGTATAAAAATATTTCTCAGTAGGTTAAATACGAAAAGTATAAATCAATAAATTACAAAAATGACATAATGTAAGTTTCGAGATGGAGCTATTGAATAAATCATTCGTTCTTCAAACTGAACTATGAAGATTTATTATCGTGGAAAATGTAAAACGCAACATCAACGCTCAAATCAGCGGAGGAAAAATAAATAAACAAAAAACTTTGGTCGCTCGTAAAAAAAAAACAGCAAAGCTCCGAAGCCAAGGATACCAGTTTTGAAATAGTTCAGCGGAAAGCGAGCCAGTCTGCGCGGTGCACGCCCAGCCATAAAACCAATTAAAGCGTTCTGCGAGTCGCGCCGTATAACCGAAAGGACAAGTATAAGCCAGCCAGCCACGTGCGCGCACAAAGAAGCTGCCGTTGCAGCAGGCGCGGAGGTGGAAGTAAAGAACTGATATCGAGGGCTAATTAACGATACGCGGCTCTCTCGCCGCGCTCTTGATAAATCGATGCGTAACTTCATATACGAGCGAGCGCTCAGTTCTCTAATAAGATGAAACGCGCGAGCGCGCGGGCAGGCGCCTTTCTCTCGTTAGCTCGTCGGAAAATGAAAACGCGCTCGCGCTTGTTGCGCAGGACTGGAAGGACGACGGGATATTCGGAATATGGATGCGTGCCGCGTTGACGCCGCGACGGGGACGGTTAATTGGGCCGGACGTCGCGATCGGGGATGCAGTACGCGCGGCGTTTTTGCTTGATCGTCGCGGCGGCACGCGACGGAAACTCGTATATGATGACGACGCCGAGCGAGCTCTGATATAATGGCTTATTAGCGAGGGGAGGGCATGCGTAAGAATGGAAATGTGGATCGGCTATATGGCATGATGAGAGAGACGGTAATTGTTCGCGAGGTCGATTAGGAAAAGTAGAGAGTGTCGATGGAGAATGCGAAGCTGTTGGTTTATTGGAGGCAAATATGCTATAGTGATGAAGATGTAGAGTGTAATGGAAAAATTGTTATGCTATGAAGAAGTAAATGGCTGTATATATACCGTCGCATGTAAGAAGGTAGAAACCGATTTTTCACGTATAAAGTGATTGAGCAATTTTCTATAATTAAATGATATTGTTTTTATATTTTATTAAATATGATCATATAATAACTTTTATTACGAATCATAAATAAAACGATATTTTTAAAACAACAACTTTCATAGCAGCTAATAGTTTTACGCAAAAAATAAATGTTTTATGTCGCCGTGATTGAATTAAACTGTTATCACTTCAGCTGAAGACATATTAATACAAAGGCGTTGTTTCACATTTCGATATTTTTATTGATAATTATAAAAAAAAATTGATGATTAATCAAAAACCTCAAAACTCTAGACGCACACAAAAGCGACTGTCATTCCGCGAAGATTTTAGAATGGACCTGAGCGTCATATCTTCCTGCTCCTTCTACCGCCGCACTGCCATGTGAAAGTCCATTCGAGGAACCCGTTACACATATATATACGTATACATATATATAGTATATGAAGGCACGTAATCCCGGCGGTTATTAATCAGGATCGCCAGCAGTTTCCGGCCCGGTCCAGTTGCTCGTCGGGCCACCGCGATCGTCCCGAATATTTCGCCAGCGATCAGCTCTTTAATCGAGCGCGCGGTTCGCATTCTTCTCGGCGCTTTTTGCCCCGGTCGGGTATTACGTTGCCGAGCTAAGGAAAAGACTGCACAGCTGTGTGCTGCGCTGCGCAGCGGCTATAGTTTCTATGCTGATTATTCTGCGATTTTCCTCCATTAGCGGAATTGTTCGAATTCTGTTTCATAATTTAATAAATTGTTCTCGATAATCACGATCGTGTCGATACCCTCCAAGTCATTTAAATAGCGATGGTTGATTATTCCCGGTACGAGTGTAAAAGATCATTTTGGTGCATTCGCTGATTGTACACGTTTCGATAATAAAGAATTGGTGCAAAAAGATACTTTTATGTAACTCGCAGCTGAATGCAGAAGCATAATTTTCTACCATTTAATGACGTTTTATTGCTCGCGCATATAATTAATGGGCATTAAGTGTCTATCATTAAATATTATGTCAATATTTAAAATAACCCGTACTTGACCACCGGCAAAAGAACAGCCAACGATCGAGCAAATAAAACGAAAAAAAGAGCCGCGCGCCATATACGAAGCGGCGGCTGTCTGGTCGCCGCGTCGCGCGAGGTTCATCAGCGGCGCGATTACACGATTACGATTACACGACTCGGTACACACACTCTCGGCTCGTGTCAATCGAGGCAGGCGCGATCCGCGCGAGCAATAAAGCCCCGGCGCAATAAAAACTAGTTCCCACACTGGCAATCGTCGGCTTTACGATTTCCGGCGCTGCCGCCGCTCATGCCGTAAGCAAATGGCTTTTCGATCGCCACCCGATCGCGCCTTCTTCGGCCGCTACGCGCGCTTATATACGCGAGAGAACCAGTCTGTATATCGCGGCGCATTATCTACGATAACGGAGGGCCGGGCAAAAAACGCTTGCGCGAGCGCGCCGCGCTGACTGTCGCCGCTGCCGCTGCTTTTTGCGTGATCTCTCCGCGAGCGCGATTAAGATTCCGAGCGCTGCAGCGGCGGCTCCGAATCCAGTCCTTCGGTTCTTAGAATACTTTCATTCGGAGAGCGATGCGTGTGTAACGGGAGAGAAGGATGTATATATATATGTGGGTATGAGGATAATGTAGGGGACGCGAGCGGAAGAACGAGGAAGGCGAGGCTGCTTTTTGATGCGCGCGCGCGAGATCGATGCGACGGACTGGGAAAGAGAGAGGAGGAAAAACCTGATATTTTGATATGGAATTTTCGAAAAACTAAGGCCCTGCTTACGAGTTGTCAGATTAAGAAATTTCCGTCTTTAATTACGAGGGAATATACGTTCTCTTTGAAAATTATATAATTATTTTTGAGCGATCAAAATTATTTATCTTTGATGTTTTTAGAAAGCGAAGACTCTACGAACGTGATTTAACAGCATTTAGTAAAATTATAAATGTAAATTTTTTGTATAGTATTTTGATATATCGCTTTCAAAATTGCTAATTTGGCAAAGGCTAATAAACCGTATTTATTGGATTGGGAATAGACTTACTTGCTAAAATACATAACTCAAGATAAGCCGACGGAGATTACCTCGTAGCGAGCCTTTTTTCTGTAACCGTCAAAACCGTTAAACGAGTACCATTACACGCCACTTATCCGCGCCTTTACTGCCTTCGCACGCTTAATTTAGCCCCGACGTTTAGACTAAAATGTCGTCGCCGTTCTCTTCGCTTCCCCAATACAATCGCAGCTCCTTCTACAATCTGCGGCCATTATCAACCCTCGAAAAGCGCGCATCTCAATTTTTAATTGCGCGAAGCGCCCGACGTGAATCCCCGAGGCGCGATAGCATCAACCCCCGGGTTGATTTACTTTGAAAAAGGCTCCTACGCGTCTTGGATTTCCGGCGCGTGCGTTATCGTTTCTGCAACGAGAGAAGAAAAAAAGAAGTTTTACGCAGCGTACTACTTTCCGCGGCGATCGCAGTCTCAGATAGAGTCGCGTACGTCCGCCCTGACGGATGACGATTCGCGCGCACGCGCAGGTGTTGATGCTGCGGCTCATATATTCGTACGCGCCGCGTGTGTGGTTTTTGGGATAATGGGATGGTAGTGGGATCGATTAAAAGTTTAATCGACCGAGCGGCAATTATGAGCGTGGAGTGCGCGAAATTTGATGTATGGGTGGTACGACTCGATCGAGGTTTCAAACGTACCGTGAGAGCCTCTGATAAATGTTTATAACAGTTATTAGCGATTGCGAAACATCAGTTGTGCTATATTTATGATTATTTTGATTAAAGTACAATTTAAACGTTTTATTCATCCACTCCCAGATTTAATAAGTAAACGGGTTACAACTTTCAATGAAAATAAATTTATTGGTTATTTTTATTTTGTTTTTATAAATTTTTGCATTTTTAATTCTCTTTAATAATCACTCGATATTTTAAGAAAAAATATCTTTCTTTTTTCTAACTTTCGCCTATATACAACAACCCTCGATCGAACGTGAACGCGCGTAGCGCGAAACCACAGCCAGTTTAGACAGTGGCAGATAACCAAGACACCGCCGACGTCGGCGCTCTCCTCGTCGTCGTCATCGTCGAGGCCCTCGAACGCCTGATTATCGGCATTGTCGCACCGCGTCTCAAGCACATTCATTTCCCAGCCGCAGATTTCGCACCCCTCTGAGAAAGGACTATGCGGGCGGACGTCCGCCATCATCCGTCGCCGTCGTCGTAGTCGTCGTCGGCGTCTTGTGTACATCCGCGTGAAACGGCTTCCATCGATTTTCGGCTATTCAAAATTCTGACCTCTTATCGCCTGATGTATTGCGCGCCGATTCGCTGACGCGGATTATTTATAGGTATAGATGAGGTTGAGATATTTTTAAACGTCGTGACGGAGAATTTTTCATAGAGAATAATGACAATATATTATGCCAGATTCGTCTTCAAAATATTAAAGGAATTACTAAAAATATATACGAAGAGCAACTTATAATATTATCCGAAGAACTTCTCTTAATATTTATACCTCTTTCAATAAAAAAGAAATATCATTACAATTTAATTAAAACATGCTCTGATGAATCTTTCCCTGAACTTAGCTCCGAAAGTTTTACCCCACACGAAGCCCCTTCGACGTTACTCTTCAGCAGGCTAATAAATATCTTAAATACGAAACGCATGTACACGTGTAAGAGCTACGACGACGAGGCAGCAGCATCATCTCTCTCTCTCTCTCTCTCTCTCTCTCTCTCTCTCTTCCCCCGCGAGCCGTCGTTATTCGCGGCATGCCCCGTACAAAGTAAACGTCCTCGGCATCCTGCGACCCCCGCTCGCGCGCGCGCGCTTCTTCGGGAATGCCGTGGCGAAGGTCCGCCCGGAACTTAATAAGTAAATTACTGCGTGCAGCCAAGAATGCTAAGTCCCGGAAGAAGACGGCGACGACGACGAAGACGAGACGACGCCCTTACGCGTAGCTATATACCCCGGCTTCGCTTTCCTCCGTATTATCTCCTGTCTTTCGGCTCGTATATATTCCCTTCTAATGGTAGAACTGCGAGTGGGCCCTGAGAGGTTAGAAATGCAATAACTGCGAAATATGACGCAGTTATCGGTAAGTCGCGGGGATGAGTTTCGTCTTTTGCTAGGCTAGAGACACGCTGGCGTGGATGATGGGCTTTGTTTATAACGCGATTATTGTACTGTTGATTTTTTAATTGGTGAGAGGTTTAGCGGGAATGATAAATCACCATGAGAAAGATGTAACGATGTTCCAAGGTGTGATTCGGACGTGAAAATCATTGAACTGTGAGTTTTATAGCCAATAAGTTAGGTTTTCCATTTGGACGTAAGAAAGTTTTGATTGAGTAAATAAAATGTATATTCGTTCATTAATTTTAATAACCCATATTTACATTATTTACATGTTTTTAAAATAAATATGTTGCATTAACGTAAAATAAATATTAGTTAGATTTCGTAATGCATGTGTACGAGTATAGTGTGTGCAATATTTAGGCGGTATTTTATTTTTGTCCACAAAAACAGAGAATTTTAATAATTTCGTTTCGGAGAAAACATTTATCTACTTGAGTTCAACATTTTATTACATTTTACGTAATCATTATTTTCCCTCTTAAATATCGACACTGCTTGTTCCTATCAAATTAAGTAATATTCGAAGTATTGCCTAATTTCATGTTAAATGTAAATTGATGTAAAAAAATCTTCAAATAAATATAAAACAAGAATGTCTAACAAAGCCATTAAAGTTTCATTTGCAATCGCGAAACCGAAAATTTCCTGCATCAATTATAAGATAATCAACGAGGATTGTATATTCTTCAAACAAGTGTTTTATTCCCTTTTTAGCTTTACCGGTCGAAATTCCAAAAATTAGTTGCCCTCCCAACTATTTCGATTGCACGTATAAGTAAACCTTTGCAAACGATTTTCGTACCTCGTCAGATTTCCCGACAAACTCCTCACCCCATATACGTGACGCATGAAAACTATGCGCTAAAATCGCAGGAGCCTCCAATAGTTGCGCTTATCATCCTTCTCCGCAAACTTCACCGTGGCGTCGGGGTTAGACACGTAGCGCGACCGCAATCTTCGCGCGTCTTCGCACCGACGGAGAACATGTCGATGTACTCTCCCTTATATTCTCTCCCCCTCTCTCAGTCAGTATTTTAACGGATGGCGTGACAGATGTCGCGCACTCGAAGCCACGAAATTGCCCGGGTGAATAGAGCCAAGCGACACACACACACATCGTCCGAAACACGACGTGAAAGCTGATACCGGATTGGATTTCGCCGGGCACGGGACACGCGACGAGCGCTTTTTGTGTTTTCGCGCTGGATATATACACGCGAGAGACGCAGTGCGGGGACAGTGTTTGGCACTGATGGTTTTGTAAACGGGTCTTGTTTTATTTTCGATAGAAGCTGCGGTGCGTGCCGCCCGTGGAAGATGAGAGATAGCGTTGCGGTTCGACGTGAATTAATTAAAGAGGGGGTTTTATAAGGCCCGTCGCTCTTTTGATATTGTCACGACGCAGAGAAGACCATGTATAGAAAGTGAATATATAATGTCGCTAATTGAATCGAAATGGGGTTGTCATCGGATATTTAAAGAACTAATTCCTTTGTTTATCGTAAGTACTATATAAGTAGAAAATAAACCCTGGTAGAAAATGAACCATATTTTATAACTATAACGTGTTAATTAAATCGAAGCATTTTGAGCAAAAATCATAATGCAAAAATAATATAATTCATCTAAAAGTTCTACTGTTACTTAAAATACATATTTTATGAAGTGTAAATGCCATAATTTATTTTGGATTGGTACATAACTATGAAATACAAGCAATGTTCGTTTTTAGCCATAAAGTTAACTGAAAAATAGCTAGCTTCTGGTTAACATTTCTACCAGGGAAGGCATATTGAATTTTCATAGATTGTTTATCGGATGGATAATGTTTACACCGCCGATAATTTCAAGTTAGGAATCGCGAGTGTTTATATCCTACCGTCACGATATCTTTATAACAAACGAAATTCGTATAATCAATGACAATTACAGCTGTCGGTGTAAAGGTGTAATCAGCGAGTGTTAAAGCAGTCATTTGTAATAATTAGATGAAAAAGAAACGAAGCTTTTCATTCGAGCGCAACAAAATAGCGACGACAGGGACGGCAACAGCTGCAGCGCGCTGAAAAGTGCCCGACGCGTCAAATGGCTCAGAAGGGAGTAGGTAGCTCTGCGCTCGCGCGTGTGCACACACTAACACTACTACGCGTGTTCACGCGTGTATATACATGCACACGAGCGGCCGAAGAAAGAGCTCGAAGATCATCCGCGGCGCACTTTAACGGTACTCGAGTGCCAATTCGTCGGCGATTCTCCTATACACACACATATATATACGACGAACGGCGCCGAGCGACGACGAGTTTCAAATGCTAATAACAGCCTCTCGAATATGAAGAGGCGACGACGAAGACGCAGCCGCACATTCATCGGGCCGATCGCGCGGAAAGCTTTTAATTGCGCTGATTTATCGCTCGCGGGAAACTTTTTCGCGCGCGCATGATGCGCACTCAGAGTCGTTAAACTTACAGCGCCGTTGACCCTCGCCTCGCGCGAGAATGTTTGTCAATTAGTGCATTATAAATGAACGCTTCGAGGTGAAATATTGTTTTTCGCGTCTTTTTACACCGGACGGACGAGCCTCTATTATGCTGCCCGCGTGCACGCGCGGATACTAATTAAGATTTTTCCGGTGAGAGCTTGTGTTCGAGAAGCGTTGAATTGTGTGTGTATATGTGTACGCGCTCGTTTGGACTTTTGCAATTATCGTAAAACGCATGTCATTATTTATTTGATCGATTTAATGGCGCGATGCTTGTTAGAGTATTATAAGAGCTGTGCGATGCATTTGTACATACGCGTGAACATTTAGTTAGTGCGTCGGTCAATAATCCAAAAGTTAAATGACTTATTGTGTGATTTTTTTATGTTATTTATCCCACAATTTAATGAAAAAAAAAAACAAATGTTTGGACTATGTGTCTAACGATGTTAGCAGATAAGTTATACATATAATACGGTCAGTGATTTTGCTGTCAACTATGTGCGCAATTTTAAGAATGCAGGGGGAAAACTCGATCGCAACCGTCGGTGCCCACATAGCGCAAACTTTAAAGGGCGCGCGCTCTTGATTTTCGTCTCGTTTCAATTAAATGAAAAATTCAAAGTAACAAGCTCATTGTGATACTGCTGGATTGGAATTCTTTTCATCCCAGTTTTTACTGTGTAAATGAAATTTTCGCATTATTGATTAATCGATAACTGTTCTGGGTTAAAAATTCAACGTAACTGATGCGAGTATTTTTTTTTTAACTCCAACTCCAATCACATGATTTGTTAATAATTCTTTATAAAAATGTTAATTATAAAATCATTGACTTGACTTATTAATTTTATAACTAAAAACACGAATAAACATAAATATATACTCACGACATGGATAGCCTCTGTGTCCCTCCGTAGATCGCCGCTCCTCTGTCCGGCCGTGACCGCGGCGCTGAGGTGGTTATAGTGGTGCTGGTGAAGGGTGTTGAGGGTCTGGGTGTAGGGGTCGCCGACGAGGTAGTCGAGGTGCTGGGGCTGTCCGAGGCCCGGATGCTGCGGACTCGCCGGGGCGTGATGGTGCGAGGGGAACGGGGGCGGGAAGTACGGGGGCTGAAAGTCCGAGGCAGTGGGCAGTGACGCGCCACCGTGATGGGGCATGCCGCCCCCGTTGCCCTGGCCCCGGTGCCCGTGGTGGTGGGCCCCGGAGTACGGCGAGCTGTTGCCGCCGCCGAGCGACGAGATGCCGCCATGGCCCGTTAGCCGGTCCTATAAACAGACAAGAACAAAAAATGCTTAATTCGTTGAATCGTTCATATTTTAGGTTGGTAAGGGATAAAAATGATATAAATATAAGTAAAATTTGTATCTAATATGAAATGGGTAACTGTTAATGTGATTTTTTAAATATTAATGTTAACTTGAAAAAAATTGATAAAAAATGTTATGGTTTCCTATATATAAGTATGTTTATTATTCGACATGAAACATGATAAAGATACAGTAAGAATTGTTAGGGAAAAATGTCTTTAAGATAATGTTACCATTGCGTACAATAAGAAACTTTAGAAGACGCTAAAATCTACAACCAAAATGATGACACTTCTACAAAAGTGACTTGCTATGACAGGCATAGAGGATCGTTACGATGATATCCATCTAAGCAGCCAAACATGCTATATTTTCATTTATTCTTCTCGACTTTCTATTTAATATTCTTAAAAGTCTTGTAGATTAAATCTTTTTATTTCAAAAAAGAAAATTTCCAAGATTTTCATTTAAAATTGAATAATTTAATTGCTAGGAACATTCCTAGAAGTAAAACAACTGTATATGTTTTAGAAACTTGAAAGAACCATTTCTTATGTGTCTTCAATTTTAATTAAAAAAAATAAACTAAACTTGAATTAGCGCTTAAGAAAAATGTAGTATATTATTGTTACATCTAAAAGTTACTTGTCAAAAATTCCACAAACGATTTACACTATCACATAATATTTTCCGTCCCGCTCAACGAAAAATATACAGACCCTTCTCCTTCTTCGCGCCCATAAGACCGCTCCTAATGAACTGATTCCCATGCTCGTAAACATGCGCTGCACCGTCGCCCGGCAAAGAAACGTCGAACAAAACGCGCGCATTTCCATAAATAACGTATTCGAGAGTACATACGCGCGCGGGAGGATCCCGTTTATTCGCAGATTATGAGGCGCGCGCTCGATCGCATACATTTTTTAACCTGCGAGCGGAAAAGAAGGGGACAGGCGCGTGGGTGTCGGTTGGCTTTCGCGCACAAAGGATCACGCATGAGAAAGCAAAAATGAACTTCTTACGAGTGCCAGATTAGCAGTCGAAGGAGGCTGCAAAGATCGATGAAATATATAGCATATTTGGTTTAATTTCTATCTGATTGTTAATAATATTTGGTTTATACATTGTTATCAGTTTATATATTGTTCTCAAATTTATAATTTGAACCAATTTCAACAAGTATTCTTAGAAAATCCCATTAATGCAGCATACCTTCAATAAGTAAGGAATTTATTGATTACGGAAGCTTCTCAGAAAATACATCACATGTTCCATTCTTGTACCTTTTATTTTAAATTTTATCATAAATCGTAATATACGGTAAATAACTTCCATTTTAATTACACTCAAGGCGTTCATAAAAAAATTTATAGGTACTGTTACTGCGAAAAAAATCAATCAGTCTTCAAGCGTTAAATTCCAAAAAAAAAAAAATGTTTTATGTTACTTATAAGTTTTTTTGTATATCGGACATAAAATATTTCGCGTTACATATTCCGTAACGTTACATCGGACGATTATGGCCGACTTTCTACATCACTACAACATAAAAGGCGATAAAGGCCATCTTAATAACTCCATATCAATTCCCTGGTGGAAATCCAAAACATTTTCTAACTATTAACTGGCCATTTATATTAGAAACTTGCTATAAAATGGGAATTTCCCTTTTCCAGTTTCTAGCTCCCGGTGAAACGCTTTTTTTCCTATTATTCGAACATTTAATAGATTGAAAAATAGAATGAGTTTTGCGAAGACAAACACAAGCTTGTTCTTGAGTATTTTAAAGGTATTAAAACTGATCAGTTTTTTTAGTCCGGAAATGGCTAGTAGAAGGCCTGTTGTTATGACAAGGAGTGAGAGAGACAGAATCTAATGGAAATAAATACATTCTACGTAATATCTTCAAAAGGACTACTGTAAATGGTTTTTCTGTCTGCTCATATTGTTTATATTTTAGTAAGCTATCAGTTACAGCTGAATACCATCCAATTTAACGTCAATTCTTTAAGTAAACTTAAAACGAAAATTTGGAGGTTATGTCCAATCTATTAAATGTGCGAATAATGGGAGAAAAAGCGTTTCACCGGGGCCTATTAACTAGTCATTTTTTCTACCCATTTATTGAGATTGTTGGCCATTTCAGATAGACAAATTTCTACCAGGGTTAAATTAACGTTTTTCTCCCGGGGCGTCTGAATGAAAAATTCAGGTTAAAAACGAATTCTCCTCCCGCGTAAAAAAAGTTGAGATCACAAAAAGATCGCTTTAAGATATGTCTCGATTATGGCCGTTTTTGTTACTTTTTAAGATGACAAATCTCAACGAATAATCAAGATGATTTTAATATTTTTTTAATCATCGCTACATTCGGCCTTTTAAAGCAATTTTAAGATGGTTTTCAGACATACGAAATTCATTATTTAATATCATTTTAAGATAAATTTGAGATGCTTTTGAAATGAATTTGAGACCAATTCGAGACGAGCTTTCATACTGAATTTAAGATGATTTTTAGATTTTTTAAGATGATGATAAGATTAATTTGAGACAAACTTTTATGACAACTTTAAGATGTCTGAAAAATAAATTGATTCTAAAATTAAAAAAAAAAATTTTTGTAATCACTTCTTTAAACCCGATTAAGGGGTTTATACCAAAAGCAAGGCAAGCCTTGAAGTTTAGACTCTTGTTAAAGAGTGATTTAAAGACTGAATCTCTCGGACTTATATACTCTCGGCGTTTCAATGTGTTTAGGGGTGCCCCGATCGATGCGCCGCATAGCGTCTAACGACGGTAAGAACCGATCGGAAGTAACCGAACTCCTGATTGTCGTTTGCCGCCGCTACGCGGCGCATCGATCGGGGCACCCCTAAACGCATTGAAACGCCAAGAGTATATAAGTCCGAGAGATTCAGCCTTTAAATCACTCTTTAACAAGAGTCTAAACTTCAAGGCTTGCCTTGCTTTTGGTATAAACCCCTGAATCGGGTTTAAAGAACCGATTAAAAAAATTTTTTAATAAATTTATAATTATCGAATCAATTCATTTATCAGACATCTTAAAGTTGTCATAAAAGTTTGTCTCAAGTTAATCTTATCATTATCTTAAAAAATCTAAAAATCATCTTAAATTCAGTGCGAAAGCTCGTCTCGAATACTCGAATTCGTCTCAAATTCATTTCAAAAGCATCTCAAATTTATCTTAAAATGATATTAAATAATGAATTTCGTATGTCTGAAAATCGTCTTAAAAATATTTCAAAGGCGATGGTTAATAAGATATTAAAATCATCTAGATTATTCGTTGAGATTTGTCATCTTAAAAAGTAACAAAAACGGCCATAATCGAGACATATCTTTAAGCGATCTTTTAATCATCTCAATTTTTTTTACGCGGGCTGTCACATACTCTGGTACATAATCAATCATAACTATATGCAAACAAATCTTTTAATAACACCTGTGCACAGACGATGACGAAGACCACCCGATAAATTATAATCGTTCCCCTCGCATCATCAATATCACACTCGCCCGGACTCTGCCTTAATAACGAATCTTACATTTCGCTCGAAAGCGCAATTTACTTTCTCGCGGTGCTCCGAAAAAAAGTAGTGCCCATCACGGCGATAATTTACGGCTGATGGCCAGAAAAGAAATCCTTCTCTCTTTCGTATGTGTTTAAGAAAAAAAAATAAGAAGAAACGACAAAAAAGTGCTTGCAATTTATGGTAAAAAAGACGGAAAGAAACGAGGAAGAAGGAACGCTCGTACGCGTCATAATGTAGCTGATGCGCGACCGAAAGAAAGAGAGAGAGAAAGATTGTAAACTATGCAAATCGGGGGAGTAGCAACCTGTCGCAACGCAAATAGCTCACGGGCAGAAAACGTAGGTGTGTCGCAGACGCGCCGTCTGAATAACTGCACATCGCAAAGGAAGAGGATAAGAGCGAAGGACCGATAAAGAGAAACGCGTGGGGTATTGATACCGGACTGTGGTTGGGGAAACATATATTTTAAGGTTAAAGAAATTGTGGAAAGGAATTTTTTGTACGTGTTCCTTTTTTAGAATGATATATTCAAGAAAAATTTGGTGATGAGGTTGGCGAATGCGTGTTGTTCTCAAAATAATTCGGTTGCAACATCGCTTTTTATTTGATTCCTAAAGTTGTTATGAGTGAAATCTACTTGTGATTATTACAATTTTCGTATTATAAAAAGACCGTTTTCGATAAACTTCCAATTTCAGAAAATTTTGTCATTTGTATTACACCGAAACATAACAAGTATCTATACATGACGAGAAAGAGAACAGGAAAATACTGCGTTAGAAAAACCGAGCTAGCAGCAGTGGCCGATGGTATCGCGCGCGATAATCCGATAAGTCGTTATTAGAGATAATAAAGCACCGCGGGAAGGCTCCTTCGCGTACGCTCTAATCGTGGTCTCATTCATAAATCCTCTGATGGTTCTCTCACCTCGCGGCGTGCGTCATTGCGCAGTTCGCCTATAGTCGGCAATTCAGCGACGGCCACGCTGGTTCTCACGTTTTGCGTGCTCGATACGTACTTTTTGTACTGGGCGTTCGAAGACAAGATCATTTTTTTGTTTGCAGGGGAAGCGTTTATCAGATGTAGATACGCAAATTGACATAACAGTTCTATAATTGATGTTTTGCGGGTAGTCTGGAAGACAATTCAGACACATTAAGAATTGGGGTGGTCTAATATATCAAGATTGGAAATTATTTGCAGAATAATGTTTATATCAAATATAATTAGTTGATCTCATTTTTAACATAGTGAGTTATTACAGTTTTAAAATAATTAGTGTTATCGTTAGAGTCTATTTTCATAGATTGTTTAGTTCGTCTATATGATATGGGAACCACAATCGACTATAATTCCTGTTCTATTTTGCGAATACTATTAAAATTTTGAAGTGGGAGACGGTCTAGACGTTTTAATATTGAAAAGGGTCAAGTACGTTTTCGACTAGTGGACGAGGTCATTTGAGCATCCTCTCGTCATTGAAATATTGGCATTCGCTGAGCACACTTTTGCGGTAGCGTGAATATGAGCTCCGTTATTAGTCAGTAGGATTCATGCAAAATATGTGTTAGTAGAGCAAAGGTCGTATCGGAATATTGAAAAAGCAATTTTTTTGTCTCAATAGATCATTGTTCTTGGGTTACTGTTGCCCGAGTAAATAGTGAGTCCGAATCTTCTTTTCAAAATAAATAAGAAATATTTCAAATTCGTGGAAAACGTATTTGATAATATAATAGAATATTTTTAAAAATTGCGAATACTTGTATTGTCGTTAAGCATTTGATGCAAATTTCATTCAACAGATTGTTTCTGAGCAAAGCAAAAGCAATACCTTTAATTCTTTTTGAAAGATTAATAGCAAAACCTAAGCTTACAGCTGTATGAAAAGAACATAATATACGATGTCGTCACTCAAGCAGTTACAGTAAAATGTCATGTTTGCATTATCGTATTTGCATAAAGTCAGCACTTAACTGTACTTTGTCACAATTTATTACTTAAACCTTTCATTCGGAGATTTAGGTTTATTTAAAAGTTAATAACTATAGCTTTGTCATTCACATTCAGTTTAACCAAATAAAAATAAAAAATAAAATTGTTGTATGATTAATTTGATCACGATAGAGTAGAGTAGTAGTATTTAGACTACACTAATCCGCGTCTTAAGATTTTTTAGTTTATACCTCTAACTTTTACAAAATTTATTGAATTATTAGAGGTAAATTGCGGTACTACGATCCTGTAGTGATTAAATGTTGTAGGCATTACAGAGTTAAAAGAATATATTAGAAGTATTAGTATAATTTTTTTAATTGTAAACAATTCTGTGTTTTTGAAAATTGATGTGATAAAAGAAGCGTTTGAAAGAAGTTTTTGAACTAATGTAAGCATTCGTTTATCTTAAATCTCTATACTGAATCTGCACATTTGTTTTTAGCAAAGACTTTTGTGTAAAAAATAAAATTTTCTTTCTATTGTCAAACAAACAAGTGAATTAGTATTTATTAAGGCTAAAGACTCAGGATCCTTCATTAGTAAGTCTGAGTAATATTATTGTAAAAATTTGAAATTGATCAAGAAAATGAAAAAATGAGTTTTAAGGTGGTTCTCCTTGGACTCCCTAGTCAAAGCAGTGCTAAATGTAGCAATTACCTAAAATTTAATTAACCATAGTGTAATGTGATTTATTTATTTAAAATGATAGAGATAGTGAATGTATGATAAATAAAGTGTATTTATAACATGACTAAAATAACTTTTTTCATAAAATGGCGATATTCTAGAAACTAGATATTGTCACTACAAATAATTGTTGATAAATCACTGGAATCTTTTTTGTTTCTCAACCGATTTTAGTTTTCAAGGTCTCATTTTGCTCCTTAAGAAATTTCATGGCGACTTGCCGAAGGAAAAATTAAAAATTATTCAAAACTCAGAAAGTTATAGCCAAATAAAAAAATATTTTGTTTTAACGACGTACATGAATTTATGAACAATTATCTATAACTTTCTGAGTTTTGAATAATTTTTAATTTTTCCTTCGGCAAGTCGCCATGAAATTTCTCAAGGAGCAAATTGAGACCTTGAAAACTAAAATCAGTAGAGAAACAAAAAAGATTCCAGTGATTTATCAACAATTGTTTGTAGTGACGATATCTAGTTTCTAGAAAATCGTCATTTTGTGAAAAAAGTTATTTTAGTCATGTTAAATACGCTTTATTTATAATACATGGGCTATCTCTATCATTTTAAATAAATAAATCACATTACAACTATGGTATTTTTAAATTTTAGGTAACTTCTACATTTAGCACTGCTTTGACTAGGGAGTCCGAGGAGAACTACCTTAAAGTGACTCAGTATCACATCATATTATTCTGTACAATCACCGCATTTAAACCTTAATACCACCGAAAAGTCTACTTTTACAAATCCACTGGCCAAGATTTATCACGGATAAGCGTACACACTCCTCCCTTCTTTCCTTTACCCTCTTCGGCCTCGACGAGGGCTACGCCGCGCGATACGATCTTTAATATCTTCATGGCGAGGCGGACTTGCATAATCAAAGAGACGCATCCGGTGCTCTCTCTCTCGCGCGCGCTCGCGATTATCCGCGCAAACTGTGCAATTCATGCGCGCACGCGGAACACAAGACATTATTCCCCGTCTTTTCCGTTTGTTTCTCGTTTTCTTCCTGTGCCGTATAAAAGCCAGGATGTGCCCGCAACGACGGCTGTTTCTCCGCCTTTTTTTATACCGAGCCTTCGGAATTTCGCTGCGCCATGCGCGTGCTCGCTCAGTAGCTTTTCCGAGTGTTTATTTTGGGCATTGTTGGAGAACGGTGGAAGCGGGGGTTAAAGTCGGTAACGATATCTTTACTGCGATATTTTGCGTGGGTTTGTCGCGTAAAATAGTTAACATAGAGTTCAATAATTGTTATCGTATAGGAAAGAGTTCCCCTTGAAAGTGATACTCGTCGCAGTTTAAAATTACTTATCTATCT
This sequence comes from Torymus aiolomorphi, assembly GCA_036365515.1. Lineage (NCBI taxonomy): Eukaryota > Metazoa > Arthropoda > Insecta > Hymenoptera > Torymidae > Torymus > Torymus aiolomorphi. Next base: position 96,788,930 of record CM070874.1, read on the forward strand.
ATACGTTTATATTATACTAAGCTGAAGCAACTTGGTAATGGAAATATATTTGTACCGTTTACTTGTTAAGAAAACGATACAGAAACTTGATGATTTCTCAGAAAAAATGTGGGTAATTTTATCGGTTGTGGTGAAACCGAAATTTAATTCATTTAGGACGTACTGGTGCTTAATTGCCCGAAAAAATGTGGAGTCCATAACGGTGCCAAAGATAACGATCATCAGTGACGATAATGTAAGTGACTCGCAAACCAACCGAATTCGATGTCGGCATGCATTAAAGATATTTTCAAGATACAAATTACCTCTCCATTATATCTAAACTTTTACCGATTGCTCACGATCAATTAGCGTTCACATTATAGACAAAAGTTTTCATACAAATTTTATTACTACCACTGTTATTTTTTTATACTGTTGTGATGGTGATAATATTTCAATTTTTTATCTCTGCAAACGATTAACAGAATTTTTAATATTTTAGAAGATTTTCTATCTGTATTTCAAGTCATTAAAATTGAACTAATAGTGCGATAGACGTATCTAACGATTGAAAATTAATTTGTATATTTTTAATGGGATAGTTAACTATAATAAATTTAAATAGAGGTATTAATTATAAGAAAGTTTATGTATATTACTACTGTACATAATCTATCAAAATTATTATTTTGAACTTTTACACTCCCATTTGGTAGGTGAACCTATACTTTAAGCTATATATATTTTTAGATAATTGAAAACAGTATAGCTTTGAAAACTATTGAAGCACAATTATTGCAATAAACCAAATTTTAATTATCCATATAAGAAATATAATTTTCATAAAAAGAAAATACAGATAGGATTTCATATTGCCTTGCTAAAACCTTACTGAGCAAGTTACAATTCGCTCATTACGATATCAAGTTAATACTCATAACTTATTCACTGAAATCACTGATTGGGCACAAAACATTGGCAATGCGAGCACTATTCACCTCGACTTCGATAACGGTGGTCATGTCCACGTGGGGCGCGTAGCAGAGCGCGAGCTTCTCGGCGCTCGGCGCCTCCGTGCGCGGCGGGAACATCCCGAGGACCTCCAGCTTTGCCGGCTCTCCTTTATATCGAGGCGCCAAAGCCCCGATTATCCCACACGTTCACAACTCTTTCTTCCTCCGCCACGGGAACCGGGCCGTAGCAACACCTTCAAATTCACAGATAAATAAAACAACTCTATTTCACACTGCGCACATCTCACAATCCTTAGCCCTCGAAATCCCTCGCGCACGACTTGAATCCCCTTTTCTTTTCACGGTTTTAATATACAAGAAGAGACTGTGGATCGCCGAATGCGTCCTCATCCGAGCAGACAGCTCAACGGGCAACAACAGCTGATCGCATCATCGCGTGTGTACGAGCATGTGTGTGCGTATATGCGTGTGTACACGCCGCTATGCGCGCCGGTGCGGCTACGAGTGATGACTGTGAGGATTGCGCGCCGGCGCGCGTGTATCCCGGCGCCACCACTACCGCCGCCACCGCCACCGCCACCGCCGCCGTCGCCTCCTCTAGCGCCCACCACCACTATACCTAAGCGGCGCGAGGAGAGAGAAAGAGAGGCGCGCGCGGCCTCTCCGTGTGCTCTACTATTGGAGCCGGGCATTTTTCGAGGCGTGTCACTTTCACGCTTCCCTGGGTACATGCACGCGCGCCGGCAGTAGTGGAGGTCCGAGGATTTTCTCGGCACGATCGTGCGGGATTTCCCCCCACGTGCAGCTCGGCAGCACGTGTGTGCATGCGATTTTTTGCGAGAGGGGAGAAATGGTGCAGCCTGGAGGCGTTGGTTCGCGCAGGCTTTCGAACATCGGGGTGTTTCGTTGGGTGTAGAGGGTACGAGCGAGCTATGATGTGATTGTGGCAATGATAAATTGCGAAAAGTATAACCAGATCCGTTGATTATAACAAGTCATCAGGAAAACCTACGAAGACTATCGTACTAAACATGTAGACATAATTGTTTTTAAATTAGCTGACTTGAAATGAGGAAAAATCAACTGCTTTACCGTAATGATCTATACTTTCATTATCGATGACACGTTACACACTGAATCTTAATTTTCTATCGATTACTTATTAAATAAATGACATTTTTTTAAATAAATGCACGATGAACATTTAATTATTCGATTTCTTATATCTGAAAATATTTCTCACGACTGTTTAACAACTTCATTTTAGAACAAAAAAATCTTGCCGCTGTCGATAGAAAACTTTCTTAATCCTTTATTTTGGACAACTTTAATCTGACGTCTTAATAATATTTTTCTCCGCCCATTATCACGCGCCTAAAAAACGTCCTTCTGAATCCTCAATACCTCTCCTTCTCTCTTTCGCTTTGATTCACTCCGTGGTGCACCTCTCTCTTTTTCCTTTCATTTCAACCAATACCCCGCACACACGCACACACACGGCGACGCGTTTTCTGAAGGATCCATCATCGTCCGCAGCCTCAGCTTTTGTTGCGCGCGCTTCATCGCTTAATTCATTAATCTTATAGCCGCGCGTAAAATCCCAAGAAAGTCGCGCCACCTTCTTTGAAGTCGCTCGCTGTACGCGCGCGGTCTTAATTACTGTCGCGGCGCGCTCGGAAAGTCGCGCGCGGCATCGGATTATCGAGTTACACTTGAAAGTTTAGTTTTTCACGCGCGGCCAAGGTGCAGCGGAATCACTTCGCGCGCTGTGTAGCCGTTTTCTCGGAGAACAACGTTGCCATTAAGGCGAACGGAATATACCGGAGCACAGAGCGCGTGTGTATTATACGTGTTTTTGTGCGCGGACGCTCGGAAACGGTATTTCGAGGTAAAAAATAATGGTATTTGGTTTTTGTGCGAGGCAGTGCGAGTGGAGTTTGATGTACGTGTTTATTATAGCTGAATTGCGGCTGGATTATTATTAGTTTATTTGATGCGATAAGTACCTGTTATAATGAGATTTATCTTCGGATTATTATGAGAATATCGCTATAAACATACCTATGGCAATATAGCAATTATTGATAAATTCATAAAAATGCTGTAACCATATTTTCGCATTGCCGACTAAACGTATATATGCAGGAGTTGATATACTACGTAGATGTGTAAGTGTCAAAGGTTGGTTCGCTTTTTTTAATTGACTCATTATATGCGAATAGAATATAAAGATGTCGATTTTACGTAATGAGCCGAATACGTGTTTTACAAGACTTTATAGTTCTCATTGAACAGATAGATGTGAATGAGGGGACTGTTATTTTATAACTAGAAAGTTTAGGAGGAAAAGTTTTTTCAGACAGCGTTATTCAACATTTGATTACGACAACAAAAAGTTGCATTTTTAGTAACTTGCGTTTGATTATTCAATCGCTGATTGTTCATCCGTTAGGGTGAACTCTTGCGGTAGCTTGTGATGGGGAAGGTATCATTTTGCTACCGGATGACTAAACATGTGCAAGTACTACTTTGTGTACAGTGTAGCTACTTAAATTGAAACTACTGGCAATTACGGAACTATCATTTGGTAAGTGGCAGTTCTTTAAGCCATATTTGCTATCGGTATATTTATAATTGTTATACCTTTACTATTCACGGTACATTTTTTTCACGCGATTAATTTATTTTGCACTTTTCATTCTCCCATTTCACACTTCGACTACAATATAAGAAAAGCTAAAATCGTGTATAACTACACGGAGAAAAATGGTTTAGGAAAAATGACCAAATTTATAGTAAACGTGGGACAAACTGAAATTATCATAAAATTTACTACAAATTTATAGTAAAAACTCCTATTTTTTGAGTAATTTTTATTATGTATATAGCAGTTTTTACTATAAATTGTGGTAAATTTTATGATAATTCGAGTCTGTCCCAAAGTTCCTATAGAATATAGTAATTTATCTTACATTTATAGTAAATTTTCCTACAACATTTCTCTCAGTGTACAAAGCGGCTTTAAGAACATTTTAATATAATTTAATTAAAATCAACGTGCCCCACCGCACCCACAACAATCGCATCCAATATCCGACCATCACTCTCGCTTTCTCACCCGAGCCAGTTCAGTCACATCTAAAAAAAAAAACGAATGCAAATAAACCATCTTGCGCACAGCAACTCGGACATCTAAAATCCGGAAGCCCTGGAGCGCCGACGCGGTGGCGGCAGCGTTGCTCCGGGCGGCGGCCTCCTCTCCCCACCGCGGCACCCGGGAGACGCCCCGTGCGCGCGCCGCGGAGGGAAGGGGCGTCTCGCGTGCGCGCGCGATTACGCGAACCGTGTCATTCGCGGCGGCGCGCTGCAGCCCGAGTGCAGCGGTGGTGGCCTGTGCAATTTATCGCCGGCGAGGATCGAGAGCTGGAGGTGGAGGAGGAGGAGAGGACGGTATAGAGGTGGTCGTTTAGCCGCGCGAGTGCGCGGGGTTAATTAATTGAGCCGAGTCAGCGCGACCGTAGGGTGTAGTTGTTGCTAAACGCAGGTTTTGAGGTTTACATTAGACTGTAAATTCTTAGGTTTGTACGCGTTAAAAGACATTTTTATTCGAAAACTATATTTTGTTTTTCACTTGATACAATAATTTTTCATATTTTTATAATGAAATTTAATTTTCGTTTATACGCGGGTATCAATTTGTTTTAGCAAACAATGTATACACGTATACACGTGTGATAATAAATTTCATATAAAATGTATTCAATTTTCATAAATAGATTTAATTCTTCTTAAACTATAAATCATTTATTATCTTTGATAATATTTAACGTTCGCTTCTAGTTAATAAATGATTTTTTAATCAAATTCTAATCATGGAAGATGTAGTTCATAATTTTAAACGACTGTGAAACGCTTATCATATATTTAATGCAAGATCACTTATATAGCATTTCGTAATGCACATTTCTGTGAGAGTAAACTGAAATATGTGAATCTAGATATATTTATTATATATAAACTTCTGTAAAGATACATTATTGCATTTTTCATTTCTATAAATTACAAGCGACTAATGATCAGGGAAATTCTAATTTTATTTCACACGCCGACAGGCCGTGTATAGTCATCACCGTCTTTACGTAAGGAATGGGTTTTAAAAGTTGAACTCTCATCGCGCGCGGGTTAATGCGTTTTCCGAAATGCGTGCCGTAGCCTTTTTTACTAACGCCGATGTTGATGAAGTAAATACGAATGAATGTAACGCCATTATTTTATAACTAGAAAGTCTTTTTCAACTACAAGAAGGAAACCAGTTTTGGAAAAGTTATAAGTTACATCATGCGCACGCACAGTCACAAAAACTGAATCTTGGCATTTTTATTACGGATTTTTCAGTTTTTGATTCGTCAATTAAAATGTTTCGCGCAACATTCAATTTTATATCTAAGCTAAAATGCTACTACATCATAAATAATATTAAAATTCTATACTGATGAGATAAGTAACATTATAAATAAAATCTTTATTATAAAATGAATTTTCATCCGCTAAGTGCACGTGTAATATTATCTCTCTGTTTAAAATAATATTTACGTAAACAACTTTTATGGAGAAGAATCACCGATACACATTATACGTTAAGTAACAAAAAAATTCAGTAGTATTTATTATTTTAATTCTCAAAACTTAAACTCCAAGACCACTTTCGCTCACGTAAAGCTAAATATTTAATAACACCGGTCCATGCTACCAGTCTGATCTAATAATCATCCATATCATCGAAGATTTAAAGCAACGAGCAAGCTTTCGTAAAAAAAATCGGAAGCAGTCTCGAGCGTTCGCACACTTACCCTCCGGCCAACCGCCCGGAGACTCTTGCCACCTGATTTCGTTAAAAGCCACCTTCTGCACGCTATACTCTTGCGAAAGAGCTCCGCTCGATTTTGCTCGCACGCGCATTCTCGCTGCACTTCTATACTCTTATTCAAATCTAATCCATCGAAAAATCTCTATATATACACGCGGTGGAAGGGCCGTGCGTAGGTAATCGATTTGCCCGGCAGCGCGAGCTCGACTTTCGGATTCGGCTTTTTAATTTCGCTCGTCACCCGAGGCTACATCGGGCTGCCCAGGAAGTGACGAGCTTGTGTTTTGCATATATACGCGCGTATAGCCGAGCGATTAGAATCTCGAGATGAAGCGGATTCTCGTGCGAAAAAAGGTCTGGCCGAAAGTGGGCCGTTATCGGTTTTCTAATGGCCAATTACGGTGGTCGGGCCTTTTTTCGGTGGACCGGTATCGTGTATCTCAAGATTTACGCGTTAGACGTTTTTTTTTTTGGACCAGCTCGTCTCATGTCCGTCAGTTGGTTACCGACTGTCGATGACGACGATGATGATGAAGAAATAGGAATGATAATTACGTCGTTACAGTTCTAAGCTAATTGATTTATGTCGCTGCAGATGAAAGAGCGACAATACTGGATCTAACTGTGATCTACTTTTCGAAATCTAGCATGATTCGATATTTGATTTCATCAGCAATATTGTGACATTTGAATTCTATAGCATACTACGATCATATACAATGGAAATGTATGTTTTATTGTACGCAAAAATGTCTTCTTAGGGTAGCCTATAAAGGTAATGATTTATTGTAAAATGTTATACTTGTTGACATTAATTTTCAAGCTACAATTTAGCTTCCTATAACTAATTAGAAAATATAAACTTGGTAGGGCCATTAAAATTTACTAGCGGTAAATAAGTACGTAATAGAGGTACGTGCAAATTTACTTTTAGGTCCCATTAAAAGTATAAAAAAATAAAAACTTGAAAATGCAATCAACGCAACAAACAAAAAAATATTTTTATTGAAATAACTTGTAAAGGTAAAATTTTATTCAATTATCGTAACTTATGTTACAATTATCATGTAGTGTTTAAAGTTTATAGATTGACTTTATATAGTATACCTATATAGTACCTCTCTATATCAAGAAAAATAATGATTAAGTAATTTATTATGAATAAATAAAAATTGTTAATGAACGACATTAGATACCACGACAAATTTTCCACGTTTTATACCGTCAACAAAACTCGTTTCCAACCTTTTCAAATTCCTTAAACGGCTAAAACATACACTTAAGAAAGCATTCGACTACCAAATACAAATATAGCGACACTTTTGTAAGCCCGTTACTTCACAGTATAAAAAGCGATAAATCACTTTATTATCAAAACCTGTGCCACTCGCAGCCGCATTATAAATGAAGAATTATCGAAGGAGGATATATAGCGACGTCGATATATATACGCATACATATGTAACGAATGAACTATGCCCTCGTCATTTTCTCCAGAGCGTCGTAAATTTCATCGTCGCCACCGCAGCTCGTAATCACGCGTGCACCCAAGTTGCGACCGGTTATTATTAGCGGCTTCAATGAACGGGGTTCGTGATTTTATTTCACCTGCCCGCCTGCGCGCACCTTTCGATGGCTCTGCGCTTGATGATCCGATATTCTCGCTCCTTTCTCTCGGTGACCTCTGTGCGTGAGAAAAAATTCGGGGTATTTACAATATCGCTTGGTCTTCGAAAATGCAGTGATATGACACAGATTTGTCGAATTATTTTCCCGGTAGAAATCAATCCTATTTTTAGAGCAATTAATAACTAATTGCATGTTTATGGCAAAAAAAGGGAAGTATAACTTGCTGTCTTTAGTGAAAAGGTTTTTATATTCATTTTCGTCATTCTTTTACATAATTACTTGAAGAAGAATTCAAGTAAACTATTCATAAAAAAAAAAAAAAAAAAAAATACGTTTGGAAGAAGTTTGGGAGAAGTTTGGAAAAACTTATGCAATGAGACAATGCCAAATATAGCCCAAATATATGCCAAACTTCGATAGAATGTTTTAAAAAGTTTGGCTAAAGTTTGAAAAATTTTCGTAAATAAAAAGTTCAAGTGCTAGCGATTACCAATAGCTGGCGTATAACAATACTTAAGTAAAAATGTCCGGTTCGGGCTATAAGTCAAAATGCGGCACTAAGAGAGGGTGGGTGGGGAAACACTAAAAATTTCTTTTGAATTGAACAATTTTTCTTAACTATTACAAAGTTTGACCAACGTTTTCGAAAATATTTTTTAAACTTCATCACTTAAAAAATTAATTGGTGAAAAGTTCGGGAAAAGTTTGCTAAACTTTTCAAAACAGTTGTATCATGAATTGGAAAGTTTGGCATTGTCTCATTGCATAAGTTTTCCAAAACTTAAGCCAAACAAAACTTTTCCTAAACTTCTTCCAAACGTAATTTTTTTTACGCGAGAGAATTAGGCATAATTACATTCTAATATATAGTTAGTTAAAGGACCCCGCACACAATGTATGGGAAAAAATCATTCGGTCAAATTGAACGAAATTGAAAAAAGATAGATTTCTTCAGGACCTCATGATCTATTTTTTTCCAAAGTTTCGTTCAATTTGACCGGATGATTTTTTCCCATACATTGTGTGCGGGGTCCTTTTCGCAGTATGCAAAGTACCATATAAATAACCTGAAGTTAATGAATCTGATTGATCTTTTGGCAAATTAATTACATTTGTAGACAATACATTTTAAGTGGAAAAGTCAACTTATTATCGAACAAATGCTTCAAAGGTATTACTATCTGCTGAATACTAGAAAATAATAAGAAAAAAGTTCTTTTCGATATTTTTGATAAAGCAAAATTATAAACGGTAACTGATTAATATAAAAAACAACAGAAAGTTAACAGTTTTATATACATTACCAAGATACTATAGTATTTAAATAAAAATATAGCAATATCCATTTTGATTCTTTAACAACTATTAAGACATGAAGATTAATAATTACTACTTTTTTATTCCCACGATATAAATGTTATCTTTAATTACAAAGTATACTTAATGTCTTTATTACACGCAAAAATCGTTGAACTTTTTTTAAATGACTTTAGCCAAAAAAGCGTAATTAAAGAAGTATATCTTCATTTTTGTTTATAACAGAAAAATCCACAACTAATTGTCGACAGTCTCTCATAAAAGGGGTCGGTCTTGCAATTTTCATCAGGATAAGAAAAAGAAGAAGCGACAGCATCCAAATTACATTACGATGTGTCAAGCAATTAAGTGCGATTACGGCCAGTATATCGGCACAGTGTAATTTTGAAGTATACATCGTCGAAGTGTTTTAATTCCAGAACCGCAATTTTGAATTATAATTTTTTCTTAAACCGGCTGATACAAGGAAGCCGAGCGCTGTGACGCGAATGGTAAGCAGGACACCATGAAAAATTATGGTATTTTATTATAGTTGAAATTCCGAGATTTTATTATGCTATAAAAGCAAATACGTCTTTGCCATTAACAAGAAAATACTTTTAAAAAACACATAGTTATTATTCATTAAGCAATTTATGCAAGATAAATACATTGTCCTTATAACGTAACATTCGAAGCGAATATAAAAAAATGATAAAGCAAACATGCAGAGCTTTTTGCAACATTATTGCTTTATTATTAAGGTATTAAAATTTCTTAATGTTTGTACTTTCTACTATCATTCATAATCTCGTAAATATATTTTAATATTTTCATACATAATAAAATAACTCAACAGAGTATATTTTGAAAATTGCATATTTCTCAACAATAAGTAAGCTTTTTAATTTTCTATGGCATTTACAAGTAAAGGTAACTGCTTTCATGAAAATCGATAAAACGTAAAGACAAATCACTAAACTCACATTTAAAATTGAGATCGAAAATGGAAAACGAGTGGAAACTGTATAAACGAAAACTAGATGCAGACGCGAGATGACGATCAGCGAGGGGGATAGCACAAAAAGCCTGCGCGGAAATCCTGAAGGGACGGCAAGTCACGCACATACATACGTGTACACGCGCGCAAATAAAGGACGATGGTCTCTCTCTCTCTCTCTCTCTCTCTCTCTCTTTCTCTCTCTCGCTTACTCTCTTTCATTCTCGGGAGAGGGAAGCCGCTAAGCGGCATTCCAGCCGGACCAAGTCCAGCGCCACCCAACGGTAACCGACGAGCCCTTATCTCACGTGTATACGTCATAGATGCGCAACACTGTGTATATATCGTGGCTTCGGCGATGCGACTTTCCCCCTCGGCGTTTGTCGCGCGCGGTTTGAAAAGAGCCGACAAAGTCGGTGATTTGGATTTCGTTTGATTGATTAATTGTTCGGAAGTGGGAGTTTTTTTCTTTTAAATTTTGATATTTACATTACTATATTAAAAAGATGCATGAAGTTCATGATTTATTCTTCCATTATTCATACCTATTATATTAATTATTTCATTTAATCAATTTACATCCCATCTTTCCACTATAAACTGAAAATTACAATTAAAGTGTTTTATTACATCTTTATAGGTAAAAAAATATTTATGCACGTTTTGAATTTAAAAAACAATTGAAGAAATTTAGGTGATTGAAATTTTACAGCATTCGTGAAATACATCCCGAGTCAAATTACATTACATTAAACGTATAAAAGGTAAGTAGCACATTACTTTCAATTGTAAGGACTTATTCTAGGTAACCCATTTATGAAGCAGGAATCTTAAAAAATGGCGATAAAAAGCCATAATGATTGGCCATGAATTTCTTGTTATGATTTCAAAATTTTATAGGCAATAATTTTCCGTGACGACATTATCAAACCCGCTGTTTTTATTGCTCGATGGATTTATGATTAATAATGAAATATTGCGGAAGATTGCAAAACGTCCAAGTGCATTCGAAGAAAATCTAAGAAAATAATGTATTTTTGTAACTATGTAACTTTCAATAAAAGCAATAAATAGAGGTATGTATAATTATATTCTTTTAATTATGGATATCTTTTTTTTTTGGATTATGAAGGGAACATCATTTGAACATACTTTTATAAATGCTTTTTATGATTTGTGTAATGATTTTATGTTTATTATTCTTTTATCAAAATATTTCATTAGTTAATATTGATTTAATTATAGTGCTGTAATTGATTGTTTGGATTAATACTACTACGTAGCAATTGCATTTTTTCTGTAATATTAAGATAAATAAAAGCATCTTTTATTTTCTTTGCTTTTATGTGAAATCTTTGTATTTTAAAATGATTAAAAAGGTAACGCTAATCACAGGTATAACAAGGTTTCTTGCCTCTCTCGTTCTGAACAGGTTTTTTGGGTGCACCAAGAGCGTGAAAACTATTTGCATGCAAACTCGATGCGCCTGATCCCGACTGGACAAAATAATTACAGTGAGATCGGCACCCCCAATGCCTTTGTACATCGGAAGTATCAGACGACTGCATATTTTGAGAATTCAGGAATTCTATGCGACCTAAGATCTTTTAATTTTGATATGCATTTTATAGAGGAATATATATTGAGATCGAGAAGTACAAAAGGAAAAATAGAATGGCTATATTTGCGTTGAATCAAAACTTTTCCATCGATCAATAATAAATTATTGTCGTAGAAAAACGATAAGCAGAAATATTTTTACCTAGTATAGAGGTAATAAAAAGTGAAGGAGATGCAGATTGAGTGCAATAAAGTCAAAGATAAGATTTATTCATAAATTTGCAGGGAATAACGTAGAAATCGTGCATGACATAGAACAATTTACGATATCAAGAACTAATAAATTCAACTCATAACAGAATTGTTTTCTCATTACTGAACATAATAGTTATTGCTGTGCATGCGTATATAAAAAATATCGTGAAGGGAAAGATATAAAATGTAATACTGAACTTAGTATTGGTGGTGATAAACAGCAATGATGAATTATTAATATCTCAAAAGCATGTAAATTATGAACGCAATGTATATAAATTTTGAAAAATATTCAAGAAGTATAAAGATGCTTTAATAAACAAAAAGTACATGAATAATTATACATTAAGATAGTTATTCTGACTATCCTCCATTATTTGAATCACATTAAAAATTGAACGATAGGAAAGGGTCAACCCTCAAAATAAAAACAACTTCACATTCTATCTTCCAACGTTTCGCTGAACCATATCAGCCTCTTCACGGAATATAATATCCACAACATATTAAAAAAAAATATTTTTCTATTGTAAGTTGTTTTTATTTTGAGGGTTGACCCTTTCCTATCGTTCAATTTTTAATTATACATTAATTTCAATTCATGCTGTTTAGGTGTCTACACTGTAGCTACTTTAGCGAACAGAGTAACTTATTTATTTTCTTTTTTTTTTATTAAATATTTAAATATTGTCGGAAGAAATGATATTGGTATAGGCACGTATTTTGATAATTTCAAATTGGAACAAAGAAGGTACCTAGAAGAAAAGAACTTCAAGAAGATAGTATAAAAAAGCAAAGCGAGACAATAACAGACAATACAAGTAGATTTCATAGTTACATGTCGTATTCAAGCGAAACGAGAGACGAGGAGGAAAGAACACGAGGAAGACGAAGAAGAAGAAGACGAAGAGAAGGAGGAAGAAGCAGAAGAAGTTGAAGAAGAAACGAGGGATTGGCCTAACGGGACACACGGATACACACACACACACATATACAGAGGAACCGGCGATCGGCCGTGCGCGCACATTATAACCCACACCGTACCAGCTGTCTGCGTCCTTTGCGTAAAGCACAGACGCGCGCGGTAGTGGCGTGAGACAACCCGCGGAGAGACCGTCCTTTTTATCTCTGCCTTCGTCGTCGTCGCCGTATCTCCCTCTCCGTGTTTTTTTCTTCTTTTCGGAGAGTCCCCGGCTAATGTCGGCTCATATACGCGTGAGATATTACGTAAACACGCCGGATATTGATCGCACGCTGTTTTATTGGGAGCTTGTGAAAGCTGTGAAAGGGTTAGAACATTTGTATTATCTTTCTATGCATCTATGCAGTAAAATCTTTATGTGGCGGTGGTATTATAATAGTTTTTGTTTATTTAAAAATTTTAACGACGACGAATTATTAAAAAGTCCTTTTCTTTCTTGAAAAATAAAATATTTAATCCGTTTAACCGCATATTTTGGTAAGCTCATGTTTATCCGACTTATTTTACAATTCATTTTTAGAGAAATTTACAGAACATTGTAAGAAATCCTTTTATTTACATCAGTAGTATAAAATTACTTTGTAAGTTTAAAAAATTAAATAAAAATTTTTTTTCCACATTTACTTTATGATGAATAAACGATATGTGATTATCAACTTAATTGAAAAAAATATTCATTAAAATTTTCACTAAATTATATTACCTACTTTAGATCTTTATTATATGCCTTTAAGATGAATAGCGCGATAAAACTAAAACTTGTTAATTTTACTAATCCTACCCACATTTTAATCAATCAACAAAAATCGGACTCGATAAATACCTACCTTAGTGCAACGCGCGAAATGCACATAACAAACGCCAGGCGCAATTAATCCTCTAAGTACACACATCGACGCCGAAGATTTACAGGCGTAACCGGCGCGTATATCAGTCGCCCCGCAGCTGTTAAACCAGCGATGTTTTACGCGGCGATTACTGCCCCGCGAATGTACTGATAATCCTTTACGACTCGCGCGTTGACCCGCGGCAGATGAGCGAATCCGGGGAGAGCGAGAGAGAGAGAGGAGAAAGAGATGGCGTTTTTGCGTCACGCGTTCGCGACGGTTTTACCGGTTTGAAATCGTTATGGACCTGGTGGAAGTTTTTTCCCGCCCGTGTGGATAGTGCTTTTAGCGTTGTTTATTCGATAGTCGCGGCGAGTTTTGCCCAGCGCGCTTTCTATTTTATTCGAGGATGCGTGCGATTTTATGCGAGTAATAATAAAATGGTTTCGAATTTAATTTTAACATAGGCGCGTCATTACATCTACTTAGAGAAAATTAATGCCATCCTCGCTTGTTCTATTAACCATTTATATATGTTGAAATTAAGCGTCCAAGTCTTAACGTAAATCTTCCGTTTTTAAAGAAACTCCGTGCCATTCCTTAAAAAAAAAATTTAATCCCATACCGACTACTAATCCGGTGAAAATTGTAATTGAAAGAAGGCGCAAAAAGTCATGGCAATTATCCATCTCTCTTCGTGTGCATGGGCCGCACACACGTATATATAAAGCAAAGCGCGCAATGACTTCCGCTCGCGATTTAACGACTCGCAATCGTAATTACAGCAGTAGTCGCGCAGCGGCGACGACTATACGTCGATCAATTTTCCCCTCTCTTGTTGGCTTTCCGTCCTCCTGGAAAAGCTCCGCGCGCTCGCCATGTACACTTATGCCCCGTTTAATCGATCTTTAATGACTCGCCGCAGCAGAGAGCATCTCACGTGGGGCGAGCCGCACGCGCGCGCACGGCTATAACGTCAATTAGGCGAGCGCCGTGTTATGCTAATGCCGTAGTCGCTGCGCGCACCAATCATCTTTCACGGGGGCTCGGCTAAGTACTCGCTTGCTACCGAGTTGTGTCGTGAGTTCGTACGTGTGTGTGTACTGTTATTACGCGCCGCGGCTACTATATCCGCGTGATCTATAGGTATGTGTATCCCGATATGCAATAAACAGGCGGGTACGGATCGTGTATGACGATTCGAGCCGAAAGGAAAAATGGGATGGGCGAGTGATGCGAAATTTCGTTCCTTTTTGATTTTTTTATATTTGGATAGTAACTGTGAGTGATATGAGTTATGAGCTTTGATTAAGTTGTTGCACTTTCTGATGGGGAGGCATTAAAATGATCGTTTCATCAAGTTCTTATGTAAACAGAATTATGATCGGTTTGAAAAACCTGTATAAGAACGGATTGATATAAATTAATTCATAATTATTAGTAAGGAGCAACTTTTTAACAGTTAATTCTTTAATTTTATAGAGAAAAAGAATTTCTTCTATAAATTGAGTTTTACATATATATGTTTATTCCACGAAAATGTAATCATATTTTTTTTATCGGCTGAAATCTACCGTAATCATATCAAAATGATATTAAAACTCTGTGCAATTACACGAAAGTTATTATGAGCCTTATACATCAATTTTTTAAGCATGTGTGGTCCCGCACACAACGATCATCATTTAAAGCCTTGAAAACATTGAAAAGACATTACGATGCGTTATGCATAACACTTCTCGAAAGTTTAATTTCAGGACTTGCACGCACTGCCGGTCTTTGTAATGTTATTTACGTTATTTTTACTGCACATTTGCTCAGTTTTATGCGACGAAAAAGGTGTGTTCGTTGCTCCAATCGGCAATTGAACTTACGTTATCTTCGCGTCTTTTTACTGCGATTTTTATTACCGCGTGCGCGCACTAGAATAATGTATTCCGCCCTGTAATCGCAGTCAATGTAAATTATAACGTTGATCTCGTACTTTACGATGTATCACTTTGTGTTGCAAGATCGTAAATTGTGTTTTGTTAATACGTGATCAATACCCATAGGCCATAGGTCTTATAATTTTTTACTAAAACCTGGTGGTAGGCGAGTCTTTTTACGAAAAAACTGAAATTTCATTCATTAAATAATGATTTATTGAATCGCAGGAAAACTGAATACAGTGAAGGAAGCTGTATAAATTATATGCAAATTGTTGTCAACTAAGTTTATCGCTACGCATTAGAATTAATGTGTGCAATAATCGTTTTCTAGAAAATGTCTACTTTATTTCTCCGTGTAACATAAAAGTTATTGTATTCCATACAAAAGCTATAATTATCTTGATATAAACTTAACCATATTTTATAGCCAACGTGTTAATTAAATGGAAGCATTTTGAGCAAAAATCATAATGAAAAAATGGTATAATTCATCTAAACGTTCTACTATTACTTAAAATACATATTTTATCAAGTGTAAATGTCATAATTTATTTCGGATTGGTACATAATTATATGCTCTCTAAAGTTGAATTAGTGAAAATTGCTCCACCATTTCAATTAGTAGAAAAAACTACTAATTTATTAGTGAATATTCACTATTTCATTAGTGGTTTTTTAAAAACTACTAATTAAATTAGTAAAAACTATACTAATCAAAATAGTAGTTTTAAGAAACTAATAAATGAAATAGTGAATATTCACTAATAAATTAGAAGTTTTTTCTACTAATTGAAATGGTGGAGCAATTTTCACTAATTCAACTTTAGAGAGTGAAGTACAAGTAATGTCCGTTTTTAGCCATAAAGTTAACTGAAAAATAGCTCCCATCTGGTTAACATTTCTACGATGGTAGCACTGAAAATATAACCAATGAATTTGGTTATTCCATATCTAGCACCTAACGTAAATACATTCAAACCCTATCCGTTTGATTAATACCGATGAATAATAATGGCCTACAAAGCGCATATACATGGAAAACCAATTATAGGCACCCCCTTCCCGCTCGAGTTCTTTCTCGCTCGTTAAAAGCTTTCTCTCTCTCTTTCTCTAAAATCACCCTGCGATAATCACTGTCCAATCTGAAGGCTACACGCCTCGCCTTACCGCGACTAACTCGCGCTTCCCGCGTAGCTCATGCATAAATACATGCGCGACGCCCAAGGCGGGCGTGCGAGCCCTTCGGGTATAGGCCACATCGGCATGGGCTTCTCGTTGTTGCATACATTCGCACGCAAAAATGGCGGCCGAGGCACCTGCGGCTAATTTGTTTTCTCCCGCGCGCGGCGAGCTTTTCCTTCCGGCAGCGAGTCGTGCGACGCGTTTTCGATTTTTCGCGCGTCGAGCGCCATACAGTTTGAGGAGAATGATTTACGAGCGCGCGCGCGCCTCCTCTTCGGTAAGTAATCGTTATATGTCTGCATACCGATGGGGAGGGAGGATCAGATTGGCAGTTGGAGATTGTGTGCGTTAAATAATATATGCGCGCTTTAAAGAATAATATACGATTTTAATTGTCGTGGTTCATGCTACTTTGAAGTGGCGTTTGCTTTGGAATTTTATCATTGATTCAGTATGATGGTCGAAATATTTTAAAAAGTTCTGATTTTGAAAAATCCTAATTTAGTATTGTTTATAAAAAAAAATTCTTAAAAAGTCTATTAATGAAGATAAATAACCCTTTAACAAACGATAATTTTGTAATTGCATAATTGCTTTATGTAATACAAAATGATATTAAACACTGAAAAAAAATTTCACATCCATATGCTTATATTACTGCATGTATAATTAATGATACATTTTTGTCTTATCAACGTATATGATCGACTTAAAATTAATACCTTCAATTTTCATAACAAAATTTTTCAGCAAAAACAGGGATACCCCAATGTTAATCAATTTGCGTTCCAGTCCAGCTTAAATATACGAACTTTGATTTACAAGCTCGGCGTATTTTCAGTCCGCGAGGAATTCAATGAAATAATTAATCGAAGCGTATATCGCGCGTCTGCGCGCGTATGCAAATGCACCCGAAAAAAGGCGCGCGGGACATTAGTGAAATATTTCAAGCGCGTTAATGATGTATTTCGTAAAAAGGAGCAGCGCGAGAGACGTCGCCCGCGCGTACATACACGCACGCACGAATTCAGCGAATCTCGCGTGCGCGCACCGCGGGTTTTTTATCACGTCATAAAACATCTGTATATCGAGCAGTGCTACAGCGGTGCCCGCGAAAAATAAAGAGCTACGCGTTCGCTGCACGCCGCGCGCGTTCATTCACTACTGGTCACGTACCGGTGAACACACACACACACACACATATAGTGTGTGTCTGTGTGTGTGTGTGTGTGTGTGTGTGTGTGTGTGTGTGTGTGTGTGTGTGTGTGTGTGTGTGTGTGTGTGTGTGTGTGTGTAATACTTTCTTATCTCGGCCGCGCGCCGTAGTTTTCAATTATCCGTACCGTTACGTCTCCCTCCCTTGCGCAAAAATTGCAAAAGGACGAGCAGGAGGAAAGCATCTCTCTCGCGCGCGGGAAATTCAAAAAACTCGCGCGCGCGCGATTGACCGCGATTTTTATGAGCCGGCAAATTGCGCGATCGCGAGCGGGCCTGATTACGCCCGGCGAAATTTACATGGGGGCAATTACCCGAACGCGGGCGAATCTCTCGGCTCTTAAAT
This sequence comes from Torymus aiolomorphi, assembly GCA_036365515.1. Lineage (NCBI taxonomy): Eukaryota > Metazoa > Arthropoda > Insecta > Hymenoptera > Torymidae > Torymus > Torymus aiolomorphi. Next base: position 96,806,976 of record CM070874.1, read on the forward strand.
TACTCGCCGAAACTACAACTCTTGTCAAATGCTGCGCGAGAGGATTAAGAGGATGTGAAAGTCTTTACTTTTTGCGTCGGCTCGCTCGCTCGCTCGCTCGCTCTCGAAATTTACCACGCGCGACCCGTGTTATGTGCGTCCGCGCGGCCTGTTGCGTGTAATAACTTTTTCGCGGAAATACTTTGTATTCGCAGCTCCTTTTAATATCTCGTTATAGGATTTTTTTATATCGAGAGTCATTATACCGTAGAATTGCCACGCTCGCAATTAAGTTTGATTTTAATTTATATTCGGAAGTATTTTATAAGACGCATGGAACTTTTTTATTTTTCGAGATGAGAGGCATTAAAGATGTATTTCAATGTATACAGAACTTACGTAGGTAGGAGCAGTTGGGGAATGCTGACTGGTTTTACTCACCTGTAACATAGAAAACATAAATACATCATCAGACATGTTTGGAAACAGTGTTTTAAGTATAGTTGAATATATTTATTTATTTTGCAGTATTAAAAAATATAATGTTATGACGTAAGAAAGTAGTATACAGAAAATACACAATTTTAAGAACACGCGAATGAGGGAAGTGAAGAACAAGAAGTGAGCAGGTAAAACACCAGCGGTTTCGAGACATTCGCAGTCTCTCGCGCGAAGGTGCATAAATAAAGCGAGAACGAGAAAGAATCCAGACTGTGTGTACATGAAATTAGGCGCGCTGACCGGTCATTAAGGTGCAATATTTTTCTCCAGGCGAAGGCCCAGCGCGCGCAAATTACGGAGGAGAGAACGACTTAATGGACGCCACGTAGCGGGCCCACACGACTGTGTGTGCGGGCCTATTATAACGCGCCGAAATTGCTCGCCGCGTGCATTGTGTCATTGTGAAATCTTTTGAACGCTCGGTTTGTTAATGAAGAGTAAATTTAAATAAGCGCGCTTGTCAAGAAATATAAAAAAGGAATTGAAGATTTGAGAAACGTTTCAATGTTATTTTTGATTTTATTTCAATTTGATTGCTATCTCGAATCAAAGTTTTTAAGTGTCGAAGAAAGATGAAAAAAGATATTTTGCGTTTCGTTTGTTTTTATGACGTGCTTAAATTAATTTTAAGACGCCTTAAAAATTTGTAAGTGCGTCAAAGAGCGCAATAAACAGGTGCAATAAAATGTTTGTTGACCATAAATGTGCATTCCAAAATGTGAAACCGATTTGTGTAGATTCGTGTATATTTCTATGTTGATTAAATTTTAACGGAAATATTGAGTTTCATTGCTTTTTAATGGTCATTGAAATTATTCTGTGCTTCATGAGTTGACGGAAGATGATACACGTTTAAAAAATGTACCATACGTTATGTTTGTTTCTGAAATATTTCGTTCAACATTTTATTTCATCTTACTTACATTAATCTGCTATAATAAACTAATCTTCAAAATCTTTAAGGGTGTATTTTAATTTCTATAAACTGTATGATAAATGCAAAACATAATATCATATATAAAAAGATTATCGTCTAAAATAATTTTGAAATTTTTCAAAAATATTTGACTAAATTAATGAGTCAATCGCAATACGTCACTGGGGCATTTAAACCTGCGTAGAATTTCATTGCTATTCAAGAATTTCCGTACATACACACTCGAGACCCGGGCAACGACTGTTTCGAATCCAGCCGGAATACGGTTTGCGGCATTTCCGAGGAGGGCGAGAAAAAAAGAAGGGGAGATTTCGAAATTCCTCCGAGAAGCGTATTAATTTTCACTTATTTCCCAGCGGACTGTGTCAGCGCGTTGCAATTAGGCGGCCCCATAACGACCGGGGCATTATCTGCCGTCGAATCGTAAATAGTTTCTCTCCGCGGCGGCACTCGCTCGGTCAGCTGCGGCTTTCTACGTGTTGGCCGATGACAATGCTTCGATTTCACCTTGCCTAACGCTGCGCTATTTCATGCTGCTATCTTCGCTAGTCCGCTAGTCGGAATTGAAGAGCAGAGTGCACTCGACGTAATGTGAAATTGATTTCCAAGTTGTACCAACAGTGATTATACGTTAGAGAAATATAAATAAATTTAATAATTTAATAAATGCAGAACTCCTGCACTCATATATACACTATTTGGTAATACCTCAATTAAATTATAAGATACTGTACGTGCAACGTAAAATTAAAACAAAAATTTTACGCGTATGACGATTGCACGTATACATGTACGGGGGAATCAGAAATGCGGTCGAGCACGGAAATATGAGAATCGCAAAGGCGGCAGAAAGAGCAACACTGTTTCACCAAACGGGAGTTCCAGCAGTTCCTTTTAATTAATCTCCAATTACACCTGCGCCCGCGCCCGCTTTTGCAATCTCGCGCGTATACACGTGCCTGCACTTTTGACCACTGCCGCCGCGCGAGATTCTTCTCTTTTTCGGCGTCAATTCGCGCGCGGAATGCATATATAAGTTTCGCAAATATTGGCCGCGCGTAGCTTTTTACGCGGAAACGCTTTTTACCTCGATAACGCTGCCAATGGTTATTATATGATGACATGAAGACATCGGCCGACTGAGAAGTTAAGTGTTAAAAGAAAAGTTTCGTTTGAAGTGCGAAAAGACACTTTTAACTTTCTTCAATATATTAAGAGATGTTTTCAATAAATTATATTGCCTTTTTGAGAGTTTTTACTTTATTAGGGTATATAATTTTTTTTTTTAAGAATTAATATAGGTATCAAGATTTTAGAAAGTTAATTAAATTTCTATGAATTAATTACACAAAATTTTTGTATTGTAATAAATTAAAAAAAAATTATAAGACTGCCACACAGTGTTTCATTTAAAAAAAAGTATTCTTAATTAGAAGTACCTCACATGAAATGAGGTTAAGTGCCTCTTTCAAAAAAGTAAACACTAAAAGCAACCGCGGTAATGTGTAAAGTTTTTCTCAAATATTATTACTCGCAAAAATGTCTACTACAATCTCCACTCAAACTGAAAATTCAACGTCAACTACACTTCGCGAGGATAAAAGGACCTCGCGTGCAGATCCAGGGAAGAGAGCCGAGGAAAAAAAGGCGCGTGGGGCGCACTTAGCGAGCCCGTGTCAAAGGCTGTATAGCTGCGGATAATTAACATAAGCCGTTGTGGGGTCCGCGGCGTAAAATAAAAGCCGCGAAATAATGGTAATAAGTCATCGAACTACTGGCTCTGTGGGAATGCCTGGAATCCGAGTGCGCGCGCGGGCCGATACCATAGGCCACGCGCTGAACGTAAATAATGAAATGCACAAACGGTTTATGGGCGCACTATAACTTGCCGCGTTCTCTCGTCAGCTGGAGAGACAGACGTAAGAGCGAGAGAGCCGGAGTTTGGCAAAAGGAACTGAAAAACTTTTTCAGCGGTTCATTACGCGCACGTTTCGCGGGTTTCTTTGTACGAGCTCGTTGAATTTTAGGGGAAAATTTGGAATTCTCGAATCTTGCGCAATTGCTAATTAACAGTGGGAAGGTTTAAGGTATATGGCCGAGAGAAAAAGTAATGGTCATTTTTCTTTCGAAGTAGACTGAAAATAAGCTTGGATGCATTTAGCTTGTTAAAGAATGTACTTAAATTTTATTTTCATTCTCGGCGGAAATAAGAATGGATGCGTTTTTTTTTTGCTTCAGATTGTTTTTCTTGTTTCTTTTTTTAGTTTATTTTTTAAGAGATCAATTAAGCATCCAATACGTTTAAACATAATTATTACTACACATTCTTGTAATTTTCTGAATGTATGAATGCTATTCTAGAATTACCAAGCTTACCATAAAATAAAATACTTTTCAAAATCTAGAACAAAGTTAAAAAAAAACTTCATTTTTTCCTATATATGTTCCTTAATCTGAAAGCCACGACCCTCATTCAAAATCTCGCGAGAACAAACGGCTTGCACGTATCCTTTAGCCAAGATTACAGCCCACGGTGTGCGCGCGCGCGGGGCATAAGACAGCAAGAGTGAGACAGAGCGAGGGAAGTGGATAGCCGATGAAATAGAGTCGGAGGTAAAACGCTTGCGGAACGGCCGTAGCCGCTGCCGAAGGCGCAGTAAAGTTTTACGGCGTTTTCGCGCCTGTGTTATTAGGATATACCGCGACTTTTGCCCGCCGAGAGCACTGTGCAATATTATAATACAGTGACCTGCGGTTCGCGAAATTCGCTTTACCATTATACACGTACAGACACACACACGCGCGCGTTTATATGTGTCTGAGCACACATGAGCGCTGAGAGCCGTTATACATCGGACAGGAAGCGGAGGAAAAAAAAATTGCGCGCGGATCTCGCCAACGTCGCAAAAATAGTCTCTCTCGACCACTTAAGCGGCATTTCATCCGCAGCTCATTAGCGCAGTCTTCTCTCCCGCCGCCTCTTTCTCTTTCTTGATACGCCAGGGAGAGAGAATGAGAAGAGAGTAGTATGCGTAGTAGGTTTGTCTTGGCGTTCGCGTCGTTTCTTTTTCTACTTGTTTCGCGCTCCTTCTCATTTACGTTATCTATCCCTTTCTTCTTTTTTACCCGTTCTCTTTATGCGCATCTTCGCTGCTTTTTTGTGCCAGATTACATTCTTCCTTATTATCTCGTACATTTCCTGTTCCTACCTCTTTTTTCGTGTTTTTGGACTTCGAGGCTTTTAAGTCTGTTAGAATTGTCGAGCTACTGCTATTCATTTCAGTACTTCTTTTTTTAATAGATCAAAATATAGTCTGTTGAATTTTTTTTATAATTGACAAAAAAATATGAATACTATATATATATTTTCGAACAAGACTCAAAATATCCCAAGTAACTTGTTAATCTTTGTGGGTCATCAAAAAAAAGCCTATACTCATAAATTACGAAGAATTTATTGCATTATTCGCACATTTTTACTGTGCTATATATTACGGAGAATTTTACAACTTATACACTGATATAAAGTTAGATACTGAAACAGGAGCCGGGAGTTTATTTTCAAAAATGTTCTTTCAATTATATGAATGGATCAGTGAAATGAATGTTTCATGCGACGACTTCCCTGTTTATAATTCGGTGCTAGTGAAAAGAAATTGACAAAATTGTGAGAAACTTTTGAGTTATGTAATCAGTGTTTTGTATTCCAGGGATTATGAATTTTTTTTAGTTTAATAATTTGTTGATAAAATTTATCTGTTTAATGTATTTTACTAATAATTAAAGTACCGTCAACTCAATAAACTCATTTTTTATTACGTCCGTAGAATTGAAAAAATTACTAACTAACTAAATTTTAAAATTAGGTTATCTTTAAAATAATAAACAATTTTATAATTCTTTAATCGGTTAAATAAATCAAAAAAAGAAGTTATTTATATTCATTTTATTTGATTTCCCAGTAAAATAATTAAAAGTGAAATTCGTTACGTATACGCATCGATAAATTGTTAACACAGTGTAATCCAATTAAACGGAGAGCCTTAAACCCAGCAGTGAATCGTACACGGGATCTCCCTGTACATTCAATAGCCCATAAAACATTTTCGAAATTGATTTTTCAAGATCCTCCACACGCGGTAACAGAATCCGAAAAAAGCATCGAGGCGTCGATGTACATAAATAATCGACTCTAACGCAACAAAGTCGCACCGGAGGAATACAGTTAAAGATGCAAATGCCGCTGCGCGCGCGAAACCCGATCCTAGAGATGCCGCGCCGCACGCTGCACGCAATGACTAAGAGGCGCGGATCGCGAGAGGCTGACCCATTAGACGCGATCGTCGTCGCTTTTTGTCGAGGTGAAAAATGGAAAACGTGAGGCGCATGACGTAAAACGAATTGCTCGTATGCTTACGGCTGCGAGTTTATCAATCGAGTTTCTTGGTTTTTCATTTTCTTGTTTATTTTTCGATCGAGTTATATACCCGATTGGTGCTCCCTAATAAGTGCACACGGCTTTGCGTATACGGGGAAAGCTTTATAGCAGAAATTTTCTCAATTTCTCGTTTGTGATTCGATGAAATGTCCGCTCGGTCATGTTTTACTTTATAAATTGTTGATTTTTAGCTGTAGAATTATACTGTGATTAGTCGAGAACCAGTTGGTTGGTATCTGTAAGAGCGCTCATGACGATTTTAAATTATTGAATAATTATTTTTTAATAAATGAAAAGGCTAGTTAGAAATGTCTCAATAAAACTTAATTGATAAAAAAAATAATTGATCATGCACTACGATGATTACTACAATTTTCTGTGTTTATTTGATCAAATATAATAATTGATAACTTAAACTGATCAAAATATGTTTCAATAATCTGAATTTAATTTCGATTACATGAAATAAATGTACAACTTATCTCAATCGCATTCATTACAACTTTACAATAATATCAATGACTTTTTTTCGAAATTAAATTTTTGTCATATCGTTTGCTAATCCTATGTATTAAGGTTATGTACTAAATCACTATTCGCTGATGTATATCTTAAAAGACTTTTAAGATTTTATCAAAATCAAATCCTTATAACCAAGAGTAAAAAAGTCTCCGTATCATTTGTGTTATATTGCATCTGTTATGAAATCTCTTAGTAATCTTTGTAAGTGCTTAATGTGAGATGAATTATTTTTTTCCTGTTCATTTATAATTAATATACATTAAACATATGTTAAATAGAATTTTAATTAGGCTATTTTAAATTTATTTTAATCGAAAAGTTTTCTCATTGCGTAAAAGCTCTGAAATACTTAGCTTATGATCCAAGTGAAACGGATACTAATTACTGTCCTTAGTAATAATTATATGGTGGTATAATTTTCGGCGTACTCGCGCAGGAATGCATTTTATAAGAAGTTAAGAAATTTGACTCCCCTTAAGATTTTTTTATCGATTATGAAAAATTGTTATGTGAAATTATTTATATTCATTAATCTTCATACAAAATAAGGATAATAACACTATAAGAGTGTATATTTAAATATCGAAGGGAAAACAAGGAAATTCCGAGTATTTTCACTGATTATGCAACAATTATCAATTAAATTAACTCAAATAATGAAATTATATAATGCGACCGAGAAAAGAAGTCGTATAAAGTATACACATTTACCAACTATATTATGAGTCAAACGAAAAATGCAAAAACTTCCCTTTTCGCACAATATTCAAAGAAAATATTTTCCCATTATAAAATAGAAACAAAATGATATTCACAATCCCTCTCAGACTATCTTACAGTGAAATGAGAACCCAGTAGTTTCTTAAGCGCTCTAATACGACAATAAACAATAAACCGCCCATTCATTATAGACATGGCACCTCGCATCTATGCCTATATCGATGCCGCCGATACCACCAACAACACAGTCGCGCACTGTCTATAAAACCGTCATCATCCGTACGTATAATAGCCTAGCGTGGCAAGTGTCGGCGCGTTCGCACTCCGAAAGCGGAATCATTGTTCCCGCTTTTGATTTTCGAGACTGAGCCGATACGCGAGATTAACATCGATCAGACCGTGCAGGGGGGTCAATAATTGTCCGCGCGCTCGCGCAAATCGACGAGGATGCGATTATACGCGCGTGTATATATATTGTATAACGGGGATCGCGAGGGGGCGGGGCGCGGCGAGGGACGAGATGGAGGAGATGGGGGAGAAGATATACGGGTGAAACGAGATATAGCATTCGGGCTGGGGTCTTTCGGCTCTGACCTTATTTACGCGGCTTTCTACCAGGCGTGTATGCGAGAGGTGGTGAGGTAATTTTTTGGTAGTTCAAGGTTGATAGATTGCCCGTTGGATACCTCGCCGGATCCTTTCAGTCTTGTAGTGTTCGTTGAATTAGTTATAGAGCCCAGTAAGCCGATCTCTAATATTTGTTACTTGTTATGTAAGTACGTGAAAGATCGAATATTTTTATAATTGTGGATAAGTCATTGATTTTGAACCTAGTTAGGTATGTCTTTATTAATTATTATTTATAATGATACATTTAGACGAGTTGTGCGTAAATTAGCATCGTTCAGCCAGTCAATCAATCATTCATCGATTCATTCATCGGAACAAGATGAAACATTCTCTCCAACAACGACATAACATCGATATTACAAGCGCGCGGGACTATTTTTCTTTCTATAAATACACATATTATACGCACCGGCAAGACACAGTTTGTCAAAGAAACCTGCGCGCGGCCGGCATGAATCGACATTTTTCTGTAGCAGCGGAGCTCGACTTTAATTGGTCTCGCTGTCTCTCTTTCTCCCTCTGCCCGCGTGTGGCAAAACTCGGGCTTATAAATGACACAAAAGCGCGCGCGGTCGCGTTGCGAAATGCGCTCGCTCGACGCGAAAAGAAAAGCTGCGCGAGCGAAAAAACGAGCGAAGAGAATCCCGATAATATTCGATCGGCTGATCGATGGCTCTCGCGTGTAAATTCCAGGAATATAGCCGCGTATAGAAGAATACGCGCGAAGATTCACCGGCGAGGAATTTTAACTGCGCCGCTCTCGAGCCTCGATGATCTATCGCGCGGCCCACAATGCATTTATGAATATATATAGAGATGCTGCGAGTGCTTCTCTGTGTGTGTGTGCGTGCCAGGTAGGGTTTATTATATATCTAAAACGTCGCCTAGCGATTAATCGAAAGCTGGCGTTGAATGGGCGACGCTGTTCGAGGAAAATATTATAGCTGGATGGGATGCGTGCTAAACAATCGGATTCGATAGCGTCGGCACGCTATTGTGGCGTTCGAGAAATCACTGGATTGGATAAGAGGCTGTGTAATCGTTGATAATTTTGTTACGTAGTTGGTATATGCGCGCTCGCTTGTGTTTGCTTGCTGAGATTATCTAGGATAGTTTTAATTTATTTGACAGCTGCAGAGAAATAACAGACTTTATTGAGAGATTTTTAAATTTTTTTAATTACAGTAGCCGTAAATTACAGTATGGAAAAATTATACAAATAACAGATAAATATTTAACAGTTTGCTTACGATTAATCAATTTTTTTTTCTAAAGGAGTATTGCAAAAATGTAGAGAGCCATCAAAAAGTTTTATTATTCTATTTTCGCTCTAATTAATGTTAATTATTATAGTCAGTTTTGAATAAACTTTCTGTTTTGGTCTCAAATGCGTGTTTCCAATATATGAATTTGAACGTGTTTCCTGCCAAGTGCGTAAGTTGTATTCAAATTAATTTCCTGATTTAGATATAAATTAAATGTATTTATGTATTCTCAAGAAAGATTCAAGTAATTAATTGTATTTTATTGCATGACATTCTTGTATAATACAGAAGATTACATGAAATATTTTTATAATATAAATTATTTTTATATTAAATTGAAATCTTGTTATTTTCTAGTTCATATTATTCAATCTTATACCTTTTTCACAAGTATGATTGATTTCTATTCGTTATACATTTTTTGTTCTAATCGTATTATCGGGAGACGGATGATATTCGAGAAGAAAAAGACATTTGAATATCGAATTGCATAAAAGCCATCATAACTGCACACCTTTATATTACTGATCTCACACTTTTGATATATTAGTATTGAATGGAATAATGTTGTTACGAAATTGTGATTGCTACTTTTATAACGGATTAAAACGTTTTCCTTATGTTTATTCATCTCTTTTATAAATAAGAAACAATGGAATAATTACTTTAGAGCAAGCTATGGTAGTTCAATGGGTAAGCTATGGTAAGCAATGGGTTTTATATAAAAATACAATAATTTACGTGAGATATTTACACTATTTTTGTAATGAATAAACCCAAATGTAAAACATGCATCTTTCTCGATACACACTATTCAATTTAGTTATTTAATAAGACAAACTAACGCGAGCAGTTATTAATAAAAGCGAGAAATTGAATTAGGCAGAGAGTACTTTGTGTAAGTAACTGAACTATAAAATAAGAGCTCAATAAGTGTTTATAAAGTCGCGCGCGTGCGCACATACACAGAACGTACCCGATCTTTATTGCCGATCGTAAATTAGAAATATCTAGCGCGGGGAGAAAAATTAAGTGTAATATTGGTCGTTTGTCAGAGCGCTCGGCGAGTTGTTCAAGGTACGCCATATTAATCCACATCTAGGTCTTATCGGATTATTTACTACTTTAAGGTACTGCTATTTAAAAAAAAAAAATTCGCTGACCTACATTGCCAAAGCATCTTGAAAGTTTGCAAAATGCAAGAGTCAAGTATTAGTTACTTAAATCGAAATTTCGGACGTTTTTGACACACGATTAGCGCTTCCAAATCTCTCCCGCATTTTACGACACGAGGAGATACAGTGACTTAAAAGTCTTTATTGCGCCATTCCCTCAATAAAACCGCTGAAATAAAGCCTTTGTGAGTACACGGTTAATCGGAAGATTAAGAATTTTAGCAATTATAATTGGAAATTTATACAACACGTGAACAGCATTGACAGGTACAACTTGTACTGCGTGCGTTTTGGAATACGTTCTTATATAGAGTCGCAGGTTATATACCATTGTGAAAGTTGGATTAATCAACTCGATGAATCGGGACAGTGTCTAAAAACTATATGCTAATCAGATATTAATTTCAGAGGCAGCAACAAGCAAAGTAGTTTATTTCGTCTGTCATTAACTTAAAATTGTTGCCATAATACGTGATTTTAAAACCACGTGTGTAAGTACATTATTATAAAGTAGGCCTAAAAAACTATTTTGCATTCAACTGCGACATCAAACCCAAGGCTTTGTTATTCGGCAGTTCCTTCTTTTACGATTGATTTATTGAAAAACCAATAAACACTCGTCAACCGTGAAATCTCCAATTTCACTTCAAAGCCAATTCCTCACCACACCCTCTTCTCGCGCAGAGAAGCATGTCAACGACACCACGTGTGTGTGTGTGTATACATATAAGTACGCGCGCACCGCGAAGAAGTGAAGGAGCGCCCGATGAACCTGCGCTGCGACAGGGCGGGGATACAGCGGCAGCGCAGCATCCAGCAGTTATAAGTAAGCACTTGCGGCGCTCGCATAGATTTTTCCTGAAACCCGTTCCGTGACCTCGCCGCCACCGCGGTAGCGCCAATCCAGCGACTGTCCTGCCTACGCGCTGTGTGTGCTGCCCCGCCACGCGGCCTCCTTTTCCTCGCTAGTGGAATGACAGAGAGAAAGAGAGGCTTTGGAGTGCGAGTGTGAGCGCGCGCGCGCGAGAGCATACACGGGAGATAGAGAAAGAGAAATGAAAGGAGCGGCGAGGGAGGAGGGAAGAAAGTATGTAAGGGCCGAGCGAGCAGAGAAGTTGAAAAGAGAAAGGGAATCGTATGTATTGGAGATCGATCCGGTTTGTTGCGTCGATAGGTTAAAGTTTAAATGTTATGTACAAGAGTAAGGTCAGGAAGCGCACTTTCATAGAAGATGTTTATGTGGCTGATAACATCGTCGATTTGCTCATTTTCTCTGACGATTCCTTTACATAATTTTATATTTTTATTTGTGTTATTTTGATTTACCTCGTGTAATTTTACATTTCTCCAAATGCAACATGGAAAATCACTTATGTTACCATTATCAAAATTCTTAACGATAATGGCTTTATATAATAATATATCCCGATATTACCTTAGACGTTAGTATATAGACATTTTAATAAATAACAGGAGAAACGGATTGGCCGGAGAAGTAATTAATAAGTTTGGGCGAATTATCAGAATCCATCAAAAATGTTTTACGACCGAATTTGAAAATAACTATCGAAACATCTCGCTAGACTGAGAATCACAGACCAATAATCCGTAGCCCGCAATTACCGCCAATCATATACCTGCAAAACACCCTACCGATTCCCCGCTAATAATTCCGCGTATCCCGGCAGAGCGAACCCGGCGCCGTAAAAAGCCGGCATCCAGGATCAGCTGAGCACCGGCAGCGCAAGCCCTTGGGCTCGTCACGCGGGCTCCTCTAAAAAGAAGAGATGACGAGTATAGGAAGAGCCTCGCCACAAGCGAGCGTGCCAACAGAAGGATTAGTAATGACGCGGTTTTGCCCGCGGGGTCAGGTGAGTCAAAGCTGCGATAACACCCCGAGGGTGACTGGGAAACCCTCTCCTCGAGCATCTTCCGTGTCCGTGTGTGTGTGTGTGTGTGTGTGTGTGAATTGATGACACGCAATGGGAGTACGGTTGCAGTGGCGGCGTTTTTGTGGGACGGGAATTAAAGGAGTATATTTATGTAGTTATGATTACCGTTGGGGCCATTATTAATGTTTATTTGCATTAGGGAGTAGATCTATTAATAACGCGAGGCTTTCCGGGTGCATTCGGTTAGTTTCTTAATCGTGCTTATTACTCCATTCATTAGACGTTATTTTCGTTGTAAATATAATGGCTTAATAATCTTTCTAGTATTTTTGCATGTCATTTGATCACGGCTCTTCACCTATGAATGAATCACAAATAATGTTCGATAACAATAACTGTTCCGTTTTGTATAAACACAAGTATGTGTATAATAGTCTCCACAAACATTACGCATTCAATAAATCTCGACCGACATTTATAGCACTGCCGAATTGGCTTCATTTCACTTTCGATCCATTGTACACCCGGCGGCGATAAAATCGCGTGCATCGTGAAAAATCAATATTATCCCAAGTCCCCCCCCTCCCCCTCGGCACCGATAAATGGAAACGTAAACAAAGCGTGGCGAGCTATCCCGATCCGGGAGCAGCGCTCTCCATACCGATACACACGTATAAAAAGGAGAAAGTCGCTCGCCTCCTCCCGCGGTCGCGCCAGTACACCTCCGTCGTAAAGACGCGAAAATAGAACAATAAAATATCAGCACCGGCGTAAACTCTCGCGCTGCTCGCTTGCACCGCGCCGAAAGAAAGCGAGTATATATACACGTATACGCGTATACATACATGTATATATACACCGATACGAGAAACTGGTTCTCGATATTCCGAGAAAAGTGAGCGCAGGGCTCACGCTGCAGCGGTCGGTGGTCCCCGCCGATCATCTCGATGATTTTCAAAGGTTTTACGAGAATTTTACGGGCTTGCGTAATGCTCTCGAGGGAGCAGCAGCAGCACGCGTGTCTTTGTGCACGTGAAACCTGTTATACGTCCCGGTCCGCTATGTGCGCCGGCGTCTTCCGCTCTGCCGGGGAGGAGAGTACGAGCGGTGTCCCACGAGCTTTCGGAAATATGAATATGTGTCGATGTGCCGATGATTTACTGGCCTGTTAGTCGCTTTACAGTTGCGCGCCGCCGTCGAGCTGGTAAGTGCGTCGGAGCAAGTGTTTTTTTTTATTGACCAACTTATTCCCCTCGTTTTTCTCCCGTTTGCATGAATTTTCAACGACATCTAAGTTCTTTTGATTTATATTAATTTTCATTTATAAGAATGTCTTGATGTAATAAATTTTAAAAACATATTAATAATTAACAAATGTTTCTGAGACCATCACGTAGAATGAATTCTCCAAAACATGAACAAACTCACATCATCGGTATCATCGTGGAGCGGATCATCGGCGCTCTGGTCCTCCAGCACAAAGCTGACGTCGTTGTTGTTGCTCGCGAGGGACGGCAGCTTCCGCGCATCCTCCTCTTCCCTCTTGCGCTTGCGCAGCTCCTGCTGGTGATGCTGATGAAGATCATGATGATGATGAGAATGATGGTGATGATTGCTGTGGTGGCTGTCGTGATGCTCCTCGAGGATATCCGCGACCAGGAGCTCGGACTCGACGCTCGTCGGCGACTTGATATCGTCGAGCGGTGACATCTTCGTGCGCTCGACGTCAGAGTCGAGGATCGATGACATTATGCCGCTTGCCTCGCGCCTCGCGTGTACACGTCACTCGCCTTACGTTAGCGTTTGCTCGGGTAACATCACCGCGGTGAGCGTCGATTAAGAGTTTTAGCTTAACATCTTAATGCGCGCAGCTCTGGAGTTAAGAATTTAGAAACTTGCGAGGGATTGAAAGTATTCGCACTGATAGTTTCGGTAGATTGGAGACGTTGATCGGTGAGAAATCGCGCGGTATTTCTCGTTAAATATGCTGATTACTTAATGACAGAAAAGTACTGCGCGCCGATTGTGGAACGCAGCGAATTATCAGTAGGAAATAGTCACTGCCGAGTATGGAAAACTACCTAATACACATTCACTGCGAGCGTTGAAATCTCCGGTGCTACGGCCGGCCTGGACTCAATTCTATCGACTTGCAGTATACCGGCGCGTCATTAGACCACTGCTACCTTTTTCGCTTGAATAATCTATTAATACAATTCGAAAATTCGTGCACCACTTTACTAATCATGAATCTGCTAAAATATTATACAAAGTCCGCGTACAGTCTCCGACTTTCACACGAACCACTCCTGAAATCAGCCACAAAATCCAACGGGGTCCTCACTTCATTCAACAAACTTCTCCAGCGCCACATTGGCACAACCACTTGTCGGCTAAATCCACTGCATACCCACGAAAGTTCCAGTGCTCCAGTCGGTCTATCCACTTCCCCACTGCTCTCGGCGTTTATTTACACTCGTCAGCTACGTGTCAGCGACCTTCCGGCCAACCCACATCTGATACCGCTGCTGCTGCTGCTCCTCGCACGCAACGACGGCGACGACATTGGCCTTGCCCCAGGCTCCCCACGTGCGCGAGCGCCAAGCGCGCGCGCTAAACAAGTGGCTCTAGTCACGTGGGCGTGCTGCCGGAGAGAGTGAGTGAGCGAGCGGGTGAGTAAGAGAGAGAACACCAGTTATATTGGGAAAAAGCGGAAAAGCGCGGCAAGGAGTCTGCTGCTGGTGCAGCTGCGGTCGCAGCGCGGGTATATACGCGTACACACACGGCGCGGGCGCGCGCTCGTCTCCTCCGGAATGGCCTAGAGGCGAAAAGAGGAGAGAGAGAGAGGAGCTCGCGCGTGGTCGCGCCGCCGAGCGCTCGGGGAGAAAGAGAAGTCGAGAGTAGTGGCGCCGCCTGCGGCGGGAGGGGGCAGGTGAATCTTTCCCTCTCTCCCCCTCTCTATCTCTCTTACTCTTCAGTCTCTCCCCGTGTATTTCTCTTTCTGCTTTTATCAATGGCTTTCCGGTCGTGTCTGCAATTTTATGCAATATTAAGCATCTGATATAGGTATAGTTTTTTTTTCACAAACTTTTTTCTTCTCTTGGATGAAGTTTCGGAATGAAAAAGAGTTGGTGTTGTGCCAGCTGTAGTATCATATAATGTATAAATGATAAGAGAATAAATATAATTAAGGAATGGAATTTCATAACTAAAGAAGTATATAAGTATTTGCAGAAATAGTAGGCTTAATCCTGGGTAGCACGTTCAGCAAAATTAACGGCATTAGATCATCGGAATATTTAACGGAAAGGATCTCAGAAATCCGATGAGTCGTCGGCTAAAAGAAGTTTATGAAGTTTCTATCTGTGGTTTATGGCAAAAAATATGAATTTTAAAGATCAGACCAATTTTCTCCGGGGAAAGTTAAGAATAAAGTATTTAAAATTAATCGAATTTCGAAGAAGTAGTAAAAGCATGAGCGCCGATGTGTCTGGCGATGCGATCTGTTTCTACTTACGGGATGGTCCGTGTAATCTCTAACAATGGTACGGTATTTTACTTACTCACTAAAATTGGCAAAAAATGTATTCTTATATTCCCTCTAAAATCATCCCTATATAAATATAATCTTTTCCTTACAAATAACAAAACAAGCCAAACCAAAGTTCGAAATCCCGTATGCCGAATCTAATATATCCAGTTTTCATAAAATACACAATGTCCAATACGAGAAGTCATTTTGCGCGCTCTTCAAACCCACGCGTCTCTTTTCGCGAATATCAGCGCATCCACTTATAATCTTCTCTGCAGCGTGTGAAACGTCGAGAGAGAGCGGGAGGTATCACCTGCACCGTCGCGGACGCAGGACAACTCTCGTCCTCTCCTTCTCCTGGCGCGTCCACCTCCACCCACGGCCGCGCAGACTCCACTCGAATTCCCGCGGCCTCTTACCTCTCTACGGACCTAACTGGACTGCGTTCTTATCTTCCCTCTCTTTATTCGCATGTGCATCACACACACATAAAATAGTTTGAGTTATGCATGTGGGATCGATTATTCCGTCCCTCCTCTTGGCCTCGAGTGATTTTAATTCATCTTTGACTCTTATACCGCAGGACGAGTGTTTTTTCGCAGCTGCATGCGCATTGTAGGACACGCGCGAGAGGATGCGTACGTATTATATGAGCGATGAGATGATGCGCGAGTCTTGTTTACGCGGCGCGCGAGTTATTCGTTTTTCCGCGCCAGCGATAGGTCTATTGAGCTGTCCCTCCTCTCTCTCCTCTCGCTCGCTATACGGAGGCTCAATCGATGCGGTTGTAAATTGACGCAACGAGAGTTCAGTTATTTGCTGGGATAGTCTATAGTTGATATTTGGCGGAAACGCTCGTGTACACGGAGAGAAATTTTAGAGTAAAAATTACCAAGGTGCCTTGGTAGTGCATGGATAGACTGTCAAAAGCCGTGATATTCCCAGGTTTCTAATACAATTTATAAGTTTCCCAGGAAAAACTACCATAACCACTTAAAAAAAATACCAAATTATCGGAATAAAAATTACCAGACACACTGGTAAAAATTGAGATCTAGTCATTTTTACAGGGTAACCTAAGAATTTTTACTAAGAAAACTGATAAATTTTGCCAAATAAGTTGGTATTTGTGTATTCGCGCATGCGCACTGCGCATTATTGTGTTTCAGAAGATTGATACTAGAGGCGTGCGCGACGTTAAAATGAAAACAATACACATATTTTCAGTAAGTAATAACGGCGATACAAATGACTGTTGGTAACAGCTTCCGTGGCGCAGTCGGTAGAACGTCGGACTCTCAACCCAAAGATCGTCGGATCGAATCCCGCTTCCGTAAAAATTTTTTTTCAGTTTAATGTTTTTTCATCCTTGTTTCTGTTTCTATTTCTATATTAAAATACTATATATCCATTAATATAGATAAAACAAGTTATTTTTTAAATTTAAATTAACTAAAAAAAATTTTACCAAGGCACTTTGGTAAAAAGTTTGAAATTGTCAGTCTGTCCATCCATTACCATAGAAACTGGTAATTTTGCCTCGAATATTTGTAATTTTCACTACAAAATTTCTCTCCGTGTACATACACGTATAGGATATTTTGTCCCGAGTGTTCGACGATGGATTCAGTTCGTTATACAAGAAGTCAAATTTCCAATGCACGCGCAAAAGGGAAAATTTATACCGCGAAGGAGTGCTATGAGCTGCGGCCGTTGAATAAAACATGTAGCCATGTGCGCGGGATTGCATGAGATACAAATCAATAAAATGACCGGTGTGTGTAGCAATAAACGAGGCGATATGTGAATTGCAGGGAATACCTTGTCAGGTGCATATAGACAATACAGACGTGAACTTATACTCGTATGGATAACGCAAGCCTTCATATAATAACGTAGATATCACAACAATATACGTGCTATGAAAAATGTTGTACATCATCTTATTTTAATTAATGTAAAATATTAAATTACAAACTACACAACGTGTCGTCACCTCAGCTGACTACGTTGCACTCACTCCCCCGTTTCATTCCGCGTTTTTTCCGAGGCAACCCCGCCGCTAACTTAAACGCTCGGTTTAGATTCCAACGTTCCTTTGCCGCGGCTTTCAACGGACAGCGCACGCGCATAGGGATTGACAAAAGCGCCGTCGAGGAGTCTCTACTCTGTTCTCGCGGGCGCGCAGCTTTTCCGGATTGGCACGGCGTGTATATAGGTACGTACTACATGAGAGCCGCGTAATGGACTAAGGATTCGTTCGTTTCGTTGTTCTAGCATCGAAGCTGGGATTGTTTCGTGGATTTTGCGATGTTCGCAAGGAGAAATGAGCGAGGTGAAAGCTGAGTATCTTGGCAAGGTTCAGAAGATTCGCATAGTACGTTCTTGTAGTGGGTGCATTTGATCATTTTTATCTTTGTTAGTGTTCAATAAATCAACTGTACAGAAGAGAATGAAATTACTCTGATTTATTATTTACGAGCTGTTTGAATTTTGAATGACTGATGTTTCCAAGATAAGGTAAAAGTACCAGTTGTGGAACAGTGCCTAGTTTTGGAACAGCTAACAAAATCATATAATTTGGACTATTGCTTGGCATTACAAAAACAAAAACTAATGTATTTGATTTGAAACGATATTTACTTCAGTAACTTTTCACAGCAAATGGGTTTCAAATATGAGTAGATTTTAAAAATAATTTTAATTGCCTAAATTTGTACGTTATCCTGATATTTATAGGTTATGTTTTTCGCATATTTCAGATGACAAAAACTTTATGAATGACGCTATTTACATGACTTATGATTAATGTAGAATATAATAAAACATATTTGTTTTAAATCAGACAATATCATAAGTAGCTAAATGCGTGTTAATATTAATAATTACGCTTGTTCCACTAATGGGTACATATGCAAATCATGATGTCCCTGTTCGTGGAACACAGTTAAATTTCGTTCCATTAATACGGACAATACTTGAAATTGATGTACTAATTATGGAACACCTTTTTTCGATATGAAAACCAAAATAACTCCTGGAAGTCATCAGAAAAATGAAATCTACAATTCATAAGCTTTCTGTTGAACAATGACACATATTATAAAAATATCATACAAGTAACTTATTTTGATATATCTTTAGAACTCTCGAACAATCGAAACCATTGTTCCACAATACGTACATCTTGACTTATGACTTATTTTATTGATATAATTAATTATTTGCTTCAAATCCAGTATTGTAAGTGATTATTTTGTTAATTAAGCCCTACTTCATCCACAGATGTAAAAAATCTGCATATTTTTATATTAATTCATTTCAAAATTATGAAAAACTGAAACGACGCCAAAAATCGTTCCAGAACTGGTACTTTTACCTTAACAATATGTCATTGTATGCATCGCATATATTATGGATGTTGATTAAACCCTTCAGAATTTAATGTTATTACTATCATACTTGGGAATCTTGGATGACTTAGGCACTAGTACTGGGACATCTTAAGATATTGCATACATTGCCCTTATCAAGAGCCGAGATGATGTAAAATCTCTGTCGCTATGTAATATACCTTGTTAGTTAAAATTGTTGTACAGATAAACCCGACTCTTCTCACGCGTCTTCTCATTTTTGGAAATCCAAGAAATTTCACACGAGTCGAAGGTATATCGTGTCATGGACACTTAACTTATCCATTTTCACGGACTAATGTTGAGTTGTCCGCAAGGCGTGCGATGTATTTATCACGCCGTTTGCAAGAGGTGTTGTAATAGACCGTGACATTGATTTATTATTTTGATAGCTAAACTTCAAGATACACTTATATAGTCGTATGTGTCATTGAATATCATGGGCAGAGGATTTTATGCTTTGCGAAACAAGAAATTTGTTTGCCGTATCTAATCGCGCTTGTAAGAGATATACACAATACATTTGATTTAATGAATTCATTGTGCAAATAACTTCTCGCGAAACGGAAAAATTGTACATTTGCAATAATTAATTTTTATACAAGTACGTATATTATTTTTACTCATCTATTGTACATAAATCTATCGATATAATAATGATTAATCACAGGTTTATAAATGCTCCATATATAAATAAGCATTCGACTGAAACCCCTACCGGGGTACACTATTGTAACATGGAAAAATATTGCCACTCCGTCGTCGCTCCTACACGAGTAAAGACGAAAGAAAGCACACAGCATAAAACGACGACGGCGTATATACTCTACCCGTCGACGCTTGAAACCGTCGCGAGTCAACTCAATCTGCGCGGTGCTCTCTCTCCGCACATGTTCTCGTAGCTCAGACGCTCGCATCAATGAATCGAGCCCCAGCTGAAAAGCCGCTGCTCTCGTAAGACCGGAAGCCACGATCAAAAAGACACACGGCGAAACGCACTCGTGGCAGCGATAAAAAAGGAAAAGAACGAGTGTGTGCGCGCGGTGAAAAAGGGAGCAGATAAAGCGAATCTAGTTTATATCTCGCGCGCGCGTGTCCCCCCCAACTAGCCGTTTAACGAGCCGCAGGTGAAATGCGAGCGCACGACAATGCGTGCTGCCCGAGCGCAAGCACGGTGCATTGTGAAATGCGCGGCGCGCGCGATGCAAATGGCCATTGTTACCGCTTGGAGATATATTTCCTATTAGCAGCCGATGCGCTTCCTGCTCTCTCTCTCTCCCTCTCTCTTACTCTCACGGCGTAGGAGATCAGCTGTGTGTGCGAGTGTTTGTCTGTGTGTATACCCTCGCAGAGGAACTCGTTTTCATCCATGAGGCAGCACGATTCTCTCTCTCTCTCTCTCTCTCTCTCTCTCTCTCTCTCTCTCTCTCTCTCTCTCTCTCTCTCTCTCGAGCGGTCTATTGAAAAGGCGAGAGAGCGAGATAAGAGCCGCGCCGGGGCCTTTTCAGACTGGAGGTGCGCGAGAGTGCAACGCGCGGCCGAGAAAACGGATACCACCTGAAGCTCGTTATTATTTATTTCCTTGCGCACGCGCAGGGTGTGTCGCGGGCCGATGCAGCGGACTGTATGGGAGATGTCACATGCGCGCCGAGTTTTCTGCGCGCGTGCACTATTCGAATAGATGGTTTTTCGAGGTGGAAGAAACAGTCGAATAAATATATAAGTATAGCTGTGGTTGAGAAAACATTTTAATACCGTGAAACTAATTTAGTATAAAACTGGTATTGCAGAGTCAGAAATTAAGGCTAATTTAATTAATAGATAGTATCAATTGCTAGCTTTAGAAAATCAAAATGATCCAATGCGGTTATGATGTGTATTCAAAATGATAAACAACGCGATTCAATTATACTTTAGTGTCTTAATATAATATAAATGAAAATTTTCATTATTTTTCTCTCACATCTTTCCTTTCTTTTAAAATTAAGTCATGGCAACGCGATCTCACGTATGAAATAGCTTTAAAGTTTTCAATCATAGTATTAGTGAAAGCTGCTGTTTTACAAGTTGTGGTATTAACGACCAATAAAACTACAAGCCAACGGTTAACCGAATGACATCCGGAACGTGAAAAATCTGATTGAAATATCTTTTATACCAAGAACGACATTCTTTTTGGTATAAATGCATTTTACGTGCTCCCTTCCTCATTATCAACGAAATCAAATATAGAAGTGGATTCGGTGCAGGAGCGAGTTTTAAAACTGCCTCCTCTAATAAGGTTTATAATAGCAGAAGAAATCGGGCGCTTATTCATGACGTAATTGACGTTTTTGTAATTCCATTAAATCACATATAGGTATGTTACCTGTATTCAAGTATACTTGCTGCACTTTTGCCTGTGGATGTCGGAGCATTGGTGCCATTATTCAATACTTCTTCGAGGTAACGAACGAATCTACATGATTCGCCGATAAAAATTGATTCTTGTTTTCACCTTTCCAGCGGATTTTTTCGACTCGATAAAACAAGAGAATTTAAACTGGGATAATAAAATACAGGGATTAATGAGACGAGTTTTTTCAGCATTCTATTACCGAGTATTTTGGTTAGATCAGACTGAAATTCATTACGGCAATCGTTGATACTTGCTTTCGGAGTTATGCCACGCTCCTTGATAATTGGGGTAGGACCAGTGCACTATTATAATTAAGATTTGAAAAATAAGTTATTAGTTTTATACAAGAATGACTCAGTTACGATATTCTCTTATGTAATTTTTAGTTTGCATTTCAGATCTTTTGAAAACAATATCTCGAGTGATGAAACTACATTATTTATACATAATAATTATAATAATCACTAACAACGTTCCGTTAAGATCGAATAAATTGACAGTTGTATTTTGACTTATGTTTACGGCATCCCTATCAGCACACGAACAACATAATCAGTTGGAAGGACACTGCAGAAACGCAACCCTTGTCATCATCGAAATTGATACCCATTGACGACAACGAAAATGACTCTGCACTTCAATACCCGCGTCCAACCGATCATCACCCGTTCGAAAAGCTGCCGCCGCCACCACACGTCGTCGAATTAGCTTGTCACCGCGGTGGCATTCCTCCATACGTTAACCCAAATAAAATGCAGTTGCGCGGCGCGCGCACGGCGGCTCGTTAAGAAAGAATGCAACGTCGCCATCAGTGGTAGCTCGACGATTCTTCGTCGTCGTCCGTCGTATTCCCGTCCTCGGGAGGGCGACCCAAAACGTACGTCGGATTTATTTCGCCGAGGGAGAGAGAGAAAGAAAGAGAAAAACTCGCCGGGGTAAGTGACGCGCAAAAAATGAAGCGAGACCGATGCGATGTTATGCCGCCAGGATTGAAGATCGCTATCAGCGCATGGTCGGATTGTTTTTGGGCCCAAGTGATTGTCGAGGAGGAGGAGGCTGCAGAATTTCGGGCCTTAAGAGGACGCTCGAATAATTAAGGGCAATATTTATCGTAAATTTGAGAGCGGCTGCGGCCCGGCAAGTGTAAAGAATGCTTGATGCGTCCGGTAAGTTGTGGATCGTTGCAGTCCATATATGAGCAATCGGCCGGTTTTTAACTGAAGCGTGTACCGCTATTGGGACTGAAGTTTATTCCCTCCCTTTTTTGTTAATATGGTGGTATAAGGCTGATCCACTTAGAGAATTACAAATATGGATAATCATAATTTATAACAATTGAACAACAATATGTATACGAAAAATTTCCCATAAAAAAAAAGTTTTAGTTAGTACAGAATTTTAAGTTTAAAATACAGTCAGTCCGTACATTTCTTATACTGGAATGAAGTTCTAATTCGATTCAAAATAAGTCAGCTACTCTTATCAAAGTTTTCCATTTTCAAAGACAGTAATGAAGCAATTACTCTGATCAACTGAAAAAACGTTAATCGGGCGCTAAATTAAATTGAAATCAAGTTAACCAATTTTTCAATCACTCTCACGTCTCTTTCCTCTCGGTGCCTTCCTATCGCACAAATTACATTACTGCTAAAACAACCCCGATAACGCGAGCTGCACTCGCGTCAGTTTCGCAACGCCACATACTCACGCCGAGCGAATTTATAATTACCAGCGCGCGGCGTGTGTATATATATTCGTGTATACGGTAAGACAATTCGAGCCGACAAGTCGCGCAAACGTACTCACCGCGCTATCGGCGCCGACACGCGCGGCCCGAGAGGAAAGTAATGCGAAATTTATGTTTTCGTGTGGAGATGTATGCGCGCGCGCTCGCTCAACTGCCTTCTTTTTGCTGCTTCGTTACGCGGCTCTGTACGATTCCGCTGAAATTTCACACGAGAAGGAAGAGATCGCGCTTGGTATTTATAACTCACGGTTGCCGCGCGCCAGACTTTCTCGTTTCGACTTTATGCGAGTGACTTTTGTTCGTGGATTTTTGGAAAGTTTCGTCATTTTTACGAGACTCCAGGTTGAAGAGTTCTTCTCTTTTTTTTTTTTACACGAGCGCGTAACGCGGCGGTCGTTAATTGAGCTGAAGAGCTTGAATTCTGCGTCGTTTTATGAGGGAAGGGAGGGGGGCTGTAATGATTCTTTAAAAATCTTTGAAAATAATTGTTTAATGATTCGCGAGTGATTAATCGAGCCTTAATTTTAAAATAATTAACATTCGATTCAAGCCTCGCAGTTTTATTCGAACTGAATATACAGCAGTATAAATAAACCCAACTCATGTGCAGCTTACTTCAAAATCCGTCCCATCCAATTACCGCGTTATACGAGCCGCGTGCCGCTGAGCCAAATCGAGAATGACAAAATCAATCGCGCGACGCTTTTTTTTAATTACTTACTTAGAAGCGCAGCAGCTATCTCAGCTCCTATCCATATTCATAAAACGACGCGCGTAGAGCCCATAAATTACCGGCGCGATCGAACAATCATCGCCATTAGACGCTAATAAGTTTCGCGCTGCGCGGCCCGAATGCGCGCCGGGACCTTGAGCCTCGGGGCTTTCACTGCGGGCTGCTGCTGCTGCTGCCTCTTTTTATCTTTCTTCTCTCGCGCCGTGTAGGAGAATCTATATACGCAGCTCCGGGCGTTGTTTTTCTGCGTGCAAGCTGTTTACCTCCGCGCGCAACCCAGTCTTCAATGGAACGCGTATATACGCACAGCGTACATATATGCGGGCGTGTTCATTGAGTATCAGTGGTGTTCCCTCGCAGGTGTTGACTTTGCAATTTCAGAGAGCTGTGCGTCGGGTGTATGACTTCGTTATTCCAGATCTGTCTCGTTATGATTTATACAATGTTATACTGCGTGATGCATTATAGCGGAGCATAATTTAATGTTTTTATTCTATAAAGTGTAAAGGGGTCCCTGCGATTTTTAATTTCTTTCCCTTTTAATTTGCGTTGTTTCATCAACGTTGTGTAATTATAAATCAATGTAATTTTCTACACACTGGTACAAAACATAATACGACAATCTGATCCATAACTTTTTAACGGAACCAGAGTACATTACACGTTTATTCTTCCCATCGAATAACCAGTAGAAACGCTTGCCAATCCTTCCGAGCAAATTCGAATTCGCAAGAGGCAAATCGACTACCTACCATCCCGCATGCAGTTTGAAGAGCAATCTCTCCATGCGCGAAGAAAAGGGAGCGCGCCACCTCGGCTCCCTTTCGATCAACATACACACGCATACGTATGCAGCTGGCACTGCTCGCGAGATTAACTGCCCTTCGATACATATTCTCCCGCGCTTCCCCAGGAGGAATCCCCGGGCATATTTTCACGTCTGCCGGGGCGCGTCTCTGCCGGATGCAGATAGCGCTAGGACTCGCGGCGGCGCACAATGTACGTGTGTGAGTAGAAAAAGCGCACAAAGCGCGAGCTGGTGGCGCGGCTTGATGGGAAAGGCCATCCGCGCGATATACGATGTATAATAGACCCGCGAGCACCGCTGTAAAAATATTGCCTGCTAAAATGGCCGTAGATGCGCGATCCTCGCCCTCGCACACTCTCTCTCTCTCCTTTATTTTCTATGTGTGTATAGCTTTGGCTGTCCTGCTATCTCCGGCGCAGACTCGCTTTCACACTCTTTAGCGTCTTTTTCGCCTGTGTGTGTGCGCAAATGCGTGTGTGGCAATTTTGGTGCCATTGAAATCGTCCTGGCCTTTATTGAATTTAGGAGGGAAAGAAAGGTTGGCCAAAGCGGATGGTCTTGAACCGTATTAATAATCCGAATTGATTCTATACTGAATTAGTAGATAATTATATACAGTCTGTAATATATATACTTAATCCACACACTTTCTTAAACTGTACCCAAGAACAAGTAAGCAAAACAATTTAATTGACGAACAATTATTAAGATTAATTAATTAACCAAGAATTCGTGCGAAATCTCTCGAGCTGCCTCGCTACTGTACTCTGCGAACACATCCCCGCCGACATTCAATCCATCCTCTCCTCTCTCTCTCTCCTCTTCCAATTGTGCGCTTTCCACTTTTTCCTCGCACGCGTGCATTCCCTTCCTCATTCCCTCTCTCCCTTTCTCTCCCTCTTCTTCCTTTTCCTCGTCCCTATCTAAATCTCCGCGCGGCGCTTTTTTCGCGCAGACTATCGCGGTCCTCGGGTTACACACTGTGGCGCCTTTTGTGCGGCCGCGCACGCGCGCGGGGGGATAAGAGCGCATCCTCTTTCTGCGAGAGCCGCTTCTTCCTCGTCCTCATCCTCCTCTTCTTCTTCTTCTTCGCGCGCGCTTGGAGAGGGCAAACGGTTATCTGCTCGCTGGGTGATTTCATCTATTGATTTTCGGCACACTGCAGAGAGGAGCTCGATTATTATTGCACGTGTATATGTATATGCATCGCGTATAAAAACGGCTGTGGGAATTTTCGCGCGCATGAGGGCCGCGTGGACGTTTTTGAGGAGCTGGTGATTTATCGCGGAGTGATAATGTAATTGCAGGGTATATTTAAACATGAGCTGGAATGGTATATTTTATGAAGTGAGTGCGTATGGATATGATGCGTAATGATTTTCAAGGAAAGAGACTGCACTTCCCGACTTTTTATCCCGAGAGTATGAATAAAAGTTGTAAAATTCGTGTATCTGATATTATTAATTTCATAAATTTTATGAAATTTTTTAAGTGAAGTTAATAATAAATTGAAAAGATATGATGGAGAAAATCGCATGCTTTTCGAATTCCAACAGAATATGAATATAGATTTAATAAATATGAGTTAATTTTTTAAGCGAAACTTCATACTAATATTATCTCGATATACAATACAAAGTAAGCCGAACGAAGATAATAGTTTGTAACAGCGTCCTCTTATCAAAACCCTCGCTCCGATCGAATTTCACAAAATAAGCAAGTTTCCACATTTGGCTGCACCCCGAGTACACTCAGCGCATTATCGCGACTCAATTTCGTGACGCGCCGGGCGTTTATCAAAATATTCGCTCTCGCGCGCCGCACAGCATAATTCCCCACTTACGCGCCTAATTGCCCTTCATTACGTATTCATACGACATTTCATTAATTAGCCGAGGCTCCGACCGTCGAAAAAATTCTTATCCCCGCGCGCGCGAGCGAGAAAAGGGAGAAAAACGGCGCGCGCCGTGGAATATAATTTAAAATCTGAGAAAAACGAGGAGAGCGAGCGCGCGGACGAACATCAAGATGCCAGAAAAATTGCGCCGGCCCCCGCCGTGGTTTAACGGAACTTGAGCCCGAGGAGTTCCTTTTTTTGACATTCCTGAGGAAGGGCGCGATGATGCTCGCCGCGTACTGCGTGGGTATCGATGATAAAGAGAACATTCGGCGAGATTTAGTAGAGTTTGCGTTAATAGCTAGCAAATTGGGAGCGCCACTTATGTACAAGGGTTTCCGATGAACATAATAAATATCATAAAATTGTTTCTTTTGTACTGAAAATGTTTTGTCTGGCTAGTGAGAAAAATTAATTCGTGGCAGCTGATAAATTTGCGAGTAAACCATTAAAGCACACGACCTATTTAATTAATACTATATTCTAAAATTAATTTAAATCATGTTTGTTATTTTAATCAATTTTCCCTTACACAGTGTACTCTAGATTAATTTGACGGAAACATTAAAAATTTTTTGCACTTTCCCAAGAAGCCATTGAATAAATTGAAAAATCTTAATGAATTGATAAAACGAATGCCGTAAAAACGTATAATTTAGCTGGCCGGAGTTGAGCTCGTTTTTTAAAATCAGCGTTAAACTTTCAACGGTTACAAGGTGTTTTTTACCTGCGCATACGCGTCATGAAAGGTTAAGTAGTTTTTTGGAGGTTTTACGTTGGTAGGTGATAATTAAAGAGATATGAACGCAGAAACGGGAACTGTAAATTTTTCGGCAGCGACGGCGCATCGGCTCGAATAAGTGAGCGGTGCAGAATATTGTGCGTAAAACTCGCTGGGTTTATGTTGTCTGCACTTTGTCCGCGCGGATCGCACAAATCTTTCAGCCGAGGATAAAGAAAACCAAGGTGTCCAATTATTTACCTCGGTGTTAAAGCCTGGAGATATTTTTATTTGCCGCGGAAGTCATTCCTTTATGCATCAATTAAGGACAAAGATGTGAGGAAATAATTGTGTTCGTGTATATAGCTTGATAGGTTCATTTAGCTGTACGGATGTCAAGTTAATAATGGCCACGTTATTTTATATGTCATTAACACATGAAATTTTTATGAAAAAAAAAAAAAATTCTAATATGTATATTTGACTTCTATTTTTTCAGAATCGATTTCAACGTAAATCTAGTAAATAGAATATTTCACCTTATATTGAAGATCGAACGGTGGTTATTTCAATCTTTGAAATTCGAACTACAAATGATTCCATGTATAATATGCCAGAGCGGATGAAAAAAGCGGAAAATTACTTTCAGAACATAGGAAAAATCGCAATAACCTAGGTCCATTATAAAAATGCCTAAACCACAATAAACGCTCGCGAAAATCGTTAATTCAGCGCCCACATAATGCAACCTGATGCGCGCGTATACGAACCACGATCGCATCCCACTTTCCAATGATATCTCGATCGATCGTCCGCGTGGATGCGCGCGCTATTTGCATTTTTTCCCTCAGTCAAAATAAAAGTCTAATTGCGCGCAAAAGGAGCAGCGCGCCCGCGTAACGAGAACCACCAAGGAGGGTGGGTATATATATATAGGAGAGCATCGTGTGCAGGGTATCGATATACGTGCGGTCGACGTGCAAACCGCAAGCGCGAGTGCCGAGGAAGAGAGAGAAAGAGAGAGAGAAAGACAGAAGTCCGAGGGTAGACGCGTGTACGCGCGCCCGTGCGTGTACGTGTCCTAATGGCCGAGTGCAGCATGTATTATTTATTTTCTGGCGGATAGCGAGCGAGCGGCCGCCGCTGCAAGAGAGACGAGCCGTAAACTATTCGACCGAACGCGAAACGGCAGTATAATCTTCGAGCGGCACGTACGCCTGCGGTACGCTTTAGTTTCTTTTTTCCCTTTTTTTTATACTTTTCTTCTGGCTATTTTCACAGCTTTTTAAACTTCATAGCTACTTTTTTTTCTCCAATACACACGCGTTTATAAGTGTGGCTTTATTGCTGCCATTCATAAGAGTGTTAAAGGATATTGAATAGAAGCGCTTCGACTTTATCGTTTTAAGACCAATTTCAAAGACTTTTATTTCATTCATCTATGGAAAATGTTTAATATACTTAAAAACTACAGAGAAAGAAAATTTTGACTTTTTTGCGGTTTACATAATACCTGCAGATGAAAAGTTAATAGTATATTACGGTACAAGTGACGAAAATTGAAGTTCCGCCACTGCGTGAAGTATATCACGCAGTGGCGGGCCTTGAAGTTTCGTCTCGTGTACCGTATACTATTTTTCTTGATGTCCGGTGGAAAGTACGTTTGCCACTGACAATGATAACGCACCCGACGGGCTCGAGAGCATTGAGCTCGATGCCCGCCCTCGACATTTGCGGCACGAGCGCAGCGAGTGCTGCTGGTTGGGGGGGGCGGGCATCGAAAACATCACGTGCATAATTTTAATAAGTGAATTTTACTGAAGATCATGTAAAATATTTTTATTTTACGTGCAATTGTTACAATTGTTACACGTACAATTATTAAACATGCGGTACTTTTGCTCCATTTGTAGCAACAAAGTCAACTACTTTATTTGTATCTGAAAAAATAAATGATCACTCAAGAAGAAATTCTCACAAAAAGTGCGACATTATTAACGAACAATCTTTTATCCATTTCACAAATTAAAGCAATATAAATCACTTGTATACCCGATGGGCCGCATTGATTCTGACAATGCATACCCTGTTAGTGACTGTCACACATAATATTTAAATCGTTAACATACCTCGAAAATGATATGAACATTAAAAAGGTTATGTGTGAATGCCACTAACGGGACATGCATTGCTAGAATCAATGTCCATCGGGTGTACCTTGATTATCAGAAGTGATAGTTCTTGTTGTAAATATAGGTTAATGACTTTGAATATGTTGACAAAACCTCTAAAACAATCTATTAATAAAGTCTACAGTTGCCTAGTTACCAACTCAGAATCAATGGTTAAATGTCCTTCTTTCGCCATCGAAAACAATGGCGAAACCACGTACTTTCCACCAGGGCATGAAGAAATAGTACATTACGATACGGGTGGGGAAGGTGATTATTTACCGCAGGAGACATTTTTCGCACGAGCGAAGCGAGTGCGAAAAGTCGAATGCGGTAAAAATCACCTTACGCACCAGTGTCGTACCGTATTTTACACCACGAGAGCCGAATAATCATATTAAAGTTATGATTTTGAGGTTAGAGTGGTGTAAACCCATATTATTTCTCGCGTGCAGTAATATATAAGAAAAGCTGCCGCGCTCATACGGACGGGAGAGGCGCATACGCGAGAAAATTCGAGGGCGACGTCGAAAAAGAAGTCGAATATCCCGCGGGACTCGCGATCATCAAAGGGCCGCATATAACGAGGACACGTCGTCGGCGCGGATCCGGCAATAAATCAAGCGCCGCGCGCGTGCGCATGAGTCCTCGCGTCCCCGTGTCTTCTCGCTTCTCGCGCGAGAGAGGATTTTTACTGCCAGATATATACTCCAGTTCGCACGCCCTATGTGAAAGCGAGGTAGGTGCGCTCGCGTATACAGGACTTTTCGGTCGGTATGTTGCACGGACATTGTTCGTGATGGATGTTGAAGAAATGAAGAAGTTTATACGGTGGTGAATTACCTAATTGGTAAAATAAAAAATGTAAATTACTTATTTTAAGATGTGCGATTTATGACGTGAACTAATGAAATGCCGATCATTTACATTTGTTGATAGTTTATCATTGCAATCATGTAGTTTTAATAAATTATATTGAACGAATTTTTTTGTTTCTCAAGAATTTTAGAAATACAAAAGGTTACGGTAAAAATTAAGACTATAAATATAGAAGATTACTATTTAGTGAATTATAAAATTAAGGCGATGTGAACCTCAAAATCAACCCAATTTCATTATTTAATTAATAAACATTCGAACGTTTATTTGGAAAAGCAATTCTTTCAGGCGCTCCGTGTATGTAAATACTATGCTCAGATTTTTTTTTGTGCGATTCTATCAGCATTTCCATGAGATAAACACTTTTTAAAACTGGCAAAATTCGAAGTATACAGATCCCTACTTATCGGCATTGCGGCTTTTATTTAATTAAATAAATTCTGAGTAAATTTTTGGAAAAACAGCTCTTTCAGGCGCTCCGTATATGTAAATACTATACTTAATTTTTTTTTTTAGTAATTCTATTATTATTTGCAAAAGAAATATACATTCTAAAATTTGTCGGTAAGTACACATTACCCGCTGAGCCATTGCAAATAGTATTTTATCTTCTTAGCACAGTTAAATTTGTGTGTGTGTGTGTGTGTGTGTAAACTCTCTATATCCCAAAAACCACTGGACCGATTTTCGTTGGATAAAGCTTATTTCTTCGTCACTCGAAAAAAATTCGGCACACTGACTGACTTAAATTTTTATCTTTTTTTTTTATAACCAAAAAACGTTTTTGAATTTTTCATTTTTTTTTTTTTTTTCATATGTTACAGTCAATATTACTTAATATTATAAACTTTTCTTGAAAGGTCTTTAAATTACCTACATTATTTTTTAATTTTTAATTTACCTTTAGTATTTTATTTGTTATTAAGGAAAATGTTTTTATAATTCATAAATTAATTTCTCAAAAAACATTTGATTTATCGACTTAAAATTTTAATCACTTATTACACTCATTGAAGACTATATTTGGTTAACATTTCAAGAGATTATCATTATTTGTTTTTTAGACGAAGATTGTTTTATAAAAACAAACGTTTTCGTTGTCGCACTATAACAAGAGTAAAAATCAAGCAATCGTCCTGAAATTTGGCTGAGAATATAGCTTTTTTATATCTTTAAACTGAGTTCGTTGTCTCAAAGAATCAGACTAATACGACCAAAGATATTTGAGGTTAATATTTTTTTTTAATTTTCGAATAGCGTTGTTTTAGAGAATACTTGATTTATCAACTTACCACTTATTTTATTACACTTGTTGGAGACAATGTTTGGTTAAAATTTCAAGAGATTATCGTCATTTCTTTTTTAGAAAAAAATTTTTTATAAAATAGTAGTTTTTTCATTGCCCAAAAAAATCGGACTATAACGACCAAACATATTATTACAGGTTATAAATGTTTTTAAAAATTTTTCGAATAGCATTTTTGCAGAGAATATTTGATTTATCCACTTAAAATTTTAAAAATTTTCGAAAAGCATTTTCTCAGATTAAAAAGATTTTTGATTGATAGTACTTTTAGAGCCCGAGGAATAAAATAAAGAAAATTTAGTGAAATAATAGTATATTGTGTGCCGAGGGCGTAAAGTGGGTCTTTTTAGATCGAGTGTGGGGTTGCAGTACGAGTCGAAGGTGAGCTAGCACGAGCCGAAGGCGAGTGCATTTGCGAATCGAAGAGGAATACTGCAACAACACGTGGTCAAAAAACCCACTTACCCCTTGGTGCACACCATATTTTTTGTACCGCAAGTATAGATTTTTGCGTTTTTTCAAAATATCGATGATTTTCTTAAACAATCTTGAAAACTCCATTCAAAAACGACAGCGGGCGCTTTTCGATTTTTTACCGTCCACTACCGTGAGCAGCGGGCGCTTTTCAGTTTTTATACCACTCTAACCTCAAAATCATAACTTTAATATGATTATTAGGCTCTCGTGGTATAATAGTACATTACGATACGAGTGCGCAAAGTAGGTGACTCGCTTCGCTCGGGCGACAAACTCCGCTCGTGCGGGATCACTTACGTAGCACACGAGTATCGTATACTATTTTTCCTATCGAGTTGTGCAATGTTCGAGCCTGCACACGCACCTGCGCGCGCAAACCACCACTCTTCCACACGCTGAGACGTACGTGTAGAGAAGTAGCTGGGCGTGCGGGAATGATTCATTCCCGCACGCTCAGTTACCCTACTGAAAAGTCTCAGGTGAGATCTCAGGTGAGATCTCATGTCAAAATCTCACCTGAGATTCTGCTCCAGATGTTGCGGAAAACTTATCTAAATTAAAAAGCAGCTTTATCAGTACTGGAACTTACCTATTAGGATGTTTTACCCCCAAGATGAACTCTAAAATACACGTTTAGAAGCACTTTACACAATTGTTCAATTTTTACAAATTCGGTACATGAGTTCTCAGGTGATTTCTCAGATGAGATCTCAGGTGAGATCTCAGATAAAATCTCATGTACCAATTTCTAAAAATTGAAAAATTGTGTAAAATGCTTCTAAACGTGTATATTTGAGTTCATATTGGGGGGTAAAACATCCTAATAGGCAATTTTCAATACTGATAAAGCTGCTTTTTAATTTAGATAAGTTTTCCGCAGCATCTGTAGCAGAATCTCAGGTGAGATTTTGACATGAGATCTCACCTGAGAAATCACCTGAGATCTCACCTGAGAAATCACCTGAGATCTCACCTGAGATTTTTTAGTAGGGTACTTTTCCACACGCACATCTCAGCGTGTGGAAAAGTGGTAGTTTGCACACGATAATAGGAAAAACATTGTGTATAACTAGTGCGATATGTTGACAATAGCTTACGCGGGCTAAATGTCGCACTCGCTATGCCCGTGCGCCAACACGTCCGCGTGCGTTATTGGCAACTTACTGCACTCGTTACACAATATACTATTATATATTTACAAACGTTGCAGTAGCATCTCTTTTCGACCTTTTGGCTAAGATCGAAGTGTATGGAAAGTGCCATTGGAACTCCTGAATGCAAGGACTCCGTCCGCACTCATACTATCACAAATCAACAAATCATGAAAAAACAGTTTGAAATTATTACTGACCGAGAAAATTTCATTAAGGAAGCTAATAAGTGCCGATGTATTGGCAGCGGTTTATGGTAGTATATAGCTAAAGATAAAACTTATCTTTTTAAAAAGAATATCCAAAAACCGATATCCAAAAGTGGCAACATTAAAAATTCGCCGCATGAGAAGATGATTTTTTTTTTTTTCATCAAAGATCTTTCGCAGGACCTTGTCAAATATTAAAAAATATTTACCTAGTTTGATTTTAGGTTAATACTTCGTAAATAGCATATAATTATCCTCGAACGCGTCGGCGCTTCCCGAGATTTATACTCGATAATTCAAGAACAATATTCGAATTACCAAATACTCTTCTGCTTTTTTTTGTCCTTTTCGATTGCGCACAAAGAGCGAGCTTTCACCTCTCTCGCGAGTGCTCGCGAGCGTGCGAGAAAGCCAAAGAGAATAAGCGATCATTAATTATTCCAATAAAATCCTTGTGTCATCCTCCATAAAAAAAGAGAAAATCCAAAAAATAAAAAGCCGGCGACCGACTTCGGTGCACACGCGCGCGGGATTGACCAAATCTCTCACGAGCGCGCAGGGGGAGACAAGTCCGAGTTTTATTACGCTCCTCAAATGGAGAAATCACCGATGCGAACTCGCGCGAGAAGACGCGGGATCAAGATAAAGTTCGCCCAATGTCCTTCGTGGGATTGTCGTATTTTTCTCTTTTCACCTTTAATTTTTCCATTTAAGTCCTATCTTGTACTTCACTTGTTACTATTACTCTTTTTGTCACTCGCTTAACGTTTCTTTTTAATTCGATTTATTTCTTAATTAACAGACTTTATTTTTCTGCGCTATTTCGTTAATTGAATACTTATTTTCAAAGTTGTTTCCTTATAATCTGTTTCTCTTTTAAAACCATGAACACAAGACTCATCTCTTTTTTTATGTTGTAATATATTTAGTTGTTTTTCGATGAGTTCATTAAAATCCATCTGACAAATCACTAAAATCATATACACGATATCATACAGAATATATCAACTGATATAAATCCATATCGATCTTTAACTGATTCTGTATTTCCTTGTCCTTTGATTTACTTTTTTCGTACCTTCTCTTTCGTTTCTTTTTACTTCCTCCATCGTATCATTCGATTCTATCTCTTCCCTTCCCTTGCAACTCCGCTTCTGTCAATGACAAATCCACACAACTCCACGGCAATTCTCCACTTCTGGTCCAGCTCTTACACGCGGATACCACGGGTCAACGCCCTAGTCACCAGCGTCCGTCGCAATCTGCGCGCTCTCTCTCTCTCTTTCTCTTTTGTGTGCGATCATCGCGAGCGCGCGTGCGCCTTCGGCCTTATTTCACGTCTCTCTTTCTCTTTCTCTCTCTTGCTTATTCCCCAGACGTGCTGGTGCCTCGTCTCTTTTTATTTACCTGGGCGATACTCGTCTCCTTTTTCGGGGCGCAGATTTATCTGTATATGCTGTGGCGAATGAAAGAGCCGGCAGAGCAGGTTGGTTCATTCATGAGTTCTGGCCGCAGCTGCCACGAGTATCGTCGTTCGCGTTATTGCGAGCGTATTCGCGCGAATCTGAAATCTCGCGAAGATTATTCTCTTATGCGACCGGAATTGATTTGGGAGCACGAGGGCACTTTAATTAAATGGATTTAAAGGGACTTGATTGATACGTTGTAATAAGTCGAGCGTTATTCCCTTTCTTGAATTTCATGTTGACCCAATACAATAAAATGTTTTCTGGGGTAAGGTATTTTTGCAAATATTGATAAAAAATCCACTACTTTGTTGAGATGATAAATATGCTGAAGAAATTGTAATTAATAAGTCTAACTGCAAAAAATTCGATAAATATTTTGCATTTTTGGAATTATAATAACTGGTTTTGTCTTTAAAACCAGTTTTTTCAAATAAAAAAAAAACAAATTTTGCTAATTGCATAAAGTAAATTTTCGAATTTATATTTTTATTACCTAAGACAAACAAATAATTTCAGAAAATTTTCGTCAAATTAGCACGTTTTCTCAATAGAAAAAAAGTAACTCAAAATTTCCCTCGCCTTACGAAACCCGCAAAACGCACCATTCAGCTTCAAAATGAACCCATAAAATCCCGCGTCTACGCGAAATGAGCATAATGCGTTTGATCATTACCCCGTCCGCGTGGCAAAGTGCCGACAATGGCAATAACAATAATAACGTAATAAACGCTATATATTTCGTAAGTGGAAAATCATTCAGCGTACACGCGTCTGCGCGCTTATATATCTCTCCCACCCTCAAATTATCCCGGCGGCTCATTTTCCGCGGCGCGCCGGCAGTCTATTCTTCTCGAGGCGCGTGCAAGCTCCTCCCACGCGACGGCTCGCGTTGTTTCCTCAGCGCGCACGAGCGATTACCCCGGCGCGATGCCTTTGCTCTTTTATCCTACGGAGTCGCTGTCGTAGTTCCGCGCGCTCAAGTTTTACTTACGCGCTCCGGGGAGCGTAGCGAGGCGCATGCGCGACGTGACCATGCCGTGTCCTTCCCTTTTGTCGCTCTTCTAGTATCTTCAAGCCCTTTATACGCTTGATCCAGTTTGGATTTAATAAATCTTTATCATTTTAAATTTAATTCACTTGGATGGAAATAAGTTTGGAAAATTGTTGGCGTTAAAAATTTTAGGATTAAATGCTCTACTTAGTATTGATACATTGAGAAAAATTATATAATTCGAATAAAAAAAATAACATTTCTAATGTGGAAATTCTTCTGATTCAGAATGATTTTCAACAGACTACTAAATACTACTTTTTCTCTTTGAAAATGATCCTTACGCTATAGCTGAAGAATAATTGATTTTTTTCTGATCAAGATTTTGTTTTAAAATTTTTGTCATTATAAAAAGAAATTGATTTGGTACCATGATTTCATCTTGCAGCAAAAGGACTTCCCTCTTGAGAATAAACTACGTCTCTGCTATTTGACCGTTAAAATTATATCTGTAAAGTATATACATATACATGAGGGGTTATAATTTCTCTAGTCGCAGATAGCAAAATAAACATTAAAGTGGGTTATTGGTGAACTTGTACTCTGAATCAATATACTTTACCTATCGGTCAAATAGTAAAAGCCAATAAACTATATTAGATTCATGAATTGATTCAACGGTATCACGTTTGACTTGGGTACAAATTTTTCTGAGTATTTAAGTAATTTGTTATAAGAAAATTATAAGAATCTACTCACTAATTCAACTTTAGAGAGTAAAACGTTTTACCATATTTAGCAAATTAAAATGTGTATAACGCTTAATTTTGTCCATACAATATCTAGTATCACAAGCGTATTTCATATGGCAATACTGGAATGTATACAACTAGTTTAAAAAGGTCGCAACAAACCCTATGCGCACGTAGAGCATCCCCGAGACGATTTCGCATTATGCACGTGCGCGTAGTCGCGAGTGACGTTCGCAATGATACCCACTCGACGTACACATATACCGTTCACCGCCCAAGGATCATTTCCCCGGCAATGTTACAGATAGATGTATAGGGGATCAGTAATTGCGCTCTATCCGGCGCGCGCGCGAGTTTTCACGTGCATGCCCTTCCAAGTTTTAATTTCAAAGGCATGCGCCACTTTATACTGCGCGCTCTTTTCTCGGACACGGCATTTCGCAGAGCGAATATTTGCCATAGATCGGAAGTGGTTATTGTTTTTTTGTCACTTAATTAAATATATGTAGTTGTTTGCAGCTAATGGCAGTCATGGTAGAATATACTAAGGAATAGGCCGCTAACGGTTCTACTGCCCAGGTTAAAGAATAAAGACAAAACTTATATGTCCAACGTTTCGAACGGTTTTATTCCGCCCCTTATCAAGGTCTAAAAAATACAAATAAAACACAAATTTATTCAGGAACAAAGAATACTTAATCTATGACTTCGTATTTTTCGAATCTTACCAAAACTCTCGTATTAAAGTATACTGCAAGTAGACACTATAAGTGACTACTAGTCAATGTGAAGCAACGTAAGCAGATTCGTCGTATTTATAGTAAAGTATGTACCTGTGTGTGTGTAAGAAAAGTGTGTACTGACAAGCTATTAAGTAACGATGACTAGACCGCGTATGTATAAAAAGTATTATTATTCTGATAGTCCAAAAATGAATATAACTTATAACAACTTATTGTTATTGATAAAACTTTTATAATCAGCCTTTAAAAAATTAGTGTCAAACTGTCTATTTAAACTATTGTGTTGTGAGTGTATATGGAGCATTTCTGATAACAATCTTTTATTTAAATTTTGTTCTTGATCTAAAATTTTGATATTTTTAAAATCAATTTGATGATTTGTATTCGTAATATGTTCGTGTAAAACTGATTTATCCCTCTTAAATTTGCAGTCACTCGCATGTTCTTTACTTCTTACAATTAATTTTCGAGAAAGTTTTATCAATAACAATAAGTTGTTATAAGTTATATTCATTTTTGGACTATCAGAATAATAATACTTTTTATACATACGCGGTCTAGTCATCGTTACTTAATAGCTTGTCAGTACGCACTTTTCTTACACACACACAGGTACATACTTTACTATAAATACGACGAATCTGCTTACGTTGCTTCACATTGACTAGTAGTCACTTATAGTGTCTACGTGCAGTATACTTTAATACGAGAGTTTTGGTAAGATTCGAAAAATACGAAGTCATAGATTAAGTATTCTTTGTTCCTGAATAAATTTGTGTTTTATTTGTATTTTTTAGACCTTGATAAGAGGCGGAATAAAACCGTTCGAAACGTTGGACATATAAGTTTTGTCTTTATTCTTTAACCTGGGCAGTAGAACCGTTAGCGGCCTATTCCTTAACTTAATTAAATAAACTTTCTTGGTGATTAGTCGGATACTTATTACGGAATGTCAAGAAATTGTATTACGTCCGAGAAATTGGTTTTAAAGTAATTTCTGATATCTTATCCACGACTAACGGAGACAAATTTTGTAGTCAAAATTCCTATATTTAATTGCAAATGAGAGACAAATAAAAATATAATAATTTCTTCTGAGTCTGTCCCACATTATACAATCAAATATATAGTCATTTTTTCAATAAAACCCTGGTAAAAAATACGCTAACGAAAATGGCTGGTATTATAAAGTAATTCTACGGTAATTTTTTAGCCAACGGTTACAACAAGTATAAGCCAACGATTAACCAACGGTTCGGAAAAAGAGCAAATATAACATTTCAAAAACAAAAGAAGTGTCATTTATAATATACAAATTTTTACAAAAATATATTTAACCTCAAAATGTTTAATATGTATAAAACATTCATTTACGACAAAAATATTTTCTTTCACACTGTCGGTATAGCATTATTATTATTATTAATTTGATTATTTTTATTGTGTGCCAAATGAATAATTTATTATTTTAGTAGTTTTGAAAATTAAGGATCTGTTGGCCAATGGCTCACTAACTCAGTACATAAATTTATAGAATTTTTAAACTAACGATCGGTTCAACTGTTGGCTAAGTGAACCATCATTTTGTGATGAAATTAGTAGCATTTTAAAAGCAAGAGTTGGTTAAACCGTTAACGAACTCGTTCCGATTTCGCCAACCAATTGTAAACTATTGGTTAATGTTTCTACCAGGGAAGAGTAATTAATAAAGTCAATGAGTTTTAATTAATTGCAAATATTCAACTTTCAAAACATCATTTTAAGTACAGAATAAAGTTTTAATTCAGCTGTCAGAAGTTTTGGATGTTTTATACTAATAAATGTATCAATGTAGAACAAGTATTACGATGCATTATCGTGTAATAAATGACATTTCAAGACAATTTTAATGCTAATCAATTTGCAAGCGTATATCTATTCCATTAATCTTCGTTATTTAAATAGCCGCGGTCGTTTAAACCTAAAAAGACAAATACCTTATTTGCATGCGGAAACCCGAATGGCACGAGAGAGTATAGCTTTAATTTCTCCCGCGAGAACAGTTACACCTTACGAGAGATTATTTAATTTCGAATTAACGCTAATCACAGTGCAATTAATCAACATCTCGCAAAAGATTAGCGGCGCGGCGCGGCGCAATAAGTCGATTATTAGACACGGCTGAAAAAGTAAAGCAAGCGAAGATCGTTAGATCGACCGAGCAATCGTGTGCAAAAAAGCTCTCGTTGGTTCATTAGCATGGCCCACCACGTGCGCCAATCGATTTCTAATAACTCCACTTGATGGACGAAAAAAAGAAAGAACGAGACGTAAGGAATCCGAGAGAGCAAGTCAGCGACCTTCGATGTATCATTCCCACGTTATGATTTAATAGAACGGAAGCGTCGTCAGTTTCGAAACATATACATACGTGTGCTGCTGCTGCGACAGAAGATCGGCTCTGCTCGCTCTCGCGGAATATAAAGCCAAAAGTCTCATTATGCGCCCGGCGCGAGCTCGTCGATCGATCATCCCGCGTTTGAAAGTCGCCTGCGACGCGCCTATATAATCAAATAAACTACGGGCCCGTGGTATATAGAAAGTATCCTCTCCTCTGCTATATGGCTTCGCGCGACCGAGAGCCAGTCGGGGATATCTCTCATGCATTAATCATGTATAGAGATTTCTGGCCCAGCGACAGAGAAGAGAGAGAGAGAGAGAGGGAAGAACGCGTTATATTTAGATGGGTTCAACAAATAGTGCTTCGCGCGATAGATGGGATCGATGTATCGCTCAGCGGTTGTTTTGTGGGTGAGCCGCGCTATTGGTGGTCGCGCCGGTTTTTGCTCACCATGAGAAAGAATTCGCACTTTATAATCGACCGTGGCTTTTTATTTCTTATAATTCTTTTATTTCGGTTTCTATTTTTATACTTGGGTATAATCTTGAAATCAGCAAAGGACACAGAAAAAAAAATAAAATTGTTTTTGATGTAAAGTTGATTGAGGGATTAACTATTATAGTAAAGAAATTTGAACGTTTTGAATGTAAAATACGTGGGAATAAGCGCAGTCCCTGGTACATTCGCGCGATAATCCGAAAATAGCAGCACTTATTGCCCGCGTGCGCGAAATTGAAGTCGAACACGCGAAGATTCTAAACAATTTGCGATATCTCCGCGAACGAGCGAATTAGCGTAATGATTCCTAATGGCTTTGTTTAAATTCGTTTTTACAGAAAGCTCACGGGCGATGCTAATACCGTGCCGTACGGTATATAATATTGTGCACGCGTGAAAATAACTCACGCGTCGTGTGTCGACGGATCGTGAATTATCGTAGCGATACTTTGGTACTTTACCCGCACACGTGTAGTCCCACCAATTACACTATGTGTGAGCGCGAATCGACTATTTTGCATACGCGAGCGATGTCGAATGGTCTAGTTTGGAAATAGAAAGTCCGGGATCTTCTGTAATCGTCGCGTGTTCAAAGGAGTTTCGTATCTGTCAATGGATGACGTATGAAATAACAAACATTTAAGGTGATGCGATACCCACGCTATTACTCAAAATTGGGTTCTCGTTTTTCTCATTCAATTTTTAATTTTAAGAAAAAAGCTCTTTGATACGTTGTAGTTCTTTATTAAACTTAAAACGTGTCAAAGAGTTTTTTTCAAAGTTTAAAATTGAAGGAGAAAAACGGGAACCCAGAATTGAGTAATAGTGTGGGTATCACATCACCTTAATGTGAGTGATTTTCTATATTTATAAATTTTCTATCGAAGTGCTTATTATTTTCACAAACTATATCACATTTTTATAGTTATAAAATTTGACTAATGATAATAAATATTTTCATTCCAATACATAAGGTAGTATATTTATTTTTAACTAGCTGAACCGTAACGATCATTATTAAGTCATTTATTATTCATTAAGAGTTTGGAAAATTTTGAGAATTTCTCTTTCATGATTGTGCTATATTCATGTAACTTTTCTTGAATGGAGAATGGGAGGACTCCGCGGATTAGCATAAACAATGCCTGTCGACATCTTTCTCGTGCTTACCATATATTGCGGTATGTGTACCGTGAGGTACACAGTATAAAGCATGCGGTTACTAGACTGTTTATTAACACCATATACAAAAGTAATCAATAGTGAAAAAATTGTATCTCTTGTCAAACACTGATATATTAAAATAACGGAATTACTACGTACTAATAATTTAAACTGAATAATTGTATAAGGTACGTTACGTACAGGCGATTGACGCGAGTGATTACTTTCCTCCTTCTGGTTTAAAAATAAATGATTACGTAGTACATGATAGAGACACTTATCTATGAAAAAATTACCTATGGAACATCTAAATTAAATTACGCCTAGCCATCATACCATCCGTAAAAATCTAAAACCAATCACTTCACCGGCAAAAATCACCCATAGCACAGAGCCGCTCTTTAGCCGTCTTCAAAAAATCTTCACCCCTTCTCTCCTAACAAGCCCAAGCGTAACCATGCGCTAAAAAATCCAGGAACACAACATCCTCTCGAAAAGTAAAAGTATACACGCGCGCAGTATGACTCTGCACTCGATAAATCGCCGTTGCG
This sequence comes from Torymus aiolomorphi, assembly GCA_036365515.1. NCBI lineage: Eukaryota > Metazoa > Arthropoda > Insecta > Hymenoptera > Torymidae > Torymus > Torymus aiolomorphi. The sequence goes on from CM070874.1 coordinate 96,849,025, forward strand.
CGCTCGCGACGTACAACAAAGTCCTCATGCTCGCGATTATTGCTGCGTAACGATCACTCGCCGGTTGCACAGCAGTGCAACTCCACTGGGGGTTACCTACGCGCACGCGCGCGACCTGTGATTACTCTGCAGGATTTTAATCGCGGCTATACGATTAAAAAATTGCGTCCGCACGCGCGCGCGCGCGCTCTGCGTTATCGATAAGAGCCGCTATGTGAGAGAGCGATGATAGAGTCGCGCGCGGAGGGGGATTCCAAGATATCGGACGCGCGAATCTCGATTCGAGAGAGAGAGACGCGGAGGACGAAAGAGATGAGTGCGCACGTTGTGCTGCGAGTACGGGCGCAAGTTATAAATTATCATGGGAGGGCGCTGGGCTGATTGTTGATACGGGCAAAAGGGAGGAGATCGCGGCCAGAGCGCGCGGGCTGTTTGCTCTGGATTTTATCGAGTTTTAGATCGAGAACTCGTGCCTATCCTGATTTATACTTTCAAAGATTTTCCGGCTCGTGTTTTAGTTAACTTGAAGGGGTTCATCGGTGGCTGGACTGAATGTTGGACGAGAATTCTGCGTAACTTTACTTTTGAAGTGTATCACATTTATTTGATATAAGCAATATAATAAATGTTGATGGTAAAAGTACGTTTCTATGATCTAACATGTTATTAAACTATTAAATTTTGAAAATATAAGTGTAATATTCTGAAAAAAAAATTAAAAAAGAAAAAATTATGCAAAATTTGAATTACTTATATTAAAATATCAAATAAATATTTGTTTGAAAAATAAATAATTATTTATTTAATTAAAAAATATTTACTTAATTTTAATGAACCTTTTTCAGTGAAGAATGCAGATGTTACTTTATGAAGAGAAAAATTATTCAATATCTTATGCAGTGAAGTCAAAACGACGAGGAAAGGAAACAACAGAACCATCTGTGAGCAGCTGGAGGCACTTCAGGAGTAATGACTACTACAGAGAGCAAGCCTCAGTACAGTAGGAATCTTCGTTACCAACACCGAGTACAGTCGCTACTTGTATTACCATCCGACCACCATACTTTTCATTGTAGAGTGCTGTTACAGAAATCTTCTGTTATCAACAAAAATTTCATTATCCACCGAATTAATTCTTCAATCGGATGTTATGTGGAACGAATGTAAGATGCAATATGCTATTCGATTGGATTAAAATATTATACTCACGCAAAGAAAAATATGTACATGTAACGGTTTAACAAAAGCAAAATTATCGCTTGGCCTAAAAAATTGAGGCTATGAACTTCAAAAACGAAAGATCCTTCTCTTTGTTAACTAAAACTAATTAATTTTCTGAAAAAATTAAATTGTCTTTTCTCAAATAATGTTAAAACTACGTTAAAAAAAGAATTTGTCACAATAACATTTTTCAAAAAGTTATAACAACTTTCATTTTTCTAATTAAATCCTTATAATTATAGGAGGTTACTCGTATAAAATGTTCAACTAATAAATAAAGAAATTTGTATATTTATTGCCACTCATAGAGAGTATATTTCTCAGTTGTTTCATGTTATCCAATATGTCGTAAACTGGTGCAACGTTGGTGCTTAAGATACTTAACCAAAATATTATTGAACTTTTTTTATTTTTTAATAATATCACGTTTACAAATGTTACTTATTTATATTTTTTACATAACTATAACTCACTATAAAACTTTATGATTCTCAAGATTCTTTAGTAAAATATTTATCAATAAGATTGTGTCTAATTCAAGTTTTTTCTTCCATAATTCTAATTTGAGTATAATTGTCTTATAAATTTTTTAACAATATACATGTTTACATAAATAATATCAAAGAGAATGATTTATAACAACAAAAAGTCCACCTTATAAGCTAAATATAGAAAAAGTAACTAAGGAATAGAGGGTACATTGTTTTTCACTGCAAGTTTGTAGACAGCATTAAAAATCAACACGTTAACGATCGTTTCACTTTTAAAATCCATAATCATTCAATCATTAACCAAGAGTAAAGAAAGCACCAGGCGAGCAAGTAATCACCACCATGCAATATTCAAGCGCATTTGGCGCTTTAACTACTCTTCGTGCACGCGTACTCTCGAAATTACAGCCTCTCTTTCTCTATCTTTCTCCGTTCTCCCCCACCTTCATTCTTTATTCAACCGACAAGAAACTGCACAGTAAAAACAAAAACGCCACTTAAAAAAGAACAGCATGGTTTAAACGAAAATAAACGGGCAATAATGGTAGTGATCGCTGGGCCCCGACGACTGCACAAAGAGAGAGAGAGACAGACAGAGAGAGAGAGAGACAGAGATAGAGAGAGAGAGAGAGAGAGAGAGAGAGAGAGAGAGAGAGAGAGAGAGAGGGAGAGAGAGGAGAGCCGCAGTGGCTCGATGACGAACTTTGACCGTGAAGACCAAGCGAGAGAAAGAGAGAGAGAGAGAGAGAGAGAGAGAGAGAGAGAGAGAGAGAGAGAGAGAGAGAGAGAGAGAGAGAGAGAGAGAGAGAGAGAGAGATGAAAGCCTCGCCTGCACACGAGGCCGTCAGGCCGGGCGCACGCGAGCCAGGCCCTCATTCGCGCCTCGAGGCACGCGCCCGTTGCACTACTACCTCTCTCTCTCTCTTACTCTTGTCGTCCCCCACCCCCGTGAGCTCGTTATTCGCTCGCGGGCCCGCCTCTCCCCACCACAGACCCAGCGTGCGCCATTGGTCGGGCACTCGGGCCCGAAGCAGAGAACGAGAGAGAGGAACAGAGACGTTGCAAATCAGTATGCGTGCGCGTACCACCTATTTCAAGTGCGCGTCGAAACGAGGAGAAGAGGAATGAATCGGAGAAACCGCGCGCGTGCGCTCGCGTGCGTGATGATGCATCCGTGGATATGAGTACTACGTGTATATGCGCACGCGCCGCGGGTGATTCGCCGCGTGTATTTCAAATATGCGAGTTCGCGGTTTCGATTTGCTTTCTTGTATATACTTTCATTTTCTTTCTTTATTTTTCCATCTTCGGCGCAGAGATATTCAGCAAATGCAACTGCGGGTAATGGGGCGTGTGCGCGAGGGGGCCTCACGAAATCGTTTTGCATACATGCGGGGGGAAAGATCATCAGGTGGAATTGAGTCCTGAAGAAGTGGTACGCATGTATTTGTCATGAAAGCATTCTGTCTGTGTCTATTTTTTTGTTTTTGGCTGTGCATTAGTCTCGTTTTGAATTCTGCAAATGCTTTTCAGAATTGAGGAATTTAGTGCTATTCTTTCATATACTGTACCTGTAAAAAAAATGTTTCCAAGACAAAGACAGTAAAAATAGCATACACATGAAAGTTCACAGAGAACAGTATCGGTAAAAATCTAAAATAACGATAAATTTAATAGTCAAAGGTGTATCTCTCGACGAAATAATTACATAGAAGTACGGGTACCCGTAACGTCGCATCGATAACGAAAGAAAGGCATAACGTCGATATGGTTTCGGCGCGGGGCAGGCGCGCAGCCGTCGCGCGTCTTTATTTTTTTGCTACCGGGAAGGACGCGCGTGTGCAGGCCGTATAGAAAGCGAAAAAAGCTCCGAGCGACGATCCGCCTTTAACTGTCTCGCGTCGACCATAAATTCGGTCTGCGCACCGCGCGGAGGGAAGGTGCTTACACACAAACGCGCGTGCGCGTGCGTTCAAAATGGAGCTGTGAGTGTGGGTCGAGGCGGAGAGAAAAAAAGGAAGGAAGAAGAGACGAGTACATGCGAATAAATAACGAGAGGCGCGAAGTAAAATGCAAACGAGAGCAAGAGTTTTTAAAGCTCCGCGCACGGTAGGTATACCGCAGGAGAAATGAGAACTCAGTTACAAGTTTTTGCAGAGCTGTGGTAAACATATTGCGGTGATGCGAATAAAAGTTTGAACTGCAAGTGATTCATTTTGCAGATATTCACCCATCCGCCACTATTAAAAAGAAAGATTCCAACATTTTTTACGGAAGTTAAAAATATAACAATTGAAAAATCTGATGTTGTTTACATTAGGCCAGGGAAAACAAAAGCAAATTAATAGTGCATTATACAATAGTAAAATTACTATTGAAATTTCTAGGATAGGTTTATCTACCGTAAATTATTCATGGACCCCAAAAAAAATTAAAAAATTATGAGATTTAGAAAAATGGGCAAATGTCTACTCGTGACTTGTGCCCTTATTCAAAAACTATTGTAAACTTTATTTATTCGGGCTTTTTCAATTAAAAAAAATTAACAAAAACACGAATTGAATATGGAACCATCGCTTCAAGAGATTACTGCTATACTCTATATTTAAGCTATTATATTTACTACTTGGCGAAATACTGTTAAGTTATGCAACGATAAAATATGTAATAGTACTTTTCGTCACTAACGTGTATAGTTTAACTTTACGCATCGAGTGTCGTGCCATCACGAGGTTGTAAAAATTTCGCCGGTGTGACGAACAATATATATATATTTTGTATAGTATGAGTAAAACACGTCTTCGCATCGTTTTTGGTGTGTAAAGTTCAGCTTTGAAGAAAATTATCTTTTATCTTAAAATATGTGGACTTATGCCCTTTTTCAAATTAACTTTTATTTATAAAACATTAGATTTTCAAGAAAATTTTATTATAAACTGATGCCTCAGTTCTCAAAGAACACAAAAATAGTGTTAACTCATTTTGTCAACAAAAAAATGGACATGTGCTCTTTTTCGTGCGACCACAGAAATTAGATTGGGATGTCATTTCTATCTTTGAAATAAATAACATCTATTTCCAAAGAATTATAATATATATCATTTTTTTACGCTATTTTTGAAATAGACTATTAAAAAACTGCAAAGTATTAAAAAAATTATCATTTACCTCTTTATCAAAGGAAAAAATTTTAATTTTTATGCGGTGCATAAAACAGTGATAATGCGTTGAGGTTACCCTGGTAGAAAATTAACCATAAGTTGGCCAGAATATGCTTAACTAGCATATGGCTTAGCTATATTCTGGCCAACTTATGATTAATTTTCTACCAGGGTATATACTTATAGTTTTAATATCACAAAAAATATTTTTCATTTTTAAACAATGCGAATTTGAGAATAACAATTTAAAAATCTGCATCTGTTACTTTCTCATTTTACATCTTTACGTATAGAAACACGTACGTACGGCGCACCTAAATCACGACTGGATTTGTTTTGAGATCTGCACGCAATCCTTCAAGTCAGGGAGAGAGATAACACGGCGATATTTTCGGCCAGGGGCGTTGAAAAAGGCGTAACCCTCTAATTATAATTGCACGACGAAGGCATTAGGAGTGCTAAATGCCGGTTATGTCTACGTCAAGAATCTGCCGCCTTTTCGGGGAGGTGCTATGTTGTTCGCTGACTTATATGTGCCAACAATGGAATGTTTCGTTTATTTAGGTCCCAAAGTTTTTTATAAACTCCAGTGCTGCGCATTCAGCCATGATTATTAGTTTTATGCAATATTATGCAGTTTTTTATGAAGTTATGTTTTAGCAATTGTCTGAGAATTAAACGGGAAATTCCGTTCGGTATGCTATATTCATAATTTCTTTTGTTATTTTAAACAATAGAATTCAAGAAATAATTTTATAAAAGAATAATTATACGCATTTATGCTTATACGTATATTATAAATTCAATATGTTTCACATAATTATGGTCAAATATATACAATATACTAAATGAGACGCGAGACCATTATCAAAAACAATATAGAGCGATGACACTGGATGAGAGACGTGTCATCCCTTAACCCAACATTCAACAACGTTCGCGATAACATTATCACTCCAGCGCACTCGGTGTAATTGCAACAATTCACAACGCGGAATGAGTATCACGGCGTTTTCTAAACAGTCCGACGCATGCACGCTAACCTGATAGATGACCGCGCGCGCTTGCGGTGCAACAGGTATATAAGAGAGCGCGGGCGATTCGTGGCCCCTGATAACCGTAATTACTGCAAGCGAGCGCGCGCGTGTCATTCGCGAGTGGCGAACAAAAGGGCCCCGCAGGTACGCGTGCGAGTGGCATTTATCACGCTTTGCTCTCTGCCCCCTGCGCCCTGCTCCCCCCAACTTAGAAAACCGCTTGGCGCGCATTTTTGGGCCCTGCAGGCCTGTTGGTGCTTTCTCCCTTCGCCTTACTATATATTGCATTTCAGATTCCTATGGCCACAGGGAGGGATGTTTTTGTAATTTATCTTTATTTAGTGCAATCTGTATTTCGTATTATGGCAAAAAATACATTTTATTGCATGTATGTAGCATAGTTGCAGAGCAAAATATGCTGTAATAAAGAGATCATTTGACCAAAATGCGAATAGTGTAAAATAAGTTTTTTTAATAATTTTCAGTAGATAAGTCCAATATGGTAAGACCGCAAGAAGTTCTGTATTTCTTGATATAATATTATGTTTACATTTAAGAATTCTGATTTATTTTGTACCGCACTACTTCACCATGATTATAAAAAGCAGAAGACAAATCGTAAATAGAAACGTGTAATATTTCACGTTATAGTATAATGTAAGTTGTACATCAATTGGAATCATTGCGATATAAATGTTCACATGTACCTTTATTTTTTTCAATTTTTAATAGCATAAAAATGACATTACAAAGCCTACAAGTACAAACCCCCTTATACTACAATGCAAACCACCGTGTCCTACAGTCTCATTCTTCACGCAGCGCGTCGCTCACTATCTTCACTCCATCTCTCTCTCCTCTCACTCGCAACATCCGCAACGGTCCATCTTCGATTCATCTCTCTCTCTTTTGCTCCCTCTCTCTCAACTCCTACTTGCCCAGTCGGCGGGCGTTTTCGTCTAATGCACTAATAACACACGGCCGGCGCAGCCGCTGGCGGCGGGCGCGCACGCGCTTGCAACCGACGATTAATAAACGCGCCCGCTGCCGGCGCTATTGTCCTCCCCCTCCCCCTCTCTTTCTCTCTCTTGCTCTCTCGCTGCGCGAACAAGCGCGCGCGCACACACAGTCGTGGGTGGAACCCGCGTAATAGTCAGTCTGGCTCAACGTTTCGACTACTCGCTCACGGCGAGAGCGCGCCATGGTTATGGATTGTATGTATAATTTTGGGAGTAGGAAATACGAGGGTGGATGTGATGGGGCGAGAGGGAGAGAGAGAAGTGTGCTTTTACTTGCCGCTCGGCAGAGTTTGTGGTTTTGCGTGGGAACGGATTCTTGCACTGGAATTTCGATGGATTTTCGAATTTTTAGACTCTTTGCCATTTTGCATCGATTATGATGCGATGAAAAGTAGGGGTTTCGGGTAAACGGGATCGATCTACTTTATTAGTATCATCTTTTAGAAATGCAAAGAAGCCACTTATTACGGATGTCCTTTGCTTATAAGACTTTTTGGAAATAAATATATAGGGCTTTTATATTTTTAGAAACATTCGGTTTTACGTCAAAACCAAGAACATTTTCAAATATTGAGTTTTTCAAATTGTATTAATAAATGCTTTAATTTTTTGTAAAATTTTTCATGCTAATTATATTTAATGCCTCGTGAAAGTTCAAGCACAATTAAAGAGATATTGTTTCGTTGAAAAGTTTACACGTTATATCAACAGTTACGATTGCGCAATGGTTTCGAAATGTAGCGAATTTCGGAAATGTATTCTACTGTCACGGTATTATTATTATTATAATGCACGTATGAAAACTTGTTTTATAATTGTACGTACGAAACTTCCACAGGTATAATTCTCGTGAATTTGAATTTCAACTTAAATGAAGAGATACATTACTCTAGTACTGCAACCTATGAATTATACTCCGTAATATTTCACAAATCTCAACAGTATTATAACCGCATAATTCCCTGATAAATCAACTTTATCAGCAGTCTTAATCAAGTAAAGTTTCTTTTGCTCAAGACGCAAAAGAAAAAGAATGAAAATCCTTGAAGCATTAGATTTACGTCCTCGCGGAAGCTTTTTAACGAAGTTGACCATCACCGCCACCGTCGAAACTCATGAATATTTCCTCCGTTTATTGAATTTTCCGCTCTCTCTCCTCTCTCTCTCTCTCTCTCTCTCTCTCGTCCTTTCTTACTCTCACCTCCTTTTCGATACTCTCCTTGAAACATTTCACTTTTGCTCTCTTTTCTCTTCTTCGCGGGAAAAGCTTCGGAGAGCGCCAGCCCCAAATAAGATAATCTCCATTATAAACCCGAGGAGAGAGAGAGAGGGAGAGAGAGAGAGAGAGAGAGAGAAAGAGAGAGAGAGAGAGAGAGAGAGAGGGGCTTGGGTAAGCAAACTGCGACTTATTTACTCGCTGGAGAGAGAAAGAGAAAATAAGACAGAAGGAAAAGAGCGGTAGGAAAGAGGAACAGTGACGGGCAGGGGGAGGAGAAATGAAGGAGGAACAAAGTAATATAAGGACAAAGTGGCTATTCTTGGCAGAGAAAACTCGCGGGTACGTCCCGTACCTTCTTTGTACAAAGAAAAGGTATATTGTATCTCTTAAATTACTGAAAAGTAACGATTGCTACGATATTTATATATACACTTATACACTATCATCTGCATTCTGCATAAGTTGTGCGTATGTTTAGTATACTTTAGTCACTCACCCAAGGCGCACTACAGTCGCTTCCGAGGTTTTGAAAAGCTGGCACGCAACGAAACGTCATTTTGGGTTTTACCCCTAAAGTACGATCGAATGAGTCAGTGGAGTTCTCCAGTCACAACTTACCTAGAACAAGTCGAAACACGTAGTTAGTGATCAAGTAAATTTTAATTTCAAAAACAACTTTATAGTTCAAAGTATAAATGTTTGATGATGAATCAACAGCAATTTTTTATTATTTCTAATTATCCCATAAGTTATAAAATAAACGTAAAACTGGATTTTCTACTTGCGTAGTCATTAATTGATTGTCTTAAACGTTCATTTGTTTTTTTTTTTCCTTCAGGTGACCTTTGAACGTTTATAGAAACAGTCAATTAATATATAAAAAATGGAAACGCTCTTTATGCTATATAAAACTATATAATACTTTAATAGTTTTTTTATGATTTCAATTTTCACTCCTTAATTTTATTCCCATCTCTACTATAATGGCCATTTTATAGCCTGAAAAGCGGGGCAAAAGTGGCGTCTGATTCCCTCTTTTACTTTATTCCCGCATAATGCGCGAGTAAAGTAAAAAAGGGAAAAGGGAATCAGACGCCACTTTTGTCCCGCTTTTCACGCTATAAAATGACCATTGTAATAGAGATGGCAATAAAGTACTATATGTAACAAGGGACTAAAGTCGCAGATTATTCCCGCGGGTGAGTTCACTGCCCGAGCGAGCGTAGCCGCTGCTCTTCAAGTGCTTACGAACAGTAGATAATATTGATAATTTATAAAAACAAAATCATATTCAAACAGCTAGATACATTCCTAATATTTTCAGTTAATCATATATCATTTCTGCTGTATAAATAATGCTCTTCTTATATTACGAAAAAAAATCATTAAAAATTCTCACAATATAAAGTGATCAACCACCACATAAAAGAAATAAAATCTGTGAGACTGAATACAATATAAAAAATTCCATAAAGATTGCGCCATTGCACATAGAACCTTAAAAGCCAGCCTCTCTCTTCTTCAATCTACAATTCAACGAAAAATCTCCCTCCCGATATCTATTCGCGGGTAAATTCAAATGCGATGCCTCTTCCTTCCTCTCTCCCTCTCTCTACGCTGAAATCTTGAAAATCTCATCGGGGATCTGATAAAAATGCGTGCGCGCCCGCTCGGGCGGTTAACGCGACTTCCCGTCCATATTCAAGCAGGGCACATGCACGTATAAGCAGACAGAGCTGCGTTTCACGTGCCGACGAGCAGAGCTGCCTGCTTTTGGTTCGTAATCGTACAACGAACACGTATTTTAACAGGGAAAAAGCAGTATATTATTTGAACTATAGAATTTGTATTGATTGTAGAGAAATTTAAAAAAGAATACATTTTTAGGAGAATTATGTGTGATGTGAAAGACTGGTAAGAGGACTTGCATAGTTTTTCTTGCTTTATCTTTCATTGATCTACCTGTTATTATCTTTTTAGAACTTTAATCTTCTCACTTTTATTTAATCTATTTTTATTAATATAATCTAATCGTGGTGAGTACACAGGTATTGCTATATACATATAACATCCTTTTTTAAACCAGTATACTATATGCTCCATCTGTCGACGACAGGCGCCAGGAAAAAGTGCCAAAAAAATTAAATAATTCTTGATCTTGAGCTTAATGAATTTTTTCTTTTCGTTAGAGTGTGGCAACATTATTTTTCTTACAAGGAGAGTGCATACCCTTTGGAAAACGGATTGTAATGGAACTTCGAAAGTCGATTTCTGGTACCTAAAAATGAAGCCCAGTGCTCACAATTTCGTCACATCGGCCCCTTTTCTTGAGATATGGGCAATTTAATCTTAAATATACTCTATTTTGTTAAAGATTGATGGTCTTTTATTGCCAATGGTGCGAAAACAAGCAAAGGAGATTATAAAAGTAGACAGCAAAAGCTACAATTTAAGCTCTGATTTGTTGAAAAATATTGATTTTTCAGGATCTTGTAAGTATTCAAAGATAGTGTAAGATAATGGATAAAAATAGGATCCATTTAGTCGCTTAAAATAAAGACATATTTTAACCATTTTCTTACGCTATCTTTAATTATTTATAATTTTCTAAAAAATCAATATTTTTCAACAAATCAGAGCTTAAAATTTAGCTTTTGCTGTCTACTTTTATAATCTTTCTTGCTTGTTTTCATATTATAAATACTTGTAATGTAATAGTCAATAGAAGTGATATAATTTTTTTTAACAAAATAGAGGTTATTTAAGATTAGATTGCCCATATCTCAGGAAAAAGGGCCCATTTGACGGAAATGTGAGCACTGGGTTTCATTTTTAGATACCTGAAATCGATTTTCAAAGCCCTGTTAAAATCCGCTTTCCAAAGGGGGTGCACTCTCCTTGTCAGTTTATTCCCTGGTAGAAATTAGTCCATTAAAAATGGCCAGGAACAGAGAAACTGGCCATTAGAAATTTCTAGTTACTAGACACAAGTGTAACGCTTTTTTCAATCAATTTCTCTCATTTTATGGAATGGCCCTAATCTTAAAATCTTCACTTAAAATTTCATAGTAATTTAATCATATATTGAAAAACTTATACTCTCAAGAGACGATTTACCGGAATATAAACAAAATTTACTAGTTTTTGCACTATGTACAGCTTTATTTTATAAGATATAAACCAAAATCGTTATATTGTTATGTGATTTTATCCCTGTAACTCATTTCCATGACAAATCGCTTGTCACTAGATTTTTAATGGCTTCGTCGTTAACTAGTATTAAGGGGGTCCGAAAGTTAATTAAAAATTCAAATTTCGCGCCACAATATAGCAAACGAAAAAATAAGTAATTTGCCTATAACAAATAGTAAAAACAATATTACGGAAATCCAGGACTGCATTGCCCTCCGTTACATTATTATCTATCATTTTACAAAGTTTGCAGTTTCTATATAAATATTTCGCTGAATGGCATTTGAATTACTTGATTTTGAGACATTATTCAAATGCCATTCAGCGAAATATTTATATAGAAACTTCAAACTTTGTAAAATGATAGATAATAATGTAACGGAGGGCAATGCAGTCCTGGTTTTCCGTAATAATTTTTTTACTATTTGTTATAGGCAAATTACTTATTTTTTCGTTTGCTATATTGTGGCGCGAATTTTGAATTTTGAATTGACTTTCGGACCCCCTTAAAATGACGAATAGGTGGTACCCAATTGAGATCATTTTCGCAACCAACAATTGTGGAAAATAGGTTGAAAAAAGTGCTACACTTAAGGTAGAAAACTGCAATCCATTTTCGTTGCCATTTTGGTTCAAACTAGTCATTTACTACTAAAAAAATGATTAAAATTTCTACTACATTTAAGTTATCCTACTGTATAGAACATCACATATAATGAAAACATAGGGATAGTACATCTCCTGCATGTGTAGATTATATCAAACATTATGTTAGGAGTGAGACCGAATAGTTCGAAAATTTTTAATTTCTTCTTATTTGCATTTCAAAATGCTTGTAGGTAAAAATAAAGTTTTGAAGCATATAAAATTACAATGTTTTAACATATATGAAGCTAATCTAATACTTTTTATTTCATTTTAAAATTGTTAACAGTAAGTTTTGACTCAAAAAAAGTTCAAAAAAGGTTCGATCTTGGTTGCACGAACCTCTTGAGCTTGTAAATGTTTTTTGAGCTTTTGAACCTTTTTAGTTTAATACTTTTTAGTTTAGTAATTTCAATACATTTATCATTTACTCTATTATACTTAAGTTTATTAAAAAAATAAGAAGATATTTCGAACTACTCGTCTCATTCCTACATTATGGGGGTTTAATTTGTTCTTGTGATAAGTGATGAATTAATGATAATAGTATATTTCGACACGGGTGGGGAAGTCGATTATTTAGCTGGTGTGACTTTTTGCACGAGCGAAGCGAGTGCGAAAAAGTCACACCAGCTAAATAATCGACTTACGCACTAGTTTCGAACGATATTTTATACCACGAGCATCGAAAAATCATACCAAATTGTGATTTTGAGGTTAGAGTGGTATAAAAATATATATATTTATAGCACTGTGTGACCTAAGCCCACACTTAGTTTACGCCTATCCGTGACCTAAGTAGTACTTTTTTGCACCGTGTTTATCGCACTCGCTAAACTCGTGCGCTAACCTCACGGTGCAGAAAAGGACTACTTAGAGCACGGATAGGCGTGACAGCGGGCTTAGGGTAGGCAGTGATATAAAATTCTATACGATACTTGTGACTTAAGTGCTACTTAGGGCACATGTATCGTAATGTACTATAAATGTATTTGAAAATTTTACGGTTGCAATTATTAATACTTATCATCATGAAAAAATCTTATTCATAAATTTGTTTTTTCAAAAACATTCTTTACTTCAAGGATGGAACAAAAATCGCTCCATATTACGAAATATTGCATCTACAATCTATAAATTTTGGCACATAGGTATACTAAATTTCACTAAAATTTGAATCCACCACCTAAACCTCCATTAAAGATTATTCGCAGCCAAGTCTGCCTAAAATTGCGCTACCGTCCATGTACACGTCAATCCTCGTGTTCGCAGTCGTCCGCTTCTCCTCTTCTCTCCTCCTCTTTCTCCTTCTTTTGCCTCGCACATCGGAATGCCTCTCCACATGCGCTGTCGCGCGGCCAAGCGAAAACGCGCTCACCCATACACACGCAGGCGCAATGCTCGCTCTTCGCCAATAGCGAGCGTGAGAGGGGAACATTATGAATATTCAAGCGCGGCTGCATGGCTGCGGCGGTAGCGCGCGAGCGAGCGCGTTCGAATCCATTATTATTCATTCTGCTCCGGCACAGCGTCGCTCGCTCTGCGCGCGCGACCGGCTCAATCTCCGTGCTATGCGTATATGCACGTGTACGCGATTTTTCCATGCTTCTGACTGAATTCTTGCATAGATCTATAATATCTGAATTCTATGCCTAATTGCCTAATTTATTGCTTGGAGTTTTGGGATTTAACTGGAGCACAAATTTCTAAAAGTAGTACAGTTTAATGTACAATCTAGCGGGGGGGGGGGGGGGGGGGGTCCAAAGTTTAGACGACTCACTTGAAAATTGAAGTCAACTATAGATGTGCTCGGTTTCGATATAAGTTACTGCAGATTGTGCAAAATTTCGAAATTCTAAATTACGAAAATCATATTTTCGAATGTAACAATTCACCTACTGTCCAAAACATCGAATTTCATTAATAGAATTTTAATAGGGATACAATAAACATATTTCGAAATAAATCATTAGAAACAAGTTATATTTGCTTTGAAATCGTATTGATGAAATTCGATGTTTTGGACAGTAGGTGAATTGTTACATTCGAAAATATGACTTTCGTGATTTAGAATTTCGAAATTTTGCACAATCTGCAGTAGCTTATATCGAAACCGAGCACGTCTATAGTTGACTTCAATTTTCAAGTGAGTCGTCTAAACTTTGGACCCCCCCCCCAATCCAGCGCATGTTTCTAGAAAAGGAAGATATGTAAAGAAACTACAAAAACAATAAATTTGGATTGATGGTATTAAATAGAGGCAATAAATTAGAAAATAATTTGAATCAGATATTTAAATTTCAAGAAAATATTTATTATCTATTGAGGTTTTTTTTATTAATTTTTTTTCATTAATTAAATATAAACGTTTATATTTAAACACACCCATATAAGTGCGTAAAATGCTACTTTATGATACAGTGTGTGTAAAATAATTTTTTTCTTTTTTCGTTTTAACACAAAATATTTATTTAAAAATGTCAAACTCAAATTGATGGTGCTAATAGCACGCGCGCAACATACACGTGGACACTGCTTCGAAAAAACGTTGTACGGTACATATAAAATGGTGGTGTCGCGAGCGGCCGGCTAGGGGCCACTAAGGGCCGTTCTTTCTCGCAGCTTCCGCGGTCTTCACTCTTCACTTAACATGTCTATGGTAATATGAGTAGGAAAAACACACCGCATCACCAATTTCAATTCTTGGAGATAAAAATATATGAAAATAACATCAAAAAATTCTAATAAAAAAAATCTCAGAAATAATAAATAATAATATCCCAATCTTAATTCCTTTAATTACTAATTTCGTATGAAAACCTTGATATAAAGATTCACGAATTACATATGTATATCCAGTTTATACTATTCATCCCATGACAATAAATATTCATTTATAAAATTATACAATTTATAGATATGATATAAAAATAAGTTATATTAAATTTGTATCATTAATAAATATATTTTAATTAAAATAATTATTTATAATTATTAATGGAATAGTTTATGTTTTTATTATCATCAATACATAAAAGGCGTCAATAAGAGTAATAAAAATTAAATTTAATATTACTAAATTTATGAATATTAGGTTTTATTTTTTTATTTACTGCTGGAAGTCTAACTGGGATTATATTATCTAATTCTTCAGTTGATATTATTCTTCATGATACTTATTATGTAGTTGCTCATTTTCATTATCTTTTATCTATAGAGGCAGTATTTGCAATTTTTGAAAGGTTTATTTATAGGTGATTATATTTTGATAATTGATCAAAAATTGTTTTGGCAGGGTTGGTCTCAATGCTATTACTGCTCTCTGGCTGATGAAGTTGTCTGCTACCTATTTCTCAAGTAAAAAGTGAGGCATAGTATGTTTAAAAAGTTTTCTCAAATAATGTTGAGGTTACTCATACTTATCTGATAAATACTGTCCCGGTGATGCTCCTTTCGCTCCATGAACTGTAGCAGCAGTAACTCATGACTTCTACAGTTATTTCTAACAAAAAAACTGTATAATAGTTGTCTGGTGAGTAGGTGAGCTATGCCGATCCGGGCGCAGTCAACAGCGCCATCTAGCGCTCGCTCGATAAGGTAGAGCGCTACCTTGCCGATTGGTGTTAATTGCAGGGGGGTCAATAACCCAACTCGATCGGTAAGGTAGAGTGCTACCTTGCCGATTGGTGTTAATTGTAGGGAGGGCAATAACACAACTAGGTCGGTAAGGTAGAGCGCTACCTTGCCGGTGGATGGTAATTGTAGGGAGACCAACTCGGTCGGTAATTTAGAGCGCTGCATTGCCGGTAATTGCAGGGAGGCCAATAACCCAACTCTACCGGCAGAACGCTCTACCTTATCAGCAGAGCAGACTGCATTATCACTAACCCAACTCTACCCTACCGGCCGAACGCTCTACCGTCACAACGCTCTACCTTATCAACAGAGCATTATCACCCAGCTCTACTTTACCGGCAGTCTA
Organism: Torymus aiolomorphi; assembly: GCA_036365515.1. Taxonomy (NCBI): domain Eukaryota; kingdom Metazoa; phylum Arthropoda; class Insecta; order Hymenoptera; family Torymidae; genus Torymus; species Torymus aiolomorphi. The sequence continues at coordinate 96,864,992 of CM070874.1, forward strand.
CCGGCAGTTGATAACCCAAATACTATACACTATATATGCTATATACTATACTATATATACTATACTATATATACTATACTATATATACTATACTATATATACTATACTATATATACTATATATACTATACTATATACTCTATGTGCTATGTATGCTATATCCGAATTTCCATGCTGCAATTTGAATTTCGCGCCGCCGAGAGTTCCGCGCGCCCCACCAGGCAGCGAGCGGCAACCGTCGCGCTGCCGGGACTTCACGCGCTGAGAGTGTAGGTCCGCGCGCTCCACTAGGCGGCGAGCGGTAATCGTCGCGCTGTCTACTGCTGAGTCGGCGCGGTGCCGGCTATAAGTCAGGCTGTAATCCAACACTTGACAACCACCTACACTCGCCTGAGGGCTGTATTTTGATAAATAATCAATTGATTAATTATTATTAATTATTATTAATTATTATTTTTTTATTTTTTTATTTTTTACCTTTTTTCATTTTTTTTATTTTTTTCATTTTTTTTTCTAATAAAGTCATACCATAACTCATAAAATTTTGTCCGTTCCACCGTTCGATTTTTCCCTTTACAATAGTATGACTTCTGAAAATTGGTGTACGTTTGAGGTTATGTTGTCATTTTGAGGTTATGTTTCCATTGATACCCTTCGTAGCGCCATCTGTAGACGGATCACGCATCTCTACCTTTCCGACAGAGCAGTATGCAATACCCAACTCTACCTTGTAAACATTTTGAGGATATGTTTCCATCGATACCCTTCGTAGCGCCACCTGCAGATGATCAGCCATCTCTACCTTACCGACAGAGCAGTATGCAACATCAGATAGGTTATCCAACTCTACAAACAGAGCCGTATGAGATAGCTCCAAACTCATCAATAATTCTGATACTTTTTAGATGATATACATGATATGCACTATGTATACTGCGCGCTCCACGAGCCGGAGTCCTCGCGCTGTCCACTGCTGAGTAGGCGTACTGCCGGCTATAAGTCAAGTTGTACAAACCACTACCTACACTCACACATCGTGTGAGGGTGGGTGGTGGTTTGTTAAATAATTGATTAATTAATTTATTTCATTTTTTATTTTTTCTCCTCTTTTTTCTCCTGTTTAACAAGAGGAGCATAAGCGCTCGAGTTTTGATTCATATGATGTTAGGGACACAAGCATATACTCCCAATCCATATATAGATAATACACGAAGCATGCATTCCAGCACCGCTCAATGGGGTTCGCATCTTCAAACCTTCACAGAATTCTTGGAAAAACGGTTTCAACAGGTTGAGACCTGCACGGAGCTCTCTGATTGGCTGACGCAATTTCAAAAATCCAACAGAATTCTTGGAAAAATGGCATGGAGCTCTCTGATTGGTCGAGCACCACGATCCGAAATATAAAAGGGAAGGTACGAAATTCTTGGAAATTTAGACAAGTTTCTTCACGTCTGAGCTCACTATATTACATATGAACCCTACGGTATTTCTACCTTACTGACAGAGCTGATTACCTCCATCGGTAATCGTAATACATTAACTTTTACATATAATGAATGCATTATATACTATGTGAACTACATATACTATGTATGCTGTATATACTATGTATACTATATATACTATGTACACTGCATATACTATATGTAATACATATACTATACATACTAGCACTCTACACCGCAACGCTCCACCACCGCGCGCGAGCGCTCTCCACCATGCTATCACTACCAACGATTGATAAGGTAGAAATCTAATTTAGCGACAGAGTGGGAAATACAAAATGGCGGGAAATTTAAAAATGGCGGGTAATTTGAAAGAGCGGGAAATTTAAGAAGCTGGACAAAATTTTCACCATTCCAGCGGGAATTCGTGGAGCATCGAACAGTAAATTTTTTTTTTAATGATAAGAGTCCCAACCATCACCTGTGAGGTACATTACCTCTCCATCATTTATTAATAGAGTTTATTCATAATCCATATGTATGTATTTGAAGTAAAAATTTTTCATCAGCTTGACGTTGTGAAGTGCACACGCAGCTTTCTATGCTCCATTGTGATTGGTGCAAACAGTCAACGCCTTGTTAGGCTCGTCAAAGCCTGGATAACCGTACTCGATGACGTCGATAGCGTGGACTTTGAAGCGTCTTAACCACTCCCTCCTGACTTCACCATGGACAAATACCTTCGTTGCATCATACAGACTATCTCGAATGATTTTCTCCACGTCAGTGTAGAGAATGTCTCCAGATTTCCAGGCAAGACCGTGATAGCAATGCTCCAACCATGTATTCTCGCGGCGGTACTTGCCCGTGAGTCGACGCCACGGATACGGCTCTCGAAACATGAGCACCAGAGGTTCTGATTTGTCGTCTAGAGGAAGTATGGCGAGTTCCTTGAGAATGAAATCGTTCACTGGTTGCTTGAAGCCCTGCATGTCTACGACGTACTCCATTCTGAATGATAGCGCTGTATGCTACTTCAACCAATCAGAAGACTTTCCGCAGGTTGTGACCTGATGATTGATTATTGGAAAGTTCAATCCATTATTATGTAATGAAAACCTCAGCAGGCTGATATAACCGAAGCCTCGCCTAACCGCTTGCGAGAGTACTTTCATATTAAAGCAACCTAGCGGTCAGCTGAGCAACTACTACGCCGGCTTTCCCAGACATCTATGTATGCTAACCTAAAAACAATTTATATTTTTTAAATAGTGAGAGCCCCAACAATCGCTCCCACCTGTGAGGTACAACCACATACAATTACCTCCCAATCAATCAACATTCCTTTATCATTTAATATATGAGCTCGAAGGCGGTCAACTAATTTGTTAGGGTCATCCCAGACATTGAGTTCATATGCAGTAGCAATATTGTCTTGCAATGATGAAACAACTTCTTCCTCCTCCTCCTCATCATCACTAGGCCACAGTCTTTTTTTCCATTTACACCTCTAATTAATCAAGTCCTTATTTTTTATTTTACATTTGTCATGTTTTTCTTTCCAAAGTTTTCTCGATGAATTTTTATTGGTTGAGAAATCAGATGCATCTTTATTAGAATGATAAGCTGTGTAATAATTATCCACGTTATTGGCAGTTTCCACTAGAGAATGAGAGTCAATTTGAGAATTTTCTTCATTGACAGTTGTGAGATTTAGAGGATTGACCTTCAATTTGGCTACCACTGCAGATTCTTTTCGCTCGGCAGTCTTATATTTCTCTCCCATTACATTACTAGCATTTTTAACTTCGGAAAGGGCATATTTCAATCCTGGAAATACTCTTGACGATTGTTCGAACATTGGTGAAATAAAATTATAAAATTTTTTACTTTTTATTTTCCGAATCGACTCATTTGCGCAGTGCAGCTTTTATGAGCACATGAATTTACTATGATCATTCTATAATTTTCCAAATCAGCTGAATTAATGCGATTTCCATCAGGATTTTTTCTAAACAGCAACTGTAATAAACCCTCAGTCAGTTGGAAAGTTGCACCGCATACTTTCACGATGTTACCTTCAAACTCTATTGGCAAATTACCAATCATAAGAATATTTGCTTTTTTGTAAACACCGTATACATTATCAACCTATACATACCTCTTTGAATTACGTTTGAGCTTGGATAAATATTTCTTGACAAGTGAAACCATTTTCTTATCTGCGTCAACAGCACTGGTATATGGAACACTATGAATATTATCTAAATCCGCCGTCATCTTTAAATAAGAGACATCATTTCTACATTATCGAGAGAATTGTCGATGCTGTTCTTCAAAGACATAGATTTTTGCTTGATAGCATCTTTGAATATACGAAGATTATCCGCTTCTCGCTGAGGATATGCCATGTTTATGCTTTCAGAGTTCAGCTTGAACTAAACATATATTAAAGCTGCAGCTGTTATTTATAGTCAAATCCATTCGCGGCACACATAACACAAAATCTGAGGTGTTTATGTATCAACACTTCAGCTAAACTCTGACTAATGGTACTTTCATTAGTTTTACAATATATATATATATATATATTGCTATTGGTTTGATATGGAGTTGTTAGTCCATCTGAATCAACAGGCAACCAGCACCTTCTAACATACTCGCTTTCGGAATCAATACTTATGATAATGCAAAACTTTAGTGCCAAACCTTTCACATTTGGAGAAAAGGTGTTACTCCTATGCCACATTTTAGGAAAAAGTGTTACTCCTCCTTTGATAAGGTGTCATTCCTCCTATGAAAAAGTATCACTCCTATGACACATTTTGCGAAAAGTACTACTCCTCCTATGAAAAAGTGTCACTCCTATGACACATTCTATGAAAAAGTGTCACTCCTATGAAAAAGTGTTACATCTCCTATGAAAACGCGCTACTCTCCCTATGAAAAGGTGTCACTCCTATGACGCATTCTACGAAAAAGTGTCACTCCTATGACACATTTTAGGAAAAAGTTTTTCTCCTATAACACATTTTAGGAAAAAGTGTTACCCCTCCTTTGAAAAGGTGTCCCTCCTCCTATGAAAAAGTATCACTCCTATGACACATTTTGCGAAAAGCGCTACTCTTCCTATGAAAAAGTGTTACTCCTTTGACACATTCTATGAAAAAGTGTCACTCCTATGAAAAAGTGTTACATCTCTTATGAAAACGCGCTACTCTCCCTATGAAAAGGTGTCACTCCTATGACGCATTCTATTAAAACGTGTTACTCCTTCTATGAAAAAATGTCACTCGTCCTATGGAAAAGTGTCACCCCTATCGGAAAGTGTCACGCCTATGACACATTCTACGAAAAAGTGTCACTCCTATGACACATTTTAGGAAAAAGTGTCACTCCTATGATACCTTCTACGAAAAAGTGTCACTCCTATGACACATTTTAGGAAAAAGTGTCACTCCTATGATACCTTCTACGAAAAAGTGTCACTCCTCTTATGAGAAAGTGTTACTCCTATGACACATTTTAGGAAAAAGTGTCACTCCTATGACACATTTTAGGAAAAAGTGTTACTCCTATGAAAAAGTGTCACTCCTCCAATGGGAAAGTGTCACTCCTATGACACATTCTATGAAAAAGTGGTACTCCTATGACAAATTTTAGGAAAGTGTTACTCCTGTGATGCATTCTACGAAAAAGTGTCACTCCTCCTATGAAAAAGTGTTACTCCTCCTATGAAAAAGTGTCACTCCTCCTATGTAAAAGTATCACTCCTATGACACATTCTACGAAAAAGTGTCACTCCTATGGCACATTCTACGAAAAAGAGTTATTCCTATGACACATTTTAGGAAAAAGTGTTACTCCTCCTATGAAAAGGTGTCACGCTTCCTATGAAAAAGTATTACTCCTTCAATGAAAAAGTGTCACTCCTACGAAAAAGTGTCACTCCTATGACACATTTTAGGAAAAAATGTTACTCCTATGATGCCTCCTACGAAAAAGTGCTACTCCTTCTATGAAAAAGTGTTACTCTTCCTACGAAAAAGTGTCACTCCGATGACACATTTTAGGAAAAAGTGTTACTTCTATCATGCCTCCTACGAAAAAGTGTCACTCCTCCTATGAAAAAGTGTTACTCCTATGACACATTTTAGGAAAAAGTGTTACTCCGCCTTTGAAAAGGTGTCACTCCTCCTATGAAAAAGTATCACTCTTATGACACATTTTGCGAAAAGCGCTACTCCTCCTATGAAAAAGTTTCACTCTTATGACGCATTCTACGAAAATGTGTCACTCCTATGACACATTCCTTGAAAAAGTGTTACTCCTCCTATGAGAAAGAGTCACTCCTCCTATGAAAAGTGTTACTTCTATCACACAATTTAGGAAAAAGTGTTACTCCTCCTATGAAAAGGTGTCACACCTATGAAAAAGTGTCACTCCTACGACACATTCTACGAAAAAGTGTTACTCCAGCTATGAAAAAGTGTCACTCCTCCTACGGAAAAGTGTCACCATTCATATGGAAAAGTGTCATTCCTATGACACATTTTGCGAAACAGTGTCATTCCTATGACATATTTTGGAAAAATGAGTCACACCTATGACGTACTCTACGAAACAGTGTCACTCCTACGACACATTTTGGAAAAAGTAGGGTAGACATGGGTTATCGACTTTTGACAAGGTAGACTGCTCTGCTGATTGGGTTATTGACTGTTGGTCCACCCTGCCGACAGCGCTCTATCGGTTAGGTTAATGGCCTACGCAGCATTCCGATCTGTTCACAAGCTTATCAATTATAGGAGGAGTAACACTTTTTCCTAAATTGTGTCATAGGAGTAACACTTTTCATAGGAGGAGTGACTCTTTCTCATAGGAGTAGTAACAATCTTTCTAAGAATGTGTCATAGGAGTGACACATTTTCGTAGAATGGGTTATAGAAGTGAAACTTTTTCATAGGAGTAGCGCTTTTCGCAAAATGTATCATAGGAGTGACACTTTCTCATAGGAGGAGTGACACCTTTTCAAAGGAGGAGTAACACATTTTCCTAAAATGTGTCACAGGAGTAACACTTTTTCATAGGAGTGACACTTTTTCGTAGAATGTGTCATAGGAGTAACACTTTTTCCTAAAATGTGTCATAGGAGTAACACTTTTTCATAGAATGTGTCATAGGAGTGACACTTTTCCATTGGAGGAGTTACACTTTTTCATAGAAGGAGTAACACTTTTTCCAAAAAGGTGTCACAGGAGTGACACTTTTTCATAGGAGGAGTAACACTTTCTCATAGGAGGAGTAACACTTTTTCAAAGAATGTATCATAGGAGTGACACTTTTCCGTAGAATGCGTCATAGGAGTGACACTTTTTCATAGGAGGAGAACCGCTTTTCGCAACATGTGTCATAGGAGTGACACTTTTTCATAGGAGGAGTGACACCTTTTCAAAGGAGGAGTAGCACTTTTTCCTAAAATGTGTCATAGGAGTAACACTTTTTCCTAAAATGTGTCATAGGAGTGACACTTTTTCGTAGAATGTGTCATAGGAGTGACACTTTTCCATAGCAGTGACACTTTTCCATAGGACGAGTGACATTTTTTCATAGAAGGAGTAACACGTTTTAATAGAATGCGTCATAGGAGTGATACCTTTTCATAGGGAGAGTAGCGCGTTTTCATAGGAGATGTAACACTTTTTCATAGAATGTGTCATAAGAGTGACAGTTTTTCATAGGAGGAGTAGCGCTTTTCGCAAAATGTGTCATAGCAGTGATACTTTTTCATAGGAGGAGTGACACCTTTTCAAAGGAGGAGTAACACTTTTTCCTAAAATGTGACATAGGAGTAACACCTTTTCTCCAAATGTGAAAGGTTTGGCACTAAAGTTTTGCATTATCATAAGTATTGATTCCGAAAGCGAGTATGTTAAAAGGTGCTGGTTGCCTGTTGATTCAGATGGACTAACAACCCCATATCAAACCAATAGCAATATATATATATATATAGTAAAACTAATGAAAGTATTATTAGTCAGAGTTCAGCTGAAGTGATGATACATAAACACCTCAGATTTTGTGTTATGTGTGCCGCGAATGGATTTGACTATAAATAACAGCTGCAGCTTTAATATATGTTTAGTTCGAGCTGAACTCTGAAAGCATAAACATGGCATATCCTCAGCGAGAAGCGGATAGTCTTCGTATATTCAAAGATGCTATCAAGCAAAAATCTATGTCTTTGAAGAACAGCATCGACAGTTCTCTCGATAATGTGAGAAATGATGTCTCTTATTTAAAGATGACGGCGGATTTAGATAATATTCATAGTGTTCCATATACCAGTGCTGTTGACGCAGATAAGAAAATGGTTTCACTTGTCAAGAAATATTTATCCAAGCTCAAACGTAATTCAAAGAGGTATCTTGATAATGTATACGGTGTTTACAAAAAAGCAAATATTCTTATGATTGGTAATTTGCCAATAGAGTTTGAAGGTAACATCGTGAAAGTATGCGGTGCAACTTTCCAACTGACTGAGGGCTTATTACAGTTGCTGTTTAGAAAAAATCCTGATGGAAATCGCATTAATTCAGCTGATTTGGAAAATTATAGAATGATCATAGTAAATTCATGTGCTCATAAAAAGCTGCACTGCGCAAATGAGTCGATTCGGAAAATAAAAAGTAAAAAATTTTATAATTTTATTTCACCAATGTTCGAACAATCGTCAAGAGTATTTCCAGGATTGAAATATCCCCTTTCTGAAGTTAAAAATGCTAGTAATGTTATGGGAGAGAAATATAAGACTGCCGAGCGAAAAGAATCTGCAGTGGTAGCCAAATTGAAGGTCAATCCTCTAAATCTCACAACTGTCAATGAAGAAAATTCTCAAATTGACTCTCATTCTCTAGTGGAAACTGCCAATAACGTGGATAATTATTACAAAGCTTATCATTCTAATAAAGATGCATCTGATTTCTCAACCAATAAAAATTCATCGAGAAAACTTTGGAAAGAAAAACATGACAAATGTAAAATAAAAAATAAGGACTTGATTAATTAGAGGTGTAAATGGAAAAAAAGACTGTGGCCTAGTGATGATGAGGAGGAGGAGGAAGAAGTTGTTTCATCATTGCAAGACAATATTGCTACTGCATATGAACTCAATGTCTGGGATGACCCTAACAAATTAGTGGCCGCCTTCGAGTACTCATTGTTGAGCAAAATATGGTAACTAACTCTGCAGAAATCTATTTTATTAATAATGAACTTCGCGAGGCAAGGCTCATATATTAAATGATAAAGGAATGTTGATTGATTGGGAGGTAATTGTATGTGGTTGTACTTCACAGGTGGGAGCGATTGTTGGGGCTCTCACTATTTAAAAAATATAAATTGTTTTTAGGTTAGCATACATAGATGTCTGGGAAAGCCGGCGTAGTAGTTGCTCAACTGACGGCTAGGTTGCTTTAATATGAAAGTACTCTCGCAAGCGGTTAGGCGAGGCTTCGGTTATATCAGCCTGCTGAGGTTTTCATTACATAATAATGGATTGAACTTTCCAATAATCAATCATCAGGTCACAACCTGCGGAAAGTCTTCTGATTGGTTGAAGTAGCATACAGCGCTATCATTCAGAATGGAGTACGTCGTAGACATGCAGGGCTTCAAGCAACCAGTGAACGATTTCATTCTCAAGGAACTCGCCATACTTCCTCTAGAGGACAAATCAGAACCTTTGGTGCTCATATTTCGAGAGCCGTATCCGTGGCGTCGACTCACGGGCAAGTACCGCCGCGAGAATACATGGTTGGAGCATTGCTATCACGGTCTTGCCTGGAAATCTGGAGACATTCTCTACACTGACGTGAAGAAAATCATTCGAGATAGTCTGTATGATGCAACGAAGGTATTTGTCCATGGTGAAGTCAGGAGAGAGTGGTTAAGACGCTTCAAAGTCCACGCTATCGACGTCATCGAGTACAGTTATCCAGGCTTTGATGAGCCTAACAAGGCGTTGACTGTTTGCACCAATCACAATGGAGCATACAAAGCTGCGTGTGCACTTCACAACGTCAAGCTGATGAAAAATTTTTACTTCAAATACATACATATGGATTATGAATAAACTCTATTAATAAATGATGGAGAGGTAATGTACCTCACAGGTGATGGTTGGGGCTCTTATCATTAAACAAAAAAATTTTCTTCATCCCCTAGCCGAAAGTACGGTCTTCCCGGCTCGATTTCGCGCCGGGAACAGCGACTTTTGTGGTCGCTCTTTGTTGATCATTGCGTGGCAACGTCCGCGACAGCGCACGTGTTGTAATCTAAACTATGCTAACCCTTCCAAATGTGATGACAAGAAAATCATTTGTAAAATCGGAAAATTGAAAAGATATAGGTGTATTAAATTAATTTTATGGTATTATTAATATATTGAACAATATATTTATAACTCTGATAATCAATTATGTTCTTATATTGCATACACGCTGTCAGAAAGCTTCTATACATATATACACATGATGTTTACATTTTGAGTTTCAAGACATGGTGTAACTATATACTTATATGTGAAACTCTTTCGACTCTCATTCTATAATGTATCACTTAGGGGATAGAAAAAGATAAACAGAGGAACCATTGAGAGGTTGTTCTGTAGTTGAAATGAGTATCAATTAAGTATGTACATATTGTTGGTCCATCATCTTTTTTAAGCATCTTTTGCTAGTGTTTTTGATGCCCGTCCGAGGCGAAGCCTCGGTTTTGCAAAAGTCGGGCGGGCATAAAAAATAGCAGAAGTCGAGCTTTACGCTCCGCGATATACAAAGTGGCGCTGAAGCAGGCCTTTTATACATATGGCCGAGCCGTAGTTAGCAACCAACAACGTTATTTTATTAATTAATATCAAAACTATATGGGCGTACTTTCGGCGGGGGATGAAGAAAAATAGTATACGACACTTGGCCAGAATGTTGGATGCCCTGGCCGGCGTGCATCGACGCCCTCGGCTTCACCTCGGGCGTCAAAATGGCGCCGGCCAGGAAATCCAACTTCCTGGCCTTGTGTCGTAATATACTATTACTGTTCGATGCTCCACGAATTCCCGCTGGAATGGTGAAAATTTTGTCCAGCTTCTTAAATTTCCCGCTCTTTCAAATTACCCGCCATTTTTAAATTTCCCGCCATTTTGTATTTCCCACTCTGTCGCTAAATTAGATTTCTACGTTATCAATCGTTGGTAGTGATAGCATGGTGGAGAGCGCTCGCGCGCGGTGGTGGAGGGTTGCGGTGTAGAGAGCTAGTATGTATAGTATATGTAGTACATATAGTATATGCAGTATAGATAGTATATGTAGTATACATAGTATATACAGCATACATAGTATATGTAGTTCACATAGTATATAATTCATTCATTATATGTAAAAGTTAATGTATTACGATTACCGATGGAGGTAATCAGCTCTGTCAGTAAGGTAGAAATGCCGTAGGGTTCATATGTAGTATAGTGAGCTCAGACGTGAAGAAACTTGTCTAAATTTCCAAGAATTTCGTACCTCCCCTTTTATATTTCAGATCGTGGTGCTCGACCAATCAGAGAGCTCCATGCCATTTTTCCAAGAATTCTATTGGATTTTTGAAATTGCGTCAGCCAATCAGAGAGCTCCGTGCAGGTCTCAACCTGTTGAAACCGTTTTTCCAAGAATTCTGTGAAGGTTTGAAGATGCGAACCCCATTGAGCGATGCTGGAATGCATGCTTCGTGTGTTATCTATATATGGATTGGGAGTATATGCTTGTGTCCCTAACATCATATGAATCAAAACTCGAGCGCTTATGCTCCTCTTGTTGAACAGGAGAAAAAAGAGGAGAAAATATAAAAAATGAAATAAATTAATCAATCAATTATTTAACAAACCACCACCCACCCTCACACGATGTGTGAGTATAGGTAGTGGTTTGCACAACTTGACTTATAGCCGGCAGTACGCCTACTCAGCAGTGGACAGCGCGAGGACTCCGACTCGTGGAGCGCGCAGTATACATAGTGCATATCATGTATGTCATCTAAAAAGTATCAGAATTATTAATGTTTGGAGCTATCTCATACGGCTCTGTTTGTAGAGTTGGATAACCTATCTGATGTTGCATACTGCTCTGTCGGTAAGGTAGAGATGGCTGATCATCTGCAGATGGCGCTACGAAGGGTATCAATGGAAACATAACCTCAAAGTGACAACATAACCTCAAACGTACACCAATTTTCAGAAGTCATACTATTGTAGAGGGAAAAATCGAACGGTGGAACGGACAAAATTTTATGAGTTATGGTATGACTTATGACTTTATTAGAAAAAAAAAATGAAAAAAATCAAAAAGAATGAAAAAAATGAAAAAAAGGGAAAAAATAAAAAAATAAAAAAATAATAATTAATAATAATTAATAATAATTAATCAATTAATTATTTATCAAAATACCTCACGTGAGTGTAGGTGGTTGTCAAGTATTGGAGTACAGCCTGACTTATAGCCGGCACCGCCCCGACTCAGCAGTAGACAGCGCGACGGCTGCCGCTCGCCGCCTAGTGGAGCGCGCGGAACTACACTCTCAGCGCGGGGAAGTCCCGGCAGCGCGACGGTTGCCTCTCGCCGCCTGGTGGAGCGCGCGGAACTCTCGGCGGCGCGAAATTCAAATTGCAGCATGGAAATTCGGATATAGCATACATAGTATATAGAGTAATAGTATAGTATATATAGTATATATAGTATAGTATATAGTATAGTATATATAGTATAGTATATAGTATAGTATATATAGTATAGTATATAGTATAGTATATATAGTATAGTATATAGTATAGTATATATAGTATTATATATAGTATAGTATATAGCATATATAGTGTATAGTATTTGGGTTATCAACTGCCGGTAGACTGCCGGTAAGGTAGAGCTGGGTGATAATGGTCTGTTGATAAGGTAGAGCGTTGTGATGGTAGAGCGTTCGGCCGGTAGGGTAGAGTTGGGTTAGTGATAATGCAGTCTGCTCTGCTGATAAGGTAGAGCGTTCTGCCGGTAGAGTTGGGTTATTGGCCTCCCTGCAATTACCGGCAATGTAGCGCTCTAAATTACCGACCGAATTGGCCTCCCTACAATTACCATCCACCGGCAAGGTAGCGCTCTACCTTATCGACCGAGTTGGGTTATTGACCTCTCTACAATTAACACCAATCGGTAAGGTAACGCTCTACCTTACCGATCGAGTTGGGTTATTGACCCCCCTGCAATTAACACCAATCGGCAAGGTAGCGCTCTACCTTACCGACTGAGCGCCAGATGGCGCTGTTGACTGCGCCCGGACCGGCATAGCTCACCTACTCTGGTGTTTAATCCTAGCAAGCCCTTGTCTATTTTTTCTGTCAAGTGACATACGTATAGGTATATAAATAAATGCTGGTCGATAGAACAGGGCTATTCTCACCATACAGTACGTATAGAGGGAGCACTAAAATCGCCACATGTATAAGAACAGCTGATGATTGACGAAGAGGACGTAAAACTGGCAATTTAAGGTAGTTGTTGACTGGTAATCGGAAGCAAGCACATCTGAGCTCTCCCGAATTTGAACCACCGGTAAAGAATAACTCTATTAATCTACAGTTAAAATTTCAGAAATATTACCCAGAGCACAGTTTACTCGACAACTACCTTAAGGTGATGCGATACCCACGCTATTACTCAAAATTGGGTTCCCGTTTTTCTCATTCAATTTTTAATTTTAAGGAAAAAACTCTTTGATACGTTATAGTTCTTTATTAAACTTAAAACGTGTCAAAGAGTTTTTTTCAAAAAGTTTAAAATTGAAGGAGAAAAACGGGAACGCATACTGGTAACACAGTCTGACGCACGTCCGATTGCGTGGCACATGCATGGTCTACTTCCGGCTTTATCTACATTTCTGCTGGCATGAAATTACAACAGCAGCGTGCAGCAGAATTACATGAAAATTGCAGATGAAAAGTGCGACTTCAGTATTGAGTATATGCATGCATAAGTGCGTAAGAATTCCACCAGACTTGCGTAATTTTCTTGCTACAAGTAGAGTGCAGCAGAATTGTATGAAAATTACAGATGAAAAGTGTAATTCAAAGACAGGAAATGTGCATGCATGAGTGCGTAAGAATTCCACCAGGCTTGCGTAATTTTCTTGCTGCAAGTAGAGGCAGCAGAATTGTATGAAAATTACAGATGAAAAGTGCAATTTCAAGACAGGAAATGTGCATGCATGAGTGTGTAAGAATTCCACCAGGCTTGTGTAATTTTCTTGCTGCAAGCAGAGTGCAGCAGAATTACACGATAATTACAGATAAAAAGTGCAATTCCAAGACAGGAAATGTGCATGCATTAGTGCGTAAGAATTCCACCAAGCTTGCGTAATTTTCTTGCTGCAAGTAGAGTGGAGCAGAATTGCATGACAATTACAGATTATAAATACAATTCCAACAAACGAAATTTACATGAATGAGTGCGTAAGAATTCCATCAGACTTTTGCTATTTTCTTGCTGCAAGATGAGTACTAGCACTCTCTAAAGTAAGATAAGTGAAATTCCACTTATTTTATGTGCATATTAACTTATTCTTTTTATGAACAATTTTTTATATTCTAAAATTTACATATTTTAATTTATACAATACATTTATCGCAGAAAAAAATGTTATAAAATTTTTCGATGTGATGAGGATTCGAATCCGGGTCGCTCGGGTACTACGCAAACACACTAACCGCTACGCTATCGCTCGCTTGTGAAATGATATCATTTTTTCCGTTATAATGTGCATCTCTGATAATCCAATTATGAAATTTTAATGAGAAATTATACTATTTATATTTTTATAGTAACTTTTTAATTAATTTCTAATTATATAATAATATTTTGAAATAAAGTATATACTTATTTTAAATAAATCTTATGGAATTAACTGATGAGAATTTTTCCATCGGTCTTACAGTCTTATAAATTAAATTAAAATAATTAATATTTATGGCAGTCAGATTGCCCTTGTTTATAATCACCCCCGCAGAATCTGAAATAAAAACTTAATTAAAACCTGTTAGCTCATTCCAAATTAGCCCCAAAACACAAATATAAAGTTTTAGAGCAAAATATGCAATCGTTCTAAAGTTATAATTAATTGAATATTTGAAAATTTTTAATTTTTTTGTAAATCTTCAATTTGTATGATTTTTTAACTCGAAAACTTGAAACTTTTTATATAGCATATTAAATGGAAAAAAATGTGCAAATTGTAAGTAGAATTACTCAGAATTTTTGCAGATCCATGCCAATTGTTTTGCTAATGTATATTTGACAGAACATCATTCAAAATATGCTTAAGGCGAATGCGACAGTATCAATATCCCTTACCAAAGGCTAAAATTTGTAAAAAATGTTACCTTTAAAATGCGACCTTGATGAAGATGCAAATAGATCACTGAAAAAAGTTATGTGCAATTAAAGCTGTGAAAATAGTGCTTTTTCATTATGTGCAATTAAAGCTGCAAAAACAGTAAAAATAGTGCTTTTTCAAAAAATTAAATGGATTTGATAGATAATTGAGGTTGAAAGTTTTTACAATTATACTCCCATAAACGTTGGACATAAAAACTCATTTTTTCAATTTTTAATTTTTTACTCGAAAACCAATCGACAGAATTAAAATTTATACAAATTATAGCTATGATTATTGTACACTATCATTTAAACTAACTAGAGTCTCACACGCCTGCTTCGCGCGCTGATTATTTAAATAAAAAAATACTGAAACCAAAGAAACTCTACATGTATTTTATGCATAATTACTATACTACTATAGTAAACAAAGTCTTTTGATGAAAGTATTTGCGCAGAGTAAACCTAGGACCATAATTGAAAACTCACTCCATCACTTTTATTTTGAAAAGCAAACATAGTTTAAAGCATGCACATTTTCGATGTTGGAATTGCACTTTTTATCTGTAATTTTCATATAATTCTGCTGCACTCTACTTGCAGCAAGACAATTATGAAAGTCTGACGGAATTCTTACGCATCCATGCATGCACGTTTCCTTAATTAATTTGTTGGTATTGCACTTTTCATCTGTAATTTTCATACAATTCTGCTGCACTCTACTTGCAGTAAGAAAATTACGCAAGCTTGGTGGAATTCTGATGCACTAATGCATGCACATTTCCTGTCTTGGAATTGCACTTTTTATCTGTAATTATTGTGCAATTCTGCTGCACTCTACTTGCAGCAAGAAAATTACGTAAGCCTGGTGGAATTCTTACGCACTGATGCATGCACATTTCCTATGTTGGAATTGCACTTTTCATCTGTAATTTTCATACAATTCTGCTGCACTCTACTTGTAGCAAGAAAATTACGTAAGTCTGGTGGAACTCTGATGCACTCATGCATGCACATTTACAATGTTGGATCGCACTTTTTGACTGTAATTTTCACGTAATTCTGCTGCACTTGGCGGACACAAGAATATTACTTTTAAGTCTAATGTAATTCTTATGCACGTTTCCGTCCTTACTCACCAAGCCGACTTAAGGCGTCGGAAACAGACAATACATGTTTTACTGCAATTTTCAAACTTTCACGCAAATTACAGCGAAATTGCAACCGAATTGCGATGGGCGTGTTACCAGGCAGAATTGAGTAATAGTGTGGGTATCACATCACCTTAATGCAGCATTACTTCGGAGTTTTGTACTTTCGGAAACACGGACCGTTCTGATGGCAGTTGCTCCTTGCTCCAACAGCCAATTTAGATAACCGTTTGCCAATGCTGTGTATGTTGATACCTATCAGTAGGAAATCTCGACAAGATCTTGCTAGGATTAAACACCAGACAACTACAGTTTTTTTGTTAGAAATAACTGCAGAAGTCATGAGTTACTGCTACTACAATTCAGGGAGCGAAAGGAGCATTACCAGGACAGTATTTATCAGATAAGTATGAGTAACCTCAAAATTATTTGGCAAAACTTTTTAAACATACTATGCCTCACTTTTTACTTGAGAAATAGGTTCTTTGTATATGTTTATCTTCTTCTTTCTAAGATGCGGAAGCAGACAACCTCATCACCCAGAGAGCAGTAATAGCATTAAGACCCAATGGCAAGTTTATGGGGAACACAGAATTATTTGGATTTTGAATACCAATTCTCTTAATTTACCGCCAACATTTTATTGTCTTCAAAGTAAAATAGGTTTGTATACTAACAAATACCCTTATGAAAAGATGAAAGAAGCTCTGGTATTTTTATTTAACATTGGAGGCGCACAAAACAAAAATAATACAAATACCTCATGAAATTGAATATATTCACGTAATATAAAATTTGTTTAAATGAATAATTTGACTTAAATCTTTATATTTGACATAATTAATGTATGCTCTAACAGTATAAGTCATTGGAAATGTTTTTGTTGTAGCGCAAACAATGAACAGATGAATAATACATTAAATATTGCTTAAATTTTCCCTTTTTTTGGAAAATTAGAATGGTTGTAATTTTTTCCAGGGAATGCGTTAGGGTCTTTTAGGGTTCCAGATCTTTGAGCCTCTGCTAGTCAGAGTGAATGTTAAGTATTTCCTGAGATGTATGTATGTCTGTACATCCGTATGTAATCAAGTTACCTGCTCCTTTAATTATACCTATTCGGTGATCCTCTACTGAGAAAAATCGGTGAAAAAGTTTAGGAATATGACCACACAGAAAAATCTCAAAAAATCGATTTTTAAGCATAATGTCTAGAAAAATGAATTTTAAGTTAATATCTACACATCTACCTGCTAAAACTAATTAAAAGACACCTTTTTCTGTTGGGCATTTTTTGCTACAAGCAATATTTGCCAATACAGCTGCGAAAAACAGTTGAAAAGGTAAAAAATGGACAGGAACTTGACAGGATTTAACTTTACACAAATATGTTAAATATAAAAGTTGTAGATTATAATAAAACAAAATATTTCCCCCCTCCCCATTTAACATTTTCATGTACAGTCAATTCCTGACGAGTTAGATCTATAACAACGATTTTAAACGCTTAAATATACATAAAATGAACAATTTTCGACTATAACTTGATAGAATTCACCTTTACACCAATATTTTAAATATAAAAGTTGTAGATTATAATAAAACAAACCTTTTTTCCATTTAACATTTTCATGTACAATCAATTCCTGACGAGTTAGACTTATAGATACGATTTTTAAATGCCTAAATAAACCTGAAATAGTCGATTTTCGCTTATTGTTCAAGGATTTGACTTTACGCAAAAATGCAAGATTTTCCTGAGAAGTGTGGTCGTGCCTATAATGTGAAAACGAAGTTTTTACATAAACTGCGCGGGGTTGGCGCGCGAAAGCTAGTTTATAAATACCGTTGTATTTCCCGACACACAATGTGTGTCCATTGTTCCATTTTCTAGTGATATATACATAAAACCGTTCCCGAAAAATTACGATTTGAAAAGAGGACTAAAACAGTTTTAACAGTTTTAACCTCAAATATCTCTGAAATTTATAAACTAATTCTTTTACCCTAAGAACATTTGTAATAAATAATATACAAGCTCTACATCTCCATCAAATTTCAAAGTAATTAAATTTTACTCTAGTTATTGCGCGACATAGGAAGTCATTTCCAGAAATACAAAAATTTTAAATATTAAATCTCTCAAAAACTAACCATTCAATCTGAATGAAATTTTACATAGGTATTGCCTATATCGCATACAAAATAGTCTATAAATTTCAAACTGATACATGAAGTTGTCATTGAGAAATTACGATTTTGAAAAAAAACGTAAAAAAATTTGAACCTTAAATATCTCTAAAAATTATGAGACAATTCTTTTACCTAAAGCAGTTATACCACACACACACACACACACACACACACACACACACACACACACACACACACACACACACACACACATACACACACACACACCCACACACACACACACCCACACACACCCACACACACACACACACACACACACACACATATATTATGCGCAAATCCGTGGACTACAGACAACTGGGGTACAAAAACGGAAAAAATTTTTTTTGAGGGCACACCTACCACATAAGGTTTTTTCGGTTCTTTTAGGGTCCCCCAACATGAAAATACTCGTGAACACTCATTATCCGTTGCCAAGCTTTTTTGCCGACGAGATCACAATTTTTCTTGTGGAAATTTAACATGGGAAAAATGGACGAAAAGTAGTCATTGATGATTAACCAATAGCAAACTATTGCAGAGGCCAAACCAAATTCCACAAAAAAGCGATTAAAGTTGAAGAATAGGGCTTTAATTTGAGATAAGAATAGTTAAAATTGGTCGATTCTGTGCAAAGCTATACGTGAAGTTGAAAATGGCGAAAAATGACAAAAATTTGAAGAATTAGGTGGGTTTGAAAAAAATCGCTCATTTTCGTCATTATTCGCCATTTTCAAGTTCACGTAGCTTTGCGCAGAATCGACCGATTTTAACAATTCTAGTCTCAAATTAAAGCTCTGTTCTTCAACTTTAATCGCTTTTTTGTGGAATTTGGTTTGGCCTCTTCAATAGTTTGCTATTGGTTAATCATCAATGACTACTTTTCATCCATTTCTCCCATGTTAGATTTCCACAAGAAAAATTGATTTCGTTGGCAAAAAAGCTTGGCAACGGATAATGAGTATTCACGAGTATTTTCATATTGGGGGACCCACAAAGAATGGAAAAAACCTTATGTGGTAGGTGTGCCCTCAAAAAAATTTTTTTCCGTTTTTGTACCCCAGTTGTTGTCTGTAGTCCACGGATTTGCACACACACACACACACACACACACACACACACACACACACACACACACACACACACACACACACACACACACACACACACACACATACACACACAAACACACCCACACACACACACACACACACACACACACACAGTCTGATAATATCAAACTGTCTATTACTATACTACACATACTATATATACTATACTATCAAACTAAAAAATTGTTATAAATCCACAGTCGACATTGTTAATAGATCAACCAACATTTGTAAGAAACCTAACAAATTCATAAATTCTTGTCGGTTACGTAGCAGAGAGTAGTTTTTCATTGGTGGGCACTGCGTTACTAAGTCGAATTTCCTTACTAAATTTCTACCCCCACCACTTTATACCGTATAAATAACCCAGGAGATGCCCGTAACTCCTATTGTCTCTTCTTACAGTGAGAGTATATCATCCTGGGTAAAGCCTCCTTTGACGTTATGACTAAACGACTGATTTGTAACATGTAAGTTTTTTTTTATTTCTCATGCCTTTTTCTTATTTTGAGTTTTTACTTTAGTACAATTTAATTTTTTCTAAACATTCTTCATTATACAGGTATTGCTTTACAAATGTTGGCGATTTACAAAAAACCTATTGTAAAAAGAAAAACTGTTTGATATGCGGAGTCCACGCAATGGCCGCTTTGTAAATTTGTAAATTGATATACCACCTCGAATGGTAAGGAAAAAAAAAAGGTTTTTTTTCCGTTTTTTCTTTAATGTGACAAAATTTTTTTAATTTCCGTTATGTTTAATATTTTTTGTATGTTCATTGTGTTTAGCCTTGATAAGGGGAGTTAATTATACTCCCGAAACGTCGGTATATTAATAAATTTATGATGCTCGAAAGGATCTATGGTGTACGAATCCATTTCTATTACACCCTCAATAAAAATTATCTCTGAAATTTATTGACCAATTATTTAGCCTAAAGAACTCAGCTGAGAGGTATCCAAAATCTACCTTTACAAGGAATTTCAAAGCGATTAAGTCTATTTTACTCCCGTAATCGTGTTTCATACAAAGCGAATTTTTTTTTATTTTTCAATTTTTTTCTCAAAAACTAGTCGACAGAATGGATTCAAATTTTTACAGATTATAGCTATTTATATTCTGCATTATCATGATTTAAAAAAAAAAATTGACCGTTTATCTTTGAGTTATAAGCTTTGAAAAAAACACGTTTTTGTTAATAACAAAAAAACCGTAATAGCTAATGTATTTTTTTTTAATATAGGTTTTTTTATGCTCTTTCAAATGCTATTTGTCCGATTCAAATATCTCAATGTTATCACTAAAAAACTGAAAAATAAATTTTGCGAAAATCGAAAATTTGATATAAAACCAAAACGCATCGGCGAATGACAAAGTGGATTTCCTTCCCGAATTCGGACAAAAAAAAAACAAAAAAATTATACCTGTTCGGTTAAAATCGATCAAGTAGATCCTGAGATAAAACGGTATACGTATACACACACACACGCGCGCGCGCACACACCCCCATTCACATACATACACGCATGCACACGCACGCACACACACACTCGCGCACACACACACACACACACACACACTCACACACACACACACACTCCATACAGACATTTTCTAAAATCATGTGATTCGAACTTCTAACACCTCTATTCGTGTTTCTAGAGCGATTTAACGAAACCTAAAATTCTACTATTAAGGTAAAAGACCCAGTAGATAGACGATCACCAGTAGATAGACGAATCACCGTTTAATTAATAAGTAATTCGAACTTTTAAACAAAACCTATATATTTTACTTAATTCGAATAAGAATTCAAAATTAACTGAATATAATTGTTTATTACGGCCTATCTATTAACAGTAAGTTGTATCATTAATTAAAAGGTCGTCTGCTTTAACCGTCTATCTATTAGGTAGTTTACCCTACAAAGCTTCCTCTAGGAGGAAGCAATAAGTTGATGCTTTTATGAAAAATTTGAATAAAAAACGTTTTATTATTCCTCACTAAACATTTCCATTAGTATCATACATTCAAAAAATTAATATCTTGTATTTTGTAAAAAGAGTAATTTTGAATTTTGCACCGATGCATCTGCTCGTACAACATATGGATCGCAGCATAGAGACAGGTCGGAAAGAATACGCCCTCTCTCCCGTCCTCTCATCTTTCTCCTCTTCCTCTCCTGACCGCTCTTCGCGATCTCGTTCGTCTCCTGCTCGCGTTCCTCTAATAATCACTCGCCTGAAACTCATCGGTCCACTTATGTAATAGCTGCCTCCTGGAGATTTTTCGAATTCCAGCCCTGACAAATTGCACGTCTCTTGTTGGCTGCGAGAGAGAGAGCGGGAATGAAAGAAAGTTGGAGACTCGCGCGCATCGCTTCGATTCTCCTCTACCGATTTGGTCGAAGAGTCTTTTGAACTATAGGAAAGCAGAATTTTGCGTTTGTAAGCTTCTTTGAGTTTTATCGTTGAAAATTTAAAAAAATTAAATTTTGATGCTTTCGATATTTTTAAGGTTATTCGATTGGAAACAAGATTAAAAAAAATATATGATTGATCGTTATGATTAAGAAAAATGTATATTGTATGAGATACTTTCTATCCGTGTGTTTTATGGTCATCCTAAAATAAATATTCAGAAAAAAACAACGATTATGAAAAAAAAAAGAATCCCCAAGATATAAAAACAGAAATTAGATTGATTCGTTCTCACACATATAATACAGAATATAATTATATTTTGTAATACTTTATATTGAATGAATACGATAATAAAAATTGGTAAAACTTGTATTCTCTTTCTCTTTGAGAAACCAATCTCGCTAACGCAGTTATACACCAGTGTTTTTCATTTAGTATTTTTGATTTTTGCAGTAATTTTGCCCTACAATGGACAAAAAATTGAGTATAAAAGCATAACACAAGAGCTAGTTTAAAAACAGCACATAAATAATAAAAATATACTTAAATAATAAAATAAAATTGACATTTACCGAAGAAAAACTTGTATATATTATAATTGTTACTACATTATATGAACTCAAAATTGCAAAACAAATGAATCAATTAACACCAGCCAAATTAAGAACTTTCTCTCTCGCAATGACCCACCGATCGCTGACGACCACCTTTAAAAAAAAGAACTAACCCATAACGACCGCACGCCCGATCCAATTACGACCGAAACCCCCATCGACCTTCGCAATCCCATTCTGCCTTGGCTATCTTCGCAAATTGAAATAATAGCAGACCTCTCGAGGCGGCGACAAAAGACCGCGTCGCTCACCGAAAAGCGCAGTATGCACGTACATGCGCATAAATACGTATATATGTATATATCAGTAAGTCGTCACGTTGTAAAACTCCGACCGTGAGCAGCAGCACGCTGGTAAATGGAGCGTGTGCCGTGCGCGCGCATTGTTTGGGCTGCGACGCGTGACCGGCTCCACAGAGTGTATATCTGTGGGTATATGTATGAGAGAGAGAGAGAGAGCGTATGCTGCCAGTAATGAGGGACAAGTGTACCGCGACACCCTTCCTTGCGAGCAGAGCGCTTATCCGGCGCGCTCATCGCGTACTGCCGTCTTATCGGTTTTTTAAATCGCAAGTGGGAGTTGGTGTATGTGTGTGTGTGTGTGTGTGTGTGCGTGGGTGTGTGTGTGTGCGTATACGACGATTTGAAAGCATACAAAATTTAAAGCTCCGACGATGGAGATGCAAGTACTATATAAGAATTTTTTTATGGTGTGCTTTGATCTTATAGACGTATTTTTAGTCTCCTGTAATTACTAAAAGAAAAGATAAATGCTGCGGCGTATGTAAAGAGTACAATTATGATCTAGTCCGTAAGGAAAAATCAATTTTAATGATGCGGAATGCTTGTGAGAAAAATCTTGAACAATAACGAACTTGTGGTTTAATTCGAACGATTTGAAATATGTTTTCTCGATGAATCGTTTTCGAGTGATTTTAAAAGACTTCATTTTAATACCATGTAAACGCGAAAAATTTCTAGTCAATTATACACTGATGCAGTATCTGATGCAATTCATCGTTACTGCAATTAAAAGTACTGAAGATGATAATTCCTACTCTTAGAAACAGTAAGTGGTGCACAGTTCCAATCGTGAGGCGTGGGAAATGTTTTACTCCGCACGCTGGGAATTCCACGAGTGGAATCATTGTTTATAACGCACAAGATTATGTTTACACGCTGAGATATAAATCAACAAATAAAATGATCGAACGTCCTGTCAACGTGTCTAAACAAAACGTTAATACATTCGCGTAAGTTTGTACATTTATTAAAACGTCGTTCGTTCAAAATAAAGCACTATCTCAAATCTCACATATTCCACAAAACAGCCTATAATTAATTTCCGCGAAGTAAATTACAAACGTGGGCATTATCGTATCTCAAAGTTATGGAATCAGATAACATCGGCTCACTATCCGCAATCGATTTTAAAATTTCACCAATGACTTTACTAGAAACCCATCCCGCGAAAACATGAACAGGGCGACAAAACGCTTGTCTCATGCACACGCAACTGAACACGAGTATGGTCACCTGCCTGTGACGTTGTCGTCGATTAATGGAGCCGCGCGGCGATTGACAGTCGCCCGACTGCGGCGATCGGACGTGTATAATTAGTGAATTTATACAGCGAATGTAATTACGCGAATTTATTGGTACGAACGGTCCCCTTGTTTGAAAAAAAGGAGACCACGCCGAGGTTAATTCGTCGGGTCGTTATTAAAAGGCCATCAGTCGCGATGCGCGTGTAAGGGAAAGTAACGTCGCGGCGACGTTGTTATTATTGTCATCAGCGGTTAAAGGAGAAGAGGGATAATTTTATTAAACAAATAATTTTTGTACTGATGTAGTTCGTCTACATACAGCTGGTTCGGATTTCGCGTTTTTCCGATATTAATTTTCTTTGATAAGTATCGGATAGTCGTAAATTAAGAATTTGCGTAATGGCTTGTTAACGAAGCGCTTTTTTACAAGTTGGCTGAACCTTAATACATATATCCTTTACATGGAGATTATTAATTAGCAATCTGTCGCAGTAAAATAAAACGTGTCGTAAAAAGTAATTAACCAATCAAATCAGTCGAGAGCTGTAAAAGTAAATAAAGTAAAAATACAGACTTTCGATTAGTTAATGGTTTGCAAAGGAGTTAATGAATCCGATTCGAAGCTCAATTACAAGTGTATGTGAGAGTGTGTATTCGAAGAACACAATTTCACTCATTATTTTCACTCAAATTTTGTATGACGTACGAAGTATACATACATGCGTTTTCTTCCTACATGTCTCGTGCCACTTTTACATATCTTTTATTTTCTTTTAAATGTTGACTTTAAGAGAAAGTTATAATGACATGTAGTTAAAGTATTTATCAACGCTTTGCTTGCAGAAAAGTTCAGTACTTAATGCATATAGAAGTATGCCTCTTTAACAAATATTTCTCATCCGGATATTTACGAGATTTAAACATCTATATTCTTAAGAAATTGTAACGTGATTCTGTTAGAACTAGAAACTATCATGTTAAAGAGAAAATTATCCCAACATTTAAAAAGTATCCTTTAAAATCAAGTTTGAATTACGAAGAGAAATCGTCAGCACGCTGCTATGCACATTAGGAATTAGCTCCTCGAAACGCAAAGCACAAGCGGCGCCGATAGCTGCAAACAGCTCCCATATATACTTTGCGCCAACACCTCTCGCGCAAGCCATACATCACTCGATTTTTCGCGATCCCAAAGATACCGCGTCTGTAGACCGAGCGAAAAAGTCGAGCAACGCATACAGCGGCGACCCCGTGCGTGCGCGCGCAAGATAATAAATTCGTTCTCTTCCTGAATCACCGAGGCGCACTACAAATTTCCCCGGCGGGACGTATCTATCCGGGCTTATCTTGCTCTCGAAACAATAACGTCTTATCGAGAGCAATAGCGCGCGTGCGTAGACCTCCGTCAGGCTCGAGTGCGCGCAAATCTCGCGCAAAAGCGCGAGCCGGCTGCCGGCTTATCTGCGCCCGGCATCGCCGGTATTCAATATTCCGTGCGTCACGTACACGTGGCAATAAAACATGCAGGTAATAAGCGGGTGAGAGGGACACTTACCCGTACACACAGACAGAGACCGGGCGCATCGATGATGGCAATTAAAAGCCTAGGGAGATTAAGAGTGACAAAATTGGCGCACTATGGAAGGTGAGTCAGTGAGGTCATCTTTTTTACAGTTCACGTGCGGTGTTGTGATATTGATATAGGAAAACCTGTGCAAGATGGACATGTCAAGAAAAATTTAATAAAAATTTACAAAATCAGAGGACAATAAAGAACTTTCGATGTATTTTAACTCTTACAAGGAAAGTCAATTGTCTCTGGGTCACCGATTTATCTGAGACTTTAGAAAAAGGTTCTTTAGTCTAATAAAAGAGACCCGTGTCTCAACATTTTTATCGGTGGGTCTTACATCCCGATATCCAAGCTATTTAATTTCCAAAATGTTTTTGATAAAAATGATGTTTCTTGCTATAATTATACCCTGGTGAAAATCCAAAATATTTTATAACTAATAACTGACTATTTATTTTAGAAACTTGCTATAATAAAACGGGAATTTATCTTGTCCAGTTTCTAGCTCCCGGGGAAACGCCTTTTCCCCTATTATATGGCCATTTAATAGATTGATAAATACAATGAGTTTTGCGAAGACAAGTACAAGCTTGTTCTTGAGTATTTTAAAGGTATTAAAATTGATCAGTTTCTTTAGTCTGGAAATGGCTAGCAGAAGGCTTGCTGTTATGACAAGGAGTTAGAGAGACAAAATTAGATGGACAAATAAAAGTTTTGCTGAATTATTCATAGAAGGAGTACAACAAGTGATTTTTTAGTTAATGTTATTTATTTATATTTTGGTAAGCCATCCAATGCACTTTAATGCTCTTTCATCAAAAATAAAATTAGTAAGTAAATCAAATTCGAATATTTTGTTGTTACGTCAATTTGAGAAATAGGCAAATAATGGTCGAAAAATCGTTTCATCATAGCAATTAGCCAGTTTTACTAGCTATTTTCTAACTTCTTGGTCATTTCTTATAGATGAATTTCTACCACGGTAGTTTTGCTAATTTAAATTACGAAAATAAACACAAATTCTCATAAAAGTAGATAGAAAGATCTTTTATTTAAGATGGCTCCAGCGGTCTAGGTACCTAGAGCTATGAACATTTTTTACAAAAATTCATTTACACATTCCAATCTGAAAACTGATATGACAGGAAACAGGGTTCTTAACATAACGGAAAATATTTTTGTTAGAAAATTTCCAATTTTGCAAAAGTATATTTTGTCCATTAAAAAAAATTCAATAAGAAATACAAATCTTTTTTGTTTTTCATTCAATTTTAATTTGCAAGGTCTCATTTTCTTCTTTATTAAATTTCAAGGGGAGTCAATGATATCAAAATTGAAAAATTTTCAAAACCTGCAAAGTCATATGCAATTTTTTATAAAATTCAGTGACAAATCTACAAACAATTGCATATAACTTTGTAGGTTTTAAAAATTTTTCAATTTTGATATCGTTGACTCCCCCTGAAATTTAACAAGGAAGAAAATGAAACCTTGCAAATTAAAATTGAATGAAAAACAAAAAAGATTAGTATTTCTTATTGAATTTTTTTTAATGGACAAAATATACTTTTGCAAAATTGGAAATTTTCTAACAAAAATATTTTCCGTTATGTTAAGAATTCTGCTTCCTGTCATATCAGTTTTCAGATTGAAATGTGTAAATGAATTTTGGTAAAAAATATTCATAGATTTAGGTCTACTAGACCGCTGGAGTCACTTTAAGTTTTGTTTCCTTGAAAAATATTGATTTCTCGAGAAATTATAAGCAATCAAATATAGCGTATAAGATGATGATTAAAAATACCATCCATGGCTGAAAATGACCGGAAATTTTTAGCCGTTTTCTTATACTCTATTTTTGATTGCTTATAATTTCTTCAGAAATCAATATTTTTTAACGAAAAAAGCTTAAATTAAAGTTTTTTATGTCTACGTTTTAGGCTAAAGAACCCGTCTTTAAAGTTTCGGACAAATTCATAACCTGGAGGCCATAGGCTCTCCTTACACATAAAAAACTATAATACATTTTAAGTCACGAATATGACTTAAAATATGATCAGTCCAAAATTTTATAGCTAAAACCTGTCATTTTAATTTTTGAGGTCTGGAAAACTACTGGATAAAGCTGCCAAGTAAAATAAAAAGTTTCGTCTCAATAAGTTTTGTGAACAGTTTTCTTTAACGAGGTCATTGACTATGTACCTATGGACTTTCAGTATTGCATGACACTTTACAATTAAAAGATAACGTACGCCTGTTTTGTCCAGGTCGCTCCTTAACATATTGTATAGAATTCGGCGCTGATAGTCCCAGTACTTGTGGACGAAAAGGAGACTCGATAAAATAGCTTTTTTATGAACATTTAAACCATGGAACGATGAAAGCGATCGAGGAGTTTTGCAGGTTTTCATTAGCTGAGTGGCCATGACAAATTTAAGGTCAATTATTGTGAATGTCTAAAACCTTATTATTCACTCTTTATTTAAAAGTGAGTTTGATATAGATATTATTAAAGTAATTTAAAATACAATTATGTTTATATTTTTGTTTTTTTTTTAACTTCATACATTTATTTGAATATCAAATGAAATCTATGTCCGTTATCACCAAAGCTTTTTGCATGAAATTCGATGCTGTAACACGATCGTTTTTAAACCTATTATCAACGAAAATCAAGCAAAAATACTTTGACAATAATCTTTTACCGGGTAAAATACTCAATATAAATCCATCGCATACAAAGGGGAATGCACTGTTGAATTAGAATTATAAATTAACTTTTAAATTTTCAGTCATTTCAAATTTTGATTAGCACTTGTTTCCACGAAGCTTATTCAACGTCAATAATTAAGTCGCATCTGTACAGTAGCGCAATTTTACTTTCAACGTAAATGTGTTGCTCAAAAACGAAAATCTCAGGTAGACCCGTAATCACAAACCAAATTAGACGTCAAATTCGACCGATGCAAACTATCGAAAGTACCCTCGTCCGAAATTCAATTCACGTTGGTCGGCGAGCAGCGCGCATCTAATACTTGAAACGCCGCGCACGTACGGCAGTTTGTTATTGCCCGCGTAAAAACAAGCAGCAGCAGCTCTAATAACAGCCTGCGCACACCTCACACATATATATACACGTATACGTTTGGCATCGCGCCCCTGAAATGCGCACCGAGAAATACGCTCCGATAAAGAAAGACAAATTCGGGGGCACTCGCAGAGAGCAGGACAGAGAGCGCGCAGCCAGCGTCCGACGGCAGCGCGGCGAGAGCGAAATTGCTCCGGAGCCGAGAGGAGTGCAGAAGAGCAGCCAAAAGAAAGCATAGAGAGAGGGAGAGCAAAAGAGAAAGAGAGAGAGGGAGGAGGAGACTGTGCCGCGTGTGTGCAACATTCCGATCGGCCGTCGTTACAATTACGGAATAATTCGGCAAAGGAGGTGGAACCCCGAAATTAACCTGATTAGGGGGCTACCGTTTGCGCTCGCGCGCGCGCGTAGCCAACTACTGGAATTTACCTAGTTATTAGACGGACACAGTGGCTACGCAACGCCCAACTGCAGCAGACGTGATACGGATGAGAGAGAACGAAAAAGAGAGAGAGAGACAGAGAGATATGTGTGACGTGACTCGCAGGCTCGCTCGGGCGGGAATTGGACCTGGAGATGCAGACGTGGGCGCGAGACTGCTGAGAGATGAGATTTGAGTTATTCGCTTTCGTTCGTTTGCTTGTCTCTCGCGCTCGTGGGAGGCTTTCCATTCTTTCGCGCTCTCCAGTCACGCGATATGTATTTGTTTTGGTCCTTTCGTCAGTGATTTTTTCAGTCGAAGAATTTTTTGGTGGCCAACAAAATTTTTTACATAAGGAAACTTATTCTGTAACAAAAACAAATTTAAATTTGTTGAATAGTTTTCTATTTTAAAATGATTGAAATTTGACTCTTCTAATCATTTTTCAAGGAGTTAACTTTCTGGCGGTGAGTTTAAATTTAATTTATTCGATGGCTAGTGTTTTAATTATAGTGAAATTTATTGGGATAAAAAGGGTTACATTATTATTTATATGTTTATAATAATATTAAATTTCACACTTTAACTATAGTTATTTTTTTAATATTTCAGATCACTTTTACTTTTAATTAGCACAAAATATTTCATCCAATTAATGGGTTATTCTAAAAAATAATATTCAAATTAATAGCGAAAAGTATACAGCCAATTAATAAGAAACCTCCTCGAATAAATTAATGCGATGAAGCTAAAAGGAAACAAAGAATCGTAAAACTGAAATGACCACTCGACGCTTTATACGAGCGAATCCGTGCCACCCGCAGAATCCACGTATTTCTTAATAAACGCGTGCGTGCAAACAATAGAGCGACTAACTAGCGGTTCCGGCCGGCGGCCTCTCTCGCGCTGGAATTTTTATTGGCATTTCTGTCGAAAAAGCCGGCGAAACGAGAGAATTTTATTTGGCTAGGGAATCTCTGCGCGATCCTATAATTACGCGCATTATGTCGATTGCCCTACCATTAACAATTCGCCTTTGATTAATTTGCCCCGCGCGAGTGCGCGCGCGCCACGCTAACCGCGTAGAGGAGCGAGCGAGCCCCGGCTAAATTGACTCGACGTCTATTGTCCCCGATGATGAATCGTTTCATTTTAATCCGACCTATTTTTTTCCAAGTGTAATGCAGTCTGTAATAAAATTTCTTTATTTTTAGATTGAATGATTGATGCGTTTGGTTGTTTTTTCTTTATTTTCTTAGCGTTTAATTATTTTATGCTGGTTTTAATGCTTTATGGGATATAATTTCGCACTGCAATTCGTTACATGAATTTACTCTTTGTTTATTCAATGTTGTATCGAATAGAATAAGAGAAAGTGATAGACTCGTGATCAATGTATCTAGTACAAGGTATACTTCTAAATTCAAGTAAATTTTTTCCAAATGTATGCTCAGAATTAATTTTGGTTGTTTAAAAAATTGTGTAATAGTCTCAAGTACTACCAAAACTATTCTCAATCATATACAAACACACTATTAAGTAATTTCTTAACTTTTGTATATAAGTTTTAACATTTCTGCAGCATCAACACATTCCCTTTCGTCTGAAAATCCAAAGCAAAAGTTGAACTCTACCTTTCATCCTCGGCATCTCATCAATGCGTCGATGCATCGTCCGTCCGCACCTCTTGCCTCTGTTAAAAACGCGTTATTCATTCAGAAGCGTCTACACGAACACACCGTCGTAGCCACGCGCACGGGCCTAGCTGAAACGAGACGGAGAAGGGACCGCTGCTTCGACGGCTAGTTAGCGCGGAGATTGGCTCCTCGCGTTATATTGGCCAGAGGAGAGAGAGAGACTTTGTTCTCTCTCTCACTCTCTTACTCGCTCGCAGCAATAAAATCGGCTAACCTGGCGGTTATTTATTGCTCGCGGTGGCACTCTACACACATATACACACACGCACATGCACACAAACACTCACACAGCTGAAAAAAGAATCCCTCGCGCGCTCGCGCATTTTTTTGACGCGCCGAAATGCGACCTTTGCCCATTGTGCCCGTCTCTCTTCTCTTCGAGAATGAATTTTTCGCCGGCCCTCAGTCGAGAGAGAGAGAGAGAGAGAGAGAGAGAGAGAGAGAGAGAGAGAGAGAGAGAGAGAGAGAGAGAGAGAGAGAGAGAGAGAGAGAGAGAGAGAGAGAGAGAGAGAGAGAGAGAGAGAGAGAGAGAGAGAGAGAGAGAGATAGAGAGAGAGAGAGAGAGAGAGAGAGAGAGAGCCGCCAATGATAATAACTCACGTAAATGAAGCAATGAATTTCTGATGGCGGAAAAGGAAGGCGAGGAGAGAGAAAGAGAGAGACAGAGGGAGTCCCTGAGACGAAGTGTGTTTGTCGTTGCAGCGCCGCAGTGTGTAACGGATTACGCTTTTATAAACAGCTGAAGGAGATCGATTTTTTATTGTCTTGGTAGAACTTTTTTTTCGTCGGGTGGTCTTTGAGCTCGAGACGACGGGATTTTTTATGTCGGATTTTACTGTGAGCTGAGGTTTAATGCTGATGAAAGTAAAAATAATGATGCTGCTTGCCATAAAAATGAGGCTGGTTTGGTGTTTTACATAAATAATGTTGAGTGTATATTTACTTTGATGCTTAGAAACAGTTTCTTTGAATTCAAGCTTTAAGCTCTTACACAGCACTGTTAAATTAGAATTGTAAAATCCAGAGAATAATTTCGAAGGTTTTGAAAGTAATTGTTAAAGTTTTATCGTAACACAAACGACGAAAAATGTCGTTTATTATTGGTTTAGGGAAAATGAATTAGATGAATAAACTATTCCCTTTATATTTTAAGTAATTCAAATTTGTTGTAATTCACTTCCAAAAAATAACAGAAACAAAAAGTGAGTCTCTGCCTATCATTCTGTTTTGACTGATGATACGTATGTAAATTTAACTCTCTATTTTATTCCAATTGAAACCAGTAAAAGTAATAATAGCGTATAGTTTCGTTCATATACTGTATAAATTATTACATCTTGACTTTTTATCTATAATACTTTATATTGGCATTATTTCAAAATCATTTGAAAAAGAAAAGTAGTAGAATTAAAGATAAACCTTAGCCTAGACTGATTCCAGATATATCCGAAGAAAAACTGTGAAAGGAAAATTACTATTTTCTTCGTAAATGAGAAACAGACTTATCATATTCATGTGGTAAAACAACCCTTTTTTCGTTTTGTTATAGAATACGTAAACCATGACAAATGTACTTATGAAGATAAATGAAAATTTTTTCAATGTTCATTCAACCCATTCCATTATTAATAGAATCATAATTCCAAGCCCCCAAAAGCCCATACAGGGATAGCAGTTCTCCATGAACGAGCAACTGCGGACGATAAGTTCAACACCTTTACTCGGGTCGCCGAAGCCCGGCTACCTTCCTAATCATCTCGCATAAAGCACGCAAAACCTATAAATCGTCACGGCCGACGCGCACTTGCTCTTCTTCGCCTGCTCGCCTCTCTGCCATTCGAAGACGAGCGTCCTGAAGAAGAGAGAGAGAGAGAGAGAGGGAGAGCGAGCGCGGCGCGATAAAACTGATGAGGAGTAACGCACACGCCACGGTTGATTGAAACGTCAACCCACAGGAATTATGCCTCGGCGCGCAGTTTACGTCCTACGTCTTTTGCGTGTGCGTGCGCGCGCTGCGCGTGACTTCGCGCTCGATGCTTTCTTTTTAATCAGCGAGACGCATGTTTGAAGAGGAGCCGGGGACATTTGAATGCGAGCAAAAACGAGTTTAAGTGATTGATCGCCATATTACTTTAACGTCAAAAACTGTATCGGGATATCGCGTACAGAGAATTATTTTAGAAGGATAATAGAGGCGAATAATTGAGTTTGAGGAAGGAGGGTAGATTGAAGCGTGTAAAAATGGAATTCAATATGAAGAAATTTTCTGAGTCGAAAACGGTCAGATTAAATTTAAATTTAACTACATGGAAAAAAATAATATAGGAAAAATTACCATGTCTGATTTGG
Source organism: Torymus aiolomorphi (assembly GCA_036365515.1). Classification (NCBI taxonomy): domain Eukaryota; kingdom Metazoa; phylum Arthropoda; class Insecta; order Hymenoptera; family Torymidae; genus Torymus; species Torymus aiolomorphi. Next base: position 96,898,063 of record CM070874.1, read on the forward strand.
GACAGACTCAAATTATTTAAAAATGCCATAATTTATGGTAAAAATTGCGATTAATTTATGGGAATTTTTCCTATATTGTAAAAATTACTATAAATTTATGGTAATTTTGTTGAAGATTTGAGTCTGTCTCACTTTTACAATCAGATATGGAAATTTCTACTATACAACATTTTTCTCCGTGTACTTTAATAAATTTAGCCATTCTCTACTTTATTTAATTTGAAATCCTGTACGAGAAACTGAATGCTTTTTCAATGAAGCTTCTTATGCATTTTACAGCAGTTGGATATATTTTTTAAGATCAATGATCGCATACAAGTAAGAATTCTTTTGATATTTATCGAATGCATCATGGTTCTACGTATATTATAAGTTGTCTGTATTATATTGTGTTTACCAAGACAATTATTCTGATAAATTACTTCAACATTTATGCTTGACAAGTTGTAATGATCACTGAACGTTGTTGATCTACACATGCAAGACGTCACGACTACTAATGACGCTGAAGTATGTTAATTCAGTCATTTAAATAATATTAGACGCTCATGCATGTAAAAGGCTGCCGCCGGTAAGGAATGAAGCTTCGTTTAAGTAACGTAAAAAGTACCTATAGATTACGCGTACCTCATCAAGTTATTAAAAAATATGAAATAACTAAAATACATTCATAATGCGCGGCTGAAGAAAGCGGTATCAGATGCACCGGGAAAATTGTTGGATGCTACATTGTAATGTGTAACTAAATTATAAAACGACTTGCTTGTAATTCAGAAATATACAATACAGATATAATATTTTATTAAAGAATATAGAATTGAACCAATTTCTACGAGTAGAAACGTAAACCATGTAAACACTACTAAAGAAATTCATTTACTCTGCATCATCATTTCTTTAATATTCCACGGCTCTCTCTCTCTCTCTCTTGCTCTCTCTGCTTTGCTGACGAAACAAGGCGAATAATTGGCGATCGTAAAACATCGAAAGGTTGCTAAAAGTAACAACAGATTCGCACGAGCTTTTCTTGAGGCTTTTATAGTCTCGCGTCGAACGACGATTAACCGTCTAATGAGTCTTTTTCGCTGTGCCCTGACGTGCGTAGTATCATGGTGACGATGATGGTGCATGCGGGAGGGTTTTCGAAAGCTTGTAAAAAATTAATTTTTTTCCTGGATTGAATTATTGACCAGCCAATGCTTAACGTAGTTTAAGAATGTTGTGAGTAATTAATAATATTATGTGTTTATATCACGCCATATTGAAATTATTGACTAGTATCGTTAATCGCAGAGTAAATTTCAAGCGAAACTTGTTTATCGTTTTAAATCGATTTCATAATATGGCTTCAAATTATAAAAAGTTGTTGCAAATAAAATTGTAAAATATTGGATAGGATATGTAAATTCCTTTTAATATAAAATGAAAAGTTGAAACTTATACGGTAAAAACGATATTTTAGTACTGCACTTTTTTGAGCACGATTACACTTAAATCACGCACACTAATATAAAAGTCCATAAAGCACTATAACAGCTTATCACATTCAGATATAGTAATTGTCAATCTCAAAGTTTTATTTACTAATTGAAAGAAAATTCGGTTTATTAAGAAGATAAATGAAATAAAGATGATGCATTGACAAAAATTGTCGAGAGCCGACCCAACGTTGAAAATTATTTAAAATGAATGCCCCAGCATAGCCTACACTTTTGACAGCTCGTAGCCTTTTTACAGTCAGCGCGCCGTCAATTTTCTTAGCAATACTCCTTACCCACATAAGAAGCGCTCGCGCGGCTCCCCCCTTACACGTAAACGGGCGCAAAAACTACGCTTAATGATAGTCTTTACTTAGGTAGAAACGACGAATTAAGCCTACAAAAAGCCGACGTCGCGCGCTCAAAAATAAAAAGCCAAACTTCTCCCCTACACACAAATACATATATCTGTATAAGAAACGCGAAGCACACCCATCTCGGCAATCAGGCAAAAAAACTGACCGACCGACCGACCGCTCGGCTGCTCGCGAGCGCGCGCACCGCAAAGAGAGAAAAATAAGGGCGGACTGGCTCGCGCGCAAAAAGTAAAAACGCCTTATTCGATCCGCTCGAAATTGAAGGCCGCGCTCGCGCGCGCTTGGCACGTGGCTCTCGATCCGCATCCGCGGCGGCGGCGGTTGTGGTGAACGCATACATATGCATCGCGCGCGCGCGCGAGCCTCGCGAGTCTTCGAAAGGGAAATTCGCGCGCGGATTTATGAGCGTGCGCGAATGATTCCATTGTGCTGGATTTTACGAGTGGAGAGCAAGCGAGTGAGAGAAGAGAGAGAGAGAGAGAGAGGGGTTAAAGCCTGTCATTATAAAGGCGCGCGCGAGTGCGCCCGCGAGTCTGCGGTTAGCGCGCGAGAGGGCCGTTTTCAGTGGAAATTCACGATGATTTACTGGCCAATATTCGCGAATTTATATTCCATCAGGCTAACGTGTCTATTTCACTTAACCGGCGAGGAGGTACCGATGTTTTTTCGAGTATCGACACTGTGGCTTTGTGCATCAACGCTCAGCTGCTTTGGCATCGAATCGTCAATGGGTCTACTGCTTAGAAGCTTGTGTTTGTTTTGTGCCAAAGTTTGTTCAAACTTTGCGGTTAGAAGGAAGCGTATGTATGTCAGATCTATCACTACTTACTTTCTAATTTCTGATAATAGATTTTTAAACAATTGTGTGGTTCATACACTGAAGTTTGCATCGTTGGAGTGCAACCAAATAATTTTTTTCAATTAATTAAAGTTATTAAGCAATGGAAATTTATAAAACAATAAATCTACACCCCAAATTAATATTAATTATTATAAACTTGAAGTAAATTCAAATATTTTTTTTATTTCGTTGCACTATAACGTTGCAAACTTCAGACCCATTAATCGTAAAGGTTGCTTTTGCAAATGCAAAGTATTTCATATAACCATGCTTGAGCAAATGGGTGTAGTTTAATAACGAGTACATTAGAAATGTTGCGATTTTTATACATTACATTAAATGCTCAAACAATATATCTTAATAAATTTTATTTTTTAAATGAACGATCATTAATCGAGGATCTCATCCTAACTATACTTTTGTCTACAAGTGTTTCTTACTGATATATAATAATAGAATTATTTTTTACCCAGTTTAAGTCAAATACTTATTAAGAAGTGTATGTGGTTTGTTGTAAAGTGTTTAAGTTTGAAAAGTTATAATCTTATTATTGTTGTTCTTCCAATCAGTTAAACTTTTTTTTAAATTATTGCGATTAACTGGTATTAATAATACAAAATTTAAACGATAATAGCATAAAACGAATACAAATACTTACAATATTACATGAACGTAAAATTATTTTAATTAAGGTATACAAGAGCTAAGGTTTAGTTGTCAAATCTCATTGTCCAAATACCACTACATAAAATATGCAGATTTGTATAAGAAAATAAAATATCTATCTTTGATAGAATTGTGTAATTTACACCATAACTTCGAGTTATTTTTATCTACACTGAAAAAAATTTCACGTTGTAAGAACTGAAAGTATGGCTCTGACAACAGTACTGTTCGGCTGATTTTCTTTCTGCTGAATTTTATAGATATAGTAAAATTATTCGTACAGTTGTGAGAGCTGTACAAGATACACTGAAAGCACTAATGTATAGAATTTTTTTGTCGGAGCATTAAATAGGTTATGATTCGCCATGCATACACATTTTTCATTAAAATAATCTCGATTGATAAGTACACTGATTACAGATGAAATACGCAAAAGCGGATTGCAAACATGCAGTTGATGTGGCCAGTCTCTTGACTTTTTTAGGTTATAACATGAACATCGGATTCGCGTTGTAGTGTTGTCAACAAACAAATACCGGCGGCAAAACTAAATCGTACTGCTGTCAGAGCTGTACAAGTACATTTCCCGCATCTGACCAATAGTGTCGTTACATTATACAAATGAATAGCTGCTTCAGCCGTCTGTAAGGGTAAATGAACACTATAAATAGTGTTAGTACAGCAAATCGAAACTATGGTTTCTACAGCCTAAAATTTTTTTCAGTGTAAATTCCGTTTTTGTTTATAAATACATTATTTTATAGTATATTGCATGCATTTCGTGTAAGTATTATGACAATTCTTATGAAAATTATGATATGTACATTTTTCGAATATTTTTGTGCAGTATGCAGTTTTGTGTCAGTACATTTTAACATATTTTTGAAAATTTCCGTAGCTTGTAATACATGTACAAACTTACATTATATACTAAGATATATTGATTTAAAGCATAAAGTTTATAAATCACAGAGTGGAATAAATGTGAAATGTTATCAATAAAAAGTTTAATCATGTATTATAATTTATAAATCATTCATATTGACTGTTTAGTTATTTAAATGTTCTATTTAATTGAATTGTCAGCACTAGAGAAGTAAAGCATTCCATTTTTGCACATATTTTGTTCGTGTATTGAACGCAAATATCATTCTCAGCGTGACGCAGTGGCAATCGATGGATTTGCACAATCGTCGCCACCGGCAATGATTATTGTTGAACGCGGTAATTTTACAGTCCAACGTTATTTCCGTCACATTATAAGTGTAACCAATAGTTTCAATTAATTTTATCATTTGTATTGATCAAATTTCAAACCGCAAAATGCGATGACATATTAACTTTATTATTCAATTTGTTATTTAAAGATATTTTGAAAAGAGTTTACCATTTGGTGCATTCTGGCGGTGTTATAGTAGTCTAAATTAGGCATCGAAATTGTTGAAATAACGTTCAACGAATATGTAATTCTTCTTCTTTCTGTCCACTAACTTGGAATTACTTTATTCCAATAACAGTTTTTAGCAGTTCATTGATTTCCTGCTGACATCAGAGTTCACTATCGTTGGAGTTGTCCTCATGATTTTCACTTAATAACTTACACACACTCTGACGTTCAAACTGATACAAATGTCTTTTATTTCCGGATTATACGAAGAATGAGAATGTTTTCCTCCAACTTATAAACACACACAGGAATTAAACTTCTCATTGATTCTCAGTCCTATTCACTCCTCCGAAAACCCGAAAGATAAAGACCGCATCCGTCGGCCGCAGCAACAGCAGCAGCACACAAACCAGCTCATGTGGTACACGTCAACCCGGTCCTCAATCTCGTCCCGTCGATCTGCTGCTGCATATCCAGACGCACATGTACGCACAGGGGCTTATCCTGCATCTATCTCTCTCCCTCTCTTTCGTTCCCCTAAAAAAACTGCCCTGGAGCGAAAAACGGGCCACCGACGAGTATCTCCCGCAGATGCGCGACGTATTGTTTCACCTTCGCGTATATAACTTGTGCACTGAGAGATCGATAGATATACAGAGGCCGCGTGCTGGCGCGCAACAACACACCGCTGGCGGAGAACAACAAAAGCCGGGCACAAAAGACGGGTCAGCGCGTGCCGGTTCCTTTTCGCGAACGCAGCAGCAGCAGCAGCGAGAGCGAAGAAAACCGTCTTGGAGGAGGACTGGAGGGTTACTGCGCCCGCGGGGCCTTAGCTACCAGAAGGAGAGAGAGAAAGAGCGAGAGCGCGAGGGCGCGCGCGGGCCCGTAGGGGGGGAAGCGGCCTGTGGGAGCGGCCCTCGCGGGAGAGAAGGCCCGCCGGCCGGCAGGCGATTGGCCGCCGTGGGGCCCGCTCTGGCCAATGGGCGCGCGCACGGGTGGGGGCAGTCTGCCGGCTCGCTCTATTGGTCCGTCGCCCCAGCCGGCGGATTAGCCTCGGATAAGCCCCGCGGATTTCGCCGTCTCTCTCTCTCTCTTACTCTTCCTCTCTCCTTTCCTCGCTCGATGCTTCTTTTTTGCTCCCGTTCACGTCGCTGCGGCCTTTTTGCACACGAGCTCGGGTTTATCGCGAGGATAAGCCGAGAGCGTAGGCGAGGCTCTGAGAGCCGGTGTATTTTTTCTCCAGGCGATAAGGAGAGAGACGGACGCTCCGAGGGAGAGAGAGAGAGTGAGAGGAGAAGAGAGGACGAGATTTATACTCGAGGAGAAAATAAGGGAGGGAGAGATCGGTGCACTTTTTGAGGCCGACGAGATGGTGTTCGAGAATGCGAGAGAGAGGGAGAGAGAGAGAGGCAATGAGATGGAGCGAAAAAAGAGGAGCAGAAGAGGTAAAGTCCGATACACTTGCCGGCATGTGCCAGCGCGACGATCGTGTCCGTCTTTTTGCATTGCTGCAGAGATGAAGCCGAATCCGCTGCAGACGAGCGGGCGTACACACATACACATAAGCACACACACTCTCTCCTCCGATGCTTTGTATCCATTATGCTTCTTCTTTTTTTAGTAATGCCAGTCGCTCGCTGCTCCTTTTTCCGCAGGCGCTCTTTTGTCGGGGCCGTACGCGGGGCTTTTTGTCTTGCACACACGCACACACACGCGCGCGTGCGCACACAGATTATTTATGTTTTGTTTCGAAAAGTGGCTATATTGAAATGAGCGAAGACGCGGGCGCCCACGATTTCAGCGAGGATGCACGCGCACGCGCTCCGGCTCCAAGCTTACCTTATATTCTTTTCGGCGCGCGCGCGGAGAAGTTGATTGCTTTTGGAAATGCATTCGGCGGTTGCATGTTGTCGAGGAATTTCGCTGGAATTTTAATAAGAACGTCATGCATTATCCGCTATGGATGGCTCCACGAAAGTGAGTTAAATGTGGGTGTGCAAATATTTTGGGTGTTTTTGAGATAATTTGGTGGTTGTTCTTTATCTGGCAGTGTTTCGCAAAAGTGTAAGGGGTAAGTACAAAAGTAACTTTTATTTATAATTTGATACATATATTTACACTTTTACTATATTACTTAATACTATGAAAATTATCTATAATATATTTTAAAAGATAATAATTTTTTTTGTTAGAGAAATATATGTGGATCCGATTGTAAAAGGCGTTAACCTCTTCTGACCGACGTTCACATATGTGGATGCATATTGAAGTCACGATTGTGAGGTGATCCAAAGCTTTTTTAATGAAACCTTTGACGTTATTTCTTTTTTTAAATGAAGAATAACAAAAATAAATTGATTGTAAATTTTAAATTAATTTTTACATATTTTTACATTTAAAAAAAAAAAATTTTTTTCCAGCGGTTCATAGTGTCGGTCAGAAGGAGTTATCTCGGAAGTCGGTGGAAAAAGGCCTTATTTCGGAAGCCAGTTGAAAAAGGCGTTATCTTGTAAGCTGATACAAAAAGGAACGTGTCAAAATTAAATGGTCAGTTATTTTTTAAGGTATGAAAAAAAAGTTAGTAGAAGCGTTAATAAAAACATCATCGCGCGAGATAACGCCTTTTTCCACCGGATCCTGAGATAACACCTTTTTATGCGGAAGCGACGATGTATACTGAGAAAAATGATCTAATAAAAATTCCTACAATACATAATAACGTCGGGACATACTTTCAATATCAAAATAATTACTATGTTTTATAGTCAAAATTCGTCTGTGTTTAGTAATTTTTACTTATTACATACGTCAATTTTTACTATAAAACAGTAATTATTTTAGCATTGCAAGTATGTCTCGACGTTACTATGTATTATATATAGTAGTTTTTATTAGATCATTTTTCTCAGTGATAATAAAGAAGTGAAATAATACTTGCAATGTATAACAATCAATGCTATGTTTTCAACATAATTTGAAAGACATTTGATGGAAATAATTTAATGTATATAATCACCCTAAACGCACATTCAAACATTCTATAGAATTTCACTGTAGGTGTCAAGACACTCCCATAAGAATCTGAATGCAAAAAGAATTAATAACCTGAGAGCTCTCTTCATCTCAATTCACGTCTCCAGCCACGATCTTCCGGTAAACTTCGGTACTCTCTCTGGCCGCAAGTATATAGGAAATGACCGAAATGGAGTTCGGGGTTCCAGACATCATCCCCGCTTCGTATCCCCCGACCCTTGCTATAGCCGTGACGACGGCAATGGCTGCGAAGTAAAACCAGAAGAAGAAGAAGAAGAAGAAGGGTGGGTTCTCTCCCGGGGGTAGATCTCGGGACTCGATTATTGGACGGGTCAGCGGCGAAGACGAGCGAAATTCCTAACTGGCTTACGGGGAAGGAAGCCACTCCTTTTTTGCCTCACGCCGTTCGACCGTGAAAAGATGTCACATGGCCGAGCGGGATTCCCTTTCAGTCTGACACTCGTCGCTCACTCGCTCGTAAGTACTCGCGTTGTTTCTCCTCAGTGCCTCGGATCGCATTGTCATCTGTGGGCTCCGTTCAACTCAATGGTGGTAAAAGTTCGAAATTCACTGAATAAAGTTTTTTTTAATTTTTTTTTTTGTATGAATATTCTTACTGTACGGGTAAATATGGTTTTATTAATTTTCATTTTTTAAAAATCAAAACCCACCATAATAAAAATTTAAGAATTTTTCTAAATTTAAGACATCTATACGTTATTGGTTCTACTCTCTAAAAATTAATACGTGAAAAGTCACTAATTATTGATAAAAAAATATAAATAAAACGAATACAAATACTTGCAATATTACATGAGCGCGAAATTATTTTACGTTATTGGTTCTACTCTCTAAAAATTAATACGTGAAAAGTCACTAATTATTGAAGAAGGGGAATAAAATTTTCATTGCGTAATAAGTGAATATTCACTAGGGAATTAGTCAATTTTTTCAGTTATTCATATTAGTGAATGACTTTCTACATATTCATTTTTAGAGAGTAATGGAGACATTTATAATATAATTGAAGAGCTCAGAGCAAAAGTGGGTTGAATTATATGGGCAAATCCATAATACCTTTAACTATTGTGTAATACTTTTTTAAATTTTTTATTGCTGATATTAGCATGGCCTGCGAAGCACATAAACGAGATAGGGTGCAAAATCTTTCATTGTTACGTAGAAAACCAGTCCTGTCATCCATATTAGTGTGCCACGCAGGCCGCAGCCTGGAGATGTACAAAACTGTCTAAAAAAGTCGCTAAATCTATTATACAAATACAAAATAGTCCTGTAATATTTCTTTTAAAGTATTTATTGCTGCTATTAGCATGGCCTGCGAAGCACATAAACGAGATAGGGTGCAAAATCTTTCATTTTTACGTAGAAAATCAGTCCTGTCATCCATATTAGTGTGCCACGCAGGCCGCAGCCTGGAGATGTACAAAACTGTCTAAAAAAGTCGATGTAATAGATTTAGCAACTTTTTAAGATAGTTTTGTGCATCTCTAGGCTGCGGCCTGCATGGCACACTAATATGGATGACAGGACTGGTTTTCTACGTAAAAATGAAAGATTTTGCACCCTGTCTCGTTTATGTGCTTCGCAGGCCATGCTAATAGCAGTAATAATAAATTTTAAAAAAGTATTACACAATAATTAAAGGTATTATGGATTTGCCCATATATACTATTAGCATACAACTCAACCTACTTTTGCTCTGAGCTCCTCGATTAAGGTTATATAAAATGTGACAATAATATTTCTGTGACTATATATTTTCATAAAGAATGAATTTACAGATTTGAATAAATACATGGAAATTAACTTGCACTGCATTAATTAATTTTTGTACAGATGTTTACGCGTAACTCTGTCGTCTTATTATTCGTTGAATCAAATCTAATGGGAATTATTATTTTTATAACAACATAAATATTTTACATTAAGTTTAAAAATTACATTTAAGTAAGCAATGTAAAATACGTTGTATATATTTGGTTAGGAAAGAGTTGCACACGAGATGTAATTTTAGTACGTGAAATTTTCATTAAATAAATGCAGTAAAAAACATCGGTTTCCATCCTTGAGACTCTCCATGCCTCACGCAATAGAAGTTACGATCCGTGAGACCTCGCAGCTTCAAATATTGACACCCACCGCTATAAACTCCTCATTGCCATCTCAACTTCTCCTTACACTCCCATAATGTAGTAACTCGAAACGCCATTTTAGTGCGGAGTAATAATTACGAAAAAGTGAAAATTCTCAAAGTACTTAGCGTGTCTTCCTTTCGGAGCCACGCTCTCTCTCTTCTTCTTTCTCTCTCGCTCTCGATGGTAAGCGCGCGCGACTCCGACGCTTCGGGCGTCACCGAGACCGAAGGTGCGTGAGAGAAAAGGAAGGGTAAAAAAGCCGGGAGGGAGAGGGAATAATTTGTGAGAAATTAAGAGAATAAGAAACTGCTATACGTACGAGAGAAGGAGCGAGTGAGAGCGAGGATAAAAGGTAGAAAAAACGATTGCAGCTGCACGGTAAATTTTGAGCCGGCCTAAAATGACATGATTGAATAATAGACTTATTACGGAAAAATATATAGAGAGGACCTTCGAAGAAGGTGCATGTATGAAAAAGTTGGAGGTCGGGTTTTTATGCGGATTTGGCAATGGTTCAAAATGAAATAATGTTTTAATAATGTATACATGTATGAGTTTAAATACAAAATTGTAAAATTTATTTTCGAAGGTGAAGAATTGGATTGGCTTGAATCACATTAAAACAGAAAAATAATAATAATTTAACAGAAAATAATTGATTACTGGATAATTTACAGGGTTACTACGCGTTCATGTTCTGCTGCTATGATTTTCGTATCCTATAATATATGAGGTCTTTAATTAGAGAATTCCGTATAGATTTATTCATCATACGATCACATTTTATTATTATCAAATGGGAGATACAAGTCACTCTTCCTACCTATATCTCGACCGAAATAATCTAAGCTATTTTATCAATATATTATATCTGCAATATAAAAATCACTGCATGCTGTGTAATGCTCTATTTTTACTGCATAATCACTGCGGCGATGTGAATGATGTCACCACTTATATCCGTCAAAAGATATACACGTGCTATCAGCGCGTAATCAGCCGTTAAAAGCGACACGTGCGCCAGCACAAACAATGCAGCGGCTAGCTGCCGAAGAAAGCGATAAATAAATCACCGCAGAAGAGCTGCTGCCGGCGTGTGTGTACTCTCTCTTCCTCTCCTGTCTACCCACATGAGAGAGAGAGAGAGAGAGAGAGAGAGAGAGAGAGGACAGGGAAATGCAAAGCGTTCGGAAGAAAAGACCGCCGCGGCGACGGGTAATCGCACGTAACGTTTTAACGATCGCATTTAAACATACATATATTATCCGTAATGGACGGCTCTTAGGCGACGGGGCCTGGTATAATCACGGGGATATCCGCGCCGCGTGACGGGAAAATGCGTTTTCTTTGCGCGTTGTTATTGTATTACACAGCGCTTTGTGCAAGTGCCGCGCGCGCACGTGAGCCGAGCGTGCGAGAAAACACTTTGCGCGCGCGAGCACTGCGTCGTAATGGCGCGTCGGTCGGTTATGGTGGACGCGAGGAGAACGAGTGAAAGAGCGCTACGGGCTAGGAAAATTGAGTCTAAATTAGCTGCGAAAAGGCCCGTGAGATGACGGTGTATTAATAAAATATCGGGTTTCGTTGTTCAAGAAGAGGTACGCGGTTTGTAATAAAAGAATATCAAATACGATTATAAAACTGGACTTATTTTTTATACTAGAACTGTTCATATAATAAAGATCATGTTTGCGGTGCATTTATACAAATTAATATGACATAAAAAGTAAAGTTTTATGGGAAGTTCAATATTACTGAATTACTAAAAAGGCAAAACAGTGTTTGAACTTTTTACCTACACACGCACACACACACACACACGCACACACACACACACACACACACACACACACACACACACACACACACACACACACTGTAATATCAATACCAGTAATCCCGAGATATTTATTCGATAAATACGGGAAAATAATTAAGTTTTTATAGATATTTAGTAAAGGAAGAAATAAATATTTAGAAACGTTCAAGCAAAATATTTGGTTAGAAACATTTGCAACCTCATACGCGATCAATAATACCATCCCACAAGCCGTGGAATTTTACGACTTTATTATTGGCAGGCTTTCGCGCGCGGGTGCGTGTACAGTGAGTGAAAAGCAAAAGCAGGGGAGAAGCAGCAGTCGCAGCCCGCAGCCGCGCGCTCCCTACCCTCATTACCCAAAAGAACCGCGCGCGTACATAATTGTTATACCCCGCGCCCGCGTATTCCGCTCCGAAGGCAATTTCGCGATGAGAGAGGGCGAGCGGAGCGCGCAGTGGCCCTCCAGCGACGCATCGATTAAAATTATACTCCCGCGCTCTCGCTTCCCGCTTGGAGCCTCGCGTGAAGCTGCGCGGGAGCGCAAAAACTAAAAACTCCCACGAAAAAAAAAAACATTCGGCGTCTCGTGATCGCGCGCGGAGGCAGCGCGCGGAGAAAATCCGTTCTCACGTGTATACAGTATGGTTGCGCTGAAGCTGGAGAGGCGTCAGAGGAGGGCCAGTTACGAGGAAAGAAGGTCGCGGAAGTGTGCAGAGCGTCGCGAGAGTCGTCGCTGATGAGGAAAGAGAAACGCGCGCAATAATTGTGTAGGTGGGTGTTGCGCGCACGAGCTTTCAGCCGGGCGCGCTAGTTAAAAATTCTGGTGTGGTTGGTGCTGCGTGGCTCTTGTCACTTAAATTCTATGTTTCTTTAGTTTTGTATAAGATTATTTTGTTTAAGAATAATCGTACTAAATATTCCATATTTTACGTGTTGAATCTTTATAGTTACATAAAATAATTAAAAAGCACTATAAGAACCGCCAGACTTTTGGTCAAAATAAAAAAAAACTTTCATGAACCTCGCATTCATTCTTAGATATGGTACTCCTACAAGATTGAAAAAATTCTCGAAATTCCTATGGGCATGCGTCTGCAGCACGCACCGTCGGCAGGTACCACAATAACCGCTTATTGAAAGCAATCGGCGATCAACGCGCGTACACACCCCTTTCCTTCGGAGCAAAACGAAAGTACGCACGCGTCCACCCGCCGTTTCTTTTCTTCGCCGGGTAATTTCGCCCTCGCATCTCGTCGTCTCCTCTTCCCAGCCTGCACACACACATCGCATGATGCTCCCTCTATGCTGTCTCTGGCCGAGGCAATGGAAATTGCCTCACGTGGAATCCGGTCCAGCGCACGGCGGCGGCGGCGATCGTGATGGCCCAGGGCGCGCACGCGAGCTTACGAGAAAATTTGCGATTGACCCGCGCGAAATTGCGAGGGATCTTTTTAACGAGCCGTGTATATGCGCGGCGCTGTTGCCACTGAACCTGTCGGTTGCAGAGAACGCGCTCGTGAGGGTGGCGCGCACTTTCGCCATTCCGAGTTTTTTTTTTATTTCGTTCGGTCGTGGGCGGAGGTGTAATTCGCCGCGGCGGTAGTGCGTGGTTCGTGAGTCGAGTTGCCGGATTGAGAAACTGCTACTGCGGTCTGGTTGATGATAACTCTCTTTGGTGCGGTATGCAGAGGTTGCTTTATTTCAGGGTTTGCAGAGCAAGCGTTTTTTTTGTAATTGGATAGCCAATCGTTTTTAATGTTAAGCTATTGTGCACTTGGGTTGTTTATAAGGGATGAAGAGACGTGAGGTTAGCGGAAAAATATTCATTTTTGTAGATTCGAGTGTGATGTGTCAACAGAATTGTCATTTTTGTTAAGTTTTAATTCAGGTTCAAAATTGTTCAGAGGGAGAATGTAGATCTTAATTGATTTTATCGATTTTATAAGAAAATTTTAATCACTTTTGACGTTTCCAAAAGTTAAGTAAATCAGTTGATATTATTGGGGAAGCTCGATGATGTAAAATTTTTCACAAAGATGTTTGTTGTCACCGTAAGAAATAACAATTATTTTTTATAATTATGCATGTTTAAATGACCAGAAACAAAATATACGAATTTATTACTTACAAAACGTTGTTCTTCATATTGCCCCTTATACGGTATAACGCTTCTTTGAACATGTTTCTACCATCCTTTTTGGGTTATACGTACCTAAAACAAATAAAAATTGTACAATAATTATACAAATTTTGATTGTAAGTTACAAAATCACCTGTTATGATCAGATAGTTTAAATAATATGTATATACTAGTTCTTAAACAAAAGTTTACAACAAAACACAACCGCAAATATAACCGTTCGTTAAAAAAATGTAACAATCTCATTTCAATTACTGGATAGATTAAACAGAGCCTATTTCGTACTTCAAATAGCCTCGTAAAAGTCGTAAAGTTATCAAAGAATCATTGTCTACCGCCAAAGAAGCGGCTCATAAACAAGCCACTTCCAATAAAAGCGACAATACGACAAAACATCAAATCTCCACTTCCTGCCCGCGTCCTTCACTTAAAAAACCCAAATAAGACGTAACGGCTCGATAAACGAGGACGAAGCCCATCGATTAGGAACCGGTCGCAAAACCGTCTCCTCGAGCGACGGAACAGCCGCATTTCCTGTCCCTCGTTCCGCGGAAAGGTGACTCTTCAACGCGCCTTTTATTGTCGCGCTTGCGGCTGCAGCAAAAAGCCCGGGGCCCAACGATGTTTGCAGAGATAACTCGTCGACCCTCCCCGCATTACGTCGAACTCATCGATTCGCACTCGCCCGCGCGCTCGTCTCGCTTTTACCGTCTTCATTTTTGTGGGGCTTTTTTGCCCCTCTGAGTCGCGCACCGATTCCAAAGGAACGCAATTTTTCTCGCACGCGCGCGCGCGACCTTACGCAATTGCTTTCCGCGAATTCTCGCGCCAGCGGTCGTTAGAAGGTGGAGGAGTATAAGCGCCACGTGTAATTTATCGAGGAGTCGTTTCTGCGTTTCCCGACGCAGAGGAATTTATGACGGTGATTATGATGGGTAGTAGATGGGTTTGTTAGCTAAGGTTTAGTTCTTGTAATGTATTGTCTGTGCTGTACAAGTCATCGGATGATGAGATTTTTCCAAGTTGTACAGATATATGAAGAAGTCTGTAAATAATCTACCTTTCTGCGTTCTCAACAGTTGCCGAAATTTGAAAAAAAGTGCACATCTATTGGATATAAGTATAACTATATTTACGAACAAGATTAATCTGAATTTTTACGGTGGTTAAAATGAAATTTTGAATAATGTTGGAAAGACGGTCGATAATCGTTTAATGCGTTGCTTTATTTTAAAGTTATGGTTTAGATTCGACCATTACAATATGCAAAAGATTATTGAACCTCGGATTCAAATTATGTATTTCTAATATTTTTCGATTTATTTTAATTGCTCAACTTTACACTGACACAACTGCAGAATAAAAGAACATTTTTTATTTTTATCGAAAGCAAGAGGAACTCAATTTATTACTATATAGTAGGGCTTTTGAATAGCTAACAAATTTATTGTGTAATAACAAAGTATTTTTGGAGAATGATAATTTTTGTTTTATACATTATCATACTTTAAAGCAGATATCGGCATTATTGGTCTGCAAAATTTTTTCGAATACTCATATTATTTCATTAAATATTTGATGCAATGAAATAATTTTAATTAATAAACACGTTTCTCATAAAAAACTGGGCCTTTAGAAGTGTTTTGAAAAAATATTCGAAAAAATTATTCATCGAATATTTTTTCGAATAATTGATTATTCGAGAAATTATTCGGTGAATATTTTATTTTCGAATAATCGATTATTCGAAAAATTTTTCGTCGGTTTTTTCAAAACACTTCTAAAGGCCCAGTTTTTATGAGAAAAGTGTTTATTAATTAAAAGTATTTGATTGTATCAAATATTTAATGAAATAATATGAGTATTCGAAAAAATTTTGCGGACGAATAATGCTGATCTCTGCTTTAAAGTACAAAACGTTTGACAACTTTAAATGATGCATGATGATACGATTCTTGGGAAATTTTACTTACACCTACAAATATTGTGAAATAAGTGTATTTTTAACAAATTTTCTTCGTGTAACACATCTTAATAGAATCTATTATTTAGTTTAAAACAATATGTCATGTAGAGTTAAATCTTTAAATCTACAAATTGTTTACTGAAAGGAATGCTTTAAACGGAAAAGATAAAAAGAAAATTAAAAAATTATATTTATTTCCCAAAATAATTCTTCTGATTTTCGTGATTTTTTAGTGTATAACTTTTTTAATATTTAAATTTTTTTAGAAGTTTTTACCATAACAAACATGAATTTTAATAGTTTCAGTAAGAGTTTTTGTGCTGATATTTTTACAAGACCAACTTAAAGTTCTTCAGATAAAATTGTAGTCATTCCGATGCCGTGGTAAAATTACAGGGAACGAAAAGAGCCAATTGTTTTGAAACAAGCCTTTTTACCGCAACACTGTAGAAGATCATGAAAATTAAAGAAAGAAATCGATGCGAATGACAACTTAGTGAAAAGTCAACATTTTTAAAATATGGAGATACGTATATTTCAACATAAATGCTATTTAATAAGTAACATTACCGTAAACTTATTTAAGATACAATTTCAATGTACTAAATTTATATTTTTAAGTATTTTAATTAATTCTATAAAACAAAAATGTAAGCATTTATAATATAGGCTTATGTCGTTTTTGTATCTTGTTTATCGTTTCAGTCTTCCAAAAGTTCATTTGAATTTGAAATCGTAATCTTGTCGGATGCTTCATATAAAGTTTAAGTTAAAGTAAGCAGCGCCCCAGACTCGATTAGTGTAGGTCTATACGCAGTTACAAGCAGAGCAACAACAATATTTGCCACACTTGATTAAAGTTTGTTAAGATTCGCTTATGTTAATACTAGCAGGTTAACTTTACCGGATCGCGTATCGATAAGTGGGGCGGCGTACATGTATACATGGCGAAGCAAGTATGGAAAATGGACGAAAACGGACCCGCAATGTCGGTGTTTAGTAAGATATTTCGATCGAACTGCAAGAAATAAAAATTATTAAATATGAATGAAAATATTATGAATTATACATATATTATGTAGCTTCTAAATTATATCAAAACGTGAAAAGAGATTTCCCTTTTGCTTTAAAGAAAAATCTAGTCGAGAAAATCCCATCACACATTTTCTATGCTGTTAAATCTTAAATAAATAAGGTTCCAAATTCTGAATTTCAAATGTATATGTTCATGAGTGAGCAAAATATTTTCATATACAGGAGGTAACAGAATTACATTGTTTTACAATTTACGGTCTACGTATGTTTGGTAATAAAAATTGTTGGGTGAAACTTGTTATTGCAGGCACTATACCTAATATCCAAGTAAATATTGAGTTAAAGAGTTAAAGTGCGCAAAGGTACATATTTATTCAGTACGCAAAAGAAATAATTTTTACGTGGAATGAAGCGGAGTGCCGCGCGGCGGCGCTATTAGGGATTTATCCCTTGTTTTATTACTGGATATATTCCAAGCTGGCAGTCAAACAATACTCGGAATATCAACTTCAAAGCGAATAAAACGCATCTATACACTGCTCAAACAATTTTACATAATTCACGCAATCCAGCTGTACCTGGGCGGAGGAATATTTAGCATTTTATAAACAGAAAATTCGCGTGAACTTATATCATTACGTTGAAATAAAATTTTCTTTATACCGCATTTGCGATAAACTGTTTACGATATTTCAGTTTAATCTCGGAGTAGTGGAAATCTACAAGTTCGATTATTTATTGTTGGAAAATATGAATCGTTGAAGGGAATTTATGAGGCCTGAAAATACCTCCACCCTCACGAGAAGCAACGAAATTTCCCTGGCGCAGACATACAGAATTCAACAAACTATTTACGATATTTTATCTCGAGGCCGCAGAGTGGAAGAGGGAGGAGAGAGCGAGCGAGCGTACACGACGCGGCTACGCAAACCGTGTGCGTAGATTGGTAGGTGTAGCGAGGTATCTTATTGATCTGGTAGCCCGGGGCGTGTCATCCTAGGCCTGTTTAGAGCCGCAGGGAGGACCGCAGCCAGCAGCAGCAGCAGCAGCGGCGGTGGCAGCAGCAGCAGCAGTGCTGGCTCGAACCCTAAAGCCGGGGGGAGAGTCGCGCATGCGCGCGCCCGGAGGGGTGACTTCCAATCACCGGGAGCTGCGAGCGCTTTATTTCGCTCGCGGGGGACAGCCGCCGGTCCCTGCTATATATACGTATAACGCGCCGCGCGCGTGTGTGTGTGTGTGTGCGAGGGCGAGGAGGGGGAGAGAAAGTCTGCGCGACGATAAGAGGTTGCGGGTCGAACGAGGGAGGGAAGGAGAGAGTGGGAGATAGAATGCAGGGTTACGATTTTCTTCGCGAAGAGGAGAGTAGGAGCTTGTGTGTAAGGAGCAGGGAGAGTAGTTGTGTACGTGGTGGAAGATAGGGAGAGATGAGGGTGTGCGCCCAGATTGGGGAGTAAGAGAACAGAGAAGGTTTGGCGCTTCGCTGATTCTGTTAATGATTTTCACTTTTGAAATTTGGCTGAAGATGAGTGTGTTGCCAGTAAACTTTGCTATTGTTTTAGGTATTCATCAAATTTGATTATAATTATGACTTGTCCATATAATCTCACTACTTTCCCTTTTCGCTTTCTTTGTTTCGACTTGTTTTGTGTTGACTAGTATGCGATCTAATATATATTTTAAAAAAATACGTAGTCTCTCATAATCGACCAGTTTACTAGAAGATAACATATTGAAGTTATTGCTAAAATAGACTTATATGAGTAGTTTATAAACGGTAATAACATACGAAAATAAGAGCTGTTATCGTGTTTTATTACGGTTTTCATCCATTTATATAACAGATCCGGAAAATGTGGTTGCAATCAAAACAGATATGATTTGATTCATAAAACCTCATCTGAACCGGCAATCTACACCATTATTTCGAAACATCTATGCATTAATACGGTCAAACTAAGTTTATAATTCTCCACGTAATTGCTTTAGGGTAACTTGAATGCTGATGTGGTTGTTGTGAGGTGTGTAAAACCAACAGTACTTTTTTTGAAGAATGATGCTGTAATAATTTTCATGAATCGATCTATATTATATCAAGTAGACTAATTACTTTGAAAATTGAAATATTAACAAACCGATAGAATGATATTGATAAGTAATACGTACATAATAATTTTAGTTGAACTGCCATGTCTTGAAACTAAATACGAAGATAACAATATTCTAATGGATACATCTTTTTGAACCTTGCATGTATTGTAAGTAATTTGTTAATTACTATTTAAATATGAAATCACTGAAATCACGTTTTAAAAATAACAAACTTATAATATTTTTCAGTTTCATTCAAAACAATATTTTATATTGATACAGAAATATGATTTGAAAGAAGATTACTAATAAAATCGCCAGTCGAGTAAATACATGGATTATTGTTTAAATAATACTTCATGTATATATTTACATGGGCTAAATTATTCTTAAATTAGTTTTTAACTTTTTCATGGAAATAAATTAAGAAAACATTTCATAATCATAAAGCTCAATTTCAACAGAAAAGTCAAAGTGATTAAAACTCATTAATAAAAGCAATGATTTCATACACTAAGCTCTGCGGTTTTAAAAAATTCCATTTTCCTGCTCATATAGTAGTACGTTTGTAACTTCTAGCATAGCGCGGCAAATTACTCGAACTGCACGGATCCTTGTGTTTCTCGGACGTTTTCAAGCGCGCTCGAAATCGATTATAAAGCGCGTACACGCGCACCGCGGAAACTAGTAGTCTAATAGCCACCGCCGCGCGTCGCTCGCAAACTCGGCCGTTGGCTATGTGCGAGCTAAACGGTTGTTTCCCAGCCATGTAAACGTGAATTATGAATCGTGTCAACATCGCCTGTCTACGCGAAAATCGCTCTCAGTTGCGTAAGAATGCGTATACGCGATAATCGATGTTTCTTCGTGTTCTCAGTTTTATTAATTCATACTCTCTAAAAATGAATATGTGAAAAGTTGTTCACTGGTGCGAATAAGTGGAAAAAATCTACTAATAGTTTAGTGAATATTCGCTTATTACGCAGTGAAAATTTTATTCCACTATTTCAACAAGTAAATATTCACTGAAGAATTAGTCAATTTTTTCACTTATTCGCACCAGTGAACGACTTTTCACATATGCATCATTTTTAGAATGTACTAATGACAAGATTTGTCTCAACGGCTGTTTTTGAATAATTTACGTAAAGTTTTTTTTACAAAATCCGTATATTTTGAACGTTTTGGTTTTATTAAATTTTTCTGGGGCAAATGATGTAAATAAAAAAGTATATTTTATGCATTCATGTTAGCATTTTATAACTTGAAGTGTAGGGGAGACTGGGGTAAAACCGAATACTGGGGCAAAACCGGAATTTTCAATTTCTGGATTACTAGTTTACTAATAGTGCAATCTATATAATAGCTATGGCATCTCTTTGAGAATGTTCCTATTATCATTTTATATCCGATCGGCATGTCAAAAATAGCCGCGTATTGACTTTAGAAGAAGTCAAAGATTTGTTAGCTCGCAAGACCGTGTTCATCATCCCAGTCATAGTACGTATAATCTTCCTGTAAGAAACAGATTCTTTCATTACGTACATAACCTTATTATTCATGTTATAATAAATAAGTAGGAGAAATTCCGTTTCTAAATTTTAGTTTTAATTGCAAAAAATGAATAATTACTTTTTTTTCGAACTTTGGGGTGAAATCGGATACTTTAGGTTGGGGTAAAACCGGATAGTTTATTTCCTCTTTTCTTTTAATGATAAAATAAACTAATAATAGACATTTAATGCGCTGTTCATACATTATACATATAAAATTAATTAATTTGGTACATAAAAGAGTAAATATATTAGAAAGTCTTCCCGGCCAAGCTGGTCAGAAAAAAATATGGCTTCAGCGATTTTTTTTTTAAAACAGGAATTTATAATTATTAATAAAAGATTTCTTCATTAAACAGCGTTTTTACATTTTTGTATTATTTCTAGAATGTCAAATAGCGCTTAAAATCCCCCTGATAGAAATTCATCTATATGAAATAGCCAAGAAGTTAGAAAATAGCTAATAAAACTGGCTAATTAATAACTATGATGAAACGATTTTTCTACCATTATTTGCCTATTTTTTAGACTGACGTAACAACAAAATATTCGTATTTGATTTACTTACTAATTTTATCTTTGATGAAAGAGCATCAAAGTGCATTAGATGACTTACCAAAATATAAATAAATAATATTAACGAATAAATCAGTTGTTGTACTCATTCTATGAGTAATTCAGCAAAATTTTTATTTCTTCGTCTGATTCTATCTCTCTCACTCCTTGTCATAACAGCAAGTCTTCTACTATAGCTATTTCCAGACTAAAGAAACTGATCAGTTTTAATACCTTTAAAATACTCAAGAACAAGCTTGTGCTTGTCTTCGAAAAACTCATTCTATTTTTCAATCTATTAAATGGTCAAATAATAGTAGAAAAAGCGTTTCATCGGGAGCTAGAAACTGAACAAGAGAAATTCCTATTTTATAGCAAGTTTCTAATATAAGTAGTCAGTTACTAATTATAAAATGTTTTGGATTTCTACCAGGGTCATTTAGAAAGAATAATGAAAGTATCCGGTTTTACCCCGACAATGTTTTTTACGGGTTAAAATCGGATAATTTCGTAAATTTCTAATAACATTTTTTACAAATATTTTGTTGGCTAACCAAGTCGATTTTCAGTTACCTGAATGTAAACTAAAAACAATT
Organism: Torymus aiolomorphi; assembly: GCA_036365515.1. Taxonomy (NCBI): domain Eukaryota; kingdom Metazoa; phylum Arthropoda; class Insecta; order Hymenoptera; family Torymidae; genus Torymus; species Torymus aiolomorphi. The sequence goes on from CM070874.1 coordinate 96,919,756, forward strand.
CTAGTGTTAAATATTGTTATTATTTTGTTATCTATTTTTAATAAACAATTTCCAAAAAGTATCCGGTTTTACCCCAGTCTCCCCTATATAAAAAAAAATCATTCTGTCAATTTACAAAGTTTCATGTAATCTACTTCACGGTCTAGACACTGATTATTTTTTTTCGGACGGACCACATCAAATCAAAGTCTAATTTGCTCAATCAGCCATCTATGCACATAGTAATAAAGATGTATAAAGATGGTCGTGCGCCATCAGAAGGAGATATAGTCTCAGCCAAAAATTTAGATCTTTATCCAGTCCGTCCTACTTGCACGTGCTCAAGGATAATGCGGTCTTCTAAAACGCGCGCGTCTGGTATGTAAAATACGATCGGCGCGTATACATCACAAAAAGAGCAGCGTGCGCCCGCGCGCTATGCAGAAGAGCCAGCTAAAGGAAGGAGAATACGAGAGTAGGGAAATTTTCGGAAATTCGCTACGGAGATTCGCTTTACAACCCTCATTAGATCCCGCGTAGGCCTTATCTGATAAATCCCTCTCGCTCGCGCGCGCGCACGTGCAACGGGTGTTTTTCACCCCCCTCCCTCTCTCTCGCTCTCTCTTTTGTTATGAATTTGAGCAGATAATGTTCCTTTGAGAGTTTCACGTTCGTGTACAGCGTTTTTTTACCTTGTTTTCGAAGAGAAAACGAGGACTTGATAAAGACTGAAAATTATTGGCTTAGTTCGAGGCTGAATATATTATCAAGGATCTATTGGTTTAAATATGCATATTAAGGATGTATCGCTGGCAATTTTGAGATCGAAGCCTGTGGTTTAGTTTTTGGGCGAGAAAGTTACAGCACATGATACATTTTTTCGTATGTACAGATTATTGTAATAATTTAAAAAAAATTTATAAACATTCACAACGATTATCAATTGATTACGTTATACCTTTCTTTTCTTTGATTGAAATAAAGAGGTAATTTATTTAAATGTTTTATCTTATATTATAAAAACCATTGCGACATTAATATATCAACTTGAAGTTTTGGAATATTAATTGTTAGGCATATTTCTCGGCCTTCATTCGTTTCATCTTATGCACAAACATTCTTGTTTTATGTCGGATATTTTTATTTTTCAAGATTTGAACAGGGATGTGATGAGATCTGAACGTCTAAATTATAAATTGAGTTTGCGTCATTCTTCCAAAATACCAAGCTCATTATATTTATTTTAATGAACCAACAATGTCCATTACTGTAACAATCCATTTTTCGCATTCCCCGCACGTACAAGCGGTATAAAATTAGTGTACTGAGATTCAAAATAACGTGCACCCAAGCTACAAGAGGGAGAGAGAGAGAGAGAAAGAGAGAGAGAGAGAAAGAGAGAGTAAGAGCTAGAAGACCACGCCGGGCAAGGAGTCCAGGGCACATGCAAAGCAGGACTCTCGCGCTCGCGCGCGCTAGTCCGGCGAGTACCTACTCGATGATCACAGTCATAATAAGCGAATAGCCGCTGCGAGGTTAGGTTCTCCTTCTCGCCCTCTCTCACTCCCTCTCTCTTCCAAGGATGCCCTGTATACACGAACATACACCGGGGCAGATAAAGAGAGACCGCGCGAGCGCGTGCGCGTCCTGCGTCGAGGAACGCCTGGAGGCGCGAGCGCGAAGATCATCTCCGGCTCGCGCCGCAGCCGCTCGGGCTCGTAATCCGAGGTGCGCATCGGCCCGGTATCGCGTATCCCATCGGAATCTTCTGCGCTCTCTCGGACTCTGCGCTTCTTTCGCTCTTCGCTCTTTTCGCACTCACACTTTTGCTCTTAATTTTTTTGCCCCTTCTTCACTGCTCCGGACGACGCGACTTTCTCCGGCGGTCTTCTTTTTCGATTACTTTGTCTCCCGCGAAGGTGGTGGCCATCATTCTGTCTCGGATTTTTTAATGACATACTGTTTTTTATTTCTTCCTTTCTTTCTTATTCTTATTTCAGACTACCTATATACACTATTTTATTATTATACTGCTTTATATTTTTTATACGCTTTTTCCTTTTAATTTATTTCTTCTTACTAGAAGTTTAAAATTATAATTTAGAATAACAAACAGTTATTTATTAACCCATTAACGCCCAAACGTCCAAATTTCGAGTAAGTTTTCAACGTGATTATTTCTTATGTTATCTACTTTGAAAAAATTCTGTTTTCATATATTCCGACGTGAAATTTCACGCTCTTTCAGAATCCGTAGTCAGAATTACGATTTAACCTCAAGAAAAAAAATATGGCCGATTTAAACGTAAAAAACGTGAAAATTTTCGAAAAAAATTTTTTCTGGATTTTTTTTCGCAATGATACCGCAAAGGTATCCCCTTATAATTATGATCAGAGGTGATCATGGCAGTTGAAGTTTGACAGAAAATTTTTATATTAATGTTAAACAACCGCATTTTTACAAAATGGCGGCTGAAACAAATTTTTTTTGTTTAAACTTCATCAATTTTTTTCTCGAAACCTATGGACTTTAGCAAAAAGTCCACAAGAACAAAAATGTCTTAGAATTAGTCAAGGAACACTCTCAAATTTTTTCAGAATTTTCAGAGACAATTTTTTATTTTCTGAAAAATTCGGGAAATCCAATTTTTCAAAAATGTCTAAAAAAATTCTGAAAAAATTTGAGAATATTCCTTGACTAATTCTAAGACATTTTTGTTCTTGTGAACTTTTTGCTAAAGTCCATCGTTTTCGAAAAAAAATTGATGAAGTTGAAACAAAAAAAATTTTGTTTCAGCCGCCATTTTGTAAAAATGGGGTTGTTTAACATTAATATGAAAATTTCCTGCCAAACTTCAACTACCATGATCACCTCTGATCATGATTATAAGGAGATACCTTTGCGGTATCATTGCGAAAAAAAATCCAGAAAAAATTTTTTTCGAAAATTTTCACGTTTTTTACGTTTAAATCGGCCATATTTTTTTTCTTGAGGTTAAATCGTAATTCTGACTACGGATTCTGAAAGAGCGTGAAATTTCACGTCGGAATGTATGAAAACAGAATTTTTTCAAAGCAGATAACATAAGAAATAATCACATGGAAAACTTACTCGAAATTTGGGCGTTTGGGCGTTAATGGGTTAACTGAAAATAATTAACTTCTTGTATTTTGATTTACGTATAATATTAATCTCAGCTATATTATATTCAAGAATATTAAATTTTGAGGTAAGAAACTTTAAACAATTAAAATATTCTTTATTATTACAGTTTTAACTAAAAATGTCTGAACACTTTCTTTATGCTATCTTATTTTTTAAATTCAAAGTTTAAATATTTAAAAATTCTGCCGACTTTAAGCTAATCGCGTATATCTTTACGGTCATCACTTTTTTTAAGAGAGGATTTTACAACAATGAAACAGAATATATGACACTGTCACAAAACAGGATACATTAACTATAGAAAACTACGATACTGGTCGTTTTATACACAGTTTAGTTTTAGCTAATTAGCTCAATTTTACAACAACCTCGCGTCAGTCACGTCAGTATCAACCAATTACAAGTTTATTTTGATCTGGCTTAGCCAATCACAAACGTCTTATATTGGCTTCACTTTCCGCTTATCACTTTTTTAAGATAGGAAATGTCTTTTTGTATTTAATTTTACCTTTTTGATAAAATTTACTTTTATATGAAAAATAAGAAAGATTATAAAAAGAGTTGCAATGTTAATTCTTTAAATAAGTTTCATGATATTATAATTGAAGTTATTCTTTCAAAATATATATCAGTTCATTGAATCTGCATTAATTAATTTGAGAATTAAAATATCAATTCAAAAAACCAATTTTATTCGTAATTACTCTTCATAGATAATTTATTCAATATGATTTTGCTTTCTCCATTCAAATAAATATTATGATAACTCAGTTTTGTCCAGATAATAAAATTGGCAATTTACTGCATATCCAGATTATGTGCCAAAATAAATAACATGTTACCAGTATATTTCCATCTCTTTGAAAAATTGAATGTTATATTGAAGCAGTTATTGATTTCGAATTTCCCGTCGAAAAATTCAGTGGTATGTACAACGGCATTTTGTTACCTTATTTGAATAAAGGATATAGTCCACGTAAAATAACGGTATAAAGCATATACGAACACATATTAAATTAAATGAAAATAATAAACAATAATTTTTGTCTCGTCTATATCAAATATAGCATTTCATTTTCAATAAAATGATTTTAGTTAAATTCTATCCATATATAACTTCGCAAATAAAGCGTGTTCAATGGAATGTATATAAAACTAGCAAACAAAATGATGCAACACTATAAAACCGGAAAGTTTTCGGCTAAACGGTTTGATTGAAAAATCATTGACTTATGCGATTTGAAGAGACAAACTTTTAATCTAGATAATCGTCTATATAAAAATAAATTTTGTTTAATTTTTAAGTTCCTCACATTTAATAAAAATAATTGATACGCGGCTTTAAAGGAAGTTAAAGTACTTTGATAGATTAAAGTGAAAATGTAATATCAAATTGACAAGATAAACGACCGCATCATTATAATAGTATAACAAAATTAATATGGTTCTGTGAAGTTCACTCACATTAATGATACTAACAGTGATAATAAATAAATTGAAAATCACAATATTTGTAATGCAAATGAACCAAATATTGACAAACTGAATCCTTTATTCGTATAATAGTATAAAAAGCTCGAAAAATACGCATAAATCAGCAAAACCCAGAGAGAGCCAACACAAGTTTCGAAGGGGGCGGGCAAACGATCGAAAAAAATTCCAGATCCAAAATAAGAGCAAAGCTCGACAAGCGGAATCCAACGACGCAAGCGAGAGAGCGCGCATAGGGAAGCTGCGTATATATACAACGAACGAGAATACGTATAGCTGCCGCTGGCCGCTGCCGCCGCTGCTGCTGCGGAGGGTCGCGCAAGCGCCCCCCGGGCGACGTCACATCGATTCCTCCGGGAAGAGCTTACAAAATGGCCGCCGGCGGCGGCGTTGCTCTCTCTCTCTCTCTCTCTCTCTCTCTCTCTCTCTCTCTCTCTCTCTCTCTCCCTCTCCTTGCGCTCCCGCGTCCTCCATATGCATGCGCGCCCGCTCACTCGTGAAGAAAGCGCAAGCGTATGTGTGTAGGTACACGGAGAGAGAAGGTTTGCATATGCATTGCGCGATCGCGCGTGTGTGTATGTAAACGAGTGCGAGCTGGCGTGTAACGTATGCCGTTCTCTCTCTCTTTCCCTCCCTCTCTCTTTCTCTCTACGGCTGATAGATTTTTTGGTGGCTGCGCGTGCGGCTCTTTTTGCGCGAGGGGTGTGGAAAGGGGTGTGTGCGTGAGTGTAAAGCAGAGAACGAGAGAGATAGGGACGAAGGGGAAGGGACCAGAGAGTTTGGTGTGCGTGAAATTGCAGATTTCAAACTTTGGGATTCGCTTGTTTCAGAGAAGCTGAACTGTATAGCTTGGACTCAGGAAATGAGCATGTAATCTACGTTTATACGTATGCTTGTTGTTAATCCACTAACAATTGGACCCAGTCTTTGTACCATTGAACTGCAACCTCTAATTTATTTATTTATTTAAAACTTTAATGGGCTAATAGCTCTTTACAAAACGAGTTTTAGTATATACATATGATGGCATAAAGTCTAGAATTTCGCAAAAAGAAAACTAATCTAATAATTAAAAACAAGAGAGCGCAACGCAGACTTGATAGATGGTAAAACATTCAAGTCGATGATGCGGCGTGGTAGCAGATTCCATGATCTCTTAAGACGGTTCAAAGCAGAATTAAAGCCATAAGCGGAAGTAGACGTTTCTTCTTTGATAGGCCTAAAATGAGGAAAAGAATAGGGAAGCTGACGTGATACGAATAGGTTAGATATTTCATTAGATGACTAATAGCAAAAAAGTTTATAACTACTCTTGTAAAGTTTTCTTTTCTTTTTTTTTTTAAAGAAGAATGTTTTTGAATTATAGAAATAATGTTGTTAACGTACAAAGATAGAATTGAAGAATTTCATATATCTCAATAATTTAATGGAGATAATTTAATTGTAGGTAATATTATTGTGTAAATATATATTGAATATTTTATAAGTATTTAAAGTTTTAGAGACGATGTATTTATCGTGAATCTCATTGATTTATTTGTTATGTAAAAGTACAATGATTAAATATTGAATTCCTAATTTTAAGTAAAATATGTGAATATAAAAATGGAATTTGATATAATCGATCTTAATTATTTTATATACTGTTTCATAATGAAGAGAGAAACACTGTTCTAAACCTGCAGCCTATTTGTAAGTTTTATCAGTGCATAGTCCCGACTGTTACGTGCTGTAGTTCTAGATATTTTTCGTGTTACCAAACTACACTTAATGTTGAAATACTTCATCTCGAAAACACCAGAGTACTATAATAATTTCTGCTATACCTAATATTAATATAAGTACATTACTGCAAGCTCATAATCTACAGTTTAAAATATAAAATCTGGTAAAATTAAATTCAATTTACTTGCGTAATCAAATTTTTCTTAACTTGGTGTGGAAAATTTGATTTTCTGTATCTATTCTGTGTGCGGAAAATACCATATTATCACACACATTTTATTACTGTGTGGAAAATAAATTTCACGATAATTATCATTTACCGTTCGATTCGCTTTCGATGTAAAAATTTGACTCTGTTATTCGAAAACAAAATTCCGATAAGTAAAAAAAATTTACCTTTTAAAAACCAAGTTTTGTTTTATTTACATTTATGTTTGCTTGTAAGTATCAAAGTTCTTTACAGTGTCTTTGTATTTACAAAGTACATATATGTCAGTATTAGAAGTATCTTCGAATAGCTCACATGACAAACGCGCATTTTACGCTTAACGTTTTGTTAGAACTATTCCACCTGTATATCCTACATTTGTTAAACAAACTTTGGAAGAAGACGTAAGGTATATTCAGTCCAAGAATAATAAAAATTCTTCCTAAAACCCAATACACACGAAAACGCCAAGAAATACTTCTTCAGCACGAACAGACCGGTCTCCCATTCACTCTTCTCCAACCGCATAGGAAGCTGCATATCTCGGTCGTGCAGCTTCCGTGCTCTTTGTCTCCCTCCGCGCTTGCACACCTCGCGTCGCGCGGATGCGCTCCCTCTCTCTCGCTCTCCGCGGGGGGCTGTAGCCACCGCCACCGCCGCAACCGCCGGAGGAGGAGAAGGAAATCGATGCACCTTAGAAGACACAGCGCGCGCGCGCGCGCGCGGAACGAGAGGCGGAGAGCAGAGAGCGAGTTACCGGCGTGGAAGGAATTGAATTATTAACCGGGCCAGAAGGTGCAGCCTCGGGGACGCGAAACGAAATATCGACCTGCGAGCGCGCGCGCACAGCCGAGAGAATATAGTGGATGGAGAGGAGTATTAGGAGTCAAAATGCTAAATTGGTTATGGCCCGGGCGCTCTTCGCCTCACTTGGCCCAAGAGAGCCGAGAGACTCGACTTCCAGATGCATATCATTGTTGAGCAAGGAGAGAGAGGGACAGAGAAGGAGTTGAGTCGTTATGAATTTCGAATTGCTAGAGCAAGACGAGTTTTTTATATGGCAATTAGATTGTTGTAAAATTTTATTTTACGATAGAGTGTATAGAAGAAGTTGGGGTTGAAATATAGATTCTGATAAATTTCTAAAATACATAGATATTTGTGTATTTCGTGGTAAATTATTTAAGAAAAAATTTGGAATTTACAATAAACAAAAGAAAGGTGCATTTTATGAGACTGCGTATATATTTTTAAGAGTATAAAAAGATGTGCATCTATACTTTTCTTTATTTTAGAATATTTAAACAAATATTGAACGTAGTTTTGTTATAATAATCTGCTACGCATAGGTGAATATAAGTTCTACAAAAAGCTTTCAGAATCTGTGTAAAGAAAGAAAAAGAGAACGCAAACGCTTAATGCATGATTAAACTTTGATCTCTTTCCCCGTTCCTTCTCATATACACAGCAGCAGCCCTTATTTCGATTTTAACTCGCGGCTATATACAACACGTTCGATGTTGCCGTAAAAAATCGATCGCACATACAACGCATTTACAACGCTCACCGTCTCTTTCTCTCTCTCTATCCTTTTCTCTTTCTCTCCTTCTTTCTGCTGCAAGTGCACATCCTAAACTCGTAAATAACCTTAAGAGCTATAAACAAAGCTGTCGAATAAAATAAGGCCACTTTATTCGCGCCCATGCGCACCTGAATCTCTCTCCCCCTCTTTCTCTTGTAGTCGCGTAATTGGACTTAAATATTACCGCGTCCGGTCGCCGCTCATTTTTCCCGACGAGACGAATTCGCGCGCGTTATACCGTGAACGCGCCCTAGTGGGAAGCCGAGAGAGAGAGAGGGAGAGGAGGCGTCGAGTTTATTTTTGCCAGCGCAGCATAATGCACCGCGCTTATTTCACGTCTCCCGAGCCTTCTTAATTTGAAGGCGCTAATTGATGCCTCGAATATGCATATGAGGGACGATCGACGCCGGCTAATTATTTACGAGTGCCGAGGGACGTGTTTATAGACAGGTTTTCGTTTATGCGCGGTGCCGGTAACGAAGATACGTGTATATAGGGACTTATGTTTATTAATATTGTATAGCGTTCGTTGTTATTGGTGTGATACAAGTTTTTGAAGTATCAAACATCGCGCTCTCTATCAAGGTAAATGTTAATTAACGTAAATTATGTTTGTATAATATATAAATTTCAGTATACATTGTTTTTATAAAAACGATAGGCTATTAATATGTTATTTCAATTCGAATTTCACTATCCTGGTAAAAACGTCAAGGCACAGCTCGACAAAAATACGAAGGTGTTAACGTTTGAAACGTATATAGCAGCCGCGAAATTTGTTAAAATCCGCGTATATAATATTCGAACTCGCAGAAGAGAACTCGTCCCGGTGGCAGCGCACGCGAATTTGGAATTGATTTATTTCGGTGCGCCTCGGGTTTTATTGTTTTTCACGGTACGCGCTCGCTCGCTCGTCCGCGCGCGCAGGTAGACGGGCGCCGTATAGGGCTCTGACGGCCGACTAGATTGTACGAGAGAGAAAGAGGAACCCAGTCTCTCTCTCTCTCCAATACGCGGATATAACAAAAAAAGTAGCGAAGCAGCCGGAGCACATGGTGATTACTTTTACGTTTTCAAAGCCCGTCAACTCCATACCCCCGTTTCGTTTTCCGTCTCTCGCTCTCTTCTTTCTTTTCTTTGTCTCCCGGCGAGTACATACGTCTGACATTATTTCGCTGTCTCGTCGTCTTTTCTGTCGCGAAATAATGTTTTGGTTGTGCGCGCGCGCGGGGGGAGATACTGATTGCGCCGTCTGCAGACCATGTGAATGCGCGATGATCCGAATTCTAATTTCCATTGTTCCCTTTTATCGTGTGATTTTTTTCATAAAAGACTTGGACTCTATTAGAGATTTTTTAATTCTATCAAATCTTTAGTATGACTATTTTTTTTACATTAAAAATAAATGAAATGATAAATGCAGGTTGTTTGTTAAAAAAAAACTGTGCATTTTTGCATTATGTAAATATTATAATATGTTGAATAACTGAAATAAACTTCATATTCATCGTTTAAATGTTCGCGAGAATTTCGGTCTTTAAGCAAAGAGCTCAAAATTACGTGAAATCACCTCTGCCCACCATATTTACCTATATCTGTAGGATGTTTATGCAGCCCTCGCAAAACACATTGTGTAGCACTACATCTGCATTAAGCGTTGGTTGAGATAATAAGAGCTGCATAATATGGACACTAAATGTCTTGCGTACACACTATAGCAACAAACAGTTTTAAACAGATAGTCTCATAAACTCTGCAGAAAGGAGATAGATACGTTTAAACTACGCAACAAAGAAAAATAGACATGCACATCAATTTATGCATCTATTTCCGTATAATATAATCTTTTAACACCTGAACAGTAATTTCACGTAATTATTTTGGCCATGACGCCGGTTTATTTTAGTTATTTTTAATAGCTTTTAAAACCCAAAATGAAAACAACAATACATCGAGCTCTCGATCTGCTTATTATTTCAGCGCCACGCGAAATAATGAACTCGTTACTCACATGATATTTATATATGTGTATCGCGTGCATACGTATATATGTATTTGCGTACGTTAGAACAGCAGAGCAACTAATCAATGTCAAACGCTTCATCATGAATAGATACTAATCAGCAATCAATCAGTAGTTAATTGTATAATTAATCAAGTTCATAAATTTTGATTTGTAAACTGATCAGCGTTTGTTTAGAGTATGAAAAGTGCTGTTACATAATCACTTTCGGCTTATATAATTTGATATCTTATAATTGCTTTATAAATTCGTTTATATCAATCAAAATCTATTGCAAACCTGTATTTCTCGGTACAATCAAATGTCCGTATAGCTTTTGAAACTGATATTTTACATGTATATTACATGCTTTCTGTGTACCTTGTTAAGTTAATATAATATACAATCCATGCAATTTGAATTTATATGGTATGTGTTACATTGCAAACATTATTGCAGATTCAAATATAGTTAATATATATTGTTGGCATTGATATTTTATGTTAATTTAATCTACGTTCAACAGAATCCTACGACAACCTCCAATAAAACGCCACACCTCGTATCACTTATCTCCTGAAAAAACAAATCATCGTTGACGAAAATGAGAATATCGCATGGGGTTGAGGCGGAGGAAGCGAACAGTCGGTCGACCGACGATTGCGGGATAATCGTGATGGGAATTGGAAGGCACAAAAGACGAAGTGCACACGCGGATGGCAGGCAAACACATAGGCGCGGACCGCATATGCGCATCGCGCGCATTCTCTCTCTCCTTTCCGTAGCTGCATTATTGCTGCCGCGCGATTATGCTGCGTGTACCCTCGAATACTGTGCGCGCGCAATGTGTGTGCTCGAAAAGCATGAGCCTGATGGCTATTGCTGTCTGACGTTGTTCCTGTATGCGCGTGCATCTATGCAGTCTATGGCGGAAGGTTTTCCTCCTATTCTCGAATATATACGTTCGGTTTTGGGAGCGCGCGTGGTTGTCTGTTGAAACGTATCCGGATTTGGAAAGTATCTTTCATTTGAGCTTCTTTGTATTTATTTTATCTCGTATTTGTGTTTTTCAGATTAAGATAGATTGAATATTTTTACTCTCGCTACTTAGAAAATATAGTTTTTCTCTTATTCAAGAAGTCTTCTTGGTGCTACACGGTCTGGGGATTATTTTTACTAGTGAAATATCAGCAAGTATCGTAACGTAATATGTTATATCGCGTAAAATGAGTAACATTATATCTGGGTGAATAATTATACTCCTCGTTGAATCTAGTAAAATAAAATTTGTAAAGGAAATTCCTCAATCAAAATTTCCAATTTATGCGTATCATATTTTTCATATTAACATATTACCTTGCAATCTACTCTACTCATCATTGCACGCATCCCTTAAAATCTAATTATCAAACCCATCCACATGCATATATGCATACCCTAACACGGGCATTTACACATGCAACCAAAACCGAGGTCCAGCAGACGCACCCCCGCACCCTGCATATGTACGTATATCCTCCTCTCGCTCTTCTCCCCGCGCACACCACACACGTGCGTGCGGCCGCCCACCGGATTGCTCTCTTTCACTTTCTCTCTTTGTTCCTGCATACTAGCGTGCTCGCCCTCTCTCCCTCTCTCCTCAATTTCTCTCCCTCCCTCTCTCTCTCTCTCTCTTGTCATGACCCGCGGCAGCGGCAGCCAGTGATTTTGCGTCTCGCTCCGACGCGCAATGTAAACCCCCGCGCAATGCGACGTGAGAGAGAGAGAGAGAGAGAGAGAGAGAGCGGCCAGATGTACAGCGCACGCTTTTGTGCGCCCGCGGCCTTTCTCGTTCCCTCTCTCTCTCGCGGAATTCCGTTGCGCGGGAGGACATTTCGCGTGCGCGCGCGATTCGCGAGAGCGCGTCAAGTGCCGCGGAATGAAAATACGCGCAGGGCGCTCGTGACACGTGAAAAGAGACGATGGAAAAACGCGAAGCGAGCACACGGCGATTGTGCCCGGGTGACGCGCGTTTTGCACACGTGCGGACACGCGGAGTTTAATTAAGAGCCGTTGGCGCGGCAGTTGCTAAACTACTTTCGCTGTGAACTTTTGTCCTTTTTTTTTTCGTTTACATCGTGCGCTTGTAACTGATGTAACAGCTATTGTAAAGTTTATGAAGGAAATTATGGTACACAATGAAAGGTTAGTTGCAGATAAAAAAAAAGAAAGGATTTCTTCTGTTTGCTTTTTATTAGACCTAATCGAAACATTCAACATGTAAAATGATTTAGACTTTTCCAAATAAACATATCAGTAACTGCAAAATGTAAAAAATAGACCCCGTTAACTACTTTATCTATGCTCGAATCTATATCTTTATCTTTTTATAGAAGTTTTTAGCATTAATCATATTCGATTATGAATGATTTGTTTTTGTTCTCAATATTTTTCTGGTAGAAGATATTTTATCGATTAGCGCATTTTTATAAATTGTCCTTGAAAGCGTTTGTAGAAAAAATACATTAAATTATTGGACTCCATTAGTTGGTTTATCTATTTCTCGTATTAACAATGAACTTACTTATTACATATTTTACATCATTGAAAAAGTAAGTTAATAATATACAAATAAATGCAAATACTAAAAGCAAATAATGACGTATGATTGAACAAATCACACACATTGAGCCATCGAGCTATTGAAGACAATAGTCGAATGTAAACACAGCCTGTCGATCGGATCCAGGTGAGACTAACAACCGGTAGCCCAAGAGACAAAGAGATGAGCAAAACTAACCTTTCATCCCGACATCATCTCCGGACCTTTTTTCCAAACTGCACCGAAAGGATTACGATCGTCCTTGCTTCCTCTCTCTCTCTCTTTTACTCTATATTTCTCTCTTTCTCTCTCTCCCTCTCTCTCTCTCTCTTTTCTCTATGTCCCCGGGGCGGTTCTCGCTCGCGCCATCTGTTTTCGGGTAAACACCGCTCGCCCGCTTTCCGGGGGCTAGCCTCGAGACAAAATTCAATTTGGCCGGATGAAGCGTAAACAACTCGGCAAAAAGAGTGAGCGCGAGGGGAGGCATTGCGTATTCGGACGCGCGAGTCGCGCTCTCTATATGTACGTGAATGTATAGGTATATATGTGTATGTATTTCATATCGCGGAGAGAAAGAGAGTGAGAGGGGCGAGGGCGTCGGTGGATTTGTACGTATACTTCTTTATTCCGCAAGGATTCTTGAATTATTCAATACCGGCGCCGGCGAGTTTTCAGGTTGATGGGGAGGCATGCGCGAATAAACATTTTTTTCGGGGACTTGGGTTGAAAGAAAAAGATTTTTGCGTTTTCCGTGGGGGTTGGCTTTGGAGTGAGTGTTGGTGATTGGTTTGTGGTCGAAATTTGAGAAAAAGCCTACATTTTTGGTTAAACATTTGAAGGATCTTTTTTACAACAATTACAATACCTTTTTCTATAATAATTCGCAGCTTTAACATATGTCAGCTAATTGTGTAAAACATTCTTTTATATACATTTGCCACTTTCTCATAGAATTGTACGAACATTAAAATGTTTTTGCTGCATATGCAGCAAAAACATAGTTTGATCTCATATTAAACGTTCAAATTAAAAAAAAACTCAACAGTTATTATGTGAATTTCTACTATGAAAGTTTTGTTTGCGAACAATATTATATCTGTTACTGTGCGTGAAGTGGATGATTTTTCATCATTTTCACTTCAACGGAAAGTGAGACTTTACGTACAGTAGTAGATAACAGTAGTTTTATCCAGATTTGCGTATAACGACAATATTACAATAATAAAGAATTATAAAAATAATAACTTCAAATATTCTATTATCTGTTAGTATAAACTTAAAACGCTAATTATAGCTACTTTCATTCATGAGAAAGCCCGATTCCACAATGAAACGACGCCCAACATCTTCATCACCTCGAATCTACGAATGTCCGTAACCCTTGGAACTTCCGGTTTTTGCTTCAACGCAAGCGCGCGCGTGCTCGGGGGACACAATACACAAGCGAAAAAGAAGGCGACGATCTGTGAAGGGGAGGAAGATCGATGCGGCCGGGTGTCAGGTCATAATTGAATGAGTACCCGGCCTCTCTGTCGGCACGTCGCCGCCGGCCGCCGGCGAATCGTCCCCCCGAGCCTTTTCGGCGCTCTTTACCTTCGCGCGTACGTCGATTAATTACTTTGCGCAACGCACCTGAGAGAACGTAAAAAGGATACGCGCGATAGTAGCGTCTTTCGTGGCTCGAGGGTTGCGTGGGCGTACAGATGAGGTCGGATTATAAAGTAAATGAATTATGATTTTTGTAGTCGCGAAAAATGAAAATTCGAAATAAATGCTTCTTCTGCGGATAGACCAATTATTGTCCCCTTTCTTAATTATGTTGACTGGTTTCTTTTATTTTTTACACCTTTTCATCACTGAACAAATATTGAGATATTATTAAAAACCATTTTAAGAATGAGTAACGTTCATTTAGATTAATAGCGATTAATGCCAGTTTTATAAGATAGTTATATTAATGGCTATTAATAGTTTTATGCTAGTTATATTAATGGCTGTATTGATGATAATTTTGTAGAAAGTACTGTTGATGATTTTTCACATACGTAAGCGAAATGGATACCGAAGTGGATTGAAAAAAGTCATTTTTTAAATTTCTATTTTAAAGGGTTCTTTAAAGTCTGTATTACTCAGAATTATTTTTTTTAAAAGATAACACGAACATTTTAATCTAATTTACAATTTTTTCCTAATTATATTTACATTGTTTTAAGGGGAAAAGCAAATTTTCAATGTTTTTTTTTTACTCAAAACTAGATTTTTTACTGTAACTGGTGGTTTACCCAACAGTTTTTGTACTATCTACTTGCAATTTTGCACATACAATATTTTTCAGATTTCTAAAAGAAGTATCAAGTGATTTCAATTCAACCATATACGCTTGAATTTTGAAACATCTTTAAATAAGAATAAACTAAACTTTTTAATATATAAAAATAGATTTCAGAAACGCATATTTTAAAACTAAAATCGCTTCATACTTCGTTTAAAAAATTGAAAAATATTGTATGGGCAAAGTTGCAAGTAGATAGTACAAAAACTGTTGCTCGAACCGACAGTTAAAGGCGAAAAATGTAGTTTTGTTAAAACAAATATTGAAAATTTGAATTTCCATTTAAAACAATGTAAATATAATTAGGAAAAAATTGCAAATTAGGTTGAAATTTTGTTGTTATCTTTTGAAAAAGTATTTCTGAGTAATACATACGTTAAAGAATCCTTTGCAATAGAAATTAAAAAATCTCTTTTTTCAACCCATTTCAGTACTCTCTTCCCTTAATGCTATAAAATAGAAAGAAAAATTATATGCATAAGATATACTGAAAAAAGAGTTTGACAAATTTTAATAAAATTAATTGTTAATGGGGTTAAACAAGTTTTATCGTGAAGTGGTATACTATGTATATATATAATCGATTATATTAAAATCAGCGTGCTTAACTTTGGCAGTATGATAAATGCAATGATATATTTACAAATATTAATGATTTACGATCTGGAATGAATCACTCTCAGTCCTTCCCGATAATAGATACCATCAAGTTAATACTAAGCATGGATTTTTACAATCTAAAGATTTTTACATGAATATCAATAGCAGGAAATTGCTATCAGATTGTGTTTCAACTTAAAAATAAAAGTACTCAATACTGAATAACATTGCAAGATTGTAATTTGAAAGATTTCAACACATAAAAAATAGTAACATACCTCAGGAAAATATAATCCTTTGATGCTCTTTGGCGTTTTAAAAATTTCTGACCGATTTATATGCAAAAAGGCAAGTTAATTCATAAAGAAAAGTAAAATTTTCCAAGGTAGCTAGCTGCAGTGGAAAGAAAGGCAATCTCTTTGACAAGCATACTCGCATCGTGACCTACTATTTCACAGTGGACTACGTGTTATTTTTAGGGCTTACTTTAGCGACCATCGCGGTCGCTTGGTCGACCAAAGGTACATCTTCCTGTATACGGCGTTTGCGACTTTGAGGAATTATCTCTTTTCCTTTGCTAGTCGTGATAAAAACCTTTACGCTTAGAATCTCGTCCACCACGCGGCTGTGGCTTCAATTCGCCGTGCACCTTTGAAGCGCGTGCATTACACCGCAATTTGGTACAGCTTTCATAAGAAGTTGCTGGCGAGAAATTTTTAATCTGCAGTCTTTTTGCTCTGCAGTGGTATTTTATGCTGAAGAAATATCAGTATCATAAGTTCTTGAAGAAATATAAATATACTTTTTATTTTTGTAATAATAATAAACAAAAATTTTATTCAACTTATATTTATTATTTTTTGAAAGAAGTTTTCAAATGTATAATATTAAAATAATAGCTTTATTCACTATTTTTTAAAAACTGCATATACATGTTGGAGCAAGAAGTATCAACTTCCTCGTCGATGAGAAGCTAAAAACATAATTTTTTCTTCGAAATCCATTTAGGACATATTCAACCTTTCAGAATTATATAAAATTTAAAAAAGTAAATCTCTTTATAAACAGCAAAATCAAATGAAACTCAAAATTACAAATGATGCAGAATTCTCCACCCACTGCCGACTCCTAATCACTTTTTAATTCACACGTCGAGGCATATTTTCAAAACTTCTTCGTTCTTGGAAACTCGAGGAATCCTCCGAAAACGCGCGCACCTAACGACCTCTAAGTAAATGGCATCTAAGTAAATTTGCGTGCGCGGGCGCGAGCTGAAGATGACCCGCAACGCAAGCAAAACGAGTGCGCATGCAGATTCGAATCGGGGGGGATTCGCGCGGGCGAGCCGCCTAAAAGAGACACCAAGTGTGGGAATCTCACGTAGCAGCGACTCGGCCACCACCGCCGTCGTGTCGGTATGCCCGGAATGAGGAGCACGCGAGAGCGAGGGAGAGAGAGAGAGAGAGAGAGCGAGTATAGAGGGGCTAACCCGTCCATTAGGGCCCGGGCCTCTAATATCTAATTATTTAATAAAAATATGTTTACGACGTGGCGCACAGCACGGCCCCCTCCGCTCATTCCTTCCTTCCTTCCTCGCTCTCTTTACCTCCTTTTTATTTTGCTCTCCCCCCCTCAGCTTTGAAGGGCCCCGTGGCGGCGAGAGAAAAAACGGAGACCCCCAAAAAAGAGCCGACCCGGCAGTTTAAAGGGGTCGAAGGTCGATGTTGCGCGTAGACGGCGCGCGAAAGCTTGCATGCGCGCATGCAACGGCGGCGGGCGGGCTTTTTAACCGCTCACTTAATACTTCGTTTTGCATAGCTCGCATTCCTCGCTGCACGTTGGCGCGCCGACGCGATGCGCGGCTCTTCTTTTTCTTCGCCCTCGCGTGAGCCCACCCTGCGATCGCATTGACGGATAAGGCGGTGTTTTGGAGGAAGTCGGTCTCTTTTATTCCTCTCGGGTACTGTTTTGACGTTTGTTTGAGAAGTGTTTAATTTGCCAGTGATTTATTAACCAAATAGATATTTTTATGAAAAATTGGGACTGGCGTTGGATTTATTTGTTGTGGAAACTGGTATAAAACATTTAACTCGATTAAACTTGACAAAAATTTTCAACTGTTAATAATTGAGAAAATTTACAAATCGTCTAAAAATTTTTACTACACTGTATATGTAATTTTACATATGCTATGACCTCTAAATTTTTAATACAAGTCATAGAAACCACACCAAAAGAAAAGGGATAAGTCGTGTTAACAACAAAAGAAAATTCTAATATTTTTCAAAATAATCTTTTACCTCGAAAATAATGAAATAAATCTTAAATAATCCCTGGTAGAAAATTAATCATAAGTTGGCCAGAATATGGCTAAGCCATATGCTGGTTAAGCATATTCTGGCCAACTTATGGTTAATTTTCTACCAGGGATTGAACCAAATAACTATATTATATCTATACTATTTTGTCAATGAGTCATTATGAATTATAATTCTTATCTCCACCCTCCTCTATCCCCAAAATATAAGCTAGGAGCTGTTTCTATGTTTCTTATAATACGTACAATTTTATTACAGACGTCCTCATAAACATCAACAACTTCCCGAATGTCAATTGTAGAAATGTACACCATTCCGAAGCAATTTTTTGATTTTAGATATTTATGAATTGATTATTTGAATGCAATTTGTCATTTAATTATTTTATCAAAATTATAAATTTGATTATAATCGATGACTTTTAAAATAAGCTTTATTTTAAACATTAATTTAAAAGATTTTTTATAGAAAATTTGTTTCCGCTGCGTACCCATTGATTTGTTCGAAAGTTAACTCTATACTGGTGCTCATCCAAAGACCTTCAAAGTCATGTTAATGATTCCGTTTGGTCGCGTACATATTCACGAACTTCCTAGTATATCCAAAGCCAGTGAGACCCGATTCCCATTTTAATTCACGGGCTCGTAAAACACTCGAAACTCGCGCTTTTGCATCCCAAGCCCAACGTCTAATAAGCACGCGTATACGAAAAGGCATACAAATGCGGTCGAAACGTCGAGAAATTAATATTTAGAGGATATTTGGTCTTCCTAGAAACGGCGATCGTCCTCTACGAAGTTATCTCCCTTCCGTGTATAATGATGATTCCCAACGGCTCCTCCCGCGCATAAAGCAAGGTAATACGCCTCCCGAAATTCTCTCCGCGCGCACGCACTTGGCTTTCGCACGGAGCGAGCAATGCTCGCGGCAATTACACACACAGAACGAGAGCGCGAGCGGGCGAGCGAGCCGTGCCTACTCCCCCGCTCTTAAAACCCCGAAAACGATCCCGAGTTTCTTCGAGTTCCGTTTCGTTGCTACAGCCAGAAGAGATAGGGGGAGACCTAATGGAAATTACAGTGGCGGCTAAGTGGCGCGAGAGGATAAAACTCTTTCTTTCTGCGTTTCGTCCGTTTCTCTCTCTCTTCTCTTCTTTCTCTCTCATAGCGCGCTGTGTACGCGCGGTTTTTTCGCCGCGTCGGGGGAGGCAGTGAGCGAGCGACCCGTGTGGGAAGAGAGCGCAAAAGCGCGGGGTAATCAACGGTTCCGCGGAGCGGCGATTCTATAGAGCGCGCAGGTAGGCGCTCCTTTTAGGACCCAAGCGCGAGACTGTAGGACTGTGTGATTTTCGACTAGGCCATATAAAACAGAAGAGAGAGAGAGGGAGAAGGAAAGACGAGTTTTTGGAAGAGTTCGTGGATTGAGATTCGCGTCTGCAGTTTTCACGAGAGGTGCGTGACCTTGTTACGTTACTTCGGGTACAGCATGTTTGTTCGTTATATTTCAATATTTTTCTAAAGTTCTAAACTCAATTAATCAAATCATTATTTTAAATAAAATAGGATTTCATTTCATTTTTGGCTGAATCCATCTCAAACAGCCAGAGTATGCCTACCACACTGATCATTTTGGAATCAAAGCATTGCTGTTCTTCTCGAAAAATTATTCGACACGTATTTTTTCATTTTTCGATTGCACTAAAATGACATCCGGTTGGCAATGTCAAAAATTTTTTACAAAATCCTAACTTTCAAATTTTATTTTTCAAGGTCATTTTCAAACAGGTGCCAATTTACAATTTTTTTAAGTTTTTAAGTAAATTATACGCGATCTTACTCAGATTAGCGTCCTCTTTCATGTCCTGCATGACATTTGCATAAAAATAAAAAAATTCATAATTTATGCAGTTTTTACTAAAAAATGCACTTTTTGAAAAAATGCATTTTTTTCAAAAACCCCATATTTTTTTTAATGAAAATTTAGATGAAGATAGGGGGTGTTAATACCTACCAAATCGTGTGTGTCGGATATTACAGTTTTGCCCATAGAATGAGAAAAAAAAATAAAATAAAATACAATAAAATTTTATTAATTCAATATAAACGGATATTTGTATATATGTAAAGTAATACACACACGTATATATACAGACACGAATATCGTAGTCGATGTAGCAACTAAGAATGAAGTTGATATGGACGAAGATTTTTTACCAAGTACTCCAGAACGCATCGAAGAATTTAATAATGAAATGAGTACATAATTTTTAGGCTCTGTGTCACCACTTAAAAGAAAAAACCTCATACGTGAAAAATCTACTGAAAATTACGTAAACCAAAAGAAAACAAAACTAATTTCAACATTTTCTAGTACCCTCGATGCTAAGTTAAACACACTCTATGACGTTTCTGTTGAATCAAATGAATCAACCACATCTCTATGTCATTGTACGGAATGGGTACAAAATATTGGATTAGCCCTACAAAAATGTTCTACGGTATCAGAAAAAATAAAAATTCCGACTTTGCTACCTTCATCCTTTACAAAACATGAAATTTTATCTTTATTTCCAGAAATAACAATGTATATGATCAAAAAATCGAGAAATTTTGATAAAGAAAAAGGAATTTATTCAGAACCAGATGCATATTCAGATCATCCGATTGATGAAAATATGGAAAAAATTGTTATGGAGTATTATATAAATGATGATTTTAATTGTTCAAGACAAAGTCCTAATAAATGTGACGTTGTTACAATTAAAGTTAACAATAAAAAAGAGAAAAAAGTTAAGCGTTTCCTTACTCGAAGTTTAAAAGAGACGTATAAAGTATTTAAAAATGATAATCCAGAATTGAGAATTGGAAAATCGAAATTTTATAGTTCGCGACCAAAATATGTCTTACTTTGCCCCATCAAAGAAGTTTGTCTCTATATCTATTGCGCAAATTATGATTTATTTCATACGAGCTTAATTCATTTTAGAGGGAGTACCGTCACAGAGTTGGATGAAAGTCGGTCACAAATAATAAATGCAATAATGTGTTCTGAGCCATCTGATTTATGTTATTTACAAGAATGTAAAATGTGTCCAGGAATTAAGGGAATTACGTTTCATGTTTTAAAATTGCAAGATGTAGAAGGCACAGAAGAAATTACATATGCTTTGTGGGATAATGGAAACGATTAAACAAACACTATCAATTTCTGCTTTTAAAGATGAACGCAGTTTTTTCAAAGCTATAAAAGCAGAAAGAGAAAGTGCTAAAAAAGTTATAACTTACTTAAAAGAAAATTGTTGTGATTCAATAAACAAAATTACCATTGTATCAGACGGCGCCGCTAGCCACTTTAAAAATCGCTTTCAATTATATGAATTAAAACGAGCACCATATGATATAAAATGGTTGTTCTCTGTTACTGGGCACGGCAAAGGAGCTGTAGATGGTGTGGGTGGACTTACAAAGTATTATGCTATTTCACATAATCTTCGAGAGTCCCACGAAAAATCTATTCAAAATGCTAATGATTTCGTAGAGCACGTTCAAAAATATACACTGAGAGAAAAGAAAGGTTATAATAAACCTAATATCTTAACTATAAATATATGAAATTGAAAATCAAACCAACCTTACATATATTAATAGTTAAGATATAACGATTACTGTGAAGATACATAAAGACTGTATCTTAATTATTAATATATGAAAGATTACTATAATCTTTTTAAGGTTATTATAACCTTTTCAACACGGAAACGTTCAAAGATATCAATATACTGATTATTAGAATTTTTTCTCTCAGTGTACTGATGCAATTAAAATAATACATTTACAAGATGTTGAAATAGAACAATTCAGAAAAGCAAAAAATATTGATTGGCTTACAACTCCAAAGTATCCTGGAATTAAAAAAACTCATTTATGGGTTAAAGAAACATGTGATAATAAAATACATTGTTGTACAGCAAAAACTGGCAACCATTTACTAATGAAAGTTAAAGCAAAACAAAATAAAAACAAAGGTAGTCATAAAAATAAAAAATACAGAAAAATGAAAATGAAAAAATGAAAAACAGCTATAGCGTGTAAGTACGAATGTGTACATGTATATTACTTACAATTAGATATATACAAACATTTGTTTATATTGATTATTATTGACTACCATCGTAATAAATGAAAATTTTATTGTATTTTATTTTATTTTTTTTCTCCTTCTATGGGCAAAACTACAATATTCGACGCACACGATTTGATAGGTATTAACACCCCCTATCTTAATCTAAATTTTCATAAAAAAAAAGCATGGGATTTTTGAAAAAAGTGCATTTTTTAGTAAAAACTGCATAACTTATGCATTTTTTTTATTTTTATGCAAATGTCATACAGGACATGAAAGAAGACGCTAATTTGAGTAAGATCGCATATAGTTTACTCAAAAACTTAAAAAAACTCGTAAATTAGCAGCTGTTTGAAAATAAACTTGAAAAATAAAATTTGAAAGTTAGGATTTTGTAAAAAATTTTTGACATTGACAACCGGATGTCATTTTAGTGCAATCGAAATATGAAAAAATACGTGTCGAATCATTTTTCGAGAACAGCAATGCTTTGATTCCAAAATGATCGGTGTGGTAGGCATACTCTGGCTGTTCGATTTGAGATGGATTCGGCCTTTTAGGGGTTATTATAATGATGAGTTTTTGATTCTTAGTGTATAAGGTGTCCTTTCTTCAAGTTACCAGACTATATTATCACAAAAATTCTATAGTTCATCATTTATTTCTATTGTTTTAATAATCTAAAGTCCAATAAAAATGATATTTTCGGAGTTTTTTCCAGATCTCCGTGTTTTCATATGCAATTAGTTTTTTAAGAACTACTTGTTTAGGTAATTAAAAAATTTCAAGTTAGTACCTCTCGTAACTGTTAAAATCATTATTCTTTATTTTAGTAATAACAAAAATAAACGACAAAAAAATAAAATATGGTAAATAAAGCGAAAACGAAGATTATTCATAATAATATTTATATATTGTGGAAATAAGACTTGATATCTCATTATAATGCACACAATAAACGTCACGAAATCGTAATCAAACTCCGAAATCTTATCGAAAGAGTTTATCAGCATTTGAAACATTCAGTAAATGTCATATGATTATTGCACCAGACGAATTCTTTTTTCGTAGGATTAATAAAATTTCTAATCGAAGTCACAAGATGAATTTGATCATGACTTTAAAATAGAAAAGAAAATAATACCAACAATTTGTAGGGTGACTTCACCAGTGAAGGAACGAATAAGAAAATTGTAACTTTTGTTATTTAATTAAGTGGTTTAAAAATTGATTAAAAGTAAAACCCTTTTGAAATTTATATTCTAAAATATTCAAATTTTATGTCGGTGAGAAAATTTTGAATAAAGAATCAAAGTAAAAATTTCATTTAATGAAAATCTGTAAATATCTCCTAAACACCAGTAAAGGAAAACGCAATCTTAGTATCTAAATACGTGTCACCAGTGAAGGAATACATCGCCAGTGAAGGAACACTTAATAGCGGCGATTTTATGATTTTATTCTTAACAAGATAATTTCTTTTACGCAGAATCTTTATATAAAATGAAATAAAAATTTTCAAGAATTCGAAAATTATCGTCATGTTAGATAAACAATACATAAAACGCTTGATATTTTCATATATATAAAGAAAATGTTCGTTAACTGGTCACTGTTCCAATACTGGTGTAGTCACCCTATAAGTACTTATTTCCAAATCACACATTTTGTAATTATTTACTCAAATACCTCAAATTCTAAAATTATATACAAAAATTGATATAAGATAACTAATATTGATTAATTCTGTGATTAACAAAGCGTTTAATTAAAACAGATAAATAGCCTACTAACTACTTTTTTTATTTACGACCAAAGAATAAAATAAGATGCTCAAAATGTTTGATGTTAGTCGGTCATACATGGATTTATCGCCTAGATTGTAATTATATTGCATATCATTGAAATTTCCAGTACCAGAAAAAACAACCATCAAACAAGTGACAACTCACGTACTAATCTATGATCGCAATTAAACCACTGTTTTGAACATGACGACAATTATCGTCGAAATGCATCTCAGATTACAGACATCCGCTCAGTATTTCCCTATATACCATTGTCTGTCGATATCTCGACCAGTACTGAAAACGTCGATATATTCAAATAAAAGACGAAAAATAAAGAAGCAAAATAAACTTGAAACGAAAACAAAAGCACGCTCTTGACGGGGATAAAATCACACGGAGCCCCGCCAAAGAGGCACCTGCACAGCCATCGCTCAGATGGACCTCCCTAAATCTTTCCGACATCTCGCAGCGCGCGAATCTCTTTGTGATCTCGATCGGCGGCGAAGGAATATAACCTCCCCGTGCGAATCAAAACTTCCCCCTCAGTAGTGCACCTCGCTGTTCTTCCTCTCAGCCACGCACACACGTATCCCCCGTTTTCGACGGATTATCCAGGCGCCAGGGCGTTCTTCGGGGTCAAGTAACCTTTTCATTAGCGGGGGGGCCTCTCGCCTTATAAAAGGCCCCGAAAGATGCGGAGGAGAAGGAAGGAAACATTGACGCGAGCAATGATGCGATGCTAAGAGAGAAAGAGAGTAAGAGAGAGAGAGAGAGAGAGAGAGAGAGAGAGAGAGAGAGAGAGAGGGGGAGAGAGACAGCGCGAGTCTCTGTAAAGTGTATAATTATAAAGCCGCGCGCGCGCGTGGAGGAGGATTACTTACATGAGCCTTGTAATTTGGCTGGCGCCACGCGCGACCCTTGCAGACTTTTGGAGACACGTACGTGCTAATTATCAAACTGAAGGGAAGTGGGCTGAGTAGTATGGAGGATAGATCTTTGCAACTCTTTATGGTTTTGTCGATATATATACGATTGGAAGAAATATTGGTCTTTCGATTCTCTCCTTGTATTTTTGTAATGCGTTAGTAGTTTCTTTTTCCTTCGGGGTTTTCGTAACGTGATTTGTCTCCATTCAGCACTTGTCTATACCAATACAAAGTCTCGTTATAATCGGTGTTATCGATAAGTATTATTAATTGAATTTTTAGGAAGTCACTTTTTGATCATCAAGCGATAAAGACCGAGATTTAATTCCCAAAAATAATAATTATAGGTACAAATAATTATTCCTCAGCTGGTTTATACCTACTTCATGCTTTTCTGAAACAACTTTACTATTATATTGATGCTTGAATATTTTCAAGACGTTTTCTTAATCTTTTCATATACTCAATTCGTGGGATAAACAAAAACATCCTGGTTGTGAATTTTAATGTAATAAATTATATTGTTAAATTGATATTTCAAGCAATTACCCATAGTCGGTGTATAAAATTATAGAAGGGGTATAGCTTATAAATACTTATCTTTGGGTGATCTGAACGAAATATCACTGCGTTATTAATAATTGACCGTTTTAATCAATAGATAATAGAATAATTGAACAATATTTTGTACAGGAATTTAATCAATATTCTTATAGAAAAAGTAGAAATTATTATCTTATCTAATAATCTTTTCCGCAAATTTTCAAGTCTTGATACAAATTAGGTATCTTAGTTAATAAACTAAGCAAAAATGGATAAAATCATCTTTTTCGTTTTTGTGGCTATTGCTGTCACAAAAGCTCTTGTATTAGACATTTTTATGTTTTATATATTTATAAATTAACTTTTATGTTGCGATTTATGTGTTTTTTGTATCACCAGGTCGAGTGTTGGGTGGCAAATTTAGTCCAAGGATCGTTAACGGTACAGGCGTTAAAGCTGGTGAAATTCAATTTCAAGTAAGACAAGACATGAATTGATATTTTATTGTTCTACTTAATCTTTTACATAATTAAGTAGTAATATGATAAATTTAATTCTTACAATAAGATTCGTTATAATAGTGAACTCAATTTGGTCGTTTTTATTTTAGGTACCTCTACAGCGGTATAATAATGGCTATTTGTGCGTAGGATCTATATTAAATGAAAATTATGTCGTGACAGCAGCTCATTGTGTTATTGGGTAAATAATTACATAAATCATATACTCATTGTTAGCTAATTATTCATGAATAAATTTATTATAATTAATTTTTAAACTAACTGTGAGATATTCAATTGATCGTTAGTAGACAGACAGTCATTTTTAATATATTGGGTACTTGAATTCATTTCCGCCCTCTTCGTATAGATGTCGTAAATAGTATTATTTCAACATCATATACGTAGTCGATTATGCACATGAAAGTACTATCTATAACCTCGAAAATTTAGTAGGTATCATTAATCCAAGGTGTATACAACATTGTTTTTTATTGCATCGAAAATGTCAAATTTTTTGCCTACAAAGCAACACTTGCGGAAGGCGCTATTTTTTTGCTTTAATTTGAAGAAATCTGCTGCTGAAAGTTATCATTTACTTGTAGAGGCTTACGGTGAACATGCTTTGTCTGAAACCACTTGTAAAGAATGGTTTAGATGATTTAAAAGTGGTGATTTTCCTGTGAGAGACAAAGAACGCCCTGGCCAGCCCAAAAAGTTTGAAGACGAAGAGTTAGAAGCATTACTGGATCAAGATCCATCTTTAACGCTGAAAAACTTGGCACAATCATTAAGTGTTGACGAATCAACCATTAGTAAACGGTTAAAGTCAATAGGATATATTCGTAAGCAAGGAAATTGGGTGCCACACTTATTGAAAGAAAAAGACGTGGAAAGACGTTTAATGACCTGCGAAATGCTTCTTCAAAGACACAAAAGAAAAGGATTTTTGCATCGAATCGTGACTGGCGACGAAAAGTGGGTTTATTTTAACAATCCTAAACGCAAAAAAGTGTGGGCTAAACCTGGCGAACCATTACCATCAACGTCAACATCAACGCCAAGCATCCATAGTTCAAAGGTTATGGCTCTGCATTTGGTGGGATCAGAAAGGTGTCGTCTACTATGAACTTCTAAAACCGGGTGAAACAGTCACTGGCGAACGATATCGAGAACAATTGATGAGTTTAAGCCGAGCTTTGAAAGAAAAACGACCAGAATGGGCTAAAAGACATGATAAAGTGATTTTCCTGCATGACAATACTCGGCCGCATGTTGCTAAATCCGATAAGGAAACATTGGAAGCACTTTACTGGGATGTCTTACCACACCCGTCGTATTCACCAGATATTGCGCCTTCAGATTATCACTTATTTAGATCGATCGCACATAGCCTTGCTGACGAGCACTTCCAATCTTACGAAGATATCGAAAAATGGCTTAACAAATGGATTTAGTCCAAAGACGAGGGGTTCTTTCGTGATGGCATTCATGCTTTACCCAACAGATGTGGAATGGTGATAGCTAACGATGGACAGTACTTTGAATGACATGTAATTAATTATTTAACAAAAAATAAATATTCCTTTTCTACGCAAAAAACGCGGAAATTAATTCAAGTACCCAATAGAATTTACAATATCCCATATTATTTCAGTAAAGAGCCCTATGAATTTTCCGTAGTTGTTGGAACAGTCAATTATAAAAAGCCCTATCAAGAACATCAGGCAATGAACATTATCATTCATAGAGAATACCAAGTTGGCGGCTCTAGCATAAATGGCATCACTTTGATAAAGGTAAATCTATAATAGTTTAAGTAATTTTCATCCCTTTCGATCAGAATTCATGGCTTTTGAATAAACACTTAACAAAACAAGTCAGCTAAATTTAGTGGACATTTCTAAAGTAAATTAAAAATTTTTTTTTCGGATTTCTTAAGCGCTTGTCTGTATAAAATAAATAAAAATTAGCCTTAAAAATGTCGAATAGATGCATCCGATCTTGTTTATTTATTTCGGCATGTTCTTGTTTGTGCACATAAGGATTGTGCATATATTTATTGTGCACAGATAGCATTGGTACAGATCTATATATATAGATATATACCAATGTTAAAGTGTGCACAATTAATATGTGCACAATCAGTATGTGCATAAACAAGAACACGTCTTTATTTCCTAGCAGATATTCAAATTTATGTTCTCTGTAGAGCATGCGGTGACCAAAAAGTTAATATTCAATTAATTCTTTCTAATAAATAAATTATTTCATTTAGGTCGATAAGCCTTTCGTCTATTCTTCTTTGGTGCAACCTGTTTAGTTACCAAAACCCCATGCCAAAATTGCAGCCAAAAGTCCGGCTATTGTGTCTAGTTGGGGAAGGCTTGGTGGGGTAAATAAAACTATTCTTATTTGTTTAATATATGAATTTATATTATAAAGTGAATTACTAAATCATAATCGCATCGTTATTTGTATTTATAGGACATTTTTGGATTACCTGATATACTTCAAAAAGCATAAATTTGGATTACTGATCAAGATTACTGTAAAAAGGCTATATGAGCACACAGGGTCAAGATATTTTTCGTACAAATATTTGCGCTAATGATCCAGATTCCAGAAGAGGATAATGCAACGTAAGTCACGGAATTTTCATTTAAAAACATAAACCTACTGTCATTGAAAATACATGAAATGGATAGAATATTTATATATTTATACTATTTCAGGGAGATTCTGGTGGTCCACTTATAGTTGATGGTAAACTAATTGGTATTGTATCATGGTCTATCGAGGATCCATACTATACCAGTACTGAATATCTCGGCGTTTATACACGTGTTCCTGAATTCGTGGACTGGATCAGCGAAAACGCAGTTTAAATTATATAAAATTGATTTACCTTTTTGTAATTGCATATAACGTTACAAATCATAAGGAGAGTTCATAATAGTCTTCCATTATACATATACTCAAATACTTTTTGCAAATTAATGAGTAAAACTATTTTACACCACTCTAACCTCAAAATCATAACTTTAATATGATTATTCGGCTCTCGTGGTGTAAAATACGGTACGACACTGGTGCGTAAGGTGATTTTTACCGCATTCGACTTTTCGCACGAGCGAATATATATATATATATTTAATTTTAAATCCAGATTTTTCTGATTCAACCAAATTATATTTCTGATTACTAATAAATAATTATTCGTTTCTAAAAATACATGTATTAAAAGTAACAAAATATTTTATCAATGTAAATTGGTATTAGGACGAATGTCCAAAAATATTTATTAATATTGAAATCATAATTATTACTATTAAATGAATAATTATTTAAAAAAGTGAGCTGTTTAAGATTATTGTTAATAAATATTTATTATGTCAGTGTATTTATGTAATTTAAAATAATTTTTTTATTCAATGAAATAAATATTTACTTATATTTAGAAATAATTTTTATGAGACATTTAATAACATTTTTATAATAATAAAGCATTTATTGCAAATAAGTACACTGATTACTCAGTAATTGTTTCAGTTGAGAAAATATTTACTTAATAGATCTTCCGAAATAATTATACTGAGAAAATATTTCAGAAATTCAACTAAAATGTCTTAAAATCAAAAAAGTATGTCTTGAAATAGTACTATTTAAATATTTATTTAAATTAACAAAATATATATGTAATGATTGCGAATTTACTTTTAAATCCAGATTTTTCTAATTCAACAAAATTATGTTTCTGAGTACTAATAAATAATTATTCGTTTCTAAAAATACATGTATTAAAAGTAATAAAATATTTTATCAATGTAAATTGGTATTAGCACGAATGTGCAAAAATATTTATTACTATTGAAATCATAATTATTATTATTAAATGAATAATTATTTAAAAAGTGAGCTGTTTACGATTATTTTTAATAAATATTTATTATGTCAGTGCATTTATGTAATTTAAAATAATTTTTTGATTCAATGAAATAAATATTTAATTATATTTAGAAATTAATTTTATCAGGTATAGTTAATAAAAATATTGTTTTCACAAATTGTTTATTTGAACGTAATAAATTTTCTACTTTAGTAATTAAATATTCTGTAAAATTTAATAAATATTTATCAATTTTAATCATCCGTATACAAGTAAATGATCAATCATTTAGAAATACGTATTTGGTATGTTATAATAAATTAGTTATGAATTTTAAGTAATTATTTATTAGAATGTATTTATTTAAATTTAGAATGTATTCTTTTAAATAAATTGGTTTATTATATTTAAAAAACTCGTTTATGTAATTTTAGCAAATGAAAATTTAATTTTATTAAAGCTTTAGTTATTTTTAATAAATTTTATTTTTACTAAATGATCGAGATTTTCTAATAAATATTTATTAAACTTGAATATTTAGTATTTATTTCAAGAACATTTTTATTTAAATTGACTGAATGGAATTCAAATAAATTTATTTAGTTGAATTTACGAAATTTTTTTTTCAGTGTGTTATTATTACTATTTTAATGAATTAAATTTAGTTAAAATAACTAATGCTGGATATAATATGTATACTTTTATGTAAAAATCATTGGAAAATTTGAATGTTTTCATAACAAATATTCTTAAAAATATAAATACCATGAATAATAAGATAACCCTGGTAGAAATTCATCTATATGAAATGGACAAGAAATTAGAAAATGGCTAGTAAAATTGGATAATCAATCGCTATGATGAAATGATTTTTCGACCATTATTTGCCTATTTCTTAGATTGACGTAACAACAAAATATTCGTATCTGATTTACTTACTAATTTTATCTTTGATGAAAGAGCATTAAAATGCATTGGATGGCTTATCAAAATATAAATAAATAACATTAACTAATAAATCATTTGTTGTACTCATTCTATGAATAATTCAGTAAAACTTTTATTTCTCCATCTGATTCTGTCTCTCTCACTCCTTGCCATAACAACAAGCCTTCTGCTAGTCATTTCCAGACTAAAGAAACTGATTAGTTTTAATACCTTTAAAATACTCACGAATAAGCTTGTGCTTGTCTTCGAAAAGCTCGTTCTATTTTTCAATCTATTAAATGGCCAAATAAAAGGAGAAAAAGCGTTTCATCGGGAGCTAGAAGGGAAATTTCCATTTTATCGCAAGTTTTTAATATAAATGGTCAGTTATTAGTTATAAAATGTTTTGGATTTCCACCAGGGAAGTTTTCCTTTACTATTTTACAAACAAAATATTTATTCATCTTCAAAACTTATATTTTATGAAATATCTTAACTTTAAATGTTATTGTACATTGTTCGTAAAAGTTATTTATGTATCCAAAATAAATTATTTTAATTAAATTAGTTTCTGTAGACAGATCTTACTAGAATTGATTTAAGCCAAGCTCCATAATGGTGTTAAGATGTTCTATTTATACAAATGAATTTAAATATAATGTGTTAAGATACAACAGCACATTACATAAAAGCGGTTTTAAAGTACTTCTTGACAAACACAAATTTCTTTATAGACTCCTTAAACGCGTTAAGATGGTTTCTTGGAGGTCGTAGTTGATTCAATACATATTCGAAATTTGATACATAGTTAAATAAAGACGTAATAAATGTCATATCAAAATTTCAGAGAAATTCATTGTTTGGTTTCTGAGTAATTGTTTCCAAAGCTTGACGTTTTACAAAGGAGGCATGTATATACAGTCGTGTTATTTATCAGTTAACAGCAATATCTAACCAACGAAATTAAAATCAGACTTGAAATTTTGTATGTATGAAATATACAATATGGAATGCGTACCAACAAAAATAACATAGATTCATCATTTTATTATTAAAATAGAGTGCTTTGAAAATGTTGCTTTGAAAGAAAGTATTGCTCCGACGTAGATATGTGGCAATCTGCAACTAGACAATATGCGCTCACATGCGAGACCTGCGCATTTGGAGGTTATGTACTCGCACATGAGTCAAAGCACTGATCATCGGCGCGAAGTTACCACGTTTTCTAAATTCGAAACTATGCACTTGCTATCTCTCTTCCTCAATGTTAGCTGTTTCTTTCTCTCTTACTCAAGGAACTACCTTAAAGACTAGAAATGAAATGCAAATTAAAGTAACTTTTGCATCTTTTTAAAAAATAGCAAGCTATTTCTAATAGGTTACATGCAGGTTTTTATAAAAGTTCATCCAAAACTGAATTATTTGTTCTTTATATCAACTTTTATGTCCAAAACCGACATTTAAACGTCAAAATTTGAACAGAAAATAAATAAATAAAATATACCAGAGTAATAAAGTATTTTGTCATTCTCAACACTTGCAAAGAACTTAGTATTACCTTGATTAACTGGTAAAATCATAATAGAATTTCAATAAATTTGTTAATATAAAATCATATCATATACTATAAACAAGCTATGAATTTCAAATTAATGTATAACACCCGTTTTCAAAAATAGCAAGTGAAGGGTATTTAAAATGAATCTTGCTATTCCATATCTCCCCTATTCTGTGCTCTATCGTACATATTAATTGAAAGTGCATTAATTCAGAGTATAGGTTCCATAATAACACACGTTTATGTTTAATTTGTTTTGAATCCTGAAAGAGGTATTATATCTCATTATACTGCCGCTGGAAGCAAGGTCTGAAACTTAAAAAAAAAATTTAATTTTTAAAAATGATTAATTTAATAGAAAACGGCAGGCTTTCAACTTCATATCGAAATTGCGGCGAAAGTGACATTTTGAAGTTACCTTCTTGCTTACGGCAGCAGTATATGTGTAAAATTTATTATTGACGTAAGTAAATTTAACCTAATATAACGTAGGAGAGACCGGGGCTAGTTGGACAACTTTTTACATTTTATTTTTTTTACAAAAAACTGTAAGTTTAATGAATATAACTTGTTTAATATTTCAAAGTACTCTCTCTAGAGAATATTTATGATTTTTTTCAAACTTGTAGAATGCCCTTAAAAAAAGCTAGAATCAATTTTTTTAACCGTACGATTTTCAGCCAACTTGACCCACAAGCGGGGTAGGTTGGCCATGGATCTGTGATAAGCTCACCGACAATAAATCTTAGAATAAAATACAAGAATTAACGATATTATTATATTAAATAAAAAAAAATTAAACTGAAGAACACGAAATTAAACACATAATAAATAGTTGAACAACAAAATAAGCTATAATGAGTTAACAATTTTCATTAACTAACAAGGTTCTGTTGGATTTTCTGTGTTATATCAAACCATTTTTATCTAGTAGTGAAGTGATTATATGAACGGCAAGCTCGTTCGAAACAAGTCAGCCAATATGCCCCAAGGGTACCTTTTAATTTTAAAATTAGGCTAATAATATTAAAAAAAAAAATAAAAAAATAAAAAGACGGAAAATTATAAAAAAGCAATTATTATAACTTCCATTACGTGAAAATAGATAATTATAATCGTTTTAAAGAATTGTTCGGTATTTCCTAAATTGCAAAATTTGCTCCGACATATAAAAGAAAATTTTCAAATTTACGTCTTTCCACGGCGCATGATGCTTTCCGACTGAAAATTAAAACCAATATTTCTGATTCTATTTTACGTTACTGACATCGACAGCCTTGACCACCGTTATTTCAATCATGGCCCCGTATGCCAACTTGCCCCGGTCTCCCCTTCGTGTATAACATAAATTCAAAAGTTTTTATATCATTGAATTATTGAAACTCGTATGTACTTTGAAGGCTGCGCAAAATCCGAGTCTTTTATTTCAAGGTTTATAGAACAATTTTAAAGAATTAAAATGTGTTTATATATTTATAATATTTTATAAAGATTATAGAGAATTAAAACGCTTGGTTAAAAAATCAAAATTAGAGTTTTTTAATGTCTAACTCACCTGGCCTTGCAAGATCGACAAAATCTTCCAAATACTAACATAGAGGACGATAAGAATAATTCAAGAATTTGATTATAAAGAATGTTATCAACAATCAAAACTAGGCAATCTAATACAAAATTTATATCTACTATTTATCAATGAGTTATCATCTAATCGCAATATCTAATTTTGCGATATTGCCCAATCGAATAATATATAAGGTCCAGTAGCGATAATT
The DNA here is from genome assembly GCA_036365515.1 of Torymus aiolomorphi. Lineage (NCBI taxonomy): Eukaryota > Metazoa > Arthropoda > Insecta > Hymenoptera > Torymidae > Torymus > Torymus aiolomorphi. The sequence continues at coordinate 96,953,770 of CM070874.1, forward strand.
GACTGCTTGTTTCAGTCTCTAAACATACGATGAAGACAATACTGTGCTTGTTGGTTGGTTTCGTGGCCTTATCCCAAGGTTAGATTAATCTTAAAATTTTGTTTCTAATATTATTTTAGGATAAGCAATGAAAATATTTTAAATTTATTTATTTCAATAATAAATGTGCCTAAAATCTAATAATTTGTTTTATTTTAAAATTGCTAATATTGTGAAATTATTTAGGACGCGTACTGGAAAATGATGGCCTTTCTGGAAGAGTAGTAAATGGAGAAGATGCAAATGTTGGAGACAGACCGTTCCAGGTACAGAATCATCTCTTCATAACATTTTATTTAGTACAGAAGTAAATTACGAATAATAAATTTAGTATATATTATATGGGTACACGACGGCCACTCAGATTTCGTCTACATTATAATCATATTTTCTTACAAATATGTTAGATTTAATCATTTGATCACCCTGGTAGAAACGTTAACGATATGTTGGCTAATTGTTGGTTAATTTTGGAGTTAAAAACGTCACACTAACATTATTTCGTTGTTAAAGATAAATATTCAATTTTCGTTGATAAGAACATATTCTTTTGTCAATATTTGAACATGTGATTATAATTTTCGATACTTTTAATAAGATTTAAACATTGATTTTGGTCGAGAATGCTTCCATTTGATTAACACGTTAACCAACAAAAATGGTTAATTTTCTACCAGGGCAATTTATGTTTTATAATATATTGTCTTTGAAGATAAAATTACGATTCGATTTATTTTTTATTTATTTATAAAACTAGCAGTTGTCGATGAAATTTTCATCAAAAGAATATAAAAATAATTGTTATACTATAGGTTTCACTCCAACGAGGTAGTCACTTTTGTGGTGGATCCATCATAAACAAAAATTGGGTCGTTACTGCAGCACATTGCGTCAATGGGTAAGTTTAATTTTTTAAATTGACTATACTAGTCAATGGAAGTAAAACTGTTTATAATGTTTCCTTTATGACACTGCGCTTGTAAATATAGTATACAAAATACATATTTTTAATTCATAATTATTTTATATAATATTTATCTAAAATTTTTCAATAATATCACAAATTAGAATAATTATTTTCAAGTTAAAATTGAAAAAACATATTACTCTAAAGACCAATTTAAAGCCAATGAAATCTTATATTATATTAAGTCTAATAATTATCTTTGATGTTTTTTAAATTATAGATTATCAGTCGATGGCCTTACGGTTGTTGTTGGTACTGTCAGCCTAAAAGATAAATTTAAATCTCATATAGCAGAGAAAATTATTTCTCATAAACAATACAACTCCGCTCAAACTACTAATGACATTGCTCTGATTAAGGTAGGTCAAATACCTTATTACTAATAAAATATAATTTTATTTTAGGTGAATGTAGTTTTTTTTCAAATTATTTGTAGGTTGCTAAGCCATTCGAATTCAATGAGAGAGTTGCTCCAGTGCCTCTTCCTCAACTGCATTCGACAGTGAAAACCAACAGCAGTGCTGTTGTATCTGGGTGGGGTGGTCAAGTGAACGTAAGTAGTTGGCATATTTTAATTTTAAAATATCTTACTAATATATTAATAAGTACTTTAACTGTTTGTTTAATTTTAATATTATTTTTTCACTTTGTAATGATATTAATAATTATATTCTATTTAAAGACCTGGTCCCCTACACCTGACAGGCTTCAAAAGGCTAAAATTTACATCGCCGACCCGAAATACTGCCAGACCGTCATGCAGGAACTTCGTAGAATCATTACCAAAAATAATATTTGCGCAAATGACCCAACGATCAGGAGAGGACAGTGCAATGTAAGAAGTGAATTTAACACAAGATTTACTTAATATAACAATATTAAAAATTATCAATATTGTGATATGTTAATTGAATTCAACATTTTGGGTTAAATGTTATAAAATTTTATTTTAGCTAAAAATTATGACAAATTATTAAATCACGGTTCTATGCTTTTTAGGGTGATTCCGGCGGCCCTCTGACTGTTGATGGTGTGCTCACTGGAGTTGTTTCTTGGTCTATTAAAGATCCAGACTGCGCTAGTACCAAATATCCCGGTGTCTACACACGAGTAGCTGAATATGTAGACTGGATACAAGAGCAAATAGCCTAAATATAAATTAACTTAAATGCAAATGTATATATATGTATATTACATGAATCTTCGATTTTTGTACTATGAACCATTTATTAAATGATTTTAATTTTTATTATTTAACTATTCTTATGCCAACAATTAATAATCCCAAGACGAAAAATTCGTAGGTATTTTACATTATAAGGAGTCCACAATATAAAACTTAATATTTTCATTCACAATATCTAGATATCAATATAAGAATGTATAATTGAAACATACCAAATGGAAAAAACTATTTTATTAGATTTTTAATTTAGATTCAATAAAGTTATGGCAATGTACCTTTTATAAGTAATCACAACAATCGTGCCTTCGCTATAATATGAACATCATATATATATATATATATATATCACGTATACATTTGGAAACGCGAAATGTAAACACAACATATCTGGATACCAACTTAAGGTTTCATTAATTATTTTATAAACAAAGAATTTATTTATGTTCAGTACATTTACAAAATATCCATTTAGTTCACTTATTCAGAAGTTTCCAGTATGAAATTAAACTGCATAAATCTATAGAGACGTTTGAGTGGTATCTAATCAAGGAGCGCGGGAGCGCTCCGAAGGCAAGTATAGAAGAAGCCTAAAGGAGCGACCCGTGCTACATATACATTGAAATGGGTTTACGAAAAATTCAATGCGCTTTTACGTATATTGCGTTAGTTTTTACTATATAACATATCCCTCTTAATCGAAAGCCATTTCATTGCTCTACTCAAATCAAAACATTTTATTTAAAAAGATTATCTCGTTCAGAAGATATAGAGAGCTCAATTTTTTTATGTGCGATTTCCTTTTATTACTTTTCTTCTCCTTATTCCGGCGTCCGGTTTGCAGCTCTTACGACACTTCCAGTTGTCGTCTATCTTACGCTTGTATATATATATATATATATATATATATATATATATATATATATATATATATATATATATATATATATATATATATATATACAAGATTTATACACACACACACACACACACACACACACACACACACACACACACACACACACACACACACACACACACACACACACACACACACACACACACACACACACACACCCGTATCTCTGATCAACTTAACCTTACATACAACATGTCAGTATTTTTTTATATACAAATGTTATCATATCGTGAGTTAGTTAATAACATATTTTTCAAAGATCTCAAGAATTGTTTAGGTTAAGAACTTATTCTTAGCAATCTAAAAAGAAGAATTTTTATCTATCTACATTATCGGGGTTTCTTACATCTTACTCGACTCGAAAAGAAAGAGAGAGGAAGAGAAGAATATACAAAAAACTAACAAAAAAATTGTGGCACTTGAAAGGAGAAAGAGAGAGAGAAAAGAATATAAGTAGGTTAATATAATAACGAACAATAAAAATTGTAATTCTAAAATAACTTCAAAATATGGTTATTATTTTTATTAATTTCAATCAGCTGCTGGCATGGCATGTGCATTTATATATATAGATAAGTATATTTTTTTTTATTACTAGATATACCATGTCAAAAAATATAATCAAATAAAAAATAGATACTTTGTGTAGTTTCCTTTTTCATTTTCAGATTATTTTCATTTTTCTCACAGTCTGGCGAATATATTATTTTATTACAGTATACAATGAACCAAATTGCAGAAATACTTATACAACAAAAATTGTTAGCAAATAAAGACTGACTTTCGCTACGGAACAGATTCTTATCGAAGGAGCAGCACCAGTAGTAATATGCTAATGCCAGTTACTTCTCATGACATCGATAAAGTTTTCATAGGCTATCAAGAATTAGAAAATCGGTTAACAGTACTCAGCTGATCAAGAGTGTTGCAGACTCTATTCCAGAAAGTCCATAGCAATAACAAAAAATGAAGCTAGAAGTAAGTAATTATATTATTATAAATAAATACAAGTTGAAAAAATATATTATAAAAATACAACAAAGAACTACGTGTTGATGTAGGGAGACAAACCATTCAGGAAACAACAGCAGTGCAGATGTAGACATCAAGAACAGTTTGATGCTACTAAACAAACTTAGACGTACTTTAAGAAAAACTCAGAGAAGCTAGTAGTATGTAGCAAAAATATGAAGTACATAGTATCAAACTGCAAGGTTTAAAAGTCAAACTTGAATCTGTTGACTTGAAATACAGCAAAAATGTGAAGTACAACGTTAAACTGCACAGTTTAAAAGTTAAACTTGAATCTGTTGAATCAGAAAGGTCAATAATGGAAGAAGAAAAACATTTCAAGATTAAAGCAGCTAAATACCCACTGTGATGTACGCAGTTTTTTCATATAATAGTGTGTTTTTTAGTTTTCATATTTTGCATTCATTAATGGATTTGGAAGTGAACATTTAGTATATTATGTGTGAAGGTATATTAAAAAATTTTTTAAAAGTGTAATACAAGTGTACAGAGAAAGTTATGGATTTTTGGAAATAGCTTCTTATAGTATTTGAAATTGAAGGAATCTGTATTCAAGAAAAATTGACTCTATCCTCACTCTTATATATAAGAGTACATTAGAACCTTCGTTTATGGTGGACAGATATACTATCATCAAACATCGACAGCACTTACTATGATACAATTGACATTTTGTTTTCTGAAGTTGAAACAGATATATTATGCACTACAATGAATTTATGAGTCGTGTGAAATGTAGCTACTATAGGCATTTTTATGAAGCATTTGGCCATAGCAATACTGGTTTTATAACATGCATTCTGGAGTTTGGATTGCTCAACATATTCTACATTTATCTTTGTATATACACGGAGAAAAATTGTGTAAGAAAAATTACTATTTCCTATAGTAACCGTGTGACACTCAAATTTTCATGAAAATTACTACAATTTATAGTAAAAATTACTATGATTTTGTAACTTACTAATTGAAATTTTATTTTCTGTTTGAAATATTATGAAAATTAAAAATTTTATTTTACTTTTTAACATACGCAAATTTATTCAATATTTTTTATTGAAACTTGGATTGTATTTTGTATTTATTTTAGTTTATTCATCTTCCTATACAATACCAAAATTTGGAGGTTTAATAAATTTAAGAAATTTAATTGTAATCAGAACAGTATTCATAGGCTTTCATTGTTAACTATACAGATTATATTTTAATACTTTTTGATTATATACGAAACCAAATGTTGTTTTTTCATCCTATTAAATTAATTTAAATTGTTATTTTTTTTGTACATATTATAATAATATATAAGGTGATTTCAAGAACATAAGAATTTTATAACAAATATTTTTTAAAAAAGTTTATTTTTTATAATAAATTCCGAAAATTTTTTAATACATTTTAATTTTCTTTTTGTTTTTCTTCTTCATTTCCTTGACTCTTTCCTTTTTCTTCTTCTTTTCCTATACCATTTCCTCTTCCTCTTCCTCTTCCTCTTCCACTGCCACTCCCGCTTCTCCTGTACATTCCTTCTTTCTTCGCCGCACGCATCATCTTTGCTACAAATGATGTGTAATCTTCAAAACAATTATTTTGTTTTTTTTCGGACCAGTAGTGGTGTCTTTTAACCCCTTTTGTGCCTCTTGAGGTTGGTTTGTTACCTTGATTACCTGCAAAATAAAAAAAAAGATGAACCATTGATCTAAATAAATAAGAGTGTAAAGAAAAATATATAGATGTAAGTAATTGTAAATATATATAATTAGACTTATTAGATTAGACTTATCACTGTTAAAAATTTGTAATAAAACTTCAAAATTTTTATTAAATTTGTAGTAAGTTCAGGAATTGGAATTAAATTTAAGAAATTTGTATTAATTTTAATGCAAATTTGCATTAAATTTAATAAAAATTTCTGAAATTTAATTTCAATTCCTGAATTTAATGCAAATTTAATAAAAATTTTGAAGTTTTATTACAAAATGTACATACATTAACTTTCAGAAAATTTTTAACAGTGTACACTTATTACATTAATATACATTTTCCATTTTTATTGGGGATTTTCATTTAAATACAAAAAAAAAAAATAGCTGTAGTCTTACCTGTAGTTGGTTGCAAAACTGAACCTTCCTCTTTAGTATTCTTCCCAGGTATGGGAACAGGGGGTGCAGAATATGCAACAGTGAGAGAAGCAGCAACTTCCGAAGGAGGAACTGCTTGTAGGGATGGGCGATATTTATCGATATTTATAAATATCGATATTTCCCTTGCGATATATCGATAATTGTAACCGATATTTTTGTCACCGATAATATCGGAATATCGATATCATACTTAAGATATCGGCTTCCGATATTCAATAGGCTTATGCCAAATAAAAATTTTTAATTTACTAGCAAAATGCAAACGCGCTTCGCGCGTACTAATTTATTTTTGGGGTTATGTGCACTGTTTTTCCCTATGATTTAATTTTAATTAGTTTCAATGATAATTAGATACATTTTTCAATCAATAAATCAAATGTTTTTATTCTATTTTAATTATTTATTAGTTGTATAAATATTTGAGTGTTAAAATTCAAATCTAGCACATGTTCAATCTAAAAAATTCAAATACTCGCACTTTTTTCAAATAACCAATCACATCGAGTCTTTAAATGAGCCACTACTTCCGGCCATCATTTTTTTAAGAGAGGATATTTTGCGCTATTTGAAATTGAAAATCGCAACTCGCAAAAGCAAATGTGCTTGTGCGACCTCTATCGTCTATCAGAGATTTTCGAATATATTAGATGCTTAGACGTTGGCAACACCGTAACCGCAACGGCGGCTCAGTTCGTGTTCGTCTTCGTTTTCGATTCGAATTTTTAGTGTCGTTTAGTGTTCAGAATCGGAATCGGTTAACCCCACAACACTTTCAAGAATTACTTTTTCTAAATTTATTACCATTAAAATATTGGAATCTATAGTTTGTAAAGTTTCAAATGTTTATTAAAATTATTTTGAAAATTAATAAAGTATTTTTTAAAATTATTTTTATATTTTTTTATCGATATTTGTGAATATCGATATTTTTAACCCGATGTATCGAAATTATCAATATTAGCTATACCGATATTATCGATACGCAAATATCGATATTTTTGTTTAATATCGCCATCCCTAACTGCTTGTGGTCCAGTTTGACATAGAGTAGACAAAGTAGCTTGTCCTGAAAGAAAAAAAGTTTTAAAGTATTTTATTATTATATTAAAAATGGGTTTCGTTCATAAAACAAGAGTAAATATTATTCATTTTGATTAATACTTTCGAAGGCAAAAGTATGTAGGTTTATTTAAAACCATGGAACAAAGTTCTACATAAGCCATTACCTTGCCCCGATGAACATACTGCTGCAAAATTTGGTTCTCCAGTGACTCCCTGCCTCGGAGGAACTGGTGGTGGTCTAGTATCATCCACAGTAGATGGAGTAGCTTGTCCTGGAAGAAAAAATAAGTATTAAACTATTTTTTTCTTATTACTTTCAAAGACAAAAAAAATATGTAGATTTATTTCATACTATAAAACAAAGTTCTACATAAACCATTACCTTTCCCTGACAACCACCATGGTACTGCAAAATTTAGTTCTCCAGTGAATCCCTGCCTCGGAGGAACTGCTGGTAGTCCACTTTGATGCACGATAGACGCAGTAGGTTGTCCTGAAAGAAAAAAATAAGTATTATTATTATATTGTAGAACAAAATAAAAATAAGGAAGGGCTAGTCCCAGGCTGGAGCGCACAGGTAGATCAGGGACACGTAGAGGAGAAAAGGACATAATAGAAAGACACGGAAACAAAGTGCTGATGATAAGGAAAGAGGAGAAATGGGAGGCAGAGGTAGGATTCACAGAGTGGCTGTTACAAGAAATTGGAGAGGAGACAGAAATCGAGGTAGAACAAACTAAGGATAAACAGGTATGTAAGGTTTGCTGTTAGGAAAAGGTAGCGAAGAGGCTGATATGGGATGCAAGAAAGAAATGGGAGGAAGATGAGGTTGCAGAGATGGAGGAATGGCATTCGATAGCAGAGAGGAGAGCAAGAGCGAAAGCCATAGACGGTATGAAGAGGATTGCAAGGGAGGCTGGATACATGAATGCAAGGATAGAAATCAAAGAAAAGGTATGGAAAAAGGAGGAGGATGGAGAGAGAGGGGAGAGAAAAAGAGATTGGAAAGGGGAAGAGTGAAGACAGGGAAAAGGTGAAAGAAAAAAGAAAGGAAAAGAAGGTCAAGACGACAGTAGATTTATAATGGCAAGATATATTATTATTATATTCTAGAAGAAAATAAAAAAAGATGTTATTATAAGTATATTATTAAATTAAATTATAATTTAAGTATATTATTATTAAATTAAATTATAATTTAAGTATATTATTAAAATAAATTATAAAATAATGCTCTATCTATACATAATCCATTACCTTGCCCTGAGGAATAAAGTGTTCCAAAATTTTGACCCCCAGTGAATACCTGCCTCGGAGGAACTTGGGGTGATCTATTTTGATCTGCAGCAGATTGATCTGAAAGAAAAAAAAATAAGTATTTATTATGTACTGTATATACTGTATACTGTACATCTTCTGGCCCTACTTCAACGAGATACTAACTATTAAAAATGAGTTTCAACAAAGCTTTACATATAACATTACCTTGACCTGATGAAGATGGTGTTACGTATCCGTGCTTTGGAAGAAGTACTGGTGGCAGATTCTGCTGCATACCAGAGTTCTTATGCCCAGATCCAGTATGAGAAAAAGCTGTAGAATGTTTTTAAAAATGAGAGAGTGTTAATTTAAAATATAATTTTTTATTATTATTACAAAACTTTTTTCTAAATAAAGGTAGAAAAAGTAAAGTTATTTACATATAAGATCTTCTCCATCAAGCTCCATATCTTGTTGTATATCGTCAAGGAAATTAACAAACTAATAATTAGAAAAATAATTTAAATTCGTACTGTTGCATAAAATATAAAAATAAATTCACTGAATAATATTCTAAAATCTTATTTTTAACTTAAGGTGACATGATTTTCTTACAAATGATTTATTTTCTTATAAATATATATATTTTTTTATTATAAACTTTAATTTAAAATAACGAGAACAAAATCATAAATCCTTGAAAAAGATAAAATATTTTAGTTTATACTTACTGAATTAGTTGAAGCAGCCATTTTTCGCAATAGGTACTTCTATTACTGTAGAATGTAAATAACATATGAAGATCATCGTACATACACAAAGTTGCTGGATTCATAAACACAAGAGTGTCCACTTTCTACTACCTATTTATGTACATTTGTACAGATGTATACCATGTACTTACAATATAATACAAATCGAAAGTACGAAAAGTGCCGCCTGCGTCGCTAGTTGCGATCTTGCGAACATTCATAGTTAGCGGTCTTTCAATAACTTTCTTCCCTTGTCTTCTAGCGCTGGTTAGTGGATCTCTTGGACAAACTGTGTGGATGGGTGGAATCAACCAATCAGCGCTAAAAGCGGTAGAGCATGTTTGTTGCGTAATCTTCGTACGTAAATTACCGTTCATGATTACTGTCACAGGTCACAGGACCATCAAGTTATATCTTTTTCAGAAGTTGGTAACACAGCATACGTACGAGATACGACAGATAAACAAATTGTTTGACAGTTATTTTTTATGTGTGTAAACATAAGTAAATAAAAATATTGTTTATATTCGTTTTTACGAGTGATAATCAGAAATTATTTCATTCCTCAATATAAATATACAGATATATTTTCCGTAAGTTGTTATAATAATAATTAAAAATTAACCCTTATATTTTATGATATCTCTCCCTCCCTCTCTTTCCCTCCCCTCTCTCTCCCTCTCTCCCTCTCTCAACATCTGTTAAACTGAGTACCAAAAACTTTAATGAGAGCTTAAATATTTTTTTAAAACAATCAACACGTTTTTTAAAAGCTAATTTTTTAAGTACGTTCTAACAACAATTTGTCTAGTCCTTTTAATTCTTCTAGTCTCATCTATTCAATAAGCACTCTGTACAAATGGTAATAATTTTTTTCATGACTGTACAAATAAATACTACCATTTATAATAATGATATTAAAAATATACTATAATAAACTCTCGTAAAGTTATCACACTATGTAATTATTATTTTCTCTTCAAAAATTGTGAAATCTATCTAAAAAAACTTTTTACAAAAGTTTAAACTAAGGCAAGTATTAGTCTCTCTCTCCCTCCCCCTCTCCCTCCCTCTCTCTCTCCCTCTCTCTCCCTCCCTCTCTTTCACCCCTGTCTCTCGACCTCTCTCTCTTTCCCTCCCCTCTCTCTCCCTCGCTCTCTCAGCATCTGTCAAACTAAGTACCAAAAACTTTAATGAGAGCTTAAATATTTTGTTAAAACAATCAACACGTTCTTTAAAAGCTAATTTTTTATGTACGTTCTAACAACAATTTGTCTAGTCCTTTTAATTCTTCTAGTCTCATCTATTCAATAAGCACTCTCTACAAATAATAATATTGTTAATATAAAACTTTCTACGAAAGTATAAAATAAGGCAAGTATAGAAATTTTTTCTTTATAATCTACTCTCCCTCTCTCTCTTCCCCCGCCCTCTCTCGCCCTCTATTCCCGCCCCCTCTCTTCCTCTCTCCCTTAAAATTATTTTAATTATATAACTATTATGCCTTCCTTTTATTTCTAAAATTCATAAAAATTTTATCATATATTTACGAAAAGTCAAAGCCTATATAAAAAAAATTACATAGTTACCAACACATCTCCATTTTTCATTGATCTTTCTCAATTTTGAAATTTCTATAATATTACGCATCTTAGGAGGACAATAGAAGTTTACAGAGCTGCTCTAGCAGGAGTGGTCCTCCAATCTCCCATACATACTTGGCGGGCCCAACGGTTTCCAGTTTACTGGTGGGCTTTCTAAGTGTAGAATACTAAATTTTTACATAAATTCATTAACAATGTTTATACCTATAAGCCCATTATAAATAATTACATTGGCTCTACACGGAAAGAAATACCTTATGAAAAATTACTAGAATCTCAGGTAAAGATGGGACATACTCACACTCTTGAGCAATTTAGTATACTTCTACTAATTATTAGCATAGTTTTATTAAAAATTAATAGAAAAAGTTTTAAAATTTATTATAGTTACGATTAATTTTTAGATAATATGATAAAAATTTTAAATCTAAATTTTAACAGAATAGAAAATAATTTTTACCATATTATCTACTAAAAATTAATAGAATTAGTTTAATTTTTAGTCTAAGTTATACTGAAAATTTAATAGACAGTATAGTAATTTTGATATTAATAAAATAGGGTGTACCATATGTAGACAAGTCGAAACCTTACTTATATAAGTGCGGCAGTGGCCGAGTGGATAAGAGCGCAGCTTCGTAATCGGAGGGTCGAGGGTTCGAATCTCCTTCTCCGGAGTTTTTTTTTTCTTATGAATTTCAACCTCTCGTCAAAATTACTATAATATATTATAAAACTTGATAGAATGCAAGTATGTCCCACTTTTAATTAACATTCTAGTAATTTTTAGTGGATATTCCACTAATTTTTCATAAGGAATTTTTTTTCCGTGTAATTTTTAATTGATACCGTTTAAATATAATATCCCTACATGTGCAGAATCTCATGATTTACTTTCATTACCGAAAATATTTTTCCTTGTGTCCGTCATTTTTAAACGGGAATGGGATAAAAAATGCATATAAATTTATTGTCTACTCAAAAGTGCTTTAGGTTTGTTAACAATTTTGTAAGCCACCTATTTTTTATTCTTTTCCGTCGTGTAAATATCATATGAGATCTCATATGAGATATCATATGTGTGATGTCATCTGCAATTTTACATATTATGGGATCTCATATGAGATCTGATGCCAGATATTCTCTATGAGATCTGATGTCCGATATTCCCAAATGAGATCTGATGTCCAATATTCTCATATGAGATCTCATATGATATTTTCATGCGGGTTTGCACTTTTTATTCAAAAACAGAGTAATAAATTCAATACTGAGCCCTGTTTAATATGTAGAAGCAACCCATTTATACCTTTTATCTGATCTTTAAACATATGAATATTTATATGAAAATGACCATGTCTAGACCTTAAACTGCAAACCGTCGGGCCCGCCAAGTATGTATGGGAGATTGGAGGACCACCCCTGCTAGAGCAGCTCTGTAGACTTCTATTGTCCTCCCAAGATGCGTAATATTATAGAAATTTCAAAATTGAGAAAGATCAATGAAAAATGGAGATGTGTTGGTAACTATGTAATTTTTTTATATAGGCTTTGACTTTTCGTAAATATATGATAAAATTTTTATGAATTTTAGAAATAAAAGGAAGGCATAATAGTTATATAATTAAAATAATTTTCGCCCACACGGGCGTAAAGTGCGTAGGTTCTATAAAGTTTTGTAGGAGTATGTAAGCTATTGCGCTTGTTAGGCGTTAAGTAGTACTTTATGTCCGCTGGCTGAATATTTTTGAAGTTACAACGTGGGCGTAAAATGTAATTTTACACGCAAGGTACTAAAAGTTCTATTATGTCCGTCAAGTTAACTTATGGTTACTTGACTACAATAAATTGATTTCAGTAATTTCTTGTGTTTAATTTGTATAGAAGAATGAACAAATTTGAATACATTTCTGAGAACAGTCATACAGTTGTTTCGGAGAGTTGTCTGCATTACTTGACTATCGGTAATTGATTTCACAACTTTTGTTTGTTTGATTTACAATGAACAATTTGAATGTACTTACATATTATACAATTGAAATAATGTTTGCCCACACGGGCGTAAAGTGCGTCTATAAAGTTTTGTAGGAGTATGGGAGCTATTACGCCTCTTGGGCGTTAAGTAGTACTTTATGCCCGCTGACTGAATATTTTTAAGTAGGTACGAAAAGTTGTATTATTCAGTCAAGTTAACTTATAAGTACTTCACTATAATAAATTGATTTCAGTACTTTCTTGTGTTTAATTTGTATAGAAGGATGAACAAATTTTAATACATTTTTGAGAACAGTCATACAGTTGTTTCCGAGAGTTGTTTCATTACTTGACTATCGATAATTGATTTCACAACTTTCATTTGTTTGATTTGCAGTGAACAATTTGAATGTACTTACTAACATATAATTTGTTCAGCATACAATGACTCAAAGAAGTAAAAGACTTTTTCACTGGTATTTATTTGATTTCTTTTAAAAAATCATAAATATTATTATTTTATTAGATTATACAGAAAAAACATCTATACTTGCCTTATTTTATACTTTCGTAGAAAGTTTTATATTAACAATATTATTATTGGTACAGTCATGAAAAAAATTATTACCATTTGCAGAGAGTGCTTATTGAATAGATGAGATTCGAAGAAAAAAAAAGGTCTGGACAAAAATTGTGTTGTTAAATTTCTCATTAAATTTTTTGGTACAGAGTTTGATGGATATTGATAGAAAGGGAGAGAGGAAGAGAGGGGGCGGGAATAGAGGGCGAGAGAGGGCGGGGGAAGAGAGAGAGGGAGAGTAGATTATAAAGAAAAAATTTCTATACTTGCCTTATTTTATACTTTCGTAGAAAGTTTTATATTAACAATATTATTATTTGTAGAGAGTGCTTATTGAATAGATGAGACTAGAAGAATTAAAAGGACTAGACAAATTGTTGTTAGAACGTACATAAAAAATTAGCTTTTAAAGAACGTGTTGATTGTTTTAACAAAATATTTAAGCTCTCATTAAAGTTTTTGGTACTTAGTTTGACAGATGCTGAGAGAGCGAGGGAGAGAGAGGGGAGGGAAAGAGAGAGAGGTCGAGAAACAGGGGAGAAAGAGAGGGAGGGAGAGAGAGAGGGAGAGAGAGAGGGAGGGAGAGGGGGGGGGAGAGTATTTTTATACATATATAAAAACCGACTTAATTATTTACCTAATACCATTCATCTCTGCTAATACATAGCTAGTTTTAGTGGGGAATAGTCAAAAACTAGCCACTTTTCTTGTATATTTCTGTTTACCGATGAAACGATTTTTCCGACATTATTCGGCCATTTAATAGATTAAGCAAGGTTGTTCTTAACTATTTCAAAGGTATTAAAATTGGAGACAAACAGAAACAGTCAGCTTTGCTTCCTCGTAGAGGAAGCTTTGTAATAGTAAAATTTTAAGTTTCGTTAAATCACTGTACAAACATCATTCGAGTTGTTAGAAGTTTGAGTCACATGATTTTAGAAAATGTCTGTGTGGATGTGGTTGTGTGTCTGTGCGTGCGTGTGTATGTGTGCGTGTGTGGGTGCGTACGTGCGTGCGTACGTGCGTGCGTATACGGTTTCATCTCAAGATACTTATAATCGATAGATTTTAACCAAAAGGTTTCATTTTTTATTTTTTTATAGTGAATTTTTGATTTTCGCGCAATTGATTTTTGCGTTTTTTAAATGATATTTGAATCGGACAAATAGTAGTTCAAAGAGTATAAAAATACCTACATTTTCCAAAATAAATTTACATTAGCTATTACGGTTCTTTTGTTTTTAACAAAAAGGTTATAACTGCAAACTAAATGGTAAAATGTTTTGAAAAAAATCATGATTATGTAGAATATAAATAGCTATAATCTGTAAAAATTTCAATCCATTATGTCGACTATTTTTAAGTAAAAAATTGGTATAAATTGTCTCTATCGGAAATGGCTAGGAAAATAATACATAGCTAGTAAAAATAGTTAATTTCAGGCTGCTAGTGATGAAACGATTTTCCGTTCATATTCTCTATTTAATGGAGATAACGCAACCTTAGAATGTTTTTATTACATTTTCTCTGTAGTTTGATCATGTATTTAAAAATAAATATTAAAAAAAAGATAGCTAACGAAAATGTAAACACGAATTATTGGTATTTAATTTGTTTATAGTACTCTTTCAGGGGATCCAAACGAAAACAATGATTTTTCCGTTTCATTATATCTCTCTCACTCCTTGCCATTATTGCAAGCCACTTATTAGCCATTTTCTGACTAAAAAAACTGGCCAACTTTAATATCTTTTAAATACTCATAAATAAGCTAATGTAAATTTGAGAAAAAACTTATTCTATTATTCTGTCTATTAAATCGATGGATAGAAATGGTCAAGAAAACTGTCTAGTTTTTAACGATTATTGGGGAAACTAGCTATTTATTAGCTAAATAATGGAATCGATTTCCACCAGGGTTAGGTTATTCGCTTTGAAATTTTTTTTAGAGATTGATTTTGATAGTTTTCGACTGAGTTCTTTGGGCAAAACGATTGGTCCATAAATTTCAGAGATATTTGAGGTTAAAAATTTTTTAACCTTTTTTTGTAATCATGATTTCTTGAGAACTGCTCTATGTATCAGCTCTAAATTTATAGACAATTTTTGATGTGATATAGATAATATGTGTGAATTTTCATAAGATTGTATACGATTACTTATTGAGATATTTCATATTTAAAATTTTCGTATTTTACAAAGTCATTTTCTTTATCGAACGATAATTAGACTAAAATGGGTTTAATAACGTTGCAATTTTGTGGAGAGGTGGAGTTTATATATTTATCGTATAAGTTCTTTAGGTAAATGAATTGGCTCATGATTTTTAGAGATATTTAAGGTTGAAATTTTTTTACGATCATTTCAAAATCGTAATTTGTAAATGATGACACCATGTATCAGCTTGAAATTTATAGACTATTTTGTATGCGATATAGGTAATATTTGTGTAAGATTTTATTCAGATCATATGATTACTTTTTGCGATATTTCATGTTTAAAATTTTGGTATTTCTGAAAATGACTTTCTTTGTTGCACAATAACTAGAGTAAAATTATTTTAATTGCTTTGAAATTTGGTGGAGATGTAGAGTCTGTATATTATTTATTATACGAGTTCTTCGGGTAAAAGAATTCGTCTCGGATTTCGTTTATGAATTTCAGAGATATTCGAGGTTAAAATTGTTTTAGCTCTCTTTTCAAATCGTAATTTCTCGAGAACGGCTTTATGTTAGTAACCCCTAAGGGTGCATGAGTACTCGGATCGGCGTGTTTGAACTGTATAAAACTTTTTCTTCGAAGTCAAGTAGAGTACTCGATACTACTCGAGTCATCGAGCTACTTGGACTAACTCGAACTACTCGAATGAAGTCGAGCTACTCGAATGAAGTCGAACTACTCGAATTAAGTCGCACTACTCGCACGAAGCCGAACTACTCGAATTAAGTTGAACTACTCGAATTAGATCGAACCAGTTGACTCTCTTAAAAACTTATACAACAATATAATTAGCTGAATTTAATTTGTTTTTGGATTTATCTACTACTTAGCAATAATAATTATAATAATCATAAGATTACTTATAATTATCTATAATTTTTATTTATAATTCTTTTATAATTTATTCACTACTACTCACTGGAAGTTCAAAGTGCCCTATCATTACAAACTAGTCGATCAAAGTGCATACTACTTAATCACTGTTCGAGATATTGAATCATTTCAAACTACTCGATCAAAGTTCGAATTACTCGATTATTTCCAAATACTCGATCATTTCACACTACTCGATCATTTCGAACTACTCGATCGATGTTCGAATTATTCGATAACTTCAAACTATCCTATCATAGCTCGAGTAGTTCAATATATCGAGTAAAAGATTTGATTCGACTCGAATTTGTCGAGTCGAGTTTTTAGAGCAAATAGTTCAGATCTTCGAGTACTCGTGCACCCCTACTTTATGTATACTAGAAAATGGTATACTAGAAAATGGTTTACTAGAAAATGGTATACTAGAAAATGGCTACGCGCGCGTATTGTTTATTTGCGTTTGTTTTTTATTGAGGTTAATTTACAGCGCGCTTCGCCGAAACATGAAATTAGCCAGATACTTTGGTCAATTCGAGGCCGAGAAATACATATTGGCTGCAACATGATATTTATAGACAATTTTGAGTATGGTATAAGCAATATATGTGTGAAATTTCATCAAGAAACATCATTTACTATACAGAATATTGTACTACAATGATTGTGAGGTAATAGGAATGTATAATAGGAAAGGGGTTCTTATAGATGGTATGTATAGTGTAGTGTAGTATAGTGCATGTGTGTTAGTTGTACTCCGGGTAGGTAGGGTTTCTTTTTTTGCTAATATCTTAACATAGTAATTTTGTGTTTACATAATATCAGTGGCCGTTAATATAGGATTTCAAGAATAATTCAAAATGTATAATTTTTGTAAATATTAATGAAGTTGTAAATCATTGAAAAAACATGTAGAGTGAATAAACATATTTTATATTTTAACTGTTATGTACTGTACATATAGGAGCGATAAATTAATTTGGAGGAAGCTACCTGCCAATAAATTGGCATAGGTTTTTTTAGTTAGGAAATGACTAGTAGAAACCTTGTTCTTATGGCGATAAGCGAGAGAGACAGAACCTAATGGAAAAATATGGATTTCAATTAATATTGAAATGGATGCTCTATAATGTAACGTCAAGTAATAGGGGAAACATCATTTCAACATGTCTATTAACTTATCTTTTCTACCTATTTACTGATATTTTCGCCATTTAGTAATACACAAATTTCTACCAGGGAAGAAAGTAATAAAAAGTTTCGTTCTTAATGATAATATAGGATGTGTTTAGTTTAAAAAGTTCTTTGAAAAAGTAAGCAGCGTTTTTTTTATTAATGGAAAATATAGTAAATTTTCATACATTTTCAGCTAAACTCTAAAAGTATCGTAAATTATTTGCGTTTTTATAATCGTAATCTATTTATAATTTTAATCGATCTCTTTTTCAGTGCAATGGAAGTAGAAATTTCGATTAAAAATTCATTTGGTTGTATGTGATTGATAATCTATTTCTCTGAAGATCAGATATTCTATTTCTCAATATAAAACAAAAGCCTTATCTAAACGGTTATAGCGATTTACATATAAATTTTAGGTCATTGAATTATTTTATTTTATTTTTATAGTAAAATGACATCGAAAGTATAACCGAAAGTAAGTAATTAATATTACTTGATAAAATATTTACTAGGAAATATAATAATTATCTTCTAATCAATTAGGATACTAAGTTTATAGTTAGAATAAAAAAATGTTATCAATAGTGCAAACTAGGTAATCCAATATAAATATTATATCTACTATTTATCAATGAGTTATCATCTAATCGCAATATCTGCGTTGGCGATATTGCTCAAACGAATAATATATAAGGTTCAGTAGCAACAATCGGTTGCTTATTGCAGTCGTTATATTATAAATCACGATGAAAACACTGGTGTGCTTATTGGTCGGTTTGGTAGCCTTATCACAAGGTTAGATTAATAACAAAAATTTTGTTCTAATACTATGTAAAAAGAAAGTAATAAAATCATGTGTATCGTATCTATTTTAATGTTTAATTTCAATGACATATATGCTTTAATTGCACCTAAAATTAAATGATTTGTATTTACTCTTAACTAAAAATATTGTGAAATCATTTAGGACGCGTATTGGAGAACTATGGTCTTTCTGGAAGAATAGTAAACGGAGAAGATGCAAATGTTGGAGATAGACCTTTCCAGGTATGAAATAATTGATTCATAAAATATTATTCAGTATAAATTACATACATTAAAGCTAGTATATATTAGTATACTTGCAAAGCTTCCATAAATATAAATTGATTTTATATTTTTATCATCAGATGTTTTGATTTAAAAAAGTTGAAAATTAAAGATTCGAAATTCACTTTATATAGGGGAGGCCGGAGTACGTTGCGCAGATGGGTAATTACCCAATAAGTTATTAGTAGTGTATTAAATTAATACACTACTAATAACTTATTGTATACATGGTATTGCGTCGTAGCTCAGTCGTCATAAACACCCTGTAGACTAACACTAAGCGTTTATGACGACTAAGCCTACAATAAGTTATTGGTAGAATCAATAACTTAGCAATCTCCGTAACCTGCCTTGCTCTACCTTAATACTAAGATTTTTATTGAAACAATGTAATAATAATTGTTATATTATAGGTTTCACTACAACAAGATAGTAGTCACTTTTGTGGTGGATCAATCATAAACAAAAATTGGGTTGTTACTGCAGCACATTGCGTCGCTAGGTAAGTTTAATTTTTTAAATTAACTATACTAGTCAATGGAAGTAAAACTGTTTATAACGTTTCCTACTTATAATCTTTTAATTTTACGACACTGCGCTTGTATATCAATTAAATATAGTATACAAAAATACATATTTTTAATTCATAATTATTTTATATAATATTTATCTAAGATTTTTCAATAATATCACAAATTAGAATAATTATTTTCAAGTTAAAATTGAAACAACATATTACTCAAAAGACTAATTTAAAACCAGTGAAATGTTATATTATTATTAATTGTAATAATTATCTTTGGTATTTCTTAAATTATAGATCATCAGTCAAAGGCCTTACGGTTGTTGTTGGTACTGTCAGTCTAAAAGATAAATTTAAAAGTCATAAAGCAGAGAAAATTATTTCTCATGAACAATACAACTCCGCTCAAACTACTAATGACATTGCTCTGATTAAGGTAGGTCAAATACTTAATTACTAATGTAATGTGCCAATTACTGTGCCCCCTAAACCGACGACAAGTTTCAGATACTGGAGATTTGTCGTGGCCTCACAAGGACATGATAACTGGAACACTTCCCCTAGTAAAATATAATTTTTATTCCTATCTCAACTAAAATGGCCATTTTTTCCCCTGAAAAGTGGGATCAAAGTTAGACTTGTTCCCTGCTTTTAACCAATATTACTTTTTTCCTGCAAATTTACTTTTTTCCCGCAAACTTACCTTTTTCCCCCATATTTACTTTTTATTCTGTAAATTTACTTTTTTCCCGCATTTTGCGGAAAAAATTACTTTTTGTCATGCAAATTTACTTTATTCCTGCACTTTGCTGAGGAAAAAGATCGAGCGCAAATTGCCAACTGTCGCCAAATAGCGCCACCACTCGCGCCGATGCCCGCTGCCCACGTTTACAAACACTCCCCACCTTTTCGTTGGTCCCACTTTCCAAATAAAAAAGTGGCCACAGTTGAGATGGGAATAAAGTACTATATGTAACTCGAGAGAAAATGCCCGAGCGCGCGAAGCGAAGCGACTTTTAATTAAACTTTACTTTAATGAAGAGCGACTTCTCCCCCTTGTCACATAATGTATTATATTTTAGATGAATGTATTTTTTTTACAAATTATTTGTAGGTTGCTAAGTCATTCGAATTCAATGAGAGGGTTGCTCCAGTCCTTCTTCCTCAACTGCATTCGAAAGTGAAAACCAACAGCAGTGCTTTTGTATCTGGGTGGGGTGGTCAAGTGAACGTAAGTAGTTGGCATATTTTAATTTTAAAATATCTTACTAGTCTAATAAGTACTTTAATCGTTTGTTTAATTTTAATATTATTTTTTTCACTTTGTAATGATATTAAAGTCCTGGTCCCCTACACCTGACAGGCTTCAAAAGGCTAAAATTTACATCGCTGACCCGAAATACTGCCAGACCGTCATGCAGGAAGTTTCTAGAGTCATCACCGAAAATAATATTTGCGCTAATGATCCGACCATCAGGAGAGGACAGTGCAATGTAAGAAATGAATTTAAAAAATAATTTACTTAATATAACCGTATTAAAAATTATGAATATTTTGACATGTTAATTTAATTTAACTTAAGATTATGACAAAATTTAATTATTAAATCATGGTCTATGTTTTCTAGGGTGATTCCGGCGGCCCTCTGACTGTTGATGAAGTACTCACTGGAGTTGTTTCTTGGTCTATTAAAGACCCAGACTGCGCTAGTACTAAATATCCCGGTGTCTACACACGAGTGGCTGAATATGTCGACTGGATACAAAAGCAAATAGCCTAAATATAAATCAAATTAAATGCAAATGTGTGTGTATATATATTATACGAACCTTCGATTTTTGTACTACGAACCATTTATTAAATGATTTTAATTTTTATTATTTGTCTATATTCATGCCAAATATTTGTAATCCCGAGACAAAAAATTCGTAGTTATTTTACTCCAAAGAGCTTATACAATCTTTGGAAAATGAATATATACGATTTCTGGTACCGAAAAGTGATGACTATGATGCATATGTGTAAATCCGCGGACTACAGACAACAACTGGGGTATAAAAATGGAAAAAATTTTTTTTGAGGGCACACCACCACATAAGGTTTTTTCGGTTCTTTGGGGATCCCCCAACATGAAAATACTCGTGTACACTCATTATCCGTTGCCAAACTTTTTTTCCGACGAAATCAATTTTTCTTATGGAAATTTAACATGGGAAAAATGGACGAAAAGTAGTCATTGATGATTAACCAATAGCAAACTATTGAAGAGGCCAAACCAAATTCCACAAAAAAGCGATTAAAGTTGAAGAATAGAGTTTTAATTTGAGATGAGAATCGTTAAAATCGGTCGATTTTGTGCAAAGGCTACGTGAATTTGAAAATGGCGAATAATGACGAAAATGAGCGATTTTTTTCAAACCCACGTAATTCTTCAAATTTTTGTCATTTTTCGCCGTTTTCAACTTCACGCAGCTTTGCACAGAATCGACCGATTTTAACGATTCTCATCTCAAATTAAAACTCTATTCTTCAACTTTAATCGCTTTTTTGTGGAATTTGGTTTGGCCTCTTCAATAGTTTGCTATTGGTTAATCATCAATGACTACTTTTCGTCCATTTTTCCCATGTTAAATTTCCATAAGAAAAATTGATTTCGTCGGAAAAAAAGTTTGGCAACGGATAATGAGTGTACACAAGTATTTTCATGTTGAGGGACCCTCCAAAGAACCGAAAAAACCTTATGTGGTATGTGTGCCATCAAAAAAAAATTTTTCCGTTTTTGTACCCCAGTTGTTGTCTGTAGTCCGCGGATTTGCACACATATGTGTTACTGCGCACTTTAGTATTATTTAAGAAACATAGAATTGAGAAAATCTACCATTTTTAAACGGTAGCTTATAGATATTGTTTTACTTGCAAATTTTAACCGTTAATGAATTGATTCATTTTGAAAACGAAAAATAAAATTAAAACGAAAATGTTATTTTGACTATCTCTGCCGAGATGCGTGAGTTGCTGCATATTTGGAAAGTAATTACCAAATCACATAAAACATTGCAAAATACGTTAGCAAATATCAGATTACCATTTTTAATGTATCATATATAGAAATAAGGTAGTTCTATTAGTTAAACAAGAATGCTCAGTTTGGGGTTATAACAAGTAGTAATATCTATACGTACCGTACGATGGTGAGAGTGACTAATACTGCTTCAGGTTTATAGATTTCGAACTTTCTGGCTGGAAGCCTAGAAGTTCTTTTTGCTTTCCGACTCACACGCTATCAAGTCCGAAAATGCCATGCACTTCTGAACTCATAGGTTTCGACACCAAAAATACTTTTTACTTTTGGACTCGCTTGCGATCAAGTCCGAAAATTTTCGTCTTGCACTTCTGCACTCGTACGGTTTTGGCACAAAAAATACTTTGCACTTTTGGACTCGCTTGTAATCGAGTCAAAAAATAATTTTCACTCTTGGACTCGAGAGAGAGCGAGTTCGGAAATACTTTTTATTTCTGTACTCGATGGTATCGAGTCAGGAAGTATTTTACTTTTTTTTTATCTCGCTCAATATGGATTTGAGGTTCTCTTTGGACTACAAAGATATGTGTCATAGGACTTGATCACAGACGAGTATGGAAGTGTAAAGTATTTTCGGAATCGATGGCGCTCGAGTCCAGAAGTGCATAGCATTTTCATACTCGATCGCAAGATCGCAATCGTATTATGTAGAACACTTCCGGACTCGTTGTGATATTGAGTAGACAATTGACTCAAGTATGTGCAACCTTGTACTGCTGTCGCTATACAACATTTTTACAAGTTCCTTATAACTCTTTTTCAGTATAAAATTCAATTTTAATTACTACTTTTAATAAAGATAAAAAATAAATAATTTAACTTAGAATATTTCATAGCTTTTTTATAGCTTCCTAAGATTTAGATTAATTTTTTTTAGATATAAAGACACAGAAAAGCAATTTTTTCCTCTTACTAGAAATCTGAGGATTGATTAATGGGATGGTGATCGTATACGATAAATTTTCTTGATTTTTGCTGTCTTTATTCGGGAACAACAATGTCACATTTTATAATCGGAATAAAGTCACCCTCAAATAAATGGGTAATTTGATCGCAACACAACGAAGCAAAAGGTTGTTTGATGAAGTAACAAGATGATGATCAGGGATGTGTGTCCTCGATTTTGGTGAAACTTACAGAAATATTTTTATGCTCAAAAAGAATAAACACGTCCAAGTTTTGATCAATTTGTGGGAAATAGATGTTTGTAGAAATTTAAATAACATTGTACCTAAAAGTTTAGGTACAGAGTTTAAGACTTGTGAGAACGAAGATCTTTATGTGTTCAAAACCTATATGTGATTCAAAATTCGTACAAAAATTACTTGCATCTTTAATATCTCTTTTTAATAGGTGATCTTTTAGTAATTTCATTAGCATTCTTTAATTACATGTAATTATCGATCGAATAAAGATTTCTCTATTCATAAATCTTAAATTAAAGCTTTCACTTCCTATCTTTAGATTATATTTCATATAGATTTTTCGGGACATTTACCTAGGAAGTTATTTAAAATTCCACAAACATATATTTTCCCTAGATTTTGGCGAAACACCAGTCCAGTAAAAAATATTTCCATTTACAAAAGAACCACGCGATAAATCTAGAATCGAAAGTAACGCTTTTATTCGTGCTCTCATTTGTCAATTTTCTAAAAAAACGTAGCCTACTCCATGTTATTTGCTTATAAACTCATGTCAGCTTAAAGTTTAAAATATGCAGGATCACATGCGCGCATCGCATTGTCGCAAAAATCGGCTTGTCTATCAAAATCTAGAACCCATATCTCTTGTGTTCCTTGTAAGTCTCAATGAATTGACTTCAAAAGGCGATTTTGAAAAGGCTTAAGCATAAGTGAATTATATCAAAGTCTGGAATTAAAAATATTATGTGAAAAAATTAAAAATTACCAAACTATATCAAATAGTATCATCAATGTACGTTGAAATCATATTATTTAATTTTCAGAAAAATTGCGCCTACAACACACGTTTATGATTGTTCAGTTAATTTAATAATCCACGAATTATATTCACTACTTAATATTTATAAAAATAGTATTGAGTGGAGTAAGATTATAAACGAGACATTCTTTTTGGAATAATAAAAAAAATTAATTTATATTCAAGTAGATTGCTAATGCTTTTCAATTTTTTGATCTTATACAAAATTATTAATTATTTTTTTTAATAAATATTATGGAAAATTGTATATAAAAATTTTGATGTAAATTTAATGATCACTACTAGATGATGAACAGTTTGGTACCTTCATTTTCATATCCATAAAATATTTTTTATCAAATAAGTGATTAAATTATTAAGATAAAATCAAAATGTGAAAAAAGTATTAAAGAAGTATTTGGTTCAATTTCCAAATATAATTCAATATATTTTGTGATTTAACCACTTTCGAAAATATACTTTATTTGTAATTTTAAATAATTAGTATATTCAAAAATTATGTTTTGCAGAAAAATATTACTTTCATTCAATACAGCTTTATAAAAGTAATTAGGTAAAATTTATTCATCAACAGACTCCGATAAGCCTAGAGTTGTACGTAGCGTAGTCTGG
The DNA here is from genome assembly GCA_036365515.1 of Torymus aiolomorphi. Taxonomy (NCBI): domain Eukaryota; kingdom Metazoa; phylum Arthropoda; class Insecta; order Hymenoptera; family Torymidae; genus Torymus; species Torymus aiolomorphi. The sequence continues at coordinate 96,978,823 of CM070874.1, forward strand.
GTGTATGTGCACGAACAATTTAAAAAGCCAGATCACTATGCAAATGATATCGCATTGTTAAAGGTAATTTCATTCGTGGACAAAAATATATTATTTATTCTAATGACGTACTAAGTTAAAAATTATATAGGTTGATCGATCCACGTATAAAATTTGATCGACATACTTTTCCAATCAGACTTCCAAAACCACTTTTCAGGATACCCAGTAATTTGGTTGCCTTCGCGTCAGGTTGGGGAAGTAGGAAGGTAGTAAGTGACTTAACATATGTTAACAGTTATAAGTTATGTAAAAACAAAAAAAAATGTGAAAAAATAATTTGATTTTTAGCCAGAACTAAGTCTTTCTATGACTTTAAAAAACTGGAGGTTACAGTGATTGATCAAAAAGAATGTAGTAGATTTTATAATCATATAGCCAGATATATCCATCCAACCGAAATGTGTACTCATGACATTGGAAAAGAAAGAAAAGGGGTTTGTACTGTAAGCATTCGATACATTAATAATTGCAATTCAATGAAAAGCATTGCATACTTTTAATAAATTTCATTTTTATATAGGGCGATTCTGGTGGCCCCTTGACGGTTAATGGTAACATATTGGTCGGTATTATTTCTTGGTCTCGTAAAGATCCTGATTGAGCTAGTCCTCTATTTCCAGGTGTCCATACGCGTGTGTCTGTTATGTTAATTAGATTCGTGAGCATGCTATATAAATATTACACTTCCAATTGTGTAAAATGTACATAAGCACAGTATTATTAAAACGTTTATATTTTGTAAATATCAAGGAGCGTGGGAGCGAAGTATCTGTCCAAATGTAGAAAAAGCCTAAGGGACGACCGCGCTATATATACGTTGAAATGGGTGTGCGAGAATTTCACTTATTTTTTACGACTTTGCATTAATTCTATTCATTAAAAGGTTTCATAGAAAAAATGCATTTTTAACTTTTTATACTCTTACTAACAACGTTTGAGAATCAAGTATATTTCGAAATATTTTTAAATCGCCAACGTCATAAGCGTAAGCCTGTATCAATAATAAGTTTATTATGATTATAATTTATATTGTTTTAAATAACTGATGCATTCTCGGTATTTTAAACATTTTTTTTAATGCAAAAAAAGTGAATAGTATAAAATTTGAATACCAACAAAATTAGCCCTCTTCCAATCTTTAATGTGTAAAATTAATGAATCAACATCGTCATCACGCTCACTCGCCTCTCTCCCTCTTCTCTTCGTCTCAGTAATTCGTAAAAATAAGTGCAGCGAAACGCGCCTCGATTCTCATATACATGCCTAGATACGGAACAGATGGACGTGGCAATTCGTGAGGTGGATGGACGTAAGACTTCCGCATTACTCCCGCAGGCTATACACTACATGGATAGACAGAGAGAGGGAGAGAGAGGGAGAGAGAGGGAGAGAAAAAGAGAGAGAGAGTATAAATGGTGGATTATCTATTAGATCCAGCGCTTGCCGACGTCCGTTGCTCATGACGCGCGCCTGCATTCGTACATATCGAAATTCAATTTACGTCAGGAAAATAACGCGCTTGCGCGAGGCTGTCCTTCACGATTCTGTTCGATTTACGAGGCTTGTTATACTGCCAGGCGACAAGAGTCTCTCTTTTACGACAAGCGTGCGCTCGTCCAAAAGGCAATTCGATGCCACGCGCGGGGAGAGTCAGTCACGTAGAAGCTAAATTGAAAAGCTCGAGTGTAGGTACGTAAGCGCGCAGCCAGTGATGTTTTGCGCGCGCGTTGCTTGTTTCTTTTGCGTGGCGACGACGACGATTGGATTGAGATTGATTTGCATTCCGAGTGCATGCGCGCTCGGAAAGGACGAGAAGGCGATTTCGAGAGGGGTTCGAAGGGAAGTAACTGATTCGTGTAATCATAGGGTTATTGTGATTAAACATTTTTATTGTCTCTCACCTCGCTTAGGATAATTAATTGATTAAATTAAAAATTGAAAATTTATAGGTAAATAGTAAGATCATAAAAAGAAGAGGCAACAGAAAGGAAAAGTGTACATGTAGCGCTTTGAAGCACTAAGGACATGTTTTTACTTCTTTCGCTTTTGAAGTCCAGAGTTTCAAGTTTGCAACGATCTAGATATTTGCTTTACATTTCATTGCATATTACTGTTCTTATATTATAACAAAATTAAAATAATAAAAGATTCTTAATGTAACGTCCCAGTAGCGCGTAAGGAATTTGTTCATTAATCTATCTACAACATTCGTGCACATCTAAATGACACAGCCATAATTTTGAAATCTTAGTTTACATAAAATCTTTAGAAATTCCATTTCCTTCTATCAACACATAAGCCCACTGATAAAACAAGAACCGCCATCGCCCAGCGCGCAGCAATAAAAACCGTAATAAGTGGCTTCGATCTAAAGCGCCTTCGTGCACCTCAGCCGCATTCTTTTGTCTCGAGAGAAAAAAAAACGAGCCCTCAATCAAAAACAAAAGCCGACGAGCGGGGCCGCGCTTCGGATAAACCGAGGAAGAGGGACGTGGTCAGGCCGCTCGCGATGTGCAAAAAGAAGCACACGAGTCGCGAGCGCGCGGAATGCGGGCCCGCTGCCCACGCGCGAGCGCATCATCTGCACGGTGCGTTGCAGCCGCGCGCGTGCGGATAAGCCGCGGGCTGAAAGACGAGAAGTGGCCGCGGAGCGATATATGGCTCCGCATAGGAGCTTGCACCACCACCACCACCGCTATTGCATGCCTCTCTCGCCTCCCTGCGCTTCGATGTATACTATACACAGCGCGTAGAGAGACTTGGAAGATGTATCGGAGCCGGGAGATAAGACTAAAAAGCGAGGATGGGTAGCTTCGAACGCTTTAATTGCCCTATTGTTCATTATTTTTTCACGGCTGTCGGCGTATACAGTGGAAAAAAGCTCGCCGAAGATTTTGCTCGCGGTTTAATTTACTTCTGATGCTGCGGATCGATGAGTTATGTATAGCAGATATAGCGGGCGCGCTCGAGCAGGTGGGATGTTATAATTAATATTTTGTAAACTATGACGATCAATTTTACGGTGTGTCGTATATAATATTATGTTATTCATCTAATCCAGTAAATGTATATATTGACAATTCAGAGGTCTAATCCGGGATAATGAATCCATAAAATAATTTTTTATCAATATTAATAACACTAGGTATAGCTTTAAGACAAGTGAATTACAGTGGAATAGAGAAAAATGCCTTCACGGTTTATAAATACTTTGTACGATATAGAAACAGTTGTAATTAAAATATGAACAGTTATTGAACTATGAAACAACCTTCCCCCCCCCCCTCCCTATACGCCAGAAGCCATTTTCCTTCCGCTTTTTCCTGTATCTTTTTCGAGATCGCGCGAGCGACTGGCTTTCTTCCCTCGGTCTCCTTTCGGCTCTCTTCCTCGGATGAATAATCACGCGAAACACATCCATATAGCCACGAGAGAGCGCACCTTGCGCGCACCTTGCGCGCGTAATTAATGCGAGGCTGCGAGGCTCTTTAGCCCTGGGCTAGGATAGCTCGAGCACGCCGTATGTTTGGATTATCTCCTTCTATATACGTACACATATACACGCGCACGTATACGCGCAGTGCGTAGGGGGATTTCTTGCCGCGGAGAGTCACTCTGTAATTTCTTAGCCGAGAGAGAGAGGCTGCTTTTCTCGTTTCTTTTTTTGCACGCGCGTGCGCGGGAGAGAGGGAGAGAGAGAGAGAGGTGGTGTTGATGGTTGCCAAAGTGTTTGCATGCTCTAATACGGCGCGTGTGTTATTATTTCGTTTGATGACTGGTCATTTTCATTTGTAGATTTTTTTTCGCCGCGTTTCGAGGCCTCAAAGGCGAGCTGGGGTGGGGCGAGTGGGCTCGTAAAGCGAGGTTCTTTTTTAGAGAATGCGCCGAATGATGAGCATCGTCTTGCGGCTTTTGCGTGATTTTTTGACAGCCATTAATTGTTGTGAGCTTTGCAGTGGTGTAAGTGTATACAGTTGAGATATATCAAAGAATGTATTGGGGTGAAAAAGTTAAAAAAAAAAATAAAGTTTTATTAATAGGATGTGAATAGATATATTCAATTTACTCAATCTTATAGTGTAGAAATATGACACTTGAAACATCTTTATAAAGTTTTCGGATACTAGCCATCTCTTACCGCGTTTCGCGCGCCGTAATTTTGCCAAAACTTCGCGCCACTTTTCTTTTTGTAATCTAGCAACCCATTACTCTCACCAATCAAATCAAGAATAAATTGATATCATAACAAATCCATCATTTTTAAAGATAGCATTGTTCAAAAAACAGGAAATTCTTTTCGTTTATAAATTCTGTATGACCAACTGATCATTCTTTGTTATTATCATTGAAGTGTAATGAACAAGTTTAATATACTGTTTGAAAAACACAACTTTAAAAGTATAATAAGAAGAAAGAATAATTTCAGTCATGTTTAGTCAATTCATTCAAATGTGTTATTTTACAATGAAATCAAAATACACTTTTGTTTACCTCGGTAACCGATTAACACCAATGACTCACATTCATTTACTGAAAAATCCGACAAATAAATACATTGTATGACGCATGTACTGCAACAACGTAAACGCAAACTGTGAAAAAATTGCAAAGTTATTGAATATTGCTTGTGAATAAGTTAGAGCTTACAAATCAATCCTGGACACGAAAACCATATGATTTTGTTGATTATAAAGAAAAAAGCCATACTTCACACCAATTACACAAAATGATTGATATATGACGGATCCCCTCACAAGCAACTCGTCCCGAAGCCTTATACCCACGCATCTGCGCAGACCCTCTAATTAAGAAATACGCTGGCGCTGCGGTAACACGTGAAATCGAAATCGGGCCGGAACGGCGGAAAAAAGCCGCCAAAATCCGGCGAAACTTTCTACGCGCTCGCGCGCTCCGCCGGGTGATTTACAGTGTCCGATGATTTATATCACAATGGAGCAAACGCGCTCGGCAAAGTGGAAGATTAGAGACGATTATCGCTCTCTCGCGGATACGTCTCTCAGGTGCGCGCGCGCGGCCCAACTAGAAACCGTAACTCAAAGCCCCGGCCTGACGCGTGGGTGGTTTAGCGGGCGCGTACATAGAGTTAAATCTCTCTCGCGATGATAATGATGATGATGATGACGATGCGAGAGGAGCGCAACCTTGGTATGCGGATTCCGCGCCCTCCGACTCTTCGCCCGGGATTATGTTCGGCGATTTAATCGATCGCGAATGAGGGAGAAAGTGGAGATGGAATGCGTGCACTCGCCGATTGATGACCGGTCGGTCGCAATTCCGGCGCGTTTTTCAACGTTTCTTCGCGTACTTTGGCCGACCGCGCGAGACTCTTGATTTACAACGATCCTAGAGAATCTTCGGCAGAGAATTGAGCAAAATATTGCTTAATAAACGTAATCACGTTGTTCATTTATATTGGCCTGTTCGGTCGGTTAATGGCTGCCAATAGATTTATTGCTCCGGGTTAATTATATTTTCGCTTTTGAAGGAATAAAAAGTCGTGAAAGAAGCTGAGTTTTCGACGGTAATTGGTACATTTTGTCAGAATGAGAAAATGAAGTGTTATTACTACTTTGGCACGAAAAATTATAATATATTTCAGAATTTAAAACATTTATCGGCTTAATCGGGCAATTTGCTTGAATTATATGTAAGTCAATATAATAAAAATTTCATTATAACTAATTAAAAAAGAAAAAAAATTCACGAAATGCTGCCTTTTTCGTAATAATAAACTCATTTCTAAATTACTGTTTGTTATTTGAACAGAGTATAATTAAGCTTTGACTATATATACATATTTAATGAATTCCAAGAGTTATTTCGTCGAGACGACCAGCGGTTATTATTTATGAGAAAAAAGTGTAAATCTGTCGGCTACCGAAAGCAATCACACATCGGCTGCACGTGAGCGAGCACCAGGTCGTCGCACGGTCAAGCGAATTAATCCGCGAAATGCTTCGGAAATTGGCAGCTCCCACCGAAGTTACGCGCTCTCGCTCTCACACGGATCTCTGCGGAGATATGCCCCGTCTACTCCCCTCCGCAACGACTCAGCGCAACTATATACCCGCTATAAGACTATCATTTGCCGGATTAGCATAATGACCGAGGATTTATATTTCGCATGGCGAAGGCAGCCCGCGGACATGCTGCCAAAGAGAAAGAGAGGGAGAAGAGAGAGAAAGACGGGGGTGTGCACGCACGATGGTAGCAAGCGCGCAGAGCGTAATAATGAATAGGATAGTTTCTGGTATTCGACGATTATACGGCTTTTCCACTGGACACTGAGAGGAAGGGAGAGGAGAGCGGACAAATTATAGATTTGCGGTCTCTTTTGCACTGCGATCGTTCTCCTGCCGGTTGGAGAAGGCTCGGCTCTTCCTTGTAATAGTCGAGGGTGGGTTCGCTCAGGTGTTCAGCCCTCTTTGAGGATCTTGGTAGTTGGGAAGTTAGATCGATTATATTTTTAAGAGCATTTGTTTTACTCGACATAAATTGCGATTATTATTTTGTGTTTTTTATTTCATTGTACCACGATACGTTTGATGAAATTAAAATCTTATATTTTGATAACAATTTTAAAAAGGATCTGAAAATAAATAAACTTTCTTTAACGAAGATATCGCAATCCCACCATTGATAGAATCTGCGTGCTATAACGTTACAAAATTATTCATTGTATTATACGAAACGAAATTACAACCGGAAAAAGTAACACCGTTAGCATAAATCCTTAAAAGCCAGTGCCACTTTATAGAAACGAAATATTGTTAACGAACTTTGAGCAAAAACGAGTTTCATCCAATTTCGCGACTTTTGCCTCCCACTCGAGTCATTGTGTATGCGGAGCAGTCGCGCGTAAACATAACTTGCGCGAGACACGTATAGCAGCTACGTGTCACCGCGTAAAATCCCGTGTCGCTGCCTTTCGCAGCTCAGGTGCACCAGGTCCCGAGTAGCAAGCTTTGGCGCGAGCGAAAAACAAAAGACACACGACACGCCGCGCGCCCGTGTGCAGTGTGTGTCGAGACGAGCCGTATCTCTCTCTCTCTCTCTCTCCCTCCCTCTCTTATGTACAGTGCATATAAGTACGGAGGAGGTGTACACCGAACCGCTTTATATGACCTGTTAATTATATTTTCCATAAACTTCCACCGCGCCATCCTCCGTGTTTTATGTTTGCTCCGGCGCATGCGAGTGCGAGCTTCCACGTATATCTAGTTCTCGGTCTCTGCTACTCGTTTGCTTTCTTTTTTTCGACTAACTCTCTTTCTTTATCTTTTTACCCTGCATTTTGTGCAGTGCTTACGCTCCTACGTATACATGTCTCTTATACTTTCTTTATCTATTACTTGTTTCTTTGATCTTTGCTTTTGCAGTTTTCTTCAGAGCGCATGCACTCTTTACAGTTCCATCATGCATCATAGTTGCATAAGTACAGAATAATAGTGACTTTATATAGTAAAAAAGTTTCTAAACATTGTAGACTACTCTACCATTAATTCGCCGCATAATTAAGCTGTGACCTGAAATAATTTTTTTTTTTTAATTTAGAATGAGAATTGCAAGAATCTATATAATAAAGTAGAGGAGAGTGGGGCTATTTCGTACACGAGGCAATTTCGTACACGCCAGTTATTTTTGAAGTAAGAACTTTTGTCTGATGTGCGTACGGTAGATTCAACTTATCAGTCGAAAAGAACTTTTGTATGGCTATAATTCTATGTAAATTTAAACTACTCGGAAATTTGCCTAAGAATCGTGTGCATACAAAGTGTTTTCGCTGATAACGATATCTTTTTAGTACTCTTCAAAATAAAGATATTTGCAGTCATATAATTTACAGTAGTTCGGGGCTACTTCGTAGAATTCTATCGGGACTAATTCGTAATTAATTATTATATTTGACAAATAATAAGGGTCCATACAAATTTTTTCACGCAGCTATAACACCGCACTTAGCGTTTATACATTAGTAGAGTTAATTATTTCAATACCGAGAAAGATAACTGCTCCGGAAAAAATGTACGAATTAGTCCCACTTTCACCTACAACATAAGAAATTGTTTGATCAAGATTAAAGGTTTTATTTGTTTTCAATAAAACTGATGACGCTATTTGCATATCGTTTGCTGACGGGTTAACGTTCTCAACGTCACACTTAAGTAAAAAAAAGGCGATATAATTGTGTACTTAGGTGACTACTATGCAGCGTGACAAAGTATTAATAGAATTAACGATAAAGTTATGAACGGATTGTATAATAAGATTATTATCGGATTTTGCACAAGCTCTCTATCTTTATTTTTATTTTTCAAACGTATAACTCATAACCGTGAGAATTTCATTAATACTCAACTATTTAGATAAATATTTGCTGAAATCTCAGTAATCTTTAACGTTCGGTTCACTAATACTGGTACCTTAAATAATTATTTTTTATATAAAATCCAAAAATAAAATATTTTAGAATTACAATAAGAAAAAGATTTTTTACGAGTTTTCCAACTATTGCCCGGCTTCTCTTTCTCCATCCTAACCTGGAGAGGAATACAAATTTCAAGACATTTCGCACACGGTTCTTGAGTTATTTGTTCCAGAACCGTGGAGATAATAACATCTTCATCGGTCTAGGTAGGTCTGCAAACGAGTCAGTCAGTATCTCTTATCGATTGTAAACATTGTAGGAGGTGAACCGTGTTGTATGAGGTGAAAAAAGGTATCGGCGGAAACGGCACTTTATTAGGCCTTAGGAAGGGATCGTTTATGAAAACGTTTGCTGCCTCGAAGACAAAAAAGGAGCTGAGCTAAGAGAGAGAGAAAGACAGAGGGGGAGAGGGAGAGACAGCGAGAAAAATTTACGAGTCGAGAGGAGAGTAATATTATTTATGTTAGTTCCGAGTGTCTCGTGGGCACATTTGACTTTTCGGCCAGAGATTGAGATCTCGATTCATTTCATTAAGGACGTATTAGATGGTGAAATTCACACTATAGTTTTTATTTCAAACCCGTATTCTGAGACCTTTCTCTGGTTCATAAATATTTATTGAAAATAATATATTGTTGCCATATCGGTACACAAAATGTTAAGAATTGAGACTTTTTGTTGATATCATTTTCAAAAGGTGTAAATAACATTTGTTTACAGTGGTGATATAATTATTTATTCTTTAAGCTTATCACAGATTGCTCAAGTAAGTACTTGAAAGAGAAAACATTGTGCTAAATGAATGAAATATAAATTTATTGATCACTTAAGGTGGCTCATGCGATTTCTTATAAAAAAGCAGATACATCTTAAACTTAACAAATATGTTCTTTAGACATTAAACTTTCGATCTGTACTAAGAAAATTGTAGGTCAACGACCAAATTATCGAAAAAACTGAGTTTATAAATAGGTACGTTTAACACATAACCTTATGGGAATGAACAGTTTATTGCTTCGTAGTAACTTGTAAAAAAGCAGTTTTTAATGTACAATATATGAAATTAAAGATTTTTTTGTAAAGAATCTAATGATATGATCAGAATTATAGGTTAACGACCAAACAAAAAAGATATTAACAATAAATGTTACAAATGTGCTACTGCGCATGCGCACTGCGACCAGTCATATAAATGTAGCGACAAATTAGCAAAGTTTTTACTTATTTATAAAATCTTTTTTTTGTTTGAACATTTAGAAGTTATTTACAATAAATTTACGTAAAATACTTTAACTTAATTTGACAATAATAAAGAAGCCCCTTGCGGGGCCCCGACTTGATACGGCACCAAACGCATGAGCCACCTTAAATTAATTATCTTTATTTTATTTAAAATTTTTCATTATTATCAGTACAGAAAAGCACGATTTGTGAAAGACAAAATAGGTACATCAGCTATGTTTTTATCATTTGTACAGTTTTTATACAGGCATATATTAACCCGATAATCTTTTTGCGACTTACTTTTGTAACACCATATTTGTACATGGGCAGTTAGAGAGCGTCGTAACTGCTCAAATAACAAAGTGAGCAAGCCTTTGAAAAGAACGTACGTCCGGCTAAAAATTGAATGCAGTTTAGAAAAAAATACTTAGAATGACGAAAATTACAGACCCAAGCGAGAGTGAGCGAGTTTCTTTCTCGGAGTGCAAGGCCGAGCCATTTATGGCGCAATTATTATCGAATGAAGACTCGCCGGGCAAGCATCATATATACCTATACGAGGCGACCGCAGCAGCAACTATTCCGCGCGCACAAATGACACAACTTTCGCCGCGACTGGTGCGCTGCTGCAGCCTCCTCCCTTTTTACAGCCGCTAATTCGCACGCGCAGTCTCCCCACATGCTCGCGCGCAAGCTTACGCGCGGGTCGCGCTGCTATTCGGTCGTCTTCTGGCGAGAGACTTCGCGAATTCGACGAAAAAATAATAGGACGTGGCTCTCTTTCCCTTTCTCGCCCTTTCTTCCTCCTCTGTTTCTCCCTCTCTTTTTTCCTTCACGAGACGAGAAGGGAGCAGCGGACGCTGCAACACGTCACACGTGCAACTCGCCTGACAGAGACGAGGGTGGGCTATTAAGGAATTATCGACGCAGCCAAATGAGAAAATTACGGCGGTGGTGATGCGCGCGCGCGAACGGATCATGTATGTGTGTGTGTGTGTGTGTGTACTCGCGCGCTGGGACATCGTTTCAACGCGGAGAGGTGACTTCGGGGAACTCGACTCCCGCCTCGGCAAATTATAGGTAAATTGTTGCCGGTCAATTACGATCATCAACCAAAGACGACGACGACGACGATCTCGCGTGGGCGCGAGACGACGGTCGTTTATTATCTGTGACGTGCCGAGGCCCAGACGATCGTCTGATATATATATATATACCGATATACGGAAGACACACTCGATGACATTGATGTGACTCTCGATTTCGATCGCTCGACCTCTATAACGTATTTATTTATCGATGCTTTGTAAATAAATGTTGAAATTCTTGTTAATCAATAACTGATAGAAAGTCATGGTCGAGTGTAATGTTATTTACACTGATATCTCTTGGATGAGCTGTAATTGAAGACTAAATTACTGCATTCCACTATTAAATATTTTTATGAATATGTCATAATTTTAATCTCGATATAGTAAAATTTATAAATAATATTTAGCAACTGCGCCGCAAAAATAATTTTTTCCGCCCTTTAACCTCAAAATGCCATCTTAAATGTCATTTTGCGGCCTCGGACGGAAAAATACGTTACTGAAACGTGGACGTAAGAGAATTTTTACCTCATGCGACGTTTTTCGGCCGAGCGAAGCGAGGTCGAAAAGTCGCATGAGGTAAATAATCCTCTTCCGCCCGCGTTAGTAATATACTATTTTTTTACGATATCCTGTTATTTTTAGATCTATAAAAACAAAATTATTGTAATAAAATGTACACTATAAAGGAATTTGTTTTATTATGCGTTAATTTATTTTGTTATATTATAATCAGCCACTAGCACTTTCAAACGCGATATTATTTAAATACAAAGTACTAAAAATAATATATTAAAAATTATTATTGTTTTAAAATCTCTTAAAATCTTATTATTTTTTAGTTAGACCCTTTATATTGAATACTAGGTATATGGGTTTATATATAATAACCGTTATGTCACCCCTCTATAATCGCTTTAGAATGATTTACATAGAGCGTTATATTTCAATAGCCTTGTACATATATAAAGATAATACCACATATATAATACAAAATATTTTCTTTAATGTTAAAATCAGTGTATGTGCATTGATACGAGATTAGTGGTATATTTACAACTGACAATCAGCGAAAATCTACTGTTAATTTTGATTGATTTTCAATTAAAAGTATACCACTGATTTGGTATCAGTGCATAGGCAGTTATTCAAATTTAGCGAGTATAGCATCTAATAGTAACTTTAATGTGTTTAAAAAAATATTTCGTAGGTACAAGTAAAATTACGAGACAATTATATATTTTCAAGAAATTAACTTTGTTATCTGTCGGTAACGCTTAAAAACTGAAGTATCCAATATTAGTAGACGTTTTCTATATCCTTGAATGATAATTTATGATAGTAACTATATGACCTACAGATTAGAAATTTGGGTCAATCTTGATAACTTAACGTTACGAAAGTAGTATCAGCCTCTCTAATAGTTAAAATATCATGTAATTTAGTTGATAATAATTGATTTGTAAAATGATTTATATTTAAAACACATAATAATCAGTTACCCACCAAAACATCAATTTGTAAGTATTAGTACTGCATGTCGTAAAACACACAATTTTACTTTTAAAAGCGCTGCAAAACTCTTTATTTTCAAGCGAAAAGATATTCATTTTACGTAATTCATGTAAAACTATGCCATTATGCAAGAAACATCGCTCGCCCGTAAGTCGACAATACTAACTATACATTTGAACCTAACCGCGGGTACCGTAAACCACTTAATATCTATAATACGCGCATATATGTCGAATTCTACAGAAAATTACCCATAACTGTGGACGAAAAATCGTAAAAATTCAAAGTTGAAGCACACCTCCAACAATTGATTTTTCCTATTCTGTAGCAAAAATAATACACGAAAAGCGTGTCGAACCAAGGAAATCGGCATAGTGTTTTTCAGGAAGCTACATTTAAGTTTTCTTATGGAAATTTAACATGGGAAAATTGGACGAAAAGTGGTCATTGATGATTAACTAATAGCAAGTTATTGAATCGGCAAAAACAAATTTCACAAAAAAGCGATTAAAGTAGAAGAAACGAGCTTTAATTTGATACTAGAATCGTTAAAATCGTTAAAATGAGCGACTTTTCTCAAATCCACGTAGTTCTTAAAATTTTCGTCATTTTTCGTCATTTTTCGCAATTTTCAAATCCACGTAGTTTGATGGATAATTTTCTGTAGAATTCGACATATATATATTATAACCGCACGAAAACATTTTATCATAAACATTCTCAATTTCTCAGTCGTGCTCTCGTTACGACTGAAAAAGCAAGCCCATTGGGGATAAAACGTTTCGCTCATTGACACTTTAGTTCCGGCTGTACGGCCCCTAACTACCCCCTCTCCCCCCTTAAGAGATACAATTAAGTAATTACCCCGGCAATGATAGATAGAAGAGGGGGCCGCGCATGCGGAATCAGTTAACTATGTAATTACGGGAATTACCCGACGAACGAGCCGAGAGTGTTCGCCCGTAAAAAGTGAAACAGCTCGCCGCACGCATACTAATAATTCCTCGAGAGAGGGGATTCCGCGCTCGTAACTCGGACGTAAAGCCGTGCGCAGCGAGCCCTTGTTTATATGTATAAACAGTTCAACGGCGCGTCTCTTTCGCCCGGAAAGGTGTACAGCACGGATGGGATAAGCAGGAAAAGAGAGAAAGAGAAGGAGGTCGGGTCACGACGCGGGGCCAGTGACGAGGCGTCGGGCGAAAAGCAGCAGAGGAGAGAAAGAGAGAGGAGAGCAGGCGGAACTAACAGCCTCTCGAGCCCGCGAGTCATCACGAGTCGCCGCCGATTTACGAGTCCCCGAACTGCGGCCGTGTGCTTAAAGGCGGTGCGCCGCGCGATTGATAACCTTATCGCGGGGGCTGCGGTCCCTGCGCTCGCGAGCGAGGCGGAGACCGCTGGTAGGACCATTAGCGAAAAGGATGCAAACCTTCCTCCCGGCAAGGATCCGCTCGTAGGCTCTTTATAGATCCGCCGTCGTTTTGCGCTCTCCCTCTCTCTCGTGCTGTATATAGCGGAGAAACAATTGAAAAAAGGAGGAAAGCTGCTTGCGGTTCCCGAGAGAGAGAGAGAGAGTCCGAGCTGCTCTCGCTGGCTTCGCCCATGGGCTATTGGGTACGCGATGGCAAGAACAGGCGAAAGAAGAAATAAAACCAGAAAGAATTTCGTTCGGTAAGTGCCGGTGATTTATTCGCGATCGGATCCATATTGCGCTGCTGCTCTCTTCCGCCATGTTTTGCCCTCGCGCTCGCGCGCTCGCGCGCGCGCCATTGCGATCAAGGAGAGAGAGAGAGCAGTTGAGATATACGGACAATGAGATCCGAAGATCGAGCGAAGGTCTGAGGATCCGAGCACGCGCAAGGTCTCGCCGATTGCAGGCGGTTGCGGAGGAAGAGAGAAAGAGCACCGAGAAACGAGGAAGAACGTTTAATGTGGCTTAAATCTACTTTGCGGTCTATAGTGTCGGGAGATAAGTTTATCTAAGTGTTACAAGAAGGTTATGGTTATTTCTTATTGCTTGGCCGATTTATCGAGACTTTTTGCTTATATTGATGGGGGAAAAATTCAAATTCTAAACATAAAGCGAAATCTTACGGTTCGATCTGCAATTTTTATTGATTTTAGATGGGTTTCTGGGTGGAAGTTGTACTATTCAAAAGATATTTTTAAGATAATTATATCACTTTTCCAATATGTGTTTTTCCTAAATTGAGTTTATATGCTGTTAATTCTTACATATAGTTAATTTTTTTATATAACAATTAGTTTAATCGATTGATTATTATTTTGATTAAGGCACAGGATCAAGAAAAATACTTGAAAATTATTACAATCTTGATATTATAAAAAGTTTTATTACTTGCCGATATAGTATATTTGTTAAAAGTACCATTTACAGTATCCACAAATTCAATCCTTACATAGGCATACCCAAATTTGCTTTCTAAGATCAACTAAATTCCACTTACAGGTTTCAGCTCCTTCCACCTTTATTATCGAACTGTAAACCTCTATGTCTTAAACGCTGCAATACGGCATTCCCTCCCGAATAAAACAAACAATCGCATGGACGCTCGAACTTTTTCCACTCGACCTCGCGCGCGTTCCATAAAATTAATTTGTCGGTCAAGCACATAATTCCCCTCGCGCTAGCGAATCGGGCAGCCCCTTTGCCCCTACCCTCGAAGACGGAGATAAAAGCAGCGGAGTGCAGTTTGCACTTGGGGCCCGGAGCGACGATTCTCGGATACGCGAGAGGAGGAGGGAGAGGGGCCCGGCGAATGTGTGTGTGTAAGAGGGGCCTGACACGCGATGCCTGCCTCGGGGAAGCAATCACGTGGCGGACGGCGGGGGCGGCTCGCTCCAGAGAGAAGTTGCTCGGGCGCGCGCGCACGCTCATCTCTCTCCCCCCATCTCTTCCTCTCTCGCAGCCACCCCCGACTCCTCTTTTGCACCCTTGGGGCCTGCTGCAACCTGCACTGTGGTTCGGCTCTTTTTCTCTCCTCCTCTCTTTCTCTCTCTTGCTCACTCCGCACCGACCTTGTACTCTCTCTCTCTCTCTCTCGCTCAACTCGATCCTTTTCTTTTCTGTTTTCACTGCGCTTTGGAAAAAATCGCCTCTCCTCCTTCGGTATGCCGCGTTCGTTACTCGCCAGGTCGCTCCCCCACAATGGCTAGGGGGCACTGTGATTACACTTGTGCTCGCCGCGTACACCCGCGGCCGACGAAACGCGCACGCGGCTGTGCGGCCACTCGATCGCGCGCTCTCGCGTCCGCCTTCTAATGAGCACTGAGGAAGAGTGCTATCTTCCTCTCCCTCTCTCGCTCTTTCTCCATCTTCTGCCTGGAAGTGCGCGCGAGAATGCGGAGTAATCGAGGAAACTCAAGGGTAAGGCGTTGCGCAATGGGAGTGACGAGGGGACAATTGTCCGAGGCACTCGTGATTATTGTCATCGAGCAAACGCTGCTGGTAGCACCAGTCCGCGGCTCTTAACCGAGACACATTGTTACGCAATTGTCAGGGAGAGTGGAAGGCTTCGAGGTTTTTTACGAGTGAGAAGCTCTCTGTTTGTCCAGCTCGTTTGACAGTCAAGGTCGCCGCCGTTGTCTCGCGGGAGATGGCAATTTGTCGGGGGCAGTTAAGGATACGCCTGTTAAAAACGTTGCACGTCGTCCGCGACGACTCTCGCGAAGTAAGGTAGCCGCACAAAAGGTAATGGAAAGTCTCAATCTTGTATTTAGTGCCAATTGTAGAGCACTTGCTCGTGTAAACCGAGCCGAAAGTGGCTCGCGCAGGAATAAGGGACATTCATATACATGTAGAGTATATATATATATATATATTACTTGGGAACGCAATTATCCTGAAGCTGCAACTGAGAGGTGTAATTAATAAGTGAACAATACGTAGGTATTCTTTAAAATGATACGAGGTTAGGAGTTCGGAAGCTAAACTTAGTTTAAATGTTTTGCGAGCACTCAAGATTTCATGGACGTTAAATTAAAGACTTCTACCGACTAGACAATAAATGCACACTTCGTCTACACACTATCATTACAGAAGGAAACTTCGTTTATTTGTTATTTAATGATTTATTATAACATAAGTCGATTATTATAAGATTTTAAGATTAACTTTTTGTGTGCCATTATAGAAGCCTTGACTTGACGTCTGGGCTAATATTTTTATAGTATGATTACACCAAAAAGTCTAGTAACTAATTTTATAGTTTGATTTGAAACTATCTTTGAATTATAACTATACAAAAAAATTACTGTGTTCCTGTAAGTTTTACGTCTAAAAATAAAGTCGACTTGAGATCCTAGCGCAACTGGCAATTGCAGGGACGCTTTTTTCTTTGACAGATTGTAGTTCTTTACTGAATCTATAGAGCGTATCAAAGAGATATTTTCTCAAAATTTGAAATTAAATAAAAAAACGGATCCATGTAATCTTCGGGTGTAGCATCACCTTAAAAAAGTTCGCATTTAAAAAAGATTCAAATAAAGAATGAAAAATTTTGCTCATTTCATTCTTATACATATTAATATTTTAACTTGCAGATAATTTCAAATTTACCTATATATAATAATGTATCTTTAACAGCCTGAATGATAGAAATTTACTCGGGTGGTTTTCTCATATTCTGTATCGCTGAAGGAAACAGGGGCCGGAACGTATGATTTCGATCCCTATCGTGCAAATAAATGAAACGAGCCACGACAGTACAGTAGTCATGACCGACGGCACTACACCGCTCGCATCTTTACACACACAGGGCGCAAAACGATTTCAGGAATCCCGAGCATCCATCGACAGCAAGTGGCATTAAAGCCATCGCTTGGGAACCGCAAAAAAAAGTGAAAAGCTACCGGCACGCACTCACTGGCCCGGCGAACAATTAATTCCGGAATCCCACGGATCTCGACGTCTCCGGGAGTTTTACCCACGCGCGTTCCATCAACCACCCTCGCATTATGCATATATACCGGGCCGAAAAGCGCTCAAGGGCCAAACTTGCCGGCTGCGGCGGCGGCGTACGCGCGAATTAAGGCTATACGCGAGAGAAGCTCTCTCGTTCTCGCAAGTCACGCCATTCACGGCCTCTGGTAAAACGCATCTGCGAGCTGTGGAGGAGAGAAGAACTACACACACATGCTCCGCTCGCATATAGATCTCTTTCTCTCGGCTACATATATATATGTATACGAGAAGGTGGCTCGGAGCATGGCGAGCGAACGGTGGCGCAATTAGAGCCGGCCGCGGCGCTTTTTCCCATATATAATGCGATCGGAGCCCGGTCATTTCGCTCGCTCGCAGCCCTCGGCGAAAGAATTGCTTGCGCGTATATACGCGCGTACATGTCGTTTCCTCTCGCGCGCGCGCGCACAGATGTAATAAGCACGAGCGGGCGCGCGGGCGGCAGCGGCTCCGGGGCTATGTAAATGAGAAAGCGAGAGAAAACGGGCGATCGCTCCGGCTCCCCCCCCCCCCCCCCTCCCGCGCGGTTCAATAGACCTTCGACCCTTAGGTCCGGATAATTTGTTTACGAGCAAAACGCGCGCGAGCCTCCTTCCACTGCCTTGGGCCAACTTCTCCTTCGTCATCGCGGACGACTGCTCTCGCCGCGTGCGGCTCCCCTCGCCGGGGCCTTGATTCTCGCGGATAAGCGATTTACATACGATTACCGGCGAGCGCACGCATGCACACACACACACACACCCACGCGGCAGGATGGTACGGTAGGACGTACACCGGCACCCTGAAGAAGCCCGCCCGCCCGCCCGCGCCCCCTTCGGGCGACTCGAGCCTCAAACAATGCGCGCATGAAGAAGAGAGAGAGAGAGCTAAATGAGAGATTGCAGTATTGAATACTTGCCGGCTGACCCTCTTTTGACCTTCCTCGCGGGAGTGAGAGCTGCACGAAAATCCCTTTATGCGCCTTTATCGCGCCGGATATCTCGCGAATGCCGTGGATTGCGAAGTGGTAAGGATTATAAACTTAGACTGCTTTATTAGAGATGTGCGGAAAAGGGCTGTTTTAGAGATCAGTTTGTGCAAATGATTCTAATATGTATCAATACTCAGTTATAGTGAAGTCATTTATGAAGTGTCTTTTTAGTTTTTGAGTAAATTATATATGGTGGAAAAGGAATTTTAATAATACAAATTTTATGCTATTTCTGATATTCCATAACACGGAATAGCAATTTTTTTTAAAAGAAATTTTAAATAGATTGTCCAAGCTATAAAAATGTCTACGAATATGTCATATGATAATACACTATAAAGTTATGAAACATTCTCTAACGCGTTATAGTTTGTGCGGTCAGCGAGAGCACAAACTATACCATACGCATGCCATACGCGTCGTTCTGTCTCTCTCGCACTCATGCATGTCGTCTGCTATTTGTGTTTATAATCATTCATATCTTTTTAAAAAGGTCGGCTTGACACATATTTGATAAACTTAAAAGAAAGTGCTGAATTTCATCTTTCTTAAGCTATGTTTTTCTTTTTGAAAACCCACTTTTTTATCAACTAATACTATTACTTCCTGTTATGCGTTATATGGCGTCATTTACTCTCAATGTAAAAGTAACCATTTTCAATAATTTT
Source organism: Torymus aiolomorphi (assembly GCA_036365515.1). NCBI lineage: Eukaryota > Metazoa > Arthropoda > Insecta > Hymenoptera > Torymidae > Torymus > Torymus aiolomorphi. The sequence goes on from CM070874.1 coordinate 96,997,760, forward strand.
TTTCTTGAAAAATAAGTCGGCAACCTATATTTTAAAAAATAAAGAAAAATTATTTAGATTTTAAAGAACACTCTAGAATTTTGTTACTTTCGAAACCCACTTTTTGATATATTAGAGAGCTACCTTAAAGTTCGATCTCCCCGAGACTCTCGTGAAACTTTGCATTTTCGAGGGCGCTGAAAATCAATAAAGTCAACGTTTAAAGAGTTTTATACCAGATAGCGACGCAAGAAGGAAGAAAGGGGATATATGAAGTCCCGGCAGCAACTTGACGTCTAGCAATGACAGAGTGGGTGATAAAATCCAAATGCGCTGAGTTGCGGATTCTTCGGCGGTGAACGCTCCTTATCGACCCGTTCCCGCTCGTTGAGTTTAACACCGGATAAAAAGACGTACTTTTTTGGGGCGTATAATATCATTCCCGGACTCGTAAAATAATACGAAAAAAGTGTAGTTTTTTAATAAGAATATTATCTTAATTCAAAAGAATTTCATAGTTATTATAGCTCACAAAGGATTGCCTATAAAGCTGTAACATCATTTTTATATACATAAGATATTTATAAATATTATATAAGAAAACTAACGTATTACTTACTGTCTTGATGAATTAAGCCAGAAATATGCATACCTGCAACATACCAAATATACATTTGTAATATATTGTATAACTTATCCGTATAGTATTGAAATATTAGACTAAATTTTTAAAGTAGAAATATAGTATAAGAACTGCATGCTGACTGTTCATGAATCACGGTTCGATAAATATCAAGTAATATATAAACATCTCGCAATTTATTATTCACATCATCTATGAAAGCACATATATCTAAAAGTTTTTCCACTGTGTATTTACTACTTGATGTAATCGCTTTCTCCTTAACTCATGAATCTTAGAACTTGAAACTAGTAAATTTTCGTGCTAACTTTACTGGAAAATAAGTAAGGAAGTCTTATTTATTATTTATATTTTTATATACTCCAACTATTGTAAAAGTGAATTTAAATTTGTTTAAAGAAAAATTGCCAGATGTTATCAAGATAACAATGAATTCCCATTTAACTTATTAACGTTTCTGACATATGCTCACCCCTTATTAAAATAACACATTTACAACAAATCATCCACACTTCATATAAGAAACGTGAGCAGCTGATATTACAAAGGGAAGTGTTGCATTACGGCATACAGCTAAATTTACATATAAATAGCGTTCTGATACCTTTAATATGGTGAAAATTTTTACAAGACCACTTAACCCCTACTTGCCGCACGAATCGCGCATACGTTATAACATCTAAGCGCAAAACGTATGCGCACACGCCTTTCTCACAATTATACTATGCGCAACACAGCGCCTACTTAATACACCTTGCGCGCCGCGCGTTCACATAAAATTACGCGCCCATTTTCTCGCACTCTCGCATCCTTTCATTCGCGACTGCGTAAATTTTAATATACCCCGATGCCGGGGGAAACCATAATGCACCGCGTGTCTATGGACTTAATAAACACTCTCCTCCTCCTTCTCGTCTCTCGGGCAAAAGAGGGCAAGAAATAGCTAAGCGCGGCGGCAGCCGCCATGTGCACGCGCGCACTCCCGCGACCGCCATCTTGTAATTAGGGGATCAAGGAGGCATCGCTTTAATGAGCCGCAGGGCGGATTCGATGCGCGAGAGCAAGAGCGAAGCTCGTAATGTAAAAGCAAAGCCAAGGGGGACTGCGGCTTAAAACAAAGAATGAGAGGAAAGAAGAGAGGGAGGCAGGTAGAAAGAGAGGCACGTGTGTAGGAGAGCGAGAGGGAATTAACGGCGACGGTGAAATAGGGGCCGAGCAATAATAGATACGTAAGTTCTTGAAGTCGCTGTAATCGAGTTGCGAGGAAGTGGGGGGTATGCGCACGTGAAAAGTTGCATCTCTCCGGAGAGTGATTAAACGCGCGAGCGCTCGCGCACTTGTTTATGCGGCTTGTTTATGATCGTGGCGCGGGGTAAAAAAGGGACGCGCAGGGCACGCGGCTTTAATAGAATTGTCTAGGAGCGTAATTTAATTTTCTGCACGCGTGTGTGTATATCGCAGCTCGTGACTTTGCCAGACTGCGAGAGCTTTCGCTCGTCTGCGGATAATGATTGGAGGATGAAGGTTGCGCGCCTAACGAGGTACGGAGCTTCGGATGTTGAGGTTACTACATGCGCTCTTGTAAAGTTTCTTCGTTAACTCGGAAAAATAGAAATTTGCATTTAAACCAGGGAAGACAACGTTATCCTTGCTTGTAAATTATGAACTGCTGATTTGTTTGTTTATCTAAATCGTACATTTTTAATGGCAAATTGGCAAAATAATAAAACTCTTAGACACATGATATATAGAAGTAACTAGTTTACGTAAGTATTATAAACAAAGTGGCTCAGTGGCGCCACATAATATCATAAAATTTGCAGTAATTAGTAATGATTTTGTACAAGAAGATAATAATATAAAAGTACAAGGAAGAACATTTTATTACACATAATTTTTAAGATAATTGCTGAAAAAAGTGCAGTCTCATATTTATAAGGATGAATTCCAGAGAACAATTACAATCACAATTTGCGCAGTAAAGACACATAATGACTCTTTCGTGCGAGTCATTATGCAAAAACAATTTTCCTCTCCTGCGGCATTGGACTTTCATTGGATTGACATTGGTCGTGTACTTTATATACCAGACAGTGATGCATTTGAGTGATGAACATTGAATGGACAAACGATGAGGAGTGCAGACAAAATAAATCACACGCAAATAAATCAGTAGACAGGTAGCAGACACGTTTTCCTCAACTTAAAATCCTTTTTAAATAACATTATGCTTTATGTATATTATTTTGTTCAAATAACCTGTAATCAAGTATTATTTAAAAGCTAAAAATTTTTAGGCTTCACATAAAAGTGTTTAAAAGCACTATTCAAGTTCAAAACAAAAATATCTTTCTGTATCAAGTAGATACATGTGGGACATGGTAAGACGTCATTCATATTTAATTTATTTTTTCCTGAACGTTTGCTTCTCCAGTTCACGGCTATTACTCTTAATAGTAATCTTATGCATCCCCAATCATAAACCCAGAGATTGCAAGTCTTTTAAAAATATGTATACGGAAGCATAAAAAAAATCGCTGACGTTCATCAGCAGTCATAGCACATACGCACGGCAGCAGCAAGAGCGCACAATATACACTTTCGCGGCGAGTGTCCGCGGTTGCGCAGCAGAATTCTCTCTTCTATATACTCTTTTGCTCTGAATGCCCCGGCGGATGAAAATAGCGAGAAAATCGCGGCGTAGTGGGAGGCATATAGTAGTCGGTGTGCGGCGATGGCGGGGCGCAGCTTCTCTCTTGCAGCGAGATGGGGTGGGCAAGAGAGCGAGAGAGAGAGGAACCTCGGGGGGAGATTCAATTGCAATAAAAACAGTAAGCCGGTAATCTTAGACGCGAGCGCGAGAGCGGGAGGAGGAGGAGGTGGAGACGCGGAGGAGGAGAGGAGGGAGAGCCGGGGTCTGGGTAGGTCGAGCCACCGCACGAGTTACGTATCAAGAATCCGCCACGGGCGTGGCCACGTCGCATATACTCGCGCTCTCTCCCTCTCTGTGCACAGCTTCTTATTCTTCCACTCCGTACGCTTCCTTCGTACTTGCTCCGCGCCGCTCTTTCTCTATCTCCGTCTTTCTATCTCCCGCTCGCTCGCCGTCTCGCTCGATCTCTCTTGTGCCCGGCGTCGTATACACTTTTATCTCGACGACCCTTTTTCTTCGTCTCGCGAGGAGTGAGCTCCGGCTTCATAAAACAGCGTCGCGAGAGTTATTTAGAACGCTTGGAGAGAGAGGGACGGGGATATAGGAAGGAGGCCGAACAACCGCGGCGAGGCATAATGGTTGAAGTTTGCACTTCTCGACCTGTTGGTCGTTAAATTTTATCGATATCGAGAGATGGCTTAGATTCAACGGGGAGCAGATTTTAATTCCATTGTGTCTCTATTCGCCAAGAGTATATAGGAAGTTGCACAAAGTTGTTGGCAATAAAAGTTGCCGAGTCCCATAAATAATTACACCGCACAGTGGCGTGATTAAGCATCAAATTTTTCCTTTACGGTTACTTATATAGCGCGATCCAAACGAATGATTGGACAGATTTTCTTTATCGGTAATTTTACTTTGTCCAAGACTTTTTTGAGATTGTTATGGTACTTAACAATTTACTTTAAATTTGTGTCACAAGACGCGAACTAAAAATGGTTAACTATGATGGAATACATATATAGCGCGTCTTTTTTTTTAATATTTATTCCCACTTAAAATAACGGATCAAATTACTTCCACGTGAAATTATGCAAATTTCAACCCCGAAAAAAGTATCCTCCCGAAGTCCCATAATAAAGAATACCCTCTCAACCACATTTATTTCCCTCCTGCTTTATCCGGCGCATTACGCCGAAAAAAGTAATTCTCCTTAAGTGTTCCGCGCGCAAGCCACTCTTGCACTCAAAAGACTCTCTCTCTCTCTCTCTCTCCACGCACACACACACACACTTGGAGAGAAAAAAAACGAAACGAGCCTAAACCACGCACCCATATGCATCATCTTCGCCCCGTGTATTTATAATGCGCCGAGCGTTTTCGGGCAAGCGAGCGCGCAAAACTCACCCCGTTTACGCTGAAGCGCGAGCGCGCGCAGCCGCAATCAGATATACGCGCGCGGCACAATATATCACGTGCATATACGACGGAGCCGGGGCGCGCGCGAGCGACCCCCTCGGGACATGCGCGGGCGTATAATCTGCGCCTGCGCGAGCGCGAGTTCGGGGCCCAATTACAGGGCCAGCCCCGCGTGCGCCGGACGACGCTCGCGGCTAGTCGAGGAGAGAGAGAGAGAGAGAGCGCAAGATTCTTGCGCCGCTCTGACTTGCGCTCATATAGCTCGTGGCGAGTTGGTACTCCACACACACATACGTGCAACATGTGGTGCCCCTTTTCCCTATGCTCTGGTCCGGGTTGTGTGGTGCATATTCAAGGTCATGTTGAGGAGGAGTACGCGCAGACGAGAATTTCGGAGGAATTTTTTCTTCGACCGGGGTGAAGTACTGTGTTTACGTGCCTCGTGGCTGCGGGGGGTTTTGACGGTCTGCAGAGTTTGGCCAAATTGAATGATCGTTTAAAGGATATTAAAATTAGTATTAAAGGGCTTTGTTGCGGTGTGCGAGTGACGTTTAAACTATAAAAGTAAATTGAACAGTAGATCAATTAAATCTGTAGTTCTTGTAAGCTATACCTCTGAATAATAATATATTGATTATTCTATAAAATACATAACTTATAAGCAATAAATTCTAAAACACAAAAAAAAAACAAAAAACCGCTGCCAATACATTGGCACTTATCTTCCTCAAATTTTCTCGGTAATAAGTCAGTAATAATTTTAAACTCTTATATAATAGATATATTTTAGGAACGGATATAAGAAATAATATGGATTACTACATCTATATACATCAGATAACAAGTCATAGACCGGTTAATATATCTATATATATAAGGAACAACTCTTATCCTCGTATGTATAGATGTATAGATATACTAATCCATATTAATTTCTATCACTGTTCCTTTTTGCATGTTATCTAAAGCTTATTACATGCAAAAGGAAAAAGTTACAGATATAAGATTTAACATGGGTTAGTGTGTGTATATATACACACACACACACACACACACACACACACACACACACACACACACACACACACACACACACACACACACACACACACACACACACACACACACACTAACCCATGTTAAATCTTATATCTGTAACTTTTTCTTTTTGCATGTAATAAGCTTTAGATAACACGCAAAAAGGAACAGTGATAGAAATTAATATGGATTAGTATATCTATACATCTATACATACGAGGATAAGAGTTGTTCCTTATATATATAGATATATTAACCGGTCTATGACTTGTTATCTGATGTATATAGATGTAGTAATCCATATTATTTCTTATATCCGTTCCTAAAATATATCTATTATATAAGAGTTTTAAATTATTACTGACTTATTACCGAGAAAATTTGAGGAAGCTAAGTGCCAATGTATTGGCAGCGGTTTTTTGTTTTTTTTTTTGTGTTTTAGAATTTATTGCTTATAAGTTATGTATTTTATAGAATAATTAATATATTATTATTCAGAGGTATAGCTTACAAGAACTACAGATTTAATTGATCTACTGTTCAATTTACTTTTATAGTTTAAACGCAAAAGGAAAAAGTTGCAGATATAAGATTTAGCATGTGTTAGTATATCTATATATATGAGGAACATCTTCTAGCTGTTCCTGTTCCTATATATATATATATATATATATATATATATATATATATATATATATATATATATATATATATATATATATATATATATATATATATATATATATATATATATATATATATATATATATATATATATATATATATATATATATATATATATATATATATATATATATATATATATATATATATATATATATATATATATATATATATATATATATATATATATATATATATATATATATATATATATATATATATATATATATATATATATATATATATATATATATATATATATATATATATATATATATATATATATATATATATATATATATATATATATATATATATATATATATATATATATATATATATATATATATATATATATAAGGAACAGGAACAGCTAGAAGATGTTCCTCATATATATAGATATACTAACACATGCTAAATCTTATATCTGCAACTTTTTCCTTTTGCGTGTTATGGGCCATACACGAAAAAAGGAACAGGATATAAAGAACAAGAATAGCATAGGTTAGTACATCTATATATACCTCTTGTTCCTTCTGCATTTCATTGTTTCTCGTACATATAGATATAGAAACCCATGTAATTCTTGTTCTTTTTATCTGTTCCTTCTTTCGTGTACGGTCCATAATGGGCTTAAGGAACAGCGCTTATTCATTGCTGTTCCTCAAATATACATATAGATGTACCAACCCATGTTAATTTCTGTATGGGCTCTTACACGAATAGAGGATTAGCGAAGAATAACGTCTTGCCGTCAATCACAAGCAAGTTTTAGGGATATGGTACAGAAAAAGGAACAGCACACAGGTATAGGATTTAACATGGGTTACTACATACGTCCATACGAGAAAATCTTGTTCCCTATATCTATTCACTGTATATATAGATATAGTAACCTATGTTAAATCCTATATCTGTGTGCTGTTCCTTTTTCTGTGTCATAGCCCCTAAAAAGACGTGTTCCTTTTTATTCCTTCAAAAAGGAACACGTCTTTTTAAAACTCGTTTGTGATTGGCTAATCTGTGGCGCGAACGTTTAAACGGTTAGAGAGCTCTCCTTAATATTTTCTACAGTATTCCATCAAATAAATTTGATATAATATAATAAACTAAATATCTATTAAACTAATTAAGCATATTCATCATTTTCAATTCTTCGGTAAAAAAATTCAATATAGACAGAATTTTCTGGTGGTTGAGAAAAATATGGGATTAGTACCTTATATTAATTGTAATGCTCAATTGTTTATTGCAAGATTATCAATAATATTATTTGTTTAGGAAAGTCACATTTATTAATATGATATGAATGTTTGAGAATTACACGTTCTATAGCGTAGTACCGAGTGAGAGACGCAAAATGGGTCCAGCATTCACTTAAGGAGATTCTGAGGTTTTGATTGACGTTAGCTTAAAGAAGTTTTTGCAATGATTTTTACACATTACATGATATAAGCAGCGACATATATTGAAGGTAGAGGTGTTAAGATGACGAAATTTTTTTTTTTAATGACATTTAATTATTATTAAAACTAGTTACCGTCACCTAGAAGAAAATTCAACAAAATATGACAATCATTTTGACTTTTTATCTAATTTAGATTTCAAAAAGGTCATGTTGTTCCTTGTTCAATTTCATTACCACAGGAAAAATTTGAAATTTATCTAAGCCTGCAAAGTTACAATCAATTTTTTATAAGAGCCTTTCACATATTTATAAACAATTGATTGTAACTTCACAGGTTTAGTTAATTTTCTAATTTTTCCTGTGGTAACTACCCCTGTAATTGAACAAGGAACATATGACCGTTTTAAAATCTAAATTAGATAAAAAGTAATTAACAAAATTTTTTTCGTTATCTTAACACTTTTACCTTCAATGTATGTCATTGCTTATATCATGGTATGTGTAAAAATCATTATAAAAAATTCTTTAAGTTGACGCCAATCAAAACCCACGAACCTCCTTAAGTAGCGTCCTATATCAAACAAAACAGTTTCAAAATACTGATGTAAGTCTACACCTTATTTAGATTAATTATATATTTAGATTAATTTTATTTATTCTTAACAATAACCCTGGTAGAAATGTTAAACAGAAATTAGCTTTTTTCAGTTAACTTTATGATTAAAAACGAACACTGCTTGTATTTCATAATTAGGTACCAATCTCAGTAATTTATATAAAAATATACAAACTTTACATATCTACAAAATGTCAAAACAATTGAACAAATTTTAATCCATTCATCGTGCGACAAAGAAAATAACTTTATAAAATAATAAAATTTTAAATGTTAAATATTTCAAAAAATAACTGCATGATCTTGATAAAATTTTGCACAAATATTGCCTGTATAACATAAAAAAATTGTCCGTACATTTCAAGATTATACATAAAGCCGTTCAAGAGAAATTACGATTTGAATAAAATTAAAAAAAAATTTTAACCTTAAATATCTCTGAAATTTATGGACAAATACTTTTGCCCAAAAAACTGTCTCGACAGGTATCTAAAATCTAAGCCGTTCAACAAAAAAATAAAATTTTAAAATAAAAGGAAAAAAATTTGAACATCATATGTATGTTAAATTTATGAACAAAAACTTTTGCGAAGGTAATTCATACAAAATAAATATAAAAACTTTACATATCTTCAAAATGTCAAAACAATTAAACAAATTTTACTCCATTCATCGTGCGAAAATAACTTTTTAAAATAAGAAAATTTTAAATGTTAAAGATTTCAAAAAATAACAGAATGATCTTGATAAAAATTTGCACACATGTTGCCTGTATAACATACAAAATTGTCTATAAATTTCAAGATGATACATAACGCCGTTCTCGCGAACTGACGATTTTAAAAAAAGGTTAAAAACCTTCCTCCAAATTAACGTATCGTTCCTATATGTATAGTATATATTTTAAATATAAAATATGTTTATTCATTATACTTTTTTTTTCAATGATTTAATAATTCATGAATATTTAAAAATTGCATATTTTTTTCTTATTATTAAAATTATTTGTTATTTCCCGCGCAAAAAAAATTTGTGGGCCATATATTGCCCACAGTGTTGGACAAGTATGGGCAATATATGGGCCATTGCAAGCCATATTAGAGCAATATATGGGAGATACTCGGCTCCGGCGCCTGAGCAGAATTCGGGCTGGAATCGGGCCATAGTATTCCCACCAGTATCCCATATAGTTCCCATATTAGTCCCATATTTTTAATTTCATGAGAACCATTAACAAAAAAAAAAAAAAACAAAAAAGAAATAAATAAGCGTAAAAACAATCCTATTGTGCATGTACTGTGACTGTAAAATTATTATTAAAAAAAAAAAAAATCTTTGAGTGGATTCGAACCTCGAACCTTTGAATTACTAGACTTGCTCGCTACCGACTGAGCTATTTAGTTGTCTTTATATCAAAGGATCAAATGGAGGTTAATACTTGAAGGCATGTTCTTGTTTGTGCACATAAGGATTGTGCACATATTTATTGTGCACAGATAGCATTGGTACAGATCTATATATATAGATATATACCAATGTTAAAGTGTGCACAATTAATATGTGCACAATCAGTATGTGCATAAACAAGAACACGTCTACTTGAACGACATCATTATTCGTTTCAGATTACAGCCTAGATAATCTCCATTTGATCCTTTGATATAAACATAACTAAATAGCTCAGTCGGTAGCGAGCAAGTCTAGTAATTCAAAGGTTCGAGGTTCGAATCCACTCGAAGTTTTTTTTTTTTCAGTTACAGTACATGCACAATAGGATAGTTTTTTACGCTTATTTATTTATTTATGTTGTTTTTTTTGGTTAATGGTTCTCATGAAAATAAATATGGGACTAATATTGCAACTATATGGGAACTATATGGGATACTGGTGGGAATACTATGGCCCGATTCCAGCCCGAATTCGGCTCAGGCGCCGGGGCCGAGTATCTTCCATATATTGCTCTAATGTGGCTTGCAATGGCCCATATATCGCCCATACTTGCCCAACACTGTGGGCAATGTATGGCCCACAAATTTTTTTTGCGCGGGTTCACACTTATTTTATTTAATTTGTTTAAGACACAAATGATGTTAATATTATTTTAATATTAATTATTTTGAGATGTTCAGCCAATAAAACAGAATTAATGGTAAGGTATGAGTATTACATCATCTTCATAAAAAAAAGCAAATATTATGTAAACACAAATATCAGTGGCAGCTAATAATAGTACATTATGTAACAAGGGACTAAAGTCGCAGATTATTCCCGCGGGTGAGGTCACTGCCCGAGCGAGCGTAGCGAAGCCACTGTGGCCACTTCATAGATTTGAAAAGTTATTTTCTATTTATATGTTATAATTTTGTTAGTTTTAACCCAATTCACCATAAACGTAAAAAATTAGACTATCTTACTTTGTTCCCGCTAATTTACTTTATCCTACATTATGCGGGAATAAAGTAAAAGAGGGAATGAAATGCCACTTTTGCCCCATTTTTCAGGCTATAAAATGGTCATTATAGTAGGGATGGGAATAAAAACAATTACATAAATATTTAAAAGCAAAATAGGTGTATATAAAATTATATGCCCATGAACCATAAACGTTTCAACTTTTTAAAATTTTTATCTCAAAATTGAGAGAGGGCAATTCTTACTATATTCACTTCTTAAATCGTGATTATTCAAAAAATTAGTTTAAACTCAAAATAATTGGCCAGCGTATCTGACAAATTTCATGTTTCTACAGAGCTCGCTGTAAATTAACCTCAATAAAAAACAAAAGCAAGTAAACAACACGCGCGCGTATCGCGCGTCATTCCCATTTTCTACAGTAACATATGAGGCATTTCATGTCAACTGCCCCAGCGCGGCGCGTTTAAGATACTGAAATGTACTTGAAAAAATGTTATGATAAGCATATCTAATGTATTTTTTCCTCAGCTTTCCAATACTGTAGGCAGTTTTCCCGAAATTTTCCATTTTGCAAAAATATTGAAATCAAGAGTCACCAATGATTTAATAATCAAATGCACAAAAGTCGCAAGGAAATCAAATTGTTTAACTGCTATTGACAAGAAATTCGAAAAAATTCGAAGAGGAAAAAGATAAAAAGTTATGGTAGTTACATACTTTCGACCTGATGATTTACATACAGTTTGAAAAGTGTGGACGCCACCTATCGAATGAAAAATGAATGATTCCGTGCCGTACGGTACCGCGCGTAGGAACCGTCTTTTCAGCCCCGTGCGTCTACTCTTTCGCGTTCTATTTCTAGCAGAAAACATCTTGGACACTTTTTGGAAAATATCATTTCCTACGTAAAAAATACACAGCTTTCGATCTAAAGGGTAAAAAAAATATTAAAAATATACTTTCCGAGATATAACACGTAAAAACAAAAAAAAAAAAATATTATCTACACTGAAAAAGAAACGTTAGTACAAGAGTTACTATATTGCTGTTAATTTTGAAATTTTATTATTTTATAAAATAATTAATAAAATATTACTCCATGCATTATTAAGAATCCAGAATAATAGGTAAAGAATTAAAGATTATAAAAGGTTATTATATAGGCAACGAGGCGGGCGCAGTCCGCGCGCAGGAAAGGCGGTGCGTCTACTCTTTCGCGTTCTATATCTCGCAGAAAACATCTTGGACACTCATTGGAAAATATCCTTTTCTACGTAAAAAATGCTCAGCTTTCGATCTAGAGGGTAAACAAAAATATTAAAAATATCGTTTTCGAGGTATAACACGTTTTGTGCTTTTTGAAGGTGAAAATGGAAAATTTCGGGAAAACTACCTACACCATTGGAAAGCTGAGGAAAAAATACATTGGATATGCTTATCATAACATTTTTCCAAGTACATTTCAGTATCTTAAACATGAGCTGGAAACAGCACGATTTGGCGTCGCGCGCCGCGCTGGGGCAGTTGATGAAACGCCTCATCTACATAAAACTGTTTCTGAAAAATTACAATTTGAAAAAAGGGCTATAACAGTTTTAACCTCAAATACCTCTAAAATTTGTAAACTAATTCTTTTATTACCATAAGAGCTCATATAATAAATAATATACAGACTCTACATCTCTACAAAATTTCAAAGAAATTAAAACAATTTTACTCTAGTTATTGTGCAACAAAGAAAGTCATTTTCAAAAATACCATTTTAAATATCAAACGTCTTAAAAACTAACCATATAATCTGGATGAAATTTTACATAGGTATTGTCTGCATTGCATACTGATACATGATTTCAAACTGATACATGAAGTTGTAATTAAGAAATTACGATTTAAAAAAAAAAGGAAAAAAAAATTCTAACCTTATATATCTTTAAACCTTATGAGACAATAAATATATAAACTCTACATTTCCACAAAATTTCAAAATGATTAAACCGATTTTTTTTCTCTACTTATGAGGCGACAAAGAAAGAAACTTTGTAATATACGACAATTTTCAAAATCAAATATCTCAAAAATTAATCGTACGATCTTGATGAAAATTCGCCCACAAATTATCTATATTACATATAAAATTGTCTATAAACTTAGAGCTGATACATCGAGCTGTTTTCGAGAAATTACGATTTGAAAGAAAACTTAAAAAATTTGTAACCTCATATTTTTTCAAATATCTCTGAAATTTATGGACCAACCATTTTACCCAAAGAACTCGACCGCGAGCTATCCAAAATCTATCCCTACAAGAAATTTTAAAGCCATTAAGCCAATTTTACACGGAGAAAAATTTGATTTGGAAAATTACCATTAATTTTATCAAAGCGAAGATATACTCTGATTCTGACGCTTTTTACTACTATTATAGGACTTTCTACCATTGTAATGTATTCCTTTTACAACTTTCATTTTAAATATTATAAGTGTCGAGATAACTTTTTACTATATTTATATAGCAAAAAATATACATATTGTAATATACTATTAAAAGTATCTTCTTTTTTTTATAAAAAATATGAAACATTACTATATTTTATGGCAAAAACTGCGAAGACTTGATATTCGAATGCAGGAGTTACAAAAATTTTAATATTTAATTCTAAGTTTTACAATGATTTATGGTAAAAATTATGATGTGTGAAATGCGCATGCGCGCGGCGAACACGCGCAGTCTGCTGCTCTGTCTTACCGACGTCCCTAATTTTTAGGTTATCTAGATCTCACACAATATGTTTTTCAACACAAAACTGGTCGGATATAATAAATTCCTATTTATTTTTACTTTTATAAATGCATTATCAGTTGATAATTTTCCTTTACGTTAATTATAATGCCATATATTAATTGAAATTCAACAACGCGTCTAACTCAAATCTGCCATACATCTAGCGATAGCTAATGTACAAGTTCCAAAAATTTGTAGTCTAATGTTGTTATGGGTAAGTGGTTAGTGCGTCCGACTGCCGTGCCAAGGGTCGAAGGATCGAATCCGGTCTCCGTCGAAAAAAAATTTTTAATTTTCTTTATTCTTTACTTTAATTTATTTCTTGTATTTCTTGTATTAATAATATATGTGTGTGGGCAATCTTGAAAAATACATAGAATATCACGAATAACCACGATAACGGAAATGAAAATTAAATTTTTAAAATTTTTAACTCGAAAAATATTTCCTATACGAGTTGTTATAAAATTTACCATATTAAATTGGAAACATTAATAGGAAATTTGTCTGTCTCCGTTTTACTATGAAAAATTGTAATTTTTCCTATAGAAATTTGTAAATTTGTGTACTCCAGTTATCGTGCAACATACAAAACTCATTTTTTTCGGTTTTCAATTTTTTGCTCAAAAACTAATCGACAGAATGGATTCAAATTTGTGCAGGTTATAGCCATTTATATCCTGCATTATAATGATTTTCTTCAAAAACATTGACCGTTTAGTTTGGGAGTTACAAGCTTTAAAAAAAAACACGTTTTTGTTAAAAACAATAGAACCGTGATAGCTAGAGAATTTTGTTTTAGAAAATATAGGTATTTTAATGCTCTTACGAATGCTTCCCATCCGATTCAAATATCTCAATATTATCATTAAAAAAAATGAAAATTATTTTTTCAAAAAGTGAAAAATCGATATAAAAAAAACCGCTGCTAATTCATTGGCCCGTGGCTTCCTCAAACTTAATTTGCTTATTCCATTAATGAAGTTTTAATAACAAAATTTATAATTTTTGCAACAATTTATGACATAATTATAATTAAATTCATTTATGAAGATTAAAAAGTATTAATTTTTAAATTATGTATAAAATATGAATAAAATAATAGGTCTGATTTTTTTTTTTAAATTATGTGTGAAAAATAAATAAAATAATAGGTCTGATTTTTTTTTTAAATTATGTGTGAAAAATAAATAAAATAATTGATTGTAATATTATCGTCAAAACCTTTTAAAATTCCTAAATAACTTTTACTGCAAATTATATTTTCTTTGTGAAATTTCACACATAGGGTACGTGTCTCTAGTAGTACGCTGTCCGTATTTGTGTGCTCTTTCTGCAATTTCCGATCTAAGAAAAAGGTTCTAACCTTAAAAATAATAAATGACTATTACAAAACAAAAGCAGGTATACAACATGCGCGCATCGGCGCAAAGCGCATAGCGCATGTCATTTCCATTTTCTAGTATACATAAATACGTTCCCGAATAATTACGATTTTAAAAGAGGGCTAAAATAGTATTAACCTCAAATATCTTCGAAATTCATAAACGAATTCTTTTACCCTAAGAATTCTTCTAATAAATAATATACAAACTCTACATCTCCACCAAATTTCAAAGAAATTAAAACAATTTTAATGTAGTTATATTGTGCGAGAACAAAGAAAGTCATTTTCAAAAATACTAAAATTTTAAATATCAAACATCTAAAAAAATAACCAAATAATTTGGATGAAATTTTACACAGGTATTGCCTATATCGCATACAAAATAGTCTATAAATTTCAAACTGATACATGAAGTCGTCATTGAGAAATTACGATTTTGAAAAAAACCGTAAAAGAATTTTAACCTTAAATATCTCTAAAATTCATGAGACAATTCTTTTATCTAAAGGACTTATACGATAATATATAGAATCTCCATTTCCATAAAATTTCAATATGATTAAACCAATTTTTGTTTTCTCTAGTTATCAAGCGACAAAGAAAATAACTTTGTAAAATACGAAAATTTTCAAAGTCAAATATCTCAAAAAAAGTAATCGTACGATCTTAATGAAAATTCGTACACATATTATCTATTATCTATATCACATACAAAATTGTCTATAAATTTGGAGCTGATACATGGAGCTGTTCTCGAGAAATTACGATTTGAAAAAAAGTTAAAAGAATTTTAATATTATATATTTCTGAAATTTCTGGACTAATCATTTTTCCCAAAGAACTCGACCGAGAGCTATCCAAAACCTACCTCTACAAGGAATTTCAAAGCGATTAAGTCAATTTTACTCCCGTAATCGTTGGACATACAAAACTCATATTTTTCACATTTCAATTTTTTTCTCAAAAACTAGTTGACAAAATGAATTCCGATTTTTACAGATTATAGCTATTTATATTCTGCATTATCATGATTTTTCTCAAGAAAATTGACCGTTTAGTTTAGGAGTTATAAGCTTTAAAAAAAAACACGTTTTTGTTAATAACAAAAAATCCGCGATAGCTAGAGAAATTTTTTTTTTTAGAAAATATAGGTATTTTAATGCTCTTAAGAATGCTATCTATTCGATTCAAATATCTCGATCTTATCATTAAATAAAAGTAAAAATCAATTTTGAGAAAATCGAAAATTCGAAATAAAACAAAAACGCATCGCGAATCAAAAAACGAGTTTTTGACCCGCCATCACACAAAGAAAACAAAAAAATGAGACCTGTCCGGTCAAAATCGATCGAGTAGAAGTTGAGATCTAGGCGTACACACACACACCCACCCACCCACCCACACACACACACACATACACACACACACACACATATACGGAGATTTATAAAAAATAGTGTATTTTTGTACTCCAAATGACTCATAACATTCTTTTAACATGTTATCTTGAAAATTTTTTTTCAGCTTTACAAAGCTTGCTCTCCCTGGTGGAAATTTGTCTATCTGAAATGGCCAACAATCTCAATAAATAGGTAGAAAAAATGCCTAGTTAATAGGCCCCGGTGAAACGCTTTTTCTCCCATTATTCGCACATTTAATAGATTGGACATAACCTCCAAATTTTCGTTTTAAGTTTACTTAAAGAATTGACATTAAATTGGACGATATGAGCAGACAGAGAAACCATTTACAGTAAGGTAAAAGTAGGGGTACTGGGACAAATGCAAAACTGGTAGGAGTCGTGGGACACTTTTAGAAAATACCTTTAATTTTAAGAGCACTTTATACTTCCAAGTAGTTAATGGATTTAATTCAATATTTACGTAAATCCGTATCATTTTCTAAAATATATTAAGTATTTAAAAAATTTATTTTAATTAACAATCTTATAAAATTGAAGCTTTGAAACACTGCTATTTTTGTAGCCCAAAATTACTGAGCTCTGGGTGCCTGCATGTGTTTAATAAAGTCTATGAAATGATTATTTTTATAAAAAATTCATTAAAACAAAACATTTATAGGTAAAGGATGCTTCAAAGTATCAGATTAAATGAAAAAAAAAGAAAATAAAGAAGTCTCTTTTTAATTTTGCTTGTCCCGCTATAACATCATCGGTGAATGATGTGATGGTAACGTTGAACGCCGTCGGTATCTCGTCCCAGTCTTACCATCGGGTTTCGCCACGAGCAACACGTGCATACATCGATGGACAGTCTCGAAAAGTTTACTTATATTAACATTTATTAAGTATTTAATCCTTATTTTCACTATGTTTCAAAAACGAATACGGTCAACTATTTGTTTTTAAAAAAAGGCGCTTTAATAATAGCTCTAATTTTGAAAAAATTGAAGTTAAGTAATTACTTAACCTATACCCTACGTTGAAGGTTAGTATATACACTTTATTAAAACCTGAAAGTAGTTTATTTAAGTAATTATACAAATATAAGTATTGAAGTACCTGCTTATTAATAATTTTTATTTATGTTATACTTACTGTCTAAAATTAATACTTAATTTTAACATTTTTCAGCATTTTGTGCAATGGCAAAAACTAAAAAAATAGATGAGAAGCCATTGAAAAAAAACGTCTGTGGGATTAAAAAGAAATTACCAAAAAGTTCTTTACATTACACTCAAGAAAATCTAGAAGCAGCTCTTAACGCAATGGGCAATGGAGAAACTTTGCGTCAAATTGCTTCAAGATATGGTATACCCAAGAGTACTTTGTTTAACAAGGCCAAGAATTATTCACAGATAAAATGAAAGGTCCAAGAAACAGGAAAACAATCCAAGAAGGAAACATCCAAGATACAGAAACAAGAAAAGGTCCACCAACAGTTTTAAAAGATTCTGAAGAACAAGAAATAGTCCTATGGATTAAATATTGTGCAAGTAGAGGATTTCCTGTAAGAAAGAAAATGTTATCGGACTGTGTACAGAAATTTGTTGTTGCTGCTAAAAGAGAAGTGCCATTTAAAAACAATAGACCTGGAAGGTATTGGTATAAGGCCTTCATGAAACGACACCCAGATTTAAGTGAAAGAATGGCTCAAAACTTGACTTCAACAAGAGCTAATGCAAAGAAAACAAGATCGAGAAAGAAAAAAAGTTATTAAAGAAAAAGAAAGTATGCGAGGCAAAAAGTATCAGGAGGAAAAAAAGAATCTACTGGAAAGAAAAAGAGATTTTAATAAAAAACTAAAAACTCTTCAAAAAAATATTAAACAGGAAGCCAATAAAGAAAATTTACATTCATTAAATAATGAAAAAATAGAATTAGAAAGTCATTTATCAGAGATAAATCAAATAATACTTAATTTAGATAAGCAAGATTTACAGGCAAAGATAAAATATAAAGAAAATATGAAATAAATGTGATTTATTATTATTATATTCTTTAAAATTACGTTAATTTTAAGTATTTTTATCATTTAAATATAAATAAAAGATTGATATTAAAAAATAATGGTCTTATATCATTTGTCCCGTTATACCATCATCCTTGTCCCACTTATACCTGCAATTCCTAATCTTATTGTCCCACTACTACTGCATTAGTAGTTGATAAAAAATGTTTATTACTAATTGAATAAAAACTTAAATGTCGAAAACAAATAACATATTTATTCCTCAAAACTTCGCGCTCATTATTGACTAGCTGAAAAAGTCGTATATATGAATAATTATTTAAAAAATTGCATGTGAACTCGTCTCCATTTAAGTTTTGTCCCGGTATCCCTGCTTTTACCTTAGTCCTTTTGAAGATATAACGTAGAATGTATTTATTGCCATTAGATTCTATCTCTCTCACTCCTTGTCATAACAACAGGCCTTCTACTAGCCATTTCCGGATTAAAAAAACCGATCAGTTTTAATACCTTTAAAATACTCAAGAACAAGCTTGTGTTTGTCTTCGCAAAACTCATTCTATTTTTCAATCTATTAAATGTTCGAATAATATGGAAAAAAGCGTTTTACCGGGAGCTAGAAACTGGAAAAGGGAAATTCCCATTTTATAGCAAGTTTCTAATATAAATAGCCAGTTAATAGTTAGAAAATGTTTTGGATTTCCACCAGGGTCTATGAGGAAGCAAAATAATAAACTTGATAGTTACTAGTTTATGACTTGATAGATACTAGTTTAAATTTAGAATCGCCAATTGATAACAAGTCAGCGAATGCCTTGAAATTCGTATACAATTTTCTGCACTATTTCTGCTAAACGGTGATAGCCGCAAACTGTCATCCATATAATGTAATAGCGCAATTATTGTGTACCTCGACGGAAAAAAAAGGAGCGCAGGCATTACGTCAATCGCCATCGGCTCGTGTCTATCTCAGCGACCGCAGGCTAAGAACCTAATGAATTTCAGCGCTTTACGCATAATTTGTCGAAGCGTGATCGCGATTGCGAACACGGTAAGTAGGTTTCGCGTGCAAGCGCGTCCCCAGCGATTTCGCGCGCGCGACATCTAATATTTGCTGGCCGCCGGGCATCGGTTAAACTCGAAACGTCGCACGCAGCAGAGCTGGCATTACTCGTGATTAGCCTCGATTAAATCGTCGTAAACCGAACTCGCGGCGAATTTTACCTTTTCAGACTCTCCTTTGCCTTGCAGAAGTTTTCTGATAATAGATGAATGAAAAAGGCATGAATAAAATTATCTTAGTGCTATTTTTTTTTAATTACATCAATGAAGCTATAGTAATTAAAATAAATGAAAAGATAAAATGCCGACAATAGTTTAAAAAAACATATAAAATATTTATAATTTGTATGTTCTTATCTGAAATATATCAGTTATTATATATTTTATTTTTGCAAATATTATATATTTATTTATTTACAACGACGACTAACCCAGTAATATATCTGGAATAATTTTACTTTGGATCTCGCTTATGAATGGTGAAAGGATACTCTAAATGTCATTTCTTTTTAAATATAAAGTAGTTGGAGTTTAAAAGTCGTATGACTATAATTTCTATTTAAAATTTTACT
Source organism: Torymus aiolomorphi (assembly GCA_036365515.1). Lineage (NCBI taxonomy): Eukaryota > Metazoa > Arthropoda > Insecta > Hymenoptera > Torymidae > Torymus > Torymus aiolomorphi. The sequence continues at coordinate 97,017,849 of CM070874.1, forward strand.
TATATCGTGGTCTTTACAGATGCTGCAACATGAAATTGTAATGTACCTACACTCAGAGAAAATTCTTGTAACCGTTACTATAAAAGTACCAGACTGTATGGTGCAATAATGGTACAAACATAAAATATAGTAACCGTTGTAAGTCAAAATATAACTATCGTGACTATGAAAAATAGTAAATGATGACATATATGTTTAACTGTATTTATAAATTAGAATACAAATACCATAAATTTTCTGTAAAAATTACTAGAAAATCTTGTTCTTTTAAGCATTAGAGACTTATTATAACAAATTGCATTCATAACTAAAATCTTATAGTTATCTTTTAAATATTATAGTGTAGGTTTCTGAAAAACACTGTAAATTTAACAAAATTTATATTTACTATGTCAAATAGTTACTTTTGCCGTAAATTTTTCTCTCGGTATAAGCTTGAGCTTGGAATTGTCACATCTGCTACATCTATTTTAGTTTGTAATAGATATCACATACGGAACTTTGTAAGTACCTTTTTTGATCAGGTAAGCCCTGAAAAGGAGCCTAACCGCAGTACGCAGAAAGTTTTAATTTCAAAAGGAAAACGGGTTTATTTCCTCCATAAAATAAGCTTCTTTATTCTACATCATATATTAAAGTCCACCCCTTGATATGTTTAAAGATTACAATATATATTAAATGTACCAATCCGAATAATTTAAGTTTTAAGAAGATATTGCGTATTTGTGACAGCTACCAATATAACGTGCCCACACGCATGATACGCCAATCTCTCCGCAGAACTGAAACTGGCATTTCTCTCGATTCCCAGACGGCCGCCCGTGTGGTATAATAATAGAGAATGCGCTGGAGCCGTTCGTCAAGCGACGTAACGAGGCGATAGGATTGCAGATATATACCCTCGTGCACACGCGCGCGCGTACCGAGACCCTACAATTAGCTTGACGCGTTCGCCGAAGTGCAACCTAAATCCGCGGGCTACGACAAGTCATGCGGCTATCGTGACGTACCGATTATGATTTTGCGCGGCGATATGCACGGCGGGCGCAATTACACCGTGACATCATGCGTCGTGAATGGGTTTTGGTACATTTGCGTCGAGATTTTCCACACCAGAAATAATTTTTGTAATGGAGAGAAAGTGTAACAAGATGTTGGTAGTGTGCGGCTGGCGCAGAGTCGATGTTCAAGTTTGCAGTCTGTATAGCATATTTATAAGATGATCTTTTGTTATTTCTATTTAGACAACTTAAATAATGGAGAACTACTGTAGAAATATTCTATTCACTATAAACGATATGGATCCTATCACTATGAAACGTTATTATGAAATATTACATATTTTTATTAGATCTGACAAATACTTGAATATTACTTTAAAAATATTATAGCATGATTTTGCTCTGTTGTATCATATGAAAATAATAAAATGATAAAACGTAGGTATATTATTTAGTAACAATGATCTATACGATCAATTCTCTGATATCAGATCTCGCTTATACGAGCATCATATATCACTTTTCACCTTGATTATAAAATTTTCCAGGTTACAACGGCGGCCCTCGTATATCCCAGTAACTTTCAATAATAATTAACCGCCATCGAGTAACGTAACAATTACGCTTTATTTATTGCGGCACAATAAAACTAATACATATACTCGGAGTATAAAAACAAAAACACCGAGAAAATTACAATATGAAATTTCACTATAACTTTATTCATATCAATCAAAGCACGCTACACGTGCCCTCAAGCGCACGCGCAACATCGCTCGGAAAAAAGACAACAAGCTATTATATGCGCGCTCGCGCATCACCGCGTTAATTATACGTAAAAATCGCATTAAAACTAAGGCACGCATCGAGGAAATAATCTCCGCGCGCGTGCACCTGTGTGTCCCAGAGAAGCGACCAAAAAAGCTAGCGGATCGCGAGCATAACGTCTCGAAGAAAAGGGAGAAGACGCTCGCGGACGTATTTCATTCCGTGCGCGTGCGTGTATTATACGTACGGTTCAGCTCGGAAGGGCTGATGCCGCTCCGCGCGCGGCCACATAATTAGCCGACATCTATCAGCCTGCAGCTATCGGTCCTGTACGTACCCGGAGAGAGAAAGAGAGGAGAGAGGGAGAGTGGGGGAGGGGAGCAGCAGCCAGCCACCCTCAAACGCACCCGCCTCGCTTATATCTTCGTGCGTCTTGCTCGTCCGTGCTCTGTATACTTGAAAGGGTAGTTCTCTGGCTGGCAGCTCTGATCGTTTCGGCTTCTCCGCAGCCTCGGACCGCTATATCGTTCTTTAATTTAGTGGTAACGAAGCGTAAAGAGCTATATGTCTGGATCGTGAAGAAAAGGCGCTGGATGTGTTAACTTTTGCTCGGGATGAAAAAAAGCTGTTGAGTGTTTTTAATAAGAAACGCAACTTTATGATACATAATAATAAAACACAAATTAAACTATTTTCTACAGTTTCATATTTAATAGAAATCTTCGTATTCGTCATTTTATGGAAAAACCATTTTTACAAACTTTCCTATAAAAACTTTTTGCAAAAGATTTAATGGGCAAATTGCATTATAATCGCCGCCTAGTTATCGAAATTCGCGCACGGACGCGCAACAAATTTATTACACCGCGCTGATTTTTGCGCACCGGACGAAATTAATGACCGTGGCGTCAGAGAGCGAATCACGCATTAATCTCAATTACATTGCGCGCGCGCGAGCGCCGAACCAATAAATCTCGGATTATCTAAAAATGCGCGTACATAGAGAGAAAATTCCAATTACGGGGTGCTTAGTTTACCTACTGCATCGCGCGCGCGCACATCATTGCGATCGGCAAAGCTCGCCCGCACTCGTTCGTTTCGAGGATTACACAGTGCAGCCGCGATATAGCTCGCGACGTGTGTCCCTCGCGGCACTGTTGCAAAGTCGCAATTACCGCGCCTCGCTCTCTTCCTCTCTTTCTCCTGTGCGCACGCGCGTCGGGGGAGGGTTAAGAAGGAGAGCGGAGCCGCGGCCATTAATAGCGAAGTAGCCGATACCAATAGCTTAAGAATATTAATGATATGGAGGAAAAAAGGTTGAGCATGGTGGGGTTCTTTTGGCTTTGCTGCGGCAGCGGGGGGGAGGCTTGAGTTTCTGGAATGACAACTCAATATTATGGCCGGAATTAATCAATGCTTTAATGAACATTTCTCTCGTGGTGTCGGGTGACCGGATACGTATGTATTAAAAAGAGATCGTGCAATTATACGATTGCGCAGTGATTGTCGGACATGATAAACTGTTAGTGGATATAAAAATGATCGAATGAAGATATTTTATTTTATAGTTATAGAGTTTTCGTTATTTTAATAATTATTATAGTATATAAGAAAGGTAAAATTTATATAAGGAAAGAGAAATTTTAATTACAGTTTTTAATTACTATAAGAAGATTTAGATTAAATATATTTCCTTGGCGTCAGAGGCTTTTATCATATAAGATCAAATCAGTAAAGAGAAATGAACTTCATATTACTGTATTATAAATTGTTAATTGACATTCGAAGAAAATTCTTCATAGCAATGCTAAATTTAGCGCTTCTTTCCATTATGAAATGGTATTCGGATATTATAATTACGATTGAAACTTTGGCAATGTTAAGATGATGATTAATTCTGATAACAATTGTGTACGGATTTAACGTACTTTTATGGAATGACGCCATATATTTACATAATTAATAACCTATTCCTGTAATTATCTTAAAGTAATTTAGCTTAGAAAATAAGTCCTAAGTGTAAATGTATAATTGATTCTCATAAAGTTCTTCTACTTCCTAACGAAATCGAAATCCTTCCCCTGTATTACACACTTGCAAGCAAAACTCTTTCACGAAAAAATTCAGAACAAGATATTTTCGAAAAATTTTTTCCTCGGTGGCTCAAAATTTTAGGTCCTCGAGAGCGAAGGCTCTTCTCCGCTTTCTAATTCCAGCGTTTGCATGAGCGCCGGTGCAAATTGCAGTAAACAAGCGCGCTCCCCCTAAAAAAGTCCGACGATCTTTGTTTTGCAAATGGTATAGTCTCTCTCTCTCTCTCGCGCTCTTTCGAGCGAAGGCCAGGCCGCTTGTGTACACACGAGAAGTGTGCCACCTGCTCTTTCGCGCCCTCCGGTCGTCGTGATTGTGCGCGCAAAAATCCTCGACCGAGCGCGAGCGCAGCAAGGCCGCGGGCGTTGCAAGCGCGCGTCAAATCGAGCCGCACGACGTCGACGACGAACACTCCGAGAGTCGATTCTTCTTCGTTGTTTATAGGTTATTAGCGTTTAGCATACAAAGGAGTCACGCGGGCTGCAGGTGCGAATGGGCCAAATCACACGTTAGGGAAGACAGATTTATGGCGCAGTAGCCTCAAAGCTCTAATAAAAATGTTAAAGTTTGCGGTAAGTGTGACTTGATTGGCTGTTCTAAGGGTAATAAAAGCAAAGATTCAATATGCGGTAAGAGTTCTGGCTCATTAGATGAATATATGTAAACATTGTTAATATAATTAACCTATGAATCCTACATCATTTACTGCGCATTATTACTAGTTTATAAGGTCAAAATGTAGTAGAGGAAAAAAAGTTTTTACTGCATTTACACGTGAAATGAAATATATTTTAATTTTATTGAAATAAGTGTTTATAACTAATCAACAAAGAATCAATATTTCTATACAAATGACAATTTATCCATTTCAGAATTATATTAGAATAGAGAAAAATTTAGTAAAAACATATTACTAAATCTATAAACACTGAAAGGCGCTGTTATCAGCATACGAAATTAAAGAAAGCCCATAAATCAGAGTATAGAATTATTAGCAATACTTAGTGTTACTTAATACTCCACGATGCAAGATCCAATACACCTGTCAAACCTACTACGATTCCATTATTTATTACAGCTACTCAAGCCCTAGGCGCCCTCCAATAGACACCTCAACTCCGGAACGGCATTTGCATACAACATACCCTTGAGCCTGCAGCACTTATTTCCAACCCCATCAACCGACGGAAGGAATGATGCAAAAATGCGTGCACTCCAACTCCGATTTAGCATAAACGTTATCCCCATCAGCTGCAGCCGCAGCAGCAGCTGGCCCAAATACTCGTATCCCACGCGTCTCGGATTGCATAGAATAGTTTTTCTCTTTCGCTCTCTCTCTTTCTCTGAGCGGGCATCGCGTGCACTTGCTCTGTACTTACGGGGCGTATTATGCGTCGGTTTTCTTAGAAACGTGCGGGCTGCACACCTTTCGCCCCGCAGCAACGCGCGTCGCCGCGATCAAAAGACGCGGCAGCAGCCCTCGCCGAGGGATAATGCGTCTTCACACGGAGGATGGAGAAGCAAGTCCGCAAGAGATATAACACGCCAAGAGATTGGTATCGCGTGGGTGAAATCGCGCAGATACATGTCGTTATGAAAATGAGATCGAAGTGGATGCTGAGCCTATGTGTCATAAATGTTTTTTAGGAGCTTTCTAAGGTGCGGTTTTGAGATTTGGGAGGGGTAAGTTGCAAAGTTTAAAATGCCTGTTGTTTTTTTTTTTTTTAATTTCTTTCGATCTTCTTTGGCTTGACTTCTTGGCTAGTGTATTTGGATTGACGGAGCTTTTATCTTCCGCAAACCTTATATCTGCGAAGATAAAAAAAAAAGTAGTTAGCGAGTTCCGTAATAATATAGTGAATTTCTTTCTGAATATGTGGTATAATAAAACTTCAAATTACACGTAGCTTTTTATGTTTGTATATAGCATTAAACGAATAAAGATAAGTAATTTTATTCATTTTTTTCCACAAGCACGAGAGTAAAATACATAATTTGCAAGCCTGTATTTGTTTATTATACATTTATGCAATGTTAAGTACTTCAATATTCTACAGTGTTAAGAAAACGCGAATTTTAATTCTACCCTATATTTTAGAGTCATTTTAAATATTATACGTTTCATTTTATATTTATTAATAAAAGATTTGCGATAATACAAAGCTAGAATTATTTTTTCATTCGTGTTTATTTTTACCAACCGTAAATGAACAGCGTTACTCTTGAAATAATTTATTCCCTTAAAACAACAGCTACGAGATGCTAAGCGTATAGCAAAAGAAAGACTCACTTTGCACACATATACCCAAGTGCGCGCACGCGCGTAAAAACGACCATCGAGCGAAACACGAAACGGCGCATCAAGCCCGCAATTACTCAATATTTCATCCGATAACTCGCGTGCGCGCTCTTTCCTCCTTCTCTCTCGCCATCTCAATTTCGCGAGTTTGCGTTGTTCGCTCTCTCCCTCTCTCGAACGCGTGTGCGCAACATAAAAGGCCCTCGCGCGCTGACGGCGTTTCCTTCGCTCCGACACGTGGCGGCGCGTGCCGCTGAAAGTAAAAAAGAGAAAGAGAGACAGCCGCGGACGATGAAACGTAATTAACCGTCAGTTTTGGGTTTCGATCTTGGAAGAGGGATAGAGAGGAAGAGAGAAGAGAGATTGACCGGATCAGTGATGGGATGTATCGAAAAAACAAGATGAGAACGAGAAATAAATAATTATTGGGGGAGACAGTTTTACGGTAGATAGTTAAAAAGATAAGTCGTTGTAAGTGATAACGGTATGGACTGCAAAAATAAACATTCTGAACGTTTATCATGACGATGATTATTTAGAAGAAATTATTTGTAAAATGCGGGCGTATTACACGTATTCCGTGTATCCATTTTTCTGCTATTAGAACAGATTATCAATTATTCCTTTGAACACATTATCTTAAACCATTACTTTTTACTTTGTAGAAAATAATTCATACATGTATCGACTATTAAACTCATCCAAAATCTATATTCCACTTATCGATTTTAGAAACAGTAATAAGTAATTTCATTATTATTTGCTCAGCACAAATAAATTAATAATACTCGAAAATCAATGATCTGCTCACAGATAATACGATATCGATTGCATTAGCAAAGTAATTACTGGGTCGAATCTTTTCATCATAGCTCAAGGGGACGTCCGCGGGCTGATTGAAATGTTGCTCCCGTAAAAATAATTGAATTTCTGCGAGGCCGTAGTTAAGGCGTTAATTACGGGCGATCTCGAGTCCGCGCGCAGCTAAGCCCTCGATCGCATGATTGCAGATTACGCCGGCCGACTCGCCGATATATAGTTGACACCTTTTCGTAACACCGGTAATTTTTCATCAATCGGCTCGCGCCTGCCGCGTCGCGACTTGTGTTTTCGTCAATAATTAAAATTCGATTTATCAAAAAGTTATTGATGATCAAGTATGGTTGGCTTCGAGAGAGTAATAATTATACCAATAGCTAGGTAACGAAAATTGCTCTTATTATATGTAGTAAATAATAGTTATAACTGCAATAAACATATTTCATTTAAGTTTAAAAATGTGCATGTGTATATTAATATTTATATATAACTTTTCAATTTATTATTTATAAAAATGTCAATATTTTAGTTAAAGTGTTGAATATCAGTTTATTAATTTACAGTTATCAGTTTGTTATCAGTTTATTAGTTTAGCAGAACAAAATATTGTCTATAATCTATACAACACTTAGTCACTCACACCACAATGTAGAACTGAACAAAGATATACCCAGCCAGTTACGAAGCCCACTTATCGTCGCAGCTCTCGCAGCCTACACAATGACGAAAACAAAGGGCGGGCTAAAAAATCATTTTTTCTAACCTCCCCATCATCGAGGGCCTCGATTTATATTTATGAGCAGCGAGTCTGTATGTGTACACAACCGGAAGCTCGCCGACGAGGCTCTCGCGCTCTCTCGCCTACAACTGGATTAATGGCTGTAGCGCGATGAGGGGCGGGCGGAGCGCATCGAGTGGCTCTTCGCTCGGACACGTGCGCGCCCGGATAAAATCATGATACCGCGTGTATATATACGCAAGCGTCGCGGCTCGAGTATCACTAGACTCTTGAGTGCATTTTGCCTGGACTGGAGAGGCAGGGTCGAGAAATTTTCAGGAGCCGCGCGCTGGCCGCGTGTCGCGTAATCATCGCCCTCGTTAAATCAATCGGGTTGAAATGGAGGCTGGGGGATGATTTTTCGCGTTAACTTGGCCGATGGGGTTACCGTTGTTTGCGTGTGAATTTTTTAAGACGCATTTAACGAATTTAAGTGCTTTTATTTTTAAATAGTATATTCGAATGGTAAACGCAATGGTAACATGTACAAAGTTGACAAAAATTAACTTGAAGTGTACGTTAAAGTTTTTAAATGAATAAGAATAACGTCAATTGGTTATAAGTATTTTTTAATTTTTTTTAGGTACATTTTAGTTGTAAGTTATAGTTTTAAGTTTTTGTAAATTATCAAGTATGCATCTTACATTGGAAGTCCACGAGGATGCAATGCTTGATAAAACGATAAGCAATAACACATATTACTGTTATCGAAACCACTATAAGGTGTTAAAAAGAATGGAAATCTATTATTTTAGTATTAAGTTAGTTTTAAGGCTTTCACCAGACCTGTAAACAGGAAATTTATTTTCCTCTACAGGATTACTTTGTAATGTAATGTATTTTACTCTGGATACATAAAACCGCTGCCAATTCATTGGCACGTAGCTTCCTCAACCGTAATTTGTTGATTCCTTTAATTAATTTTTATAACAAAATTTATAATTTTTTTAAAAATTTATTGCATAATTATAATTAAATTCATTTATGAATATTAAAAATTTTTCATTTTTAAATTTATTTATTTATTTATTATTTATTTATATCAAATTTATATAAATTTTGAGCTGATAAATAAAGTTATCATTTGAAATAGAAGTAAAATATTTATATTTTATAATAAAAGAAATAGCTATCACGGTTGTTTTTTTATTAACAAAAACGAGTTTTTTTTATATTTCATAATTCATATTTTTTAAGAAAAAAAAAATTTATAGCTATCATTGTTCTTTTGTTATTAACAAAAACGTGTTTTTTTTTAAAATTTCATAACTCACAAATAAATTATAATATTGCAGAATATAATGCATTCATCATGCATAATTCATAATTATAACAGATTATAATAGATATAATTTTTAAACATTTTAATTCATTTTGTTGGTTGGTTTTTAAAAATTAAAAAAAATCATCGAATGCCTACTCAATGACGTTTCCTCATTCCACACCACCTAGCGGTAGATATCACTGCGCGTTTTTTTTAAATAAAATATAAATCTTTTTTAATTTAGAGATTAAATTATTTTTTGTAACTTTTTTGTAACATATTTTTTGTAACACACGAATGATTTTCTGCGTTTTCCTACATAAAAATATGTTCTAAAAAGTGACTTTTTTTACCTATCGTGTAAAGAAATTCATTCTCTCCCTCTGCTCTAAAATTATGTAAAATCGCGAAAATGAATTTAGCCTTGCTTTTTAGGTTCAAAAACGCATAAAATGGAGTTATGAGTTTAAAAAAAAAACACGTTTTTGTTTTTGTCGATAACTAAAGAACCGTGATAGATAGAAAATTAGTTTTTTTTAGAAAATATAGGTATTTTAATTCTCTTTCGAATGCCATCCACCCCATTCAGATACATAGAGCCGTTCTCGAGAAATTACGATTTTAAAAAAATGTCAAAAAATTTTTAACCTCAAATATCTCTGAAATTTATGGACCAATCATTTTGCCCAAAGAACTCGACCGAGAACTATAAAAAATCTTCCTCTAAAAGGAATTTTGAAGCCATTAAGTCAATTTTACTCTTGTAATCGTTGGACATACGAAACTGATTTTTTTCATTTTTCAATTTTTTACTCAAAATCTAGCCTACAGAATGTATTCAAATTTTAACAGATTATAGCTATTTATATTCTGTATTATCACAATTTTTCTCAAAAAAATTGACCGTTAAGTTTAGGAGTTATAAGCTTCTAAATAAAAAATACGTTTTTGTTAATAACAAAAGAACCGTGATAGCTAGAAACTTTTTTTTTTTTAGAAAATATAGGTATTTTAATTCTCTTTCGAACGCTACCCATCAGATTCGAATAACTCGATCCTATCATTAAAAAAAATCAAAAAACAGTTTCGAGAAAATCGAAAATTTGAAAAAAAAAACAAAAACGGATCGCCCCAATCAAAAAACGGATTTTTGACCCGCCATCACGCAAAAAAAGCAAAAAAAATGAGACCTGTCCGGTAAAAAACGATCGAGTAGAAGCTGAGATCCAGGCGTACACACACACACACACACACACACACACACACACACACACATCCATACAGACATTTTTCAAAAACCATGTATTTTGATTCCTAACACCTCGGAACACAATTATAACATGTTTTTACAACAACTCAAAAATTTACTATCACAAAGCTTCCTCTAGGAGGAAGCAAAAATAAATAAATAAATCAATAAAAAGAATAACTTTTATTTTTAATTTTAACAGTTTAAATCATTAAATTGATTCGTGTAGCTAGCCATACGTACGAGATAATAATGAGCATTCTTCAATTTTTCGTTAATGTTAGATGATTTATTCGAAAAATAAAAGATCACAAAACAAATGATTATTTTTCAAATGTTGACATACTTAGATTCAAAATTTTTGCGTAAGATATAATAACAATTTTTTTGAAATAGCAATATTTCATTTCTGAAATCAAAAAGTCGTGGCGGAACGATTTCGCGTGTCGCTTTCCTCTCTGCCGCTTCAAAATCGCGACTGTGCTTCCAAACTCTCGCGCGCGTAAAACGAAATTGCGAATCTGCCAGTACCGGTGCGTGCAATATCACAGCGTTCGCCTACAATTTCGAGCGAGCCGAATCCCATCGCTTCTTTCGCGTTCGAAATCGAAACGCTCTTTCTCTCTCGTGCTCGCGCACACGTCGGCTTCCGCATTTACGAGCCCGAGGGCCCCGGGGGCTAGCCAAAAATAACCAATAAGCGGCCAATAAAAGCCGAGCGCGCGAGCCGAGTTGAAGGAGCTACTGGTTAATTACAGGGTGTAGAGCGAGCACGCGGTTAAGATCCGGGGTGCTTTAATAGATCTGTTACGCGCGGCCCGGGAGAAGCCGATATACACAACACCGGCCCGCTGCAAGTGGGATAATAAGTGCGTTGCGCGAGCTGGATGGTGATTGCACTGCTTGATGGATTTCAATGTCAATTTGGGAATGGGGAATTGATTCTTTTTTAAACTGGAGGGGCTAATAGATCAACAGTGTTGACTGCATTCCATTTATATCCAAGGTATCGGTATAATGTTTAAATAATCTTCTGTTATGTGGATGCTTGATTGACATAACTTTTGTCAATGAATATTTTATGTATTATCTGTTTATGCATAACGTTCTTTCTATAAAACGTGCTTTTATAGTGAAATACGAGATTTCTAAAGAAGGTAATTAAATTGTCGTAAATTTAGATTTTAAGGCCACAGAAGTAGCGTCGTTATAAGCAGAAAGATAGATCAGTATATCAAATTAATAAGCATAAGAGTTCCTTACAGGCCATAAAATTACAATATACCTACACAGAAAACGGTAAATCACGTAAAATGGTGGCGCTAAACTAACTAAAGAGACATATTTTCTTTCCTAGAAACGTCAATTAAATTTTTTAGCATTAAATCTTTAATATAGTTTCGATGAATAGCATAAATTTCTCATTTTGAATAAATAAGGTTGACAGTTATGGTATTCCTTTCCCATTATTTTGAACTTCTATAGAAATTGTAGAAGTTTAAATATTTTATAAATATCAGCTCAATAACCAACCTCTATATATAGTATTATGTATATAAAAATAATACTTCTTAATATTCGAATGACATCATTGTTGTATAACTCATTTTGTTAAAATCACTTTGTCGCGACCTATTAATCCACTCTACAAAGCTTCAACCCTTTTCCTAAACATCAAAGCCTGTCATTGAAGTACCTCACACCCGCCACCTCCCTGACTTCCACCGCGCGTCAAGTCTGCCGCACCTCGCGCTCTAAGTAACCGGACGACAGATGCGATTTAAAGGGATTGCGCTTGCCGCTATCGCGCGAGGTGTTGGCCGCTCGGGGAGAGCGCGAGAGGCCCCGCGGGATACGAGACCCCCCGGGACGAGCGTCCGACTCCCGGGCCCCCGTTCGGGAATCGCTCTTTTTCGCCGACGAAGGAGCTGCGTTGCGAGTCAGTTGTACCTTGCGAGAGTTATAATGAATTGCGGCCGCGGCAGCGCCGCGATTGATTTACAAATCAACGCCTCGGACAATTGCGGTCTTTGTTGGGTATGGGATTACTGTGGCTAGGGTTTAGCGGAGATAGAGGTATGTATTCTTAGAATATGGCTATATCTCTACAATCATTCAGATGATTATCGTTCTCAGATATATTGCGTCATCAATGGATTCTCCATGCCAGAGAAGATTAGAAAAAAGTTATTAAACTATTTTCCTCAATCAATTGACTGAGATTACGATCGTACACATGATTCATGTTTTGTCCATATATGTTGTGTTTATAAAGAAAATTATATTTAACTACTTTGTCGAATAGGATAAAAAGATGATATTATAATATTTTTTATTGGTTATTCCATTCTACATTTAATTTTTATAATTATATCGTTTTGAAATCTGTAATATTCGTATAAGTTAGACAAAAAATATGTATTTGATAATTTTTCTATCCGATTATATGGAAAATATGACAAGTTTTTATAACGACAATTTTTATATGCGTAATTAAAAAAGCGAATATACATTTATCGTCAATAAAAAAGTTATTTAAAATTAGTCACAATTCTTTTTGGCCCCAGCAAGGCAAAATATTTTGATGGCTTTCTTTAACCGAGTCAAAGCACTCTTAATTTCGCCTGCATAATTGATTGCGTCAGTGTCAGGCCTAATTCGCGCGGGCCCAAAGCATTTGCGGCCGCGCACGAAACAAATCCCGGCCCGTTCCTTCTTTCATCCCGGGCGACTTGTTAATCGACAATTTGGCACAAAAGAAAAAATTAAACGCTGTTTACGACGTACGCGCCGCCGACACACCGGACTCGATTAAAATGGAGCTTGAAGAGCGAAACGGCGCGCGACGTATATATACACTGTACGCGCGTTCACGTGCACGAGCGTTAATGATTTGATTAAAAAAGTAAAATGAAAGGAGAACGAGCGAGATCGAGCCACTAAAAACTCATTAAACTAAAGATTCCGAGGATGATTTATCGTAGATTATGGCTTTGGAGAGAGGGAGAAAGAGAGTCCTAGATTAGAATGAATCTTTTCTGTGCCAGCGCAGGCAGCGGCGCGGTCGAGGACATAAATTCCGGGACCGATGGTCGGGCCATTGGACTGTTCGGCATTGCATCGGTTAAATTGACATTGTAGCGAAATGAGAGTACCGTTTGCGGCTGCTGCTTTTCGGCTATCAGTTTTGCAGTGTATATTTTTAATTAAAATTTATTATTATTTTCTTAAAATTTATAGTATCATGGAAAAAAAAGTGTGAATAGTTTTCTTCAATTGGAATAAAATTTGTTGTAACATGCAATTTATTGTAAAGCATTTAACTTAATTAAATTGAACCACAAAGAGTTTAAAACTTAAAATTAATAACATTATTTCTTATAATACAGAAATTAAAAAATCATTACTTTAATAATAATGAATTTATTAAATTTGGACTCGACTTTGTTGAATGCGAGTAAGTTTATAAGTCGAAGATCATTTGAAATTAATGAAATGGAGTTATTCCCAACTTGTATCTTTGTAAAATATTTCTAGAAATGCTAAAAAATAATTAACCCTCATAAAACATCTATCCAAATTTACAGCATACTATTAACTTATTTAGCCCAATTATCCATTATTATTTTCCAATGACTTATAAAAATCCTCTCGAACCGTAAAACCGGAGATTTCGCAGAGCATCGGTCTCGTCTCATTTCTTCTTCGCTTTTTCCAAACGACCGCTGAAAAAGGTCGAAAAAAAACGTAGCCGAGACATTTCATTGTGACTGCGTGCGCGCGCACGCAAGTGGACCCATTAAACGGCCAGCTAATTGTATTTTTAGGGGCTTCCTATGTATGCGAAGGACCCGGGAGAGGAGCGAGAGCGAGGGCTTCTAATTTACCGACTCGCTCGGTTGGTTTATAGGCAGGCCCGATATGCCGTTTACGGCATAACCGACACCACACCTCGTTAAATCACAAGGAGAAGACGGCGAGCGAGCGGCGCATCCTCCGGAAGAATTATAATCGAGCGACGCGTGAGAGGGAGAATAAGTCGGCACTTTTTGTTTATAAAGGGACGCGATCTCTTATTTTAAGGGTGAAAAGCATTTACCTTTGTCTTGGTTTTATGACACACAGTAACGTACTTTAATTATCTACCGTTATTTAAAAATCACGTACTATTTAGAGTTTTTCATTAATGACAAAATCGATTTCTGTATGAAAGTATGTATAAGGTATGATACACGGTGTTAATTAAAACATTATCAGCTATTAAAATATTAAGATTCTGACTTGAGATGCTCCAAATATAATTATTCGTGTAGAATTACACTTCTTGTTTGATTGCATGAAAAAAATTATTGGTTATGATTACTAACTAATTGTTAAAAATATCTCATCTGTTCAGCTTGAACAAACGAAATCGTTGAAGTAACCAATAACTTGGTTGTGGTAATTATTTTATCCGTTTATCTTACGAATGCTGAACAGATAGGATATTTTTAACTATTAGCTGGTAATTATAAACAACCATTTTATTCCGCATGGGTTTGTATAAACGAAACTAATCTTGTATAAGTAAGTTTTATCTTATTTCTTTTTTTATTCATAAATTTTATGGGGATTTTTTAGGTATGTTTTACACTGCGAACAGCGAGTAGAAAGGATTTGGAATGCATACATAAAATAAACTCGTTCTAAAAAATTACTTTCAATTTGAAAAACAAGTAAAAACTGTTCTACAAAAATCGATTATTAATCTAAAATGAACGGTTTGTGAGCAAAATATAAGGGATTAATAAAAAAAAGAACCTCTGAAAGAATCTATTTTCTCGAAAATAATCGGGTCGATGATAGAATGATTCATTTTCAGTCATCCACTTAAATAATCTTCTACCGCCAGTCGAAAAGCTTTTCCCCAACGGAATTAATCGATAAAAGAAAGAAAGTTAAGCCGTTTGGCAAGCACTGCCAAGCGAGTCCATCTCGCGCGGAAAGCGCAGAATCCCAAGGGAGTGGCGAAGAGAAGGGGCACAATGAAAACTCTGCCGAACGTAAGAATGAAATCCGCGCGGTGGCTTCGTTAACAGGGCCCCTTTGAAAGACGTACGCGCGAAGATGCGCTCGCGCACCTTCAAAGAAAGCAGAGGCGGAAAAAAAGACGTGGAACGAGAGCCGGAGACAAGAGGAGAGAGGCACTTCTATATATATATAAGGAAGAAGACGAGCAGGCGAGAGAGGGAGGGGGGAGAAGAGAGAGCAGCTGAGGAAGGGTTGAAATGAAAAAAGGACGAGGTGCAACGGGAGCATCGGGCGCGCGACCGGCTTATCCCCGAGTCCGAAAATAATAAATCTCCGCGTGCGCCCGGGCGAGATTATTAAAAGAGTTCCTTGGCCGTGCGCGCGCTCGGCGCAGAAAGAAAGAGAGATGAGGAGACAGGAGCGTATCGAGAGAGCGAGAGAGAAAGAAACGGCAGCGAAGAAAAACAAAACGCATTACCGTTTCTTAATGAAGCCGACGGGCTCTTGAGAGAAAGACGAAGGATTGTGAGTGTAAGACGGAGGGAACGAGAGGCAGGGGGCAGTGGATTGTGCAAGGGGGTTATACGCGGAGAGAGAGAAAGAGAGAGAGGAGAGCGCTGAAAACGATGAGGACGGTGGACGTACCGATGGCACGGGCGTTTTCGCTCTTTCGCTCGCTCGCTCGCGTCGGCCAACTAATTGGAGCCACGAGGTATTAGTAGACGCGGAGTGAATGCGCGGAGAACGAAATGAGGAGCAGTGAAAGAATAAGGAAAGGCGAAACAAAAAGAGTGTAAGTGAGACGATAGCATCACTTTTGTGAGATGTGAAATTGATAAAAATGATAATGATAACGGCCAGATGTTCTTTGAGAGCTATATGTAAAAAAACTTTCGTGTTCTTGTATAATTTACAAAAAATAAGATTCTGTTTCTATAAAAATATTTAACACTAAAAATATCTCAGAATTTTATAAACGGGTTTTCTTGTACACGGAAAAAAATTTGGTCCTACAGGAGTTCGAAAACTTTTTACATAATGCAATGCAACAAGCGAAATGAATGACATAGAAATTGGTAGTGCTACACTGAAAAAAAAGTACAGGAAAAAGTACTAAACGTTCAATAAAAATTACCATCTTGTGCAGGGAACGCGACCACAGACTGTAAAAACCCAAAAAATTACCATACTTTATAAGAAATTTTACCAGAAATATAGGAAAATTTACTATACTCTATTGTAAAATTTACTGTGAAGTATGGTACTTTTTCGGGTCTTTACAGTCTGTGGTAGCTTTACGAGACAGTATAGTAATTTTTCCAAAACTTTTCTTTCAGTGTACAATTCAACAAAACATTGAACTGCTGCAATCCCAACGATCGGCGTCTCAGACGCCCAAAGTCGAGTTAAGGCACGTCGAAGGTGATCTCTCAGAGTCCCAACATTTACTTGCCACAGTTCGACGCTTTATTGAGCTATAGCTATACCAAAATCAGACTGCATTACGTACATATTGGCAATCTTGTAGTTCGAATACTTTTTGAACGCTTACATTACGAAAACTTGAAGTCGGTGAGGACCATTTTTTTTCCGTCGAGTTCGCTTAGGACCAAATTTCTTTCCATGTACGACAAACTCAGTTTACGTGCTTTTTGGAAACTAATTTTCATCGCATAAAACAAATGCAGATAATCTCTTGAAATAACATAATAAAGTACTTAACAAGTTTAATAAATGGTGAAAATTTCATAAAGATAATCCAGAGATAAATAAAATATGCTCTGGGACAAAAGTTAAAGAATAAACACATTTTTCTTAATATAAATGAATAAAAAATAATAAACTAAAGGTATAATTATAAAAAAATGCAAGCTTACGTAAATTAAATTGCTTTATGAAAAATGGTATGAAATTGAAAAATATTAGCTTTATCGTCTACGAAAAGAAAATAAAATATGAAAAATAAAAATCTCCTTTCGTTCAGTAAACAAGATAAAATGAAAGGCATGGTGTGGTTTGTGCACATAAGAATTATGCACATATTTATTGTGCACACTTTAGCATTGGTGTATATCTATATCTATGTGTATACTCCAATGCTAAAGTGTGCACAATAAATATGTGCATAATTCTTATGTGCACAAACCACACCATGCCAAATGAAAAATTTTAAAACTAGATTATGAACTTGAAAATTTCCATCAAAACGAAGAAAATAAGCTTTGCCTGACCCAAATCGGTCAAAGCATTCTCAAGATACTCTTTTTACACGCACACACACAACACGTGCGGGCGCGCGTGTGCGTACACACATGTATCAACAATTTTCTAAAACTTATAACTTTTACAGTTCTGTAACATATCTATGGTTCTCAGATATTTAGCTATCTAAGTCAAACAAATATTTATAAAGTCCACTTTCAGTAACATATTCCACTACATAGAAGATAGAACTCACTTTAAATAAGGATAAGCTCATGGGACATCAGAAAAGGCCTAAATATAGATATTTCCTCCGCGTATACTAGAGCTAATTTTTATCTTTAAACGTCTTTAAAAAAGAATTTTTTGCAAAATGCTATACCAATTTTTTTTCAGGCTTTCATCCCTTGTTAAGTTTTCGGAAAATGTGGTCCGATACGATGTGCCCACTATTAACAAAAATATGTAGAGCATTATTTCCGCAACGGTGCATTTTTATAAATATTGAAATTTAATTCTATTTGTTCGTTATAAAAAAAAAATTTTTGGTTTTTATAATTTTCGGGGGTGTAAATTATTCGTCTTGAAAAAGGGAATAGTATGTGACCCCGATCATAAGTGTGCCACTGTTAGCAAATGAATTGTGGTCTTCTAAAGAACGTGATGTGTTCCTCATCTAAAAAATCATCGTTTTTTCGTGGCACATATAAACAGCGGTAAATAGGTCTAAACTGAGTATTGCTTTTTTTTTCTACACACATTTTCTTGAACTAATTCCCATACAGTACAACAAACCTATTTTTAAAAATGAGGAGCACCCAGTTGCAATTGTTATTTGGGGTACCTATAGATCTGAAAAAAATAAGTTTTGTGAATGTACCTCAACATTAAATTTTGAATTTGTTTTAAGTTAAAAGTTAAAAGTTCCGGAGAAATACTCATATATGCATGAGACACGAAAAAAATCTTCTCAAAAATGACAAATTTCTATGCCAATAGTAAGTATTAAAACAAGCCTTTCACATTTGTTATCTCCAAAATTATTTCACAGTTCCAAAGCTTCTTTATATGAGGAAAAAATATCAGTAATAACTAATATTACTATAATGTTGTTACTTAATTCGATCAAGAACTAATAAGATGGAAAACAATATAATTCAGCGAAGAATCAACTATAGCTGTGATTATTTATTCGCATCCCTCACAACATAAGACACGTAATGAACATTTTTACAGTCTTTCTTTCATTTTTCTAAAGCTACAGCAACTCATATTAAACAAAGCAAAAGCTTCCTGAAGCCCTAAAAATTTTTTTCAAATCCGATTGAAAATAATAAAAACAAAATAAACTAAAAAAGAAAATAATTAGTAATTTAAAAAGCATAGCAAAATTAAACATGGGTCGAAAAGAAGAAGAACGAACAGCACACTATAGACAGTGCAGCCGCGAAAGAAGAGCAACGAATACAAAAAGGCACGAGAAAGCACAGGAAAGGATAAAAAAAGAAGCGAGCGAACGAGCGAGCAACGTGTGTCGAATAGTGGGTGTGTTCGGGGTCCGAACGAGAGAGGCGCGCATCAACAGGCACTTCGCGCAAGTTTACCTAACGACACTTCACTCATCATAATCAGCGCGCAGTTTTTGCCCCGACCGTATATAGTGGTCGAAGAGAAAAATGCGCGCAAGCGGGACTCGAGCGCAAATAAGAGCGGCATTTAACGACGAACACCTTGGCTCGCGCACCGCTTAAACGAGCGCGCGGTCGATACTTTATTTTGTGGCCAGCTTAATAATTAAAGATATGAGAATGGCCAGTGCAGATTGTTTCGTTTATTATGTCGCTTTTATCGCGATTGAAGTGTGTTGGATTATTTTACTATCGTTTTCGGTTTTTTAGAATCGATTTTATACGAATGGATTTATTATAAAGATTCAATTGCTTCTTTAAAGAAGAACCTTTGGAACGGTGAACAAAATTTTCGAGACAAAAAATGTTTAAAAACTTTTTTAAGATGTTTGGCATAGAAATATAATCATTAAAAATAATGAGTACAATGCGTAAACTTTGTATTTTTGGGATCAATAATTAATTTAATCGAATAATAAATTAATTAATAGTAGGAATAAATTTTATACTGTATCACCAAATATGCAATCAATTATTAAAACAATTTTAATTTTATTAAAATGAGATTTATTTAGTTCTTGATAATTATGTATGAATTTGAGAATAAATTTGTGTGAACCTTTACAATATTTACTTAAAAACATAAATTGTTTGGGGAAAATAATAATAAACTTAATATAGAGTAGAATTCTGAATAATATGTAATACTGTTTTTGTGTAGAGAAAGAGAAACGAAATAACAAAGTATACAGAATTTTTTATAGTAAAAAGAAGATACAAGCTGCCAAAGATGCCCAAATTGCGTGACAATTGTACATTCAAATGTACAAATAAATTCTTCAGAAATGATGACTTTATAAGTAGAGAGGTCTATACATGAACAACTGAGATTTGGTGGCACTATAATTTTAAGACTTACACTTATAGTCAAGATAATAGTACTGTGAGTGTTTACATTCTATGTGTAGTCTCTCTTATCTATATGGATTATTAAAATCACATTATCTAAACGTACACAGCATCATAATTAAAATTCCAAAAAAGGTATATGTAAATTTTTAATGAAATATTGAAAACTTAAAGGTACATTAGCCAAATCAAGATTATATTAAATTAAATGTTAATACTTTATTCTGCAGTGTTCAGTCTATTCTTTCCTAAAATATAGTAAAAATAATATATCGCCAAACTCCCTATTCATCTTCTCATTATCTACTTATTAGTTAAACAGTATAATAATATCTGTAATTAATGTTCTAACGCTCGAAAAATAGAACACAGGGCACACAGTTTTAAACACACCTTAAAATATTATCTTATTTAGAATAAAAAATCGTCCCCTAAGTACGGCGTAGACACGCAAACGGATAACAGTATTTAGCATAAAGTCCCTTGGTAGATTACAGGTTGAGGCCTTATCCGGAGAAGGTCCCAAAAGAGAAGCGAGCGAAGAAAATTCCGGTCCAAAAATGCGCGAAACTGATGTTGTTGGGCCGGGTTGACAGGGGCAGGGCCGGCGACGTCACGCGATACATGAAGAGCAAAATAAAGGCAGAGGAACTGTGCGGCGGGTTAAAAAAATTCTCTCTCACTCTCTCGGTACCTGTGCAAAAGCTCCCCGGTGATGTTTTAATACCCATTCTCCGGTATCCCCTTGCGCGCGCGTGATTATAGTGATCTCCGCTGGCGACTAACGGTGAATTAGCATGTTTCCTTAATAAAATCTATAGCCGCGTATCATTATCGAATTATACTACGTCGAAGATCGTAATCGCGCCGGACGACGGCTAGGATATCGTTCGCGCGCTCTCGCGAGACCGAGAGAGCACAAAAGGCCGGCTCGTGTCCTCTCTTCTGCATTCTTCTTGTTTTCGCGCTCGCGCGCAGGCGTGCAGCGCGCGCGACGCGAAAGAAGGTGGAGAGAAAGACGGGCGAAAGTGTAGCGAGGGCAGAGCGGGGGACGCTTTAAATTTTTAATGGATGGGACCGGGCGAGCTGGAGGAATGAGGGGATGCATATTATTAGGAGAGTTTTACTATTCATCAGATAAAAGGATGCAAGACTCGAGTTTGACTATTTTTCTCGGATAGTATTTTATCTTGTTAATCAACTTTCGGTGCGCACGCTACATGGTGTTTAATTTGCATGGACTAGGACCAACACGAAAATAGAGAATAAAATTTTATTCTAAAACGTAGCAGTTACGCCCTTTTTGTCAGATTCTGTGATGCAAATTTCGATGCAACAAAATAGAAAAAGGAAAAAGGTATCCCTTATCGAAATTCTATAACAATCAAAAGAATAAAAGGATTGTTTAAAGTGAAAAAGCTATATAGTATTATTGTTCTCGTTATAATTATTTTGTAATGTATAGAAATGAAGAAAGAAAATGAAGCGAAGAAAGAAAAACAGATAGGCAGTGGTTGAAGAGCGAGTGAGCAAGCGAGTGCGGGCGATGTCCGATTTAGTGCCTTTAAAACGTATATTCCTTCAATTTTCTAGTCGAGTAAGCGTCGCTTCGAGGGCCCTTGTACGCCTGGCAAAGCGTGCACTATCCTGTTACGCGATCTTTCCCGACCCCGCAATCAAAATTCAAATCACACTTTTGCAGCTCAACATAAAATCAATATCGGCCCTTTAGACCTGTCCCTGAATTCCATCGAAATTCAATCACCGGCGCAATCTTTTATGCTCTTCATTTTCACTTTTACCGACTTAAAAAGGTTCGCATTTTTGTTTACGAATTATCCATTCTTATTGTTTATAACAATAAAATAACATATTATTAACGTGATAATTATTACGATGAAAAGAGTTTGCTTTTAATTTAACACTCTTTGATTGAAAATTCTTGTTTCACCAACGAATAAGATAATGGAAAAATGAAATTTTTATTTTCACTTATATTCCGCGGTAGAAACTATTCCCTGCAACCTCCTCTTCGTCCTCGAGAATACGCAAGTAATCTATCGACATTGACAGCCGGAGATTTCCAAAAAATCAACGCACCGAGCGCGTACATCAATCTTCCTCAACGAGAGTATATATACGGCCGACGACGCGTACGCGTGCCTCCTGCTCGCAATTTGTCGCCCCCGCGCAATGACCCGTCGCTCCGCTCGCTCGTGCAAAAGAAAGAGTTGCCACTTGTAATTATTCATCGCGCGGGTTCCGAGTAAAAGGTAAAAATCGCTTATATATATTCAGAGACCCACCGCAATGGCTGAAACGGCTTTCTCGCGCGCCCCCGAAATAGTCCCTTATAAATGCTTTTTCTATATTGCCTCGTGGCTGCTCGCGTGGACATGGGTTACCGGTTCATTTAAATAACTTAAGGGTCTCCTCGCGTTCTACTCGCGCTCGCGGGTCCATTACAGCTGGGCAAAAGGCGGCTAATTACCTGCCTGACGTGAGTTATAAACGCGGCGCGCGCGCTCCTCGCTCTCGGTCCTTCTTCATATTCTTCCCGCTCTCTTTTCTCCTTCCTCTGTTTCGCTTCTTCTCCCTCTCTCTATACGTTGCCTCCTTTGTTTTGCATGCGCTCGTTCGAACTACTTGAAAGATGTATCACACACAGATGTGCATATACGCCGGTAGGTAGAGGATGCATAGTTTCAGGGTGGCGTTGTGCTGCTTGATTTTGGATAGCGAGCAAGCGAGCGCTTCTGATTATTTTCAGTAAATCAACGATTTCCTGCCCTGTCCGCTTGGACGATATGAGCTCTAGCGAATGAGAAAGAAAGAGAGGGGGGGAGCGTCGATGGATATTGGTTGCAAGGTGCGGCTGATGCGCGCGTGCGCTCTTATAGTTATATGGTCTTCTGATTTTCATGGGGGGAAGTAATGAAGGATGCTCGCTCGACTTTTCTTATTGTTGATTAATTATAAATATAGAAATTTAGTTTAGTAATTTTTTAGATGCTTTTACATTATAATAAAACTATGAGAAGAAAATTAGAGAAATTTCAATTCTGTAAAATAAAAGACAGTATTATATCAAAAATACTTTCAAATTAAAGCATTTTGTTTGAAGTGTACACAGAATAATTTTATAATTCTTAAAAATTGAAAATCACTAGATTTTCTAACAATTTTTTATTTTAAAACAGTAAATTCTATAATAATCATCTTCATTATCTATATGTACTCTACATATTTTCTCAAAAAATGTTTGACGTTTAGAAAAATATTTCATTAAATAAACTCTAAGATAAACGTATTTGCTAAAAAATATTAGGTTTCAATAAAACAGTCTTGCAGGAAGAGGCTTTGCATATTAATCAACAAGCTATTATTACCAGGACCTCATCTCGTCCCTTTCCCACTATGCATACATACACATAAAAGCGCGCAGACGCTCCTCGAGAGACGGCAAAATGCGCCCAATTTAATTTTCAATCCCGACGTCGTCGTAAGGCCAACTTCGCGCGAAATTACAACGCCGTAAAGAGGCTGCACGCACAGGCGCTGCTTATAAAACTCTCTTTCTCTCTCCTCGGCTTGTTTCCGTTTCAAATTCGGCTATAAACTAATCAAAAAATTGGGGCCGAGAGAGGGCCACGCGCGCAATTACGAGGGCGAAAGGAAACAAAACATCCCTGACAGTTGTAATTTCGTAATAAACGATCGAAGAAAGCCGCGAGAAAGAGAGAGAAATTAATCTAGTTTGTCATGACGTGGGCGGTTTAGTTCAAAGCAGCCCACTAATGAGAAAGGAGGGCGCGCGAACAGTCGCGTGTCTATCGTATTTGTCAATGGGATCGCCTTGATCGACCATGAATCACACCAGGGTGGAGGCACCTTAGCTGCTGCTGCTGCTGTAGCTCGATCGCGTATGATTCCGATTTGTTTCCTTTGCAACTTATAAATAAAAATATCGTTCGCTAAATTAGAAATTTTCAAGATGTCCATTTTATTTATTTTTTGTGAGTAAAATGCAAAAGACTTTATGATGTGAATCATGTTAGAATATTAAAGATGGAGTAATCCTGAAAGGAACTGACTATGATAATAATTTGCCTAAATAAAATAACAAAATTTTTCAACTCGAGTATGACAACTATTTGCTTTACTATATGCAATACCTGCAATAAAATATATAAAATGTTTTTTGATTTTTTTAAAACTATACAGCAAAAATAAAGTTCCTCAATCCATTAAGAAGACGATCGAAAAAAAGCCGCACACCTATATAAGTGGACCTGTCCGCAATACAAAACCCAAAACAAATCCTACGTGCTATACACTCGCCGCATACAGTATGTGGATCGCCGGCGAAACGAGACGCGCGTCTCTCCTATATACCTATACAACCCACAGAGCAGCGTGTATACACGCAGGCGCGTATATATACGCGGGGTGCGAGCGAGACAGACAGTACAGGGGCGGAGGGAGTCTATTTCATGGTTAATTTGGCTAACTCGATTTCGACCTTGCCACCAAGCGCATCCCTGGTCACCCGCGCTCGGCGGCTCCCCCGCTCGTCGTCTGCGCTCCCCATCGTACGGCTCGCGATAGAGCCGTCGCCCAGCCAGTCCCCCACGCGCGCTCCTCGAAACTTTATCAAAAGTACATTTCGCCCTTTGCGATCGGCCGCGTGATTATTTTTTCTCATTCAAAAGCGACACGCGTGAAATTCCCGCTCTTTCAGCGTTCGAGGCGCGATGCTGTGGCCTTTTGTGCGCGCGGAGAACTGCAGAGAAGCCGCAGCGTGACGTTGCTTTTTTGTTGTAGTTTAATGGTTAAAGTGAGATTGAATAGCGGTGTCAAATATTTCAGTATACCGTCTAACTCGTTTTTTCTATATCTTTTTTACCGTGTAATTTTTATGGTGGTATTTGAAACAAATAACAGTATCGTGTCGATGGTGAGAGTTATTTCAATTTATATAAAATATACAGACATGTATTTACCTTGAAATTTAATGGTTCCCACTGGATAACGCGTGAAGTGGAAAATACAAATTACTGAAGTTTTTTTTTTTTACAAGAGTAAGTCGATAATATCGCACTGGTATCCAAAATCTACATGAGCTGGTAGGTGTATATTAACTTCCAAGTTCATAACATGTAGTTTGCAGCCAGATGGTTGTTTTAAATGTAATAGCTATAATTAGCAACTTTACTTTGCATATGTTGAATAAAACTGTCGAAATTTAAATAGTCTTTTTAATGCTTCCACCTTTTCACATCTCAAACCTTTAAATTACACGTGATACATGATAATGACAGTAACAGCTGTATAACTGGAAAATTTTTAGCTACAACCAAAAGAAAAAGAATTTTAAGAGCGTCAAATTGTATATACAATATATGAATGGTATATTACAATAAAAAATCATATCAACAGCTTTTCAATACAATTAAAGTTATGAAAAAGTGTTCTTAACTTACAGACTTTGTCAAATAACAGTTGCGAACACACAGGAGCTTTAAAATTCCAGGTCAATTGTCGAGCACTTACAAGACAAACCCTGTAACTGGAACTGCAAAAAGTCGTGCTCTCTTAAAAAATGAAACGAATCACCTATCTTTTTCTTTCATCTTTTGTAAAGCCATTAAGTTGCACATATTACAGTCGCTCAAGACAAAGCTGCGCGAGTCAGGGCGCATGCGCTAAGAGCGCTCATCCGCATCCATTATCCCCGTGGAATATCGCGGAAACGAGGTCAGATAAGCGGAAAATCTGAAGTTCTGCGCAAAGAGACCGACGTCAGACGTAAGGCTATGTATACTCGAGTTTTGCCTCGCTTAATTCGAAAAAGCACAAAGTGCGACGTTTGCGTTGAGCAAATCTTACATTTTTCACCGTCACGAAAAAAGATGAGATGAAAAAGCGAAGAAGAGGCTGCCAACGTGAGGGGGAAGAAAGACGCGCGATTTTTCCCGTCTTCCGCAGGCTTGCCGCTCTCTCTCTTTCTCTCTCACTCTCTTGCCGGCGCGCGAAGAGAGGGAAAACACGGCGACGGGGTCATCTTGACACTGTTGCAGCTACTCTCTTTTTCTTGCATATTAAACAAGCCGCCGCTGCAGCGGACAAAGAGGCAAACTCGAGGATTCTCTTTCAAAGCGGAAAAGTCGCGCGCAAGCGAGCTCGGCGCAAATATTAGTTGAACACTGGACTAGTCATTATTTTTTCTCTCGCTCTGTATCTCTCTCTTTCTTTCTCCCCCCTCTCGTTGCTCTCACCTGAAACATATACGCGGTACAGCGCGTGGCCTAAAGAGAAAAGGGATAGGAAAGACGGAGATATAACTTTCGCCCGGCAACCGTCACGCTCACGGTATTTCGCGCAAAAAAGGGGCGGGACGGTACACGAAGGCGAGGGTGTCGCATCACGCGTGTCTCGAGTCTCGTTCGCGCGACGCTAGCCGCTTTCCTTGTGCGCATGCGCTTTGTACCAACGTCAACAGGCCTTCGGCCTTCCCAGCTGCATAGGATGTTTACTCATTCGTATACTTCCATAGTATGGATACTAATGTTTGGGGTAATTTATGTAAATGTTATTGAATACAGTTAAGTTTTCTTGATCTTACTGGTCGCACTATCAGTAGGTATTTAACAAAAGGAAGTAGGTGTTTAACAAAAATTAACAAAAGTCAAATAGGGGTTTAACTATACATTGAGAAAAATGATCCTCCTCTCTTAAAAAAACGATATTCGAATGTTGTGAAGCACTTAAAAAGTGGTTTTGATTGGTTTGTAAGGAACAGGCGCGAAAATTCGCTACTTCCGCTTCATTTGAATTTTTGAAATTGAATTTTTATTCTTAACTATTTAAAACTAAATAATTAAATCAAATTAGAATAAAATGATTAATTTTGTCATGCTTTGAAAAATGATCTGATTATCCTATAATTTAAACTAATTAAAATGAAATCATAATGAAAAATTTTATATTCATAACCTAAAAAACAAATAGTACGCGCGCAGCGCGTTTGGATTTTGCTAGAGTATTAAAAATTACTATAATATGTAGGAACGTGGGGACAAATCTCAAATACCAAAATTTTTACTATATTTTATAGTAAAAATTGATATATACATAATAAAAATTGTATAACATAGTAATTTTTACTATAAAATATAATACTAATTTTAGTATTTGAGATTTGTCCCCACATTCCTATATATTATAGTAATTATTAATACATCATTTTTCTCAGCGTAGGAAAAATACATACTTTGTTGAAAAAATTGTCGACGTTTTGATCACTTTACTGTGGCTCTCTTCAGGAAAAAGGTTAAAATGATGCATAATCTACCAATTAGAGAGTTTTTTGAGAGAAAAATCGAGCGCCTCAGTAGTGATATATCTAAAAACATGTGAATAAAGTTGCTTCGATGTAGACAAAACCAAGTAAGCACGTCCAAGCTATTAGCACTATCTTTTTCTGAAACGTCTACCATCCCTCCTCCTCACATTATCGCGCAAAAGCTGAATGCACCCTCGAGCAGTCCCCAAACACAATAGCCCCCGTCTGCCGCATTCACGTCTCGAAGATCAGAGAGACTCTCGCGTGCAAGAATCGAAACTTCGATGAAAAGACGCTCCACCCTCTCTCTCACTTTCCTCCGCCCGTCTGTAATTAAACGCGTGCGTACGTGGGGACACACACAAGGTATACACTCGCGCTTAAACGACCTCCCGCGGCTCTCTGACTGGATTTACCGCGCGCGTGCATTATGAATAAGGAGAACGGGCGCAGCGACGGCCCTGGCCGTGGCAAAGTGGCCATTGTGCACGCGCGCGTGTCCGGCCCGAAGTATGTTACGCCTGAATAGAGCCGTGCGAGGGCCGGCCGGTGTTGTCATTGAATTAAACAACGGCAAGTCCTTTGCTCGCCCCGGCAAGTGTCGACGCGCTTGGCCGAGTGCGCCTGCGTGGATGTTATATGTAAACGCGAGTTTGTGCCTTTGAGTTATTCAGAAGAACTCTTTTCTGTGGAGGCGTCAATGCGCGCACGGCGGCTGCTGTCGCGCGGATACATAGTAGACGAGGGAGCGCCGATGTATCAATGTTAAGGCTGCGAATGATCACTTTTCATTTTGGATGTATATAGGCACATTTGACGACATGCTTATAAAGTTTATATCGATTGCACTAAGAAGATGGCCAAAACAAAATCATTGCGCGTTTTTTAATAGTGATACTGTGAAGAACGAATTTGAGTAGTTAGTATTAGTCATATTTTCAGAACTGATTGGTTGAATATATGTTTAACCTTTGATGTTCAAAATGATAATTCCGACCTTTTAAAGTTTAAATCACCTAAAATAGAAATTGACAATTATTGTTCTGCTTCGTGAATATATCGTTACTAGATAAGGCATAAAAAATGCAACGTACTCTACTTTTACGTTTTACGTTTCCAATCAATCTATTCATCGAATAATCAATCTGCTGCACAAAGTCAAACAGCCACTACAGCGCAGCCCGATACGTCACGTATTTAACATGCATTCATCATGTCACACAGCGACGATCATCGTTTTCAAAGTAGACGAGCCTCAAAGCCAACATAGCGCGAAAGACAATGGGGCGCTCGTGCCAGATCTCTATCTCTCTCTCACTCTCCCTCCCTCCAAGCGCGGTTAATTGAAGCCGAAATGGGAATCGAAATGCAATTTGTCGTCCCCCGCAATTTTCGAGGCAGAGCATCTCTCTCCCCCCTCTTTTTCCCGCCGCAACTATAACACACAACGACGCGCGCGCGGACACGGGCATTTCCCTTGCAAACCGTCACACGATTACGCTAATTCGGCCTATCATTTATTTTTCGTTTCCACCCTGTTGTACAATCGCCCGCTCGCTCGCTCTCCTTTCCTCCCCATTACGCTGGGCAAACGAACGCCACCCCCCAAGTGCGCGCTTGCATACATAGAGAGAGAGAGAGAGAGAGAACGTATGTATATATAACCTCGTGCGCGCGCAGCGTAGGGCTTGTCTCGCTCACTTGAGTTTCAGGCCAACTTTGAAGTGCGGTAAGTTTTTGATCTGTCCGCCAACTGTTCTCGTTCGCTCGTCTACCATGCAAAGTAGTGAATCACGCATTATATAAGGGAACGAAGGCAAATTGACGATTCCTCCCCGAGATCTTTGTCGCCTGTAGAAAAGGACGAGGTTCCTTTTAGAACTAGTAAGGTATATTATTATTTCGTGTTCAACATCATTCCTTTTTCTCTTTTTAGATACGATTTATAGTTTTCTTCGAATTTTGATTTTTCTTTCTATAAAAAAATACAGTATACATGTTATCAAAATTTTTTGTTAATTTTCGATGGTTATGTAGATTTTATCTATGAGTTTTACAGGAAATTCATTAGAAACTAACTATTTTAATATATTTAATAATAATACAACAAATTATTGGAAGATCAGATTAAAACTTGAATATTAATAATTTTTCATTTTTCAAGTAATTAGCTCATTTTATATTCCTGGAAATGAAAATGAAATGCCATTTTCATTTTCCAATAAATATTAAAGCTGTTTTAAGCACAATAAATAATTCAATGTAAATTTATTATATTTTAATCAAAATACTTTTACAACGAATGGAATAATCAAATTTAAGGTAAAAGTACAATTCATACAACAACAAAATATTTAATCTCGATCGCCCAAAATGTACAAGACAAATGTTAATCCAAATGAATAACCCCTCTTGAAATAATGCAACCACCTAATCCAGCCAAGAGAAGTAGTATCCCTTTCCCTCAACATCTCGGACAAACACCGAAATCCATCCTCACTGGTAGCAATCGTCAAGAGGCTCACGTGTCTCTGCGTATACACCTCTCGAAGGACGCGCCGCAGCCGCCGCGCGCACGTGCGTCAACGCATCGACACTTGATTTCTCGCTCTGCCCATACAGCCAGTCAAGTGATCGGGCTTGAAAGAAAGGACGCGAGAGCTACACCCCCGCGGGATCGCCGTTTCGCACGGGCCGGGAGCGAGTGTGGGAGCCGGCAATCCTAGGCCGCGTGGCGGTGTTGATCTTGCCGCTTGTCCGCGCGTGTCCCTGTGCCGCTTTATTGGAAAATGTGCAAATACGCGAGCGGCTTTCTTTGTGTGACCGTGTGTGTGTGCGCACGCGGGTATGCAGAGTCGAGGGTGCTCGACGGGATTTGGGCGTGCGCATTGTGGGAGAGCAACGAAATGGCGCGTCGAGTGATTTTGGGTACAGTTGCTTTGAATGAGGTTTATAAGCGATGATACTTGTCGAGCGAAGAGAGGTAAATATTGTTTTTTGAGCTGAAGTTTCAATGGGACGGGGTTCTTAATTTATTGCTATTATTGGTTGAAATAAAAAGTTATTGCTTTCAATTATACACGAAAAGAATTTGTTAAATAACTGCAATTGTTTAAATCAAATTTAGTGTGTATTTTTTAACGTTGATAAATTTTAATATTTGTTATTAACAGATGTTATTGTTGTTCAGGAAAAAAGGTTATTGCTTTCAATTACGAAAAAACTCACTTTAATACAGGAAACAAACTAAAAACAGATATAATAAAATTATATATACTGTTTAGAACATTCTTTTAACTATAAATAATCGCATTAGAATCACCTCCCATCAACAGAACAAAACTACAAATTCTCATTAAACACCTATCAGTGAACTAAATGCATAATAATCTCTCTTAAGTATACAATGCATTACCGAAAACAAAGTTTCGCATGAGCTTTTACCATCTCCTCACACACAGAGAGAGACTCACATACGCATGCGCGTGCACACGGTAAAATCAGCTCCCCGGCAATTCGATTTGCCCGCGAAGCGAGTTGCCTAACGTAGTTTCCCCCATCCGGCCGAGGCGTTACGTTTCCGGTCAGCCGGCAAGCCGCGATTTCCTGCGCCAATGCCGCAGGGAACCGAGCGCTGGGCGGTCCCGTGTCCAATGAACTTCCACAATTAAGTGCTGCTTTTTTCGGAGGGGCGAATGTTTTTTCTTTCTGAGGTAGATCGTTGTGTTTTTGTGGCCTAGATTTTTTTTACTCTTGAGACAGCCTACCGTGACGTTAGGAGAATGCGTGCTATTTAGTGGAGGGTGCTAAACGTACTTTTGGGGGTTTATATAGGAAGTTTCTTTTAAGGGGATAAGTTAACCTTTGCGTGGTATTGATGTTTTTATTTAGTTTTTTTTTGTATAAAAGGTTATGCGATCTTAATTTTTCAAAGGGTCTCAAATAATTTTTGTTTATTTTTTAAAATAATTTATTTCAATTAAACTTTTGAATAACAACAAACCAAGATTTTAAACTCAAAATTATTTTATTTATCACATTGTATACATAGATATGCATGAAATATATTACAATAAACTTTCATTTTTATTTAGAAAATATATTTTGCTTTAACTGATTCTATTTTGATATACAAGGTGATGTAGACCAAACACACTATGACAACACATTGAAGTTCTCCTGCTTTAATATAAAAAAAACTCCACATATTTATAGTTCAATAATGTTTAAATGCTACATTATAAATAAACTTTTTTAAAATACATTATCATAAAAATATACATATTACGATATGTTAAGAATCATTTTTACATTAATTTTTAGATAAAACTTATTTTTCCATATAAAAATAAAAGTAACCCCCTACATTGCAGATTAAGTAAATTCGCGGGTTAATTCATGTCCATAAACACCCTGTATCAGTGCAATGGCCATCACTAAAATAAGCGCGTCATTATCACGACAAGGCGCAACGCTCGCGCAGTAACAACAATAACGCAACGCTGCGCGATATCTCGATGTACAGCATCGCGTCCGTTTAACTTGAATTAGACGTCCATCTCAATCTGCCGGCCGGGCGCACGCCCGCGCTGTAGATGGCACACCGGAGATAACAGGAGCATACCGGGGTCGGCGCACATACGTTACGTTCTGCTGCTATCGCACGCGGTGGGGTGTAGGCCACGTATATGAATCAAGCGTTACTAATTTGCCGTGGTACGCGAGTATATACAGGCAGAGACGGAGAATTAGTCGGGGGGACTTATGCGCGCGCGTACGCTCAGTTAGATTGGGATCAGTGGTCGGATTATGAATGACGCGAGTGTAGCGCTGCATGCTCGTGAGAATATCCTCGTTCGAGCTTTCGCGGTGCGATGCTTCCGCCTCTGTCTTTTCGGTGCGACGGGTTTCCTGCACTGGAGCTGGATGTGCGGCCTAGTTGCGATGGGGTATTGCGTTTCGTGCGTTTATGATTGTTGGATCGGTGCAGCGCTATATAGGTATAATTACGCCCGCGGAAGTTTTCGAGATCATGAAAGTTGATCTGAGGTGGTTCCGCAGTGGAGCAGATTGCTGTTATTAATTGTTTGCTTGCGAGCGTAGATTCTAATGAGTTATTTGTTGGAAAACATTTTTTGGCAATTATAATTTAGAATTTGATTCTGCAATCGAAAGATTGTAAAAGTTATATAACAACAATATAAGTTCTGGTTTTAATGATCTTTGTTTACGTAAGTAATTTTTGAAATATTGTGTTCTAGTTGATTTGGAAAGCATATCAGTAATTGTATAATTTTCAATTTTAACTCTTACATAATCAATTATTTCTCATTGGAGTATAACTATAATAGCGTTAATTACACTTATATTAAAAAGAAAATAAAATAAAAAAATTCTTCAAACAATTTTTTCTACTGGTTGCAACCTCAATCCATAATTTACTGTTAGATTTATTCTGTTGGATAAAAGAAAAATTATAAAACGTTTAACAACTTTTGACGCAAAATTTTTATCTCGTGTAAAATATGAACGCGAAGTCAACAATTAACTAAGCAGAAAAATAAGCCCCTGAAAAGGTTGATGTATTTTATCCTTCTTGCCTATCGTCAACCTAGCAAGATATCAAATCGATTTTCGCATTAACTAAGATTAAAGTTTATGGCTTTTTCAGAAAGTATGCGCCTGCAATTACGTAACATAGTTTCTCGAAAATAATTATACTACACGACTTAATTATCCTTATTTGAATAAATTTTAAAATATAGAAGCAAATGCTTTTTCTCATGCCATCCTCCCTCTTCGCGAAGAAAATTCGTGTTATTAAAAGACTTCGGCTATTAGAAAGCTCTCGCGTTCTCATAGCATTAGAAAGGATCAGCCGCGCCGGCTTCGTCGCCTATGCGCGGCAACCTCCAATAAGCCCCAACCGCCGCCTCCTTCGCGTTGTCGTGTAAAACACGAGAAAATTAGCGAATTAGCCTCTTACGCCGCTGCTTCCTCGACGCCGAACGTCAGCCACATATAGCGCGTGCGGAATTTCCAGCTCTCTTATAAATATTCATGAGCGCTCGCGTGCGCTCGGGGTGGCGCCCCGGGAACGATAATCGAGTGAGCTGCCGCCGCTGCTGCCGGTGGCTCTTTCTCGCGAGGCACGTGACGACGACGACGTCGCCGTCGCGACGTTTAATCGCGCTGGGAGGTACCGCGTGAGAGAGAGAAAGAGAGAGAGAGAGAGAGAGCCTGAGGAGAAGAAGCGGCCTGGTAACCGAATAACCCACGGCTCCGGGGCCACCGCAAGTATGTTTTCGTCGTTTTACTCGATGACGGGACATCGGAGGGGTGAGAGCGAGCGCGCTTTCACCTGGAGCGTATATGAGCTTCGAGCCTCTTGTCTTGCAGATGTCGAGGATTTGATAAGCGACTATGGGTGTGATATAAGAGGTAAATTTCATTATTTCTCTTATCCCATTTATGTATCAAATTCAATTTTTATTATTAGGTATACGATGCAACGATGTAGTAGATTTTTTGTCGAAGAGTTGCATAGTTTATAGTAGAAAGAATTATGTGCCATTCACAACCACTTGTGAATAATTGTTTGAAAAGTAAATTTAAAATAAAAAAGCTCATATTCAATAAACAGAAGAAAAAATAGCCCGGAGCGGGTATTACGTTATTGCGCATACAGCTATAAATGGATAATCTTACGACTATATTATTCGAGTCGTCATATATAATATTGTACCGTTTTGATAAAATTTAAAAAAAATGATATATTAATCAAAGAATAAAATACATATAAAAAGCTTTTACATTACATTTTCTCTATTTTGAATGCTTCTATTAAGCTTCTATAACCTAATAGGCAGCGTTACCGGAAAAATAATACGAATAAAGTTATATGTACCAAAATTACCAAAGCACATGAATTACTTTTAGAATTGAAAATAACCCTAAACCATAGCAACCACGAACCTCTTATACATTTTCATCCAGATAATTAAAATAAACGCTGTATACAGCGCGCCTCTCGCTCGTCCTATAACTCAGCCAGCGGTCAAGATTTTTATCTCAATCTTGTGCGGGGCAAAATTACGCGAGCGCGCGCGTGCGTCACATGTATCGTCGCCGATCGACTGCGGGCAATTTAGCTAATTATTCGGGCGCACGGGCAGTGCGCTCGCAATTATTACGCATTGCGTAACTAACGGGGTCCCATCAATGCAAAACTGACGTCTCTCTATGGGCTGGTACTGTATATATGTGTGTGTGCACCTACCTGCCAGGCATTTGAGTCCAGCGCTAGGTAGGACATGCCGTCGATGTTCCGGTTTTCCGTCCTCGGATGCGAGCAGTCAATTGACTGCAGCGACGATTAGGATCTCGCTCGCGCGCTCACGAATCACGAGTCGAGCGAGTTACTCGCGGGACTCATGTCCTCCGTTGCGATGCCTCGTTCCCGATGTGCTTGAAATATCGAGTACCTGAAACAAAGTCTAAAATTAGTATGCTTTATTACGATTTACATATATATTTCTTAATCACATATGTGTGCATATATTTGTGCTTGTCAACAGGTTGGGAAAGGAAACGCCTCTAGTAATGATGTTTACATTCGTAGCTATAATAGTATATTTTGTAGGAAATGCGGAAAAGGATTCGCCGACTACTTATATCTCAGCAAGCACCACTCGAGCGACAGTATGCGGGAAATACAAATTTTCAGCACACTTTTATGAAAAATGTTTATTTTAATTTGTGAAATATGTATATAGTTGCTTTCAGTTTTTTAACAAACTGTTCTAAACTCTTTATTTGTAAATATAGTGGACACTTGACTTTTTGGAAAAAGAAGCTTTAGAACGGTAAAGGACATCAAGACGAAAAATGCTCAGATAATATCCGTTATTCTAGAGAAAAAAATCTATTTTGCGTGTAATATGTGTGCATGCAATAACTGCCGATATCGCAAGAATGCTACATGATAATTTTAATTGAACAAAGTTTATTCTTTTTATCATGGATCAGTCTTGGAAGCCCAAGAACTTTTAAGTCAATTAATATTACACTTTTTACTTAGTTTTTAATTTTTTATGTATATCTAAGATAAAATTTCTTAATTCTAATTATAACATTCATTTAAAACAGTTTTCCATCATCTTCATTATGTTTAAAAAAAAATTAAGATATCTATTGCCCTTGGTTTTTATGGGCTCTCAAGAGATAATTAACGAACCTTAGGAAATTTTTATTAATTTTTATACAAATATTACTATTTATTCAAATATTGAAAGGTTTTATATTAACTTATTCAGAAAAAAGATTATTCTAGGACAATATCATTTTTGTTTCAGGACAATAACAAACAATTTTTATGAAACTTTACAACAATAGATTTATTACATCTTTTAAACAAGCTCTTGATTCAGAATGAATGTTCACAATTTTCTAATACGTTGAAGACTAGTATACAATTTATCAAGATATTTCTAAATTTTAGGTATTCCTTTTGTGCGATCGATTTTCATGCGTGATATCGTATTTTGTTTTCTTATTCAACTAATTTCAAATACAAATTATTGCCTTCATTTTTATAAGAATGTATTATTCATTTATAGAACCAATAGTTATAATGCAATGAAATATTTAATAAAATTTCATGAAACTAAGAACCAGTGTATCTACGTCCTTTTCCATTTTTTTTTTTCAAATTTCAGAATAACATTAAATTTATAAACTATTTGTAAACTAATAATACGGAAAAAACAGGAGAGCTATGAAAAAGATTTAATATCTATCCACTATATGGATGGCTTGAGCAAATCTCTACAGTTGGATTTTAAATAATTTGCTTTATGAAAGTAGTTGGACAGGAGAATAGCAATACCAAATTTAAAACAATGCTGTAGATTACGATAGAAAGTTCGATAATATCGGTCTTCAATTTAAGACTAATATACAACATCCGTAATAAATACTGCTCTATTCCATAACAGATAATTGATTATTTGTATAGTTGGTATACATTCATGAAAAAGTAGGCAGGTGTTATAATTATTGGTTCACTTAACTATAAAGGTTAATAAAGCGTGCTTTGCGCGTACTGCCTTTGGTTTTTATCAAAACGAAATATGGAAATCGGTACATATCTAGACTAATACGGCCAGTTAAGCCTATATTAAAAAAGAAACAGCTACAAAAAATAACATGAGTTACTATATCTATGTACATGCAAGGAATATGAATAAATGTTAGGGGCAAGAAGTATATATAGTAGTCCATGTTATTTTTAAGGTGGCTCCGGCGTGCTGGGCCCTCGGCTGGGCCGTATCTATGAGGGGCCCCGAGGGGCACCAATGTTATTTTTTTGTCAAATGACCATAGTCAATTTTTATTTATAGTAGTACACTATCATTACTATATATATAGGGAGCTATTATATGTTATGATACATAAAAATAATCACAATGCATGCAATATGTATGCGTGTAAAAAGCATAATTATCGGTTTTTATAAAATTAAATTTAAATTTTGCTGGTGACTTGATATCTTCATTACAGAATAAGATTTTGTAATTGAAATGCTATACTCTCTATGTGTTTATATAAAAAAATACAAAAATGCCTTTTTGATATACGTGTTCGTAAAATTTGATTTCTATAGGTCATAAGTAGTATATCGAAAATACTATTTTATCCATAAAAGCCTACGTTGAAAATTGAGTTTTCAAAAATTTTTTTTTCTGTAGTTCACCTGGTGACCTTGCTTGAAAAAAATACCAATAAAAAACTTATAATTCGTACTTTCAGTATAGGTATTTCTTTTTTTTCTTATTTATTGACTTTGCTAATTTGCCGGAGCCACCTTAACGTTATTCCTGTCTCTGTTCTTGTTCTTCTTGGCATGTAACGGAATTTCGGGTGCAAAAAATACATGTACAACACTTTTTCTTTCAATTCGATATTATATTGCATGGAAAGCAAGTTATAATGAAACCAAATCTGCATTGACCTTAGTAAGCTATGTTAGATTAGTTAATTTGCTCTTATTGCAAAACAAATTCAAGCACGTACTGATACAATTTTTAATCAGTACTTTTAAATACAGTCAATTTATATACAATTTTTAAATGCCATAATTCAGAATTTTCATTGTAATTAGAACGATCTACCTATGGAAATACTTATCATTGGCGATTTATTGAAAGCCACCAATTGGCCCATAATTCGAACTAGCATTGAACACATAACCTCAAAAACGCTAACAATGACGCGTAAAACAGGCTAAGCCCACGCACTAATTTATTAAAACCTCTACTTATAACTGACATCACTACACCACAACAATAACTGAAAATCGCATCACTTGATCTCCACAAAGAAACACTGCACAAAACCACCCTCAGTACTTTTTAAATTCACATTTTTATTTGCATGGTGTTAAATCCACGTAAGAAAGTTTGTCGCCGAGATTTGGGCAAGAGAAAAATCGCGAAGACTCTCCGATGTCGTCCCCAGGGGGTACCGTCAACAGCGAACTCAGTTAAGCAAAGTTAAATACTGCTCCCCGAGGTGGCACAACCACTTTTTTTAATTGCAAATGCCCCTGCGCGAACGCGAAGAGGAGAAAGGGAGAATGAAAGGGAAACACGCGCCCGCGCGCGACACTCGGCGGGCGAACTTTTTAATAAAGTTTTCTCCTTTTTCGCGCGTGAGAGACCACCGCCGCTCCTCGACTTCTTTCTCCGTCCGCCGTCTGATATTTTCACTTTTCTCCGGAAGACCGTGCGGTCAGACGAAGAACTGCGCGACGTTAGTCACTGGAACTTTAATTCTTTTTCACTGTCACCACTGTTTTTAAAACATTATAATTTTAAGGAAGCCTGTAATGACGTTTTTCGTTTCTCATGTTTTGATCACTATCACTTGTCATCACTTGTGTTGCTTGTTTCTTCCCACATTCGATTTGTATTGTACTGAAAGCTTTGTCATGCGCGTTTTAGTTGTTTTCAATTATAATTATAAAAATACAGTAACTATTGGGTCGTATTGATCATATTCATGAAAATTATACATAAGAAAAAGTTGTGTCTAATATGTCTACAGTTATGTTATCTGATTTTTAATATGCTATTACATTGTAGTAAGGATAATAATTACATAACAAACTTTTAGATAGCTTTCACTTATTACTACATTTATTTATCAGTTAAAATACATGCAGTATTAATAAATCTCTATGAACAAATCCCTTCTAAGTCCGAAAAAATATACACAAGACAAAGTTACAAATTACGACAAATAATCAATACGACTGGGGGTTAATGTAAAAAACAAAATACAACTCGTACCAAAACACTACATAATATTAATTTTCAACTCATACATAATGCCAGATAAAAAGCATGTAAAAACAATGACAAATAAACAACTCACCAGTTCACAAAAAATGTTCCTTATATCTGTAGAATGATAACTCGCTTCGTACACAGTCAAATTGTCGCGACACTGAGCAATGCCCCCGCACGTATCTCAAACAAATCACAGTGCAGCTGCTGCGGCGGTGGCGGTGGCGGCAATATACATAACAACACCAACGAAATCACCCTCGCTAGAACGAAGAAAAAAAGTCTCTCTCAAAAATTCTCTCTCCTCCCTCGCAGCGGCGCACGAGAGCCGCGAGCGCGACCGAGAGAGAGAAAGATGTCGGCGAGAACACACGCAGGTAGGAGGTATACAATATGCGAGGCGCACGCGAGCGCGACGGGCTCCGTGTGACGCGTATATAAACGAGACGCGTACGCAAGCGCGCGCGCGGACACACGGTGCACAACGCGCGCGCGCAAAAAGGGAGGTACGTAGTGGTATGTACTTGTGTATGCAACGAGCGAGCGCGTGGGTGGATACGCGCGCGATTATATATATATATACACGTGCGTACGTATGCAAGGTCGACCGGAGTGTATATAATATGCACGCGGTTCCTAATCCACTGTACTCGCGGTGCGAAGGATTTAAGGAGAGGCAGGCGCGTGAGCTCGATAGATGAGAGGCGGATAGGTGGCTCTCGATATGACCCGCGCTCCCCCCACCCACGTTTTATTCTCTTTGCCATGCTCTCTCCCTCTCTCTCTCTCTCTCTCTCTCTCTCTCTCTCTCTCTCTCTCGTTTCGCGTTCGCTCAGTCTCGCGATGTAGTTTCAGTTGCAACGAAGATTTTGCGCGGGAGTACGGGGTTTAATAGATTTTTGCAACGTTTCAGTCGAAATTTAGATTTTAAAATTCTTTTATTTAGAGGAATACGTTATGGTTTTTTCTTACATTTGAAGTGCATATTTATTTATACTTGTTCGAATTAATTATATATATTTTCATATGATGATTCATTACATATAATAGTGTTTAGGCATGGATATATGTTATTAATGAGGCTAGTGCCAGTACTGGGAATTTGTTATTCATGCTTGTTAGAAAAATAAAACGTTTGCAATGTACAAATGATATTTAAGATCCAATGTGGAGTTAATTATTATACATATAATCATCATGTAGCTTAACAATGTAAAATGTAAAAAAAATACGTCAACATATTTTATAATAGGAGTGAATTGAATATAAGGAAAAGAAATCAAGGTGACAAATCAGCAAAATGAACGCTTTCGTAAAGGAGAGCAAACCAATATCTTTTCTCGAAACAAAAAAAAAATTAAAAGGCTCGCGCCCAAACAGGCAGTTATGTTAAACAGTACTCCAGGCGTGCACCCAAGACCTCGAGATCTCGAGTCGAGAGAGCGAGAGTAAGGGGAGAGAGAGAGAGGGGGGGGGGGAGAGAGAGAGAGAAGGGCCCGAAGCTAGGGGTCGCGCTCGAACAGCCCCCGAAGAAACGACACGTCGACAGGACATCTCTCGTCCGTCGTCGTACCTCGCTATGAGAGTGAGCGAGAGAGCGTCAGAGAAAGAAGCGCCGCGCAGCCGCCGGAAAGCGGAAGGAAGCGATACGGTCCCGCGCCGACTATCACAGGCGCGAGCGTAGAGATAGAGACCGCACGTGGCGCGTCGCGACGTCGCACTGTGCGGGCGCTCGAGGCGAGAGAGAGGCGCCGCGCCGCCGACGCCGCCGCCACCGCCGCCGCCGCCCCACCACCGGCGCTCCAGCCGGCACCTCGGGCGACCTCCTCTCCCCCGGCGGCGCCGCCTCCAGTCGCGCGATACGCGAGCCGGGATCCCCACCCCCGCCCGGAGGGGAGCGCGCGCACGCGCGAGACGCCGCGGAGGGAATCGATGCTCCCTTACCTGCCGCGCTGCCACGCCACCCCCCTCCCGCCCCCGCGAGAGCGTGCGGCTAGATGGCTGCGCCTCTGTGTGTGCGTCTGCGTGTGCGTGTGTGTGGGTGAGTCGCCCCAACTACCCTCTTGGAAAGTGCGCGGTGTGTGGGAGGACGGTGATGGTATCTTCGCGGGGAAGGGGATGTGAGAGATCTGGATTTCTTGGAGTTACGTTGAAGATGCTTTTATTCGGAAAAAGACAAGGAATCAAATAGTTATACTTATAACTACTTGAAATTATACCGTACTGTTGTAAATGTTGTAGCACACGCAAAAATGTTTTTGCTGAATACACGGACCATATTCTTTCTTACAACATATTTCAATACCTGATTAAAATCGTACACTGAGAGAAGAATATGTTTATATTTAAATGGTATTTTAACTATTAACATGGCATTGTAACTACTAACATATATATATATTAATAGTTACAATGCCATGTTAAATATAAACATTTTGAGAAAACATTTCTCTCAGTGTATAAAAATAAATTTTATCTGTGAGTACTAAAGCATGGAATGTTGATATGTACATACAGAGTGTAGAAAGATTAGTCGTCAGAATCACAGATGGATTTTTTTTATCTAGACTGAGAGAAGAATATTGTTAGTGTTAACATAACAGTAACAATAAAAGTAATTGTAGTAGTAATTGTTTGTCTATTTGAAATACAACTATTTGACAAGTTTAAGGATAAAATGTGATATTGTAATAGTTACAATATCTATATTAACTAATAACATATTAAGATTTGAAAGCAGCTGATGCACGGAGAGAAATGGTTGAGTAAAAATTACTATACTGTATTGAAACCGGGGGACAGACTCAAATTATCAAAAAAATTACTATACTTTCTAGTAAAAATTGTTATAAATGTAGTAAAAATTACTAGAAATATAGTAATTTTTACTAGAAAGTATACTAATTTTTTTGATAATGCGAGTCTGTCCCCCGGTTTCAATA
The DNA here is from genome assembly GCA_036365515.1 of Torymus aiolomorphi. Classification (NCBI taxonomy): domain Eukaryota; kingdom Metazoa; phylum Arthropoda; class Insecta; order Hymenoptera; family Torymidae; genus Torymus; species Torymus aiolomorphi. The sequence goes on from CM070874.1 coordinate 97,059,502, forward strand.
CAGTATAGTAATTTTTACTCAAACATTTTTCTCCGTGTGGTAGAAGTTCTTGTAAATCGTAGTTTTTGAATCTAATAGCCAATTTTCTACCAGGATGATGTTATTATATAACAAAAAGGTTTGAAATAAAAACTCCATTTAGTTTCTTACTCCAACGTTTCGAACATTTTTGTTGTATATGTCCCTCACCAGGATAAACGATAAAAAGGTCCGAAACGTTGGAGTAAAAAAATAAATGATGTTTTTATTTCAAATGTTTTTATTATAAAACAACATCATCCTGGCAAAAATTGGCCATTAGATTCAAAAACTACTATAATAAGCATATTGTAAATATTACAATATCAATATTCTTAGGTAACATATGGAAATTGTTTATGAGAACATGGTAACTTAACTGTTAACATGCGGCATTATAACTGTTACAATGCCTATATTTGGTCATATTTAAACATACGCATGTTAACAGTACGATGCTATGTTAACAGTAAACAAATCCTTTTCTCAGTGTAGTACTTGTTCTTTTTAAACTTAAATTTAAAGAATATGAAAAGTCTGAAAAGTGCAGTATGCGAAGATTTCTAATTCAACAGGATTCATTTGTATAGTAATTTAAAATTCACTTTAAACAGTAATCAAAACTTAAATCCTTGAATTTCATCACAATGAGCCAGAGCTTTCCTTTATCTCTTTATTTCTCATCAATCCGCGTCTTTCCAGCAACCTCTGTCTTTCATTTGCCGTTCGAATTCGATTCGTCTCACCTTCTGTCTCTCTACCTTTCTTCTCTCTCCATCTTTTACACTCTCTCACTCTACCGTTCCCCTGGCAACAACAAGGACAGCCTCGTGTTCATTCTTATTTTCCTCTACTAAGATACTACCACCTCCGGATGGTAGTAGTACCTTGGAATGCGTTTTATTCGCATATCTAGACATACATTTTTGTGCTTCCTCAAAGAGGAAGCTTTGTAACGGTGAAAAAAATTTTTGAAACAAAAATTGTTCAAAAACATGTTTTAAAACTTTTGGCGCTAAAATCCATTGTTTCTGGGAAATAAATTACCAATATTTTCTTTTTTTAAAGATTTGAATATCTATCGTTCTGCATTTGTTATTAAGGTAAATGTGTCATTTTCTTCTCTAATTTTTATCTCAGAAATTATTCCATATTTTTACCAGTCATTAATCATAAAAAGTACTTATCCCTTGTAAAAATCAAGAGGTTATATCGATAGGTTAAAGAGAAAAAAATTGCGTTTTCGTTATCGCACTATCACTGGAGTAAAAATCAATAAATCTTTATGAAATTTAGCACAAGGGGTAGCTCTTTTAAACTTCTGAAGACGTTTCGTTGGCCAAGAAAAGCTATTCATAAGATTCGAAGATATTTGAGGTTAAATTTGTTTTTTGAAATATTTCAAATCTCATTTTCTTGAAAACAATTGGACAAACCAACTTTAAATGTATAGGCTAGCTAGCTCACGTTATGAAGAATATTATGTATACAATTTCATAATGATTGCACAATTATTTTTGAAGATATTCGTTTTTAGAATTTTGGATTTTTTTTGGTATTTAATTAAGATTTTCTGATTAGTGTTTAAAATAATTTTATGACACACCATGCGTAAAGTGCCACTTTTATGCACACTTGCTAAAACAAGCATGCTTAAAAATGTCACTTAACGCACGAAGTGTCATAAAATAATGTTCGATACTTGTGATAAATATGATTCTTGCTTGAGGGTGGTGTCACCCTCGCTCCGCTCGGGCGACAAACCCACACTCGAGCTAGAATCATATTTATTACAAGTGTATCGAAAAGTACTATATTACTATAATTGGTAAGTACTATAATTGGCAGCGGTTTTTTAAACTGAATTCATTGGGAAAAAATACCATTCATTAAAGATAAAATTGAAAAATATTTCAGATTAAAATTTTATTAATTTTTTTTTAAATTGACATTTTTCAAATATGATTGTACATAGAGTCGTGGCACCAGTTGTCGATCATCTAATTTAGTTGTCGGCCACTTTTTCTTTCACATTTCTCAATTCAAATAAATTTATTATATTTAATTACTAAATAAAATAAATTATTATTAATTAAATTATTTTACTTTAATAAATTAAGTTTGAGGAAACTACGGGCCAATGAATTAGCAACGGTTTTTTATTATTATTCAATTATTAAGGGACACCGATAAAATATGTACTAGAGTTAGTGAATTATTTCATCATAATATCAAAGTAAAATATTGAGATAAGGGGATGTAATTGTCCAGCGATGCGGACCGAGCGGATTACCGAGTTCGTAGTTTCATTAACCATTTTTTCAAATCTTAATTTGAAAATCGAGAACGGCTCGATGTATCAGCTCCAAATTTATAGTCAATTTTTGTATGTAATATAAACAATATGTGTGTGAATTTTCATAAAGATTGTATGATTACTTTCTGAGATATTTGATATTTAAAATTTTGGTATTTTATGCAAATTCATTTTCTTTATCGCATGAAATTTTATGGAGATGTAGAGTTTATATATATACATATATATATATATCGTAAAATTTCTTTAGGTAAAAGAATTACCTCATGATTTTTAGAGATATTTAAAATGTTTTTACGTTTTTTTCCAAATCGTAATTTCTAAATGACGGCTTCATGTATCAGCTTGAAATTTGTAGACTATTTTGTATGTGATATAGGTAATAAATGTGTAAAATCTCATCCTGATCATATGATTACTTTTTGAAATATTTGATATTTAAAATGTTGGTATTTTTAAAAATCATTTTCTTTGTTGCAAAATAACTGGAGTAAAATTGTTTTAATTTCTCATTTTTTGATAATTTAAAGTGTGTCTATCTCCTTAAGGGGGTCCAAAAGTCAATTTAAAATTTGAGTTTCGCGGGAGAAGGAAAGCAATGCTATGGCTTATAGTAATTTTGTTTTTATTATTTCTTATAAGCAACTTAGTTGTTTTTGTCTGTTGTATAATTGTGGAGCGAAATTTCAATTTTTAATTGAATTTAGGAACAAATTAAAATGAGAATTATCTTGGTTAGAAGGTATGTAAATAAGTTATACTCTCAATTATAACAGAATAAGAAATTATTTATTGAGGAATCGCCAGTTTATTGATACAATTAGGTTTGATGTTAAATCAGAATTTTTTATCTATAATCTTGAGATAAGAGGGCGGAGTTAAAGTGCCTCGGACCACCTTTAAAAACCATGGCTTAAAAGAACCGTGAACATAGTAATTATATTTATTGAAGTGTAGTCGTCAAATAAAAAATTCAAAAATACGAAAAAATATGTGTAATTTTTGTAAATATTAAACAAGTTGTCGATCATAAAAGAAAAATGTAAAATTAATGAATAAACATATTTTATATTTGAATTATATACCTACTATACATATAGGAACGATAAATTAATTTGGAAGAAGCTATGTACTTATACCAATAATTTGGCAGCGTTTTTTTTTAAATGGGTGGGTATCAAAAAAGCGAAAGTTCACTTTGAATTCGCAGCAAAGTAACTAATTTTGCGAGCCCGAACACTGTTATTTCCATGTGACTTTTTCAACTCGGACGTATAATTAGAATGTCCGAATCGTCGAATGGTAAGAGAGAATAAATGGAATACAATAGAAATGGTTACATTCGAATATTCATTGTTTAAAACCCTGGTAGAAATTGTAACCAACCGTACGCCATCCGTTCGCCAAATCGCAAGGATTTGGCCAACTGTTTAACCAACAGTAGAAATTATGCTTTTCTCGATCAGGCGGGGGTAATATACGAAATAAAACAAGTTTATTTCTTAAGTATTATGAGCATTATTTCGTTGACTAATCCGTCAACCTCTTCAGGCTCTTAACAATTTTTGTTGTATGTTAACCCATGTTAACAAGTCAAAACGGACGATATTATTACGCCGAATTTTTAACTTATCGGAAATGCGACGAAATAGACATATAAATTCGCGCTTATATACACAGCTAAGATGTGTATACAAGTGGAACAAAAACAATAACACCAGTTCGTTAGCATTTGAATGAACAATGAATTTTTTCACAAACAATTTCACAACAATCAATTAACTTTGACGGACACAGTTCTAGCCAAATGCTATGGATTACCAAAAATACACAAGGAAGGCGCACCCTTACGACCTATTATCTCTCTAGTTAACAGTCCCACCTATTTTTTAGCGAATATTATTTATAAACAATTAAAGAATTGTATAACACTTCCACGTTCTCATATTGACAATAGCTTTGAATTAAAGACAAAACTTAAAAATGTTCAGTTAAACAGTGATTATGTATTACTTTCATTAGACGTCAAATCTTTGTTTACAAACATCCCGGTAGAACTAGTGTGCGAGAGTATTGACAGACGAGCACAATCGATCGTTTCAAATTGCACGATTCCACTAGATGAAATAAAAAAATGTGTACACTTTCTATATAACAACACTTTTTTCACGTTCAACAATGAATATTATAGACAGATTTTTGGAACGCCAATGGGCTCACCCATTTCGCCGTTATTTGCTGACATTGTAATGGATGATTTAGAAAAGTCGTGCTTAGAAAAATTAAAAAACATACATAATTGCACTCCTCTCTTTTATTATAGATACGTAGATGACACTATTATTTGTATAAAAAAAGAACATGTAGAGTGTGTTATTAACACTTTTAATGCGTATCACAATAATTTACAGTTTACATATGAATTAGAAAATAATAATAGTATAAACTTTTTGGACATAACCATCATAAAAAAGAATAATAGATTAATTACAAATTGGTTTAAAAAATCAACGTCGTCCGGGAGAGTAATTAACTTTTCTTCAAATCATCCAGTATAGCAAAAGAAAAACATTGTCTACAACCTTGTCGATCGAGCAATACTATTGTCACATAAAAGATTCCACAAGGATAATTTGCGAAAAGTCCAAAGTATGTTACTGAACAATAATTATCCGTTAGAATTTATAAAAAAGAACATACACTACCGAAAAATATCTCTCAAACATAAACGCAAAAAAAGCAATGATAAATTCAAAAATCTTCCAAAAATTCAGCTGCCCTATATAAATAATAATTACAAAAAATTATCGTCAATCCTAAAACTATACAATATTACTTCAGTCCCATTAGTATTATTAAACTTGGCAAAGATGTAACAAAAAAAATGGAACCGAACGAACATTGTATATAAATTTACATGCAAGGATTGTCCGGCTACATACATAGGGGAAAAAACGAACGTTAAAAAAACGAGTCAATGAACATAAAAATAACAAAAATAAAGATTCCGTAGTCACCATTCATCAAAATTCTTTTAACCATGAATTCGATTGGGAGGGCGCTGAAATTTTGGATAACGAAAGCAATTATAAAAAAAGATTAACGTCCGAAATGATGCATATCAAATGTCATAACAATAACATAAATAAGAAAGAAGACATATTTACTCTTAATAAATCATATTTTCCGGTACTAAGGAAATTCAAATGCTAACGAACTGGTGCTATTGTTTTTGTTCCACTTGTATACACGTCTTAGCTGTGTATATATAAGCGCGAATTTATATGTCTATTTCGTCGCATTTCCGATAAGTTAAAAATTCGTCGTAATAATGTCGTCCGTTTTGACTTGTTAACATGGGTTAACATACAACAAAAATTGTTAAGAGCCTGAAGAGGTTGACGGATTAGTCAACGAAACGTTGCTCATAATACTTAAGAAATAAACTTGTTTTATTTCGTATATTACCCCCGCCTGATCGAGAAAAGCATAATTTCTACAATAAAACCATGGAGGGTGAAAACATTTTCAATTTAATCAACGTTTAACCAACATTTAGCGATAAATACCGCTTATTTCGTCACGGAATCACCCTTGCGCTTGGTCAATGAATGCTTAATATTAAGAATCTTAAATAAAAATCATTTACACAACTTATTATTTAAATAAAACTCTCAAAATTTGTATTATTCATAGAATAATCAAAACCCACATATTAATAGTATTTTTCTTCAGATAAATATGGTTAAATCGGTAACGGGTGTAGTTTTGTTTGTTCAAATTGAGGTTAGGGGGTGTTAATGTGTAGTATGCGTGACTTTTTGACGTAAGTCAGGACATGTACAGGTGGATACTTACATTTTTTTTAATTTAAAAGTATCCTATATTTAAAATTTGAAAGAATCCTACATAAAAGGTATTCTACATTTAAAATTTGAAAGTATCCTACATAAATTCTTCGTACGCGTATTGCTCCGTTTTCTACACGGTGCTCCGTTACCATCTGACCTTTACAGTGAAGCAAAACCACGCGATCCCGGCAATCCCGTCACGTGACTCGTATGAGTCTGCGCAGTTAAATACTTTTACCTATACATAACACATGAACCTGCGATCGCACTCGTGTGTATGTAATATGTGTGTATTTATGTGCATGTGTGCTTGTCTTGCGGAAAGCGGGATGCGGACAGTAATTTCGGAGCATAGCCCACGTGCTACGCTGTCTACTTAACCTTCAAATAAATTTACTCCCAACTTCATTCAAATATTTTTTTAATGCATTACAATAATTGTTATTATTGTTTATGTATCAAAATCTTTTTACATATCTATATTTCTTATTAATTTCTATTATTGTTTTATGAGTTACTCAATGTTTTATTATTGATTGATAGTCCACCAACCGTTGGTTAACCGTTGGTCAATATTTTTCTTATTCGTTGGCCTAAATTATTGGCCAACAGTTAGTAGATAAGCCATCCGAGTTGGTTTATTTTCTACCAGGGAACCTAAAAAAATTTTTTGACTGAAAAATAGAAGATTCACACAAGCGAAAAAGAATAATTAGTATGATTAAAGTGCAGACGAGTTAATATTTAGATGGTAAAAGAAACGAATGTTTCTTATGACGACGTTCAAATAATCGAAAATGAAAACTATGCATTCAAAAGATGTAGAATCTTCAAAACGTCGAAAATTATAAATTTATATTTTTGAACATAATTAAAATAATTATCAGCTTAGTAATATCATTAAATTCATTATTAACGACGAGTATCGTGTTTTATCAATTAAAAAAATACAAATTTTTAATTTTCGACGTTTTGAACATTCTACATCTTTTGAATGGATAGCTTTCATTTTCGATTATTTGAACGTCGTCATAAGAAATATTCGTTTCTTTTACCATCTAAATATTAACTCGTCTGCACTTTGATCATACTAATTATTCTTTTTCGCCTGTGTGAATCTTCTATTTTTCAATCAAAAATTTTTTTTAGGTTTTAAACAATGAATATTCGAATGTAACCATTTCTATTGTATTCCATTTATTCTATCTTACCATTCGACGATTTGGACATTCTAATTACACGTCCGAGTTGAAAAAGTCACATGGAAATAACAGAGTTCGAACTCGCAAAATTAGTTACTTTGCTGCGAATTCAAAGTGAACTTTCGCTTTTTTGATACCCACCCTTTTAAATATTTCAGATAACTTGAGCAATTTGAAAAACAAGAAAAAAATGTCTTTCCATGCCAATATTTAACTTTTAGGCAAAGTGAAGAAAAATTAGAAATTCTCTCATCGATTAAAAATATGTGAAAAATACCAAAATTTTCGATTTTAAATATCATAAAAACAAATAGCTGAAATTCGATAACTTTTTATGCAATTTTTATGCATTACTTTTAGCCAAAGTGAAGAAAAATTACTTTGCCTATATCCTGTAAATTTAAAGTCAATCGTTGTATAAAAACTATATAGTTTCACAAAAAATTTAAAAGCGATTACGTAATTTTTATATGTAGTTTTCACGTCACAACAAGAAACGACGTTTTCGAGTATTTTATTTGTTTCTTGAAATCTTACACATACGTATAATTAGTTGAAAATTTCATGATTCATAGGCCTTATAATTACATATTACTAATTATTTTTCCTGACATTTTGAATATAATAGATTACCGAGATATAATTTTAAAAAATACGTGTTTTTGTTCATTTCAAAAGAACGAAGATATATAATCTAAAGCTTAAACAAGGAAAGGAAAGTTAACTTTATCCTCTTTTTAGCGCATTATCCTTTGACTAATGTTATTAACTCATGATCATGGAAAAAAATGCAAAAAATTGATTCTTAAAACTGAAAAATTAAAATAAAATTATGCATTGGATGCGTTCCGAGATCTAAACGCAAAAGATTATGAAGCGCACCACCTAGATTCTGTCATCAGCTACCCCGAACCTCAAGAACACACATTGTGACACAAAGTGCCTTGGAGTCTATACGACATAGACATGGTCATCGGTTATCCCGAACACCTAGGGCGTAGACCGTTAAATACGGTACCGATTCTGAGCTAAAAAAATTAATGAGTTTTTAGTTTGATTACAGTTAATAGGGTATTATATTTATATCTAAGAAATCTAGCTAACTTATAACAGCTTAGGTAGCGTAGGTCGTTAAATTTCTGCAAGGGTAATTTTATCAATTGATTTTATTTTGCATGAACATCTGCAATCTAAGTACCTATCTTTTGCTACTCAAATTTAGGACTTAATGGAATTTTAAATTCTCAGATTTTCCCGCGAAATATAAGAAGCTGATATTTTTTTAGATGGTAGTATACTCCCAACTGATCATCTCACACTTCTCAGTACTTCTCATCGGTGAGATGGTTTGTAAATAACAGCCTGTCTTCACTGTTGAAAACAGGGAGAAAGGACCGCGACTGCTACTATGTAGCGAATTCGATGCAAAATGCACAGGATACCTAGGTTGCAGGGGAATTGTGAACGAGAGGTTGGTAGGCATTTGGGATTTTTGTGGAGCTCGGATTTAAAACTTGCAGGGTCAGAAGAATACTGCGTGTTACGTCAAGAGATAAGAAACTTAACTAGGTAAGTATATTGGTTCTGAAAGCTTTTATTGTGGGAAGTAAATTCTTCTTGATTACCGAAATTCATTTATGTACATTGTTTTTATGTAACTTTTATCGATAGTAAACTTTTCCACATCAACAAAAATTAAAACGCTAAATTATTAGATTGCAAATATAAAATGTCTATTATAATCCGTATGGAAATAATAATTGTAACAAAATGTAAGAAATTGTATGAAAATGTAAGAAAATGTATAAAACTGTATAAAACCATTGGTTTTCGGACATTGTTTTTACGGTTTTATACACTTTATTACATTTTCTTACATTTTTATACGTTTCCTTACAAATATGACTAATTTTTTCAAATTAGTCTGCAAAAATAAATTGTATAAAAATGTAGAATATTACATATTTTTACATTTATATACACTTTTATTATACACTTTTAAGTCGCGTTGTATATTTTTATACGTTTTCTTACATTTCATTAAAATTTGTACATATATGAGAAAAATTTCTGGAAAAAATTTAAAATTTTTTAAATGTATAAAAATGTGTAAAAATGTATAAAAGTGTATATAACTGTATAAATCGTTTCGCATAAAATTTCCGAAAACCAATGGTTTTATACAGTTTTATACAGTTTCTTACAGTTTTGTACAATTTCTTACGGTTTTCTACATTTTCGTACATTTCTTTTTTTCATTCGGGAATATACTTAAAAAAACTTTAGAGATGAAAGTATATAAGAGTAAAGTTGAGTTGTTACCGAATAAAAATATCAACTGAATTATCTATTGAACGGTAACACGAGTTTTACGAACTTTTAATAAGTAACATTATTGAATCTAAATATTCCTAATTACCTACTTAAAAATCTGTATATCGTCGACTGGGAGAGAGAAAGTCCTATCCCGGCTTCGCGTGGAAAAAGTCCTATCTCGACTTTGCCTGGAAAATAGTTCTATCTCAGCTTCGCGAGTAAGAAAGTCCTATCTC